>CM057456.1:1067675833-1068949166 GCA_016271365.2 Neoceratodus forsteri
GACCGATGGTGCCGGTTCGGTCGGAACCGGTTAGCGACTGAACTATCCTTATCGCTTTGGTTATCTCATCAGCGGCCGGAGAAAGAACTTGTGGATCCGAACCGACTGACTTATCCCTTCTTTTTCTTTTAACCGGAACAGACTCCTCAGAATCGGTCTCCTTTTGCCCGAAGTTTTGCCCTGGTCACAGGGTACTCCTTCTGGTTCAGTTGAAACCGAACCGGGCTGGCCATCCGGGTCAGCGGACTTCTCGGCCTCCCTTTCCCTCAGTCTACCTACTCTCTTATCCAGGGTAGCTTTGGGAAAACTTTTACAAATTTGGCAGTCTGAATCGAGGTGGTCAAACCCCAGACAATAAACACAGGTGGTGTGGGGATCAGCCTTAGCAAAGGCTTCCCCAAACACACTACAGTGTTGAAACCCAGTGGGCCCGTTTTTTTCTTGGGTTTCTCAGACATGGCCAATCCTAACCAAAACTTACCCTTTTTTCGGCAATCCGCCAGGCAAGACACCTTATCGTTCCCGACCGTAGTTGGCTGGTCTTGGAAAAACGTAATGAAACTGTTTTTTTAGAACCGATACGGACCGGTTACCACACTCTAATAGAATAGAAAACTTTTTTTCACAAACCTGATTGGTTCAAACCGAACCGATCCAATGTTTACAAGTTCCACACAGAAAACTAATATAGAAAACCTATCTAGTACTCACGGTACCACAGACAGAGACTTAACCAACAGGTTAGATTGTAGAAATTCGGTTGAAACAGAGAGAAAAAAAACGACACTTTAACAGACTTTTTTGAACTGAGCGAAGGAGAAATCTCCGGAGCGACTGTTCAGTGAGGTGGAGTAAAGAATCTGGCGGTTCGGGTTCAAACAACAGCAGACAGAGCAGACAGAGGCTTCAACCGAGCTCGAGCTCAGCGTTCCATACCTTGCATGGAAAGTTAACTCTTTGTTCTCCGGGGCAGTTCAAAGGTTGGAGATCACTGCAATAGTCAGAATACAGCAAGACTTCATGTTGTTTGAATAAGGGAGTTTTGACTTTCTCAGAGGCAGCCTGCTGTACAATACCCTGGTGGCCTGGGTGACTAAAAAAGAAACTCAGAACCAGATCTTTCTAACAGATACTTCTTGTCACACTTTTTGTCTGTGGGTGTGACTGTATTGGGAGTCTTAAGGATTTCTAAAACATCTTTCTTAAAGAATTTGTAGATAGGCAGAAGAAGCCTTTTTGAGGGTGTCTGCCCCATAAGCTCCATGTATTATGCCTCCTCTTCATCCTGGATCTCTTCAGCTGTTTGCAGATCCAGGATCTCTACCATTTTCCTATCAAAAGAAAAATGGGAAGAGAAATCCTCTGAGGGTCTGGGAGGGGAGCCAAAATCCTGTTCTGGTGACACCTCTGGTTCAATTCCCTCTTCCTCTTGGTCATCCTCCTCATACGCCACTGTAGCAGTAAGCAAAAGAGGGGTAGCAACAGTTGCTTTTTCAGCAGTAGTAATCACAGGCTGCTGAAGGGGTAATAAACCCTGCAGCACCTGGAGTAAGCTGAAAGCCTGTGTCAACTCAGAAGGAGAAGGAGCATTAATAGGCAGCTGAAGGACCCCTTGAGGTGTTTCAGCCGGGGCAGGGTGTTTTTTTTTTGGCAGGCACCGGGGAGTCAGCTGGTTGATTGTCTTTCTTGCTGGTGCCCTCACCTGTATCGGGGTGGATTTAGAGGCTCGGAAAGGAACTGCCACAGTCTTAGAGGGGGTGGACTGGTTAGAGCCCATGGACCCCTCCTCTAGTTTCCTTTTAAGCCTCCCCTGCATTTTTCCACTGTCTTGACAGGGAAAGATTTACAAATATCACAGCCTTCAGTGAAGTGCTGTTGCCCAAGGCAGATCAAGCAAAGATCTTGCTTGTCTGCCTTGGCAAACACCTCTGCACACTTCAAGTAATTCTTGAACCCAGTGGGTCCTGTTTTCTTTTTAGGCTTGTATGACATTACAGAAAACAGGAACCAGTAACCGACCAAAAAATAGACTAAATTTAAATATTTGCGGTCGGTTTCAATAGAATAACGGTCGGTTCAGGAACCGATAAAGTGAAAAAACTATCTGTTCCCATCGGATCTGGAACCGAGAAACCACTGAGGAAAAGTGATAAACCTTGGTTCAAAAGCGGTTAAAATTATATAAAAATCAAAGAATAAAGTAACCAAAACCCTCTAAAAAGGTTCCAGTTAAATAAAAAAAGGTTGGTTGCTCCTCAATTCAAAGGAACCACGAGAACCGATAAACAAGTTTAAATTTAAAACTAATGAGGTATAAAACACTAAAGAACAATGACACTAGGTAGTAATGAAAAATAAAACAAAAATTCTGTAAGTTTTTTTGTTCTGTGCACTACAGGAATCTGTCTTGATTGAGAGAGATCTCCAGGGCATCTGAACTTTGCAGCAGAGAGAACAACTCTGAGGTAAAATGTAGGCAGCCGACACTGGGCAGTTTGAAAATAGATGCACGAGCTAAACATTCCATGATTAGCACAGCATTCTGTTCTCTCTGGGGCAGTGCTGGCTTAAGGGAGCACTGCAAGAGTAATAACATTAGTGAATTCCTGGGGTTAGAATGACCATTCTGAAGGTGCACGACTTGAGAAACTTATTCAGGTCATGCAGATCTAGAATAGGGCGCCAGCCACCCATCCGCTTTGCAACTAGGAAGTACCCGGAGACAAACCCTGGGTGTTCTGGAGGATCCATGACAGTAACTACGACCTCCTTGCGGAGGGGATGGGCAATGTCGTTCCGAAGAGCCAACAGAATGTCTGCGGATACCAAGTACACCCGTGGGGCGTGGGCTCGGCAAGAAGGGTACTGCTCAAATTCTAGAGGCAGACCCTGACTGACCACCTTGAAACCCCATCTGTCCGTGGTGACAGTGAAACAGGTGGAAAGGAAGTGGCAAAGCTGGCCCCCCATGGGAGGAGTGACAGGCATGAGGGAGGCACCCCTCATTCTGTCACTGGGCAGGCTTGGAGGAGGGCTTGGCTGAGGAGCTACCAGGGCCTCTCCAGCCAGGCTTGTGGGTGACCGAGGCCACAGACTTCGATGGAGGTCACCAGGGCTGAGCCTGCTGCACAGCTTGGGGCTGGGCTGAGTTGACTACAGGAGTGGAGGTGGACCAAAAGGGCTTCTTTTTCTGCTGCTTGGAGCCCTTGGGGTCCCTCTGAGCGGATGTTAGAGTCCAAAGTGGCACTGGACTTTTCAATGCGGGAGAGGTGGCCCTCGACTCCGGGCTCAAGCAAGTCGGTGCCCAGGAAAGGGACATCTGCCAGCTTGTGCTGGGTATCTGCTGTGAAGGTTGAGATCTGCAGCCAAGCCCTAGAGCACATGGCCACTGCGGCCGCACAGGAGTCCCCAATGTCTATGGCTGTCTGGAGCTGTTGCTTTGCTACAGCCCAGCCGTGGTCCCGGACCTGTTTGACTGTGGTCTGGCAGTCCGCACGTAGGTGAGGAAGCACCTCATCCGGAGTGCCCAACAGGGCATGGAAGAAGTGGGCCACGAGAAGGGCCGAGGTCGCCTGATGAAGGCCAAGCGAAGAGGCAGCATAGACTTTTTTTTAGCTGCACGGTCCAGCTTCTAGGACTCTTTGTCAGGCAGCTTGTTGACATCCCCCACGTTGCCAGAGCATCGGAACACAGAATCAGCTACCAAGCCCTCAGCTGAGGGGTGTTCTGTGAATGTCGAAAGGGAACTGGTAGGGACCGCATACTTGCAGGCCATCCGGGCCAACAGTGCTGGACAGGAAGCGGGGTGCTGCCAAAGCTCCAAAGCAGGACCAAAGATGGCCTCTGCCACCAGGAAGGCTTCGCCAGGGGAGTCTCCCCACTCCAAGATCTCGGTCAGGAGGTAACAGGCCCATATCTGGACCCGTTCCAGCTTAAGAGCCGTAGAGTCCGAGATGAGGTGGAGGAGGCCCGTAAAGCAGGTAGGGCCTTCATCCTTCAAGAGACCTCCTACTGATTCCATGTTGACCTGACAGGAGTGCAAGGAGGAACCCTCAGACTCTGAGGAGTCGTTGAAGAGGGGTTGACCGCCAGAGTCCCCAGTGATCCTCTGCAGACGGGCAGGAGTGATGGTGACTGACAGCCGATGGGAAAGGCACAAGGCTGGCCGAGACTCCTTAGTCGGAATGCTGATCTTCGGCTGTTTAGGTGGTGGCTCCATGGGAATCATTGGAGACACCGGGGGCTGGCTGAGCTGGGACCAACTTAGTCGGCTCCAGAGATGGAGAAGGTGTCGGCCATTGAGGCGATAGCCAGATGAAGGCTGGGGCAGAGGCTGTAACTGGCTTCATAATGGAGAACACCAGCTGTTGCCACATAAGATCCTCGCAGTGTCAACACAACTTCTACCAAAGCCTCTCCTTACCCGAGGATGAAGAATAGTAGTGGCATCGCTTCCTAGAGTGTCGAGAGAGGGAACGCTGCCAACTGCAGGAACCGCTTGACCCCCAGGAGTGTGAGTGAGACCTTGACCGCTGGAGGGACCTGCGTCAGGGCTCGGAGGGTATCGGCGAAAGTCGAAGTGCCTCTGGGTCTTGGTCGACGACCAGAGGTGGCAAGTCAGCGGACTGATCCGTCCCTCCAATGGTGCGAGTCAGGCCTGGAGTCTTGGATAAAGAAGTGTCAGCCTCTTCAGTCAACAACTGGTTGACCAGCTCGAGGAAAATCTCAGCTGGAAGATCGACTAGCGTCTCGGCGAACTGGCCCGACGGGGTTACCGTGGGGCTGATGGCCTGTGCCAAAAATTCGACCAAAGTCAGATCTGGAGAAGCGCAGGAATCAGAAGCCCTTGACCGAGCACGCTTCCGATCCCATGATCGACGGCAAAACAGTTTTATGGTCTCTTTTTTCTATTTGGATTTGTGCCCTGAAGGAGGGCCCTGATTGAGAGTCAGTAAAGCCTAACACAATTACTTTGAATGACCCTGGGAAAGAGGCGCCCAGCGAAAGTGCAACAAATGCCAAAGCCGAGGAGGTGTGAGCTGCGGCCTTTGCCGCCGCCACCTCAAATGCCGCTAGCTGTTCAGTGGACCCCGCAGCCGTGGAGACCACCTGACGGGCATCTTTAAATTTGACCGGAAGGTTCCATTCACTTGGACAGCCGAGAGTAAGTTGGCACGAAAGTCCTCAAGAATGGCAGGGTGGAAGGTGTGACAAATGTCGCAGGCCTGGGGATTGTGCTCGTGTCCCATGCAGTAGACAAATGCGGTGTGTGGATCCATTTGGGACATCTTCTTCCCACAAGGACATCACTGGAACCCTGGAGCGGACTTGCAGTCCATTGCGATCGCGATCAAAGAACGAGCCTGAAGAAAAAGTTATTTTTTAAAGTTTGGAAGTAAATCCATAGATTTAGTAGCAAAGGGCCTACTCAGAGCGACAGCGATAAGGAGGGAACCTGCTGCTTCCAGCGGAACGGAAGATCTGGCATCATTGGCTGGAGCCGAGGGAGTTACCACCTGGGTGGGTGGGAGGAGCCAGCTTGAAGATGTTCCGGCCAGTCTTAATGGGAAAGGAAACTGCCAGAAAGTGTGGATAGATCATATCCACATCCCTAGAACTACACAATTTTTATCAACTGCTATACAAAATTGTTTGACAGTCTAGCAATCATTTGCTTCACTTCCAGTTTCACCTTAAACATAGTTATGCAGCTGCCTCACACGAGATTACATGCAAAATGCTGCATGTATTTTTTTCTCGTTACTCTGATTAGATTTTGTATCATCGCAACTGTTTTACAAACTTTTTTAAACAAAACTTTTTACTGAATTTCTAAAACATAGCTAAACTAAGAAAATGTATCAATTTTAATAAAATATTTTAACAGAAAATTTCAAAACCATCAAACAAACCACAAATGGACTCTCTTGACCAGCACCACACATGGATACAACTTGGGTCAGACAGAACTAAACCACTAGTTATATTATAAGTAAGCAATAAGACACGACAGGGTGTGTGCTGAACAGATATTACCGCATGCCCAGGGGCACAGTAAGGTACGAGGCCACCAGCCCAGTGTCTTCAGCCCCTGGAAGTGCGGTAATATCTGTTCAACACGCACCCTGGAGTGTTTTATTGCGCTTATAAAATGGTTCTCTTTTTTTAAAATATTTTTGTCACCTTAAAAAAATTACTAAACTGAAAAAACTGAAATCATTGTGTTAATTTGAGATAAAATAGTCCTTCCGCCTACTAGGTGATGGCATCATTGTCTTCTGACACATTAACATTTGTGCTGTTGTGCCCCCCCCCCGATCGAGAGAACAAGTGTGGTCAGGAGAGGAAGTAACAGGTTCTCCCCGACAGGTTGCGAAACTGAACCTCCATAATAATTGCCTAGCATGCTATTTAACATGTGATTACCTCTCATCCTGAATACCCGTTGGGTATTCTGGGCATTGTAGTTCATTCGGTAGCGAGTTTCCCATCGTCACTTGCCAGCGGCCCGGTCAGATGAGAACTACAAACCCCATCCAGACGTGGCAGCAATATTATGGCTCCTTTTAGGCAGCGGCACTGGAACGGGAGATGGATGGTGAAAATGCTGCTCTTCACAGTGCTGGTGAGTAGCAGACGCTTTTGGCAGAGAAAGAAGCTCGTTGGGGAGGGGGAGTTGCTGCAGTGTCGCTTTTTACGGGACTGATTAATTTATCTCTGACCTTTCAGTCAGTAAACAAATTTATAAAATGTGCATGAAAAAAAAAGCTCAGTGATTGGCAGAGTAGCCGAGTAGTTAGCATCAGTCAGTCAACTTCCAAGACATTCACTCCCTCGCTTACCGAGACTAAAAACAATGGCGGCTTTTGAAAAGCGAACGTTCCATGCCTACTATGAACATTCCATTTACGGGCATCGATATCTTTGCCTGTACTTTTTTTATTCCATGTGTAATACAGATACTACACTGGTTTTCCAGCCAATCACTGAGCTTATTTTTTCATGCCCATTTTATGAAGCTCCAACAAACAGTAAGGGTTGCCAAGGTAAGTGTAGTAGTGCGTAAGGTTACAAGTACAACCAGTCCAAACCATAAAACCTCACATTCCTCCACCAGATCCCTAGATAAGGAGATCTCAAAACAACAGTAGTACAAAGTAGTTTATTACTTATAATTCGTAAAGAAAAAGTGCTGTACCCGTCGCTGAAACAGAGTGACCCCCCCCCCCCCCAAAAAATAATTACTGGACTCCATTTTGTGCCAAGACTTGCACTTTCTCCTATATACATATTATAAAGTTCAAAACTGGGCACAGTCGCAGCAAAGGTGTTTAGTGCTTCCTGATGCCATGTTAGGTACAGTAAAACCCCGTTTATCTGAATGTGTCTGGGGACACTAAAAATGTTCAGATAAACAGGAGACATGTAAAAAAGTTGCTGGAGATGCTGCGGTTTGCGGTACATAACATTTAATGAAAGATTAAGTTAAAAACAGCAGCAAAGTACAGTGCATTAAAGGCAAAACATCGATAAATAAAATGTTCTTTAATAAATACAGTAGTCAGTTAAAACGGGTGTTCTGTCTACAGTAATGTCCACACACCTAAAAGTTCATGTGTGATTGCAAAGTACAGTACCTTAAAGCAGTCCTGGACAGTCCACATAGGTTACACTGTTGTAAAGCAATCTGGCAGTGTGCTTGGTTTCTGATTTTTATAATGCTGTTGAACTGCCTTCAGTCGCAGCTGCCAGGGAACCAGAAGTTGAACCCCGTCTGTGTTGGACTGCGTCTCTAGCCAATCTATGCATTTTTTTTTTTTTTTTGCATGATATGTTTATACCGCCTCCCCATGCTACACTGGCCCCCACTCTTTCAGGCTCCACAAGTTCCCCCCGACCCCACTGACCTTTGGCCAGCCCTCCTCAAGTCCTCAAATCGCAGCCGATCCCCGGGATATCCCGGCATATCCCTATCACCGGGCGGGTCCCCCTCCTCCGAGGGGGAAGGGCACCGGGGTGGAAGGGGAAGACCCCGGCACACACTACATTAGGGCCCGGGGATGCTGCCGAGGAACAGGAGGCCCTGGACAGGAACTGGAGGTGCTTGGGGGACAGGGAGCCATCATCTAGGCGGCCAGCGAGCAGTTTTCCGGTTTTCTGTGGGGGGGCAGCGTGGTGACATCAAGGCATACACCGACGTCCACTCCTCCCCCAGGTAACTTGGGCCGTACACCCTGCGATGCTCCCAGCCTCTGCTAAGAGCCAGCAGGCACCGGACCTATCCCCTACCTTCCCCCCAGAGAAGGAGAGCTGTCGTGGGACGCTCGATCTTCTCCCCGGCCAGTCTCCTCCAGTGACCCGGCCCGCTCTCAACCCGGTCGCATGCATCGCAAGCGGAAATCCAACCGCTGCACTGGTGGGCCAAATCTATGCATTTTTTAAAGCAATCGGCTGCTTCTAAATCTGTGGGTATGTTTTTTTCACTGGGCAGGCTCGTCCTCATCCTACTCTTCTGCAGGGTCAACTGGATCATTCTTGACAGACGTGGAGATTCTGTCCATTGCCATTTCCTCGTACCTGGCATCACAGTAATCTGCCTCTACCCATTTAGTGACAATGTCCCTGATAACATCGAGTTGATCGGCTGCTGTATGTAGGGCTGCCATAGCTTCAGCCATCTGACCTGCCTCATTTTCAACATTTTTATGTTGCTTGCACGCATGTGCAAGAAACATAGTGCCATCATCCGAGTTTTCGGAGGTGTGGCACCCGTCTTCCAATTCAGTCAGTGTGTTTGCAGGCGCGGCCCCAGTTCTCCAATTACTGCTGCAGCTGTCTATGATAGCAGTTGAAAATGCAGTGGAATACAGTTGAAAGGAGAGCTCCGCTTCAGTGAGCAGAGCCCCCCCCACACAGACACACATGCAAGCACGCATATTGCATGCTGGTGCCTACCACACAGTAGTATGGCGACAGGGTGCTCAATCCCGTTGGCTCCATGCCCCCACACAAAGCTGTCCAGGTGCCACGCTGGGGCCCACCCCAGCATGGCAAAACTGTCATAGCCGACGGGGTGCCCAATCCCCATCGCTCCATGGCTGCACCCCCCAAAAAGTTTCAGGTGCCACGCTGGGAGCCCACCCCAGCGTGGCAAAGCTTGTTATGGCCGGCGGGGGTGCCCAATCCCCCATTGGCTCCAGTCCCCCAAACAGCCTTACCAGCTGCCACGCTGGGAGCCCACCCCAGCGTGGCAAATGTCCCGCGTCATCGTAAAAAAAAAAACCTTTAAAGAAGAAACCGTTCCCTCGCCGTCTTCCCGCTCCCCCCACAAACCGCACCCACCCACTGCGCACCCTGCCTCCCTACACCCCATACTTACCTCCGGAGCTCGGCGCGACGATCATCGGTGGACTGGGAACACGTCTGCTCACTTCAAAGCCAACCGCGAACTGAGGAAATGCCGGTAAGCTGTATAATGGAATAAATAGGGTTTTTTCAACTTTGTTGCATATCTCAGGCATTTTTGGACCCAAATTTTCAACATAGGGTTTTTGGAACCCCTCCTCATAAATTCTTGCACTGTCATGGCGTTAATCAGGCCCGAAGGGTGATTTTGCAGTCAGTGCACGAAATCACCTTTCAGGACCCATTACCGAAACGACAGTGCCAGTGTTCATAAGGTGGGTTCTCAAAAAGCCTATGTTGAAAATTTGGTGAAAAAAATCCTAAACAATACTGTATTACGAGCGTGCATTGCGCAGTTCCTACGCATGCGCACATGTTCACGAATTTTCAATACTTTCACTCCAGATTTTCAACACTGCCATTTTACCACACCTCCTTATGAGCAGTACAGCTGTCATTTTTCACATCTCGCCCAAAACGTGTTTCCGCCCTAGCAGCGCACAATGGCGCAGTCGGTGTGCAAAATCAATTTTTGGGACAAATTAAGAAAATCACAGTGACACTGTTCATGAGCAGAGGTCTTAAAATGGCTATGTTGAAAATTTGGTGAAAAAATTCCTAAAAATGACTGTTTTACGAGTATGCATTGCGCAGTTCCTACGCATGCTCGTAAGTTCGCGAATTTTCAATATTTGCACTCCAATGACTTCCAAATACCTAACCAGCACATACAAGCAAGCAACATTCGGCATTGACAAATACTTGTTTTAACTTAAAGACCATTTTATTGAGTTCAAGATGATACATACGTCCATATTACAATATAGAAGTACAGAACAGAATCTCTCATACATAATAATGCGTTTTTCTTGTACACTGACAGAGTAATTATAAAATCTATTATATACTAAAAGAATGCTGTCTCTTTTCTTGCAGATTTCTCCATGTTCATCTCATCTTGACAACCATTGTTATATAATAAAAGATAAGAAACTCAGCTACTTACCGGAGGGACTTCAACTTAATACATCTCAAGTGCTATATCTCATAGAATGTAATGGTCTAAAGTTAGAATAAAGCTTTTATGAGAATTTGGGAACCTACTTCTAAAACATAGTCCCTCCAGTATCACTGCTTAATAAAATACAATCTCTTATACTCTCATATTGGGTCTTTGTTTCATTTCGTTTAAATAGTTTTTCTATAAAGTTTAAGCTAAACAAACACAGTAAGCACAGCCAATATCCAAGGAGAGACTGATTACCTAAATCATTCATTTTTATATCCAAATCAGGACACAGATTATTCGGGAAGTTAGATCAAATCTAAAGTTGGTTAAGTAAAGGATCAGAAGTCAAAGGTACAGGACCATGACCATCCCCTCTCCCGGGTGCTCCAGCCAGAGCCCCTCTTCCATGCCCATCAAGCCTGAAGCATTTGCCCCAAAACTGTTATGCCTTCCTTCTTCTCTAAGTAAGTGAAGAAGGGCATTAATGGGTTTGTGTGACATCATTATGACGTCAGGGATTGTTCACTATAAATTGATGTCTTTATGGTCATTTTCTTTTTACCTTTGATAAAGGACAAGCGTCCGAAACACGTCAGGTGTGGTGTTGGTGAATAAATATTTAATTCAGAAGATTTGGCTCCGAGAATTACTAAGGTGTACGTGTGCGGCAGCTTTTTGTTTGGCATGATTTTAAGGAGCTGCAAGCACCATTATTACCTAGTGCATGACTCTTCTGAGGAGCGTTGATTTATTGAGTTGTTGCACAGGTTTTGGCCACAGTGGTAAATATTTTATCTTCAAGTAAAACCTGGACATTGAGAGCGCCTTCTGTTAAAAATGAATATACGGGGAGTAACACCAACAAGTCTGCCACAACGAGAAAATCCTTTATTTTATGTGGAACGATTGCTTTTAGAATCTAATGGTATGAATCCTTTTTTATCTGAGAATAGCGATGTGGAGAATACCCCAAAGGACATGTCTTTGCTAAGAGGGGCATTTAGAGGGCTGGAAAAAATTATGCAACAGCTCAGGAAAATATTTTGGAATGTGACTAATCTGGAGGCGTATCTGCAATTAAAAAGAATACCAAGAGGTTTGAGGTTAATTAAAAACCCTGCTTTTGGCACTGACAATCCAATTTTCATGAAAGAATGGGAAAATATATTGAGTGAAACTAGTGGCAAACTTATGGAACTTATAGTTAAATTCAGTAAAGAAAGAGGTTTTATTAAAATCTGAATTAAAAGATATCGAGAAGGAAGTTTTAAAATATAAAGATGTTGAAGGATTTGAGAGCTGTAACAAGAAGTTGCAAGAATTTATTGACAAACTGGATCGGGAACTAAAGAGTGCAAAACAGGTCAAATTTATTTGAGATAAGGGGACTATGAAAATAACAGAGTTTACTCGTGGAAAAGGGATATGAGAAAAGGCATTTTGAAGAGACCCTCTCGAGTATCATTCAATTACAGTACAGAAGAAAGTGCTTCTGAAGGAGATGAAAATGTTGTGGGAGAAGATAATTTTCCATGGGACCAAGAGGCTTCAGACAGCCACTACAACAAGGATTACGGCGGAGCCCACGATTAATCAATTATGGCAACGAAAACGGACAAGGAGGGGAAAGAAGAAACGTAATGTACCGCGAACAGAGGGGGAGGTATGGATGGAAGAGGAATGGCAACAGGTGGAACGCCAGGACAATGAGGAGGTGAGTCGGGACATTCAAGTTATTAACATTTCAGAGCATGTGCTAACTGAAACTGAAATACTTTTATTAAAGAAGGGTTTGTCCTTCTCTCCGACAATTTCACTGAATCCAGAACGAACTATAATTGATTTACACCTGATGTGCCGTAATTTGAATATCAAGGCGATTTTTAACAGATGTAGTACTAGTGAAACTAGTGTGGAGAGAGTGACTGGTTTTAAGCCATTTAGACCGAATTCTACCTTTAACCCACCCCTCTGCAACGCGGTAAGTGTCTTCAGAGACTTATGTGAACAAGATTTTGAAAAACTGTTTGAAACCCCAGTTAATTTGCCATTTAATAATTTAACTAGAGGAGAACGTGATGCCTTAAAATCTTTACAAAATGACCCCAATCTCATTATTAAACAGGCGGATAAAGGAGGATGTATAGTTTTGTGGGATGTCCAGAAATATATGCAAGAAGCACTGAGACAATTGAATGATGATGTTTTCTATGAGAAAATGAGTTACGATCCAGTTTGGGAGTATAAAACATGTATAGATGAAACAGTGATGGAGGCATTGAGACGATCTATAATAACATCCCAGTTAAGCAAATATTTGAAGGTTGAATTCCCGGTACAACCTACATTTTATATTCTACCTAAAGTACATAAAAATAGTAAGGAACCTCTGGGTCGCCCAATAGTAAGTGGAATTGGAAGCTTGACTGAGCCTCTTTCAAAATATGTGGACTCTATACTTAATGTTTATGTTAAACAGCTAAAATCATATATAAAGGACACTAAAGATGTATTGAGGTTACTTGAAGAGACATCAATGGGAAATGATTGTTTGTTGGTTACACTTGATATAGAGTCCCTATATACTAATGTGCCCCACGATGGGGCCTTGGACACTGTTGCACATTTTTTAAATGACTCTGCTGGTATGACGAGTGATGAGGTGGAATTTGTCCTGAAACTACTTGAACATGTACTTACAAAAAATGTTTTTACCTTTAATGGTGATATTTATAGACAGATAAAAGGTACTGCTATGGGGGCTACCTGTGCACCATCGGTGGCAAGCCTTTATGTAGGACATTGGGAACATGAAGTTATATATAATGATCAAAGAAATCAGTTTTTTTACAATGTCCTGTTGTGGAAACGTTTTATTGATGATATATTTTTAATATGGAAAGGAGATGAGAAAATGTTAACGGAATTTATAAATTTCATGCATGAAACGAATATACATTTGAAATTTTCATATAACATGAGCTTTGATTCCGTTAACTATTTGGATTTACAAATTATTCAAGGTGAGGTAGGACAACTTACTAGTAATCTATTTAGGAAGGCTACCGATGGTAATACATTGTTATATGCTACGAGTTGTCACCCTACACACATAGTAGAAAATATACCGAAAGGGCAATTTCTGAGAATAAAGAGGAACTGTAGCAGAGATATTGATTTTGAAATTGAAGCAAGGAATTTGAAAAGCCGGTTTAAAAGTAGGAGACACACAGATAAGGCTATAGAAAAGGGGTATCAGGCAGCTGCAGCAGTCGATAGAAGTGAATTGTTGAAAGAAAAAATCATGGAAAAAGAAAACGTAGACAGATTCCATTTCGTGACTTCTTATAGTGCTCAAAGTTGGCAGGTTGGACAAATTGTTAAGAAGCATTGGCATGTATTAGCAGTGGATCCAGGTTTGAAGGAAGTAACATCTAAACCCCCAATTTTAACCTATAGGCATGCACCAACTTTGAAAGACACTTTAGTCAAAAGTCATTTTATACCTACAGTGAGACACACCAACAATTGGTTAGGAAACCCTGTGGGATGCACACAGTGCAAAAATTGTAGTGCTTGTAATTCTATAGTTAAAGCCAAGGAATTTAGTGTAGTTGGAAGAAAAAATAAAATCTTTAGCATAAGACAACTGATTACTTGTAACACTCAAGGTATCATTTATTTGGCACAATGTAACTGCGGTGCATTTTACATAGGGAAAACTGAGAGAACTTTTAAAATTAGAGTTCAGGAACACATGAGAGCCATCAAAAAACACGATTTGACTTACCATACAGCATTACATATTTTTGAAAATTCAGGAATACATGAAAGACATGAATTTAAATTCCTGGGCATTGAAAGGTTTTCATGACCCAAGAGGGGTAATTATCGCAATAAAATACTAAAAAGGAGAATGATTGGATTCTGAGACTTAATGCATACAAAGCGACCTGGTATTAATTCACATTTAGAATTAAAACCATATCTAGAATGTAGATAAAAATTATTATGATATTAATTGTTGTGATAAATTCGTTTTAATGAATATTAAAGGTTGTGTTTTATTAAGTTTTAAATGTTTGGTATGGTGGTGAGAGCACCTTAATTGTGATTTAGAGAATTAATGGGTTTGTGTGACATCATTATGACGTCAGGGATTGTTCACTATAAATTGATGTCTTTATGGTCATTTTCTTTTTACCTTTGATAAAGGACAAGCGTCCGAAACGCGTCAGGTGTGGTGTTGGTGAATAAATATTTAATTCAGAAGATTTGGCTCCGAGAATTACTAAGGTGTATGTGTGCGGCAGCTTTTTGTTTGGCATAATTATAAAATCTATTATATACTAAAAGAATGCTGTCTCTTTTCTTGCAGATTTCTCCATGTTCATCTCATCTTGACAACCATTGTTATATAATAAAAGATAAGAAACTCAGCTACTTACCGGAGGGACTTCAACTTAATACATCTCAAGTGCTATATCTCATAGAATGTAATGGTCTAAAGTTAGAATAAAGCTTTTATGAGAATTTGGGAACCTACTTCTAAAACATAGTCCCTCCAGTATCACTGCTTAATAAAATACAACTCTTATACTCTCATATTGGGACTTTGTTTCATTTTCGTTTAAATAGTTTTTCTATAAAGTTTAAGCTAAACAAACACAGTAAGCACAGCCAATATCCAAGGAGAGACTGATTACCTAAATCATTCATTTTTATATCCAAATCAGGACACAGATTATTCAGGAAGTTAGATCAAATCTAAAGTTGGTTAAGTAAAGGATCAGAAGTCAAAGGTACAGGACCATGACCATCCCCTCTCCCGGGTGCTCAAGCCAGAGCCCCTCTTCCATGCCCATCAAGCCTGAAGCATTTGCCCCAAAACTGATATGCCTTCCTTCTTCTCTAAGTAAGTGAAGAAGGGCAGTCATCTGGTATTAAAATTTTCTACTTTGAGTCTCAGGTGGGCTGTAATTGCTTCCAATTCTTTAATATTCTTAATGTTTCTGTACCAGGCGCCAATCTGAGGAGGTGTATTGATCAACCAATTTTGAGTTAGGGCTTTTGGGAAGGCCGGGACCAAATTATCAAATTCCAGGGGTCTGAAATGGAAAGAATCTGCGAGATTTCTTCTACGACTCTATTCCAAAACTGGGTAATTTTTGGACATTCCCAGAAAATGTGATAATGTGTTCCACTAAGGCCACAATGGCTCCAACATAAGTTGGAATAGTGGGCTGAAATAACAGGAGTTCTGAAGAAGCGAATGTTGATTTTCCATCTAAATTCCCACCAAGAGGGAGAATTGGTAGTTTTGTGCACCCCTTACCAGATATAATGCCGATTTTGTTCCGTAAGAGTTAGGTTTCCCTCAGACTCCCATTTCTGTTCCACTCTCTGTACCAATAACGTCCCTCTATCCTCAAGCAATATTTTATATACCTGAGAGATAAATAATTTAGTATCATCTGTAATACCTCTCTGATAGGTTGACAGAAGGGGGAGCAGAAGGTCCACGTGTTAGGTCTGTAATACCAATAATATTAGTACTATAGTGTATACACTGACAATACCTGAAGGAATCTGCGTTATACAAGTTAAAATTTTTTTCATCTGCGGGAATGATTTTAGGCCCCCTTCCCCTTAAAACTGACAGGGGTACCTCAGCCCATTGGTCACCCATCTAAAAAAAACACTGGTGGTCCACCCAAGGCTGGAATCCAGGTAAAAGTGAAAGGGGTATGTATTCCCAAACTGGCCTGGTTATTTCCCAGTTTTGTCTAGCTTCTAGCCACATTGACAGTGTATGTTTCGTAAAAGTATTTTTTATGTTTTTTAGGTCCTCTGGTTGAATTATCCAGGGCAGAATGCTTAAGGGGGCTAGGTCGCAACCTCTTTCTTCAATTTCCAACCAGCCATGTTTCTTGCCTGGTGTCAGCATTCTATGACCAGCTAAGTAATATTTGGAAAGGTCTGATACTCCCTCATTATAAACACTGTTGGCAGGTGTAGCAACAGGTGTGTCTAGAAGTTGAGATTTTTGCCAGCATTTTGTGATGGTCTCCTGCTTCACCTCCCACCAGGACTCCGCCAACATAATAAGGGCATCTTTAACATTGATGGATTTTATAATTTCCACAATAGACCAGGGGTTATTTTCCTCAAACAAAAACATTAGTGAGGAGTTTGCTTCTGTAAATCCTTTTAACTGTGGCCAAAACTCCTTGATCCATCGGTCGAATGGTCACGGTTGTGTTGGCTGGCAAAAATTTGCAGTGGATCACCCCATCCTCCGTCCAGAGTGTGTCTGGCACTGGGGTGAGCTCCTGCATTATCTAGCAGCAAAATTGCTTTTTAAGGCAATCCCAAACCACGGAGATGGTTCCTGACTGAGGGAACAAAATTGTTAATAAAACAGCTTGGCAGAAAACACCAGGAGAAAGGACTGCTGTGTGACTGAACTTCTCTGCTGGGACTAAAGTAGAAGAACTTTTGTATTTGGACCTTTAATTTAGGGTAAAAAAACTAACATACAAAAAAAAAAAATTTGTGTGTTTGGGTTAACTGAACTGAATGGGTTACTGAAAAGTCATCTAGGTGTAAATCTCAGGTTACTGAAAGGACTTAACTGCTGTGAGGTTTAAATTACTTGTAGAAAGATCTGATAAGTAGGGGGAGTGGCTTAGCTAGAAGGAAGCTACATTTAAAGACTGCCTTAGAAAGATTCTGCTAATAGCTTGACAGAAGACACCAGGAGAAAGGACTGCTGTGTGACTGAACTTCTCTACTGGGACTATATTGCCCTCCTTCCCTCCCCTCCACCCCGCACCCAAAGCTAGTTCTATTTTTATAGGCACAGGATTTGACTGACAACAGGAACTTCCTGTTTAGGGGCAGGAAGTGAGTGATCACAGAACCACCAAGGACCCACCATCCTAGAAGGGCAAGAGTAGCTCTCCGGCCCCCTCTAGCTGCTGGAGGTCTGCCTCTGAACAAGTAAGTGGTCTACTGAGAAATATAGGATATTCTTGTCTCAGAACAGGACAATCAGGAGCTTAAAGGGAACACAGGCAGAAAGGAAGGAGAGAGAGAAGAAAAAACAGAGGAAAGAGTAAGGATTGCAAACAGTTAAGGGGCCAGAAATAAGACATGATTGGAGTGGTGCAGTGCAGTGGCTGTGGAGCAGCAGTCTTCCGGGAGATGTTCTGGAGGATGCGGTGTTGTCCCATCTGCAGGCACCTCTCTGGGCTGAGGGAGGAGGTTGCTCATCTCCAGGCTGAGTTGGCCAGGATTTGTGGGACCTCCTCTTCCATTCAGGGACCACCAGTGCCACTGCCACTGCCTCAGAGGTTGCCAAGAAAGAGGAGCGGTTGGACCACAGTGGGCTCAGGGAGCGTGAGGGTGGTGGAACAGAGGCACATCCCTCCAGTTGTACCTCTCCACAATTCCTATGCCATTCTGGCAAAGTGTGGTTCCTCTATGGAGGCACCTACAGTGGAGACCAAGGAGGATGCTGGGAACCTCCACAAAGGAGACCCACAGGAGGGTGGCAGGGGACCCCTGGGGGAAGGAAACAACTCCTGGTGGGGGACTCCATTGCTAGGAAGGTAGAACTGGGCAAGGAAGGGGAGAGGGAGGTAAGGTGCCTGCCTGGCGCCATGGCTTGGAGGGACAGGGAGAGAATCCTCAGCATTGCCGGAGCAGCTGCACAGGGGAGGGAGCTGGATGTCATTATCCACCTAGGGACAAATGCCCTGGCTAAGAAAGGATTGAGAAGTGCAGGAAGAGTTTGTGAAGTGGGGAGGGGCTTTTGCAATAAGTAGCCGCATGCGGTAACCTTCTCGGAGGTGCTACCCATCTATGGCATAGGAGAGGCTAGGGTGTTCCGCACCATGAGATTCAATCAGTGGTTGAAAAACTGGTGTGGAGCTCAGGGATTTGGCTTCATTGGGGACTGGGGGTCCACCTGGAGTGATGCAAGCCTATACTGGCACGATGGGCTGCATCTGTCTGGGAGGGGAACCAGGATCCTACGTGATAGGTTTAAATGCTTCATTGGCAAGCTTTTAAACTAGCCAAGGGGGGAGGCACTGGAAAGGAGCAGGAAAATCCTAGCCCCCCCCAAACAATCACGGTAGTAAGTGTGGCAAACACCAACATGGAGGTGTCGATAGGGAGAAGGGCAGTGGTAAATGGAGAAAGTGACAAAGGCAAGAAGGACAGGGATGGGGCAAAAGGGGGTAAGGCCATCAGGAAATGGAGGGTAATGAGTACCAATGCTCGTAGTCTGGGCAAAAGCTCCCTGAGCTGGTGGCCTTAATGGAAGAGGATGCCTGGATATTGTAGCAGTCACAGAAACATGGTACACAGAGAACCATGACTGGGATGTTAACATACCAGGGTACATAACCCAGGAGAGAGGCAGGCAGGAGAAGAGGGGAGGAGTAGCTCTTCATGTAAAGGAAGGGATAAAAGCAACTGAACAAAAGAGTAAACAGGGAGGAGAGGAGGCACTGTGGGTCACCTTGGAGACTGGAAAGGGCACCACAATCCGCACAGGGGTTGTGTACAGACCCCATGTCAGGGAAGGAATGGACAAGGATATGATGGAAGGCATTCTTAGAATGGCAGAGAAAGGGAGATACTGTTGATGGGAGACCTGAATATGCCAGATGTTAACTGGAGCACATTTGCTGCAGCCACATCCAAGAGCAGGGCCATCTCTGACGCCCTACAGGTGGCAGGCATTAGACAGTTGCTCGAACCCACCGTGAGGGAGCAATCTTAGACCTTGTACTCTGAAACGGGGCAGTGAGAGGATCTCAGATCTAGAAGTGGGTTGTCATCTGGGGACAAGTGACCATCAAACAGTGTGGTTCATGTTAAACTCAGCTACAGAGTCAAGCATTACAAAAGTGAGGGTACTGGACTTTAGAGGCTGACTTTGGCAAGATGGAGAGTGCCTCAGAAAAGCACTAGCAAACAGGCTAGAAGGAGGTGTGGAGCAACAATGGGGAATTATCAAAACTGCCATCACAGAGGCAACAAGCCTTTGTGTGAAGCAACAAACAAATCAAAACGAAAGAAAAGCCACTATGGTTCTCAAGAGAGGTGGCTGTGAAGTCAGGAAGAAAAGATAGCATTCCGGAAGTATAAGGAAACACAGAAGGAGCAGGACAGAGAGCTGTACCAGTTAAGGAAGAAAGAAGCAGGGAGGGAAGTCAGAATAGCAAAGGCCCAAACTGAGGAAAAAGATAGCCAACTCAGTTAAGAAGGGGATAAAACCTTTTATAGGTACATCAGCAGCGAGAAAGACAAAGGGAGGGATAGTGAGGCTAAATAGAATGAACGGTGGGTGGGCAGAGGGGACAGTGAAAAGCAGGAATACTGAACTAAGGTGGACAAAGCAATGGGTCCTGATGGAATTCAACTTGAATTTAAAAGAATTAAGGAAGGAACTAGTGAAACCACTGGCTACTCTTTAATAAATCATGGGAGGATGGTGTGGTACCCGAGGACTGGAGGAAGGCAGATGTGATTCCCTTCACAAAAGTGGGACCAAGACAGAGGCAGGAAACTACAGACCTGTCAGTCTGACCTCTGTGTAGGGAAAGTGATGGAGTCACTTCTGAAGGAAAGAATAGTTGAGTACCTAGAGGTCAGTGGAGCACAGGATCCAAGGCAGCATGGGTTCACAGTGGGAAGGTCATGTCAGGCTAATCTAATAGATTTCTTTGACTGGGTGACCAAAGTAGTAGACCAGGAGGGGCTGTGGACATGGCCCTATCTAGACTTTAGCAAGGCATTTGACACAGTCCCACACAAAAGATTATTAGTCAAATTAACCAGCCTGGGAGTGGGTCCCAGGGTGGTAGCCTGGTAAAACATTGGCTGGACAACAGGACACAGAAGGTAATTGTAAATGGAGTCCACTCTGAAGAAGAGCGGTTACTAGTGGGGTACCGTGAGGGTTCAGTATTGGTCCAGTCCTTTAATGTCTTCATCAGTGACACTGCAGAGGGACTGGAAGGAAAGTATGCCTTTTGCAGATGACACAAAGATCTGCAACAGGGTTGATACACAAGGAGGCGTGGAAAGGATGAAAAGGGACTTGGCAAGGTTGGAGGAATGGTCAGACGATGGCAGCTAGGATTCAATGCAAAAAGTGCAAAATAATGCACTTGGGAAACAAGAACCCAGGGAAGAATACACAATGGGTGGGGAGGTAGTAACAACAACAAAACAGGAAAGGGACCTGGGGTAATCATATCAGATGACCTTAAGGTTAGCAAGCAATGTGAGAAGGCAGTAGGGAGGGCGGGGTACATGGGATGTATAGGGAGAGGCATCAGCAGCAGAAAACAGGAAGTTGTTATCCTCTGTACAGACAGTTGGTGAGACCCCATCTGGAATACTGTGTCCAGTTCTGGAGACCCCATCTCCTCAAGGACATAGACAGGATAGAGGCAGTCCAGAGGAGGGCAACTAAAATGGTGCAGGGTCTGCAAGAGAAGCTATGAGGAGAGAGACTAAAGGAGCTTAATATGTATACCCTTGAGGAAAGAAGGGAGAGGGGGGACATGATAGAAACTTTAAAGTACCTCAAGGGAATCAACAAAGTCCAAGAGGGTAGCATCTTTCAGAAAAAGAGACTTGCAAGAACAAGGGGACACAATTTAAAAGATAGAAGGAGGGCGGTTCAGGGGCAATGAGGAAGTATTATTTCACAGAGAGGGTAGTGGGTGCATGGAACAGCCTTCCTGAGGAAGTTGTGGGGTCTAAAACTGTGGGAGAATTCAAGAATGCATGGGACAGACATAAGGCAATTCTTGTGGGGGGCAGGAAGATATAGGCTGTTGGTTAACTAGGATCTGCGGCCTATCCTGTAGGTAGGGAAATGGGCAGACTAGATGGGCCTAGCGGTCCTTATCTGCCGTCAAAGTCTATGTTTCTATGTAACAGTCCTTGAAGATTTCCGCATTCATCCATATGCTTCATTGGGCTCTGTAAAGGGCAGGTAGGCTGGACATGTTAATGTGCTTGAAACATCTAGGTGACAGATTTTCCAGTGATTAAGAGAGGCAGTTTGTGGGAACCAGATGCATTGGAAGTTGCGAGCACTGTCAGAAGTTCTTCATTTTTTTTTAAATCATGGCACTGTGTATAGCCGGTTATAACAGGGAACTGAACAGAAATATGTGATTACAAAGTTTTAGTTGGTCATCCACTGTCACGTTGCTCATGGCTCCTTTGCAGTACTATGGAGAACTGAGCATTCAATATTTTAGTGGTTATGTCCCCATTATGCAGTAACAATGGGTGAGGAAAAATGTATTTCTATAGTTATATTTCTGACAAACGTATAATGTACTTCAAGCAAAGCATTTGCAACTTGTGTATTCTCTTTTAAAGCGAATAAAAGTAAAAAAAAAAAAAAAGATTCTGGATTGGGACTGGTTCAAAAAGTAGTGGTCGATTATGAAGAATACCTCTTAGGAATCTGCGGGACATGCAGGTGGGTGATGGATTTGCCCTCGACAGGTTTATAGAAATCTAGAACTACAGAAAGATGTTCTTAGATACAAGAGTACCGTAAACCTGAACAAGACTTTATAGTATTAATTGAATACTAACAATTGTGTAACAAATATAAATCTTAGATCCGTAGATTAAAACAGTAATATTTGTTAACAAAAGCAGAATACGTTTGCAGGTACAGATGTTGCTGCCACCTGAAAACATTTATTTATTTTTTTTTACTTTCTTTATTCACTGGGAAGCTTGGAGCATCTCTCAGGGGTGCCCACTCGACTGCACCCTCTACTCCCTGCCTGAAACCACCCC
The DNA here is from genome assembly GCA_016271365.2 of Neoceratodus forsteri. NCBI lineage: Eukaryota > Metazoa > Chordata > Ceratodontiformes > Ceratodontidae > Neoceratodus > Neoceratodus forsteri. The sequence continues at coordinate 1,067,698,098 of CM057456.1, forward strand.
ACCGGGGAGCCAGATTGCTGAGCACCCTTGACCGAATCCATGAGACCTTCCAGCCCCCCCGGATCACCCCCCAGGAGAGGGCCCGCCCCATCTCTTGGTGGCCTTTCTGAGATTAGAGGGTCGGTCGAGGTGCTCGGGAGAGCCTGGTACAGGATGGTCTGGCTATGGGGATGCAGCCCCTGGGGCCCCTGTTGCCTCCCCATAGTCCCCGGGGTTTTTCTGCTGTATGTTGTCCCTTTGGAGCTCGGACATGCAATGACGTCAAGGCATTAACGTGTCGACATCCACCGCGTCGCCTGTTCCTTGCACTGCCCCGACCACTGTCAGGGGCCACCCAGGAGCGGTGCACACCCTGGATCTCTCCCCAGGAAGGGAGCTCAGTCCTCCGGATGCTCAATCCTTTCCCTCCCCTGCCGACCCCCAGTGGTCCGAGTTCGTTCCTGAACCCAGGTCGCCGGCGTGGTGCAAGGTGTGGTGCCCAGCACCTCAACCCTCAGCACCACCGGGCCAGCTACCTGGAAACTTATTAACGAGATAATAGGAAAGGATCATAGGACTTGCCCCAGTTTGCTTACTACTTCACACTGATCCCAGTAAGACTGCTGAGGAATTTAACTTATTCTTTACCAATTTAGATAAATGCATTCCAGAGAACAACTTTAGTCCAAATACTCTCGATTTAGGATTGCCTCAGAATAATGATCTAGTCCCTAAGTTTTATTTTAAAGCTCTTACTCCTAAGGATGTGTATGGTTATATTTCTAAGCTGAACCCCAGACCTTTGGTAGGAGTTGATAAGGTGGACTATAGGCTTCTCAAGGTCACAGCAAATATTTTATTTTATCCCCTAGAACATTTTTTTTAACCATTCACTCTGCCTGGGACAATTTCCTGAACAATGGAAACTAGCCACAGTGGTACCTGTACACAAATCTGGTGACACCGCAAGTATTCAAAATTAGAGACCTATTTCTCTACTTTCATAGTTTCATAGGTATTATACAAGTCTATCAGCATTTAGCCATAGTAACTTGACACTTACCAGTGGATGTATGTTGTCTTTTCTGCTCCCATATACATATCTAATTCATTTTTAAACTGTTCCAATGTTCTGCATGTTACTACTGATTCAGGTAGTGTATTCCACATGTTAACAACTCTCTGGTTAAACCATACACTTATTTTCTTTGTTCTAACTGTCTCACCCTTTAACCGAAGGGCGTGAGATCTTGTTTGCCTATTGGTTTCTTTCTCACATAACCTGGAACTTATCCACAACTGATCATCTTGGAATGCCTTGTATGTATAACGTAAATCGCCCCGTAGCTTTCTACACTGGACAGAATAAAGTCCTAGTTCTTCCAGTCTCTCATTATAAGCTTTGCATTTTATTGATCTTATCCTTTTAGTTACTTTCTTTGAGCCTTTTCCATCATTTTCATACTACTCTTGTTTTGTATGGCTATAAGGGGTGCACAATATTCCAGATGGGGCCTAACCAGTGCTGTATACAGAGGCACAATTACCTCACTTCTACTACTTCTGATATTTCTCATTATATATCCTACAGTTTTATTATACCTTGTTATAGTTTCCTTAATGTGATAATCAAAAGTTAATTTATTAGTAATGTGTACCCCCAGGTCTTTGTCTGTATCTATTATCTTAAGTGTTTTATTGTTTAAAGGGGAACTGTCATCAACAGGGTTTCTTAATGTCTGAAAGTCCATAAAAAGCTAATTTGAGTGAGCCATTATATTTATGTGCGAGTCTTTGCAGTCCAGAGTTATTCATATGTAAATCAGCCTGTAAGTAAGGGCTGGGGCAGCCATGTGTTTTAGGCTCCTGACAGGAAATGATGTCGCCGAGGAACTTGTCCAGCCATTTACTATAGGTTAAACAGAAAATCATATGTATTATTAAGTTTTAAAGGTGTTAGTATAGCACTTTCTACATTTATAATAATTGTTTTGTATGTGCACTGAATCTAGTGAGTTATCACCTTTACATTTCAAACTGTTAGTAAAAATAATCCATCTTTAGGATTGCTTTAACTTGTAGGCTATACTGCCAGTTGATAATTAAAAACTACACATCTCAAGGCTGACCTGTGGTGTCAACAGGTATTGAGACCCCATACTGTATCAGGAGGTCTAAACCCTGGCTGTGTTCAAGTCAGTGCAGATTTCTGGGGCTACCACAGCACCGACTTCTGTCTTATTCCATTCTCTCTCTCACAATTTCGGATGTGAACTCAGGTCTACAAGATGCAAATGTGGCTACGTACCTACTGCCTGGTATCATGGGGCCAGCCTTGAAACGTGTAGTTTTTAATTAACAACTGGCAGCATAGCCTAGAGGTTAAAGCACAGAGCTGTGAACAAGCTTTGGTCATCCAGCAGAATGGGGTTTGATTCCAACATTTCATTTATTTGCTTTTGTTAACTGGGTAAGCACACTAGACAGCCAAGTGCCTATGCTCTACTTGTATATTGTGTGACAAGAGCAAGTCACTCATCCTCCCTGTGGTCCCAAAACACACCCAGAAACAAGCTGTACTGTAGTCGTGTGCCTTTCCCGGACAAAGACAGTGAAAACAATCTGAGCATGTTGACTTGAAAAGAAAAAAAAAATTAGGACACCATTAATTGTTTATTAATTGCAAAAACACACAGACGGACAACATTGTTAAAACATGCATAACCTGAAATGCATTATTAAGAGTATTTTATTTTTTTTGATGAAATTAAAAGTATAACAGTTTCTGACTGAAATACTTTGGATGGAATGGGATCTTCTACCATAAAGGAAACAAACGAATCTGGTTGATCCTGCCGCTCATGCCCTTCGAGCGTGTCTTACATGCTGCAGCTCTGCCAGTGGACCACAACCTTCCAAAATACAGGTTACTCACCTGTAACAGGAGTTCTAGGAATGGTATATGTTGTTCATCCACACTTACTGGCAGGTTCCTTGCCGCTTTAAATCTTGCCGGAAGGTCTTCAAGCTGGCTCCTCCCACCCACCCGGGTGATAAAACTCTCGGCTCTGCCCCATGACGCCAGATCTAGCCCGCTGGAAGCCAGGTTGCGCGTCAAAGCCAGGGAGGTCGGGTGGGTTGTGTGGATGAACAACATATACCATTCCTAAAACTCCTGTTACAGGTGAGTAAATGAAAATTACGTACCTACCGTAATTATGATCTTTCTGTGTATCTTCACCATTCATCACAGGTGGGTATCTGCCAGAGGTCAGGACCCCGCGGAAGCCTTTTTTTTTTTTTAAGGGTAGACGGAGCCGACACACCATCGGCGCCGCCCTTGGAGCCGACGCACTGCGTGGCGCTCACGTGTTGGCCCGTTAGGCTGTGTCGACTCCGCCTGCCAGTTCTGACTGACTGGAGAGGTAAGAGGAAGGAGTGGAGGGTGGGACAAGGAAGTCCAAGGCACAGAAAAAGAAAAGATGTATGAACTGAAAGGAGAAATAATGACAGAGGACAGAAGAGAGGTTAGAAACTAAAGGGGATTGGGAGGGGCCCCAATCTCTGGAAGGGGGGGTAGGGTGGGTAAAGAATTTAGGAGGAGAGGGGAGAAGGATAAGACATCCCAGACCTTGGTCCCTCTCCAGATTGTATAGGAACTGCAAGGAGTAGCAAAGCTTTCTGCCAGAATTCAAGGCACGGAATAGCTGGCAAACACTCCAGATAAGCAGAGTCTGCTATTCTGGAAGAAGGACAGGATACAGGGATTCAGCACCCTCTCAAGGAAAGATTTTTGGTAAAAAGGTTTTTTTTTTTTTTTTTTTTGGAAAATAGGTTGGACGGAAACAGGGAGGAGGAGAGAAGGAGGGCAACTACCTACCCCACAGGGGTGGAGCCAAGGTACTGGAGAAGGAGTGCCGCTCGAGCTATCCACTCTTGCTGGAAAAATACTCCCCTGCTTGTCCCTATTTTACCCCACTCCTAAGGAGGAGAGGGGTAGGCACAGACAGGGAGGGGGACCCAGAGACTGAGGCCCCAGGGGGATGGAGGGTGGGACTGTGATGAATAGTGAAGATACACAGAAAGATCATAATTACAGTAGGTAGATAATTTTCATATCTTATCTGTGTCAATCTTCACCATTCATCACAGATGGGTGAGTACCGAGCCCCCCCCCGAAGGGGGTTTTCTTTTACACCCTAAGGGACAAAGTCCCTTAGCCCTCAGTGGGTGACACACTAAGGGGGGGAACCTTCAGGGCCTGGAGAGGCCCGAGAGTGGGAGAGAGAGAGAGAGAGAGACGGAGTTCCCCCCCGGGGGGGGAAGGAAGTTGCCCCGACAAGTGCCGTCTCACTCTGCGGGAGAAGAGGTAGATTCCCTGGTGGGCGGAGTTAATCACCCTACGCCGGGCCAAGGGTGACAACCGGGAAGGATGCAGCCATGCCATCCGCCTAGTGCAGATCGCTGTCCCTACGACTCTGGTAGCTACCTCACTGGCATCATAGGATGCCCTCGCTTGGTGCCTTGCTAGCTCCAGGCCACGCGCAGAGTGTGCAATGGCTTGTCTGGTTTGCTCCATGTCAGGCAATGAGGCTAGGAGCTGACCTAGCCTAAACCACAAGAACCTGTCATAGGCTGCATAGTGGACCTGATGTGCAGAGATAGAAAGAAGTAACCGTGCCGAGTAGAAAGTCCTCCTACCAGAGAAATCAAAATCCAAGGAGTCTTGATCTGGGGGCCGGTCACGGTGAAGGGCGCAAAGCCCATCAGGAGTATCCAACTGCGTCAATCCAGACTGTGGATGAGGCATAGAACCTGGAGACTCCGGGGGTGCGCAATACCGATGGCTGAGGTCCCTTGGGGCAGGAACTCCGGAGAAGGGCCTCTGCCAGGAACACAACGATGCCTCCCAAAAGGGAGCCGGTCAGGGTGGCACCACAAGGGTGGCCTCGCCAAAAATCACCTAGAAAAGCGTGCGCGAGTGTTCAGGATTGCTGATAGTGGAAGGAGTAAGGTGCAAATCCTCCAACACCCTCACGAGGAATCGCTGATACTCAGAGAAATCAGCAGCCGGAGAGATGTGGACAGAGGGTTCCTCTCCCCCTGAAGAGGAGGATGAGGAGCTGGAGGTCACCGTCTGTTCAGTGGGTGGCTGCATGGGGGGTTGAAAAACCTGGCTGTCCATTGCCCTAACGTAAGCAGGGAACCGAGCAGCCACCGCTCTAAACTGCTCCCAGGTGAGAGGCCTGCTAGGACCGAGGATGCCTGGGAGCGCAGGAGAGTGTGGCAGAGGGATGGGGACAGAGCCGAGAAGAGATGTCGGCTGACCTCCGCCTGGACTAAGGAGCGGACCGTGGGCACCCGTGGAAGAAGATGCCCCGGAAGACCCCACAGCCGACAGCTGAAAAACCAAATCGGTACTGCCTTGGCTGCGCCCAGAAGAATCCCCCCTGTGAGGCGACCGGGGCCGTATAGGTCCAGAAGGACGGTCTCCTACCTCAAAAGAACGGGACTCTCTCAAAGAGACCAAGGAGGAAGAGTGGAGATCCGCACTACGGCTTCTCCCAGGGCCCGGGTGGACCCCAGAAAAAGGCTGACATGCCGACCCCACACCCCTCGGAGTCTGAAAGAGCCCTCCTCCTCGAGAGGGCCAGCCTAGGTAGCTGGCATCTCTGGGCAGCCCCCGAAGGGGTTATCCAGGGTGTAGTACTCTCCCCCCCCCGCAGGGGCTCCAATCGGCCCCAAAGTTGGGTGATCAAGGCACACCACTGGAGGGGGTACCACAACCGAGGGGTCAGTGAAACCGCCAAGACCAGACTGCAGAGCTATGGCGGCCTGCACCACTGCCTGCTGGTCAGCACCCCTGACCCTAGTCTCGGTAGCCACTGACCTCACCTCAGAAGGGGCCGACTCTGACTTGTCAAAAGAGACTACTGTGCTACCCACCTCAACAGCCAACCCCAAAGGGTCAGACTGCACGTCCGACTCAGAGCTCGACTCAGTCTCAGAGGAGGTAGAGTCTGAGGTCCTGTGCCAAATCGTGGGAGGGCGGGCACTGCCATCCTTGCCAACAGGCCCTGAGACCAAAGCTGTGCCCGAGTCGGAGCCAACGCCTCCCGCAGCCCCGCGAGCGGAATCCGAGGGAGGCGCAGCCCCAGTCCGAACCAGAGATCCAGAGCCGGGACCAGCCACGGTGCCATCCGGTCCCATGGCACCGCGAGCAGTGCAGTGGACAGAGATGGTGCCGACAGCCCCAGCGGCACCATCGGCGCCACCCAGCTCTTCGGCGCCGCTGGGGCGGCCCTGAGGATGGCTCCGAAGGCGGGCACGGCACCGAGTATGGCACCACCTGGCTCCCCAGTGCTGCGAGCGGCGCAGAAGGCAGGGGCGGTGCCGAAGACAGCGCCGACTGAGGAAACCGAAGGCCTCACGGCGCCGAGCCTCGAGGACACAGCGCCGTGCTCAACCTCGGCGCCAAGGTGAGACATGGAAAAGGACGGCACCGTAGTAGTTCTCACGGCACCGCTAGCAGTGTTGGCGCCGCGAACGGATCCGACAGAGATCACGGCGCCGTGTGACAAGTTGGCGCCCGATCATGGCCCGTCAGGACTACAGCGCCGTAAACTGCGCCGAGGCCTCAAGCGCCCGGCCGGCAGCGTCGAGGGCGGCGCCGACCGGACGCTGCGACCAGCGAAGCGGCACCATGAGGAGCCTTCACCCCCAAGAAGGCGACTGCCATGGCGGCGCCTCCCGCCGCCTCGGAAGGAGCGGGACGGGCCTCCTGTGCCGCAGAAGAAGCCTCGGCAACGGCTAGGCTACAAGTAGCTGAGGCTCCTTCCTCCTCGGTCCGTATAGAACTGGGAGGGGACCCAGAGGAAAGGCCAAGAGAGCGTGGCTTGGCCTTACGAGTACGCGCTAGATCCCAGAAAGTCGGCGGAGCTCGCCCCACTTTCCTAGCGCGTTGTTCGATGACCCGGCCGTCCATGGAGAAGCAGGCATCGCATGAATCCATGTCGTGAAGCGGGCCATGACACGAAAGACACTGGTTGTGCTGGTCAGTGGCGGAGAACGTTCGGCCGCATGGGCACCATCGCATGGGGGGGGCCGACCCATCTTGGAAGCTTTCCTGCCCTCCGACCGAGACATGACCTACGGGGAAAAAAAACACCCAAAACAGACTTGACATCACAAAAAAGAATAATAATGGAAAGATCTTACCATGCAACGTCGAGTAAAGCTACAGAGAACCGGCAGGTATAACCGACAGACTTCGGCACGATATACTGCGTAGGAGCAGAAACTGCAAAGCAGGCCTCAAATTCTTTCAGCTTCCACACGAGGTGACCTCTACGGCGGGAGACGAAGAACTGGCAGGCAGGCGGAGTCGACACAGCCTAACGGCCAACCCGCGAGCGCCATGCAGTGTGTCGGCCCTGAGGGTGGCGCTGATGGTGTGTCGGCCCGCCACCCTAAAAAGTCTAATGGGTCCTGACCTCCGGCAGATACCCATCTGTGATGAATGGTGAAGACTGACACAGATAAGATCCTGTATTTCTAGGGACATGGATATGTTGTTCTATCTACACTTACTGGCAGACTCCTAGCAGTTCTCCAGGAGGAGGGAGGCAAGGCACACACCCTCTACTTAGGAAAAAAGGACTGGAGAGCCGAGGTCCCAAAACCAGCATCCCGGCGTGACTCAAGGTCGATGTAGTAGTGGGTAATGAAGGTGTGTGCTGACTTTCAGGTAGCAGCCCTGCAGATTTCCTGGATAGGGACGTCCCTGAAGCAGCCACTGAAGCAGAGGTATGACGGGTAGAATGAGCTCTTATCCCTTTGGGAGGCTCCATGCCCGCCAACCTGTAGCAGAGATCTATGCAGAAGGTGACCCACCTGCCTATCGTCCGCTTGGCTGCAGGTCTGCCAGGTGTGGCTTCAGCGTAGGTGACAAACAGCTGGCGAACCTCTCCCGAACTTCAGCCGTCTGCTCCTTATAGTAAGAGAGCGCTCTTCTAGGGTATGGAGCCTATATTCGGCCTCCGAGGTGTGACTGGGGTAGAACACCGGCAGAGTCAACACCTCGTTAAGGTGAAAATCCGACACCACCTTCGGAAGGAATTTCGGGTGGGGGCGCAGGACAACCTTGCCCCTGTGGAAGACCAGATAAGGAGACTCGATGGAAAGCACCTGGAGCTCTCCCATCCTTCTGGCTGATGTGATAGCCACCAAGAAGGTGGTCTTCCACGACAGGTGAGAGATATCGCACCTGTGCATCAGTTCAAATGGCTTGCCCATGAGCTTAGCCAATACCAGCAGTAGATCCGATGGAGGTGAAGGTTCTCGCACCGGTGGGGATATGTGGATCAGGGCCTTTGAAAAAGCACCCAACCACCTTCTCCTGAGCCTCCGACTGCTTTCCGGCCTGTGCCCGGTAAGCAGAGATGGCTGCCAGGTGCACCTTAAGGGTCGTCGACCGAAGCCCTAGCTGAGAAAGGGACCACAGGTAGTCCAGAATGCTGGCCAAGGAGCAGGAGGAAGGGTCCAACCCCTTAGCCTGACACCAAATGGAGAATCTCTTCCATTTGAAGGTGTAGCATTTCCTGGTCGACTCCTTACGGGATTGCCTCAACAACGTTGAGGACCTCATCGGAAAGACCAAAGGCCTGGAACTCTAGCCACTCAGGAACCAGGCCGTCAGGTGCAGGGATTGAAGGTCCTGGTGGAGAACCTTTCCCTGGTTGACTGAGATCAGGTCCAGGCGGGCTGGGAGCCGCCTCGGGAGCCTGGAGCTGAGGCTGAGGAGATCTGGATACCAGAACTGGTGGGGCCAGTCTGGGGCTACCAGAATCACCTGCGCCTTGTCCCTCTTCGCCTTGAGAAGCACCTTGTGGATCAAGGGAAATGGGGGAAAGGCGTAGAAGAGGCCCGGGGTCCACGGCCTCGAGAAGGCATCCCCCTGCAGCGAGCCCTGCTGAGGGGGGCGGGCATGAAACAGCCTCAGCTTCGCATTCTCCCTTGAGGCAAACAGGTCCACCTGAGGAGTGCCCCAGTAGGAGAACAGATCGTGTACTACCTCCGGCAGGAGAGACCACTCGTGAGATGCAGCACCTATCCGGCTTAGGGCATCGGCCACAGTGTTGGAGGCTCCCGCCACATGGATGGCTAGGAGATCCGCCTCCAGTCTGCTCATGAGGGACCAAGTGCAGAGAGCTTCCTTGTATAAGGGCAAGGAGCGCATCCCGCCCTGACGGTTTAGGTTTTACATGGTCATGGTATTGTCCGTCTGGACCTGGGCCACTTGACCCCGTACAAACAGAGCGAAGGCGGTGAGGGCTAGTCGGACCACTCGAAGCTCCAGCAGGTTGATGCGGCATCGAGACTCCTGAGGGGACCAGAGGCCATGCGCTTTGTGCTCCCCCAGATGGGCACCCCAACCCATCAGAGAGGCGTCAGTTGTTAGAGTGACCGTCATCTCGGGGCGGACAAACGGGATGCCCTCCTGCAGATAAGCTGGAATGATCCACCACTGGAGAGCGTTTCATATCTCCTGGGTCACTGCCACTGGCTGGTCCAGAGGACCGGAGCGCTGTGACCACTGGCAGACCAGTCCACATTGAAGGGGATGCATGTACCAACGGGCCCAATGGACCACGCTGGTGCAGGCCGCCATGAGGCCCAGGAGGTGCAGGAAGTCCTGGGCAGGGCACAATTGCCCAACCAGAAATGATTGGGCAAAGGAGGAAAGAACCTCGGCCCTGTCCGCAGGGAGCCGTGATCTGGCTCGAAGAGAGTCGAGTTCTGCCCCGATGAATTGAATCACCTGCGTTGGCACGAGTTCCAATTTGGCCTCGTTGATGAGGAGGCCAATCTGAGAGCAGACCTGGAGGGCCAGATCCCTGGACTGCTCCACCTCCGGTCTGGAGGGGGCTGCAATCAGCCAGTTGTCCAGGTAAGGGTACACCCAGACCCTACGGTGCTGAAGGAATGCTGTCACCACTGCCATGCATTTGGTGAAGACCCTGGGAGCTGGAGAGAGGCCGAAGGGCATGGCCCGGAACTCGTAAAGGGACCTCTTTGCCCTGAAGCGGAGGAATCGCCGGTGGGATGGACGGATTGGGACATGAAAGAACGCGTCCTGGAGGTCCAGAACAAAACTACATGCCGTTCCCAAGGATGGAATGATCTGAGCCAGAGTAACCATCCTGAAGGTTCGAGACCTTAGGAACTTGTTCAGGTTGTGTAGGTCTAGAATGGGGCACCAGCCCCCCCGTCCATTTCGGGACAAGGAAATAAACCCTGGGTCTGGTGGAGGATCCGCCACCTCCCTGATCACCTCCTTCTGGAGGAGCAGGGCAATGTAGAGAGGCCGCGGACCCCGTAGCCCCCCGTGGGGGGGGACGGCTCAATAGGGTGGAGCCTGCTCGAATTCCAGAGGCAGACCCTTTTCTACCACTTCCAACACCCAGCAGTCCGTGGTGATAGTGGACCAGGCAGAAAGGAAGTGGTGGAGCTGTCCCCCCACGGGGGGACCCCAAGGAGGAGTGACGAGGTTGGGGGCGACACCAATCAACCCGTCACTGGGCAGGCTTGGAGGAAGGATCGGCCAAGGGACCTCCTGGGCCTTTTCCTCCCGGCTTCCTGCTGAAGGAAGCTGCAGGCTTGGCTTTGAGGTGCCAAGTGCGAGCCTGCTGGCCCTGATGCTGGTGTTGCTGGGCCGGATGTGCCGCAGGGGCAGAAGGCCGAAAGGGCTTACGCTGCTGCTGGCGGCCTTTGTCCTTCTGGGCAGACATAACAGAGTCCAAGGTGGCACTGGACTTCTCAATTCTCTGCAAATGACCTTCCACCCCGGGACCGAACAAGTCGGTACCTAGGAAGGGAACGTCTGTCAGCTTGTGCTGGGTATCCACCGTGAAGGTGGAGATCCGCAGCCAAGCTTTGCGGCGCATGGCCACTGCAGTCGCTACTGACCGGGCACAAGAGTCTCCAATGGCAAGAGCAGTTTGGAGCTGTTGCTTTGCCACCGCCCTTCCCTGATCCCGCACCTGCTTGACCGTAGTCTGGAGGTCAGCCGGGAGATGAGGAATCACCTCATCCAGGGAGCCCAAAAGGGCGTGGGAAAAATGTGCCATCAATATGGCCGAACTGGCCTTACGAAGACCTAAGGAGGACGCAGCGTAGACTTTACGCCCTGAGTAGTCCAGTTTCTTGGACTCTTTATCGGGTGGCTTGTCCACGTCCCGAGTGTTTCCGGAACACCGGAAAACACTGTCGGTCACTAGCCCCTCCGCAGAGGGGTGCTCTGAAAATTCGGAGAGTGAGCCGGTAGGAACAGCATACAGTACTTCCTGGCCATCCTGGTCGAAGGAGCTGGACAAGAAGCTGGCCGCTGCCACAGCTCCAGAGCGAGGCCAACAATGGCTTCGGCCACAGGAAAGGCCTCCATAGGGGAATCCCCTCGGTCCAGCATCTCCGTGAGGGGATACTTGGCCCACTTTGAAACAGGTTCGAGCTTCATCCCAGTAGATTCTGAGATGAGCCGAAGCATTCCCATGAACGAGGATGGGCTATCATCCACCGACTGTCCTCCAGTGGACTCCAGGTCGAGAGGCCTGGAGAACAGGGAAGAGTCATCATCAGACTCCAAGGAGTCTGCAAACAGCTGCCGAGGGCCTGAGCCACCCTCCACCTGCCGAGGTCGATCAGGAGTGAGGGTGACCGACAACCGATGGGGCAACCCCTGACCCGACCGAGAGTCCTTGGTCGGAGCCCCAGTTTTTGGTTGTGGACGCGGAGGTTCCATCACAATGGGTGGTGCAGCTGGTTTCGGCTGAACAACCGGCGCCGGCTTCAGCTCCTCGATGACAACGAGGGGTTGTTTCGGCCACTCAGGTGACAGCCACTTAATGGACGGGGAAGGCGATGGAGTCGACTTGTTCCCGTCAAAAGGCTACTGCCACATCAAATCCTCATAAGCGCCGAGGCAATCTGCGCCAGAGCCTATCCTCTGAAGAGGACGAAGACGAGGATAAGTGGCGACGCCGCTTTCCTTGGTGCCGAGACCGAGACTGCCGATGTCGGCGGGATCGGCTGGACCAAGAAGAGGTCCGAGACCGAGACCTTCGGTGTTTCCGAGGGTGGGTCTGGGAGGGAGCGTGGGAAACCTGCTCCTCCATCGGCTCGAGAACCTTAGCCGGGGGACTCCAGCACAGGAGGCACAGGCAAGTCCTCGGTTTCCACCGGGGGAACCGGTGAAGTAGGGTTGTTGGCTTCTCCAGTCGACAGCCCGTCCGACGGATCAAGAAAAATCTCGACTGCATCGACGGGTGTCTCGGCCGGCTGACCTGACGGGGACACCATGAAGCCATCGGCCTTAGCCACAACCTCGACCTAAGTCGAGTGTCGACTATCCGGGGAAGGGGACCTCTCCCGCTCCCACGAACGTCGACGGTGGGACTTACCCTTTGAGTCTTTTTTCTTGGACCAAGAAGAATGCCCCGATGGCCCCTCTCCCTTGGTAGAGAGAGACTGACAAAGCTCCTTGAAAGAAGCCGTGTAGGAGGAGCCCAAAGAGAGCAGGAAAAAATGCTGCGACCGAGGAAGAAGAAGATGCAGCCTGGGCGCCTCCTCCTCGAGGCGATCATTTGCTCAAGTTGCTCAACGAGAACACGCTGCAGGGCCTTATAGCTGGAGGCCTCGCCCGACTTTACCGGCGGAATACGTTTCTCGGGGCGCCCAAGTTGAAGTCTGGCAGCACGATCTTCAAGAACATTGACCGAGAAAGACTTGTACAATTCGCAGGCCTGCGGATCGTGATCGAGTCCAAGGCAGTAAACGCACGTGGAGTGCGGATCGGTCCGAGACATCTTCTGCCCACAAGGGCACCGCCGAAATCCAGAAGTTGACTTGTCCATCGCAGCTGCAAAGGAAGAAAAAGACCGAAGTCTAGTAAATTTTAATAAAAGTTTCGGTTTAACAGACGAGTTAGGATCCAGGCCTAAAACGCAGAGCGCAAAGGAGGGAACCTGAGCTTCCAAGCGGTAAGGAAGATCTGGCGTCATGGGGCGGAGCCGAGAGTTTTATCACCCGGGTGGGTGGGAGGAGCCAGCTTGAAGACCTTCCAGCAAGATTTAAAGTGGCAAGGAACCTGCCAGTAAGTCTGGATAGAACATATCCATGTCCCTAGAAATGCTATTCTCATTGCAATGTAAAAAAAGAAAGGAAAAAAAAAGGAGACACAGGCTGTGTGTATGCACATATGCACGTCTGTATGTGAAGTGTGTGCGTGTCTCTATCTCTGAGGGAAGTGCTGCACTAATTGAACTGTGCTGAAAGGGGGAAAAATTATCACCATTAATTAAAATAATATATGGCTGGGTGGGTGTAAAAACCAGAATTTTGTACACACCCTTGGTGTGGATGTTTTTATAAACCCCTTGGACTTTGCCCTTGGGGTTAATATAGCACCCCATACCTTGTGTGTGTGTAAAATTCTGGTTACATCCACCCACCCATATAGTATTCTATATTTTAATAATACAGTTCCGATTACGCATGTTTTAACAATGTTGTCCATCTATGATTTTTTATAATTAATAAACTAATAATGGTGTCCCTTTTTTTTTTTTCTTTTCAAGTCATATCTGGATAGAAAGAGCATACTATTTTCAGAATCATAACACATGTTCAGATAGTTTTTACTGTCTTTGTCCAGGAAGGGCACACAACTACAGCTTATTTCTGGGTGTGTTTTGGGACCACATGGCGCTTAAGTGACTTGTTCTGATCACACAATATACAAGAAGAGCATGTTGGAATAAGAACCCATTCTGCTGGATTAAAGAAGCTTGTTCACAGCTCTTGGTTTTAACCTTTAGGCTGTACTGCCAGCTGTAAATCAAAAACTACACATTTCAAGGCTGGCCCCAAGATGCCAGGCCAGTAGGTAACTAGCAACATTTGCATCTTGTAGACCTGAGTTCACACCTGAAATTGTAAGAGAAAACGCTGTACGAGAGGGAATGGAATAAGACAGAAGTTGGTGCTGTGGCAGCCCCAGAAATCTGTACTGACATGAACACAGCCAGGGTTTAGAAATCCTGATATGGGGCCCCAGTACCTGTTGACACCACACAGCCAGCCTTGAGATATGTGTAGGGTTTTTTTTTTTTCATACTTTTTTTTTTATTATTCAGAGAAAAATAATAGACCAACCAAACAGTGCAAATTAATAGCTTCTTCTCGAACAATTTTTTTTTTACCCCATAGTCAATACGAAAAGTATAAAACATTTTTCTTTGATTTTAAGAGGGTTAAAAAGATTCAAACATAAAGTACCACCTCCACCTCACTTTAGCCCCAAGCTTTAATCCATCCCTCTAAAATTAGAAACATTCAAAAGTTCCTTTAAGGTATAGTCCCAAATCTGATCACCCATGGAATAAATTCTAACTGTCTTTAAACTTAATTTTCGTCCATCTATCATTGGAATATACCGAGTGTTTTTTTCGAGATCTACTTCTTGATGAGAATCAGACTCCAATTCTGTTGGTAATGAAACATTATTTTCAAAAAACTTTGCTTTATATACATCAAAAAATAAATAGTCTTTGTACTGAAAAGACACCTTAAGCTTAGCAGGAGCCTGGAGAACTGCTCGAACTCCTGCTTGGATAAATTCATTTCTCAGCGTCAAAAAACGCTTCCTACGACATTGAGTTGCAACACCAAAGTCCGGATACAAATGCATTCTCACCCCCTCATATATGCAATTCCTTTTTTAGCTCTCGCTAACTGCAATAACTTATTCCTCTGAGACAACGTGGGGAAAGTGCAAATCACATATCTTGCCCTTGTCTCTAGGCCAGCAGCTGCTTGTTGTTTAAGTCGAAAAACAGACTCCAATAAAATCGGCTGTTCAGGAGAAAGAGTCAAAGTAAGCATTTTTTCCACTTCCATTTTTAACTCCGTATCCAGCACTGCAGTTGTAAATCCAATCAAACGTACATTCTTTAAGAGCAAGGTATTTTCTATTTTTTCAAGCTTACCCATAGTGGTGACTTGTTCATACAGCGCAGTATTCACTGCTCCTTCCAAAGTCAAAACTCTTGCAGAAAGTATTTCAGTAGTAGTAAGCCGCCCCTCTACCACTGTCATTTCTGCCTCAATGTTTTCACTTCTGGTACTAATGTTAGAAAGTGAAGATTTTATTTCCATAAGTGCAAACTTAGTGTCAGCTTGAAATTCCATCAGAAATAGCTGAAGTGATGCCACTGTAGGCTTTAGTGGGGCTTTCACCTTTGAGCTCGTGTCAGAGCGCATTGTTGCTGGGGAGGCCATTCCTCCCGGTATGGGCTGCACTCTGTCAGACCCACGCTGAGAAGTCTGCTTCCCCGAACCCATTTTTTTGGGAAAATACTCTTCGATATACTCCGAACTATTCCCTGTCTCTTCCTTGTATTTAGAATTTTGAGACATCTTCCAAAAAAAGTAAAATATGAGCAGGAAAGTGTTAAACACAGTGGAGCTCTAGAGAGGTAGGTGCAGCCACGTTACTCTCGTAAGAATCCCTGAGATATGTGTAGTTTTAATGACCAGCTGGCAGTATAGCCTAAAGGTTAAAACAATCTTTTTTTTTTTTTTTTTACTTTGTTTTTATTGCCTCCCTCACCCCAGAGCTACGCTTCTTCGGGAGACACCAAGGTACCACCCCGCGACTTGCTTTACCTGAATTCCCAAGAGTTCCTCCATGGAGCTGTGGATATACCCCCCAGGTGGGTACGGGACGGGAACACAACGTCCTGATATCTTCAATGTCTCGTCGGGTCCCCCAGTAGTCAGGCAGGCAGTCACCATTAGGGTCAGTACCGGTGCTCCGGCGGTGTGTTTTTCCTCCTTTCTGAGGAAGTGGCCAGCGCCCTGACATCAATGCGTTTCCCGCCGACGTCCACCACTCCCAACCCCTTCTTGCATGCTCCTGTGCTTGCTATGCCTCCGGCTTCCGCCAGAGGCCAGCCAAGCTTACCGAACAGTCTTTGTCCCTCCCGGGAGAGAGAGCTGTCCAGCCGGACGTCAATCCCTCCTCCCTGCCACCCCGGTGGTCTGGGCTCGCTCTCGAACCGGCCCAGCGTGCCATGAGGTGTGGCGTCCAGCGCCTCAACCCTCAGCACCACCGGGCCGGTTAAAGCAATCCTAAAGATGGATTATTACTACTAACAGTTTGAAATGTAAAGGTGATAACTTACTAGTGTCAATGCACATACAAAACAATTATTGTAAATGTATAAAGTGTTGTAATAACACCATAAAACAGACCTAATAAAACAGAAAAAAGATTTAGTAGTTGCCGTATTGGTCCTTGCAAGAATAGATCAAGAAGCAAATGATTTGATACCTTTTAATGGACCAACATAGATGTAACAACAAGAACAAAGTGCTCTAGCTTGAAGAAGGACTGGTTGGTCCGAAAGCTAGAGCACTTTGTTCTTGTTGTTAACATCTATGTTGGTCCATTAAAAGGTATCAAATCATTTGCTTCTGGATCTAATAAAACAGATGATTTCCTATTTTACCTGCAGTAAATGGAGGACCAAGTTCCTCGGTGACATCATTTCCTGTCAAGAGCCTAAAACATATGGCTGCCCCCATCCCTTAATTACAGGCTGATTTACGTATGAATAACTCTGGACTGCAAAGACTTGCACATAAATACAACAGCTCACTCAAATTAGCTTTTTATCGATTTTGAGACATTGAGAAACCCTGTTGATGACAATTTCCTTTTAATGTATAATTGGCTAGTAAGTTATGCCCCAGATGCATGACTACACATTTTTTCAATGTTAAGTTCTAGGCCATGATCTATTGCCCATATCCCTAATTTGTCTACATCACGTTGTAGCGATTCTG
This sequence comes from Neoceratodus forsteri, assembly GCA_016271365.2. Taxonomy (NCBI): domain Eukaryota; kingdom Metazoa; phylum Chordata; order Ceratodontiformes; family Ceratodontidae; genus Neoceratodus; species Neoceratodus forsteri. The sequence continues at coordinate 1,067,714,982 of CM057456.1, forward strand.
CTGCTTCCTTGTTAATTATAATTGCTCCCACCTTGGAGTCATCAGCGTACTTCCATATCCATGCATCTTTGGATGTAGCCATTGTTGCTATAAGGATATTAAACAGCAGAGGTCCCAAGACAGACCCCTGGGGCACACCGCCGGTCACCCTCTCCCACCTGGACTGATATCCTCTTATGCACACCCGCTGCTGTCTACTGTCCAGCCATGATTCTATCCATGATAACAATCTGGAGTGTAGTTGTTTAATTAGCTGTTCTATCATTATATGATGTGAGACAGAGTCGAACTCTTTGGAATAATCAAAATAAACAACATCTATTGTCAGTCCTTTATCGAGTGCTGAACATACTGGTTCAAAGTACACCATTAGGCTGGTCATGCATGACCTACCTTGTACAAAGTAGTGCTGTGAAATATCCAACTGGCCTTTTTCTACTATGTGTTTGCTGTATTAGTTCCCCAGCAATACCCTCCATGATCTTACCTACAACAGACGTCAAACTAATCGGTCTATAATTTCTAATGTCATTTTTATCGCCCTTCTTATGTATCGGTGTCACATTTGCCCTTCTCCATTCCTGTAGTGTTGCACCTTCTTTCAGGGATTCATTAAACAACATACACAGCGGTCCTGCCATCTCTTCTGCCAATTCCCTTATCGACCTAGGGTGCACACCATCCAGACCTGGTGACTTACTGGTTTTGAGCCATTTCAACCTTACATAAACTTCTTTAACTGTAATCTTTCTTAATTTTCCGATTTCTTTGGGGTCTACATTTCCTGGTAATGTTAATTTATCTGCGCTTGTAACTCTGCTTTTTAATAAACTAACAAAGTAATCATTAAATTTGTTTACCAGTTTTTTCATCAGTTATTACTTGATACACATCTTTTAGTTGACCTATTGTATTTTGTCCTCACTTCAATCCTCCAATATAATTAAAAAAATGTTTTTTATTATCTAAGGTTTGCACTGCCATCCTGTAATCACCTGCTTGGCCTTTTTAATTAGTTTATTACATTCTGTATTCAAATTTTGGTACCTAACCCATGTCGCCTCTGTCAATTTAACTATTTTTTTTTGAATGCTTCTCTTTTTTCCCTTAATTTTTCCTTATGCTTTTATTGTACCATTCTGGAATTCTTCTATTTGTGCTACATTTTCTTATTTCATGTACAAAATTAGTCATACCGTGGTTTAATTTACTTTTGAGTATCTTCCACATTTGTTCCAGTGTTTTATTCTGCAAGTCTGATGTCCAGTCCCACAAACTCGGATATTGTTTCATTTCCCTACAGTTAGCTTTATTGTAACATTTGAAAGTTGTAATTCCCCCATATTGATTATTCTCAAATTGTAATGTCGCTCTAACCATACTATGATCTCCACCTGCTAGTGGCTCCATCATTTAAACACCATGTATTTTATCCTTAATGTTTGTTAATATTAGGTCAAAAGTTCGATTAACTCCTTGTGGGTTTCTTTATCACCTGATCTAAGTTTTTATACAGTAGCAACTCCAAAAATTGTTTTTCATAAGGTGTTCCTCCCGTAAGTTCGTCCCAGTCTATGGGTGGGTAATTAAAATCTCCTAGTAACATATATTCTCCATCCACCTCTAAGTTTTTTGCCTTAAAAAGGCATCATGCTCCTCTTTAATTTGACCTGGTGGTCTATAGCACACCCTTATAGCCATTTTTGTGTTAAGATGCAATTCTATGCGGATACTTGCATTTTCTGTTTCAGCGTTCACAGTATGTATCTCATTTGCTCTTATATTTTCGGAGATATATAATGCTACACCCCCACCTCTTCTGTTATGTCTTTCTTTATGAAATACATTATATCCTGGTATCCCAATACCCCAATCATTCTTTCTGAACCAGATCTCAGTTATTGCAAAAATTGAATTTTTTTTTTTTCCTTTAGTATGATTAGTTCTTTTTTTTTTTTTCATTTAAGCTCCCAGCATTCAGCAGCAAAAACTTTACGCTACTTTTTTCTTCTTGGTTATTCATACCTTTAGCGCTATCTTTTTTGTGTTCTTCTGTAGATCAGTTATTGTTCTGTCTCCATTCTTCCCTTCTTTCCTCCCCCCTTACTGACTCCTCTTGCAAAAGAATTAGAACAAATTGCCTATCAATCTTTCTTGATTATTTCACCAGGTATGAGGTTCTAACCTTGGCCCAGTATGGCTTCTGCCCCGGGACATAGTAGCGACAGCCTTGATGGCAGTCACACAGTCTGTACACCAGGCACTGGATAAGGGTCACTTTTCCATGACTGTGTATGTGAATCTCACCAAGGCCTTTGATTTAGTTAATCATCAGCTCTTTTTTTTTGGTACATTCTCTTTCTGCACAGGGGACCAGGGCATCTCTCAGGAGTGCCCTCATAGCCACCGCCTCTACTCACAACCTGAAACCTCCGTTCCCCAGGAGACACACTGATGAGCACCCCCTCCCTGGACCCACAGACCTGTCCAGCCCCACAGAAAGCCTGCCTCACCTACCTGGTGGCCTTTCTAGGATTAAAGGGATGGTCCAGGTCCAGGTTGAGGGGCTCAGGAGATCTGGTGGAAGGCAGATCCAGTGTTGGGATGTGGGCCTGAGCTCCCGGGGCCTCCATCGCCTCCCTAAGTCCACCAAAGATTTTCCTTGTGGTGTTTCCCCCTTGGGACGTGGCGTGCAGTGGCTCCCGCGTGGCTTCCACCACTCCTCTGCCGCTGGAGTCTGCAGTCATCCTGCTCCCTAGGACATTCTTGCTCTTGTGCTGCCTCCCATTTCCACCAGAAGCCGCTACAGAGCCGGGAACACCCTGCAACCCACCCCAGGAAAAGAGAGCAGTCCTCCAGATGCTCAGTCCTCTCTCTCCCCTGCCGATCCCGGGTTGCCGGTGTGGCATCCGGCGCCTCAACCCTCAGCGCCACTGGGCTGGCTACAATCAGCAACTCTTGATTAAGGCTATGGGTGACCTGGGCTGTTCTGAGGCTGTGTTGGGCTGGTGTCGGAACTACCTGGATGGGCGTTTCCAGGAAACTAAAATCTCTAATTGTTTTTCTTCTTTGTCTCCTGTGTCCCTGGGGGGTTCCACAGGGTTCAGCCATGGGCCCTTTGTTTTTTTTTTTTAAGTTTGTTCTTAAATTCCCTCCCTAAGGTTTGCATGAAAAATAGTATTTTATTGTACGCATATGATGCGTGATTTTTGCAGGTAGGGATAGTCTTCAGGAATTGCAGGATAACATTCAGTTTGACTTTTGCTTACAACAGCAATGGTTTTCATCACAAACTTGATCTGAATACAACAAACTAAATTTATAGTTTTTCATAACAAAGAAAAAAATGCCTACCAATATCAATATTGACAACACAATCTTGAATGGTACTGAATGAGCGTTTTCAAATATTCGTGTCTTTATATTAATAGTTCCTTAACATACAGTTTTCATATTTCACATATAATTAAGACGTTTCATCAGAGACTGGATGCACTCTATAGGATCAATTCATTTATATTACCATCAACAAGGCTACTGTTCTCTCAAAGTTTTTTGCTCCCAATTATCGATTATGGTTTATTGTTATATTCTGCTGCTACCTAGGTTGAGACTGCTAGGGTCATCGTTTTATATAACCAAATTGCAAGGTTTGTCACCCATCTGCCAGTTTGTATACACCACTGTGTACTTTTTAAAACAGTTCAGTGGCCTACTTTAAATACTAGGTTTAAGATTCAACGTGGCACAATTGCTAAAAAAAATTGTTAAAGAAGGTTCCAGCAATTCTGAATCAATATTTTCAACCAAACGTATCATTGACACATACTAGATCATCTTTGTCTGCTTATTTCAATATTCCCACAGTAGAAACTAGCATAGGGCAGAGATCTTTGTTGTACCAGCTACTCAGTTTTTATAATTTCACTCACCAAAATCGTATCTATGAAACCATAACGGTTTTCAAATCCAGGCTTGTAAAATATTTATTGGCTTCTGAATGTTCTAATTGTGGTTGATTTTGTTTGCACATACATACTTTCATGACTGGCTTATATGTCACGATAAGTTATTCTGTCTGTCTTGTATAACTGATGCATGTAAATTATGTCTGTAATTTGTATCCAGTCGCCCACGAAAACAGGCAGTATTGCTCACGGATTTACCAGATCTTAAATAAATAAACCAAACCAAACCAACCAAAAGCAAATGAGAAAGTACTCCCAAGACAAACCAAATAGAAAATGAAAATGGAATGAGATTGTTGGACCAGCACCAAACATTAAACTTTTTCTACTTTAATCCATGGGCCTTTCTAGTAGATAGTGTTCTTTCTGCCAGCAAGACCTCAGAGATTCCCTGAAAGATATGGCAGATTTGGAGTTCTACATTCTCAGGAGCCAGGCATACAGTTGCAGAGCTCGAACATCCAGGTGCAACAGCCTGCCCCGATACTGAGACAGCAGATCGAACCTACCATGCAACTTTAACGGCTAATCCACTGCCATGTTCCACAGAAGGGAAAACTAGATCTGTCTAGGTAAGAAAGGGGCCAACAAATTCATGGTTCCTTATTTGCCCTTAAGTTTGAGGAAAGTGCTCTAAGGCAACAGTATCGAAGGGAAGGTATAAAGAAATCTGGGGTCCAGCCACCACCATACAGCATGGTTCAGGGTAAAGACAGTAGAAGAATATGGAAATTACATACCTACCGTAATTGTTGATCTTCTCCTGTATCTTCACCATTCATTACTGCGGGGTGTAAGCCGGAGGTGCACACCCACTACGGGAGTTTTTTTTTTTTAAGGGAGGAGTTACGCCAACAGCACCACCCATGTGGAGTGACGCACATGTGGCAGGGCGGCCGTTAGAGCCGCAAACTCCTCCTCCATCCCAGTTCTGTAAGCCTGAGAGGCGAAATAAAAGAATAAAGGAATAAGAGTGAGGCAAGAGATCCAAGGGATAGTAAAAGTAAAGGAAACTAACTGAAAAAGGAATAAGCCGAAAGAAGACAGGAAAGAGAAGATCCTACCCTAAGGGACCGGAGGGCCTCCTTCCTTGGGAGGCTCTGAGGGAGGAACAGATAAGAGAAATGAAGAAAGAGGGAAAGGGAAAGAGAGAGAGAAGAGGATATTGGGCGGAGAGAAAACACTGCCACAATTCAGAGTGAAACTGGCTTGAAGCTCATCAGCTCAGAACTTGAGCAGGGAGAAAGGATCCCTCAGATAAAACTGGTTTGAATGGTTTGAACGAACCTTCTAGGCAGCTTAAGACAATAGAGGCAGATTTCCCTACACATCCCGCTATCCTAGTACCCTTCACTCAAGCTGAGAGCTCACAGAATGCTAAGGCAAACTCTGTTCCGGAGAAGGAGAGCTCCCAACTAGGCAAGGGAAAGAGACCCCGTACCACATAATATGTGCTAGCATGGGAAGGGGAGGAAGAGCTCTAAGAGAGGGCAACCTCTTGTCAGGATGGACAGAGACAGAGGAGGAGCTCCTTCTGACTCCCTTGAGAAGGTAGGGCTAATGGACCAGACTACCAGACCAAAATGCAAATTTTTGAATTGAGCTAGAACAGACAAAACTAGCCTTGGTCTAGCGTTGTCAGAAATAAAGGGACATCAGATAAGTCTGAAGACAGAGGGTTAGAGGACTGTTTAAGAGACTAACCCTGATGTCCGGAGATTGAGCTAATCTGGCCAGAGAAGTTCCGGAAGGCAGACCCTTCCAGGAAATCAGAAAGAGTTCGCTCAGATGAAAGGACGAAGTTTCACTCACCCACCTCCTACTTGAATCCCGTTAATGTTTTCAGAGAAGAACAGAAGGTCCCAAGAAACCAGAGGATGATCCCCGAGGGAGGAGAGGGAGGAGGAGGGCAGAGAGGTGGAGACACCCAAGAAATGAGGCCCATGAGGGAAGGTGAGGATTCAGTAATGAATGGTGAAGATACAAGAAGATCAAGAATTACGGTAGGTACATAATTTCCATATCTTCCATGTCAATCTTCACCATTCATTACTGCTGGTGAGTACCAAGCTCCCCCGAAGGGGACCTGAATTTTGGCCCTGAGGGAACAGATCCCTCAGCCTCCTACTGGTGGAAAGCAGGAGGGGGAGACCCTAACCAACAGACTGAGGCAGTCTAAGGTTGCTGAGAGCGAGGGGGTGTCCCCCGTGGCTGGGGGGACAGAGAGCACCCCCCTGAAGAATCCTCCTCGCCCTGTGGGAGAACAGGCGGGTCCCCCAGAATGTAGTGGCAGTCACCCGACGCCGGGCAATGGGTGACAGTCTGGACAGACGAAGCCATGCCGTCCGCCTAATGCAGATCGCTGTCCCTGCTAGTCTGAAAGTCACCTCATTGGCGTCGCAAGATGCCCTCGCTTGGTGACTTGCAAGCTCCAGACCCTGTGCAGAGAGGGCAATGGCTTGTCTAGACTGCTCTGTATCAGGCATGGATGCGAGAAGCTGCGCTAGCATCGACCACAGATGCCTGTTACAGGCAGCGTGGTGTGCCTGATGTGAAGCTATGCATAGCAACACATGACTTGAAGAGAAGACTCCTTGTACCCACCAATCAAATTCAGCAGAATCCGGATCCGGGGGTCTGTCGTGTGCTGGGCGCTGAGGCCTGGAAGGAGTGTCTAGGGACGTCAAACCAGAAGGCGGGTGAGGAAGAGAACCTAGAGACTCATGGGGGCTACAATACCGTCTCCTGCAGTCTGCCAGGGCTGGAGAAGGGGCGGTTGGAGACTGCCAGGTGCGGATAGACACCTCCTGGAAGGGGATTGGCCAGGAAGGCACCACGAGGTGGTGAGTGCTGAATTCACTGAGGATTGCATGTGTCTGCCATTCGGTATTGTCCCTGCGAATGTAGGAGATACTAAGCTCCGAAACCAGTCTCAAAAGGAACCGCTGATACTGAGTGAAAATTGCGTCGGAGGAAAGGTGGACAGAGGTTCCTCTTCCTCAGGAGAGGAAGTCGAGGAGGAAGTGGAGCTCAAAATGTTTGGAAGACACCTCGTTGGCAGAGAGCAGGCGGAAAACCTATTTTTCCATAGCTGACGTATGAAGGAAGCAGCAGCTGCAGTAGCTCTGAGCGTCTCCCAAGTTAACGGTCCCATAGGACCCATGGCAGGAAAGGGGGTGGCTGCAGAGGGATGGGCGAGGGGCACATAACGGCACGTGCCTGGCCTCTGCCAGGGCTCTGGGATCCTGGAAGCGACACCACCAAGACTGGGGACCCTGAGATCATGCCAGGTTGCGAAGAGGTAACATGTGAAGGCAAACTCCTGAAGAGCCCAGAAGGGGAATCTCCCGTGACGCAACTGAGGTTGCATGTGTCCAGAAGGGCAACCCTCAGTACCGCCACTAGAGGGTGCTCTGGAGACTTCGAGAGAAAGACGGGGTTCAGCGCTACAACACCTCCCCATACCCCTCAGGGCAGTGCGGATACGTCACTGCTCCTGATCCCGACCTCTCAATCCCTCAGACTCCGAAGCAGCCCTCTTCCTCAATACCAGTGTAGGAAGTCCCTGCTGCGCGAGCTCCCAGAGGGAGGCCACAGAAGCAGGGCCCTCTACCCTCTCCCGAAGGGCCCCAGCAGCACCAGAGATGGCAGCTGCCCGAGTCTTCTCAGGAGGAGGCATCTTCTCACGAATCTCAGAAAGGTCTGCCGCAGAAGATCCCAGGCCACCCCTAGCTGTGGGACCCTCAAGGCGAACCTGCTCCGGAAACTTGGGGAGAAGAACACTGGGCCGCCTGACACCACGGCCTACAGAGGGTTCCGAGTCTGAAGACTCAGGCTGCCAGTCCGGGTCCACCTCTGAGTCTTCCTCCCCGAGGAGGATTTGAGCAGTGTGACCTCCAGAGAGGCAACCCCAGGAACCTCTCCTGTGATGGCACTGGGGGTGGCACCGACATAGGCTGTAAAGACTCCAACGGCGCCGCTCAAATCCTCTGCCCTGCAGATAGCGCCGGGAACCACAGCAGCACCACAAACGGCGTGGCCCATGTCCCCGGTGCCGCAGGCGGCACCAGATCCCAAAGCGCCTCCGTCAACAGCGCCACCCGAATCCCCGGCGCCACAGATGGTGCCAGAACCCAAAGTGTAACCGCCCGACTCCCCGGCGCCACCGGAACCCAAGGCAACATCGCTAGGCAGCATCAAGGGTCCACCAGTGCTGGGCCTCACAACCGGAGGCCGCGACACTGGGGGAGCCTGCACCTCCGAGGAGGTGACTGCCAGAGGCGCCAATAATCGACCCACCCGGAAGGGATCACACGTTCTCCAGTGCGAAGAAGAAACCTCCTCCTCGACAAGGCTGGAAGTGGAGGAGGTTCCCTCCTCGCTGGGCCGTATAAACCCGGGAGGGGACCCGGAGGAAGGGTCAAGAGATTTGGCTTGGGAAGCCCGCGGGCTACGTCGTCCTCTGAAAGTCAGCAGGGCCCTGCGACTTTAAACATGTGGATTTCTAAAACCGGGCAATCCATGGAAAAACAGGCATCGCAGTGGTCCACATCATGATAGGGTCCCAGGCACCGAAGACAAACATCGTGCCGGTCCGTGATGGAAAACTGCCGGCTGCAGGGGCACCGACGCATAGGGGCACGGCCCGCCTTGGATTTATGATTGGCCCCCCCAAATTGGGCATGATGTGAAATTGAATAAGAGAAAAGCTCCCGACGCTATCAAAATAGAAATAAATGAAACGGTCTTACCAGCTTCAATGGCGTCAGGATGAGAACCAGGATACAGGAGAATCAGATGCCGTTGAACTGAACTAGGCCCGATGGCGCAACTATGAAAAACTGTCTCACACATAGCAGGTGCAGCCTCTATGGCGGGAGAAACAGAAATGGGATGGAGGAGGAGTTTGTGGCACCTAATGTCACGCCCCTCTGCACCTGTGGTGCATTGCTCTGGTGGGCGCGGTCGTGTAACTCCTCCTCCAAAAAAAATTATAAAATCCAGTAGTGGGTGCACGACTCCGGCACACCCAGCTAATGAATGGTAAAGACTGAAAAGGGAAGATCAAGCCACACTAAAGCCAGATTCCTTGACTTAAAGAGGGCCGACTTCACTAAAATGGGTGAATACCTCAAGAAAACACTGGCACAAGGTGAGGTAGAGGTACAGTGGAAGAACCTCAAGAGAGCCATAACAGAGGCAACATGCCTTTGTGTGAAGCTAGTGAACAAAGCCAAAAGAAAACCATTATGGTTTTCAAAGAAGTGGCAGGGAAGGTTAGAGAGAAAAAACTGGCATTCAGGAAATACAAGTAAACGCAAAGGAAGGAACACAAGGAACTGTATCAGGCAAAGCAGAGAGGGGCGGGTAAAGCAGTTAGAAGTGCAAAGCCAAAAACAGAGGAAAGGATAGCCCAGACAGTTAAGGAGGGGGGACAAAACCTTCTTCATGTACATAAGGGAAAGAAGAAAGGCCAAGGGAGGGACAGCGAAGCTTAGTAAAGGAGGGGGGAGTGGGCAGAGGGGGACATGGAGAAGACAGATACTGAATGAATACTTTTGCTCAGTATTCACAAAAGAAAGGGAGGGAGATGGACTGATATTAGCAAGTAGACACGCACACAGGAAAGAGGGGTGGACACCAATCCATTCACAGAGGAGAGAGTCCTAAAAGAACTCTTGACACTGAAGGTGGATAAGGCAATGGGGCTAGACGGGATACAACCCAGAAGAAAAAGTTACTTACCATAGTAACCTTGTTTCTTCCAAGGGAATTCTTTACTGTATTCTGACATATGCAGTTAGCCTTCACCATTCAACTGCCCCAGAGAAGAAAGTGTTAAAGAACTTATGCAAATAGTAGAAAGTTGATAGGCTCAAGCTAGGTTTTAAAACTACTGTCCCTGGGGATTCTATGTAACTATCAGGTTCTTACAAAGCATGTACAAAAAATGATACTATCTATATTATCTTCAAGAACTAAATCCCCCTTAAAACTACAATCCTCCCTTTGAATAGAAATTCCACTACTTCTCAGTGCAGTTTAACCCCTGCAAGGTATATAGTTTTTTAAAACGGCATACCAGAGGTCCGGAGCTCAAATCCCGGTGCGCCCACATTTTCCTTTCTCATTTCCATCCTTGGTTTAAAAACTATATACCTTGCAGGGGTTAAACTGCACTGAGAAGTAGTGGAATTTCTAAATTGGTTTCTGGTTGCAGATTAAGCAACGCTAGAGAGAAAGGAATGTGTGACTGTGAAATAGGAAGTTCTTCGGACGCTGTAACCAGTGGGCCTGTAGCTTAATGGTTAGAGCGCTGGAACGGCATACCAGAGGTCCGGAGTTCAAATCCCGGTGCGCCCACATTTTCCTTTCTCATTTCCATCCTCCCTTTGAATAGGACATCTGAAAGACTCTGGTCACAGATGCCCCCAAAAAACACAAACCTAAACAAGTTTCAACAACAAAACATGAACAGCTGGAGTGCAGTGCCCACCAGGTTCTAGTAAGGGAGGTAGGGTGGGAACTCAAAATACAGGAACGTTTCCCTTGGAAGAAAATGAAAATTATGTACCTACCATAATTCCTGATCGTTCTGTGTATCTTCAACATTCATCGCATTTGGGTTCTGGCCAGAGGTCACGACCCCGCAGGAGCTTTTTTTATTGGATGGGCGGAGACAATGCACCGACAGCGCCGTCCTCAAGGCAGACTCACGTGGCGCTCGCGGGTTGGCCATTAAGTGTCGTCGACCCCACCCTCCCGCCAGTTCTGAGTCGCCGTACAGTAGGGTTGTGAGGGAGGGACAAGGAAGTCCAAGGGACAGACAAAGGAAAAGATACACAAACTAAAAGGAGAAATAAACGACGGAGGGGGCAGAAGGAGATTGGGAAGGGGCCCCAAATTCTGGAAGCAGAAAAAGGAGAGGGAAGGAGGGAGGGAAAAACAAGAAATGGGGAAGGGGGAGGACATACCCTGGACTGCTGACTGTTTCCAGATTGTATAGGAACTGCGAAGGAGCAGCCAGAAGACTGAGTTGCCAGAATTCAAGACACAGAATCACTGGCAAGAACTCCAGCATGAGCAGAAGTGGCTATTCTGAAAGAAAGGGACAGGGACAGGCTTGTCCTCCCCCAAAACCACACATCTGGAAGGAGAGAACAATGAGTCTCCTAAATTAAATTGAAGGATGAGTCCCTAAGGACAACAATGGAGGAGGGTAGAGGAAGCGAGAGAGAGAAAAGAAGAGAGGGCAACGGGCAACCACACCCTCCAAAGGGGAGAAGCCGAGGCATTGAGGAGAGAAGTGCCTCTCCCCAATCTCTCACTCCTCCTGTAAGAAGGTAAAATCCCCTGTATGCCCAAGGTCACCCTGCTCTGACCAGCGGAAAGGAAGGGAAGGGGGCACACAGAGGAGAGGACCCAGAGACTGAGGCCCCAGGGGGATGGAGGTGGGATTGTGATGAATGGTGAGAATACACAAGATCAGAAATTACGGAGTCGTAATTTTCATATCTTATCTGTGTCACTTTCACACCATTCACCACATTTGGGTGACTAATGAGCCCCCCCCCCAAAGGGGGCTCTAGACCCTAAAGGACTAAGTCCCTTAGCTCCCAGTGGGGGAAAAAACGCAGAGGGAGAACCTTTACAGGCCTGCGAGGCCCGAGACTGGGGAGAGTGAAACAGGGACCCCCGAGGGGGGCAGAAGGTTGCCCTGACAAACACTGCCTCACCATACGGGAGAAAAGGTGGGTTCTCCGGTACGCAGAGGAAATCACTCTATGCCGGGCCAAGGGTGACAAATGGGAAAGACGCAGCCATGCCATCCGCCTAGTGCAGATCGCTGTCCCTATGACTCTGGAAGCTACCTTGTTGGAGTCGTAAGATGCCCTCGCTTGGTGCCTTGCTAGCTCCAGGCCACGTGCAGAGAGTGCAATGGCTTGTCTGGTTACCTCCGAATCAGGCAAAAAGGCTAGGAGTTGACCTAGCCTGGACCACAGAAACTTATCATAGGTAGCATAGTGGGCCTGATGAGCAGAAATAGAAAGAAGCAACCGTGCCAAGTAGAATGTCCTCCTCCCCCAGAAGTCAAAATCCATGGAATCTTGATCTGGGGCTGGTCATGGTGGAGGGTGTGAAGCCCACTGGGAGTGTCCAGCTGCGTCAGTCCTGACTGAGGATGAGGCTTACAACCTGGAGACTCCAGGGGAGGGGGAGAACTATACCTCTGGCTCAGATCCCTAGGGGCTGGGACTCTGGAAAAGTGTCTTTGCCAGGACCGCAATGACGCCTCCTGGAAAGGAGCAGGCCAGGCGGGCACCACAAGGTGTCCGCACTGAAATCGCCTAGGAAGGCGCGCGTCGAGTGCTCTGGATTGTGCTGAGTGGGCAGGATGACATGCAGGTCTTCCATCATCCTTATGAGGAAACGCTGATACTCTGCGAGATCAGCAGCAGGGGAGATGTGGACGGAGGGCTCCTCTCTTCCCAAAGAGGAGGATGAGGAAGCGGAAGACCTCTGAGATCAAGAGGTTGGCTGTTCAGGGGGAGGGTAAAACACCCGCTTGTCCATGGCCCTGACGTACGTAGGGAAGTGAGCAGCCGCACCCCTGAATTACTCCCAGGAGAGAGGTCCCCTAGGACCAAGAAAGCCTGGGAGAGCAGGAGATGGTGACAGAGGAGTGGGGGCTAAGTCAACAACAGGAGGCGACCGTCCTCTGTCCAGGCAAGAGAGCACATCAGGAGCCCCAAGAGAAGGAGGAGCTCCACAAAACCCAACAGCCGACAGCCGATCGACCATGCTGGAACTGCCTAGGTTGTGCCCTGAAGAATCCCCCTTGTGATGCAACTGGGACCGTGGAATTCCAAAAGGACGGTCCCTTTCCTCCAAAGACAAGGGCCCTCTGGAGGAGACAGAGAAGAAAGGACAGGGGTCCGTACTAGGACTCCTTCATGAACCCAGGTGGGTCCCGGAAAAGGGTTACCACATCGATCCCGACCCCTCGGAATCCGAAAGAGCCCTCCTCCTTGCAAACACCAGCCTAGGCAGCCGACAACCCTGGTCAGTCCCTGAGGGGACCACCCAGGGAGTAGCACCCTCCCATCCTGTGGGTGTTCCAATTGGCCCTAAAGTTGGGCGATCTAGGCACACCACCTGAGGAGGAAGAAAACCCTCTGGACCCAGGCTGCAGGGCATTAGTGGCCTGTACTACCACCTGCAGGTCAGCACCCCTGACCCTAGACTCGGGGGTTACCTCCCGCTCTTCAAAGGGAGGCTGGCTCCGGTCAGCTGAGGAAACTACCAGGGTGTCCACATGGGCCGCCAACCCCAAAGAGTCGGACAGCTAGTCCAAACCAGACTCGGAGTCCATCTCCGAAGAGGTAGAGACCTAAGTTCAGTGCCAGACCATACGCGGACGCCCACTCCTATCTGGACCAAAGGAGGTGCCAGTCTGGGTGTCCACACCAGAGCCGGCACTGAGCTACCACAAGGCACTGTGAATGGTGCCTGAAGAGGAGACAGCGCCGAGAGTGGCAGCAGAGCCTTAGTCGATGTCTGCCATGGCGCTGTCCTGTCCCATGGTGCTGCGAACGGCACCAGAGTCAGGGATGATGCTGAAAACGACACCAACGGCTCCCACGTCGCTGTGTCCTCGCTCGGCGCCGCAAGCGGCACTAGAGGTAGACACGGCGCCGTCCCCAGCCTCGGCGCTACAAACGGTACCGAGGTGAGAAACGGTCGAAGACTACACCATAGAACCTCCCACGGCACCATCAGTACTGCGAATGGCATCAATAGCGGAGACGGTGATGGACTGGAGACGTCCACGCCATCATCAGGACCCATGGCACCACAAACGGCGCCCAGGCCCAAGACGGCACCGACAGACGGCATGGAGGACAGTGCCGACCCAGGCTTCCCAGCCCGAGGAAATGACACCGGGGGAGCCTTCGCCCCAAAGGGTAACTGCCAAAGCGGTGCCTCCCACCCACTCCCCAGGAGGAATGGACTGGACTTCCTGCACCACGGAAGGGGCTTCATGGCGGTAGCTACTAGAGAAGCCCCCCGCAGTCTGTATAGAACCAGGAGGGGACCCGGAGGAAAGGCAGAGACCCCGCAGCTTGGCCCGATGAGTGCGCACCCGTCCCCCGAAAATCGGCGGAGCTCGTCCAACTTTCTACGCGTGTTGCTCGATGACACGATGGTCCATGGAAAAGCAGGCATCGCATGAATCCATGTCGTGAAGTGGGCCAAGACACGCAAGACAACGATCATGCTGGTCGGTAACAGAGCACTTGTGGCCACAGAGGCACTGATGCATGGGGGCTGCCCCACTTTCAGCGATTTCTTGCCCTCCGACCAAGACATGATCGATGAAAAAACAATTTAAACAAAGATTCGTTGTTGCTGAAAATAAAAAAATGGAACAGTCTTACCACAGCGGTGTCGAGTAGGGCGAAACGGAACCAGCAGGTAACTTTTTTGGGGTCGAAGACTCTGAGTCGAAAACACGGGAAGGCCTTGATAGCAGCTCCACATGAGGTGTGACCTCTATGGCGGGAGACGAAGAACTGGCGGGAGGGCGGGGTCGACAACACCTAACAGCCAACCCGCGAGTGCCACACAGTGTGTCGGCCTCGAGGGCAGCGCCATCGGTGCGTCGACGCCACCCATCCCAAAAAAAAATAAAAAATTAAAAAACTCCCGCGGGGTTATGACCTCCAGCCAGAACACAAATGTGATGAACGGTGAAGCTTGACACAAATAAGATCAAGATTACTATGGTAAGTAATTTTTTCTTCAAGCCCCAGGAAAATCTTTACTGTACAAAGGTAGCTGCTACAAGTTCAAGGGACTAGCCCAAAATGGACTCACCACCAATTATCCTAATGGTGGATTCGATATTTTCTGTTGCCCGTGTAGAAGTCAAGGTTAACCTTGAACTGTTCCAAGTTTGCACTAAAAAAAACACATCATGTGGTAGGGAGTTCCAGATCGGTGCAACCCTTTGGGTTATAAACCTGTTTCTTTTTTACTGTATTACTAATACTAGTTTTTAATTTTATTTTATGAGATCTACTGTATTCTGACATATGCAGACTACCAAGCAGTACCTTTGGAGGTGGGCCTAGAACCTATTTAGGAAACAAGCTCTGCAGTACTGCTGTGCCAAACTTAGCATCACTTCTAGCCTGGGTGTCCAGGCAATAGTGTTTAATAAAGGTGTGAACAGGTTTCCAGGTGGTTGCTTTACAAATTTCTAACAAAGGAATATCTCTAGCAGCTGCTATAGAAGCAGCTGTACCCCTGGTGGAATGAGCTGAGGCCCACAGGGTGTTCCTTGCTCAGTTTGCTATAGCAAAACTGAATACATGCAACAATCCAGCATGCAATAGTCCATTTTGAAGCTGGTTTGCCTTTCTGCACTTCTCCATAGGTTAGGAATAGCCGAGTATTATCCTGTCTATGGCCCTTCGTATGGTCCAAATAATAGCTGATACCCCTCTTAACATCTAGGCTATGCAGCCTGCATTCTCCTGAACTGGAGTGATCAGTGAAAAAGACAGGCAGAGTAATGGACTGGTTGAAATGAAAATCAGACACCACTATGGGGAAGAAACTTCTTACTGGTTCTGAGTACTACCTTGTCCCTATGGACTGAAATGTAGTTGGACTCTGCACAAAGCCTGAAGTTCACTAATCCTTCTAGCTGAAGTAACTGCCACTAGAAAGACTGCTTTGCAAGTCACGTACTTGAGATCTGCTGAGGACATGGGCTCAAATGAGGGTTGCATTCGCTGTGCAATGCATATATCTTCAAATCCCAAGAGGGTGATGGTTCCGTGTTGGGGATACAAATGAAGCAATCCTTTGAACAACTTTCTGAAAACTGGATGGAAGCCAAAGTAGTGCCCCTACCTGCTGAGAGGTAGGCAGAGACAGCTGCCAAGTGTACCTTGAGGGTAGATGGCTTAAGGCCTAGGGAATGAAGATGGACTAAGTAGTCCAACAGAACTGTATGTCCAGCCTGATAAAGGTCTATGATCTGCTGGCACCAAATGGAAAACCTCTTCCATTAAAAGGTGTAAGTTTTGCTGGTAGAGGGCTTCCAAGAGATCCTTAGGACCTCAGGGACCCCTTCAGAAAGATGCAGATTAGCATATTCTAAGTCCTCAAGAACCAGGCCATGACTGAGCCTGAGGAACTTGAGGTTGGGGTTAAGGATCCTGCCCTGCGAGGATGTCAGCAGGTTGTGCCTCCTGGGGAGGCAAATCGGACTGGAGATTGACAGGGACAAGAGCAGGGAGTACCAAGGCTGCCTAGCCGAATCCAGAGCTATGAGGATCATTGTTGCTGTCTGGGATTTGAGCTTGTTCAGCACCCCTGAGCAACAGTGGGAATGGAGGGAAGGTGTAAAGGAACTTCCCTGTCCAATCCAGCAGAAGTGCATCCAGTGGTACTGTGCCCACTGCAGGAGGCCTGCAGCAAAACTGTGGTAGCTGGTGATTGTCTGGGGCTGCAAATAGGTCTATCTCTGGAGTGCCCCATCCTCTGAAGATGGCCTGCAGGATCTGTCTGTTCAGAGACCACTCGTGGTGGTTTTGATTGATCCTGCTCAATGCATCTGCTAGGACTTTGTCCTTCCCTGGAAGATGGACTGCTGAGAGAGAGACCCTGAGGTAATATGTCAGACTCCAAATTTTCATGGCTTCTGTGCACAGCAGGGTGGACCTTGTGCCCCCTTGCCTTTTTTTTTTTTTTTTAAAGTCTTTCGCTCCCGTCATGGCTCGCGGGGCTTTCTCTCAGGCATCCAGTCCTTTATCCTCCCTGCCTGTGGATCCCTTGGACTGAGCTGCCTCTCCCAACCCCGCAGCCGGCACCTCCGGTTTCACCCGCCCATGGAGGTGGCCCTTCGCCTCTTTGGGCTTAACCGAGACAGACACCGACTGCAGGAGGGCCCCCATGGGAGGAAATGGAAATTACGTACCTACCATAATTCTGATCTTTCTGTGTATCGTCACCATTCATCACCTTTGGGTAATTGGCTGGAGGTCATGACCCCACGGGTACTTTTTTTTTTTTTTTTTGGATGGGCAGAGTCGATGCACCCTCGGCGCCGCCCTAGAGGCCGACACACTGCATGGCGCTCGTGGGTTGGCCATTAGGTGTTGTCAACTCCGCCCTCCTACCAATTCTGAGTCACCGTAGAGGTGAGAAAAGGGTTGGAGGGTGGGACAAGAAGTCCAAGGGACAGACAAAGGAAAGATATAAACTAAAATGAGAAATAAACAACTGAAAGGACAGAACAAGTTTGAAAGACTAAGGGATTGGGTAGGGGCCCCAATCTCTGGAAGTAGAACAGGAGGAGGGAGGGTGGGTTAAGGATTTTAGAAATAAGGACAAGAGTTTGGGGGGAGGGGGGGACAGGAAGACATACCCTGGAACCTTGACCTGCCTCCAGATTGTATAGGAACTGCGAAGGAGTAGCCAAGAGGCTAAATGGCAGAATTCAAGGCACAGAATCACTGGCAATAATTCCAACAAACGCAGAATCGGCTACTCTAGAAGAAGACAGGATACAGGGATATCTCCCCCCCCCCAAAAGGAAATGTTGGTGTAAGAAACCTAGTTTCTTAAATTAATTGAGGTTATGTCCAAAGGACAAGGAAATCAAAGGATTGACAGGGAGAAGGAAAGAAAGGAGGGCAACTGCCAACCCCATCCCACAGGGGTGGAGCTGAAGCACTGAAGAAGGAGTGCCCCCAACCTGACCACTCTGCCCCTAAAGAACATTATCCCCCTATGTGCCCAGTTTACCCCACTCCTGACTAACAAAGGAGGGGGGTGACGAATGGGCACAGAGAGGGAGGGGGACTCAGAGACCGAGGCTCCAGGGGGATGGAGGGAGGAATTGTGATGAATGGTGAAGATACACAGAAAGATCAGAATTACAGTAGGTATGTAATTTCCATATCTTATCTGTGTCACTCTTCACCATTCACCACCTTTGGGCGAGTGCAGAGCCCCCCAAAGGGGGTTTTAACCCTAAGGGACTCAGTCTCTTAGCTCTCAGTGGGTGACACACTAAGAGGGAGAACCTTCACGGGCCTGGAGAGGCCTGAGAGTGGGGAGAGTGAGACGGGGACCCACTGGAGGAGGTAGGAAGTTGCCCCGACAGAGCGGAGTTAATCACCCTACACCAGGCCAAGGGTGACAACCGGGAGAGACACAGTCATGCCGTCCGCCTAGTGCAGATCACTATCCCTACGACCCTGGTAGCTACCTCATTGGTGTCATACGATGCCCTTGCTAGCTCCAGGCCACGTGCAGAGAGTGCAGTGGCTTGTCTGGTTTGCTCCATGTCAGGCATCGAAGCTAGG
This sequence comes from Neoceratodus forsteri, assembly GCA_016271365.2. Lineage (NCBI taxonomy): Eukaryota > Metazoa > Chordata > Ceratodontiformes > Ceratodontidae > Neoceratodus > Neoceratodus forsteri. The sequence continues at coordinate 1,067,733,334 of CM057456.1, forward strand.
AGTTGACCTAGCCTGGACCATAGGAACCTGTCAGTCTGCATAGTGGGCCTGATGTGCTGCGATAGAGAGCAGCAACCATGCCCAATAGAATGTCCTCCTCCCCTAGAAGTCAAAATTTATGGAATCTTGATCTGGGGGCCAGTCACGGTGAAGGGCGCGAAGCCCATCAGGAGTGTCCAGTTGTGTCAATCCCGACTGTGGATGATGCATGGAACATGGAGACTCCGGGGGAGCACAATACCGCTGGCAGAGGTCCCTAGGGGCTGGGACTCCGGAAAAGGGCCTCTGCCAGGAATGCAACGACGCCTCCCGAAAGGGAGCAGGCCGGGGGCGGCACCACAAGGATGTCTGCACCGAAATCACCTAGAAAGGCACGCATCGAGTGCTCTGGATAGTGTTCAGTGGGTGGGGTGATGTGCAGGACGTCCTCCAACATCCTCATGAGGAATCGCTGATACTCGGTGAGATCAGCGGCTGGGGAGATGTGGACAGACTGTTCCTATCCCCCAGGAGAGGGGGATGAGGAGTCAGAGGACCTCGGGTGTTCAGAAGCTGGCTGCTCAGGAGGAGGTTGAAAAACCTGTCTGTCCATTACCCTAACATAAGAGGGAAAATGAGCAGCCACCACTCTGAACTTCTCCCAGGAGAGAGGACCGCTAGGACCAAGAATGCCTGGGAGCGCAGGACAATGTGGCAGAGGAGTGGGGATAGAACCGAAGACAGGAATCGGCTGACCTCCGCCTGGGCTAGGCAGTGCACCAGGAGCCCTAAGGAAAGAAGGAGCTCTGTAAAACTCCACAGCCGACAGCTGATCAACCAAACTGGAACTGCCTAGGCTGTGCCCTGAAGAATCCCACCGTGAGGTGACCAGGGCCATGAAAGTCCAGAAGGACGGTCACCTACCTCCAAAGAATGGGGGCCCTCTTGAGGAAACTGAAAGGAAAGGGCGGGGATCCACGCTACAGCATTTCCCAGAGCCCGGGTGGGCCCTGGAAAAAGGCCGCCGCACAGACCCCATGCCCCTCGACCCCTCGGAATCAGAGTGTGCCCTCCTCCTCGAGAAAGCCAGCCTAGGCAACTGGCAGCCCTGGTCGCCCCCGAAGGAGCTATCCAGGTAGCAGCACCCTCCCCTCCCATGGGTGCTCCGATTGGCCCCAAAGTTGGGCGATCCAGGCAGACCACAAGGGGGTATCACCCCTGAGGGGTCAAGAGAATCCTCTGAGACCAGGCTGCAGAGCAATGGTGGCCTGCACCACTGCCTGTTGGTCAGCACCCCTGACTCTGGTCCCGGGAGTCACTGTCCGCTCCTCAGAGGGGGGGCTGGCCCCGGCCTGTTAAGGACACTACTAAGGTGTCCACGTGAGCAGCCAACTCCAAAGAGTCAGACTGCCCGTCTGACTCAGAGTCCAATTCCCCCTCTGAAGAGGTGGAGACTGAAGTCCTGTGCCAAACAGTGCGTGGCCGCCTGCTACCATCCCTACTGAAAAGGGCACCAGAAACCGAGACTGCACCAGAGTCGGTGCCGATGTCCCTAGCCACTCCGCGAACGGTGCCAGAAGAAGACACGGCTCCAACCATGGTAGCAGCCTCGGAGCCGGAGTCTGTCATGGTGCCACCTTGGCCCACGGTGCTGCAAAGACAGTACAGTTATGTAACAGGTGCTTCAGAAACTCTACAGGCCAAAGTGATGGCCACCAGGAAGGCAGTTTTCCAAGTAAGGAACTTCAAGCTGCAAGTAGCTAGAGGCTTGAAAGGTTTACGAGTGAGCACGTCTAGCACAAGGTTAATGTCCCAGGCTGCGACTGGACGTCTGATAGGAGGTCTAGTATGCAGAATACCCCAAAAAACTTCTTAATTACAGGTAACTGAGCCAGTGACATGGCAAGTACCGGCTCATGATATGCCGAAATGGCACAAAGATGAACTTTGACTGTGGAGTACTACAGACCTCTATTTGAGAGGTCTAAAAGATACTCCAAGACTGTATTCGGTAGGCAGAAAAAAGGGTTTTGCACACCAGATAGAGAAACGCTTTCATTTGGCTGTGTAGGTTTTTCTAGTGGCTGGCTTACGTGCAGCCAAAAGAATATCTTAAACTCTACCAGAAACATTGAACCTATTCACCTCTATCTCTTCAGGAGCCAAGCGTGACGGTGAAGCGACCTCAGATTGGGATGGACCACGGGACCCTGGGTCAAAAGGTCTGAAGGGGAAGCGTCTGAAGGGGGGGAGCCGACAGACTGTTGAGCAGCAGGAACCATATCTACCGAGGCCAGAAGGGGGCAATGAGAATCATTCTGCCCCCCCAACCCCCAAGACTCCAATTTGAGAAGTACCCTCTGAATTAGGGAAACAGGAGGAAAGGCGTATAGAAAATGTCTTGTCCACCGCAGCTTGAACGCATCCTGACAAAAAAATGCCAGGTCCTGGATTTCTGGACAAAAAGAGAGGCAGTTTTGCATTGAGTGGGGATGCAAAAAGGTCCACGTCTGGAGTGCCCCATTCTTTGAAGAGTGAGTGAATGATGGTTAAGTTGAGAGACCACTCGTGAGGATCCATCTCCGTTCTGCTGAGACGGTCTGCCAGCTTGTTTTGTACTACTGGCAGGTAAACTGCCTGGATCAGAGCCTTGTGCACCAGGCACCATTCCCACACTCTCATTGCTTCCCTGCATAATGGGTAAGAGTGTGCACCGCCCTGCTTGTTGATGTAATATATCACTGCCTTGTTGTCCGTTTGAAGGAGAATGTTCTTGTAACAGATTATGTCCTTCAAGGCTCGGACTGCATAGAGGACGGCTCTTATTACCAGGACGTTTATGTGAAGCTGGGACTCATCCTGAGTCCACTTACCTTGGGTGTGGAGCTTCTGGCAGTGAGCTCCCCAACCCATCAGGGAAGTGTTCATGGTAATGGAGAGCTGATGATCCAAAGGGGCAAAGGGATATCCTACCAGAAGATTGTCCTCCTGCGACCACCAGGTGAGTGACCTCTTCAGAGATTCTGTCACCTTGATGGGAAAGGACTGAGGGTGAGTGGTTGGGGACCACCGAGTACTGAGCATCCACTGAGTGGTTCTCATGAGGAGACGAGCTAATGGTACAGTGAACAGCAAGGATGGCATGAGGCCCAGCATCTGTTGCACTGAGATAGCTCAAACCGAGCTGTTTTCTCTGATGTATCAGGCCATCTGTAAGATATTGCTCCTTCTGTCCTCTGGGAGAAAAGCCTTCGCACAGAAGGTGTCCAGAAGAATTCCTATGAAGAGGAGCTTCTGGGAGGGTTGCAACTGCGACTTGTTGAGATTTAGCAGGACTCCCATGGACGTGAGGAAGTCTGAGGCCGTGGCCATGGCGTCCAGAGTCTCTTGCCTGGAGGGACTTGCTAAGAGCCAGTTGTCCAGGATGGGAACACTTGTATTCTGATTTTCCTGAGATGTGCCGTGAGAATTGCACAACACTTTGTAAAAACTCAAGGCGCTGAGGATAGCCCAATGGGCAGGACTCTGAACTAATAGTGTTGACCCAATGTCACGAACCTTAGGTTTTTGTGGTGCTTTGGGTGTATGGGGATGTGTTGGTAGGCATCCTGCATGTCCAGGGAGGCTAGCCAATCGTGTTGATGAAGCACAGGTAGCAGGGTACCTAGTGATTTCATCTTGAACTTCTCCTTGTGAAGGAACTTGTTTAACTTTCTGAGATCCAAAATGGGGCACATACCACCGGTTTTCTTCGGGACCAGGAAATAATGGGAGTAGAAACCTGTGTTTCGTTGATCCAGTCGAACTACTTCTACTGCCCTGTTGTTCAGAAGGCCTTGTACCTCGGAAGCAAGAAGGTCTGACTGTACTGCCGACAGCCTGGGCTGTCGTTTGGGGGGATGACCCGGAGGGGTTTCCGAAAGATTGAGCGAGTACCCCTCACGGATTATCCAGAGGACCCATTTGACTGATATTATAGACTCCCACTGGTTGTATAACTGAGTCAGATGTCCGTCCACTGCTGAGGAGGAGCCACCCTCGGAAAGCTGAGGTGGGACCTGGGCCAGAAACTCAGAAGGTGGTACTGGGCACTTTGGGCCCCTTGTGCCTTCTGCTGCGCTTTCTTTTGTGGCTGAGGTTTTTGTTAAAACCTCCTCTGCCTCGAAAGGACTGACAGTTGTGAAATTGATGCTTGTTAGCAACCCCCGGGAGCGGGTGGATGTAGGTCTAGCCATCTTAATGGCAGACCTAGTCTTCTGTGTGGCCTCCAGAGCTTGCTGCACCTGGGGCCCGAACAGATACATACCGTCAAAAGATAAGGCCATGACCTGCTGCTGGGCGTCATTCATGAAGCCCGAAGTATGCAGCCAAGAGTAGCAGCGGGTGCAGATGCCAGCCACCGCCACCTGGGAAGCGGTATCGAAGGCGTCCATTGCAGCTTTAACCTGTTGGTTATTGGACTCGATACCCCTAGTTATTGTTTGAAGTAGCTCTGAGTTAACTTCCGATTCAGGCAGAGCTTCTACCATTTGCTTGAGTAAATGCCAAAGGACATACTCATATTGAGAAAAATAGCCCTGGTAGCTGGCAATGCGCATACCCACGGTCGAGGCAGCAAAGACTTTCTTACCTAAGGTGTCTATCTTGTGAGATTCTCTGTTTATAGGCCGGACTGTAGATCCTTGAGGAAGGACAGCCTTATCATTCTCTGCCAAGACCACAATGGCATCAGCAAAGGCTTGTGAGGCCAATATGGGGCGATCCTTGGGAGGGGCATACTTCCTATATATGGACTTGGCCACGGAAGGAATGAGAGCCGGATTCTTCCACACCATCTGTGAGAGGGTCTCGAAAGAAGGCTGTACCAGAGGTGTTAAATCCATAGGGATCTCCGGGACATGAAGATACCGGAGTCGTAAAAGCTTCCCAGGATCGATTTCTGTAGTCTGGAGAGAAGGAGTAAAATTTAAATTTTTGAGCAGAGACTTGAAGGAAAGGTCTTCGACCAAAGGCTCTGCAGAAGGATTGATCCCTGCTCCCAGGGCAGTGTCATCAACATCTTCACCCAGGCGAAGATCTGGGACAGGCTCAAAATCATCTCCTGATAGTCCAGGAGGGACTGTATGGACAGGAAAAGAGTGAAAATCAGGAGGAAGAACAGAAGAAGAAAGAATTGGAGTTGAAAACCCTGAAGACCAGACGACGGCGCGCAAGCTTCCGGGCGCCGTCAAAAATGACTGAGGAAAAGGAAGGCGGCACCATCAAAAAACGACTTAGCGCACAGTGCTGCCACAGAGCCCCGGCGCCATGCACGGTGCCAACACAGCCCGCGGATGGCACCGAGCGTCTCCCAGGGGTCTGAAAGCTGCAGTTTGAAGTAAAAGTGGGAAAAATGGCAGGAGACAGAGGCATCAGTGTGGACCCTGTGCCGCAACCATGTGAAGGGGATAAACACCTGAGCGCGTAGTTGACGGCACCAAAGAAGGCGTTGAGCGACTGGGAAGGTCCAACCGCCCTACCTGTCCCTCCGAAACTGAATGGCCCTGGACCGGACCCAGACCAGCTGACTGAACAGCTTTCATACGAAGTCTCCCTACCGTCACCTGACCCGCTAATGGTCGACTCCGTCAATGGAGGGCTGAAGACTTCTTTCTTGTATAAGTAGAATTAAATATAATTGCTACTTATCGAAGATAAAATACAAAACAAAAAACTGAAAACTAAGCTGCTAGTTTGAAGTCTGACTCCCGGCGGGCGAGCGATGTCATCACTGAAGTGCACTCGATGGCGGGGAAAAAAGGAATTGAGGCGGTTGGAGGGTCGACGCCAAGATAGTCTTTACCGCACGAGCCAGGGCTCATGGTGCCACTTCCTCGTGGCTCCATCTCAGGCGCCGGCCCTCTCGAAAAAGAGTTTGCTCCTGCTGGGTCCTAGTGCCTCCGGCGAACTCCCATTAGTGTGAATGAGTGGTGAAGACTTTATATCCAGGAAGATTAATGGGAAGGAGAGCCTGAAGGGCATAAAGGACTGCCCGCAACTCGAGGACGTTTATGTGAAGCTTCTGCTCAGACTGAGACCAGCTGCCCTGAATCCTGTGGGGCCCTAGATGGGCACCCCGGACTGCCCCTGACGTGTCTGTCATAAAGAGTCTGGGTGGGGGGAGCGGCACAAAATGTGATCCCTTCACTGAGGTGATCCTGAACCATCCACCACTGCAAGTCCGGATCATCAAGTTTTACACTAGAACCTCGCGGTCCAGGTAATCTCGAGATTGGTCCTACTGGGCCCTGAGGGTCCACTGGGAGATTCTCATGTGAAGCTGCGTCAGAGGAACAGTGGGAATGACGGCCACCACTGGCCAAAGAAGGCAAAGGACCTTCCTGGCTCTGACCCTTCTGAGACCCGACAAAAGTCGAGCTTGATTTGACAGTGTCTCGACTCTGTCCGGGGACAAAAAGGCTTTGCCTAGGGCCATGTCCAACACTGCCCCTTATGAACTGTAGCCGCTGGCAAGGGACCAGAAGGGACCTGGCTTGGTTGACTGTGACACCCAAGTTGGAGAAGACTTGTAGGGTGAGAGAAAGAGAGCGAAAGAATTCCTCCCGGGATGGAGCTGCTAGAAGCCAGCCATCCAGGTATGGGAATACTTGAACCCCCTGGGTATGCAGGAAGGCCGCCACCACCGCCAGGCATTTGGCAAATACTCGGAAAGCCGAAGAAAGACCAAATGGGAGGGCCCTGAACTGGTAGTGTGACCCCTGAAAACAAAAATGGAGGTACTTGAGGTAGGAATGGCATATGGGGATATGGAGGTATACATCCTGCATATCGCCATAGTCCCGGCCGAAGCATGGGAAGAAGATTCGGTAACGAAAGCATTCGAAACCGTTTGTACTCCACAAACTGATTGAGGGAGCTCAGGGCCAAAATGGGTTTCAGATTCTCCGGTCTTCTTTGGTACTAGAAAGAAATGGGAATAGTAACCTGACCCCTGGAATTTGGGGGATGGGTTGTATTGCCTCCTTCAGAAGAAGACAGCGGATTCTCTATTACCAACTGAAGGTGCGGAGAGTGCAGCGGACTGGGGGATGGGGGGATCTCGAGGTTTTTTTTTGGATGAATTCTATGGAGTGCCCTGCTGATATCAGCTGAAGCACCCAAGCTTCTGCCGTTATCCTCTCCCAATCTGGCAGACAGGAGGAAAATCTCCCTCCTATCGGTTCCTCTGATGCGGACAATGGCAGTGGGAGAGGCAGGGAGTCAGGAGGCAGAGGGCAGAGCGGCAGCCGGAGCTCTGGATACTTTTTTGCTGGGAGGAGCTTTGGCTGCTGACACGGCTCTACGTTTATTTGGGCGTCTCGCTTGCATTTGTTTTTGGCAGTTTTGGTGCTGAAAAGGATGTTTCTGCCCTTGGGAGGATTTGTACATTGTCTGGACAGATTTCAATGCCAAACTCTTCTCCTGCAGCTTGGTGATGATGTCCTTGACATCACTCCCAAAAAGTGCAAGATCCCCTGAAGGGAGCATCGTGAATGGCAGGCTGCACTTCAGGGGCCAAACCTGACACTCGGAACCAGGCACGGCGCCATAAGCCTACAGCAAAAGTACAGTTACGTAAGAACTTACCGTAACAGTAGATCTTCGAGAGGAGCTCTTGCAGCAGGCTATAGCCATTAGGACCAATGCTGCAGGTATTAGGACCCACCGGAAAATTCTTAGCTAGCAATACCCAGCAGGACTACCCCCCGTAGAGGCTCCCACCAACGCTGGCTACGGTATAAAAGGAGGACCCAGCACCACCCCAGTTCCCCTGCCAAGACCTGCGAATGGGCCCAGATGAGAGAAAGAAGCGAAGCCTGTAGATGATGATCTGTACACCTCATTTGGGGGATGGAGGGCGGGAAAGCAGTGCCTGCTGCAAGAGCTCCTCTCAAAGATCTACTGTTACGGTAAGTTCTTACGTAACTGTACTATCTTACTTTGAGTGGGAGCTCTTGCAGCAGGCTATAACCATTAAGACTGAATCCCAAGCAGTCCTGCGCCAAGAAGGTGCCTAACCCAGGGAGGTGGAAATAAGGGATGATGCTGGAAAAACAGCAACTCATGACAGAAGTCCCTGAAAGACTGCCAAGCCGAAGCCAGCACAGCATCTGGATGCAATGTCCAGGTTATAGTGATTCACGAAGGTGTGTACGGAATTCCAGGTGGCAGCCGTGCATATGTCTCTGACAGAGACATTCTTCAATGCGGCAAAGGAAGCCGAGACTCCCTTGGTGGAGTGATCCCTAACCTGGCCCATACGGGGTTTGTTGTACTTTTCATAGTAAAACACAATACAGTGGACAAGCCACTTAGAAATAGTCTGCTTAGACACCGGGTTACCAGAGTGCTGTGACGCGAAAGCCACAAACAGTTGCTCCAATTTACGGTGTGCAGCTGTCCGCTTAGGGTAGTACCTCAGCGCCTATGAACGTCCAGAGTGTGAAGGAGAGTTTCTCCCCTATTTGTAGGAGAAGAAAAGTAAACTGGAAGGTCAACCGACTGGTTGAGGGTCAATTCTGAGACCACTTTAGGAAGGAACTTAGGATTCATTCTGAGGGAAACCCTTTCCCTGTGAAAAATCAAACACAGCTCTTTACATATCAGAGCCTGGAGCTCGGAAACTCTACGAGCTGAGGTAACAGCAACTAAAAAACAAACCTTCCAGGAAAGGTAACGCAGCTCACAATCAGCCGCTGGTTCAAAGTGGGTGGGGGAGCTTCTCCAACACAAAAAGGAGGTTTGGACTCTACTTTGATGAGTCAATCATCCAGGTATGGGAAGACAAAGTGCCCGTCCCATCGTAGGGCTGCTGCTACTACTGCTAGGCATTTGGTGAACACTCTCGGGGCTGATGAGAGGCCAAACAAGTGTGCCCAAAACTGGTAGTGTTGCCCCAACAGGTGAAAACGGAGGAACTTGTGGTAGGCAGGATGGATAGGGATATGTAGGTAGGCATCCTTCATATCTAGGGCACATAGCCAATCCCCTTGTTTCAATATTGGCATGATGTAGTTTAGGGTGACCATGCGGAACCTTTTGTACTAGACATATAGGTTTAATTGTCTGAGGTCCAGTATTGGTCTGAGATCTCCAGTTCGTTTTGGTACCAGGAAGATGTGGGAGTAAAACTCCTTTTGATGTTCTGTAGGGGGTACTGGGTAAATGGCCTTCTTGGTTAAAAGGGCCTGTAATTCCTCCTGGAGAATAGGAATATGGTCAGGTGGGGTGATGGACAGAGCGGGGGGGATGAGGGGGAGGTTTGGAAAGTAATTCCAGAGTGTGACCCCTCTGAATGATCTGGAGTACCCACTCGTTCGATGTGATTGTTTTCCAGGCCTCCAAATGGGGGGCAAAATGACTGCCCAAGGTTTCCGAGGCCTGGTCGAGGAAGTGTGGACAGAGCCCCAGTTGGTCACTGGGAGGCGGGCTGACCAGCCCCACCAGGAGGCTGGGAGCAGGAACCCTTGGCGTCAGAGGTGTTGGTTCTGGTAGACTGCGAAAGACCTCGGAATCCGACTCTATGTGAGCCTCTGTATTTTCCACCTATTTTGGAATAAAAGGAGGAATGAGGATGGTAGGATGGCTGAGAAGTATGGTACATGCCATGTAATATACGCAGGGTTCTTCCTGAAGCCTGGAGATCATCTATCAATGTTTGGGTACCTGGCCCGAATAGTTTTGACCCATTAAAGGGGGCATGAACCACTCTATGTTGTACATCAGGTGTGACGCCTGAGAGCGAAGCCAAGCATAGTGACACAGAGTAATGCCGGTTGCTGACATGCGGGCCGAAGTACCTACTGCATTATATCCTGAACGAAGTAGGTGTCGGGGAAATGGAGTTGCCAGTAGATATTGTAGCCAGTAACTTCCCTTTCCTGTGAAGGAGGGAGTAAAGGTCGAGACTCTCAGCCAGGCCCTGCGGCACATGGCGACTGTGGCTGTCACTGAACCGGCACAAGAATACCCGATGTCCAGGGCCATCTGGAGTTGCTGTTTAGCAACAGCCCGACCCTGGTCACGGATCTGCTTGACCATGGTCTGAAGGTCCGTGGGGAGATGAGGAAGCACCTCATCCAGAGAGCTCAAGAGGGCGTGGGAGAAGTGTACCATAATGACAGCTGAGCTCGCCTGTCAGAGACCAAGCAATGAGGCAGCATAGACCTTTCTGGCTGAATGGTCCAACTTTTTGGACTCTGTCCAGAGGTCTATCCATATCTCCCAAGTTGCCCGAGCACAGAACACAGACTCAGTCACCAATCCCTTAGCCGAGGGATGCTGTGTAAACGCTGAGGGGGAGCCGATGGGAACTGCATACTTGCGGGCCATACGAGCGGAAGGCACGGGGCAGGAGGCTGGGTGTTGCCAAAGCTCTATGGCCTCAGCCACTGGGAAGGCCTCGTATGAAGAATTCCCTTTCCTGAGGATATCAGTCAGGGGGTATTAAGACCATTTTCTGACAGGCTCCAAAGGCATCCTCGTTGATTCGGAGATGAGACGGAGGATGCCCAGGAAGGACGTGGGACCTTCCTCCAGTGACAGACTCACAGAATCATTGTCACACGGACGCGAATTTAAGTCTGAATCCTCAGACCTTGAGTCTGGGTAAAGCAGCCGACCACCACAGTCACTCTCGACCCACTGAAGTCGGGAGTAAGGGTGACTGACAGCCTGAGCAGGACACCTTGAAAGGGCAGAGACTCCTTGGCAGGAGGTGGAGAGGCCAGCTTCAGCCGGGCCAGGAGAGTCTTCACCGGCTCTGCAGGTGGAGGGATGGCGTCGACCGGCTCTGGATGAGTTGGCGTCAGCCTGAAGGGTGACAGCCAAGTGATGGCCGGAGTGGAAGCCAGGGTCGACTTCGGACTGGTCAGAATGAAATGTTGCCACATGAGGTCCTCGTAGCAACAGCGCAGCTTGCGTTGAAGCCTCTCCTCCCCAGAGGACGAGGACGAATGATGGCATCGCCACTTCTTGGAGCGCCATTTTGAGACTTCTTTGGCCTATCAGTAGAGGAGTCCGAGATCTCGACAGAACCGTTGGGGGAACTAATGGGACTTCCCAGATGGGGCCAGGGAGCACAGTGGCTCCTCCAGATCAGGGACTGTGACCATGGGTGGAGCACCAGCTGGCTGGGTCTCCTCCTCAGTCAGTCAGACTGGAGTCCTAAATAAAGAATTGTTGGCCTCATCTGTCGACAATGGGTCGACGGGGTCGATTATTATTTTGACCTGGTCGTCGTCCCGTGTCTGAGCAGTCTGGCCTGACGGGGTACCATGAAGCCAGTGGCCGAGGTAACAATTTCGACCGAGGTCGAGATAAAAGACTCCTGGGACTGAGATCTCTCTCTGCCCCAAGAGCGTCGATGTTGCGAAGACTCTTCTCTCGATCCTTTGTCCTTCATGCGGGACCGGGAGGTGTGCTAACCGGAAAGGCCCTCTCTTTTCATAGGGAGAGACTGGCACATCTCCTTTAAGGATCTGGAGAAGGAAGTGCCCAGTTTGAGCAGAACAAAAATCGATACTGAAGAGGATTGCTCAGCAGCACGAGCCACCACCTCCCTCAAAGGCTTTCATCTGCTCCAGTTGGTCAGCGGATCCCATGGCCGTGGAGACCTCACGATGGGCAACTATAGATGTGACTGGCAGGTGCCGTTTTTCCAGTCGACCAAGTTACAAGTGTTCGAGGCGATCATCCAAAACTGCAGGATGAAAGGCGTGACAAAAATCGCAGGCCTGGGGGTCATGCGCATGACCCAGGCAGTAGACGCACATGGCATGAGGGTCAGTAAGGGACATTTTCTGCCCACAAGGACACCGGCGGAACTCGGGTGAGGACTTGTTTTTCATCACAGTCACAATCACGAATTTACATGGGGAACCTCTAACAAGTTTTATTTTCAGTAAACGATCTGAAGGGTTAAGCGCCAGGGCCTACTCAACGCAGAGCGGTAAGGAGGGAACCTGAATTTTACAAGCGGAAAGGAAGATCTGGTGTTATGGGGCGGAGCCGAGGCTTATACCACCCGGGTGGGTGGGAGGAGACAGCTTTCAGACTACCCCAGCAAGATTTAAAGAGAAAGGGACATGCCAACAAGTGTGGATAGAACAAAATATCCATGATCCTAGAAACATAATCCTTATAAATTATCTCCTTGTGCTTGTTCCCTGTGTGATCCATATTTTACTTCATGCTGTGGCATAGTCACCCTTGGCATCTCACATATTTATATCAAATACTTGGAACTCAAGTACCACATGTTTGCAGTATTAATCCAAAACAACTGTTTCACAACTAAAAACCTTTTATGAACATACAAAATTCACCAGCAGAAAAAGGCCTTACGGTCTACCAAGTCTGCTCTGTTGTGCAGCTAGCAGCCCTTATTTGGCAGCTGCCCCTTCCTCTCTTGACCCTCCCTCTTAATCTGTCCCATTCCCTCTTGAAGCCCCCCACTGTTCTACTGGATACCACCTCTGCCAGCAGCACGTTCCACCCAGCCACCACCCTCTCCGTAATAAAGTGTCTTCTCATTTCCATATCATGGCCTTGGGTGTCCCTCCCCTTCCTTAGTTTGAAAAGCCCCTCCGTATAAGTCTTGTTTATCCATCATGTACTTGAAGGTTTCAATTATATCTCCCCTCTCCCTCCTCTCCTCCAGCGAGTACATGGTCAATTCTTTCAGCCTACTCTCGTATGATAAGTCCCCCAGCCCTTGGATCATCTTTGTCGCCCTGCATTGCACCCCCTCCAGTAGCCTAACATTCTTCTTCAGGTACGGGCGCCAGAACTGCACGCAGTACTCCAGGTGTGGCCAAACCAGTGATCTATACAATGACAGAATCACCTCCCCTCTCCTTGAGGATATACCCCTAGCAATACAACCCAGCATCCTGTTGGCTTTTGCAGACGCCTTTCTACATTGTACCGAGTTGTTCATTGCCCCCGTAATGAGCATCCCCAGATCATTCTCCTCCATCACCACCAACTGCTCGCCTCCCAGATGGTAGCTCCTCCTCGGGTTTTCAGCCATAAAGTGCAGCACCTTGCATTTTTTGGAGCTGAATTCCAACTGCCAGGTGTCCGACCAGGACTCCAGCTTAGCCAGATACTCCTGCAGCCCTTGCCAACCCCCTAGGTCATCTACCACTGCTCCCACCTTGGTGTTATCAGCAAACAGACTGATTTTGCTCTTGATGTCCACTGAAACGTCTGCAATTAATATCCCAAAAAACACTGGTTCCAACACCAAACCCTGCGAGACTCCATTCGTCACCGCCCTTGGGGACGATAACTCCCCCACCACCACTCTCTGCTGTCTCCCCTGTAGCCAGTTCACCACCCAGCCCACCAACTTTGGTCCCGCCCCTGTATCTTGAAGCTTACTTCCCAGTCTCCCATGTGGCACCAAGTTGATTGCCTTACTGAAGTCTAGATATAGGAAATCCACTGCATGGCCCCTGTCCAGTTGTCTAGGTACCCAATCACAGTATTCTGCCAGGTTGGTTTGGCATGTTCTACCAGTGACAAAGCCATGCTGCTTACTGTCCTGTAGCCCACTGGCCTTCAGAAGGGACACCAGCCTCTCCTTCAGGATTGTCTCCATCAGCTTTCCCACGATGGATGTGAGGCTGACCGGTCTACAATTCCCCGGATCATCTTTGGGGCCACTCTTATGGACAGGCACCATGTGAGGCATCCTCCAATCCTGAGGTACGCTCCCCGAATCTAATGAGGTATTGAAGAGGTCTGCCAAAGGCCTCGCAAGTATTTCTGCCAGTTCCTTCGGCACCCTGGGATGAATGCTGTCTGGCCCTGGTGCCTTGTCCACCCTCAACGCCCTCAATCCCTCCAATACCCTGTCCTCTGTGATCCTCCTGTCTGTCACACTCTCCCTTTCTACCTGCCTGCAATCCCCACCCCCCTTGGGTATCGTTCCCCACTTTTCCTTGGTAAATACCGAGCAGAAGTAGTTGTTTAGCGCTTCTGCCACTCCCCCCCTCGCCTCCACCCATTTCTCTTCCCTCCTAATCCTTATTATATTGTCCTTGCAGACCCTTTTCTCCCTGATGTACCTGAAGAATTCCTTCTCTCCCTCAATGCCCTGCACCATCCTAAGCTCCTTTGACACCTTTGCTGCCCTTACAGCCCTTGTCACCGCCTTCGCTTCCTTCAGGTACTCCTCCCTGTCCTCCCCACTCCCTGTCTTCTAGGACCTCCTAAAGGCAGCTCTTTTCCTCCTTATCTTTTCCATGACTCCACTGGTCACCCAGCTAGGTTTCTTAGCCCTCGCCTTCTTACTCCTAGACTTGACACAGGTTGTTGCTGCCTCTGCTACCCCCCCTCTTAATGAGCTCACACCTCTGGTTAGTGCCCATACTAGGGTCAATTTTGGCCACATACTCCTCAATTATTTCCCCCATCCTCCTGAAGCTGGCCTTCCTGAAGTCCAACACACCTGTATCAGACACTTCTCATTCCTTACCCATATCCAATGTGAACCATACCAAGTGGTGGTCACGCTCCACCAGTGGCTCTTCCACCCTCAGTTCCCTCACAAACTCCCCATTTGCCAGCACTAGGCCAAGGGTCTTCCCTAACCTGGTTGGTTCGCTGACCAACTGCACCAGAAAGTTATCCTGGAAGGCATCTAACACTACCTCCTCCCTCCTATTAATTGTGACTGGTGTATTCCAGTCCACTCCAGGTAGGCTGAAGTCCCCCACTATCACCACACTCCCTTTTCCGCAGGCCCTCCTGATCTGTCCCGCTAGTTTCTTGCCTAATTCTTCAGTCTTGGAGGGTGGCCTGTAAACCACTCCCATCCTGATAGTCCTACCCCTCAAGTCCTGGATCTGCATCCACAGTGCCACCCCCCCTTACTTTTTTATTTTATTTTATTTATTTGTATTTCGGATGACACCTTTGAGCCGAGGGCTCTTTTACAAAAAATTTTAATGCTTTTATTACAACACCCCAAAAAGATGATACAGAGAAGGGGTTGCAAATATCTGACCTTAAAGATATCATTGGTTTAATCGATGAATTTTAATTCCTGTCTAAAGCTACTTTTAAGAATTGTTAAAACTATTCTTACTTGAGAGATCCAGATAGCTTTGGCTGCTGTAGAAGTTTCTCTGCATGATTCAAGGCCATGAGGTTATCACCAAGTGCCAAGGCAACATACGCACTGCAGGCCAGCATTGAGCACCTGTGGGAAAGAAAGGATGCACATTTAGGATCTTATGGTATCGGAGCCATTTTCATTTGCAGATTAAAATACACAAAGAAACACAGATAGAAATATAGAAGTTGATGGCAGAAGGAGACCACCAGGTCCATCTAGTCTGTCCACTGTCTTTTAGCCTAGCCTTCTAACTGGCCTTGGGTTTGAAGGCTCCCTTGTATCTGTCCCAAGCATTCTTGAAACCTACCACTGTTCTTGCCTCAACCACCTCTGCAGGCAAGCTGTTCGAAGCATCCACCACTCTTTCTGTGAAGAAAAACTTCCTGGTGTTCATGGAGAATTGCCCATCCTTGCAGCCATAGATCATGTCCCCTGGTTCTGCTGCCCTTCCTAAATTGGAAGAGATCGTCTATCTGCACTTGGTTTATGCCTTTTATGTACTTGAATGTTTCGATCATGTCACCCCTCTCTTTTCTCTGTTCCAGGGAATACATGTTCAGTTCTTTCAGTCTATCCCCGTACCACATCTTGTGCAGTCCCTGAATAATTTTTGTTGCCCTTCTCTGCACCGTCTCCACTCGGTCAATGTCTTTTTAGAGGTAGGGCCACCAGAACTGGACGCTGTACTCCACGTGAGGCCTAACCAGTGATCTGTACAGCGGCAGGATCACTTCCATCTTCTTGCTTGTGATCCCAATCCCCCCTCCCAATGCATGCCAGCATACCGCTGGCCTTTAATGCTGCCTTCTCACAGGTCTATGCGATAATGGCGAATGCCTAAAGGCAATCACCGTTATCGCACAGTCAGAGTGCCGAAAAGCTTTTCGGCACTCTGACAACCCTAGTGCACAGGACAACGGCGCCAGAAGATTTTTTTTTTACTGCTTTCTGTGTGGGGTTCAGCCTCTAACCTTACTGCCCCGCACCCCCTTACTTAAGGATTCTCAACTCCAGGGGGGTGCAGTCCGGGGTGGGGGGTGAAAGTAGTAAAGAAATATAGGTCTGGCCGGGCGCACAAACCGCACTCAGCGCCCCAACATGCACTCACCACCAGCCAACCCCCGACGCAGCTCGCCATCCACTGCAGCGCCATTCCTCCCAGTCCATGCTCGCCCCCGCCGCATGTACACATAGCGACATCCTGTCACCCAGTTCGCCCACCCCTCATCCGCTGCTCCCCAAGAGGGACTGCGCCGGAAGGAGTTGCCATTGTGGACAGTGCCTTCCACATGCGCCCACCTCACGGGTTACCCCTTCTCACAGTTTACCTACCTTCAAGTTGTCTGAGATAATGATTCCCAAATCACGCTCTTGGGTGGAGGCAGCTAGTCTTTCCCCTCCAAGGTAATATGCCTCATTTGGATTTTCTTTTCCTATGTGCATGACTTTGCACTTTTTGGCACTGAATCTCAACTGCCATGCTCCAAGAACATTTTTACAGTTTCACTCCCTTTTAAAGCCTTATTCAGGTATTCAGACTCTTTAAACATTTATCAGACTGATGGAGTTTTGGCCTGAGATATGGAGACAATTTTGGATTAAAGGAGAACAGTATCCAGGCACCTAAACTCAACACCCAAGATAAATCATTTAAAATTAAAATAATTCCTTGGTGCCAAACTGTAAATTATGGCATACAATGCATAATGTGCGCTGCTGCTCGTGCAGATGGCAGAACTACTTTTCAATTTCATGTAAAGGAGTAGACATGATGTTTAGGGTCAATTTGACAGTCAGGGCAGCAGTTTTTAAATGGTTTAGACCCAAGTGGCCCAAGTATTATCTAAAATAGACAGAAGACAGCTTTGGAAGTAAGGAACTGTGCCTAGCATACACAGTTCTAAAAGATAAATTGATGATAAAATGTCATTTATGATGAAACACTACAGACGATTAATATGAATGTGACACCATACATTTTAGAACAAACACAGAACAAAGTGAACTAAGTAAGCAATAAGACAATGGGTGTGCATTGAACAGATAGTACCACACCCCCAGGGGCGTAGTGAGTGGCCTCGTGCCTTCAGCACCTGGAAGTGAGGTAATATCTGTTCAATGCGCTTATAAAATGAGCTACATTTTTATTTTACTTTTTTCAGTTAGAAATATCACATTTAAACAGATTTGATTGTGAAAATTTATGATAAAATAGTCCTTAAGCCATTAGAAAAATGATATCACTGTGGATGTGCAGAACACAGTTTGTCCTTTACACGCATCAGCAGAACTGGTTTGATGCTGCTGCCAGCATGATAAAGGAGCACTGTTCCCCCAACCCCATGAAATCATGTGAGTTTTTTTCCCCCCAGACTGCGATGGAGTTCTAGCTGCTATCACGGGCAGGAGAGAGAGGAAGACTTAATCAGCACACGTGTACTGCAGGAGAGGGAGAGATCAGCGCGAGTGCAATCTTTCAAACAGCTTTTTTTCCTTTTTAATCAAGAACAGCCTGGCTGCAGCTGTATCTGATCAAACAGTGAGCGCAACCTTTCAAACAGCTTTTTTTTTCAATCAAGAATGGCCTAACTGCACTGTATCTTTTCTGAAGGGTGAGCGTGATCTTTCAAACAGCTTGTTTTTTTAATATAGAACAGCCTGGCGGCGCAATCAAGTACAGAGAGGGTGGCAGGAGGTGGTCTGATCACGGTTCACAGTACAGAGACTACAAAATGACAGGATTTTACAGTTGTAACAGGAATTCTCTTCTGTCTTGCAGTACATTTAGTCGGTCGCTATCGGCATCGGAGAGGAACAGGGAGGTGTGCTGTAAGAGCCGTAGCACCATCTGCACAGGAAGGAACAGAAACAGTTTTAAATACTGTATTTTTTTTTTTTTACATTACATTTCAATGTGTGGTCAGCGTGGGGCTGAAGATTCATTGTCGTAAAGTGCCAAATACATTTAACTGTACGGTTTTAACAGAATGCTGGTTTGTCCTTGCTAAGACAGGGAAAAAAAATAGCAGTATTTAAACTCTAGCCAGAGCCGATAGGACTGTGAAGAGCTACTGTACCAAATGACCAAAGTTACACATGTGCGTAGAAATTATTCAACGCCCAGGTGTAACATGGCCATTTTTTGGAAGTGATTCACCAAATTTTCAACATGGCCTTTTGGGGAACCCTCCTCGTGAAGAGTGCCAGCGTCATTTTGTTCACTTGTCCCGAAAGGTGATTTCGCAGAATGAACGTACTGTTCTGTGCCACAGGTGCAAAATGTTTTGGACAGGTTGTGGGAAATGACAGCTGTACTAGGAGGTGTGCAAAAATAACAATGTTGAAAATGTGGAGTGAAAATATAAAAAATTGGCGAAGTTAGGAATGTGCATAGAAACTGCACAACACACACTGGTAACGTAGTCATTTTTTGGAACCTTTTCACCAAATTTGCAACATGAGCTTTTTGGGACCCCACCTCATGAACAGTGGCACTGTCATTTCATGATTCAGTCCCGAAAGGTGATTCTGCGCAGTGACTGCGAAATCATCTTTCATGACTGAGTAACAAAAAGACACTGACAGTTTTCATGAGGTGGGGTCCCAAGAACGCCATGTTGAAAATTTTGGGCAAAAATTCCCAAAAAAATGGTGGAATTACCAGCGTAAGTTGAAACCCCCACTGAATGGTATTACAGCACGCTTACCACTGATTCTTCAGTTTGTGGTTCAACTTTGAAGAGTGCAGACATGTCCCGGTCCAGAAAGGAGGCAGGTGCCAACCTCCAGAGGTAAGTATAGAATTGGGGGGGGTGTGTGTGTGTGGGGGAGTAGGAGGGTGGGGGGTGGACAGGAGGGCGATGAGGGACTGTTTTCTTTAATACAGGAAAAAAAAAAACATTTGAGCACACTGGGGTGGGCTCCCAGTGTCTCACATGACTGGGGGGTAGTACATGTTTCTGACATAGGGATTGGGTACCTCGATATCGGTGGGGAAGAAAAACTGTTAGGCACACACTGGGATGGGCTCCCAGTGTGCCGCATGAGTAGTGTGTGTGTGTGGGGGGGGGGGAGATGCACATAATGCTGACAGGGGATTGGGCACCCAGATGTCAGTGGGTAAAAGGAAAAATCTTTGGGCACACTGGGGTGGGCTCCCAGTGTGCCACATGAGTTAGGGGGCCCACAGAATGTCGTGGGGCTGGCGGCGGCACATTTGCACATGCACGGCACTTGCACTTGCGCAGTTGTGGTGAATGGTATTTTGACATTCACAACATGATGGCACCAGTGGAACTGAGCATGAGTCGCGCACGTGCAGCTAATGCACTGGAGTGTGGAAGTAACAGCCGAAATAGTGCGGCTGTTAATTCTGTAATGGCCGATTGCGGTGAGGGTTTCAAGCTCCACTGGACATTTGGAAGGATACTTCCGAATGTCCAATGGAAGGTTCCAGGATCGGCCTTTTTTCAGAGCTAGGATCTGATCCCAAAATGGCTGTAGCTATGCTCACAGCCCTAAAAATTGCAGAGTGATTTTTTGGGTACTGTGGTTCTGCTGTTTAGAACTTGTTTTTTCCTGTGCATCAAACGGATTTGATGCACAGGTAAGAATCAATCAAAATGTAGGATTTTCTCTCCCCATTTTATAAACCAGAATATACCCGGTTGTTACTGTATATGTGTTCCCTCACTAGAAGGGGAAATTAAATTGAAATTTTTTTTATTTTTTTTTTTTATGGTGGTTTTCATCCGTTTTTACGCCGCCCACCCGAGGCCCTGGCACAAGGCTGTGCGTGCATGTGGAGGCAGGCATGCACATCGTGGTGCCAGCTCAGCCCCTTCAACCATCCTGTCCCTGCTGCCCCCTCCGCTTCCCACCTGACCTCCACCCAGTGGGAGCAGGACTATGGAAGGGCAACAACCCACCCACACCACTCTCAGGAGAGAAGAGTGGTCTACTGGCTCCGCTTAATCCTGCTCCTCCCCCACACTGGCACTCCAACGACCAGAGTTTATTCCAGAACCCGGGTCGCTGACATAACGCGAGGTAAGGCGTCCAGCGCCTCAACCCTCAGCGCCACCAGGCCGGCCATAAGATTTTAGTTTTATCTCATTCTATGTAAACATGTATGGTTAAATGTTGTCAAGGAAGCATGATGGAAATGTCCAAATGTCAAAGACTGTGCGCAAGCCTGCTAATTAGGTAACATGTCAAGCATAAAGCCTAAATAACTTTTTCACACATACACAGTAAAGAACTTTGCTGATGAACACAATTTAAGGTGCCATACTAACTATATTTAAAGCAGCAGTGCAACGGAATTGGGCAAAAAATTTTAACCCACCTTTTTTTCACTATAAAAGATTCCAGGCTTCTTCCAGTTTTATTTGGGGGTACAATTTTCTAATTCCACTAAAATTTGAGTATTTTATAAACTTTTTTTTTCTCAAGAAAAAAAAGATGGCTGCCACATTTTGCATAGAGACAGTACTGCAGACCTGGCAAGGATTAGGATATGAAAATTGCCTACGCATCATAATTCTTGATCATCCCAAGTATCTTTACCATTCATCACGATTGGACCTAGGCTGGAGGACTGGACTCTCAACAGGAGCATGTTTCTTTAAGAATTTTGGAGTTGGGGGAGTAAATGTCAGAGATGGCACAACCTACAATGCAGCCGTATTACATGGTGCTCGCGGACTGGCCCATAACTGACGCGCCCCCCAACTCTGTCTGCCAAGAGAGTAAGAGAAAAGAGTAGTGTAAGGGAAGGAAGGACAAGAGTACTGAAGAGACAGGTAGGGAAGGGAGAAATAACTAAAGATAAAAAGGCTGACTAAAAGAAACAGGGACTTAGGTAGGGCAGGGATGGCTAGAGCACTGGGCAGCCCGAGAGAGAGAGAGAGAATCCATACCCCAGAAAGGAAGGCCTGAAAGTGAAGTTCTCCTTGTGGAATGGGGGGCACTTTTTTCCTTTTTGTTATGGGAAGGACCCCAGAGGCAAGTGCACAAGGATGCCAGAGAGGACAAGAGGCTTCACAGGCGCAAAGAGTCCTTAAGAGGCACCACAGGATGCCAGGCAAGACACAGGTGATCCCTGCAACTGCCATTCAAGGCACTACCCTTCTGGTCCACCTGAGAAAATGGGGGATAGGGCCGCCGGAATCTCTCACTCTCCCTTCTCCTATGGCAGAGGGGGTGGGGAAAAGACCCATCCTGGGGCAAAATCCCTCCAGATGAGGGCCTCCTAATTAGGAGAACCCCTGGTCCCTGAGTCAGATGCTGTTTTTCCTTGTGTTCATTGCCACCAGAAAGCGGTGGAGGACTTAAGCCTCTTAGAGGGAGGGAGGGAGGAAGGGATCAGGGGGGTCTGAAGGGACCTCACCCATGGGAACCCAGGAGTGGGTTATTTATTTATTTATTTGCTTCTGGTAACCGGGTAAGTGCACTAGGCACAAAGATGCCTATTTTCAGGCACGACCCGGAAGACTACATTTTAGATATACAAGACTGTGTATGTGACGCAGCACATAAAAGTAGTACAGTACAGAGTTAATTTTGACAACAAATACAAATACAAATATATTTACAACAGTGTGATGAGAATACAACACAGTAGTACAGGGAATCTCAAAATAACGTTAGGTGGGACATATTGCTAGCAATAGCAGGCATTCAGAGAGACAAGATATCAAGTAATAAAAGAAATGCGAGAGAGCAGAGAGAGGGAGGAAGGGAATGGGATGAGTGAAACAGAGCAACAAGGAAGGAGAGTGTAGCTAAGGTGGATTATAGCAGGTGCAGGGGTTGGTAAAGCATAAGTGTTCTTTGTGTAGTGACTTAAAAGTGGCATGGGAGGCTGTTTGTCGAATAGTTTGGGGTATGGAATTCCAGTGTTTGGGAGCAACATTGGAAAAGGCGCATGCACCCATATTGGTTCTATGCCTAGGTATGTGAAAGAGAGCTTGGTCGGTTGAACGCAGGCCATAAGAGAAAGGCTGAGCATCCAGTAGGGAGGAAAGGGATTGCGGGAGGCTAGACCTGACAATGTTGTCAATTAGTGAGCCGAAGGCCTGGAGTCTATGGGCAGAGGGGCATGGCCATTTTAGGTCACTACAGAGCTGGCAATGATGCTTAAGCGTGGAGATGCTGAAGCATAGCGGCAGATGCTGTTGTAGGTTGTGTCCCATTTGTGGAGGGATGATTTGGAGGCAAAGAGGTAGGTGACTGAGCTATAAGCAAGTGCAGGAGGAGAAAGCCTTGCGCCACAGCAAGTCTGGCAGATGGGGTAAGGGCATATTTAGTTCGGTAAGCACTACCTATCTTGGCATTAACTGATTTGCAGGTGGTTGTAATGTGTAGGTCAAAGTCGAGGGATGGGTCTAGAGTGACACCAAGGTATTTAAAGGAGTTTGTGCTAATCAGGGAAGATCCGTCTGTGCAGGGGACAGTTAGTGCATTTTGAGTCGCTTTAAGTCTGGCAGCGGAGCCGAAGAGCATAGAGTAAGTTTTACTGGAGTTGAGGATGAGTTGGTTATGGGTGAGCCAGGATTGAATATTAGCAAAGGCAACGGCAAGAGGATGGGTTAAGTCTGCAACAGTTTTGGCACTGTGATAAATAACTAGATCGTCAGCATAAAGCAGAGATGAACAATTATCTGCAAGGAGTGGAATGTCATTAATAAAGATAGAAAAGAGTAGGGGCCAAGGATAGAGCCCTGGGGCACTCCAACATTAATGGAGGAAAGGTCTGATATGGCAGAGTTAAACACTACCGCTTGTTTTCTGTCGGATAGGTAGCTTGCAAACCAGGCCACGTGTCGGTGGTAGAAGCCAGGAGAGGTTTAGTTAGAAGAATAGAGTGGTTGACCAGGTCAAATGCCTTAGTTAGGGTCAATGAAGACTGCACCTGTTAGGAGACCGAGTCCATGGAGGCATATATATCATTGGTGAGTTTGAGGAGGGTGGTAGAGGTGCTGTGTCCTTTGGAAACCATGCTGTGAGCTTGACAGAAGGTTATATCTATGGAGGTAATCTATGGATTGAGGGGCCACTAGTTTTTCCAAGAGTTTGCTAAGTACAGGAGAATTGCAATGGGCGGTAGTTATTTATTTCCTTGGGATCACCCTTTTTGGGATTGGTGTTACTTTGGCTGTTTTCCATATATTTGGTACTAGGCCATGGCGCAGAGATAAGTTGAAAATTCTGGTTAAGGAGAAGCGATGAGTTGGGCAGCAGCTTTTGGGAGCCTTGGTTCAATTTTCATCGGACCCTGTTTGGTGCTGTCAGGAATAGCGAGTAGAAGTTTTAACACTTCACTTCTCTTTATACTCGGAACCTAAAAGGTGGGTGCGTGAGTAACGGGCTGATGTCGCCAGAGGGTATGGTGTTGGAGACAGAGGGAGGGAGGGAGGTGAGGTAGTTAGAGAGATCTGAGAAGTGATGATTAAAAGCATTAGCTATGGTTGTTGAGTTATTGCAGTGAATGCCATTTAACAGCATGTCACTGGTATGTGCCCTGTTGCTTGCACCGAGGAGTGATTTTATGGTGGACCAGTATTTCCTAGAGTCACCTGAGGCTTTCATAAGCAGGTCCTTACAGTAGGAGCTTTTGGCTACGTGTATTTTTTTTTGCAGGAGTTTCTTAGAGAGCGATATAGGTTGTGGTCAGTTTGCAATCCGAGATCTTGGCACGTCAAGCCTTGTCTCTGTCTCTTATTTGTGAGAATAGGGCTTTTGTTAACCATTTAGTCTAGGTTCCACGAATACGGCGAGTGACACGGGGAGCATGGATGTCTTGGAGAGGACTAAAGTGTCTCAGGAAGTAGTCAAAGGCAGCCTGGGCATTAGTAAAAGCATAGATCGGGGACCAGTCTATCAGTGAAAGATCATAAGTAAATTGCTGTAGGTTAATATTGGCCAAATTCCAGAAGGTAATGAGTTTTGGGGGGTGGAGATGGTTTACTAGTAGAGTTCCAGATACAGTAGATAGGGGAGTGATCACTAATAGCGTCAGCAAGGGTGCCTGCACCTATTATGCTGTCTGGCCAGTTAGTTAGTACCCAATCGATCAGAGTACTGTTCCGAGGGGGAGCCATGACCCTAGTTGGGTCTGTGATCATTTGGTGAAGGTTGTGGCCGTGTACCAGGGTGTGGGAGGACTGATTTAAGGTACTAGACCAGTTCAGGTTGAGGTCACCCAGAATAAGGACTTCGTTATGACTGACAGTGCAGTCTATTAAGGAGAGGAGTTCATCAAGACCCTTACAGCCACTAGCAGGAGGGTTAGTGGTGCAGACTATGTGTAGCTTTTTAGAGCCTAGCTGCAGTGTAGCATGAAGTGCTTCATAGTGAGATAGTGTTGACAGTTCATTATGGGGATAGTGACAGGTGTGGCTTATAGAAGATGGCAACACCTCCTCCACGCTTGGGAGAGGGTCTATCTTGTCTGATGATATTGTAGTTGGGCAGGAGCAGAGAGCATCAGGGGTGGAGGGTTTTAGCCAAGTTTCAGATAGGCACAGGATATCAGGGTGGTGTTGAACAGACCATGCCTCAAGTTCAGCAATATTACGAAGGCAAGCTCTATGTTCATGTGTGCGATGCGAAGGCCTTTGGTATCATCCCAGGTAGTGTTATATAGAGGAGGGTACCCACTGGTCCCGGTTTAGTTCAACATCACCAGCAAGCATTAGGGCCAGGAGAAAAGGTACCATAGCTCCGATGAATAAAAGGGAGGCAGGGTTATGCTGGGTACTACATTTTTGCAAGGTATAGGACAGGTGGTAGAAGAGTTTGCGAGGGACAAGAAGAGGGAAGGTGTTGAGCGGCCAGTTTGAGGGTGATCCCAGTATGGCAAGAGTACAGTCATCTGGGTGGGGGTGGTGATGATAAGATCTTGGTGGGAAATAGAAAGTAGACAGCCATATAAGGTTGGGAATAGAAAAGATTAGTAGTATCGTACAGCGAGAGCTTAAGGCCATGTTGAAATACATCAAGTGGGTTATTTGTGAGGAGGGATAAGGGCAGTTCTTGCAATGAGAGACACAGTGCTTATTTAGCCAGACACGTAGGTTTTGAGCCGAGGTGAGAGGAGCTAAGACTTCTGGGAACACTCGGAACGTGAGAGGAGCTAAGACTTTTGGGAACACTCGGAGCGGATAGAGATTAGTGGTAAGGTGGGTTGAGTTAAGGAATTTTAACAGTAGCTATCACTTTATTGAGAGGAAATAAATGAAAGGAAGCTAGACAGAGAGAGAGCTCAAATTGGTAACAATAAGGATAGAATGGCAATCGAGAGACCGATAACCACTGCAGATTTAGGTTAGCAGAATGTATGAAATAGGAGCAGAATTATTAACAAGGAGTTGGTCATCCAGCGCAGCTTCAAAGGGGAATTGAAATTTAGACCGCCGGTATTGAGGCTAATTTGTGGAACAGAGGAAGTAGCTTCGGCTTGGGGATTGCCGCGAGCGTTAGATTTAGATGGACAGAGCACAAGCTGCTGAAGGCTGTCCTAAGAGCACAACAGGTTGTTGCTCTAAGCTACCTGAGATTATTGTTACAAATTTCAGGTGATTGTTGTGAACGGTGGCACATCAACTGGACGAACAGAGCTCAAAAGAC
This sequence comes from Neoceratodus forsteri, assembly GCA_016271365.2. Lineage (NCBI taxonomy): Eukaryota > Metazoa > Chordata > Ceratodontiformes > Ceratodontidae > Neoceratodus > Neoceratodus forsteri. The sequence goes on from CM057456.1 coordinate 1,067,759,111, forward strand.
ATATGCTAGAGATAGGGGAAAGGCGGTGCTGCCTCAAGTGGTGGAAAGTTATAACCTTACCAGAGAAGGGGAGTGAGCTAAGGTTCCAAAAGTAGAAGAGGGTCCCTTGAGCCCAAGACGGGGACCCAATAGAGAAGGCAATGCCGAACTCCAGGCACAAGGATGTACGGCAATGAGGAGCCCCCCAGAAAACTAGAGAACTCCTGGCCCAAGCTTTTGTCCACAGAGTTCCCGTAAAGGTCGTGAGGGGTCCCGAGGAGCCCCCAGCAAAAAAGGGCAAGAGCCCCTGCTTGCCTTCTCCCCAGAGGTGGCTCCCTGGTGCTTCAGGTGAAGACTTGGGGAACCAGCCGGATTATATCCTCAACTGGCCTCAGTTAGGGAGAAGGCAAACAGAGAGGATGCACTGCCCAGGAGACTGGGGCCCAAGAGGGGATGGTGGGGGGAAAGCAGTGATGAACGGTGAAGATATCCAGGAAGATCAAGAATCACAGTAGGTACATAATTTTCATATCTTCCCTGGATTATTCTTCACCATTAATCACTGGTGGGTGTGTACCAAGCACCGCAACTGTGGCGCTGTCACCTCCCTGAGGCTAAATCTTCCCTCAGCCTCCTGTGATGGGAAAACACAGAGAGGAAGGGGCCCCTCATGGGTCTGGCTAGGCCAGAGACTGGTCAAGGTGAGGTGGAGACTCCCACTGCCTGTGAAAAGGAAGATGCCCTGACAATTCATGCTTCACCTTACGGGAGAAGAAGTGGGCCCCTTGGAAGGGAGAGGCAATCACCCCTACGCTGGGCCTAGGGTGATAACCTGGAAAGGCGAAGCCATGCCATCCGCCTAATGCAGACCGCAGTTCCTGCCAGTCTGGAAGCCACCTCATTGGTGTCACAGGACACCTTTGCCTGGTATCTCGCTAGCTCCAGACAGCATGCAGAAAGGCTAATGGCTTGCCTGGTCACCTCTGTGTTGGGCAAATATGCCAGGAGTTGTCCCAGCACCATCCACAGGTGCCTAGTGTAGGCAGCCTGGTGTGCCGAGACACACAAAAGGAGGCACATTCCTGAGAAAACCCTTCTACCCCAGCAGTAAAACTCAGCCAAGTCAGAGTCTGGGGATGGTTGTGCCTTGGGGGATGATGCCCGGAAGAGGTATCCAGGAGTTCCACTCCTGAAGAGGGGTGGGGCATAGCGCCTAGAGACCCCAGAGGTGCGCAATACCCATGCGGACAGTCCCTCAGGGCTGGAGAGAGGGCTGCCAGACCCGATGAGAGACCTTCATGAAAGGGCGAGGCCACGGAGGAATGACAAGGTTTTCAGCGCTAAACTCCCCAAGGAAAGTCCATGTCACATGGTCAGGATTGCAGATTCAAAATGGGAGATGTGGAACTCCCCTAGCATCCCCAACAGGAATCGCTGCTAGCAGGTGATATCAGCGTCTGAGGAAAGGTGGAGAAAGGGATCCTCTTCCTCGGGGAAGGAAGATGAGGAGGCCGAGGAGTCAAGTTCAATCAGGGGCGGCTGGAGGCTCAGGTCTAAAGACGACCTCATCCAGGGCTCTAAGGTACCAAGGGAAAGCAGCTGTCAACACCCTGAACTTTTCCCAGGTCACTGGCCTGAAAAGCCACGGAGGCCTGGGACTGAAGAAGGCAGTGGCAGAGGATCCGATGATGGGGGTGGGGGGAGGTCTGGTGAGCCAGGACAGGACCTCTGCTAGGAACATGAGAACACAAGGGGGGGGAGCTACGTAACTCACCCAACTGCAGGGTGCCCAACTAGACAGGGGCAGCTAAAGTGGTGCCCATGGGCAAGGACCCCATGATGGGGTGATCAGAGCTGGTCTGTCCCTTGTGGGTGGTCCCTGGCACCCTCTGTTACAGATCGTACTGGGTCTGGAGAGAAGGGTCGGCACTGCAACTCCTCTCAGAACCACCAGCTGCCATGGAAGACTGCCTGCATGCCAACCTCGACCTCCCCACAGACACCTCACCAGATAGGGATCTGCTCCTCGGCTGGCTCCTAGTACCTGAGAGAAGGGTCTCCGAAATAACTCCAGCAGCAGAAAGAGTGCCAGAATCCATCTCAGAACCCACCCCAGCACTGGAATCCAACTCGGAGCCAGAACCAGACCTGTCACCGCCTCCGATGCCCACCCCCTCCCTGGTGCCAGAATCGGCGCTAGCTGCATCCTTGGCATCGCAAGTGGCACTGGAGGACACAGAGGAGTTGGCCCTAAGGGTGGGCCCAGTAAGAGTAGTGGCCGATCCTGCTGGACCGGAGACCGAATGGCTAGGCATAGGAGAGCGACGGGACTCCTGAGAGTTGGGTGACCAATCTGGGTCATCCTGATCTTCCTCCGAGGAGGACATCAGGGAGACCATCTAAGAGGCCACCTTCAACACTCTCCCTCTCCCCGTACCGCGGCGGCACCAGAAGGTGATCTAGCACAGAGAGCAGCACCACCTCGCATCACAGGCACCAAGGGAGGTGTCAGGAGCCGAAGCAGCACCGAGAGGCAGCACCAAGGACTCCACCTGCACAGGCCGAACATATAGCTGCGACCACAACACCATGGGTGTCCGCAACTCCATGGAAGCAATAGACCATGAGAAGTGCTCAGCTGACCCCCCGGAGGCTGACTGTCCACCCAACCCCTCACGCAGCCCTCCCGTCTCAGCAAGACTAGAATCGGTGGAGGCCTGCTTCCCGTCGGAACGTATAGTACTGGAGGGAGACACAGGATAGGGCCCAAAGTCCTGGCCTTGGCGTCCTGGGACGGACACCAACCTACAAAGGTGGGAGGATCCCGACCCACCTTCAATGCGCACACCTCGAGGACCCGAAGGTCCATGGTGAAGCAGGCATCGCAGTTGTCCCTGTCATGCGATGGGCCCAAGCACATTAAACAGCAATTATGGCGGTCTGTCACAGTCATCGGCTTGCCACAAGGGCACCGATGCATAAGGGCATGCACCGCTTTAGATTCTGAACTAGGCCGAGAACTGGACGGCACGGGGTCAAAATGTCACACGGCAGAATGCCGTGTGACTTAATCGCGTTGCACGATTTCCAGATTTATTTTGTTCTGTGGGGGCTCCACCCCCCATTACGGGTCTGCCTGGGCCCCCCACTTAGGATTCTAACTCCGGGGTCCAACACAGACAGTGCACAGGTCTGGGTTCACGCATAATGCCGTACGCTATTAAACGTATGACATTATGACCCAGTACGGAACTGGACATAATCGCATGGACAAAATAAAAAACAAACCGAAGACTCAGCACCATAGAAACAGTTAAAATGAATAAAGAAATTAAAAGAAACGGTTTTACCACATTCTGGACGGTCCATGGCATTGAGTAGTAGTGGCAGCGGCAGAACTTTGGTAACTACACAGATATGAAGATGTCTTCAGCTCCCACAGGGTGATGCACCTTGATGGAGGGAAAAGAAAAACTGAGGTGGTGGAGGAGCTGGCGTTGGTTACTGGCCAACCCGCAAGCGCCACGCAATGTGTCGGCCTCGAGGGTAGCGTCTTCCCCGATGTCAGCCCCTCCTCCTTAGGAAGCTCCTGGGTTGCCTCTGAATACAGGCAGTTGTGCCTAGTGTGCCTTACCCTGTTAACAAATTAAAAAAAAAAAAAAAAAAAAAGCTGAAATAAAAAATGAATTAAAAAATTAAAAAAAAAAAAAAAAAGCTTAGAGCTATAAGCTTCCTGCAGGGTCCTAGCGCCTCTGGCTAGACACACAAGTGATGTATGGTGAAGATTAATTTAAGGAAGATCAAGGATTTTTGTGCCCTCCCAGGACCAAGCTAAGGAGGAAAAGGGAGATGGTGCCTGCACGGCAGCAATTTCTCTCTCTCTCTTTTTTTTTTTTCAAACTCAGGGCCCAGGATGGGTGAGGCTGGCCAGGAGAAGATGGCAAGGGTATGAAGGGAAGGGGAGGAGAGAGCAAAGGGATCACAGGAAAAGGTGATCCCCTGAGATAGATCTTGATGTACCACCTCTTTAATACCTCAAGAAGAAGGGCATTAAGGTGTAGGTTGAAGAGACAGTAGGAACAGAATTACACCAGGAACCTCCTGTAGAATATGCTTGCCTGTCTGACCTAAGAAAAATTCTCTTGGGAGAAGAGGCAGACCCGGGGGGGGCAGACAAGAAAGGAGGAGAAAGAGGGGAGAAATGCCTCTGCTCCACCTTCTTGCCCTCTGTCCGAAATCCCCCCATTTTTCTTGTTACTCTGCTTGAAGAACAGTGCCGTGCAACCAAAGAGGTGAGGTGGAACCCAACCTGAAAAAGGAAAGGCAGGGCCAAGGTGAACCATCCCCCTGCTAAATCTGAACTTTGTAAAACTAAAACAAGGAAAGGATAGGGGGATGGAAGGAAGTTCAGGGAGGATGTGTGGCCACGGGGGATGGAGGGTGGAATGGAGAAGATACTTGTGAAGATCAAAAATTGGAAATTACGTACTTACCATAATTACTGATCTTCTTGGACAGTCTCAATCACTCATTCACACTAGTGGGATAGCGCCGGAGGCGCTAGGACCAAGCGGGAGCCTAACGTTTTTAGAAGGGTCGGTGCAGAGAGAGGACCACGCATGTGCGGCACCGCGAGACTAGCTTGCGCCTGTGTAGGCTATCTCGGCGTCGACCCTCCAACCGCCTCAGTACCTTTTCGACCGAGGAGGTGCAGCGTAACTAATGAGAATAACTCATCCTGAGTTTCTGAGCCTGAGAGGGCCCAGATGGCCTTTGCAATAAAGGCCAAAGAGTAATGTCCTCACAGTCTGAATCATAGGACCATGAAGACCAGGAAAGAAAACAAGTGAACCCAGTGGATGGTGTGTGGGCGTTTGAATGAGTGATGGAGACTGTCCAAGAAGGTCAATAATTACGGTAAGTACGTAATTTCCATATCTTCCCGGACTAAGTCTCCATCACTCATTCACACTAGTGGGAGAGTACCAAGCTAAAACCAACAACCCTGAGTAGGGTGGTAGGAGATAGGGTTCACTCAAAGGACAGCCAAGGACTGTTCTGTTAATAAAAAGAGCTGTCTTGTAAGAGCATCTAGAACATAGTGCCTACAAGATAAGTGCTCGAGTTGTAACTTGTCACCTTGCCGATGACTGCAATGGGCACAAAATGAAAGTCTGCCAGGCAGCCGCAACCACTCTAGGAGAGCAGCAAGAACCTGGCCTCACAATTTGATCTAGGACCAAAATTAATAGTGTCAAAGACATGTACTAATGTAACGTAAAAGGACCTCAGGAACTGAAAGAGTCGGAGGTAAAGTCTACTGGTTCAGGGTAGACCGGAAAGTGCAGATGGAACCCCCCACTATCCAGAATTGTTGACCTGTAAACAACAGGTCTAGAAGCACTTGAACCCCTTACTTGGTGAGCAAGGGGGTCCAGGTGGGGTTAGCCCATCAAGGAGAATGGTCTCCATTTAGTCACAGGGTCTTCCTGATGGAAGGCCAAGCACGACTTAGAAGCCTCTTGTGGTGGTCTAGTAAAACCAGATCCTACCCACTGCATATTCCAAGAGGAATAATCCTGCCCCTGTGTGTACAACTGTAGCAGCAGTCTCTGAACTCAGGGAAGAAAGGAAAAAGGTGTACAGGAGGACGTGTCCACTGCAGAAAAAAACATTCCAACAGAAAAAAAACGGGCTGGATTTCTAAGGTCAATAGAGGCAGATGTGCGTCGAGGAGGGACACAGCAGGACCTAGTTAGGGCTAACCCATTTGTTGAAGTGACTGAAAGAGGCAGTGACTCAATACGGTGAGGCACTAACCACTCTGGTTCTCCTGAAAGGAGTAGGAAAGGATTCTAGTTTGCTTGCTGAAAAAGAAACATCACCACTCCCTCTAGCACTTGAAGAGGATAGCTTCATGAGCGACTGGCATGGACCAGAGCGCAGGAACCGAAGGTGTGAATATTTGAGAAGCTTCCTCAGAAAAAGGGACCTACTTGACCATCCGTCAAGGAGGAGAAAATCGCCTGTTAAATTAAGGAAGCAGGAACCTGAGTTCCGACTCGGTGGAGAGTTGCTTCTGCTGCTGTAAGGCTCTGTTGAAGAGAAGAAAGCCTGATAAAAAGAAAAGGAATTAACAGACTGGGCAGTCGCCTAGGTCTAGGAAATGTCTCTGAATGAGAGAAATCTCTCAGAGAAAGAGATGACCCATATCGTCACCGGATCGGACTCCCCGTAGGGGAAGAAGAAATCAGGTACTCTTTACCGTATCCTGGAGAAGAGCACCTCAGGGGCTGAGGAGGAATCTGACCAGATCCCCCCCCAAAAAGGGGGGCGGGGGAGAGACTGGGTAATTTCGGCTAGGCCCTGTGCTGTGATAAAAACTATATTGATATATATTTTATATATATATATATTTTTTTTAGTCCGAACCTAACAAGGCCTTCAGGCTGCTATTTTGAGGATTGTCTTGACACAAAAAGACAAAGATGTTTTCCATCTGAGTGCTGCAAGAGCCTGAGTGTCCATACTGAAATCATGACCGGACTAACAATCACAGCTGGAGAGAAGTTAACCACCTGTGCCGAAGAAGCCACCAAAGAGGCAATATCACAAGCGGGCTATATACCCTTATCAAAGGAGTGGAAGAGCCTGAACAGCTCCCAATCATTAAATTGGAATGTTCCACAGAGTGTAACTGTCTTGACGACTGAAAAAGTCTAGACGCAGAAGAGTATGGTCCACGGACGCAGTGTGAAATACTATAGTGGACCCCATTACTGAGGAACTACTGAAAGGATTTTCCATCACGGACTCTGATGATAGAGAGGACGTGCCCTCCAGTATATAAAATGAGCCGTCCGCTGTGTTACTTACCAGAAGGACAGGGAAAGACCCATCTAGATGCACTTCTACCCCAGAAGGACCTCCAAGAGAGGTCTAGATCAGAGCCACTAGAGACTCCGCCATCAGGAAAGATGTCGAGGAGCCTGGTACCATGTAGGGAGCAGAGAAAGTGCTGAGCAGAATGAGATTCCGCTGGCAGAACAGTACAGCAGAGATCCATACCAGAAAACCGTTGGATGACACAAGATCCCACATAGACCACCACTCACTAAAATGTGTGGAAAAAATAATCCGCAGAACAGGAGTTCATTCTGCGGTCAACATCCCGCCACAAGTTCTGTGGAAAGGAGTCCAAAAGGAAAAATGTGTCACTAATTCTGCCATACAGCACCCACTAGCATCCGTGTGGCATCAGCACCACTCGTGGCATAGGAGGGCACCAAGCAGTGCCTATGCTAACCTGAGCGATACCCAGGGAGCAGCCACAGCAGTATCCGCAGGTGCACTCAGCACCCATGTAGCAATGGCACATGAGGGCACCTCCAACGCCCATAGCACAGATGGCACAATGGCATCCATGGAAAAAAATGGCACCTGAGGGCACCAGTGGCACCCATGGAACCTTTGGGAACCAGTGGCATCTATGGATACCTGCAGTGCCACCTGCGGTACCCACGGGTGTCACCCCGGTACCCAAGGCACCAGTGGCACCCATGGCACCTGAAGCATCCATGGAACCCATGGGCACCCACAGCGTCACCCGCGGCACCCACAGGTGCTCCCGGCGCCACCCGTCATCCCTGGCACCCATGGCACTGGTGGCGCCTGTGGGTGCCTGGCACCGCCCGCAGGTGCACGGCACCACTGACTGCGCCAACAACCAGTGACAGCAAGAGAGCACCCATGGAGCCGCACAGAGTGACAGAGCCGACCCACGGAGCCGACTAAGGCATGGCGCCGACCAAGGCCCAGAGGCTCGGCAGCGACCAAGGCCCCGAGGCTCGGTGCCACCCAGCTATGACTCCGAGGCACGGTGCCCGACCAAGGCACCGAGCCATGGCGCCGAAGGAAAATGCCAATGGAAATCCTGAGAAAGGGAGAAGGAAAAAGGTGGTGCCCGTGCTGGCCCCTGCATGGAAAAGGGAGAGGGGTGGTAGGCACGAGGGGTCGACACGATGGCAAAGGCACCCATAGGGCACCTCACCATATGTGATCCAATCGACTCGGCTCCGGTCCAACGTCTCCGAGGCCCAGAGGTCCCGAAATCAGAAACAGAGCCAGGAAAACTGGAAAGTCGAACCCCCTGCTCCATAGGAGTGACCCAGAGGTGAAACTACCCACCCGGAGCTCCAGCAAGGACAGAGATGGAGCTCGGAGTCGAGAAAGCAGCAGTTAGGAGCGGTGCCAAGAGGAACCCACCAAAGTTGGTTCGGGCCCATTGCTCCTCCCGACGAACATTCCTCGTGCAGACATACCAACGGGCAACCTCGAGCGGCACCGATTCTTCTTCCCTGAACAAGGAAGAGGAGCTGGATCACCGGAACCATTAGATTTGTGCTTTGGAGGACTGTCTCCCCCTCCCCCCCCGAGCACAGGACTGTCCATAGTCAGACCCACCCCATTAATTAAGGGCGGCGGACTGGACACAGCCCCTCTGCCATAAAAACTTTCAAACGAAGTCCTTCTACCGACACCGCTACCATCTAAGGACGACTCCGTTGATGGCAGGAAAGAATTTCTTTTTCTTCATAATCTTCTTCTTGTTCGTAAAATAAATAAATTACTACTTTAAAACATTAAGAGCTGTTGTCGTAACTTTGACTCCGGCAGACGAGCGACGTCGACATCCAAGCGCACTCAACGGCGGGAGAAAAGGAACCGAGGCGGTTGGAGGGTCAACGCTGAGACAGCCTACACAGGCGTGAGCTAGTCTCGCAGTGCCGCGCATGCGTGGTCCTCTCTCTGCGCCAACCCTTCTGAAAACTTTAGGCTCCCACTTGGTCCTAGCACCTCTGGCGCTATCCCACTAGTGTGAACAAGTGATGGAGACTTAGTCCAGGAAGATTTACAGTGAGCACGTAATTTTCATATCTTACTCAAGTCAATCTTCACCATACATCATGACTGGTAAGAGTGCTCAGCTGGCAAACCCTGAGGGAAAATAGTTCTCTCAGCCTCCTGCGGGGGAGACACAGGAGGTGGAGGCCCCTTACGGGTCTGGCGAGGCCCCGCAAATGGTCAGAAGTAGGCAGAGGCACCTGAGCCCTGGGAGATGGAAGACATCCCTGTAGCTCATGCCCTGCCATGCAACAGAAGAAATGGGCCCCCTGGAAAGGTGGGGATAGCACCCCATGCCGGGCCAAGGATGACAACTGCGACAAGCGAAGCCATATCGTCCAACTTATGCAGACTGAGGTTCCCACCAGCCTGGAGGCCACCTCATTAGTGTTGTATGCTGTTCTAGAGAGGTGCCTTGCCAGCTCTAGGCCTCACATGGAAAGGCTAATGGCTTGCCAGGTTTCCTCACAGTTAGGTAGAGAAGCTAGGAGTTGACATAGCAATGTCCAGAGGTGCCTGGCCTAGGCTACCTGGTGAGCCTGATAAGCTGTAATACACAGAAGAAGGTGTGGTGCCATAAACACTTTTCTTCCCCAGCGGTCAATCTCAGCCAAGTCAGACTCTTGGGGGAGATGGTGCCAAGGGAGATGATGCCTGAAGAAGGTATCAGAAGCTCTACTCCTGAAGAGGGGTGAGAAATGGCACCTGGAGACTCCACAGGAACACAATACTTGTGCATGCAGTCCCTAGGGGCAGGAGCTGAGGCAGTGGGATGCTTCCAGACACTGTATGAAGCCTCCAAGAAAGGCTGGAGCCTGGCAGGTATGACCAGATGGTTAGCACTGTATTCCCCCAGGAATGCCAGTGTCATACGGGCAAGGTCGTGTCCGGCAAAGCAGGAGGAAATGTGCAGCTCCTCCAACATCTCCACAAGGAAGCACTGATATGAGGTAAAGTCAGCATCAGCAGAATAATGGAGAGAGGAATCCTCTTCCTCAGTGGAGGAAGTGGAAGACTTGGAGGAGCGGGAATCAGTGGGAGGTGGCTCAGGGGTCTGAGGTCTAAAGATGACCTCATTCAGTGCCCTTAGGTACCTAGGGAACACAGCTGCCAATCCCCTGAATTTGTCCCAGGTCAGGGGCCTCCCTCGGACCAAGTAGACCAGGCAGAAGGGAAGGAGGAGGCAGAGGATAGGGGCGGGTAGAGAAGACTGGTGAACCAGAGAAGGTCCTCTGCAAGGGGTGCGAGACCAAGCAGGGGACCATTCCCGAAGGGGGGTGCTGCCTATCTGGCCAACCGCAAAGCGCCCAAAAGCCGAAAGCAATAGGTCGAACAGTGTGGTCCCCTCGGGGAGAAGCCCATAGGTAAGGAGAATGAAACCGTACAGTGCCCATCGGGTGACCCTGTCCCCACCAACCACAGGACCACGCCTAAGAGGAGGGGAAGCAAGGAAGAGTTGGCACTTTGGCTTCTCCCCGAGCCCCTAAAGAGCCAGGGATGGACCACAGCACCAATCCTGACCTGCCAAACCTTGTCCCACTAGAAACGGACCTGCTCCTCAGACGTGACCTAGAAGAGGAGTCTGGACTAGCAGGAGAGGGAGAAATCTGAGTCGCAGAGGAGACAATCCTGTACTCCTTCCCGGCACCATCCCCAGCAGCCAAGTCCACCTCCGTACCCAAAGAGGTCATGGAAGCGGACCCAGCGTCAGAGTCAGCGCAGACTGCCATCCTCACAGGTGTCCAGGCTTACACTAAGAGAGTCCCTGGTGCAAGAAGCGGCACCGGAGGGCTCAAGGGAGGTGGTGCCAAAGGTGGCATCAAGGGGAGAGCCTACAGGCTCCAAAACCACCAAAGGCCTCGGGCTGATCCAAGAAACATCTAGGGGCTCCTCAGAGTCAGGTAACCTGTCGGGATCATCCCAATCCTTGCTGTCTGAGGTGGAGGATAAAATCAGGGAGATCTCCAGGCTGGCCACTCCCTGGATCCTAGGCCCTCCGGCACTGAGAGCAGCATCGGAGCGGAGCCCGGGTGCACGGTCAGCGCAGCCTCGCTCACCGGCACTGAGGGCAGGAGCAGAAGCGGCACTGGACCACGGCACCAAGGGAATCACTGGAGCAGGCCAAGCGTACAGCTGCAGCACCACACCCAGGTTGTCCGAGCCTCCGAGGATACACCAGACTGAGAGGTCCTCAGCCCCCCCCCCCAAAGACAACTGCCCCACTAACCCCTCACTAAAACCCCTTGTTCCAGCAAGATGGGAAACAGAGGGGGGGTCTTCTCTCCACCCATCCGTACAGAACTGAGGAGGGGCTATGGGGAACAGCCTAGAGACCTTGTTTTGGCGTCCTGAGTACGATCCCTTCCACCAAAGGTTAGGGGGTCTCTCCCCAGACTTGCCACATGGATAACAATGGTGTGGTAGTCCACTGAAAAACAGGCATTGCCCTCATCCATAGCATGGTGGGGACCCAAACAGGAAAAAAACAGCAGTTGTGTGGGTCAGAAATGGTCATGGAGTTGCCACAGGGGCACCGACTGATGGGGGCAACTCTCACTTTTTTCGGTCCTGGACCTGACATCACCGCTTATGGAAAAGAAAATAAACAGGAGACGACAACGCCACACTCAGAAAACTATTAAAAATTAAAGAAATTGGGGGTGGGGGGTGGGGGGCTGTTGAGCAGCTATCTCAAGACGTGCCTAGAGACAGCTCTGCACATCCCGCAGCTAAAATCATTTAAAAATAATCAACAAGTGGGATAAAAGCAATCAGAAGTTCCAGATTTGAACTGGCAAAAGTCTCTGGAGTCGGTAGACACCAAACTTATCACTGGGTCGGAATCAGAAAATGGCTGGCAGTGGAGTGAATACCTCGGCGGCTGTACCAGACCAGGCTGCAACTACTTCATTGACACTGAGACCGGAGCCCCCTTGGAAAGCTCTGCAATCAGCCATGCAGCCTATCGATTTAAAAGTGGAGTCAAAACTCCAGAATTTCGTGGCGTAAGATGCCAAGATTGAAGTGGTGTCTAACACTGCGACGATGAAGAAATTGGCTACTCAAGCCTTAGCCACAACTTCCAAATTAGTCCAAGAGAATGCCCAACAATGTAACAGACTTGAGGCCCTAGAGAACTCCAATCGAGCCTCTCATGTGAGAATCATTGGGCTTCCCGAGGGGACTGAAGGGGCTTAGTTACTAACATTCTTGAAATCCTGGTTACCAGAAGTATTGAACCTACCAACGGACCTACTGACTGATCACCTTTGCAAAGACTTTCGGATTACCCCTCGATCGGCTGGTCCACGCGGAGATATGCCGTGGATGATTTTACTGATTACGGCCAACTCTTTGACTACTGACACAATCCTGCAAGCCGCAAGATCAGCTGAGGGGTTATCTTTTGAAGGGGCGATGATCCATCTGATCCCCCGACCTGTCTTTTGCCACCCGCATGAGAAGGAAAAAATTTGATGCCGTTGCGGCCAGGCTAAGAGGCCTGGGGGACTCTCATTCTCTCCTGATGCCTGCCAGGCTCCAAATCCATTATGGTGGGTGCATGTTCCAATGTAGCAACCCAGTCAAAGCCGGGAAGAAGGTGGAGGCCATAGCTCAAGAATATCAAGCTTTGGAGGGACAACAGACCGAAGAATCGGAAGAGGAGAGCTGGAGCTGGTTTGGGACTTTTGTGCCTTGAACTTAAGTACCTTTTAAATCTGTTGCTTCTAGCTAAATAAGCATGGGATAGAGTATTTCTGGGCTAGATGGCATCTTATAATTAATATTTTTCTGCTAAGAGACTACGTTTTATTACCAACTTATCGACACAGATCCATATGCCCAGAGTATTTTGTTACATTCCCCAATTTCTTGTTGCAAATTATTTTACGATGGGATGTGTAGGCAGTTTTCTTGGGCACTAAATATGCAATGGTAACCATTTTGGACATGGGAACATATCAACACTGGCTGCTGAGGTTTGGACATTTCAGGCTAAAATATTTTGGATTTGTGCCCCGAAAGCCTTAGATGGCTGTAGCTATTTAGTTCTTACCAAAGATCTTGATAAAGCACATTGTGTTTTACCCCCCATTGTCTAACTCAATTCTGTATAGGTTTACAATTCCTATATACATTGGATGTATCTGCATGTCTTTCTTACTGTGATACCTTACAGATAACTGTACTCTATGTAATTGCTTTTTGTCAAATGCAATAAACAAAGTTTAAAAAAAAAATAATAATTAAAGAAAAAGAATCAGTGCTACAAACAGTGCTGAGACTTACGGTGTCCATGAGGTACGGCGTCGAGTAGGCAAAAAATAATGGTGAACAGAGCTGATGTAGTTGCAGTGAAATAAACTCCCTCGCTGAGATCCTTCCTCGATGGCAGTAAAAACAGAAATGAGGAGGTGAGGGTGGGCTGGTTTTGGTTACAGGCCAGACCGAGAGCATCATGTAATATGTCTGCTTCGTGGGCGGTGCCATGTCGGACGTTGGCTCCCCTGACTCCAAAATTCTTTAAGAAACATGATCCCATTGGGAATCCAGTCCTATGGCCTAGACCCAGTCGTGATAAATGGTTAAGACTGACTGGGGTAAGATCGAAAATATTGGACCTCCTTACTAGCTAAGAGCTCCTGCTGACCAGTTTTGCTATCCGGCTTAGCCCTTTGTCACATGATAGGCCTAGATCCATTTATGTGGGTTCATCTTGTATATGCTGTAATGTACTTTAGAATTAAGACATTGTCTCTTTAAAAGACCTTTAGAAATGAAACTACAAAAACAGCCTTAATTGTTTTAATGGCTAGGATGGATAGTATGTCACCAGGGAGAAAGGTATATAGCCCAGGAAGGCATAAAATATCCCACTGTAGCTTTCCATGACAGAAAAAGGTAATGTAATGACCTAGGGGTCAAGGGTTAAGCCAAACGCATGGACCAGATGTCACTGGGGTTGACATGGAACCACAGTGACACCTACAGGGAAAGGTAAACTATTGCATCCCATCACACTGTGGGTGTGGCTTGAAGATGACCAGCCTGTATGTATAAGATACACATTTTGAACTCAGGGCAGTTGATAAACAGTTTAGCTGGGGAGTAGATAGCCTGCCCATCTGATATATACATGAAGCCCAGAAGTATATGTGCAGGCCTGGAAAAATCACTAAAACCAGACATGAGTGTGTGGAAATTTTGACTTTTCACATACTGAACAGAAAATTCTGATTTTAAGTCAGAATTTTGGAAACTAAGACTATTCACCAAGGAAGCACCTAAAGCCTTCTTAAAAGGACATTCAGAGGAACTGACTCGAGATACAAACTGTTACTTAAGGACTCATCTCTACAAGGACATTTAAAATCTTGTCTCGGCTCCAACATCAAAACAAGGTATAGTTTAGAATAACAGTATCTAGTGTTTTCTGTAAACCACCCAGTTTTACTTTGGACATGGTCTACATTTCAAAGTTCTTCCAAACTGTAGACTTTTCTGTATTGCTTTTATTTTAAGTAAACTTTTATGATTTTCTTATCAACTCTGCCTGGGATCTGACTGTGTGATCTAATATTTTAACAGAAGGGTTTTGGAAAGACTGTGCCTTGAAATATCGTACTGCTCGGCTATCGTACCAAAGTACTTAGGTACGACGTAGCCAGTGGCTGTGGTGGGAGTCAAATACTGAAAGCAGTGCAGAGTCAAGGGAACTTGAAACTACAGTTTCCACCCTCCCACTGGGAAAAGGAAGGTGGGCACGTTTTCCAGAACCCTTACACCTGCTCACGAGTTCTTGAAAAGGGGGATCTTCTCTGCAAACAAGAGGTCCTACTTGGCTGCCTGGGGTTTGGGGGCCAGGGGCTCGTGACACCCTTTAGTTGCTCCCCTACTGAAAATTTTCCCCCCTGCTTCTGCTTGATTTTTGAGCTATGCCTGTATGTACTGATCGTTTCCTGATTCTGCCACTGTGTTACAACCTTTAACAGAGTAATAGCTTAGAGTAAATGTTTGAAATCTGGCACCACACAAATTGGAAATTTTTATCCTAGCCTGCTTAACTTAATTCTGAAGGATATTTTTTCCTATTATTATTACTAGCAGATAAGTTAATTCAGCTAAGTGGCCCACATTAGCAGTTCTCTCTGCTGGCTGTTTCAAACGAGTTTTGATTTTTTCGGACCGCACCAACACTCTATTAAATGCTCTTCTTAGTCTATGGCTCTGCCTTTCCTGAGAAGACCCAGCCCTCAAGAGACACATTAATAAAGCAACCTGCCTTACTTAAAGGGGTTTCAACCTTTTTTATGCCTAGCTAAATGAACCTAGAATGCCCCACCCAATCTCTCTATCTCTACCCAACACGTGAGGCTAGCATCAATCCAAATGCACCACCCCTGTTCCCACTGCTCGAATTCATACTACTTGGCTGCTCTTGATCATGCTGCCCCATATACTGTGAGTTGGCCACTCCTAATACTGTTCGCTTCAATGGTACAGCTATCATGAGACACATCACTACTTAAACATGTTAGCCCGGTAACACTATCTCATTACATTAGCTGCCCAAGTTCAACATCTGCTCCAGCTGTCTTGACCACAACAACCTACCTACCAATACTTAACTCGGTCCCACTACAATAAAGCAACAGCTACCACTCCTTCCCTATCATCAATGTGTTCTCTCTCTCTCTCTCCCTCCCTCCCTCCCTCCCCTCTCCTCTCCCTCCCTCCCTCTCCCTCCAGCAAATGCCCTAAATCCACTGCAAACACCCGCAGTCATTACATTGCCCTAAAGAACTTTTAGATTACAGGCAATTCGCCTTGCCTGGTTGCTACTTCTGTTATCTGGGAATATCCATCCCAACCCTGGCCCTATTGCCATGGGTACAGACCCCATAAAAAAGCATGGCTGTGTTACATTTGTTTCTATTAACATTTGCAGCCTGCTGTCTAAATTTGACTCAACTCAAGTGTGGGTAGCCCAACACGAGCCTGATGTCCAGGCAATTGTCAAAACCTGGCTCACCACAAGGATCAAAGATATTGAACTCCAACTTGATGGATATAAGTCATTCAGGCTCGACAGATCTGGTAAGAGAGGGGTGGGTGGGTGTATGATATATATTAAGGATCACTTGCAGGGTCGTATGCTCCCACATATAAATGCGGGCAAAAATGTGCAAATACTTACAGTAAAACTTATCGGTACTCAAGGGAAGGGCATCACTCTTATCTCAGTTTACATCCCACCTAAGGAGCATGCGGAAGGTTTTAAAGTACTCCATGAAAACCTCACAGACCTCCACCTTAATTCCAAAATATTAGTGCTTGGAGATTTCAACATAAACTGGTTGTCCCCTGATGCTGCCCCTTACAAAGACTGCAATAAACTTAGACCAGTTAGTAGAGTCCCCCACGTGCATTAATTATTGAACTGGTACTAGCACCCTTCTGGACTGGCTGCCAACAAACTGCCCTGAGCAGATCACCCGCACAGTCGTTCTCCCAGACTCCATGAACGACCACTCTCCCGTTCTCTGTTTGTGGTCTAATAAGTCACCTATGCTCCCAACTAGGGTGTCCACATCCGACCTCTTAAAAAAAGGGCAACTTGGACCTCTCAAAGAGCACCTTAGATGACAGGACTGGTCTGGCATTTTTTCTGTGGATGATGCTAATACTGCACTGAGCCTCTTCATCAACACTTTCAATGCCGCTTGTGACATCCTTGCTCCTCGTAGCAAAAGAAAGGTCAGTGGAGCACATAAGTCCTGGATTACCCCCCCAACTCATCTCCCAAATGCATGCCAGGGATAACCACTGGCACAAGGCCAAAAGCTCAGGCTCCCCTGCTGAACTCCAAAACAATAAGGCTGCCTGTAACAAATATATATTACAGGTCTGAACTCGTCAACTCATGGGGCAACAGCCGGAATTTCTTAGCGAATATCAAATCCTTAACTGGGAATCCTGACAGAACAGCCCCGACAATGCTCAGCCTAGATAGAAAGATAACGCAGGACCTCAAGTCTATTGCAGACACTTTCTACAAGGCCTTCACCGACCTTAGTGGTGTGCTTCCACTGGATTTCTTCAGCCCAGTTAATGGGGACTGAGCACCACTTCAAATCACCCCCCCAAACCCGCTTCCCTGCCTTACTACCTCATGATAATCTCAGAGTTCAAGGCAAAAAAATACTTCCAGCAAGTCCTCGGGAAAACCAGACAGTGGTGATAGTCTTGATCTGAAGCTTACTGCTCTAACCCTGGATGAACTACTTTCACCCCTCACTAGAATACTTAACCAATCATTTATTACTGGAAAATTCCCGCCAGCTCTAGAAATCTTCAGTAGTCACCCACGTTTTTAAAACAGGTGATAGAACAATTCACCCCAATTACCGGCCGATATCTATACTGCCCCCTCTCTCAAAAGCCCTAAAACGGATCGTCGATGACCAACTTGTCGATCACCTTGATAAATACCGCCTACAATGTCAGCAACAAAACAGCTTTAGAAAGATGAAAATTATGTACCTACCGTAATTCCTGATCTTTCTGTGCATCTTCACCATTCATCACATTTGGGTTCTGGCCGGAGGTCGCGACCCCGCGGGAGCTTTTTTTTTTGGATGGGCAGAGTAGGCACTGGCCGCGCCGCCTCTAGGCCGAAGCAATGCATGGTGCTCGCGGGTTGGCTGTTAGGTGTTGACCATCCTCCCGCCAGTTCTGAGTTGCCGTAGAGTTAAGAAAGGGTTGGGAGGGAGGGACAAGGACGTCCAAGGGACAGATAAAGGAAAAGATATACAAACTAAAAGGAGAAATAAATGACAGCGAGGACAGAAGGAGACAGAGAAAAACTAAGATGATTGGGAAGGGGCCCCAATCTCTGGAAGCAGAAAAGGAGAGGGAAGGAGGGAGAGAAAAACAAGAAATGGGGAGGGGGAGGACATACCCTGGACTGCTGACTGACTCCAGACTGTATAGAAACTGCGAAAGAGTAGCCAGAAGGCTAAATTACCAGAATTCAAGGCACAGAATCACTGTCAAGAACTCCCGCATGAGCAGAAGTGGCTATTTCTGGAGGAAAGGGACAGGATCCAGGGTTGTCCCCCCGAAACCATATAATTGGAAGGGGAGAAACAAAGGTTTCTTTCTAATTAAATTTGAGGGATAAGTCCCTAAGGACAGGGATGGAGGGGAGTAGAGGGAGAGAGAGAGAGAGAGAGAAGAGAGGGCAACCATCTACCCCCATCACAAAGGGGTGGAGCCACGGCATTGAGGAGAGAAGCACTCTCTCCCCCGATCCCCTCCTGTTAGAAGGTAAAAAAACCCATGTGTGCCCCAGGTCACCCCGCTCCTGACAAGCGGAAAGGAAAGGGGGGGGTGGCACACAGAGGGTGGGTGACCCAGAGACTGAGGCCCCAGGGGGATGGACGGTGGGATTTGTGATGAACAGTGAAGATACACAGAAAGATCAGGAATTATGGTAGGTATGTAATTTTCATATCTTATTTGTCTCAGTCTTCACCATTCATCACATTTGGGTGAGTACCGAGCCCCCCAAAGGGGCCCTAAACCCTAAAGGACTAAGTCCCTTAGCTCCAAGTGGGGGAAGAGCACTGAGAGGGAGAACCTTTATGGGCCTGGCGAGGCCCGAGACTGGGGAGAGTGAGATGGGGAGGGGGCAGGAGGTTGCCCCAACAGACACCACCTCACCCTACGGGAGAAAAGGTGGGTTCACTGGTACACGGAAGAAATCACCCTAGGCAGGGCCAAGGGTGACAACCTGGAAAGAAGCAGCCATGCTGTCCGCCTAGTGCAGATCGCTGTCCCTACGACCCTGGAAGCTACCAGGTTGGCGTCGTAAGAAGCCCTCGCTTGGTGCCTTGCTAGCTCCAGGCCACAGGCACAGAGTGCAATGGCTTGTCTTGTTACCTCTGAATCTGGCATAGAGGCTAAGAGTTGACCTAGCCTGGACCATAGAAACCTATCATAGGTAGCACAATGGGCCTGATGAGCAGAAACTGAAAGAAGCAACCGTGCTGAGTAGAAGGTCCTCCTCCCCCAGAAGTCAAAATCTGCGGAATCTTGATCTGGGGGTCGGTCATGGTGGAGGGCGCGAAGCCCATCGGGAGTGTCCAGCTGCATCAGTCCTGAGTGAGGAAGAGGCATACGACCTGCAGACTCCGGGGGACTCCGGAAAGGGTCTTTGCCAGAACCGCAATGGCGCCTCCTGGAAAGGAGCAGGCCAGGCGGGCACCACAAGGGTGGGGGCACTGAAGTTCCCTAAGAAGGCACGCGTCGGATGCTCCGGATTGTGCTGAGTGGGTGGGATGACACGCAGGTCTTCCATCATCCTCCTCATGAGGAAACGCTGATACTCCACGAGATCAGCATCAGGGGAGATGTGGACAGAAGGTTCCTCTCCTCCAGACAAGGATGAGGAAGTGGAAGACCTCGGAGATACAGAGGTTGGTTGCTCAGGGGGATGGTGGAACACCCGCTCGTCCATGGCTCTGACATACATAGGGAAGTGAGCAGCCGCACCCCTGAATTACTCCCAGGAGAGAGGTCCTTTAGGACCAAGAATGCCTGGGAGAGCAGGAGATGGTGACAGAGGAGTGGGAGCTAGGTCAACAACAGAAGGTGACCGTCCTCTGTCCGGGCAAGAAAGCGCACCAGGAGACCCAAGAGAAGGAGGAGCTCCGGAAAGCACAACAGCCGACAGGTGATGAACCACACTGGAACTGCCTAGGCTGTGCCCTGAAGAATCCCCCCCTGTGAGGTGACTGGGACCATGGAAATTCCAAAGAACGGTCCCTTCCCTCCAAAGACCAAGGTCCTCTAGAGAAAACCGAGAAAGAGGGACGGGGGTCTGCTCTACGACTCCTTCCTGAACCCGGGTGGGTCCCGGAAAAAGGGTCACCGCATCGAACCCTGACCCCTCGGAATCCGAAAGAGCCCTCCTCCTTGCAAACACCAGCCTAGGCAGCTGACAACCCTGGTCAGTCCCCGAGGGGACCATCCAGGGAGCAGCACTCTCCCCCCCCATGGTTGCTCCGGTCGGCCCTAAAGTTGGGCTATCCAGGCACACCACCTGAGGGGGTAACCCAGCTGAGGTAGCAGAAAACCTTCTGAGCCCAGGCTGCAGGGCAATAGTGGCCTGCACTACCACCTGCTGGTCAGCACCCCTGATCCTAGACTCAGGGCCTACCGCCCACTCCTCAGAGGGAGGCTGGCTCTGGTCAGCCGATGAAACTACCAGGGTGTCCACATGAGCCGCCAACTCCAAAGAGTCAGACAGCCGGTCTGAACCAGACTCTGAGTCAGTCTCCAAAGAGAAAGAGGCCGAAGTCCGGTGCCAGACTGTACCCGGACGGCCACTCCTGTCCGGACTGAAGGAGGTGCCAGTCTGGGTGTCCGCACCAGAGCCGGCATCGAACTCCCCCATGGCACCGCGAACAATGCCCAAAGAAGAGACAGTGTCGAGAGCAGCAGTAAAGCCGGAGTCGATGCCTGCCACGGAACTGTCCCATCCCACGGCACCATGAGCGGCACTGGAGTCAGGGATGGCACAGATAGCGGCACCAACAGCTCCCTCAGCGCTGCGAGCGGTGCTGAAGGCAACACCTCCCACGGCGCCACGTCCTCCCTCGGCGCTGCAAGCGGCACCTGAGCTAGACATGGTGCTGTCCCCAGCCTCGGCACGGAGGAGAGAAACGGTTGAAGATGGTGTCGTAGAACCTCCCATGGAGCTGTCAGCACCACTGGCACTGCAAACGGCATCGACAGTGAAGATGGCACTGAGCAGCGGACTGGCGCCGACCACGGTGCCATCAGGGCCCATGACGCTGAGGCCCAAGATGGCACCGGACGGCATCGAGGATAGTGCCAACCCAGGCTTCACAGCCCGAGGAAATGACACCCGGGCAGCCTTCGCCCAGAAGGGGAGACTGCCAGAAGCGGTGCCTCCGCCTGCTACCCAGGGGAATGGACTGGGCCTCCTGCCACTCGCAGGCGACTAGAAGCGAAGCCCCTCCCTCCGTGGTCCATATAGAACCAGGAGGGACCTGAAGAAGGAAGGCCGAGACCCGCGGCTTGGTCTGGCCAGTGCTGGCGCCCGTTCCCAAGTCGGAGGAGCTCAACCAACTTTCTACACGCGTTGCTAGATGATATGATGGTCCATGAAGAAGCAGACATCACATGAATCCATGTTGTGAAGCTGGCCAAGACATGCAAGACAATGATCATGCTGGTCGGTAACAGAGTACTTGCGGCAGCATGGACACAGACGCATAGGGGGCCGCCCTGCTTTCAGCGATTTTCTGCCCTCTGACAGAGACATGATCGACAGAAAAACAATTCAAACAAAGACTCAACATTGCTGAAAATTAATAAATGGAACAGTCTTACCACAGTGGCGCGGTAGGGTAAAC
The DNA here is from genome assembly GCA_016271365.2 of Neoceratodus forsteri. Lineage (NCBI taxonomy): Eukaryota > Metazoa > Chordata > Ceratodontiformes > Ceratodontidae > Neoceratodus > Neoceratodus forsteri. The sequence continues at coordinate 1,067,780,440 of CM057456.1, forward strand.
GGAACCGGCAGGTAACTTTTCGGCATCGAAGACGAGGAAAACCGTTGATAGCAGCTCCACATGAAGTCGACCTCTGATTGGGAGATGAAAGAACTGGCGGGAGGCGGGGTCGGCCGACACCTAATGACCAACCCACAAGCGCCATGCAGTGCGTTGGCCTTGAGAGCAGTGCCGTTGGTGCGTCAACCCCGCTCATCCAAAAATAAATAAATAAATGCTCCCGCAGGGTCGTGACCGCCGGCCAGAACCCAAATGTGATGAATGGTGGAGACTGACACAGATAAGATCAACATAGTACAACTACTGCACTAGCTGAATTCACTGGATTTATTCATGATGCCTTTGATCATGGGCACTTAGTGGGGGCCACCTTCATACACCTAAGGCCTTCAACACAGCCAATCATAAACTCCTGCTTGCCCAATTAAGCCACTTAGGTGTGTCCACGGAGACTGTTGGCTGATTTCGGAGCTACCTCACCTGACGAGAACAGCAGGTAAAAATTCTTGATGCCCTCTCCAATAGCTGCAGCATTTGCACAGGTGTCCCCCCAAGAATCCATTTTGGCATGTTTGCTTTTCAGTCTTTATCTAAACCACCTTCCACGGCATACGGTTGATTCGTCGCGGTTTTAAATGTCGCGGTCAATTAGTTGCAGCCACTGCGTCGATATTTAATGTTGTTGCTGTTACAATAAGTCGCGGACACTAAACAGCTGCCGCAACTATATATCCACAACATTCTGTCCTGCAATGTACGGCGACCATGTTTACCTGTTTCTCTGCTGACCTCTGGTGTTCGAACTAAGCATAGCTTTATTATTACCAGGTGAGTAGAATAGGGATTTACCTAAGCACTTACAGGGCTATTTAAGCAAGCGTTTCCAACAGCATTTCATTTCTGCCTCAGTGGAGTACGTACCGACACAGAAGGGCAAGCAGAAGCTTGCAATGGATAATTATTTGTACACGAAAGAAAAAGATGGAGCCGATCAAAAGATAATTTGGCAATGTGAGAACCGAACATGCAGAGCACGGTTACACACTAAGGGGGACTCCACTGTCGTTCACCCTACTGTGCACAACCATGCACCGACATGAAGTAGGGTTGAAGGTTCTTACTGCCCGTGCCCATACGACAGAGAGCATGCAAGTCTGAGCCGACAAGAAATATTGTGCATACCAGGCTGCAAGAAGTATCCGTTAGGCATGCTCACCTGCTTCCATCACAGGAAACCCTGCGGCGAGATGTGCGTCGCCAAAGGAAGCATGGTGGCCCAAACGATGGTGATATAAATCTTTATTCCAATACTGTCGATGGGGAGATCTTTTTAAGAATAAACAAAAGTGATTTGTTAGTATTTGCCAGTCAATTAATTACTTTCTATTGCACTTTGCGTCTGACAAGCAATGAATTTGTTCATTTTGGAATAAACGGAATAAGCACCCCTTTTTAAACTAAATTCCCAACTAAAAACCCTTTCGATTTACACCTTTGGACTGAAGTAAACCTGCACTTTCCGTTCCGACTATTTGTCCGGCGACATATTAGTACATGTGGCATTTAATACCCGCGACCAGCGCTGCCAGCGACTTATCGATCCGTGTTATTTTGTCCTGACGGCAATTAGACTACAACATTATAACCACAACGATTTGTCCGGGGACATTATCGCCGTACACACTTTCCACTTGTGTCCCAAGATAAAATCCTTTTGCATGCAGATGATGCTGTCTTGTACATTAGTCACCCTGCCCCTACTCAACTACAACAGCAAATGCAATATAACTTAACGAAGGTAGAAGACTGGTTTCTCGAAGCAAGACTCTTATTAAACTACAAGAAAACCAAAACCATTCTCTTTGCCTCTTCACACAGCAAGCACAAGTTGTTCCAACTAGCGGTCCATAACAATCATGATGAAACCCCTGAGATGGTTCAAGCTTCAAATATATTGGGGTCACCACAGATAGTTCACTTAGCTACACACTACATAGTGACAATGTGGCTAGGGCTGCTAATTGCAAACCAGGACAGCTGTATAGATAGACACTGCCTTACATTACACGCCCTTAACCTCGCTATTAACAGTTTGGTCTTCTCCGTTATAGATTACGGCCTTGTCATCTACAGTTCGGCCATGGAATCTACCCTGAAGAGGTTCGCCATCACTCTGAATAAAGCTTGCAGGCTGGTCCTAGGTGTAGGCCACCTTACCCACACCTGCAACCTCTATTCGGCTTCTGGGTGACTAGACCCTGAAAATCGAATCCGCTACCAGACGTGTCTTCTTGCTAAAAAAGCATCCCTAGGTCTTATCCCCACTGGACTCCAGAACACTGTGTGCCTATCAACTCCTCGACCCACAAGAGGGTCAAATAATAATCTCTTCAAGGTCCCTTTCCATAGGACATCTCAAGGCCAACGCTCCTTTGGTTTTCGTGCCCCAAACTGGCTCAACTCCCCCCCCGGGGACCTAATCGACGAACCCAAAATAGGTCCTTTTAAAGTAAAACTCTGTGCACATCTTACTAGTTGCAGGATCTGTACCTGCTTCCCTTAACCTGCAACAAGTCCTTGACCAGAGATTTACAACAGTAGCACTTTTTCCCTCTATTCGATTCTTATATCGTTCTCCACCCCCTTCAGATCTAAGTTCCCTACCACTGCTCCTTACTTTTCTCCTCTTTGCCCAGCCTCCCTACACCCTTGGCACAGCTCCATACTTAACCAGTACCCATCTCACAACAATCCTTACTTATGGTTAGTGTACACGTCCCCCACTACTCTCCCATCACAACCCCTTCCCCCTTAGTCTACTTCTTATACTACTCTTGCCTACTCTCTCCCACTCCCTCTTCCTCCCTACGAACCAGTTATCCTGCTCCCACTGGTTTCTCTGCCTTCCTCCCTCCCTCTCCTATTACCCCTAATTATTCCTGTGATTTCTCCCAATTTTAGCTCCATGTTCGTTTTGCAGCCACTTTATTTTGTTACCTGTTTCAGTTCTAGTACTTACTTGCCTATGCATTTCCCTGCATCAATTATTGTATAATTGTTATGTATTATGTTTTCCTGTTTCACTGTTACTATGATTGTTTACGACGTGGAGCCTTTGTAAATGAGCTATAAGCTCAAAGGTGTAATCCGAGACTGAAATAAATAAAAAATAAATAGACTCATGGTGGGTGGTGCTAGAGAGCACTCTTGCTGTTAAGACATGTTTTTCTCCGGCTCTGTCTCCCCGGGACAGTTTTCTCCAAACATTAAAGTTAAAAGGCAGCAAAGCAAGTCAAGACTATTTGAACCGGACTCCTCAAGCTGAGCTGAGTCAGAGGATATAAATATTTATAACGGGGTGGCAGAATAAAGGAGCAACGGGCAGACCAAAACCACAGCAGTCAACAGAGCCACAGGCCGCGGCACATACCCTACATCAACTACAGAAGAGCTGCCATGGAGACTTTTGCAATTATCGATGCAAGCTATTGATTCTAAGGTGGGCACAATTTTACAGTGCCTCAGAGAGTAGGCCATTAAAATTGAGCTTGCTAGTAAGATAGCAAATACTGGAGAGACTCAACCCAGACAAGCCCTGCCAACTACAGCAAAGTTGGTACAGGAAAATGCCCAACTCCAGTACCAGCTGGAAGCATTGGAAAAGATACATCGAGCCTGCAACATGCGTATAGTCGGGTTACTGGAGGGACATGAAGGGGCTGATCTATTACAGTTTTTGAGGTCTTGGCTTCCATCAGCACTCCGTTTGGATCAGTCTATAGCAGACCATTTTGTCTGGGCTTACTGTATAGTGCCACGTTCTGTGGAGTCACACAGGGATCTTTCACGGACTGCTCTTCTAGTCATGGATGGTGTCCCTGCTAAGAATATGCTGCTGAAAGTTGCACGGGAGTTGGATTCCTTGCACTGCGATTGAAAGACTCATTTGTTTCCTGGTTTCTCCTTTGCTATGAGAGCACGCAGGAAAAAAATTTGATGGTGTTCGGGTGAAATAGCACAATTGGGGAGTGATGTACTCCTTGCTTATGCCTGCTAAATTGAGGATTTTTTAATGGAGGCCAAAGGTTTCAGGTTTCAGACCGAATCGATGCAGGGAAAAAGGTGGCAGCTATCACCAAAGAATTTGAGGTTGCCCATAAAGACAAGCTCGATGGAGGGGCAACAGATTCCGAATTGGAGTACTTTTGAACTTTGCATGGATAGACTATGCAGTGGTGATGCCTGTAGAGTCCGTTAGCTTTGGTTCTGGGATTAATTGGGACTTGAGTTTGTTTAAACTGTAAAGTTTATATATAGCCTATTAAGATGGGCTGCTGTTGGTAATGGTTTAAGTTAGATTCTTTCTCCCTGGATATATGTTGGATTTGTAATGCTGAAGAGTTTGGGTAATATGACGCAGTTACCACACCACTGCCAGGGGATACATTTAACCTGGGACCTGTTTAGAACCAAATAATTAATAATTTGGGACATTACACCCTAAAGTACTGGTTTTGAACAAATATTTATCCAATCCAAGTTTATTTATAAAAGGTGCTATTCAAATTATTATAGCGTTTGTACAATACAAATTTAAAAACACATTAAAATAACCATAAATAGGTAAAATACAGTAACATCGTTCAGTTCATTCAAACTCTGGAAAAGCAAGATAAAAAAGATGCGTTTTCAATGTAGATTTGAAGCTCTCCATGGTGTGGCACTCCCTTATCCGACAAGGTAGAGAATTTCACAGGGTCGGGGCCGCAAATGTTAATGCACGGGCCTCAGAGGTCTTCAAACGAACCCTGGGAACCTCTAGTAATCCTCTGTCGGCACAGCGGAGTGGGCATAGGGGACAGTAGTGGCGCAGAAGCTCTTGCAGATAGCACGGTCCCTGTCTGTGTAGGGCTTTATAGGTCAGCAAGCCAACCTTGAAGGTGATCTGCCACTGAATAGATAGTCAGTGCAGATCACGCAAGCAGAGGCACGACATGGCTCGATCGAGACAAACCAGTCAACAGCCTGGCCGCCATGTTCTGCACCAGCTGTAAGTGGCGGATATTAACCCGATAGCCCTAGGTACAGGGAGTTGCAGTAGTCAAGGCGAGTGGCCTCAAAGGCATGGAGAAATGCTGGAAGGTCATCAGGCGGAACCAGGTGCTTAATCTGGTCGATATTCCTCAGATTGTAAAGAGAGGACTTGACGACGGACAACACCTAAGATTTAAGTGTCAATCCCTCATCAAAAATAATGTCAAGACTCTGCACCTGGTTAGAGGTTATCAACTGGCAGCCGCCCAGACGAAGCCCAGAAGTCTCCCCAGCCAAAAGCCCCTCAACCCGACAACCCAGGTCCATAACCAAAACCTCAGTTTTGTCCGGGTTCAACCTCAGCAAGTTGAAACTCATCCAATCTTGGATCTCAGTAAGGCAGTTGTTAAGACCGAGACAGCATCATCCTGCTCGGGCACGAAGGACATGTACAGCTAGGTATCATCTGCATGGCAGTGAAAAATCAGGCCATACCACCTTACAATGTCTCCCAATGACAGCATGTACACCGCGAACAACATGGGTGATAAAACGGAGCCCTGCAGCACTCCACAAGGCAGGGAGATGGAGCCAGAGGAATAAATCCCCGACACCACTCTCTGAAACCTGCCTGTGAGGAAAGACTGAAACCATCTGAGAACTGTACCAGACAGTCCACAGATAAACCGCAGGTGCTCCAAAACACACCATGGTCCATGTTGTCAAACGCTGCAGAGAGATCAAGAAGAACCAAGATGGAACGGCTCTTCCAATCTCTCACTATCAGGAGATCATGGAGTACCCGAACTAGAGCCGTTTTGGTACTATGTCTCTTCCGAAATCCGGACTGGAGAGGATAGTAGATACTGTGGATGGTAAGATAATCCTCCAGTTGCTGTGCGACCACCTTCTCGATAACCTTACCCTCAAAGGGAAGGTTAGAGACTAGTCTGTAGTTAGTGAGACAGTCTGGATCAAGAGAAGATTTCTTAAGGAGAGGTATAACAACCGCCTCCCCTTCAGGGTGTCCAGAAACACACCTGTCTCTAAAGAACTCCACACAATCTCAGTTACGACTGGGCAGATGACCTCAACACACCCCACAAGGAGGCGCGTTGGGCCCGGGTCCAAACTACAGCAGGTCGCATACTCTGGATGATCCTCACAATATCATCGATCTCCAACCGGTCAAAGTCAGACCAGGTACACAGAGGCCCTTTAAACTCCCACCGACCTCCACCACATCCATTAGAATGGGTTGAATGGATCTCGGCCCTGATATCGGCAACCTTATCTGCAAAGAACTGAGCAAATTCATCACACTTCTCCTGTGACAACGCTCTCCCAAACTGCAGACAGACTGGATTGCACAGTCTGTCCAAAGTTTGGAAGAGCAGAGCTGGTCGGTTCTGTGCAGCGGCAATCTCCCTGGACAGGAGCTCTGCCTTCTTATGGGAGATGGCCGATTGCTAGTCCTTATAATGGGCTCTCAATCCAAGCCTGTCAGTATCAAGGCCCGATTTCCGCCAACACTGTTCCATCCTTCGCCCCACTCTCAACTCCCTCAAGGTCCTATCAAACCAAGGGGACCGAGGGCGAAGGGTGAGGGGACGAACCCAGAGAGGAGCTATGGAATCCAGAGCCTCCATCATGGCCTTATTATAGACCAGTAACAGATTGTCTGGATCCAGGCTTGCACCTGGAAGCCCTGACAGGTCCAGCACCACCATCAGGCCATCTGGGGTCAGACCCCTTAAAAGGCGGTACCGAACCATCTCTGTAGGGGCAAGTCTATAGGGTGGAGCCTGGAAACTGAACCTTATAGTGAGATGGTCAGACCAACCAACCAGGTCCACCACCAGGTCTCCATACCCAGTAGAAAGACCAGGTCCAACGGATGACCATGCTTATGAGGCACAGAGGTAATCACCTGTGTGAAGCCCAGAGAATTCATAAGCTTGAGGAAGTCCTGACCAAGTTGCAAGAGTTTATCATCTACCCAGGCACTGAAGTCCCCCAGAACCATTTAGTTATTACTATTTATTTCTCTAGATGGTAAGGTTTGGACAGCTACTACCATAGTATTCATTTTACTATTATTAACAATAGATCAGTTTTGCTATATACAACTTTGGTTGAGGTTGAACTGTCCGGGGGGGGGGGCACTACCATGTTTGGAAGGTAGTAACACCAGCGTTGATCACTGAAAGATAGACATGTCTGGTAAAACTTTTTTTTAATAGGAAATCCACCATAACTTGCAAGGTGCAGCTACCATAGGATAATCTCTTTGTGTAATATTTTACATGGAATACTCCAGATTGTTTAGGCTACTTGTTCCTGATCCACTGGATGGCTCCTTTTATATGTAGATGCCTGACATGAGTGTTTTATCTTTTTCCTTCATGTAAGTGATGAAAAGTGGTAAAAATAATGTTAAAAAAAACAACTCATGGTGTGCAGCATAGGAGGTACCTAGAAAAATAGATTTGACAGGTATGCTATTATTTCTCTTAATTGTAGCAGAAACCAGCTTTTTTGGAAAAACATTTTTCATTGCACTGCTACTTTAAAAGGTCAAAATTCACATTCACTGATCACTCTGGAGCACGGTCTCGATGATGTAATTGCGCACCGATGTCGCTGCCATTTTAAACGGCTTTTAAATGAAACACCTAGTTTTGACAAAACAATATTAAACTGTGCTTTTCAACAAAATGGGAGCACAGCATTACAAAGGTAAGGTTTTAACCTAAATCCCTCCATTGTCCAATTTTGTATATTTGATTAAGGAACAGTCAAGCTGTTTAGTTGTCCTCTAAGGTTTCTGCTGCTTACAAGTAAGATGCCCCTGGCAGTTGGGTCTTCCTGGGGTGAGTGCCCTCCCAGATGCACTGGGGGATAACGGATACCAGGCATTACTACCTTACAACACCAAGGGGTCCCATAATCATAGTGGTGCCAGGGTTTGTGATATGTCCGACTAGCTGTAAAGGGGGGTCATATCCGTTGTAAGACAAAAATAGTGTGGTGTCTCCACCCAGAGAAATAATATAGTGGGCCTGGTGACAGTGCAGTACAACCCTGTGGGATGTCGTACCTCCCCACTATGGTCATTCCCAGTGTCTCAAGCTTTGAAAATGGTAAGGAAAGTACATTTTGGAGGCAATGAATGAGGGTAGGGTATAAATTTCAAATTGCGGTAGTGGAGGTTTAAACTTTGGATAAAAGGTTGGGGTAACTTTCAAGAATGAAATGGCAAGGATGTGGATTTTGGCGATGTGTGAGATCTGAACTTCTTTAACCATGGACTTCATTCAAAGTATCTTGCTTCTCCCTAGGTGGTGTTTGAGTAAATTCCTCTGACTCTGGCCAGAGGGGTTGCTAATGTATAGCCATAAAGGCATATTCAGGCTCTCATTCTCCTCATCTGACCCCATCTTCATTCGGGTGTTCTATGCCTCACCCAAGATCTCAACTACCTCTCAGACTGACCTCTCTCCAACATTATCTCACATTCCTCCACTGGTGAACTCATTCTCCTTTTTTGGACTTCAACATTAACTCGCATTCCCCTTCCTCCAGTTCAACTACCCAGAGGATTAAGTCCCTAAATTTGTCCTAAGCTGTCTCTGAACCTACACAACTCAATCCCCATTCCTCAAACCACTCAGCTGGACTGGGTTCTGTCCTCCCACCTCCACTGCACTGTTGCAACAGGCATTTGGCCAGATTCTTTCAGTGTCTACTACATGACATACTGCATCAGGAAAATATGGCAGCCCCCTTCAGCCCCAAAATATATCAGGTCCAGGTGCCTCCAGACGCTGAATATCTATGCTCTCCTGAGCGACCTGGCTGCAGCAGACTGGGTGGCCATGCCCTAGGCCTCCAACACTGATGTGGCCCTCTAACTTTATTATTCAAAATTCTTTGCAATCTGGGACTTGCACACCCCCCTTCAGGAAATCCAGGGTCAAATCTTGCCATCACCCCTGGATCTCCACAGAAAATATTGATCAATGCAAGTTCAATGATCTCGTCTGGGCCTGCTATAAAGTATCCCCCTCCCTTCGTGATCTCCTCCACTATAGAGCCCTGAGAAACAAGTGCACCAAGGTTGTCCACACTGTGAAATTTCATTATTTCAAAGCCAACCTCAAGAACAAGCTTAATTTCCTAGCCAAATTATGGAAAGTAATCCATTCCTTTTTTGACCCCGCTGCCCAGTCTGCTCCCCTGTCCTCATGGTTAATGGCTAGCCTGTGTCTGACCCTTCATCCTTTTCTGCTCACTTTACTGAGTTATTCACCATATGTTATCTCCCCACCCTTCTCCCCCCCCATTCCTCCGTGGGTTTCCATTTCCCCATCACTACTCATGAAACCCTATGTGCCCTTTCCACCCTCAACCTGTCAAAGTCCAGCCCTAGTGGGCTCGATTCCAAGCTTCTCACCTCTCTGCTCCTGCAACTGCAGCTCCACTTACTCACCAACTCAACCTCTCCTTCTCCCTCTACTCCACTCCTCAGTCCTGTAAGACTGCTAAAGTGTTTCCACTTCAAAAAGAGGATGACGACTCCTCCCCTGGCAACTTCTGTCCTACCCATCTCCTCCCCTTCCTTGCTAAGCTGCAAAAGAAGTTAGTCTATTCTAGACTTCTAGATTTCCTCACTTCTTCCTGTTTCCTCTCCCAATTCCAGTCTGGCTTCGGGAAGCACCACTCCAGTCTCCTCCCTGCTGCACGTCACTAACCTGATCTTCTCAGGGACGGATCGGGGCACATCACAGATGCCATATTACTGTAGAACTAGTTATTTTCACGCAAAGTAAATTTAGCGCACACACAAATGGAACCACAATTGCGTAAATTAAATTTAGCCCTAAGAGACAATCACCAGATTCACTATAATGGAAAAAAATACTAAAAGTGCTAGTTAGCGCAAATTTATTTTCACACAAATTGGTGCTTCAGCAAAAACAGTGAAAATTATTTGACAGTAAAAATTTCAAGTTCTACAGTAATTGATTTAGCCAAAGCCTTTGACTCAGTGTCCCATCTGCTCCTCCTGGACGAGCTGAGCTCATCTGGCCTCTCAGCACCCGCTGACTGGTTCGATTCCAACGTAATGGTCCATCAACAGTCGATACAGGTTGGAGAAATCTTATTACACCTTTCCCGCCATGCCAGGGAACCCAGAAGGGCTCCATCCTAGGTCCCATCCCGTTTTCCATTTTTCTGAATAACCTCCCCCCACTTTTGCCAAGTACCATACATACAGTACATGTATGCAGGTGACACAGTCATCTTCAGTTCTGGTCCCTCTAATGCATCTGTGGAAGTCATGATCCAGCAGGATTTCCACAATGTCCTGCACTGGTTCCATTCCAGTTATCTCTGGGTCAACACCAAAAAAGTGGTGCCTTTCACCTTTGATACCAGTCAGAAACTGGCCAGGTTCTCGAGGCTTCTGGTCTTCTACATGCTAGATGGCTCCCCTCTTGAAGCAATGCAACCCTCAAAGTACCTCAAGGTGTGACTCAACAGCAAGCTTGACTTCTCAGCCCACATCAATGCCATGCATGTGAAACTCCACCCAAAGTTGGGTGCCATGTACCATAATAAAGACTGCCTACCCCTGCTGGTCCACTGTGACCCTGTCACCAAAATGGTGCTCCCGGTTTTCGACTACACTGATGTGGTCTATGGTACTGCCCACTTCCACTTCCCTAGCCAGACTGGGTACCCTCTGCAATGGCTTTTGTTGCTTTGCAAAAAACTCCACTCCTCATACTCACCACTGTATCCTCTACTCCTCCCTTTCCATCATCCCCCTACCATCATGTCACCAGCCACATTGTACCTCCTTCATTACCAAATACTGGTTTGGTTCCCTCCCCTCCTACTTCTCCTCACTCCTCTTCCCAGTAACCCCTGCTCCATGCTCCCTCCACTCGGGGGACCAGCAAACTTTCTCCACTCCTCACATCCATTTCTCTGCTGAGCAATGCGCCTTCTTCTATCACTTTCCTACACTCTAGAACCAGCTCCTCTCATCTTTCCACCATTCCACCTCCCCAGGCTCCTTCAGGCACCTGCCGAAACTCCCCCCAACCCCACCTGCATCTGTTTCCTGAAGGTGGACCTCCTTGGTGACACTGCTAGCATAGGGTTTTGGTTTTCCCCAACCAAACTGGTCTCAAGTGCACTGCATTGCTCATTGGTGAACCTATTATACAGCATTTTCTTTTATCTTGCACTTGTACTTGGTCTGACAATTGTCTGGAAACCTGCACTATAATCAGTTTCCAAGCTTGTACCTGTGAAATGTTATACATTGTACTGTGTCTGCACTTTATTTCTGTACCATTAAATGTACTGTACTAGGTTTCACTGTTCTTCCTGTCACCCTTTCCCCGAGGTTGCACCTGGAAATGAGTCTCTGCTCAGTGTGCCTTTCCCCGTCACCAATTTTCAAATAAATAAATAAGTAAATAGCAGACCTCTGGCAATTCTGATTCCAAGTAAGGATGAGTCTTAAGTACTTTTGCCTAGATTCCAATCCTTCTGATGCTGGAGGGGCTATAAAAATTGTTTAGGTCCAATAACCTTTTCATTGTCAGCAGCTAAGATCATGAAGTAGAAAGAGGAATGCTCAGGTGAACAGAATTGCTCTTGTTTTAGCTGACAGATAAAGCCTGTCAACATTTCTAGTTACTGTGGGAACTGGCCATGACCTGTCTCAATCTGTTAGAGTGGCTTAGTCGAAGGCTGAATGTACTGGGGCACAAACTATTCTTGAATTAGTGGAATCAAAAAAGTTCTGCTCTGGCACCAATAGCCTCTGCCCAAGAATAACCAAAAATGTTAGCCATTTTAGCTACCAAGGCTTGTAAGCGGAAATCGCCCAATGGGAATCATGGCTTATATGTTAAGTGGTACTGAAACCCCCACATTCCTTCCCCTGTATCTGATTACTGTCAGTAGATGTATGACGGAGACCCTTATCGCAGGGTACGCCACTCCCTTGTCCTGCTCTTGCTCTAGAAGTGCCGGACTGTTCTCCTGATCTTCTGTAAAAATCACTCACTCAGTTTTAGGTTGAGAAGGAAACAGATCTAATGGTGGTCTCTTTTTCCTTCTTCCTTTGCTCAATTCCTTCATGTATAGGTTGGCTGCTTTAGTTATACCTTTCCTTATTTTTCCCCATCGTGACTCTTCCACTCCATCACAACCCCCCCAACCCCCAAGGCAGTTACCCATTTCTTTAAAGTCTGCCCTCTTTCAAAACTGCTACACCTCTTCCTGCATTACATCATGGTATATAGTTAGAGCTAGTGGAACCAAAACATACAGACATGAAAATTATACAAATTTTAAGAAGTACTCAGCTATAACTTTTTTAATTTTGAAGTATTTTTCTTTTGCTCATTAGGAAGTGTTTTTATTTTAATGCGATAATTTTGTGCTGGGTGTGTGGAACAGCTCTTAGTCTGGCAGCTGACATGTCTATCTCCAATTCCTCCACTACGTCATCAGCACTGTGATCTCACGGACAGTGACGTCACAGGCAAATGACCTGGCAGCTACTGAGTGGATGTTCCTAAGTAGTAGTGATGCCATTGAGGTCACAATACTGAATATGTAATGGGGGGGACAAAGCTAGATATGTCAGCTGCCAGGCAGAGTGCTGTTCCACACATCACATATACTACCATCAGGTAAACAATCTTCTAATTAACTGCAGGGAAAAGAAACAGTACCTCACCTATGAAAGGCAATGGTTGACTGTTTTTAAAAACTAATATGAGTTTTAGTCAGTACACTAGCTCTTTAACACCTGTTGGCTTGTTTATGGTGCTAAAACAAGTTCAGGTTATAGCGCAGTTCTCTGTTACCAGTTCTGTACATCGGGTATGGTCTCTTTGTGGTACCTCCACCTTTATACTCTACTCACTTTTGGCTCCCTGGGATCTCCCAAAACAGATTTAATGTTTTTGTTGGTCATTCCCCCCCCCGGACTATATTATAGAACAGCAGATATTGCACGATGGCAGATATGAAATAATTACTTACCATAGTAATCTTGTTTCTTCCCAGTTATGCTCAGATATTCATAACTTTGTGCAGTAAGCCTGGAGGGTTGAACTGCCCGGAGAGATGGAACACATGCAAATGAGTAGAATTCTTTGCACGTGAGCATCTTTCAAATACTGCCTCTACTAACTGTAGTGTTCTAACCTCTTCAGATTTGTGAGAAGCCTGGAAGTCAGGCATTAGGAGACTAATGTAACTTTAACATTGTATAAAAAGAGGGGTTACCCCTAATTAAAGCATTGAATTTTAACAAAAAAAACTCCAAGGGGAGAAGAATAACATTATTTGACAAAACCACATCAAAGAAAAACTCCAAAAGGAGAACACATCTGAAAAACCCCTGTTGTAAAATGATTAAAGAGAATATGCAACAAAACAACATGGCTTGGTGGCACCAGCATGCGGAGAGCAGAGGCTGAAGTTTTGGACAGGGAGGAAGGGAGGGAAGTTATGAATAGCTGAGCATCACTGGGAAGAAATGAAAATTACATATCTACCGTAATTCTTGATCTTCTCTTGTATCTTCACCATTCATTACTGCTTGGTACTGCCAGAAACCACCCTTCTGGGAATTTTTTGAACCCGGCTCAATGGCGCCGCCTCGAGAGCGACGCTGGCCAAGGCCATGTGCGAGGGGCGGCGGGTTAGGTGCCGCAGACTCCTCCTCCATCTCAGTTCTGGTAGCCGGAGAGGCGAAAACAAAGGATAAGGAAAAAAGGAGAGCGAGGCAAGAGAGCCAAGCGACAGAAAAAGGAAAAGGAGAAGATATAAATTAAGAAAGGAATAAGCCGGTAGAGAACAGACAGAGAAAAGAGAATTCCTACCCTAAGGGACCGCAGGGCAGGGACTTCAGCAAGGCCTTTGACACTGTGCCACACAGAAGACTATTACACAAACTGGGGAATATGGGTGTGGGCAGGACAGTAGTGTGGTGGGTAGGTAACTGGCTGGGTGGCAGGACACAGAGGGTGGTGGTAAATGGCTGTCACTCCACAGAGGAAGAGTGACCAGTGGGGTACCACAGGGATCAGTGCTGGGACCGGTCCTATTCAACATCTTCATCAGTGACATGCGCGGGATCTAGAAGGCAGAATTTCACTGTTCGCAGATGACACAAAGCTCTGTAACAGAGTAGACACACCAGAGGGTGTAGACAGAATGAGAAGGACCTGCAGAAACTTGAAGAATGGTCAAGGGTTTGGCAGTTGAAATTCAATGCAAAGAAGAGCAAGATAATGCATATGGGCACAAAACCCTGGCACAATATATCAGTTGGGGGTGAGGATATAGCATGCATCAAGCAGGAAGGGATCTTGGGTTGTCATCTCTGATGACCTCAAGTGAGGAAACAGTGTGACAAGGCATCAGGTAAAGCAAATAGGATGCTGGGATGTATAGGCAGGGGCATCACCAGCAGGAAAAAGGAGGTCATAATTCCCTATACAAGACACTAGTGAGGCCCCACCTGGAGTACAGTGTACAGTTCTGGAGACCATACCTACGTAAGGACATAGACAGGGTAGAGAAGGTTCAGAGGAGGGCAACAAAGATGGTGCATGGATTGCATCACAAGTCCTATGAAGACAGGTTGAAGGAACTGAACATGTACTCCCTGGAGGAGAGGAGGGAGAGAGGGATATGATAGAGACATACAAGTATCTTACAGGGAGAAACAGGGTGCAGGAAAACACTATTTTTAAGCGAAAAAGATGTTCCAAGACTAGAGGGCATGGGATGAAGTTGGAGGAGGATGATTCAGGAAACATGAAAGAATTTCTTCACAGAGCGGGTGGTGGACAAGTGGAACACCCTGCCAGAGGAAGTGGTGGGGCTGAAACAATCACGGGATTTAAGAATGCATGGGATAGACATAAAGGAATTCTAGAGGTCAGGGGTAAGGGGAAACAGACTTCTAGGAAAACAAACTGAACTTACAAGCTCAAGTGGGCAGACTGGGTGGGCCATAGGCCCTTATCTGCCGACACTGTCTATGTATCTATGTATCCCTTCTGGGGCGGCTCCAAGGGAGGAACAGATAGAGAGAAAGAGAAAAGGAAGAAGAAGAAGAAGAAAGGGAAGAAAACAATGTATGCTGAGAGGGGAGAACACTGCCCATAGATACATTGATTGAGAGGCTTATAAGCTTGGAACCAAAAACAAGGGAGCAAGAATCCCTCCTGATAGGACTGAGAGAAGGTTCAACTGAACCGCCTGTACCGATTGGACACAAGGGGCAGATTCTCTAACCTCCCATCATGCCAACCTCCTACACTCTAGCTGAGAGCTCACAGACTGCCTGGGCAGAAAATCTGTTCCGGAAAGAGAGCGCCCAACTAGGAAGGGGATTAAGCCGCTTAGCACCCTGTTAAGTGCCAACACAGAAGTGTATGGGGAGGGGTTAAGCCCTACAGAAGGCAGCTTTGTATTAAAGGATAGAGTGGGAACTCAGTCAGACTCCCTGAAGGCAAGGCAAGAACAACCGCTTAAGGCTAAAGAAGTGTCAGAAGCACCAGCCAGAATGAGCTGACAATAATAACACCTGCCAGGGGGAATCTAAATTTTTGAGGCCGAGGCAAAGGGACAGTCTCTTAAGTTGTGAACTGAGCAACGCGGTTAAGGTGCCCAGAGGTCACCCCCTAGGGACAGTCAGAAAAAGTTCCCTCAGAATAGGTGAAAAAGACCGTAGTCGTTCGTCTTTACCTTGAGGAAAAAAGATCCATTCAAGAAGAATGGAAAACAGAATGATTTTTTTTTTTTGGGCATAAAGGCCAAAGGAAGGGAGAGGAACGAGATGGGAAGGGGAGACGCCACAGGAGGAGGCCACTGAGGGGAAGGTGGGCGGGTATCAGTAATGAATGGTGAAGATACAAGAGAAGATCAAGAATTACGGTAGGTACATAATTTTCATATCTTCCCTTGTCAATCTTCACCATTCATTACTGCTTGGGTGAGCACCAAGCTCCCCCCACCCCATCAGGTGGGGGAAGAAACCCTGAGGGAGCAAGACCCTCAGCCTCCTGTTGGTGAGAAACAGAAGGGGAAGACCCTGAGCTAATCAAGAGAGAAGCCTATAGGGGAGAAGAGCTAGGAGGTGTCCCCCGAGGACTGGGAGACGGAGGAAGCCCCTGCAGAAGTCTCCTAGCTCTGGAGGAAAAGAGACGGGTCCCCTGAAAAGCGGAGCGAATCACCCTACGCCGGGCCAGGGGTGACAACCTTGACAGACGAAGCCATGCCGTCCGTCTAATACAGATCGCTGTCCCCGCAAGCCTGGAAGCCACCTCATTGGCGTCATAAGTTGCCCTTGCTTGGTGTCTTGCCAGCTCCAGGCCTATAGCAGAGAGGGCAATAGTTTGTCTGGTTAGCTCCGTATCAGGCATTGATGCTAAGATTTGGGAAAGCATCGACCACAAATGCCTACCGTAGGCAGCATGGTGGGCCTGATGAGATGCAATGCAAGACATCGCATGAGAGGAAGAAAAATCTCTTCACCCCCACCGGTCAAACTGTAGAGAATCTGAGTCCGGTGGACGGTCGTACGCCAGGCGGCGGTGCCCGGAAGGAGTCTCTAGGTATGCCAATCCCGAGGGTGGGTTGGGGAGAGTACCTAGAGATTCCGATGGGGCACAATACCTACGTTGGCAGTCTGCCGGGGCTGGAGAAAGGGTGGCTGGCGACTGCCAGGAACGGACAGACGCCTCCTGGAAGGGAACAGGCCAGGATGGTACCACCAGATGCTGGGCACTGAATTCACCAAGGAATTCACGCGTCTCCTGTTCAGTATTGTCTCACCTAATATAGGAAATCTGAAGATCCTTCACCATCCTCGAAAGGAATCGCTGATATTCAGTGAAATCAGCATCGGAGGAGAGATGAGCAGTGGGTTCCTCTCCCTCAGAGGAGGGAGACGAGGATGATGGCGAGCTTGAATGTCCAGAGGACTCCTGCGGCGGTGGGTATAGGCGAAAAACCCGCTCATTCATGTACCTAACATATGAGGGGAAGGCTGCCGCAGAACCTCTGAACGTCTCCCAGGATAACAGGCCCGTGGGACCGACATGGCCTGGGAGAGCGAGGGATGGCTGCAGAGGAATGGGAGAAGGGCACCTACGGCGAGGCAACTGTCCTCTGCTGGGGCTCTGGAATCCGGGGAACAGAGCCCGAGCTGGCGGGATCCCGGACAACAGACCAGGTCGCAAAACGGAACTCTGGGGATGCGAAGCCTGGCAGAGCCTAGAAGGGGATCCTCCCCTGTGACGAACCTGGGACTGCATGGATCCAGAAGGGCAGCCCACAGCAACGCCACCAGAGGGGTCCCTGGGGTCCAAGAGGGAAAGACAGGGCCCAGCGCTACGGCTTCTACCCGCACCCCAAGGGTTGGTAGGTAGAGACCGAGACACCTGAACCCTGTCCCTTGACCCCTCGGACTCCGAGAACACCCTCCTCCTCGACCCCAGCAACCCCCCACCACGAGGGGGTGCAGCAGCACCAGGGTTGGCAGCTGCCACGACCCCCTCAGGAGGGAGAGCCCTCCCTCCACCCCTGCTCCATCGCCCCCCAGGGACCCCATACCACCCCCAGCCTGGGGGTCCTCAGGGGAGGACGGCAGCGGGGACAGAGGAATAGGCGCACTGGGCTGCCTAGCACCTCGTGCCACCGAAGACCCTGACTCCGAAGAGTCAGGGTGCCAGGACGGGTCCACGTCTGAGTCC
The DNA here is from genome assembly GCA_016271365.2 of Neoceratodus forsteri. Lineage (NCBI taxonomy): Eukaryota > Metazoa > Chordata > Ceratodontiformes > Ceratodontidae > Neoceratodus > Neoceratodus forsteri. The sequence goes on from CM057456.1 coordinate 1,067,798,280, forward strand.
TCGTCCTCCGAGGAGGAAGAGATCAGCTGGACCACAATACTGGCAACCCCAGGGGTCTCCAGTGAAATGATGTCGCGGATGGTGCCGGAGGCGGCGTCGGATGACCCCGGACCCCTCGCAACACCTAGGCCCGGCCCGACTCCCTAACGGCGCCAGCCAAACCCACGGCACCGTCAGAAAAGCCAACCGGGCCCGTGGTGCCGCAGGAGACGCCAAGAGCCAACACGGTGCTGCCAATGGCGCCATCTCAATCACCGGAGCCGCAAACGGTGCCAGGATCCAAAACGGCACCAGAAGGCAGCGTCAAGGGTCCACCGATGCCGGGCCCAGCAGACGTGGGCCTCGACACTGGGGGAGCCTGCACCTCCAAAGAGGTGATTGCCGAGACGGTGTCCCCACCGCAGCCCCAGGAGGGACCTTGGCTTTCCTCCGACACCGCAAAAGAAGCTTCCTTTTCAGCAAGAGAAGATGAGGAAGACTCCTCCTCTACAGACCGTATAGGCCTGAGAGGGGACCCGGAAGAAGGGCCTAGAGACCTTACCTGGGAATCCCTGGAGCGGCGCCGTCCCCCGAAAGTCGGCGGGGCATTGCTGATCTTAAATGTGCGGACTTCTAGGACGCAATGGTCCATCGAGAAAGAGGCGTCGCACGCATCCATATCATGGTTGGGTACCAGGCAACGAAGACAAACATCATGCCTGTCTGTGACGGAAAACTGCCGGCCACAGGAGCACCGACGCATAGGGGCGAGGCCTGCCTTCAACTTATGTTTTGCCCCCGAACCTGACATGATGCAAAAAAAATTTAGACTAAAACAGCAAAAGCTCTCAGCGCCGAAGAAAGTTATAAAAAGAACGGTCTTACCGGTGACGGCGTCAAGAAAAGCAGGAGAAGGAGTCTGGAATACTATAACGCAGAAGGCCTAACTGTATCTAACCACGCAGCAGGTGTAGCCTCGACGGCGGGAGAAACAGAACTGAGATGGAGTCGTCGTCTGCGGCACCTAACGGCCGCCCCTCACGCATGACGCAGCGCGTCGCTCTCGGGGGCGGCGCCTGCTGGAGCTGGCTCAAAAAAAAATCTCCCGTAGTGAGTGCGCGCCTCCAGCACTACCCAAGCAGTAATGAATGGTGAAGATTGACAAGGGAAGATACAAGATTACTATGATAAGTAATTTTTTCATCTAACCCCAGTAATGCTCAGAATATTCATAACTTTATGCAGACTACCAAACAGTATCACTGGAGGTGGGCACATAACTTATTTTGGAAACAGACTCTGCAGGATTGCTGTGCCAAACCTAGCATCACTTCTGGACAGAATGTCCAAGTTGTAATGCTTTCTAAAGGTGTGTACTGTTTTTCAGGTAGCTGTTTTGCAAATGTCCACCAAGGGGACCTCCCTGGCAGCTGCAAGGGTGGCAGCAGTCCCTCTTGTAGAATGAGCCCTCAATCCAGTTGGGGGCGCTTTACCTGCTTTAGTGTAGCAGAATTTAATACACTGGACTAGCCATCGAGAGATTGATCTTTTTGAGGCTGGTTTACCCTTTTCTACAGCCCATATGTAAGGAAAAGCTGTTTTCTATCCTTCTTATGGTCTTTAGTGGCCGTCGTAATAGCTGATGGCCCTTTAGACATCTAGACTATGGAGCCTTCTTTCACCAGAACTGGCATGGTCTGTGAAAAAGACAGGTAGAGTGACTGATTGGGTCACATGAAAGTCTGAAACCACTTTAGGAAGAAACTGTTTGTTCTGAGGACTACCTTAACTCTGTGAAATGAGATATAGTCTTGATCAATGCAGAGGGCCTGGAGCTCACTAATTCTTCTTGCAGAAGTAATAGCTACTAGAAAGACTGTTTTCCAAGTACGGTATTTCAAGTGGGCAGTAGCCATGGGCTCAAAAGGAGGGCCCATGAGCTTGGCTATATACACATTCAAATCCCAAGCAGGCACTGTTGCTTTGTGAGGTGGGTGCAAATGCATCAGTCCCTTAAAAAATATTTTGAAAAGTTTGATGCTACTGACACCTTTGCCCCTGCAGAAAGGTAGGCAGACACTGCTGCTAAATGAACTTTAAGGGAACTGGGTTGCAAACCCTGTGAATGCAAATGAGTAAGATAGTCTAAGACAATTGAAACTCCAGCCTTATGTGGAGCAAGGTTCATACTTGAACACCAAAGAGAGAATCTCTTCCATTTGGAAGAATAAGTTTTCTTCATAGAGGGTTTTCTATAATCCTTTAAAATATTTAAGACAGCTTCTGAAAGATTTAAATCTGCATACTCTAATTCCTCAAGAGCCATGCCTTAAGATGAAGGGACTTGAGATTCGAGTACAACAGTGTTCCCCAACTGGAGGTCAGGAGATTGTGTCTGAGAGGTAATTGTATTGGTTTGCTGGCAGACATGGAGAGCAGAAAAGAGTATCATGGCTGCCTGGGCCAGTCTGGAGCTATCAAGATCAGAGATGCTGAGAGGGATTTTAGCTTCAGTAGCACCCTAAAAACCAGAGGGAATGGGGGTGAAGGCATACAGGTGCCTGCCTGTCCAATCCAAAGCCAGGGCATCCAGGGGGACTGTGCCCTGTGCTGGAGGTCTGCAGCAATACTGAGGTAGCTGGTGGTTCTGGTGGGATGCGAACAAGTCTATCTCTGGAGTGCCCCACCTCCTGAAAATAACCTGAACCACCTGCTTGTTTAGGGTCCATTCACGATGGGCCTGGTTGATGCGACTTAGTGCATCTGCCAAGGTATTGTTCTTTCCTGGCAAATGTATTGCCTGCAAGGATACCCTCAGAGAGTAAGCCTGATCTGGTGCCTCCCTGCTTCTTTATGTAATACACTGTGGTGGTATTGTCTGTTCTGATCTGTACCACCCTGCCAAATACCAGTGAAGAGAAAGCTTTTAGGGCTAGGAGCACTGCTCTGAGCTCCAGTAAGTTTATGTGCTGAAGGGACTCTGCTGCTGACCAGGTACCCTGAGTCGTGTGCTTTCCTAAGTGGGCGCCCCAGCCCAAGAGGTATGCATCTGTTGCGAGTACCAGAGAGGGGTTCTCTCTCTGAAAACGAACTCCTGGCCTTAAATTGGATTCCTCCTTCCACCACAAGAGGGCTTTTAATAGTGCCCTTGTCACCTGTGTAAGTTTTAAAAAAGGGTCTCTTTTCTGACTCCAGTGAGTCCTGAGGTGAAACTGGATGTCTCTCATATGGAACCTGGATCCTTGCACTGTGCTCGTGGATGCAGCCATATAGCCTAGTAGTTGCAGAAAATGAAAATTACGTACCTACCGTAATTCTTGATCTTCTCTTGTATCTTCACCATTCATTACTGCTTGGGTTAAGCCGGAGGCGCGCACCTGCTACGGGAGTTTTTTTTTTGGAGTCGGCTCCAACGGTGCCGCCCTTGAGGACTACGATGCACGGCCACAAGTGCGAGGGCGGCTCAGGTGCCGCAGACCTCCTCCTATCTCAGTTCTGCAGCCGGAGAGGCAAAAATAAAGTGGTAAGAAAAAGAGAAAGCGAGGCAAGAGAGCCGAGGAAGAAAAAGGAAAGGAAATAAACTGAAAAAGGAATAAGTCGACGGAAAACAGACAGAGGAGAGAGAATTCCTACCCTAAGGGACCGCAGGGCCTCCTTTCCGGAGCGGCTCTAGGGGAGGAACAGAAAGAAGGAAAGGGAAGAAGAAGAGAGAAAGAGGCATGTTGAGAGGGAGAACAGTGCCCATCGAGCATTGGTTGAGAGGCTTATAGGCTCGAAACTAACAAGGGAGCAAGACTCCCAGTTGCTAGGACTGAGGGGAGGTTCAACCGAACCACCTGAACAGATCCGAATGAGGGCAGACTCTCTGAACTCTCAACATGCCAAGTCCCTTCATCCTAGTTGAGGGCTCCTAGACTGCCCGGGCAGAACCTGTTCCAGGTAGAGCGCCCATCCAGGAAGGGGACTAAGTCCCTTAGCACCTTGTTAAGTGCTAACACAGTAGTGTATGGGAAAGACTATGCCTTCTCGAAGGCAGTTTTGTATGAAAGATAGAGTGGAACTCAATCAGACTCCCTAAGGCAAGGCAAACAGATGCTCAGAGCTGACAAGTTCAGTCAGTATCTAGAAGAGCTCGAAATAATACCTGCCAGGAGGATTCTAGACTTTGCCGAGGCAAAGTCAAAGCATGGCCATTTGGGTTGTGAAACTGCATAACCTGAAGAAGGTATTTAGGAATCGCACCCTAAGGGCGGTCGGAAAGAGTTCCCTCAGAATTAGAGATATACAACCGTGCTCGTGCCTCTTTACCTTGAGGAAAAAGGGATCCATTCACTAAGAATAGAAAACAGAAAGTTTTTTTTTTTTTTTGGGGCATAAAGGCCAAGGAAGAAGGAATGAGACGGGAGGGGGAGACGCCACAGAAGGAGGCCACTGAGGGGAAGGTGGGTGGGTATCAGTAATGAATGGTGAAGATACAAGAGAAGATCAAGAATTACGGTAAGTACGTAATTTTCATAACTTCCCTTGTCAGTATTCACCATTCATTACTGCTTGGGTGAGTACCAAGCCCCCTACCCCCTTAAAAAAGGGGTGGAGTAGAACCCTGAGGGAACAAGACCCCCAGCCTCCTGTTGGTGAGAAACAGAAGGGGAAGACCCTGGGCCAATGCAGAGAGAAGCCTATGTGGGAGAAGAGCTAGAAGGTGCCCCCCGAGGACGGGGAGAGGGAGGAAGCCCCTGCAGAAGTCTCCTAGCTCTGGAGGAAAAGAGACGGGTCCCTCGGAAGGCGGAGCGAATCAGGGCCAGGGGTGACAACCTTGATAGACGAAGCCATGCCGTCCGCCTAATGCAGATCGCTGTCCCTGCAAGCCTGGAAGCCACCGCATTGGCGTCATAAGATGCCCTTGCTTGGTGTCTTGCCAGCTCCAGGCCTATAGCGGAGAGGGCAATAGCCTATCTGGTTTGCTCCGTATCAGGCATTTTTGCTAGGAGCTGGGAGAGCATCGACCACAGATGCCATATGAGGCAGCGTGGTGAGCCTGATGTGTACGAATGCAAGCCATCGCAGAGAGGAAGAGAACACTCTTCACCCCCACCGGTGGTGTAGGGAACCGAATCCGTGGACAGTCGATGCTGCCAAGCGGACGCCGGAAGAGTCTCTAGTATACCAAACCCGAGGACGGGTTGGGAAGGGTACCCAGGGTTCCGGAGGCACAATACCTTGTCAACAGTCTGCCGGGCTGGAGAAGAGGCGGCTGAAGGACTGCCAGGAACGGATAGACGCCTCCCTGGAAGGGATAGGCCAGGAAGGTACCACCAGGTGCTGGGCACTGAATTCTCCAAGGAATTCACACGTCTCCCGTTCAGTATTGTCTCGCCTAACATAAGAGATTCGAAGATCCCGCACCATCCTCAAAAGGAATCGCTGATATTCAGTGAAATCAGCGTCGGAGGAAATATGAGCCAGGGGTTCCTCTCCCTCAGAGGAGGGAGACGAGGATGATGGAGAGCTCGAATGTCCAGAAGATTCCTGCGGCAGTGGGGAGAGTCAAAGACCTGCTCATGCATATACCTAACGTATGAGGGGAAGGCCACCGCAGAACCTCTGAACTGCTCCCAGGATAACGGACCTGTAGGACCGACATGGCCTGGAAGAGCAGGGGGTGGTTGCAGAGGTACTGGAGAAGGGCACCTGCGAAGAGGCAACTGACCTCTGCTAGGGCTCTGAAATCCGGAGAACGGAGCCCGAGCTGGTGAGATTCCGGACAACAGACCAGGTCGCAAAATGGAACCGTGGGGATGCGAACCCTGGAAGAGCCCAGGAGGGGAACCTCCCCTGTGACGAACCTGGGACTGCATGGATCCAGAAGGGCAGTCTGCAGCAACGCCACGGAGGGACTCCAGCCCAAGAGGGAAGGCGGGCTCGGCGCCTCGGCTCCCAGCCACCCTACGAGGGGTGGCTGGCAGAGACCGCGACGACCGACCCCCGGCCCTCGACCCCTCGGACTCCGAGAGAGCCCTCCTCCTCGACTCCAGCGTTCTCCCACCCCCAGAGGTGGTAACAGCACCCGGAAGGGCAGCTGTCACGGACCTCCTAGGAGGGAGAGCCCCCCCTCAGCCCCCACCACATCGCCCCTCTGGGACCCGGGGCCACCCCTAGCCCGAGGGTCCTCAGGGAGGACAAGAGCGGAGACAGCGGAGGGCCCGCAGCCGCCTAGCACAGGTTACCGGGACCCGACCCGGAGAGTCAGGGTGCCAGGATGGGTCCACATCCGAGTCATCGACCTCAAGAGGACGAGATCAGCAGAACCTCGATGCTGGCAACCCCGGGGTCCCTGAGGGAACGGCGCGGTGCCAGGGGCGGCGCCTGACGCACCTCAGCTCACTTTCGCAACTGCTAGGCCGGTCCCGCCCCTGCTGCTCAGTTAGGCCCACGGCACTGCCCCGCATTGGAACCCAAACTCCGCACCGAGCCGGAGGCAAACCGGCTCCGCGCGCCAAAGGAGGCGCGCTAAGGGTCCACGGCACCAGGCCCAGCAGGCGCGGGCCTCGACACTGGGGGGCCTGCACCTCAGAGGAGGTGACTGCCGAGGCGGTGTCCCCGTCAGGGACCACTGACGCCCCGACACCGCGAGAGAAGCTTCCTCTTCGGCAAGAGAAGAGGAGGAGCCTCCTCCTCCGTCGGACCGTAGAGGCCCGGAGGGACCCAGAGGAAGGGCCTAGAGACCTTACCTGGGAATCCCTGAGCGACGCTGCCCTGAAGGTCGGCGGGGCCTTGCCGAGCTTGAACGCTGGTGGACTTCGAGGACACGACGGTCCATGGAGAAACAGGCGTCGCGACGCTGGCCCATGTCGTGGCTGGGTCCCAGGCAACGAGACAGACAGACATCATGCCGGTCCGAGACGGAGAAATGCGGCCACAGGAGCACCGCGCATAGGGGCGCGGCCCGCTTCGACTTACGCTTTGCTCCCCGAACCTGACATGCTGCAAACCAAATAAGGCAAAAGGCACAGTTAATCAAGCGCCAGATAGAAAAACAAGAATGGTCTTACCGTATACCGCGCCGAGCGAGTCGCTGAGGAGAAAACGAGGAGTCTTGAGAATCAGAAAACCCGAAAATACTATTTCGCTACTGCAGCAGGTGCAGCCTCGACAATGGGAGAAACAGAACTGAGATAGAGGAGGAGTCTAGCACCTAACAGCCACCCTCGCGCATGATTGACGCAGTCGTCCCTCCGAGGGCAGCGCCGCTGGAGCCGACTCAAAAAAAAAAAAACTCCCGTAGCAGGTGCGCACCCCGGCTTAACCCAAGCAGTAATGAATGGTGAAGATTGACAAGGGAAGATCTGCCTTGCAGTTTTTGGTGCAGAGTGAAGGAATTTGCTACTGACTGAAGACTTCGCACCCTGTCTAAGGGTAAAAAGGCTCTGCCCTGAAGTCTGTTGATTTCTGCCCCTATGAACTGCGAAGTCTGAGCAGGAGTTAGAATAGATTTCTTTTGATTTATTATAAAACCCAGAGACTCTAAGAGGTGTTGGGTGATCCGTAGGGAATTCCTTACTTGGTCTGGTGACTTGTCCATCACCAACCAATCGTCCAGGTATGGGAAGACAGTCACTCCCTGTCTTCAAAGATATGTCACCACAGCAACTAGGCATTTTGTGAATACCCTTGGTGCTGAGGATAGGCCAAAGGGAAGAGTTGAAAACTGATAATGACCCAAAGGGAGCCTGAACCTAAGATATTTTCTGTATGATTCCTTTATGGGGATGTGGAAATAGGTGTCTTTCAAATCCAGTGATGCCAGCCAGTCCCCTTTTTGGATTGCTGACAAAATCAGAGCCAAAGTTACCATTCTGAACTTTGTTTTTTTCACATGCTTGTTTAAAGCTCTAAGATCCAATCCTGGCTGCCACTCCCCACTTTTCTTCGTTGTTAGGAAGTATCTCGAGTAAAAAACCCTTCCTTCTCAGGGTGGTAGGAACTGATTCCACTGCTCTGAGCTGTAACAATTTCTGAACCTCTGCTTCTAGTAGTGTTCTCTTTTCTAGAGGAGGTGAGCAGTAAACCCTGGTCTTTTGTGGAGTGATGCTTAGCCAAGCCTGGACGAAGTGGGAGAGTCTACCTCAGACAGGGAAGGAAGAGGTGGCTTGAGTCTCAGGGGTTTTGCTTTGATTGGAGCGGAGGTTCGGCCTGAGAGCCCCTCCTGGAGCCCCTTCTACACCTACCCCTAGAGTACCCCTGTTGTGGGTACTGCTGGTACTGGGGCACAGCTACTGGCTGGAAAAAGGGTCTGGTCATAAAAGACCTTCCTCTGCCCCCGCTTCATAGGGCCTAGTGGATGGAGAAGCTCGCTCCTTAGCCGAGTTACTACTATAGGTTGCCTTATACTCATCCACTTTTTCATGTATGCAACCGTGGATTCTCCAAAAAGAAAATTTCCTTCTAAAGGAAAATCCAGGGCCTTGGATTGAGTATCTTGAGTAAGGTTTGTGGCCCTGAGCCAAGTAAACCTTCTCTGTGCCACAGTGTTAGCCATCCATCTGGCCGTAGTGTCATTCAAATCAACAGCCACCTGGAACTGGTACTTAGCCGCCTCCACCCCAAACCTGGCAGTTTCAGCCAAGTCTTCAGACAAGGGTGAGGGGGCTTTCATGGACATGTCCAGTACTGACTGCCACAGGGATTTTTGATACTGGGCAGCATAAGCTTGAAAGGTAGCCTGTCTCATGGCCAAAGAAGCTGATAACTAGCCTTTTTTGGCCATACTATCTATTTTTCTGGAGTCCTTGTCCGGAGGGTGGGAGGACAGAGGGACTCTGGCCTTGTCACAGGCTGCCTGCTGTATTACCCCTTGATGGTCTGGATGGGAGAAAAGGAAATCAGCTCCCATCCTGTCCAACTGATATTTTTTATCTATTCTCCTATCAATAGGAGGAACAGAATTAGGGGTCTGTAAGAGTTTTAGGGTGTCCTTTTTAAAGAATTTATAAACTGGCAGGAGAGCCTTTGTGTGTGTTAGACCCATCATATTTAAATATTCAATTTCTTCCTCATCCTCAGTTTGCTCTGTGGTAGCAATATCAAGAGCATCTGCCATTCTCCTCACAAATGTGAAATGTGAGGAGTAATCCTCCGACACCCTGGGGGAAGAACCAAAGTCCTGCTCAGGGGACACCTCTGGGGGAATTGGTTCATCCTCCTCCTCAAAATATTGCTCCTCTGGTAAAGAGGGCAACACACCACTGCTAGCCTGGGGACCCTGGGGAGGGGCAGGCTGCAGGTGGACAATATTTTGTAGTGTCTGGATAATTTTAAAAGCCTGGGCTATTTCTTGAGCCGAGGGCAAAGCAGGCACTTGTGCAGAAGTCCCTGGATTAGCAGGAGAGGGTTCTGCATGTTTCATTTTCTTCAATTTGAGGGAACCAGGGAGTCAGATGGTTCTTTACCTCTTTTTGACCTCTTTTCGCCTGCCTCAGGGGCAGGGGTAAGTAAACTTGTGGGTTCAGCCACAGCAGATTGGGGTGTCAGCTGGTCAGAGCCTGAGGAACCCCTAGGAAATATTTATTTAGCCTTTCAAAGCATTTTTCCACAGTTTTATCCAGGAAAGTTTTACATATTTCGCACTCCTGGTCCAGATGTTCGAACCCCAGAAAAGCCACACATAAGGTGTGTTTGTCTGCCTTAGCAAACACATCTCTACATTTTAAACAATTCTTAAAACCGGGCTCTCCAGTTTTCTTTTTAGGTTTCTCAGACATGGTAATGCCAAAAGAGAAAAAACACTAACCGCTAAATAAAAAAGAGCTAATGCAGCTATTTCTTCTTCTTCTCTTTTTTTTTGGTGGTCGGTTCCAGAACCAGAGGAAATGAACGCAGGAGATGGTAGATGAACCGGTTCAGCGGTTCTGTAACCGATGAAAGCGTTACAAAAAACAGTAAAATACACACACAAAACTAAACTAGTAATATAAAAAAACAAAGGCTCTGTAATAAGAGAACCCCGATGAAGTAAACAACTAACCCGGTTCCCTAACAGTTATACCGAACCGCGAGAAACCGGTAAAAATAAGTAATTTTTAAGATTTATACTGACAATTAGTAGAGGCAGTAAAAGAAATGAAATATACTTTAGTTTTTTTAAGGTTTTTGAATCTTCTTCACGCGAAAGAGACAAACGACCACTCCAACAACCAGACGTTCAGGTGGAGAGGAAAATCTGAAGAGGTTAGAACACTACAGTTGGTAGAGGCAGTAGTTGAAAGAGGCTCACGTGCAAAGAATTCTACTCATTTGCATGTGTTCCATCTCTCTGGGCAGTCCAACCCTCCAGGCTTACTGCATAAAGTTATGAATATCCTGAGCATTACTGGGGTTAGAAAAACCTTTACCACCTGGAATGTAAAGTGGCTTAACCTGCCAGCCAACAGCACATCTGAGGAAACTATGCACTCAGGTGGCCTTACTTCAAGAGACCAAACTATCTCCCCGAAGCTGAAAAACTCAGAAGGGAATAGTTAGGGCTGTAACTTCACAGTATCTTTACCTCCTATAAACATGTGGTCTCCATATTTGTCCACAAATCACTTTTTTTTTTGTATAATCTTTTTATTGATTTTAAGATTATAACAACAGATACAACACAGACAGTACAAATAGACAGAGACAAGTGCATTCCATAATTGATTACTGTTACATTCAAGTATTAATTAACTATTTCCCCCTTTCATTTAATTCTTGAAGCTGTAGTTGCATACACATTCCAGATATCTATCAACATAATTAATGATATTTATGACTGTGAAGGGTTTATAGCTCTCCCTTTAGCCCTCCTCAATCCAGGCCACTACGCAAAGTGGTCTCTTCCTCTCTGCTGAGCGAGGCCAAGAAAGTAGCCCATTCCCTATGAAAAGCTTCCACTCTATCTCTGATCACCAGTGTCAACCTTTCCAGTGCCAGAGTTTGGATTACCAGTTTATGCCATTGTTGAAGGTTGGGAACAGCACAACTCACCCAGGTATTCTGAATACAATGTCTTGCTAGTACCATTAGTACCCTAATCCACAGTGGCAGTGGTTCCCACACCCCCTCCTCTCCCGGGTTCATTCCAAACAGGCCTATTATGGGGTCTACCTGGAAGGGATATCCTGCACGACTTCGTTATCTCCCTAAGCACTCCATCCCAAAAATCCTGTAAAACACTGCATTCCCAAAAACAGTGTATATATGTCCCCTTATCCTTTCGACATTGACCACAGAGGGGGGACACAAAGGGATGTGCTTTATGAACTGCCACTGGGGATAATAAAGCCTATATAGAAATTTATAAAAGGCCTTCTTAAACCTATTACATATCAGAAGGCCCAAGTGCCCCTCCAGCAGGAGTTGCCAGTTCTCTTCTGAAATTTCGCTTCTTAAGTCTCACTCCCACAGCTGCTTCACCTTCTGTGTGTGGTCCGGGTAATGCTGCTTCCCCAGTTTCACAGCCTTTCTAATAAATCCTTTGGGATCCCTCTGTGCTCTATATATCAATATCTCAGTTGAGCACCATCCATGAGATTCCACCCCTCCTCTTTCCATTTTCATCATGAATGCCCTAAGTTGTAAATATCGGAATAGTTGGTGCCCCCCAAGTCCCAACCCCTGAACAATATCCCCCAGCGGGTTTAATATACCATTCCAAACCAAAGCTCCCATACTTTGCACCCCCCTAGCCTCCCATTCCCGAAATCCTCTGTCCTCCAGCCCTGGAAGGAAGAAAGGATTCTCCGCCACTGGTAACAATAAGGTTTCCCCTCTACCAATCCCTCTATATTTCCTGATATAGCCCCATACCTCCAACACCCTTTTAACCAAGGGGTTACAGCCACCTTGGGCGGAGTATGCCTTGAGGCCCTTATTCTGCAGATAGGCAGAAAGGCATCCCTGGCACCCCCACTGTTCTAGGTCGACCCAGCTTGCCACCTCCGGACGGCGCACCCAGTCAGCGATGTATCATTGTTGGATGGACAGGTAATAATTGGAGAGGTCTGGGAAATGAAGGCCCCCCAAGCCATTTCAGCTTTAAGCCTCTGGAGGCGTGCTCCCTGGCCACTTTCCCCTCCAAATAAACTGGGTAAATGACTTCTCTGCCCGAGCTATGTCCCCTTTTACGAGACTCATAGGAATCATTTGCATAGGATATAATATCGTAGGAAGGATCTTGATTTTTATCATATTAATACGCCCCAGCCAAGATATAAGCAATTGCATCCATCTTTTCCAGTCTCCAACGTTTTAATGAGCGGCACATAGTTCAACCCATACAATGATCCAATTGTCCTACCCACCTTAATACCCAGGTAAGTGATGCTTATGGCCACCCCCTGGATTCCCCATTGCTCATCCGCCTTCTTCAGTCCAGCAAAACATAGCATTTCAGACTTATTTAAGTTAATTTTATACCCAAAGAAAGCGGTAAAAAGCCTCTATCAATTCTAATACAAGCAGCATAGAGGTCTGCGGATCCGTGATAACTAAGAGCATATCATCCTCATAGAGGGTGATCTTAAAGAGCTAGTGTACTGCCTGGAAACTGCTTGCAATTAATTGTAACTTTCAGATGTAGGCAACTATCACTTCTTATATCTCAAGTATTTTTTCTTTTTTGTTTGCTAATTAGAAGATTTTCCACCTGGCAGTACTGGGGTGATGTGTGGAGCAGCACTCTGTCTGGAGGAATAAAAAAGTCAGGTCTGTTCCTCCCACTACACCAACACTGAGACCACACTGACTATGGCATCACTAGTAACCAATGAGAACCATTTCTCACTGCCAGGTTTCAGTTTCACATGAAGCAGCAGGGACTGGCTCTCCCTGGTTACTAGTGATGTCATAATTTCCTGCATTTTGATTGGTAGTTTGTGAAAGTCACTGCTCAGGCTGCAAGGACTGTGGTGCCTCAAGGTGTTTGGTATCATTTCTGATGATGTAGTGGGAGGAACAGAACTGACTTTTTTTTCCCCTCCAGACAGAGTGATGCTCCACACATTGCCCCAGTACTGCCAGGTGTAAAATCTTCTAATTAACCATTAGAAAAGAAAAAAAATACTTGAGATATAACAAGTGATAGCTGACTGCATCTGAAAATTACTATTAATCCCAAGCAGTACACTAGCTCTTTAAGCATGGTACTCCCTGCTCCCTTAGTACCCCGAATCCCAGGACACTGCCTAATTTCTGCAGCCAGTGGCTCTAACGCCAGGGCAAACAGTAATGGGGATAAGGGGCACCCCTGCCTGGTACCTCTCTCCAGAGTAGAGGGGTCTGTAGGTATTCTATTAACCAGAATCCGAGCTCTGGGGGCCTGGTACACAGTTCTGATCCACTGAACATACGAGTCACCCAGACCAAACCGGGACATCACCTCAAAGAGGCACTCTCATTCCACCCTATCAAATGCTTTTTCTGCGTCCGTAGAGATGACATAAGTTTTCTCTGCTACTTGTCCTGCTTTCCACACCACATTAAGCAGTCGAGGCATATTATCACAGAAAAATCTCCCCTTTATGAACCTGGTCTGGTCTAGGTGAATCAATGCAGGCAGGTAATCCTCAAGCCACAGGGCCAAAACTTTGGGCAGAATTTTAAGACCACAATTCAACAGAGAGATTGGTCTATACGATGCACATTCCAGCACATCTTTAACCGGTTTCGGGATTAGACAGACCACAGCATCACAACAGGTATCTGGCAAATATGGGCTCTCCTCTCCACACTCTACCCGAAATACCTCGCTCAACACTTCTGCCATCTGACCTGCCAGAGCTTTATAAAATTCCACAGGGAATCCATCAGGGCCACTTGCCTTACCCTGCTGCAACCTTCCTATAGCTTTTAAGCCTTCTTCCTTCGTGATGGGTTGGTTTAACCGCTCTCTTTGGGCTGTTGTAAGGCTAGGGAGTTCTACCTTATCAAGGAATTCCTGTATCTGATGCCCCTTACCCCTACATTCTGCCTTGTACAACTGATTGTAAAACTCCTGGAAGCAAGCTCTCAATTCCCTGGCTTCTCTATGTATTGTGCCCCCCTTGTCATAGATCCCTGTTAATCTAGTAGGACATTTACCACCCTTCATAAATCTGAACAAAAGTGGGCCTGGTTTATTCGACCATTCAAACATCTGGCATTTACAGTAAAACCAAGATGTTCTGGCTTCTCCTCCAGCCAAGGCATTCAGGGCCTCTCTCGTGACCATTAGGAGCTGTCCCACCTCCCCTTGCTCGCTCTGGGCCACCCGCTTCTCTAATTCTTTAAGTTGTTTCTCCAGCCCCTCTCTTTTCTCCTGCTTCTCTCTCTTAACCTTAGCCATCTATGCTATTATAGAGCCTCTCAGGAAGGCTTTCCCTGCATTCCAAAATATGGCCCTAGAAACCTCTGACCCTTCATTAGTTTCTTTATAAAATTGCCACTGAGTTAACAGCTATTCCTTAAACTCTTTATTTGAAAGCATATATGAGGGGAATTTCCACAGGGGAGGTATGTCCCTTACCGTTTGCATCCAAATCCGCCCTATCACCGTAGCATGATCTGATATATGGATGGGGCCCTGCATCACATCTATCATCCTATCATTCCACTCCCGTGGCACAAGGATGTATTCAATTCTCATCCACGTCCCATGTGGATTCGAAATAAATGTATACTCTCTAGCCCCGGGGTTCACCATCCTCCAGCTGTCGACCAAATCCAAATCTATCATGCCCACCCCCCATTGACTTAATGCTTCCGACATCTTCCCTTTACTCTCCGAATGGTCCAGTACTGGGTCCAGAGTACTATTCAAATCCCCGCCCAAAACCAGTCCTGAAAACTGTTCCTTAGTAAGCAGGTCTAGAAGCTCAGGGAAAAACTGTAGGTCGTATGTGGCCGGGGCATAGACGCTGCCAAATGTGATACATTCTCCATAAAATGTACTGGCCCTCCCAATGGTCTTTCACAACCCTCTTAATCTCTAGTGGCAAATTTTTATTCAGAAGGATAGCTACTCCCAGTTTACGGGAGGAGTATGAGGCAGCAAAGCATTTACCCACCCACCCTCAAGCGAGCCTGGCGTGTTCTATGTCAGACAAATGGGTCTCCTGGAGTAGTGCTACTTGTGCCCCTTGTCTTTTGAGTGCTGTCAGGAGCATTGTATGCTTAACCGGATTGGTAACCCCTCGCACATTCCAGGAGACCACTGTCAGCTCTTGCACATTAGCCATATTCAGGCCCCTTCTGTTCTTGAACATAGAAATTTACCACCAAACCCATTCAAACATTGCTTCTCCATCCATAAATACAATAATCTGGAACCATTAGCAATCTTTTAAGAACATGGAATGCATTAGAAAAAACACATAATAGTAACAACATATCTGCAACAAGAAAATAGTAACAACATACCCGTCGCCCCTCCCGCCCAATCCCCAACTGAAACATAATAAACAGTATCCCTCAGTCCAAGCCTCCCCTTTTTCTGCCCCCTCCCCACTGGAACCTATCCTCATCAGACCTCTTATAGTTTTTTACAGTACAACCCCCTCCGCCCCCTCCCCAGACTGACAATAAATGCAATTTCAGTATGAGTGTCTAGTATTCCACTGTTGATATGGTTGCCCAGCTACTCCGGCCACAGCCGGTGCCAAACTCTTCAGTTTCAAAAGATTAAGAAAAAAAAAGAAAGAAGAAAGTTCCAATTTCAACTTTCACTTTGTCGTCTCCCTGTACAACATTACCCCACTGCCAGGACCTAGTGAGGTGATAAACATTATTATAATAACATAAACAGCTTTATATTCGACGTCAGGCACCCTCTAAAGAGTTGCACATTTTATTGAGTTCAATCTGACCCCATTTGATCCTCTACCAAAAGAAGTTAAAAAAACATAACATGGAGTAAATTTGTCTAGTAGGTACTCACCCGGAGAGCACCCCGCCGAGCGTTATCAGTCCCCCCCATCATCAACAGTCTACAACAGATCTTCCTCAGACTGCGCTTCTACGTGCAGCAACTGCCAAAACAACACGAGGAGGGAAACAGGCTGTGCCATAGGCCCACCACCCCCAGTCTCTCCTACACGATGCGCCTCCACCTCAGCCCAGCCTGCAAAAGGTCCATTTTGATATTAAACACTCACAGACCCACAATTGGCAAACTGTAGCACAGCCAATAATACAACCAGATGAATGTTCAAACGCTGATGTAGATGAAATAGAAAAAAGGCAGCTTTAGTCCATAAAATCCATTAATCCAAACAGCATGCAGCAAAGGGCCAAATCCAAAAGACATGGCTACCCCCTCCCAAAACGACCAAGTCTCACAGAGCCAAACGTTTTCTCGCCAAACTCGCGCTTTCTCAAGACTGGTGAGACTTGGAATTACATTCCTTATAAAGGATATCATTGGAAGTGACAAGTGCTAGAAAAACACATACAACAATAGTGAAAAAACGGAGTGCCAAAGTCCCCTAATAAAATGAGTTTTCCTTACATAATATTTAAATCTCTATCAATGCTAAAACACTGTAAATTGACTCAAAATAATATTTATACAATCATAAAACTACTTAGATAATATAATATATAGCTATATATGTATATCCATCAAAGATTTTGATATGTAGATAGGTTTAACAACCATATCTCTATTCAATATGCTAAGAAAAAAGTGTTTAAAATAAGGCAGAAAAAATATACCATATATACTGTAAATAGCAAACCAAGAGAGTTTGTATATATGTATACGAGATAAAAATACTCAGACAGTAAATTTATATGTGCAAAAAATCTCTACTTCATTCTATATAGATATGTAAATACAGAATTAAACTTATTGTATATGTGTATATATTTTGGATTTTTATTCCTTACTGTAGTGTAATTAATATATTATGAATTTTAATTATCCAACAAATAAGGTGTCAATTGGAAATGCTCATTCAGTCCTGGATATTCAATACTCCTTAACTTATATTGCCAAAAAGTTTCTCTTTTTTTAGAATCGCAATGTCCAAGTTTCTACCTCTAACTGTTTGATGTACAAGTTCCAATCCTTGGAAATCAAAATTATGATCTTTCCTTTTTTCTTGATGATGTACTGACAAAGCACTCACTCCATCCATTTTTTGTACACTTCGTATATGTTTACCAATCCTTTCTCTAAACTTCTGTTGTGTTTTACCTACATACATTGCAGAGCAAATCCTGCAGGTGGCCAAATAAATAATGTTTTGTGTTGAACATGTAATAAAGCCTTTAGTTTGATACACTTTTTTGAAATTAAATCCAAAAAATTAGAACCCTGTTTACGATACACACAGAAGAAAAAATTACTCACCTTAGTAATGCTGTTTCTTCTAATGGAGTCTTGCTGTATTCCGACATGTTGCATATTGCAGTGATGTCCAACCTTTGAACTGCCCCAGAGATGAAAGAGTTAACTTTCCATGCCAGGCATGGAACGCTGAGCTCGAGCTCGGTTGAGACTCTGTCTGTTGCTGTTTGAACTCAAACCGTCAGATCTTTATGAGCTATACTCACTGGGTGTCCTGTGTGGAAACTGTAAACTTACACTAGCCAACTGGCTACTAAATATAATAAAAAGATTTTTGGTCCCAAAACAAAGACTCAAGTCAGAAACCCAAAAATAAAACAAAACAACACCCACACACCCAAACTAAAGGGAGAGAAAGAAGAGGTGGGGCACCTCCCAGTGCCAACACTGCTACTGCCCACCCACATCCCAAAAACCAAGGTTCTGAGAGGGGAGGCAGGGGGGAGGTCAGAATACAGCAAGACTCCATTAGAAGAAACAACATTACTATGGTGAGTAATTTTTTCTTCAAACAACATGAAGTCTTGCTGTATTCTGACATATTGCAGACTAACAAGCAGTGCCTCCATGGAGGAGGGAAATAACCTACTTAGGAAATAGGCTCTGAAGCACTGCTGTGCCAAACCGAGCATCACTCCTAGCCTGGATATCCAGAGAGTAATGCTTGGTAAAAGTGTGTATTGTTTTCCAGGTGGCTGCTTGACAAATCTCTAAGATAGGAATATCCCTGGCAGCAGCCAGAGAAGCAGCTGTACCTCTGATAGAGTGAGCCCTCAGGCCTGAGGGTAGAATCCTACCTATTTTTTCGTAGCAAAATTGAGTGCAAGAGACAATCCACCTGGCAATAGATCTCTTAGTGGCAGGTTTTCCCTTACCAACCTCACCATTAGTGAGGAACAGTTGGAGGGAGTCAAACCTGTGACCCTTGGTGTGCTCTATGTAGTAACTAAGGGCCCTTTTCACATCCAAACTGTGCAGCCTCCTCTCCCCAGAGGAGGAATGGTCAGTGAAGAAAACAGGAAGAGACATAGACTGGTTAAGGTGGAAATCTGAAACCACCTTAGGCTAAAACTTCCTATTAGTCCTGAGGACCACCTTATCTCTATGGAAAGAGATAAAATCAGGCTCCACTGACAAGGCCTGTAACTCACTTATGCGTCTGGCAGAAGTGATGGCCACCAAGAAAACAGTTTTCCAAGTCAAGTACTTAAGCTCCGCTGAGGACAAAGGCTCAAAAGGGGGTTGCATAAGCTGAGCAATGCAAACATTAAGGTCCCAAGCAGGGGCAGGGTCCCTGAAGGGAGGATTGGTATGAAGCAATCTCTTGAAAAATTTAGAAAATACAGGATGAGCTGAAAGGGAAGAGTGCTTGCCTGCTGAGAGGAAGGCAGAGACAGCTGCCAGATGCACTCTTAGTGTAGCTGGTCTGAGTCCCAAGCTATTAAGATGAACCATATAGTCAGGGACTGTGGGTAGGCCAGCAGACTCTGGAGAAATATGCTTCCCAGAGCACCATACAGAATATCTTTTCCACTTGGAGTTGTAAGTGTTTCTGGTGGAAGGCTTCCGAGAAGCCTTTAAGATATCCAGAACACCTTGAGAAAGGTGCAAATCAGCAAACTCTAACTCTTCAAGAGCCAGGCCTTGAGATTGAGAGATTTGAGATTCGGATACCAAACCCTCCCCTGAGCACATGTTAACAGGTTGTAATTCCTGGGAAGAGACAGGGGAAGGTGGACTGCTAAGGACAACAAGAGAGGGTACTAGGGCTGTCTGGCCCAGTCTGGAGCAATCAGAATCACCTTGCAGGGTTGAGACCTGATTTTGACTAACACCTTGAACAGGAGAGGGAAGGGGGGAAAGCATACAGGAACTTCCCTTCCCAATTGAGAACTAGGGCATCCAGGGGGACTGAGCCCAACACTGGGGGCCTGCAGCAAAAGAGAGGAAGTTGGTGATTGTCTGGGGCTGCAAAAAGATCTATCTGTGGGGTACCCCATCTGGAGAAGATCACCTTCAAAACCAGGGGATCCAGGGACCATTCGTGATGGCCCTGAGATATCCTGCTGAGAGCATCTGCCAGGACATTGTCCTTGCCTGGGAGGTGTACTGCTGAAGAGAGGTGTTCAGGAATAGGCCAGAGACCATAACTTCATTGCTCTGCAGCACAAGGCCATAGACCAAGTGCCCCCTTGCTTGTTGATATACCACATTGTGGTGGTATTGTCTGTCCTGATCTGAACTACTTTGTTCTGAATAGACTTGGAAAAAGCTTGAAGTGCTAGAAACACTGCTCTGAGTTCTAATAGATTGATGTGAAGCAGAGATTCCTGAGGAGACCACAACCTTTGGGTGGTCAGGTCCCCCAAGTGGGCTCCCCACCCAAGAGGGAGGCATCTATAGTAAGGATTAGAGAATGAGACTGAGTGACAAAAGGAACTCCCTGTCTTAGATTGTCCTGATCCTGCCACCACTGTAACGCCTGGATCAGGGTTCGAGTCACTGGGATTAGTTTGGTCAGAGGGTCCTTTTTCTAAGACCAGAAGGCTCTCAAGTGGAACTGAATGTCCCTCATTTGAAATCTTGCTCCCTGAACCACTGCTGTAGAGGCAGCCATGTGTCCCAGGAGCTGCAGAAAATGCCTTGCTGGTCGAGACACCTGGAGGGTGAATGAAGAGGCCAGTGAGATAAGGGTCCTTGCCCTGTCCAAGGGAAGGAAGGCTCTTGCCTTTACTGTATCCAGCTCTGCCCCTAGAAGGTGAGGAGCTGCACAGGCTCTAGAACTGACTTTAAAGATTCAGAAGGAAACCTAAGAAGTGAGCAGTTGCTGAGTTATCTGTAGGTGTAACCTGACTTGGTCTGGAGACTGGCCTACTATGAGCCAGTCGTCCAGGTATGGAAAGATGGAGATCCTTTTTCTCCTTGGGAAGGCAACTACTACTGCCAGGCATTTTGTGAACACCCTTGGAGCAGAAGTTAGGCCGAAGGGCATTGCTCTGAATTAGTAATGGCCGGAGGGCAGCTCAAACCTGAGGTACTTTCGGTGGGAGCTTCTGATGAGAATATGGAAATAGGCATCCTTGAGGTCCAGGGAAACTAGCCAGTCCTCTGGCCTTAGAGAGGGTAGAATTATTCCCAGAGTCACCCCATTTTGAACTTTGGCTTTAAAAGGTGCTTGTTTAAATATTTGAGATCCAGGATGGGCCGCCATTCTCCTGTCTTTTTGGGGGTTAGGAAGTACCTGGAGTACAATCCTTTTCCTTTGTGTAGGGGTGGAACCCTCTCTATGGCTCTGAGAGCCAAGAGGGAAGAGACCTCTGCCTCTAGGGCAAGTGCCTCTGAAGGATTTGCAGGTGGAAAGGATCTGGTTCTCATCTTTGGAAATTTTTTGAAGCCGAGAACCAGTCCCTGGCTTACTACTTCCAGGACCCATTTGTCTGATGTTAAAGACATCCAGTCCTGGACAAAGTAAGCCAGCCTGCCCCCTACAGGTGGCGGAGAATCGGCCCTGGCAAACCCAGCAGGGTGCCTGTTTGGCAGGGGCTTTAGGCTGAGGGGTGGAAGCAGGCCTACTTGTACCCCGTCTGCCTCTCCCTCTGAAGAACCCCCTATGAGCATAAGCAGAAGAGGAGGCCTGGGCTTGGTAGAAAGGCCTATGAAAAGGCCTGCCCCTGCCCCTGGAATGCTGCCTCTGGGGAGTGGCTTGCCTTTCCTTGGCCTGAGCACTCCTATAGGTGGTCCTGTATTCATCCATTTTCTTCATGTAGTTCTCTGTTTGCTCCCCAAACAGAGAATTACCCACAACAGGAAAATCCATGGCCTCAGTCTGGGTATCCTAAGACAGGCTAGTACATCTGAGCCAAGCCATCCTATGAAGAGCCACAGATGTAGCCATGACTCTAGATGAAACATCACTGGAGTCCACTGAAGCATGGAATTGCACCTTGGATGCCACAATACCATCCGCAGCCACCTGCTCCAGCTCTTTGGCAAGCTGGCCAGGGACCTGTTTAGCCAACGCCATTACAGTGTCCCATCTAGATTTCTGATATCTAGCTGTATAGGCCATATAATTAGCCTGCCTGAGTCCCAAGGACGCTGCCATGTACTGTTTCTTTGCCATGGCATCAATCCTCCTGCAGTCCTTATCTGGGGTGTGTGAAGCCAAGGGTATATTTGCCTTATCACAGGCAGCAGCCTGCACTACCCCAACATGGCTGCATTGCTGGGTAAGGAACTCCATATCTAAGCCTGAGAGAGTATACCTCTTGTCCATTCTCTTGTCCACAGGAGGTATAGAATTAGGAGTCTTTAAAATTGTTATTGTCTGTTTCCCAAAGGACTTATGAAGGGGAACAGACAGCCTCCTGGACTCTGGGATATCCATCATTTCAAAATAGTCAGGCTCCTCCTGGTCATCCACAGCTTCTTCCATAGGAAGCTGAAGAGTTTCAGCCACTTTTTTGTAGAACATAAAATGTGAAGGGGACTCAGAAAGCCTAGGAGGAGAAACCCCTGAAGGTCTGTCTGGGGTCAATAGGCACATCCAGACTTTCGTAATCACCATCACTATCCTCATACTCTCCTTACTCCTCCTCCGGTTCATAAAAATCTTCTAAATTATAATCTGGAACCGGGGGAACTGACCGAATCGAGCCCCTTCCTGATGGTGCCGGTTCGGTCGGAACCGGGGTTAGCGACTGAACAATCCTTATCGCTTTGGCTATTTCATCAGCGGTCGGAGAAAGAATTTGTGGATCCACACCAGCTGATTTATCCCTTCTTTTCTTTTAACTGAACCGACTGGAGTCGGTTCTCCTTTGCCCAAGAAGTTTCGCCCTGGTCAGAGGGTCACTCTTCTGGTCTCGGCTTGAACCGAACCGGCTGGCCATCCGGTCACGGACTCTTGGCCTCCCTTTCCCTGAGCCTACCAACTCTCTTTTCCAGGGTAGCTGCAGGAAAATTCTTGCAAATCTGGCAGTCTGAATCGAGGTGGTCAAACCTCAGACAATAAACACAGGTGGTGTGGGGATCAGCCTTAGCAAAGGCTTCCCCACACATACTACAGTGTTGAAACCCAGTGGGTCTGGTTTTTCTTTTGGGTTTCCCAGACATGGCCAGTCCTAACAAAACTTACCCTTTTTTCGGCAATCCACCAGGCAAGACACCCTTATCGGTTCCTGACCGTGTTACGGGTCGTGGAAAAAAACGTAATGAAAATCCATATTTTTTTTTAGAACCGATAAGGACCGGTTACCACACTCTAAAAGTAGAATAAACTTTTTTGAACAACCTGATCGGTTCAAACTGAACCAATCCCACGTTTATAAGTTCCACACAGAAGAATAAGAAAATAAACCTATCTAGTACTCATGATACCACAGACAGAGACTGAACCGACAGGTTAATGGATTAAATTCGGTCGAAAACCGAGAAAAACGGCACTTTAACCGACAAACGTGAACCAAGCAAAGGAGAAATCTCCGGAGCGACTGTTCAGTGAGGCGAAGTAAAGAATCAGACGGTTTGAGTTCAAACAGCAACAGACAGAGTCTCAACCGAGCTCGAGCTCAGCGTTCCATGCCTGGCATGGAAAGTTAACTCTTTCATCTCTGGGGCAGTTCAAAGGTTGGACATCACTGCAATATGCAATATGTCAGAATACAGCAAGACTTCGTGTTGTTTGAAGGAGCAACTGCCACACCTCTAAGTTCCATCTTTGGATATTTAATCATATTTATTATTTCCATCCCAATACGTACTGGTTACTAAAATGTCCTTTAAATTTTCAGTTCTCTGAAAAACTGTACATGGCCTTGTACAAGTAATAGAATTTAATTTCCTCTCCATTTTAAAATATGCCAATTCTTTTGAATTATTTCTTGTACTAGGTAAGCCTACAGTGTAATCATAGTAACAAACAAGGGAGCTTCATTCACAAATTCATTCTGTACTTTCTTTTTGGGTTGTAATAACTTTTGTCTATCCATACCATCCACCTTCCTTTTTGCTATATTTAAATGTATTTTGATTATAACCTCTCTTTAGAAAACGGTTATTCAGAACCTTAGATTGCTGTTGATAATCTGTCTCGTTTGAACAGTTCCTCTTGTATCTTAAAAATTGTGCCTCAGGAATATTCTTCCTAGTGTGTGATGGGTAACAACTGTCAAACTGTAAAACAGAATTATTTTCCAAAGGTTTCCTGTATATACATGTAGGTAAACTACCTGTGTCTGTTTTATGAATGGTAATGTCCAAAAAATTAATCTCTGTTTTGTCCACTGTCACTTCAAAGGTTAAGTTTTTATTTGTATTTTCCCAAAATTGTACAAACATTGCAAGTTCATCTCTGGTACCTTTCCATACAAAAAGCAAATTGTCTATGTATCTTTTATAAAAGTCTTATAAGAGATATAACAGATACATAGACAATTGTTCAAATGCTCTAGGAGGACCTTAGCACAGAAGCCCAGCATGTCACCTTTTTCAACACCTTCTGGTAGGCCTCTGAGGTGCAAATTGAGGTGCCTTTAATAGTTTTCCTGGTAGTAGAATGCCGCTTTTAGGTCCTCCAGCTCCTTTTGCAATCTCATAACTTGACCTGGGACCTCCATTGTTTCATCTTCCAACCCGGGATATGCAATCCTCAGCTTCTGCAATTCTATTTGTATGTAGAGTTTGCTGTGCCAAGACCTCTTGCAGCTTCAGATCTATTTTGCCTTCCAATTTTAATAGCCTGGGCTCCAATGTCGCAATCACTTGCCCGGTCACTTCACGGCCTAGCGCACTAATTTCGGCTGCCGAGAGTGATATTATGCCCATACTTTCACCTGCCATAGAGGCCGCCGACTTCTTTCCCGCTTTTCCAGCCAGCCGTTGGCTTTTCCCCCGAATTCGGCACAAGATACTCCTCCATAATGCCATTCCACAGGTACTTATTCTATTTACTGCAGTAAAAAGTTGGTTTTAATACTTTAATTGTAATTCCAAACCGGCTGTTAGCACGGAGCAGCGTAAAGGCAAGTCTATCCAGCTAGCTGCTCATCAGCACCCCTCCCCCATAAATCTCTTATAAAGGTGGTTGTGTGCCGCGCCTTCCATGCTGACAAAGAGGGCAGGTGGCTACTAGTAAGAATAACAATCCCATCCCCTTAATATTTACGCACCAAACTCCGATACACCAGTGTTCTTTGCAGACATTGAGGAAAGTACAGTAATAAGATTTTACTGTAACAGCAGATCTTCGAGAGAGGCTCTTGCAGTAGGTAATAACCATTTGGACTAGAGTCTTCAACAACTAGGACCACACGGAAAACTTTAGCTAGCAGTACCTGGCAGGGGACCACCCTCCCGTTCTCTCGCCGGAGACCTAAGAAGGTGTGACAGCAGAAAGGAGTGGGCTCCTGGAGATAAGAGAAAGGCTAGAAAGTAGCAGCTATAGAAGCAGTGGGGGAAGGTGGGAGGGAAAAAACTACCTACTGCAAGAGCCTCTCTCAATGATCTACTGTTACGGTAAGTTCTTACGTAACTGTAGTATCTTACTTCGAGAGGGCTCTTGCAGTAGGTAATAACCATTAGGACAGAATCCCAAGCAGTGAAATTCAGACAAAGGCTGAAGCACGGGAGGCAGGAAAGGTCTGCAGCAGGTACCAGGTTAAGACAGAAGGCCCTGAAGGATGGCTAGGCCAAAGCCTGCCCTGCACCTAAAGGCAATGTCCAGATTGTAGTGTTTGGTAAAGGTGTGGCCAGAGTTTCAAGTGGCTGCCGCACAAATGTCCACAGCAGAAACATTCCTGAAACAAGCAAAAGATGCAGCCATGCCTCTGGCTGAATGTCCCTTGATGTCCCCCAGAAAGGGTTTGTTATACTTCTAATAACAAAACAAAATGCAGCTTGCTAACCATTTGGATGAGCATTGTTTGGAAACGGCAGTGCCCTCTGTTTTGGGTGCAAAATAAATGAAAAGCTGATCCATTTTACAGAATGGCTTTGTCCAGTTCATGTAATAACGCAAGGTTCTGTGCACATCGACTGTGTGCAGAATGGCCTCCCCTTCATTAGAATGCTCAGGATAATACACTGGCAAGTGTATGGTCTGATTCAAGGTAAATTCAGAAACCTCCTTGGGTAAAATCCTAGGATTTGTATGAAGAGCCATCCTGACTCTGTGGAAAATCAAATAAGGCTCCGTACACATCAGAGCCTGAAGCTCAGAAATCTTTTGAGCCGAAGTAATGGCAACTAAAAAGAGTGCTTTACAGGAAAGGTAGTGCAGGTCGCAACTCGTGACCGGTTTAAAGGGAGGCAAAGTGAGTTTCTCAAGGATGAAGTTCAAATCCCATGAAGGAACAGGGTTCCAGACTGGGGGTTTCAGATGGAGAATTCCTTTCAGAAAGGTTCTGGAAACCTCCAATTGAGCCAAAGTTTTGCTATCTACCAGAGTGGTAGCCAGAAATGGCAGCCAAGTGGACCCTCACTTCAGAATAACTAAGGTCAGAGTGATACAGCAGGTATTCCATGACCTGTGGGACAGGGCAAGAGAAATGGTCCCAACCCTTGTTGGATGCCCAAATGGAGAACCTCTTCCATTTCATGGCGTATGTGGTTCTTGTGGATGGCTTTGGGCCTCCACAAGGACTTCAGCCACTCTGGAAGAGACTGCAAAGTGTGCAACCGCTACGTCAGCAGGTGCCACACATGAAGGTGCAGGGACTTGAGACCCGGATGGATCAGCCTGCCCTGGTCCTGAGTCAGCAGATTCTGCCAGAGGGATAGGGGAATCTGAAGCTCCAATCTCAACAGCTGAAGCAGAGAAAACCACACATGGTGAGGCCAGTAAGGGGCTATAAGAATCATGCAGGCCCCTTCTTGCCGTAGTTTCAGAAGTAACCTCTGCAACAGTGAAAAGGGAGGGAAGGCGTTACAAGAACCTCCCTGCCCAGCAGAGAGACTGCGCATTGTGCCAGAAAACACCAGGCCCAGAACAAGCGAGCAGAAAATGAAAATTACTTACCTACCGTAATTCTCATCTTTCTGTGTATCTTCACCATTCATCATCTTTGGGTAATGTGGCCGGAGGTCATGACCCCGTGAGAGCCCTTTTTTTGGATGGGCTGAGTCAACGCACCATCGGTGCCGCCCTCGAGGCCGACACACTGCGTGGCGCTCGCGGGTTGGCCGTTAGGAGTCATCAACCCCGCCCTCCCACCAGTTCTGAGTCACCGTAGAGTAAGAAAGGTTGGGAGAGAGGGACAAGGGAGTCCAAGGGACAGATAAAGGAAAAGATATACAACTAAAAGGAGAAATAAATGACTAAGAAGACAGAAAGAGAGCTGGAAATCTAAGGGGATTGGGAAAGGGCCCCAATCTCTGGAAGTAGAAGAGGAAGGAGGGAGGGAGGGAGGAAGGGAAGAATTAGAGGTAAAGATGTGAAGAGGGGGTAAGAAAACATACCAGAAGCCTTGACCTGTCTCCAGACCAGACTGTATAATAACTGTGAAGGAGTAGCCAGAAGGCTACACTGCCACAATTCAAGGCACAGAATCACTGGCAATACACTCCAACATAAGCAGAAGCTGCTATTCTGGAAGAAAAGACAGGATACAGGGCAGTAACCGCCCGAAATCAAGTTTGGTGTTAAGAAACTAGTTTTTGAATTAATTTGAGGGTTGAGTCCTGGGACAAAAACAAAGGAGAACAGCTGAAGGGAAAGAGCGAGAAAACAGAAGAGAGGGCAACTACAACCCCACCCCACAGGGGTGGAGCCGAGGCACTGAGGAAAGAAGCTCCATCTGATCACTCTCCCTCTGGAAATGTAAAACATCCCCCTGTGTGTCCAAGGTCACCCAGCTCCTGACCAACGGAAAGGAAGGTGGGAGAAAAAGAGGGCACACAGAGGGAGGAGGACCCAGAGACTGAGGCAGCAGGGGGATGGAGGGTGGGATTGTGGTGAATGGTGAAGATACACAGAAAGATCAGAATTACAGTAGGTACATTATTTTTGTATCTTGTGTCAATCTTCACCATTCATCACCTTGGGGTGAGTGCCGAGTGTCCCCCCCAAGGGGGCCCTCGACCCTAAAGGACTAAGTCCCTTAGCTCTCAGTGGGTGGCACACCGAGACAGAGAACCTTCACGGGTCTGGAAAGGCCCGAGACTGGGAAGAGGTGGACGGGGAACCCCCGGAAGGTGTAGAAGTTTGCCCCGACAGACACCGCCTCACCCTACGGGAGAAAAGATGGGTTCTCTGGTAAGCAGAGGAAATCACCCTACGCTGGGCCAAGGGTGACAACCGGGAAAGACACAGCCATGCCGTCCACCTAGTGCAGATCGCTGTCCCTACGACCCTGGAAGCTACCTCGTTGGCATCGTAAGATGCCCTCGCTTGATGCCTTGCTAGCTCCAGGCCACGTGCAGAGTGCAATGGCTTGTCTGGTTACTTCCGTATCAGGCATCAAGGCTAGGAGTTGACCTAGCCTGGGCCACAGGAACCTATCATAGGTAGCATAGTGGGCCTGATGTGAAGATATTGAAAGGAGAAACCGTGCAGAGAGAAAGTCCTCCTTCCCCAGAAGTCAAAATCCATGGAGTCTGCATCTGAGGGCCAGTTACGGTGAAAGGCGCAAAGCCCATCGAGAGTGTCCAGTTGCATCAGTCCTGACTGAAGATGAGGCAAACAACCTGGAGACTCTGGGGGGGGGGGCGCACAACACAACGACGCCTCCCGAAAGGGAGCAGGCCGGGGGTTGGGGGTAACACAAGGGTGTCCACACTGAAATCGCCTAAGAAGGTGCACGTCGAGTGCTACGGATTGCGCTGAGTGAGTGGGGTGATATGCAGGTCCTCCAACATCCTCACAAGGAAACGCTGATACTCCGTGAGATCAGCAGCAGGGGAGATGTGACAGATGGTTTCTCTCCTTCCGAAGAGGAGGATGAAGAAGCGGAGCACCTCAAAGATTCAGTATTTCGTTGCTCAGGGGGAGGTTGAACACCTGCCTGTCCATGACCCTAACATAAGAGGGAAAATGAGCAGCCACAGCCCTGAATTGCTCCCAGGAGAGAGGTCTGCTAGGACCAAGAATGCCTGGGACAGCAGGAGAAGGCGGCAGAGGAGTGGGGGCAGAGCAGACAACAGGAATCGACTGTCCTCTGCCTGGGCAAGAGAGCACACCTGGAGCCCCAAGGGAAGAGGGAGCTCCAGAAAACAGCCAACAGCTGGTCAACCATACTGGAACTGCCTAGGCTGTGCCCTGAAGATTCCCCCCTGTGAGGTGACCGGGGCCATGGTACTCCAAAAGGATGGTCCCCTACCTCCAAAGAACAGGGCCCTAATGAGAAGACTGAAAAGGAAGGGCGGAGGTCCGCACTACAACTCTTAACAAAAGTGTTGCCATGTCGAACCTCTACCCCTCGGAGTCCGATAGAGCCCATCTCCTCGGAAACGCCAGCCTAGGCAGCTGACAATTCTGGTCAGCCCCCGAAGGGACTATCTAAGGAGCAGCACCCCCCCCAATCGGGTGCTCTGATAGGCCCCAAAGTTGGGCAATCCAGGCACACCACCTGAGGAGGTACCACCGCTGAGGGGGTCAGAAAACCCTCCGAGGCCAGGCTGCAGAGCAATAGTGGCCTGCACCACTGTCTGCTGGTCTGCACCCCTGACCCTGGAGCAACTGTCCGCTCCACAGAGCGGGGCTGGTTCCAGCCTGTCGAGGACACTACCAGGGTGTCCACGTGAGCGGTCAACTCCA
This sequence comes from Neoceratodus forsteri, assembly GCA_016271365.2. NCBI lineage: Eukaryota > Metazoa > Chordata > Ceratodontiformes > Ceratodontidae > Neoceratodus > Neoceratodus forsteri. The sequence continues at coordinate 1,067,827,364 of CM057456.1, forward strand.
AAGAGTCAGACCGTCTGTCTGACTCAGAATCCGACTCCGCCTCCAAGAAGGTGGAGTCCGAAGTCCAGTGCCAGACGGTATACAGATGCCCGCTGCCATCCCCACCGAACGGGGCAGCAGTCCGAGGGACTGCACCAGAGTCGGTGCCAAAGCCCTCAACTGCACCATGAAAGGGCATGAAGAAGACATGGCGCTGAGGGCGGTAGCAGTATTGGAGCTGGGGCCTGTCATGGCACTGCCCCGACTCACGGCGCCGCAAGCAGTGTCGAGATCAGAGACAGTGCCGACAACGGCCCCGACAGCTCTCTTGGCAACGGAAGTGGTAACCCCCACGGCGCTGCATCCTTGCTTGGCACCGCAAGCAGCATCAGAGTTGGACGTGGTGCCATGCTCAGCCTCGCAAGAAGGTGCCGTAGAGCCTCCCACGGCGCTGTCCACGGCTCCATCACAGCCCATGGTGCTGTGAATGGCGCAAGACTGTGCCGACGGACAGCATTGAGGACGGTGCTGACCCAGGCTTCCCAGCCCGAGGAGAAGACACCAGGGGAGCCTCACCCCCAAAGGGCACTGCCAATGCGGTGCCTCCCGCCCACCCCCCACTGGGGCAGACTGGGCCTCCTGCACCGCGGAAGAGGCTTCTGCAATGGCGAGTCTACTAGGAGCAGAAGTTCCCTCCTCCGTGGTCCGTACAGAACTGGGAAGGGACCCAGAGGAAAGGCCAAGAGACCGCGGCTTGGCCCAACGAGTGCACGCTCGTCCCCCGAAAGTTGGCGGAGCTCATCCAACTTTCCACGCGTGTTGTTCGATGATACGTCAGTCCACGGAGAAGCAGGCATCCCTCGAATCCATGTTGTGAAGCGGGCCAAGACACGGGAGACAACGGTCATGTTGGTCGGTGACGGAGTATTTACGGCCGCACAGCCACTGTCGCATAGGGGGCCGACCTGTCTTCGAAGATTTCTTGCCCCCCGACCGAGACATGACCTATGAAAAAACAAGCTAAACAAAGACTCGACGTCGCTAACAAATAAAGAAAAGGAACAGTCTTACCAGTGACGTCGAGTGGTGGCGAAAAACATAACCGGTAGGATAGATTAAAGCGGCGTCTAAATATTTCGACGTCAACAGAACTCTGTGTCGAGAAAATTGGCAAAGGCTTCTTCTAGTTGGCAGGCCTCTTGAGCAGAACTTTCCGCATGGTGCGACCTCTACGGCGGGAGACGAAGAACTGGTGGGAGGGCGGGGTCAGTGACACCTAACTGCCAACCCGCGAACACCACGCAGTACATTGGCCTCGAGGGTGGCGCCGTTGGTGAGTCAACACCACCCATCCAAAAAAAAGAAGGGTTCCCGCGGGGTTGTGACCTCTGGCCACATTACCCAAAGGTGATGAATGGTGAAGATTGACACAGATAAGATCTGGGTAGTTTGCACTGGATGGGGAGGCGAACAGATCGAGATCTGGGTGACCCCACTGACTGAAGATGTCTGACTACTGACTGCCTCAGTTCCTACTCGTGTGCCCTTGCCTGAGTGCGGCTGAGGGTGTCCACAGGACATTTTGAATGCCTGGGACATGCACTGCCATGAGCTACAGGCTGTGCTATATCACCCAACGCCACACGGGCATCGCTCTCCCCTGCATAGAGGATATGACTGTGTGCCTCCCTGTTTGTTCAGGTACCAGACAATGCACATCGTGTCCATTTGTGCCAGGACGGGCTCAGGGAGGAGTAAGGGCTGAAAAGCCTGAAGGGCGTATAGTACAGCCCGAATCTCTTGCACACTGATGTGCAGAGAAAGCTCCTGTTGAGACCAGAATCCCTGTGTTCGCCTAGATGGACGCCCCAGCCCTGACCGGAAGCATTCGATGTTACGGTCTGGGCCAGTGGAGGTGTCTTAGAAGGAACTCCTATGGTGAGATTGGACAGATCCTGCCACCGAGGAAGGTCCCGATGCATGGGGCTGGACACCAGAATCCTGTGATCCAGATCGTCTGATTTCTGGTCCCACTGGACCCTAACGGTCCACAGCGTAATCCACATGTGGAGCCTGCCTAGGGGGGACAGTGAGAATAGCCACTGCTATGAGGCCCAGAAGGCATAAGACCAAACGGGCTGGAGTCCATTGGCTGGTGGCCACTTGTACGGCCTGCTAACGCGGGGTTTCCGACCAGTCCAAAGGGAGGAAAGCCTAACCTTGAACTGTACCCAATAAACTGGAGGCACTGGGAAGGTACAAGAGGGGATTTGGGGTAATTCACCGTGATCCCCACTTGCCTGAACAGATTCAGGGTAGCAGTCAGGGAGGCCACCGGGCTGTCCCTCGACGGCACAGACAAGAGCCAGTCGTTGAGGTACTGGAACACATATATTCCCTGGCAGCGTAAAGCCGACACCACCTCTGCGAGGCACTTAGTAAAGTCCCTGGGTGCCAAGGAGAGAGCAAAGGGGAGCACTCTGAACTGAAAGTGGTCCCCCTGGAAGGTAAAGTGTAAGAAATGACAGTGGGAGGGAAAAATTGGAATATGCAGGTAGGCATCCCCCCCTTCCCTCCTCACTGGATTCTACCCTCACATCTTGGTATACCCAATACTGCACTTTTCACCCTCTCCCCACCCTTCCTACAGTCCTCCCCACCCCCCTTCCCTCTCCCTATGACTCTGGCACTTCTCATCTGCTGTCTATTTTCTCTGACAAATGCCGCTGGCTGCCTTGTTACAATGCTACCCTTGAATTGTATTAATCTGTACTCTGTTTGCAATGTCCACATTGTTGTAATGTCTGTCTTGATGTTCCCCATAATTTGTATTTCTCTGATGTGGAACCTTTGTAAAAGAGCCAAGGCTCAAAGGTATTTGTAATCCTAGACTTGATAAAAATATCCAGAGCACACAGCCAATGACCCTGGTGCAAAAGAGGCAACAGACCTGGTAGGGACAGCAAGCAAAATCTCTTGTACTCTATGTACAGGTTTAGCATGCTGAGGTCCAGGATCGGACGGTGGGGGGCTGTCTTTTTGGGGACTAGGAAGAAGTCAGAGTAAGATTAAATTACTTACCATAGTAATCTTCTTTCTTCCAGGGGATACTCCAATATTCATAACTCTATGCAGTGTCCCTTTAAGACAGAACTGCCCGGAGAGATGGAACATATGCTAATGAGAGAGTGTTCATTAGCTTGTGCCATTTTCAAATGCTGCCTTCACTAACTGCTGCATTCTAACCCTTCAGATTTGGAGGGAACTTGCTCTAGAGGCCAAATCAAACTAAATATACTTAACCCTAATAATTAACGCCTATAGGACCCAACTGGGGACAGAAAAGTTTTAAAAACACCCAAAAAACCCCCCTTAATGTCAGAATCACCTGAAAAAGGGGATAACAAGGCCCAACGGGGCTAAAAAAGATAAAGAATATGCCACTGTGTGGCACCTCTACACATAGTCAGTCAGCTAGGAGTGCAGATGCCACTGGTTCTAGAAGGGGAGGCAGGGTGGGAGAGTTATAAATATTGGAGTATCCCCTGGAAGAAAGAAGATTACTATGAAGTAATTTTATCTTCTTACCCCAGGAATACTCCAATATGCCTAACTCCATGTAGACTAAGATGCAGTACCTTTGGGGGCAGGCACAGAACCTACTTGGAAATAGACTCTGTAGGACAGCTGTGCCAATCATGGCATCACTTCTGGACAAGGGGTCCAGGCTGTAATGCCTTGTAAAAGTGCAAGCTAACCTCCAGGTAGCTGCTTTACAGATTTTCAGTAATGTGACATCACTGGCAGCTGTCACAGTTGCAGGTGTACCCCTTGTGGAATGATCTCTGAGCCCTGTTGGGGTTCTTTTCTACCTATGAATAACAAAACTGGATGCACTGAACTAGCAAGAGAGAAAGATCTGAACACTGGGCTTACTTTGCCCACATCATCATAGATCAGGAAGAGCTGCTGTCTGTCCTGCTTATAGTCCTTAGTGTGAGTCATGGAGAAATTCAAAGCTCCTTTTACATCTAGACTGCTCCATCTGTATTCCCCTGAGCTGGGATGCTCGGTGAAAGAGACTGGCAAGGTAACAGACTGGTTTAGGTGGAAGTCAGAAACCACCTAGGGGAGGAACTTCCCATTTGTTCTCAGCACTACCTTGCCCCTACGAAAGGAGATATAGTCCTTTTAAATACACAGGGGCTAGGAACCCACTGATCATATGGCAGAAATGATGGCCACCAGGAAAACTGCTTTCCAGGTAACATACCTCAGGTTTGTTGAAACCATAGGTTCCAAAGGGAAAAGCCTGAGCTGGGCAAAAGAAATGTTTAGATGCCAAACTGGCACTGGTTCCCTGTGAGAGGGGTGCAAGTGGGACAAACCGTTGAAAAACCTCAAGAACCATGCCTTGAGCCTAAGTGACCTACAGATCAGGTACATGATCCTCCCTAGGTAGGAGGTTAACAGGTTGTGGCCTGGCCATGGACCTGAGGAGCAGCGGAAAGTATCACGGCTGCCTGGCCCATCTGGTGCCATCAAAATCTACTGACTGATCTGGGGGAAAGGAAAGGATGGCGTATAAATGCCTCCTTGACCAGTCCAGGATCAGAGCACCCGAGGGGTGTACCCCTGGCAGGTGGTCTGCAGTAATAATGTGGCAGGTGGTGGTTCTCGTGGAAAGGAAAGAGATCCATCTCTGAGGTGCTCCACCTCCTGAATATTATATCCAGCACCTGCCTTTTTAAGGCCCACTCGTGATGGGTCTGGTTGATCCAGTTCGGAGCATCTGCTAGGGTGTTGACTTTTCCCGGCAGAGGGATAGCTTGCAGAGAGGCACTGTGGGAGTAAGCCAGACTCCAAATCTTCATTGCCTCTGTGCACAGGGGCTGGACCTTGTCCCTCCCTGCTTTTTTATGCAACACATTTCCATTTTGGTGGTATTGTTTGTTCTGAACTGTACCACCCTTCCCTCGATTAGTGAAGCAAAGATTTGCTGGGCTAGTAGCACTGCCCTTAACTGCAGCAGATTTGTGCGCTGGAGTGACTCTGCACCGGACCAGGTACCGTGAGTGGAGTGCTCCCCTAGATGGGCACCCCACCCCAGTAGTGATGCATCTGTTAACAGGTGGAGACTCTTACTGGAAGGGAACCCCTTATCTGATATTATCTCCTTTCCCCCAAAAAAGAGCTTGCAGTAACATACCTGTTACTGGAATTGGCTTTGAGAGTGGGACTCTCCTCTGGCACCAATGTGCTCTGAGGTGGAACTAAATGTCCCACATTTCGAACCTGGAACCAGGGACTGTGCCCACTGCTGGAACCATGTGACCCAGGAGTTGTAGAAACTGTCTTGCTGTTTTCTGCATGTTTGGTTTGAACAAACCAGTAGGTTACAGGACGCTGCTTACCCTCTCCTGAGGAAGGTAAGCTCTTCCCACTATGGCAGTCAGTTCTGCCCTTATGCACTGCAGTACTTCGCAGGGCAGGCTTTTTGACATTTATCAGAAATCCCACAGATTTCAAAAGGTCCTGAGCTACCTGCAGGTATCCCCCTTACCTGTTGGAGGGGACTTCCCCCTGACCAGACATTTATCCAGGTAGGGAAACACAGAAACACCTAGCTTTAGTAGGTGAGTCACCACCACTGCCAGGCACTTGTGAAACTCTTGGTGATGCTGTGAGACCAAAGAGTGTTGAAAAAATGGTAGTGTCCAGAAAGGAGTCTGAAAATTCTGAGAAACCCTTCCCCTTTTTCAGAGAGGGTACAGGCTCTGTTGCCCTGTTCAAGAGCAGGGCCTGTACTTCTTTTTTTAGCAACTTTCTTTCTGAGACAGAGAGAGAAAAGCTGCTTTAGAAACATAGAAACATAGAGTTGACGGCAGATAAGGACCACAAGGCCCATCCAGTCTGCCCATTTCTTTTTCTACCTTATAAATGTGCCATCGGCCTTTGCTCTGTCAGTGGCCTATCTATTCACAGTCATTTGTATTGCTCCCTTATGCCTATCTCATGCCTCTTTGAAGCCCTGCACTGTATTCATAGCCACCACTTCTTGTGGTAAGCCATTCCATGCATCCACCACCCTTTCTGTGAAAAAGAATTTCCTCACATTCCCCTTAATCGGCCTCCCTCTAATCGCATGCTGTGTCCTCTTGTCCTGCTATTTTTCTTATATTTAAACATGTTAGACTCTTTCATCTTGTTTATGCCCTAAGGTGTTTGAATGCCTCGATCTATCACCTCTCTCCTCCTTTGCTCAAGGGTATACATATTGAACTCCGTTAATCTGTCCTCATATGTCTTCTGATGCAGTCCCTGCACCATTTTGGTTGCCCTTCTGGACTGCCTCATTTGGTTAATGTCCTTGTGAAGGTGTGGCTCAATACTGCACGAGTACTCCAGATGGGGCCTAACCAGTGTCTTGTACAGAGGGATTAATACCTCCTCTTACGACTTGTGATACCCCTACTAATACACCCTAACACCCCCTAGCCTTACCTACTGCTTTAGAGGTCTGCTTGGATGATTTTAGGTCATCAGTGATGATGATGCCCAAGTCTCTTTCTTCCTTTGTGACTGCTAGCAACTCCCTCCCAGCCTATAGGTGGCTTCAGGTTTCTCTTCCCTATGTGCATGATTTTGCACTTCTTTGCATTAAATCCAGTTGCCACTCTTCTGACCATTCTGCTAGTTTATCCAGATCTCTTCTCATTCTGCCCACCCCATCTGGATCATCTACTCTGTTGCAGATCTTGGTGTCATCTGCAAACAGACAAGCCCTTACCTCTAGTCCATCTGCAATGTCACTAATGAAGATGTTGAAGAGGACTGGCCCCAGGACTGATCCCTGAGGTACCCCACTTGTGACTTGCATCTCTTCTGACTGTATACCATTTACCACCACTTCTGCCCGCACAACCAGTTTGCCACCCAGTTGACCAACTTCTGACCCACCCCGAGCCTACCCAGCTTATTTATCAATCTTCTATGTGGAACAGTGTCAAAAGCTTTGCGGAAGTCAAGGTAGGCGACATCAACTGCTCCCCCTTGGTCCACCACTCTGGTTACCCAGTCAAAGAAATCTATGAGATTAGTTTGACAGGACCTTCCTTTTGTAAACCCATGCTGTCTTGGATCCTGTGCCCCTATGGATTCCAGGTGTTGTACTATCCTTTCCTTAAGGAGTGCCTCCATAATCTTGCCCACTACTGAGGTAAGACTGACTGGTCTGTAGTTCCCCGCCTCCTCCCTGCTACCACTCTTGTGGAGCGGGATCACATTAGCCCTTCTCCAGTCTTCTGGGACCTCTCCTGTTTGAACACTCTTCTTCTTAGGGGAGGAAGGGATTTGGAGTTTAGTGACAGACCCTGACTCGCCACGTTGAGGACCCACTTCTGTGGTGATATTTACTTATTTATTTTTTACAGGCCTGGAAACAGCGAGTCAGTCTGCTCCCGACTGGCACCTGGGAGGCAGCCTGAGGAATGGAGTCAGAGGCTCTCTTTACTTTTTGTGGCTGGGCTTGCCCAGTCTGGGAGCCACGCTTGCCACCCCTTCTGACGCTGCCTCTGGAATAGCCAGACGGCTGAGTGTATTGCAGTTATTATGGTACAGCCTGGACCTGGCAAAAGGGTCTGGTGTATGCAAGTCTACCCTTACCTACCCTTCCATACGGAATGGAAGAGGGGGAAGGTTTTTCCTTTGATAAATTGCTCCTAAAGGTGGCTTTATATTCGTCCACCTTTTTTATGTAAGCCTCTGTCTGTTCACCAAATAAGGAGTTATCCACAGGAAAATCCATGGCCTTAGCCTGGGTATCCTGAGTCAGGTTAGTAGCCCTAAGTCAAGCAAGCCTTCTTAGGGCCACTGTGCCAGCCATCCACCTGGCAGCAGTGCCATTAGTGTCTGCTGCCATTTGAAACTAGTACTTAAGAGGCTTTTAGGCCCAACTTAGCAGTTTCAGCTAGATCAGAGGAGATACTTGACGGATCCTTTTCTGACATGGTCAGTACTGAGTGCCACAGGGCCTTCTGGTACTGAGCTGCATAAGCTTGGTATTTGGCTTGCCTGATTGCCCAAAAAAGCAGACAGGTAGCCCTTCTTTTTTTTTTTTTTTTGCCATGCTGTCATTTTTATCTAGAATCCCTTTTAGGAGGGTGTGAAACCACAGGTACCTTAGCTCTTTCACAGGCTGCCTGTAGGATTATTCCCTGGTGGCTAAGGTGAGTAAAAACTTCAGTGCCTATCCTGTCCAGCTGATACCTTTTGTCAGATTTTTTTATTGATGGGAGAGACAGTATAAGGCATCTCAAGTATAGCCATAATGTCTTTCTTAAAAAAAAAAAAAAAAAAAAAAACTTGTACAGAGGGTGATCAACTTTCCAGTGGGAGTTAACCCCAAAATTTCCATGTACTCAGCTTCCCCCTCATCCTGTGCCACCTTAATGGTTACCCGATCCAGGGTTTCCACAATTTTTCTGACAAAGGAGAAATGTGAGGACTAATCCTCAGTAGGTCTAGGGGAGACTTCAGGTTCGAACCCTCATCTACTTCAAATTCTTCTTGTTCCTCATACTCCAATTGTTCAAGGAGTGGAGGGGAAACAGAGGTAGTTGCTTGCCTGGTCAGGGCTTCAGCAAGGAGCTGAGGGGGAATTAAGTCCTGCAGCACCTGTAAAACTTTTAAAGCCTGTGCAATGTCACCAGGCGAAGGCATACTGGCAGACACTGTAGGAGCCCCTTATTGCATTCCAGCAGGGGTCTCAGGTGTCTGCGTCTTTTTTAACCTTTTAGTAGGCACCGGGGAGTCAGCTGGTTTAATGCCTCTTTTTCCAGAGTGTTTACCCATATTGGGGTGGTATGAGAAGCCTTTGCTGTTTCACTCGCAGCTTTTAAGGGTGTGGACTGGTCAGAGCCTGAGGGACTCTTTGCCAACTTTTTCTGCAGCCTTTCTAGACGTTTTTCAGGCATCTTTTGAGGGAAAGACTTGCAAATTTCACAATCCTGTGAGGTGTTGCTGTCCAAGGCAGAAAGCACAAAAATCATTTTTAATCTGCCTTGGCAAACACCTCATTACATTTAACACACTTTTTTAAAACCCCGTCCTATTTTCTTCTTCAGTTTATCTGACATATTTATGATAAATTTAAGAAATAGGAACTGTGAACAGTAGCTTATAACAGTGAAGTTATAAGTTGCGGTCAGTTTCCGAACAGAGAAAACAGTAAAACTTCTCTGTTGCAGTCGGTTCCGGGAAACCGAAAAACTCAGTTCAAAATACTAAAATTTTAAATAAAAATAAACCAAAAAGGAACCGGAGCGCCAAATAAAAGCTCCGATTAAACCTAGCTAAATATCTGATCCCCTACGGTTCCTGGGAATCACAAGGAACCAATAAAAAAAAAAATACATACAAACAAGTTTTTTAAATTTAAACAAGAGGTAAAGGCAGCAAACGAAAAAATATGAAGTAATAATTATATATTTTAGAAGATACACGTCAGGACGACTTGTGAGAGAGAAAGAGAGCTCTCCAGGCGTCTTGACTTGCAGGCAGAGACAGAAATCTGAAGGGTTAGAATGTAGCAGTTAGTGAAGGCAGCATTTGAAAATGGCACGAGCTAATGCACATTCTCTCATTAGCATATGTTCCATCTCTCTGGGCAGTTCTATCTTAAAGGGACACTGCACAGAGTTAGGAATATTGGAGTATTCCTGGGGTAAGAATATACATCGTTTCCTAAGAGAAGTTCATCTGCCAAACCGCTCATCCAAAATATCACTCGCAGGCAGCAGGGAATCAGAGATGGAAGAGTTGGCACAGCAGAAGTGAAAAACTTAGGTGTCAAATCATTCCTGGTCAAGGATGATGGAGGAGCAGGAGGTGACACCAGGTTATTATTCACCCTCTCCCCTACACCAAAGATGCTGACTTCAGGGCAGAAAAGGCAAGAAGTGGAATGAGACCTATGTCGTCATTTTGTTCCTTATGTGGGGATGAGGTTCAACAGCCCTAGGAGGTCAACACAGAGTGTGAGCAGGACTGTTTTACCTTAAGGCTCTGAGAAGATTACCAATCCTCCTGAACATGTCCTAGATGGATGTTGTGCTTGGCACCAAGACTGTCTCTGCAAGAGGAGTGGGGGTGCCGATAAGAAATTTTGTTGCAGCAGCAACAAGCTCTGACAGCCTTCCTAACCGATAAATGGTTGAACCAGATGGCTGAACATAGGCAGGACTGACAGAATAACTGTGACACCAAATAATAAACTTGCTGGCCCGGTGGCACTGAGGGTTGAGGCACTGGATGCCTTACCTCGTGCTGTGCCAGCAACCCGGGTTCGGGAACAGACTTGGGCACCATGGGTCGGCTGGGGGGGAGGAGACGACTGAGTGTCCGAGGGACTGCTCTCCTCTCTCGGGGTGGGTTGCAGGGTAGCTTTGCTCTGCAGTGGCCTCCAGTGGAGAATGGAGGTCCTGCAGGAGCATGCAGTGGGGAACCACAGAAAAATGGAAAAAGCTCCAGGGATCCGCCGGATGACAACTGCCAGTTTCTGACGCCACCAAAAGTCCTCCAGTGAGACAAGTCCGCCTCAGCAGCACTCTGGGGCCAAACATTTAAGTGTGCTGGTAACCTCCCCTGCCGGTGCATTCCCCCTCGGAAGAGAGGGACCCACCCAGTGAAGGGTTATGCCGGGTTACCCTGGGGTCGACTGCAGATGTGAAGACGGAGGGTTTGAGTGAGGCGAGTAGGAGGTAAGTCGGGACCATGGCAGCAAGAGGGAGTGGGGACTCTGGAAAACGTAGGGGGATAAACAGATAAAAAAAAAAATAATAATAATTAACTACTTGCTGCCTAGGGATAGGATAATAAAAGGTAAGCTAGTATGAACTATGCGAGGGACTAGACTATAAACTTATCTGAAGAAAATTTAAGTTCTGGTCCATGACGAGGAAAGCACTGGACTTCAATGGCAAGAAAAAAAGGAACCAAGGTTATACACTGTGGATGTATGTATGACGCCGTACGGTGATGCTAGAGACTGGTGCAGTCAACCCCTAAAGTTTTAGTTCCTGCTGGTTCCTGTTGCCTCCAGCTCTAAGACAAAATAGAATGATTCTATGGAGAAAATGGACTCTAGAAAGAACAATTAGGGGATGAAATGTTCAGAGAGCTCCACATATTTAGAAAAAATGGACGTGCAATATTTGTATTTGTCTAACAAGTCATGCTTATCTGTTGTGCAAGTGATAAATAGCCAATATAAAGTGTTTTTTTATCTTTGTAAAAGCTTTACTGAACAAGAAAAGTGAAATGAATTGAACGAACTAGAAACTGTAAGTAACTAGGCTTCTCATTCCAGCGACATCGTAAACCACTTGAGTGTCACTCTAGTGGTTTATAATGTTTCCAGACTCTCTCGATGGAATTACAGCCTACTGATCATTTCCCATTTATCACACTACTTTTTTTATTTTTATTTTTTTTAACAAAAGGACAGGCGTGCACCCTGGCAGACAGTAAAAAGCATCCGCACGTATGTTCTCCTCTTTGGGGTGGGGGGTGCTTGCACTGCTCCTTGAGCGGCTCCTGCTGGTAGGCCAGCAGGGATGTACTTAACAATGTGTGTGACCACAGGTTGCCAGTCTCCCAGGACGCTGCAATGTGCAACCATGAAGTGGGGAGGAGTCACAGGGGAAGGGAGAAAATGGGAAAAAGACCACTTTTGGTACACCAGATGATGGCCCTCAGTGTGTCCCCTCTCACACCATCCAACCATCAAGTGCATCATCCCTGTCCCCCCAACCACATCCCCATCTGCAGTGCTTCCTGCTAGGCGAGAGGAGGGAGACCCGCTGGCATGGATAAGCCAGAACCAAGGGGATGTTGGAGAAATTGGGGAACTTGAAGGTAAGGGCTGGTAGCGAGGTTAAGTCTGGTGGGCAGGGGGAGTGCGTGTGGGGCCCAAAGGTTAGGGGCACTGAGGGGGCATGGGAAGGAAGGAAGGAAGGAAGGAGAAAAAAAAAAATAAATCATCCATATTTTACTAACATACTAAAATGCCAGCAGAATAGGCCTAACGGTCTTTCTTGTCTGCTCGTTTGGTCAGCCTCCACCCTAGGAGTTGACCTTGCTGCCCCCCTCGCCCTCTCTGGCTTCTCCCTTCCCAGTTCAGGATATTCTCGCTGCACTGGATTTTGCTTCTAGAACCCTTCCCCAGTACCTGTCCCACCCCCTCTTGAACCCCTTCACAGTCTCTGCCTCCACCAGCCCCCTGGGCAGCGCATTCCATGGCTCCGCCACCCTCTCAGTGAAGTAGCACCTCCTCCTTTCTCCCCTGAATCTTCCCCCCTTCCAGCTTCCACCCATGCCCTCTAGTTGCCCCCTCCTCCTTCTTTCTAAGCACCCAGACTGCTCTTCCCCTATTTACCCCCTTCATGTACACGAAGGCCTCTATCATGTCCCCCCGGTCCCTTCTCTCTTCCAATGTGTACATGTTTAGCTCTTCGAGCCTCTCCCCATAGGTCCTGTCCCCAAGCCCCAAATAATTTTGGTTGCCCTCCTCTGGACCCTCTCCAGGAGTTTAATGTCCCTCTTTAAGTGTGGCCTCCAAAACTGCACGCAGTACTCTAGGTGCGGCCTCACCAAGCAGTTATACAGAGGGAGTATCACTTCCCTCCTTCTGGAGGTGATCCCCCTAGCACTGCATCCCAGCATCCTGTTGGCCTTCGCTGCTGCCCTCCTACAAGTCTCAGTTGTTCATCTTGACATCCACCACCACCCCCAGGTCCCTCTCAGCCATTGAAACCTGTAGCATTTCCCCCCCAGCTTAGAAGCTTTCAGCTTAGAAGGATGAATTCAATTTAATAGGGCACCCTAAATAACCCTCTTTTAACTGACTATTTTTTAGTAATAATGCTAAAGAGATGTATACATTTTTCTTTCAATTTGGTTTTCTAAATCCAAGTAAGACAATGAGGAACTCTCAGTGGCTGTCCACCTGCCTATTAAGCTTGCATGAGATACCCCACTGTGTTCTAAAGCACCTATTAAAGTTAACACCTTTAAGAGTATGATAAAGTTTGTAAACAGTTAACATGTAGCTATCAATGTCTTAAGTTATTTTTGAGTAGATTCTTCTTTTCTTGGCTGCACAGGGCTCTAACACAGACTGCTTTCATGGTGAGCTGGGCACAATTTCAGATGCATCCTGAATCTTTGAGACAATTTCCTGAAAATAATTTTTGGATTTAGAATGGAATAAATATATGCATAAAAACTCACCTGAGGTTTTCGAGTTCTTGCTTTCTTAAAGGAGAAGAAGGTGGGGCTGAAATGAACTTATCTCCTTCATGGCTTTTACTGCTGAAAAGTAATGAAATCCTGTCAACTGTTAGTGATCAACACGTACGCAAAGATTTATGTGCACACACACCAGATACAGATCTGTGTCATTCTCTTAAAATTACTATGGTTCTGTAGCACCACTACAGTTAAATATTGATTGAGCAGGCACTAATTTGTTGAATCCTGCTTTAACTCAATTATGCTTGGGTGGCTATTTTGTTATCAAGGTTAAGCAATGGAAAGCTCAGACTTCAAAAAGTTAAGGATGCTCATAATGCAGCCATCTTTTGACACTGGGAACTGTAAACTGTCACTCACACATTGATGCAGGATCTACAACACCTACATACTTGGTAATGATTGGCTGGGTAGTTTTTAAGTAGCAAGGTGTCAAAAAACAGAAAGTACAGTTACATGAGAATTTACCGTAACAGTAGATCTTTGAGAGAGGCTTTTGCAGTTGGTACTCACATATAAGACTAAGCTGCAGGCGCTAGGACCATACGGAAAACTTCTAGCTAGCAGTGTCTGGTGGGGGACTGCCCCCGAAGTCACGTGATCGACATCAGTGTGGTGCTATATAGGGAGCGATCCCACGCCTGCCCTCCAGTTCACCTGCCGGAGACCTAGAAAGGTGCGACAGAAGAGAAGGAGTGGGCTCCTGGAGCTAAAGGCAATTCTAGGAGAAAGAGTAGAAGAAACCCAGGGGTAGGTGGGAGGGAAAGTAGTACCTACTGCAAGAGCCTCTCTCAAAGATCTACTGTTACGGTAAGTTCTTACATAACTGTACTATCTTACTCCGAGAGGGCTCTTGAAGTAGGTAGTCACTTATAGGACTGAGTCCCAAGCAGTAACCTGAGACAAGTCTGGGACATGGGAGGTAGGAACGGGTTTGTAGAAAAAGCAGGGCACTCATGATAAGAGTCCCTGCAAAACAGCAAGGCCGAAGCCCACATTGCGCCTTGAAGCAATGTCCAAACTGTAATGTTTGGTGAAGGTATGTACAGAACTCCAGGTTGCAGCCGCGAAAATGTCTGCAGCTGAAATGTTCCTGAAGCAAGCAGCAGAAGCAGCCATGCCTCTGGTTGAATGTCCTTTGACCTCCCCTGGAAGGGGTTTGTTGTACTTGTAACAGAAAGTAGTGCAATGCAGTTTGACAACCATTTGGACAAACACTGTTTAGAAACAGCAGCGCCCTCCCTTTTGGGCGTAAAGGAAACAAACAATTGGTCAGTTTTACGGACAGGCTTCGTCCTGTTCATGTAGTACTGAAGAATTCTGTGTACATCCAGAGTGTGCAGAAGTGCTTCACCCCGGTTGGAGTTCTCCGGGTAGTACACTGGCAAGTCAAGTGACTGGTTCAAAGTGGATTATGATACTACCCTAGGTAAGAACTTTGGACTGGTTCGTAGAGCCACCCGATCTCTGTGAGAAATCAAGTAAGGTATCTTACACATCAGGGCCTGAAGCTCGGAAATCCTTCAAGCTGAAGTGATGGCCACTAGGAAGAGTGCTTTCCAGAAAGGCAGCGCATGTCCAAACTCACTGCCAGCTCGAAAGGAGGCAGTGTGAGTTTCTCTAGGATGAAATTACAAGTCCCAGGGTGGAGCAGGGCTCTGTACTGGTTGTTTTAAATGGAGGATCCCCTTTAAGAAGGTTTTGGATACCTCCAGCTGGGCCAGTGTATTGCTTCCCACAGGGATGTGGTAGGCAGAAATGGCAGATAAATGGACTTTCAAAATCGAGTAACTAAGGCCCAGATCATAGAGATACAGCAGGTAATTCAAGACCTGCGTGACTGAATAGGAGAAAGGTTCTAGCCCCTTCGAGTCTGCCCATATGGAAAACCTTTTCCATTTTATGGCATAAGTGGTTCTAGTGGAAGGCTTTCTGGCCTCCACCAGAATTTGCGCTACCCACGGGGAGACCCCAAAACATGCAGCAGCTATGTTAGTAGGTGCCATGCATGCAGAGGAAGGGACCTGAGACCTGGATGTACCAGGGTCCCCTGTTCCTGTGTCAAGAGATCTTGAGAGACTGGCAGTGGAAATGGAGGCTCCACTGACAGTTGTTGCAGTAGAGAGAACCATATTTGTCTCGGCCAGAAGGGAGCAATGAGAATCTTTCGGGCTCCTTCTGCCTGGAGTTTCATTAGTACTCTCTGAACCAATGGAAGATAAGGGAAGGCGTACACAAACCTCCCCTTCCAGCATAGAGACAGTACGTCTTGCCAGAAAACACCACACCCTGGAGCTCGTGAGCAGAAGGTTGGTAGTTCTGCATTGAGCAGGGAGGTAAACAGGTCTATTTGTGGCCTTCCCCACCTTCTGAAGATGTCGTCTACCACTGACTGTCTGAGCTCCCACTCGTGTGGGCTGGCTTGTGTGTGGCTAAGTGCGTGTGCCAGGACGTTCTGAATGCCTGGCACATGGACTCTGTCAAATGAAGGTTGTGCTGACTGTGTTTATGTGTGGCTGGATTAAATTTCTGGCAATGCTCATGCCCCTCGATCTTATGGCCTGGGCCCAGGCAAAGAAGACCGAGGGAATGGCTGTCCTTGAGGGAGCAGAGTTCCACAGGAGTCGCACTCGGTCTTATGTGATTCTGAAAACGTCTGAGACGACATGCACGATCGACTAATAGAATACTTTTTTAACAAGAACAAATTATGAGAAACAGTAATTTAAACAGTTTAAGAGATACTCAGGCAAAGATGGCGTCGACATTAGCAACAGTCTTCCGTGAGGTCCGACATGCACAGGTCGACGCCGGGAAAGAACTAGAGGCCAGACATGGGGACCGTTCCCTATATAGCACCATGCTGACATAGGTCACATGACATTGGGGGTGGTCCCCCGCCAGACACTGCTAGCTAGAAGTTTTCCGTATGGTCCTAGCACCTGGCAGACTAGTCCTAAATGTGAGTACCTACTGCAAGAGCCCTCTCAAAGTAAGATCTATGGTTTTATAAAGCTTTTTCTTTTGTTCAAGGAAAATGGAAAAAGGTGAAGAGTCACTGTCTGAAATGTTTAGGTTCATTAGAACCTGTCATAAAAGAAGTGCTGCTGGGGTGTTGTGAAAAAATAATGAAAAATTAAAAGGTGTAACTGTGGTGTTTTTCGTTTCTTCTCACTTTTTTCATAAGGTGTTTTCAGGTGCCAACAACTGCATTCCGGAACCGTGGACAGTGATTATGGGCACACACACTACCATTGTCACATCACTACTGTCGCCCCCAAATGAAACATCCAGCACTAGGAGTCAATCTCAGGTACCTGGAAACATGCCCCGACACCTCCATTTAAAAGTGTGGTACTAGGAGCCCATCACTGGTACCGGCAAACACGCTCAATCCCTTGAACATAACGTCTGGTAATGGGAGTCCATGCTAGAAAACAGGACTTAATCTACACCCCCACCCCAAAATCTAGCACCAGAAGCCCATCCCTGGTATCAGAAGAAGGAAAGTTACTTACCAGTAACTAACTCTTGATCTTCTGGAGTATCCCCTCCATACTGCCACAATCCTTGGTCTAAGTATCCAGGCACTAAGACCATGTGGGAACCAGAACATTTGAGGCGGACAGCGATGACATATGGCACTGATATAAGGTGACACGCCTATGTTGACACCACATATAGCATCACTGGCCCCCAAACACATTAGTACCACTTTTTTTTTTTTTTTTTTTACTAAGGAGGAGAGCTCCTCCCACTAAGTGGCAACCCCCTCTTCCTACCCGGGCTGGAGGATCAGGGTTTCCGAAGCTGGGAAAGAAGCGGGATTCAGTGTATTCGGGACTTGTATAAGGGCATGCTTTTCCCCTCTGGAGGAACTAAAGACTGGTTGGGGATCCCAGTTGGTCACTCATTCAGGTTCTTCCAAGTGAGGGACTTTGTTTGTGTTAGGGGAACCAAGCTCACAGCCACTGCTCCAGCTGAACCTAGAAGGGCAATCTGTAAAGCCCGAGTGACCCTAAGGGGATAATAGGGGTGGTGGTTCTGATACTAAGAGTGGGATTGACTGAGGACAACCAAGCAGGAGAACAAGATGGGAAAAGGATTTAGGAATTGAGTTGTCAGAGGCTAATTGGGAGCTAATGGTGGAGACGATATGGCCTACTATTATCTAATAAATATAAGGAAGCAGCCTATAGGTTTATCCACAGGCTCTTTTTCCATCGGTCATGGTTCATAAAAGTCGGTTAGAGGTTCCAGAAACTTGCCCACGTTGCACCAAAGAGGTTGGTAGCATTCCATTGTTTCTGGAAATGCTCTCACTGCAAGGCTTCTGGAAAGAGGGTAGGATTCATAAATGAGAAAGCAGAGGCTGGGGTACATATGCATCCAATTGACATACTGTTTGGGATTGAATGGGGAAAGGAAGATGGTACCCTGCACAAAAATGGGTTAGAGTGGCCTTTAGCAATTGCGAGGCAGTGTATCTTAAATACATGGGTATCAGCTCAGGTCCCCACCTTGCCCAGTGGAAGACCTTGGTCATGTCTGCTTTGGCCATGGAGAGAAGGGCTTTCCAGATCCAGGAAGAGCAGAGATGTTTGGTGCTATTTGGAACCTGCCATTTTGGCTATCTCTTTGCCTGACTAGGTATATGGCCAGGAGGAGAGACTAGGAAAGATGTGCCCTAGATGCGAGGGTAGGGTGGGTATGCCACTTGATGATTGCCCCTCCTGACGAATGTAACAAAATGCTGTCCTTGCCTGATGTTACCCTCTGAAGCAGTATTACCTATTTTGGGCTCTCATTAACTGACTAATTAATTGATTGATTAATTAATGGATTGGTTGGTTAAATACTTCGCTCTGTGTTGGGACAATGAAATGTGGATCTTTGTAAATAGTTTTTAATTACTTATTTAGGTACGGGGGGTTGGGGAGGAAATCAGAGTTTAGGTCTCTTGGGGGTCCTTTTTCTTTTTTTTTTTTTTTTGTGCAGTTTACAGGTTCTTTGGACTTTGAAGTTTATTAACTTACCCTAAAGGTCTGGTCAAATATGTATATGAGGGCGTTGGGATAAAATTAAAATTTGTTTAGACCCTCTGCCTTGTGATAATGGGGTAAATGTCACTGTATCTGCATTATATGTCTGTTTGCTTTTTGTATATATGTTTGGAAATGCAAATAAAATTTGTTATACAAAAAAAAAAAGGAGGAGAGAAAGGAACAGACCACTGAGAAGGGGAAAAAGTTAGCTACTTATCAGTAACAGTAGATCTTCGAGAGAATATCCTTTATAGAGTCACAGTTTTGGTACTGCAAGCCATCGGTGTCATGACTACTTGGTTTATGCAGGAGATTCTCTTAAAGATCTACAGTTACTGGTAACTAACCAAAGTCTGGCAGCTGAAACTCAACACCGAGAAGTGCTAAGTGATGCACGTAGGGAACAAGTACCTCAGGACGGAATTTTGGGTGGAAGGGGTCAAGCTGGACACTACCTCTGAGGAAAGGGACCTGGGAGTCATCATAAGTGATTCCCAAAACAATTTAGCCACTGTAACAAGGCCTACAGCAAGGCAGCCAACATGTTAGGCTGTATTGGGAGGGGGTTCAATAGCTGGAGGGAAGAGGTGATACTACTTCTCTACAGCTCACTGGTGCGGCCACATCTGGAAAAATGTTCCCAGTTCTGGAGTCTCCACATTAAAAAAAGACAGACTAGAGATGGTGCACCTTACAGTAACCAAAGCAATTCATGGCCAACAGTGCAGAACCTATTAGGGTCGACTTACGGCTGTGAACATGTACTTGGCTAGAGACCAGGAGAGAGAGGAAATATAAAAGACCTTCAAGTTCCTTAAAGGAATGAACAAAGTAGATTGTGAGGGAATATTTAGCAGGAATGGGGAAACAAGAACAGGAGTACCAGAGTGTAGGCTGGCAGGGAGGAGATGCAGGATGTCTTGAGAAAGCTTTATTTTACAGAGAGTGGCTGTGCCATGGAACAGCCTACCAGCAAACCTTGTGGGTGCAACAGCCATTAATGGTTTTAAACACAGCTGAGACCAATTAAACGGCTTAACAGTTACACAAGCAGAAGCAGTAGGGTAAAAGGGGGAGGTGAGGACAATAACTCTGATCAGACAATAGGTCCTGAGGTCAGATAGGGAACAACAAAGCAGACTGGCTGGGCTGATGGTCTTTTTCTACCAACACTTTCTACGTATGTTTCTTTGAGGATATCTTCCTAAATAGAATCACACCTTTAATTCCAGAGTGGGAGAAAGGCCAGCAGAAAGGATATAAAAGACCCTTATGACAGAAGATCATGAAGGACAGTAAGGCTGAAACCAGCCTGACTATGGGACACCAGATCCAGACAGTAGTGTTTAGTGAAA
This sequence comes from Neoceratodus forsteri, assembly GCA_016271365.2. Lineage (NCBI taxonomy): Eukaryota > Metazoa > Chordata > Ceratodontiformes > Ceratodontidae > Neoceratodus > Neoceratodus forsteri. The sequence goes on from CM057456.1 coordinate 1,067,847,054, forward strand.
GTAGGGACAAACCTCCATGTGGTGGCAGAGAAGGAAAAATTACTCACCTTAGTAATGTTGTTTCTTCTAATGGAGTCTTGCTATATTATGACAATTGCAGTATGACCGCAGGTTAGAACTGCTCCTGAGGTGAAATAGATAACTTTCCATGCAGGCATGGAACTTAAGAGTGCGAGCTCGGTTGAAAACTCTGTCTGTTGTGCTTCAAACGCAAACTGTCAGATCTTTACGAGCTAAAACTCACTAAGGTTCTGTGTGGAAGCTGTAAACCTACACTAGCCAACTGGCTACTAACATAACACTCATTTTTTGGCCTAAAACAAAGACTCAAGTCAGGAGACCAAAAATGCAAAAACACAACACCAATTCACCCAAAAGGTAGGTGAAAAACAACAAGGTGGGCATAAAAAGTGCCAACCCTGTACTGCCCACCCACATCCCAAAACAGAGGTTCTGAGAGGGGCAGGCAGGGAGGGAGGTCATAATATAGCAAGACTCCATTAGAAGAAACAACATTACTAAGGTGAGTAATTTTTTCTTCAAACAACATGAAGTCTTGCTATATTATGACAATTGCAGACTACACAGCAGTACCCCCACGGAGGAGGGACAGAACCTACTTAGGAAATAGGCTCTGAAGCACGGCTGTGCCAAACCGAGCATCACACCTAGCCTGGATGTCCAGGGAGTAATGCTTGGTAAAAGTGTGAACTGTTTTCCAGGTAGCTGCTTGACATATTTCTAGAATAGGAATGTCTCTGGCAGCAGCCAGAGAAGCAGCTGTACCTCTGGTAGGGTGAGCCCTCAGGCCTGAGGGGGAACTTTACCCAACTTCTCGTGAGCAGAATTGGATACAAGAGACAATCCACCTGGCAATGGATCTTTAGTGGCTGGCTTCCCTTTACCAACTTCGCCATAAGTGAGGAACAGTTGGAGGGAGTCAAACCTATGACCCTTGGTACGCTCTATGTAGTAACTAAGGGCTCTCTTCACATCTAGGCTGTGCAGCCTCCTTTCCCCAGAGGAGGAGTGGTCAGTGAAGTACAGTGGAAGTGAAATAGATTAAGGTGGAAATCTGAAACCACCTTAGGCAGGAACTTTCTGTTAATCCGAAGGACCACCTTATCTCTGTGAAAAGAGATAAACTCCTGCTCCACTGACAACGCTTGTAATTCACTTATGCGTCTGGCAGAGGTGATGGCTACCAGAAACACGGTTTTCCAAGTCAAGTACTTGAGCTCAGCTGAAGACAAGGGCTCGAATGGGGGTTGCATAAGCTGAGCAATGCAAACATTAAGATCCCAGGCAGGGGCAGGATCCCTGAATGGAGGGTTGGTGTGAAACAACCCCTTAAAAAACTTGGAAAACAGGATGAGCTGAAAGAGAAGAGGATTTACCTGCTGAAGTAAAAGCAGACACGGCTGCCAAGTACACCTTCAGGGTAGCTGGTCTCAGCCCCAAAGAATTCAGGTGGACCATATAATCCAGGACTGTGGGTAGATCAGCAGAGACTGGGGAAATATGCTTTTCCAAGCACCATATGGAAAACCTTTTCCATTTGGAATTGTAAGTAGCCCTGGTGGAAGGCTTCCTTGAGGCCTTCAAAATATCCATTACACCTTGAGAAAGGTGAATCAGCAACTCTAACTCTTCAAGAACCAAGCCTTGAGATTGAGAGATTTGAGATCTGGTACCAGACCCTTCCTGGGCACAGGTTAACAGATTGTGATTCCTGGGAAGGCACAGGGGAGGATGGACTGCTAAGGACAGCAGGAGTGGATACCAGGGCTGTCTGGCCCAATCCGGAGCTATCAGAATGACTCTGCAAGATTGGGATCTGATTTTGACTAGCACTTTGAACAGGAGAGGAAAGGGAGGGAAGGCATAGAGAAACTTCCCCTCTCAAATGAGGGCTAAGGCATCCAGGGGGAGTGAGCCCAACACTGGGGGCCTGCAGCAAAAAAGAGGAAGTTGGTGATTGTCTGGGGCTGCAAAAAGATCTATCTGCGGGGTGCCCCATCTGGCAAATACTACTCCCAAGACCAGGGGATCCAGTGACCATTCATGGTGGCCCTGGGAAATCCTGCTGAGAGCATCTGCCAGGACATTGTCCTTGCCTGGGAGGCGAACTGCCGTAAGGGAGGTGTTCAGGGAGTAAGCCAGAGACCACAACTTCATTGCTTCGGTGCACAAGGCCGTAGACCGGGTGCCCTCTTGCTTGTTGGTGTACCACATTGTAGTGGTGTTGTCTGTTCTGACCTGAATACTCTTGTTCTGAACAGATTTGGAAAAAGCTTGAAGTGCTAGAAAAACTGCTCTGAGCTCCAACAGGTTGATGTGGAGCAGAGATTCCTGGGGAGACCACAGACCCTGGGTGGTGAGGTCGCCCATGTGAGCTCCCCAGCCCAAGAGGGACGCATCTGTAGTAAGGATTAGAGAATGAGACTGAGTGACAAAAGGAATCCCTTGTCTCAGGTTGCTCTGATCCTGCCACCACTGTAGGGCTTGGATCAGGGTTCGAGTTACTGGGATCAACTTGGAAAGAGGATCCCTTCTTTGAGACCAAAAAGCTCTCAAATGGAACTGGATGTCCCTCATCTGAAATCTTGCTCCCTGCACAACTGCTGTGGAAGCAGCCATGTGTCCTAGGAGCTGCAAAAAATGCCTTGCTGGCCGGGAGACCTGCAGAGTAAATGAGGAGGCCAGGGAGACTAGGGTCTTTGCCCTGTCCAGGGGAAGGAGGGCCCTGGCTTCCTGTGTGTTTAGTTCTGCGCCTATGAAGGTAAGAAGCTGGACAGGCTCTAGAACTGACTTTGAGAGATTCAGAAGGAAACCTAGAGAGGTAAGCAGTTGCTGCGTTATCTGAAGGTGTAAATTGACCTGGTCTGGGGACTGGCCAACTATGAGCCAATCGTCCAGGTAAGGAAAGATGGCAATCTTTTGCCTTCTTAGGTAGGCAACTGCTACTGCCAGGTATTTGGTGAATACCCTTGGGGCAGAAGTGAGGCCGAAGGGCATTGCTCTGAACTGGTAGTGGCCTGACAGCAGCTCGAACCTGAGGTACTTTCGATGGGAGCTTCTGATGGGAATATGGATGTAGGCATCCTTGAGGTCCAGGGAAGCTAGCCAGTCCTCTGGCCTTAGAGAGGATAGGATAATTCCCAGAGTCACACCATTTTGAACTTTGGCTTTAAAAGGTGCTTGTTTAAATATCCGAGATCCAGGATGGGCCGCCATTCTCCTGTCTTTTTTGGGGTAAGGAAGTACCTGGAGTACAAACCTTTGCCCTGGTGTAGGGGAGTTCCTTTCCACAGCTCTGAGAGCCAGGAGGGTCGAGACCTCTGCCTCTAGGGCGAGTGCCTCTGATGGAGATGCAGGTGGAAAAGATCTGGTTCTCAGCTTTGGAAATTTTTTGAAGCTGAGAACCAGTCCCTGGCTTACTACTTCCAGGACCCACTTGTCTGATGTTAAAGACTTCCAGTCCTGGACAAAGTAAGCCAGCCTGCCCCCTACAGGTAGAGGAGAATCGGCCCTGGCAATCCCATCAGGGTGCCTGCTTGGCAGGGGCTTTGGGTTGAGGGGTGGAAGCAGACCTGCTTGTACCCCGTCTGCCTCTCCCTCTAAAGAACCCCCTCTGAGCATAGGCAGAGGAGGAAGCTTGGGCTTGGTAAAAAGGCCTATGAAAAGGCCTGCCCCTGCCTCTAGGAAGCTGCTCTTGAGGAGTGGCCTGCCTTTCCTTGGCCTGTGCACTCCTATAGGTGGTCCTATATTCATCCATTTTCTTCATGTAATTCTCTGTTTGCTCCCCAAACAGAGAATTTCCCACATCAGGAAAATCCATGGCCTTAGACTGGGTATCCTGAGACAGGGTAGTACATCTGAGCCAAGCCATCCTGCGAAGTGCCACAGATGTAGCCATGACTCTCGATGAAACATCATTAGAGTCCACTGCAGCATGAAATTGCACCTTGGATGCCTCAATACCATCAGCAGCCACCTGTTCCAGCTCCCTGGCAAGCTGGTCAGGGACTTGTTTTGCTAGGGCCAGCACAGTATCCCATCTGGATTTCTGGTACCTACCAGCATAAGCCATATAATTTGCTTGTCTGAGTCCCAAAGATGCTGCCATGTACTGTTTCTTTGCCATAGCATCAATCTTCCTGGAGTCCTTCTCAGGGGGGTGTGAAGCTAGGGGAATATTAGCCTTGTCACAGGCTGCAGCCTGCACTACCCCCACATGGCTGCATTGTTGAGTGAGGAAATCAGTGTCGGAGCCTGATAAGGTATACCTCTTGTCCATCCTTTTATCCACAGAAGGTATAGTGTGAGGAGTTTTTAAAACTTTTACTGTCTGTTTCCGAAAAGATTTATGCAAAGGAATAGACGGTCTCCTAGACTCTGGAATATCCATCATTTCTACATAGTCTGGCTCCTCTTGGTCATCAACAGCTTCCTCAACAGGGAGCTGGAGAGTTTCAGCAACTTTTTTATAAAACATGAAATGAGAAGGGGACTCAGAAAGCCTTGGAGGAGAAACCCCTAGGGGTCTATCTGGAGAGATGTCCAGATCAATGGGCACATCCAGATCTTCAAAACCATAATCACTCTCCTCATATTCCTCCTCCCCCTCCCCCGGTTCATAAAAATCCTCAAAATCATAATCTTGAACCGGTGGAACCGGCCGAACAGAACGCTTACCTGAAGGTGTCCGTTCGGTCAGAACCGGAGAGAGAGACTGGACAATTTGAATTGCTTTAGCTATTTCCTCAGCAGTTGGGGAGAGAACTTTTGGCTCTACACTAGCTGACTTTCTAGTCCTTTTTGCTGGAACCGGCTCCTCAGAACTGGCTCTTCATTTGCCCGAGGAAGTATCGCCCTGGTCAGATGGCACTCCCTCCGGTTCAGTTGGTACCGAACTGGGCTGGCCATCCGGGTCAACGGACTTTTTGGCCTCCCTTTCCCTGAGCCTACCAACTCTCTTATCTATGGTGGCAGCAGGGAAATTGTGACAAATCTGGCAGTCTGAATTGAGGTGGTCAAACCCCAGACAATAGACATGTGTGGTGTGTGGGTCAGCCTTAGCAAAAGCTTCCCCACAAACACTACAGTGTTGAAACCCAGTGGGTCCGGTTTTTCTTTTGGGTTTCTCAGACATAATGCCAGCCTAACCAACTTGCCCATTTATGGCAATCCACCAAGCAAGACACCCTTATTGGTTCCCAACCGTGTCATGGGTCGTGGAGAAAAACGTAGTGAAATCCGCTTTTTTTAGAACCGATAAGGACCGGGAACCGCACTCTAAAAAAGGACTAGTAGATTTAAATGCAACCTGATTGGTTCAGACTGAACCGATAAAGAATTACAAGTTCCACACAGAAAAACTAAATGTAAAACCTATCTATTACTTATATTACCACAGACAAAGCTTGAACCGACCGGTTGCAGTTTAATTTCGGCTAAAAAACAAAAAATAATACTTTTAAACCGACAAAATGAACCGAGCAGAAGGAGAAATCTCTGGAGCGACTGTTCAGTGAGGCGGAGTAAAGAATCTGACAGTTTGCGTTTGAAGCACAACAGACAGAGTTTTCAACCGAGCTCGCGCTCAAAGTTCCATGCCTGCATGGAAAGTTAACTGTTTCACCTCCGGAGCAGTTCTAACCTGCGGTCATACTGCAATTGTCATAATATAGCAAGACTTCATGTTGTTTGAATGTAAGAATATATCAGCTGCCAAGACTGAATGAAAACAAGCCACAGAAGTGTGCATGCAAGGGTGGCATGTTCACAGTCTGGACCAGAAAGCTCCTTACCATATTTCTGGTACAAAAAGAAATGTTTGATGTCAACCATTTGGAAAGGCACTGCTCAAAAATAAGGGCAGACACCATCCTGGTGGCGAATAAAACAAAAAGCTGTGAGGACTTTCTACAGTCCTTCATGTAGTCTGTATTGAACAGTAAGGCTCTATGGACATCCCGAGAATGCTGGATAACTTTTCCTACATTCTGAGGAGGATGAGAAGACAAACAAACACACACAAGAAGGTGGATAATCTAGTTCAATGTAAACTCAAAAACTACCTTCTGAAGGAACCTAGGATGAGTACGCAGTCAAATCAGACGCTGGTGAAAAACAAGGTACAGGGGATCCACAACCAAAGCCCACATCTTGGAAACTTGCACAGTACAGGTGATCACCACCAGAAGAAGCAGTTTCCATGAAAGGAAAAGCATATCACAAGTGGCCGCAGGTTCAAAAAGAGCCTTATAAGAAACTCCAGAACCAACTTAACAGCCTCACACTGTACCTGTAAACAGCACATCTAGAGCTAACTGAGTGAACGAGTTTAGGTCCCACACTGGAACCTGTCTAAGGAATGGGGGATGAAGATACAGCAGCCATTTAAGGAACCTGTGGGACACCTCTAACTGGGCCACAGTCTTGCCACCTAAGATGGCATGAAAAGTAGAGATGGGGGGGGGGGAGCTTACCTGCACAGAAGAGTGCTGTAGGCCATAGCCCAAAAGGAACAGAAGGTAGTCCAAAACACTGTTATCACACACAAAAAAAAAAAAAAACAGTCAAGGGAGCGAGAGATGCACCAAATACTGAAATATTTTCATTTCAGGGAACAAGAGCGTAGTGCAGAAGGCTTAAAAGCCACTAATAGAACACCAGAAATGGCATGCGAAACTCTGAAGTGGGACAGCTCTATGTCCTCAGAAATCAGGTGTTAAGTTGCAGGGACAGAAGGTCCTGGTGCAACGGACTGTCATGGTCATACAACAGAAGCCTCACTTGTTAAGACAGGAGATTCCACTACAGTCTGCCACAGCAGAGGAAGCCAAATTAGTTTGTACCAGAAGGGGGCCACCAGTATCATTGTGGCCTGCCCAACTGAAGCTTGAGCATTAACTCCTGAAACACAGGAACTAGAGGGGAGGGGGGAAGGAGTACAGAAACATCCCCTTCTAGGAGAGACCCTAGAGCAAGCGAGCAGAAATGAGGCAATTTTGCTTTCTGCAAGGAAGCAAAAAAGTCCAGCTATGAAAGACCCCTGCCAGCAATTTTGCGATCACATTGTTAAGGAGCTCCCACTCGTGGGAAAGAAGAGCCAATCCTCTGAGATAGTCCGCCAAGACATTTTGTAAGCCAGGTAGGGAAGCAGTGACAATTTATATATGTCTTGTGTTTGGGCCCCTTCCCACTTTTGCATGACTTCTCTGCAGCAAAGGTAGGAGTGGGTACCTCCAAGTTTCTTGTCATAGTGCATGACGTAAAGCTTGTTCATTTGGACCATCAGAATATGACAAGAATGTGAGTGGTGAAGGCCTTTGGGCCAAGAAGAACAGTCCTCCTCTTCAGAATGTTATGCAGAGACAGCAGCCCAACTGAAACAGAACATTCTTGATCTTTAATGTATCCAGGTGAGCTCCCACCTTATCCTGCAGGTATCCATAATTGGGACATCTGGAGTGATGGGAACCCCTGAAGCAGCTGGGACCAGTCTTTCCATCAGCAGAGAGCCCTATGCAAGGTGACTGTTTCTAAGGCGATTTAGAGATTGGGCAGCCTGGTCCCCCTAGGCACAAAGCATCCACTGGGAAAATGCGGATGTGGAGGTGGGCCAGGAAGGGTCAAGAGGCCGCATCAATGAGACTCAGGAGCAGAAGAATGGACCTCACTTGGAGATGAGCACTGAAGAAGATCAGTGTTGCTAGAAAGTATAGTTAAGCAAGAAGATACCATTACAGTAGATCTTCGAGTGGAGCTCTTGCAGCAGGCAACACCTTTAGGGCTGAAGCCAGCAGGCAGAAGGACCCCACAGAAACTTTCTAGCTAGCAATACCAGGCTGGGGACAGTCCCCTATGTCGGCCCACCCACGACATCATGTATGGTATAAAAGGGGCTGTCCCCTAAGCAATCTCCAGTTATACCGCCGGAGACCGGCTAGTGATAAAAGTACAAAGGAGAACTGAGGAATGAAGGTATCTGAAATGGAGAAGAAATTACCAGGGGAAGGAGGGTAGGATAAATAGTACCAACTGTAATAGCTCCTCTTTAAGATCTACTGTTACAGTAAGTTCTTATGTAACTGCACCATCTTACTTCGCTCTTGAGCAGGTAACACCTTTAGGACAGAGTCCAAAGCAGTAGAGGAGAAATCCATAGCAGAAGGGTGGAGGAAGAAATCTTCTCAGTGAAAATTAAGACAGAAGTCCCTGAAGGACGGCAAGTCCGAAGCCAGCTCTGCGTCAGGAACAATGTCCAGACTGTAGTATTTTACAAAGGTGTGGACAGAACTCCAAGTCGCAGCTGCACAAATGTCTGCAGCAGGGTAAGGATTTATCGTACTTGTTGTAACAAAACACAATGCAGTTAACCAACCATTAGGACAAACACGGTTTAGAAACTGAAGACCCTGCCATCCAGAGGGGCAAAAGATAAGAATAACTGCTCAGACTGACGAACAGGATGGGGTACGCTCCCACATAGTAACGGAGCACCTTGTGGACATCCAGAGTATGCAAAAGAGCCCCGGGTTTGAGTACTCTGGACAGTAGACCAGCAGGTGGATATCTTGATTCAAGGTAAACTCTGAGACCACTTTTGGCAAAAACTTAGCATTAGTTCATAAGGACACCCTGTCCTTGTGAAACAGCAACTAAGGCTCCTTACACATCAGGGCTTGCAGTTCAGAAATTCTATGAGCAGAAGTAATGGCAACTAAAAATAATGCTTTCCATGACAGAAAGTGCAGCTTGCAGCAGGTTCAAAGGGAGGTGGAGTTAGTTTATCTAAGATAAACAAAAGGTCCCAAGGCAGGACAGGGTCCCAGATGAGAGGCTTTAAATGAAGCATGCCCTGCAAAAAGGTGTGGGAAAGGTCCAGCTGGGCAACAGATTTGCCCTCGATAGGCACATGGTAGACAGAAATGGCAGACAAGTGTACTTTAAGCAAAGAGTAGCTGTGTCCTGCATCTGAAAGACAGAGGAGGTACTCCAGGACTGAGTTCACTGGGCAAGAGAAGAGATCCAAGCTCCATGCGGTGGCCATAACTCAGAACTGCTTCCACTTCATAGTGTAGGTCGCCCTAGTGAAGGGTTTCCTCGCTGCCACTAGGATGTCTGCTACCACTGGAGAGACTCCAAATCTGGAGATGGCTAGGTCTACAGGAGCCATGCATGAAGATGCAGAGTTCTGAGATCTGGATGGACCAGGGAGCCCTGCTCCTAGGAGAGTAAGTCTGACCATTGGGGGAACTACCATGGCAACGGCGTCCTTCTTTCTTAGGAAGGCGGACAACCTCTTTCGCTCCGGATCGAGGTCTTCAGAGTCCCAGCCATTCAACTGCTGAATGTGACTCATCACATCCATGAAGGAAGGGTCGTCAGGTGGGGAGTGCAGAGTGTCCTTTCTGATGTCAGGGTCGACAGAGGATCTGAATCCCCACCACTGGAGGAGTAGTAGAAGTTCACATCTGAGTACTCTGAGTCCAGGAAAGGAAGGAGACCTTGGGGGGCCTGCATGGCAGTGGTGACGGCAGGTCCCTGCCAGGTGTCTGCCTCCCGGGAGGCGGAAAAGCAGGATGGCCCAAGGGCTCGACAGCTGTCAACCCTTGGGGAGACGCCTTAGCAGGGGTCTGGAGAACTTCTTTGTCTTTATCCTTAAAGAAAGACCACCAGGTAGAAAAAAGTTCATTGAGGCTCTGCGGGATAGCTGGGTTGTCTGGCACCGGGGTGGCAGGTGCAGAGGGTCCTGGTGTCAAGCCTTGCTGAGGTAACCTCAGCATCTGAGTAGTCTGGCACTGGCCATCTGGCGTCAGGGCCGAAGGAGCACCCTCAGGCATTGGAGGAACCTGACTCGAAGTCTAACTATCTGTCACTGGGTCTTCGGTCACTGGCTTGTTAGGCGCTGGCATCAGCAGGCATTCTGCGGAGGCTGGGATTCTCCGATGACCAGGAAGACTGGCGCTTAGGAGGCTGGCGTAGGCTGGGCTGAAGGACTAGCCAGCGGACACCTGGGTGGAGTCGCCTATGGAGGAGGCATCACACCTTGGTGGGACGTGCATCCATTACTCCCAGAGGGAAAGGACGACTGTCCCAGGTGTCACTTCCCAGTGTCGGTCCCAGACGCAAGGGCGGACTCAGCAGACATCCTGGCCAGGAGGGCGACAGACAATGGTCTGCCGCCCAAGCTACTAGGCTTAGAGCTCCCAGGGTGATGGGCTTAACCTTGAGCAGCTGAGAGGTGTGGGAGGACTTCCCACGCCCTGAGGAGCCTTCTCCCGAGACTGAGATCAGGGAGGGTGGCTTTGCTATTGGGAGCACGGAGGCAAGCCTGGAGGATGAAGGGTCGCCAACTTCAGCATCGGGACTGAGAGCGGCCTTCTGCCTGGGATTTCTCCTTGTCCCTGTGCTTGTGTTTGCCACCTGATTTCTTCTCCTTGTGAGAAGATGATGAAGAAGGAGAAGAGGACAAGCTCTTGTGGTGAAGTTCCTTCTCCATAGCAGATATCGGTTTCTTCAGCAGGAAAGCCTCGAGGGTCTTCCGGCACCAGAGCCTCATGCGCTGGTTGAAGTCACGGCCGTGCTGGCAGACCTCGATGTTATGGTCTGGGCCCAGGCAGAATAGGCAGGCTCTGCTTGCTGCATGCACACTTGGAAGGGCGCCTCTCGATGGAAGATGTCGGAGAAGAAAAATTGCATGAAGATTTCACAAACCCTATTAAATAAAAGAAAATCAGGCATTGAAAACATGGCAGAAATGGTGGTTGACTAGCTGAAGGTGTCCACGGAGGTCAGACTTGCGGAGGTAAAAGAACTAAGGATGAGCTGGGAGGCCGCCCCTTTTATACGATAAGTGACATCGGGGGTGGGCTGACATGGGGGCGCTCCCCTGCCTGGCATTGCTAGCTAGAAAGTTTCTGTAAGATCCTGGTGCCTGCCGGCTAGAGTCCTAAAGGTGTTACCTGCTGCAAGAAAGAATCTCAAAGTAAGATCAATCAGTGTTGGTAAAAGATTCCAGAAGAAATGCTTTAGTCATCTTCCAGACAGGATTTAGGAACTGAAGGTGCTGGCATGGGGTCAGGATTGATTTGGGTTTGCTGACTAGGATACTCAGTTGGTCAAACAACCGGCAAATCTGATGCAAAGTCTGTATTCCTGCATCCTTGGAAAGTACCTTGAGGAGCCAACTGTCCAGGTAAAGAAATATGCACAGGGTTTCCTGAAGCAAGGATGAGACCACCAGAGCAAAGCACTTTATGAATACCTGCAGCACTGAAAATAAGTCAAAGGGCAAGACACAAAATTGGTAGTGCCGACCCTTCAAGAGGATGTGTATGTACTGCCAATTACAAAGCCAGACCCCGATGTACGGACAAGCATTCTACATGTCCAGAGTACAAAGCAAAGTCCTTTGTGAAAATGGGGGAGGGGGGAATGAAGAGAGAACATGCAAAACTTTCTCCCCCCCAATAGGGCTTTTTTCCTTCTCCAAAAGAAGTTGAGCAGGTGTTCAGCTCTATCCCTGCCCCCCATGACCAACAATCGCCTCTGTCGACTTACTGGAGGCTACATCCCCCACAGATTCCACCTCCACCTCCCCGGCAGTCATGCCACAACCACAGGAGAAGAGGACAGGGTTTCATAAGGTCCACTCTCCCCAATTTTCACTGTGTTCTCCCATGAACCCCTGCTGAGCTAAGACCCCACTCTTTGAGCCACTCACTGATCTGTATTATCACCAGTCCCCAGCCCGATGGCATTCAGAGACCAAGACGGCTGGCCACCCCTCCTTGAGAGAAGACAGCAGTCCCTGGGATGCTCAACCTCTCCCACCCCGCTGACCCCCGGCAACTTGTGCTCATTTCTGAACACGAGTCGCTGGCATGGCAGGAAGTAAGGCATTCAATGCCTCAGCCCTCCAGCTTACCAGGGCAGCTCCATGCAAATTTTTTTCTAAGCACTGTATTCATTCAGGACTCTGGGGTCTAAGACAGGTTGTAGACTGCCCATCTTCATTAGGATGAGGATCACCTAGAGTAAAAACTCCAGTTCCAGTTAGGGGACTAGCTGGATAGCTCCCTTGTCCAAGACAGTGTGCACTTCAGTTTGTAGTACCAATAAGTGGTTTGGGAGGGGGTAGAAGAAGGGCTGGGAGGATGCACAGGAGGAGGAGATACTAGTTTCAGTACATTACTTTCCCTAATAACGTCTGGGATGCACCTGGACTTCATCTCGGCCATGTAATCAAGAACAGGGATATCCTCATCCCTACCTGAAATGCTGACAGAGGGGAAGGGGAGTGCTGAAGGAGAGTCAGAAGGTGTAGGCAGCAGTGGGGGGCACCCTCTGGGACTTGGACCCTGGAGGGGGTTCTTAAAATGGGCATCCAAGGACTGTTGCTTAGGGACGGCTGTAGCTGTGTAAGACCTATTCCACGACCCTGCGCATGGGTAGAGCAAGAGATCAGTGAAAAAAAAAAAATAAAAAAAAATCAACCACCATTCCCATATGAGGGATGAGGAGCAAGTGACCTCAAGGAGTTAAGAGTCATCTTACAGAGGACTGTAACTCCTTCAGAGTGAACTCACTTTGTGACCACACAGATTCTAGCCACAAAAAGACGAGTTGAGGACCAATTATTGGACATCGGTGGCAAAACCATCAACATGCAGCCATGAATATCTGCGAAAGCAGATGCCAGAGGAAGCTGCATGAGCAGAAGCTTCCGAGGTATCACATGCAGAATGCAGTAAATACTTACTGGCCTCCAAACTGCGTGAAACACATGCTGGACTTTAGCTCTACCACTGCTGTTGGACAATTTACCCACAAAAGTACATAAAGACAATCTTATATGCTATTCTGATGTTTCATCATGTCCAGAGTGCAAAGTCAGAAATATGGACACAGTCATAAGAGGGTACGAGTGGAGGTTAGCTGGGGGTAAGTTTAGGAAGGATGTGAGGCAGTCCTACTTGACCGAGAGGGCAGTGAGCCATGGAACAGAGTGCCAGCAGAAGTTGGGGGGGCATGTACCCTAAATGGGTTCAAAGAAATAATCATCACAGTGATGTTTCTTCTAAGGGATACAACAAAAGTCATACAAATCTGCACCATCTCCATCCAGAGGTGTTGCCACTGTGACAGAACTGAATGCTAGTAGAGTTCAGAATTATGTTCAAACTCTGCACTGTGGTCACTCTCCCCCTGCTGGGATAATGTCATATTTGTTTCTATAAAACAAGGGGAGCAGTAGCAACTATCAACTGTTCTATCCAAAAAATAAAACAAATTCAATTAAAAATAGACAAAAATGATGTCATTAATAAAAAATTAATGACCACTTCTCAAACATTGTTAAAAAAACAAAGGGTTTAAACAAATGAAACCATCGGACTGATTTTTGTATGAACACCTTTTTTTAGGTTCTAGAAGGGGAGGCAAGGTCAGAGATTACAAGACTAAATAGCAGTTATGTAAGAACTTACCGTAACAGTAGATCCTCGAGAGAGGTTCCTGCAGTAGGTCTTCACATATAGGACTGTGCCCCCTGGCATCAGGACCGCACGGCAAACTTGTAATTAGCAATTGTTGGCGGGGCCCACCCCCCGTCGTCAGGTGACAGGATGTCAGCATGAAGGGGTGGTCCTGCACCCGCTCTCCAGTTCTTTTCCACCGGAGACCTAGATAAAGAAAAGCAGAAAAGAGGAGTAGTAGACTCCTGTTACCCTGAGCCCTGGAAGACAGAGTCCTGGGCATGGAACAAGGTAAAAACTCAGGAGCTGGGGGGGAAGGTGGGTTGGAAACTAGACCTACAGCAGGAACCTCTCTCGAAGCTCTACTGTTACGGTAAGTTCTTATGTAACTGCTATATCTTACTTTGAGAGGGTTCCTGCAGTAGGTCTTCACATACAGAACTGAATACCAAGCAGTCTAACAAAAGAAAGGGAGTTGGAGACGAGATTCCAGGAGGAGGAAGATGTTTGCCAACTAAGGGTCTGTCTACGACAGAAGACCTTGCAAAACGGCAAGGCCGAAGCCAGCTCGATGCCTAGAGGCAATGTCCAGACTGTAATGTTTAGTGAAGGTGTGGACAGAAGACCAAGTGGCCGCTGCACAGATATCTGCAGTGGACACATTCCTGAAAAAGGCAGTGGAAGTGGCCACACTCCTGGTGGAGTGGCCTTTGATCGCCCCTGAAGGGGTTTTCCGTACTTCTGGTAAGTGTAATGGATACAGTTAGCCAGCCACCTAGACAGAGTCTGTTCCGTGATCGCTTTGCCCTAACACTGGGAGGCAAAGGCAACAAAGAGCTGGTTCGATTTTTGAACCTCTTTAGTCTGAGAGGTATAGTACCTCAAAATCCTGTGCACATCAAGGGTGTGCAGAAGGTATTCCCCCTTGGTTGGAGTACTCTGGGAAAAAAACTCTGGCAATTCAACACTCTGATTTAAAGTCATTTCCGAAACCACTTTTGGAAGGCACGAAGGATTAGTCCACAGGACCACCCGGTCCCTGTGGAAAATTAAATAAGGCTCTCTGCAAACTAGAGCCTGAAGCTCTGAAACTCTTTGAGCTGAAGTAACAGCAACTAAAAAGAGTGTTTTCCATGCTAGGAAACGCATATCGCAACTTGCTGCTGGTTCAAAAGGGGGCACAGTAAGCTTTTCCAACATGAAATTGAGATTCCAGGGAGGAACAGGATTCCGGACTGGAGGTTTTATATGAAGGATCCCCTTCAGAAAGGTTTTAGAAACTTCTAGCTGAGCTAGGGTTTTGACCTCACCGGAAAGTGGTAGGCCGACACTGCAGAGAGATGGACCTTCAGTGAGGAGTAACTGAGGCCCAACTCTGAATGATGCAAGAGGTACTCTAACACCTGGGAGGCCGAGCAAGAAAAAGGGTCTAAACCTTTCGCAGAGGCCCAGATAGAAATCTCTTCCATTTCATGGCATAGGTGGATCTAGTAGAAAGCTTCCTAGCTTCCAGTAAGACCTGAGCCACCCCTGCAGAGACACCATAGCGAGAAATCGCATGTCCACAGATGCCACGTATGAAGATGGAGGGACCTGAGGCTCAGATGTACCAGGGTGCCCTGCTCCTGGGACAGAAGGTTGTGAGAGAGAGGCAGAGGTATTGGTGGTTCCAAAGTCAGTTGCTGAAACGGCGGGAACCATATCTGCCAAGGCCACAGAGGGGCAATGGGGATCATGTGAGCCCCTCTGCTTGAAGCTTCAGCAGAACCTTCTGTAACAGACGAAAGGGAGGGAAAGTGTACAGCAACTTCCCTGTCCAGGACAGAGACAGTGCATCTCACCAAAAAGCACCATGCCTGGGAACGAGCGAGCAAAGGTTGGATAGTTTTGTGTTGGATGGGGAGAAGAAACAGGTCTTCTACTACTTTCAGCTTTAGTTCCCACTCGTGAGCCCTGGCGACTGATCGGCTGAGACTGTCCGCCAGAATGTTGTGAACACCTGGCATGTGGACTGCTGTCAACGATAGGCCATGCTGAATTGCCCAGTACCACACCCGCATTGCCTCCCTGTTTGTTTAGATACCAGACAGTGGCCATGTTGTCTGTCTGAACGAGGAGTGTTCCCAGAGTCAAAAGTGACTGGAATGCCTGGAGAGCATAGAGCACCGCTCTCATTTCCAGAATACTAATGTGCAGGTTCTCCTTCATAGGAGACCAGAGGCCTTGGGTTCTGTGGTCCCTCTGATGTGCTCCCCATCCCAAGTTCGAGGCATTCGAAGTGAGGATTTGAGAGGGAGACAGAGGGTGAAAGGAGGCCCCCATCAAGAGATTGGTGGGATCTTTCCACCAGAGGATATCCTTTTGAAGGCTGCTGGAGACCAGGATCCTCTGGTCCATGTTGTCCAGGTGCTGATCCCACTGGACTCGGAGAGACCACTGGGTTACCCTTATGTGCAGGCTGGCCAAAGGAACTGTGCGTATGGCAGCCGCCATCAGACCCAGAAGCCGAAGGACTGCTCAAGCAGTAGTCCACCGAGAGGAAGCCACGAATGTGGCTAGTGAAATTAAGGTCTCCACTCGGTCAACTGGAAGGAAGGCCTCACTCGGGACTGTGTCCTGCACTGCTCCAATAAATTGAAGGCGCTGGGAGGGTATTGGCTGGGATTTGGGGACAGTAATAGAAATTCCCATGCTGGAAAAGAGGTCCAGAGTGAAGGAGAGGGATTTCTTCAGGCTGTCCGGTGAGGAGGCTGAAAAGAGCCAGTCATCCAGGTACGGGAACACATAGATGCCTTTGCGGTGTAGAAATGCTGTGACCACCGCTAAGCACTTGGTGAAAACCCACAGTGCTAAAGAGAGACCAAATGGAAGGGCTCTGAACTGGAAATGAATAATAATCCTCCAGAAAAGAGATTTTGAGGAAGAAGCAGTGGGCCGGGAGAATGGGGATATGGAGGTAGGCGTCCTGCATATACAGTGAGCACAGCCATGTGTTTGGTAGGAGCAGGGGTAACAGTCCCTGGAGAGTCAGCATGTGGAATCTCTTGTACTCCACAAAGAGATTGAGCATGCTGAAATCTAAGATGGGTCTTAGATCCCCTGTCTTGTTTGGAACCAGGAAGAAGTGGGAGTAGAATCCCTTTCCTGTCTGTCCCGGAGGAATGGGCTCTATAGCTGCCTTTTTTAGCAGAGCCTGAATTTCCTGCCTGACCAGTTGGAGTTGGTCTGATGGGTAAAAGGACCTTCCCAGAGGGTTGGGAGGAGGTCTCTCCAGAAACTCTATTGAGTGACCTCTTTCTATGAGTTGGAGAACCCACGTATCCAGGTGGAGGCTGAACCTTCCCCCTACCGGTTCCTCAGAGGGAGTCAGAGGGAGCGGAAGGAGGGGTAGGGAGTCAGGAAGCAGAGGGAAGAGGTGCCATTCCTTTGGAGGTGGGTTTGGAAAACTTGGCCTGAGGAGTTTAAGCACCTAGAGTACGACGTTTATTTTGTCGTTTGCTCTGGTTCTGTCTGTTCCACTTCCGTTGGCGGCGAAAAGGCTGCTGACGTTGTTTCTGTCCATAACGGTACATGGAGCAAACGTCCTGAAGGGTCTTTAGCGTCACTGCTAAACAGAACTGAACCCCTGAAAGGAGCGTCCAGGAGAGAAGACTGAACATCATGTGCCAACCCCACCAGACAAAGCCAGGCTAAACGTCAGAGACAAATCCCAGTAGCCACTCCCTGAGCCACTGTATCGACAGAGTCATATGTGGCACGGAGGGCGTGGCAGCAGGATGACTTGTCCATCCTGACTTTTTCCAGGAGTTTATTCCTGAGCTGTTCATCAGGAATCTCCTGAAGGTCTTTCTCCAGTTCTGCTAGGGAGGACTACTGAAAGGCCACCATATGTGAGACGTAGTTAGGGACCTGATGGAGCAGGTGGATGAGACAGATTTTTCTACCATACTGGTCCAGCTGTTTGGAGTCCTTGTCCGGCGGAGAGGCACTGAGGTGTTTGGGTTGGGCCGACCTGTCATGGGCAGCAGTAATGCCCATGGAGTCAGCCTTGGGTTGAGCGGTCAAACAATAGTCCCCTTCCGGGGGAAAATAAGTTCTGTCCACTTTACGTGACAGTCGGAATGAAGGAAGGCTATTGCCAAATAGTGGACGCGAGATCCTCATGTGGTTCCATCCAGGGGGAATGGGATCAACACTGAACAAGTCTAGGTGCTCTGCAAGTCTCTTGCATTGGGGGTCCAGCTCCTTTGAGGCCCAACCACAAAATTTTTGTATGGTTTTCAGAAGCTCCCTAAAGGAGGGATCCTCAGGGGGAAACTTCTCCTTCGGCAGAGGCTCAACAGGACAGTGAGGCTCGGACTGACCTATATCCGAGTCCTCATCCGACTCAGAGGATTCCAGTCTGCTGGGCGAATCCAGAACTTAGTCCCATGGTCTAAGACCTTTTGGAGGCAGAGCTCCCAAATCTCTGTCAGACACCTGGCTAGAGGGCACAGGACTAGGAGGGGGCACCCTGTCAAGAGGGGTGACCGTGACCAGAGGCTGACCCAGCTCTGAAAGGAGTTGAGTTTTTGAGTCCTTTCACCATGCAGGGATGGATTCATGATCATGCTGCAGAGGTGGTGGTGGGGGTTGATAACCCAGATGAAAAAATTACTCACCTTAGTAATTGCTTTTCTTCTCATGGAGTCTTGCTATATTATGACAATTAGCAGTTAGCCACAGCACTTGAACTGCCCCGGAGAGGAAGGAGTTAACTCCAGGCTGACTGGAGTTCCAAGCGCGAGCGCTTTGCTGAAAGCTCTATCTGGCTAGTTTCAAACTGAAACTGTCAGATCTTTACGGAGCCAACACTAAGCAAAAGTCTGTGTGGAAAAAACCTACACTAGCCAAATGGCTACCTACTAGTAGAATAACAATAACAGAAACAACAACAACAACAATATCACCCCTAACAAGCACTATTAGGCCCCTCCCCAAAAGTCAGAAGTCCAGGAGGGGGGCCAAACATACAACCAAAAACAGAAATACCTAGTTTTCCTAATCCTAAAGAAAAGGGGAAAAGGAAAAAGAGCTATAACGGCATGACACAGTGCTTGCACTAATTTGCAACCCTTACCCAAGTAGAAGTTCTGAGAGGGCAGGTTGGGGTGGTCATGATATAGCAAGATCCATGAGAAGAAAAGCAATTACTAAGGTGAGTAATTTTTCTTCAAACATCATGAAGTCTTGCTATATTATGACAATTAGCAGATTACACAGCAGTACCTCCATGGAGGAGGGCCAGAACCTACTTAGGAAATAGGTCTGAAGCACGGCTGTGCCAAACCGAGCATCTCTCCTGGACTGGACATCCAGGGAGTAATACTTGGTAAAGGTGTGAACTGTTTTCCAGGCAGCAGCTTGACAGATTTCCAGAATGGAATATCTCTAGCAGCCGCTAGAGATGCAGCTGTACCCTCTAGGAATGGGCCTCAGTCCTGAGGGGTTCTCTACCTAGTTTTGGTAGCAAAATTGGATACAAGAGACAATCCACCTGGCAATTGTCCTCTTAGTGGCAGGTTTCCCTTTGCCAACCTCGCCATAGGTAAGGAAGAGTTTGAGGATTCAACCTGTGACCCTTGTGCGTGCTCCAAATAGTAGCTTAAAGCTCTTTGACGTCCAAACTGTGCAATCTCCTCTCACCCGAGGAAGAATGCTCAGTGAAAAATACTGGAAGGGAGATGGATTGGTTAAGATGGAAATCTGAAACCACTTTAGGTAAAAACTTTCTGTTAGTCCTGAGGACTACCTTATCTCTGTGAAAAGAAATAAAATCCTTTTCCACTGACAGGGCTTGTAACTCACTTATGCGTCTGGCAGAAGTGATGGCCACTAGGAAAACAGTTTTCCAAGTTAGGAACTTAAGGTCTGCTGAAGACAG
Source organism: Neoceratodus forsteri (assembly GCA_016271365.2). Classification (NCBI taxonomy): domain Eukaryota; kingdom Metazoa; phylum Chordata; order Ceratodontiformes; family Ceratodontidae; genus Neoceratodus; species Neoceratodus forsteri. The sequence continues at coordinate 1,067,866,467 of CM057456.1, forward strand.
AGGTTCAAAGGGGGGTTGCATTAACTGAGCAATGCAAACATTAAGGTCCCAGGCAGGGGCTGGGTCCCGAAAAGGAGGGTTAGTGTGAAGTAACCCCTTAAAAAACTTGGAAAACACAGGGTGAGAAGAAAGGGAGGCAGGCTTTCCTGCTGATATAAAAGCAGAGACAGCTGCCAGATGAACCTTTAAGGTAGCTGGCCTGAGGCCTAGGAATTAGATGGACCAAGTAGTCCAGCAAATGGTCAAATCAGCAGATTCTGGGACAATCTGCTTCCCAGAACACTAAGATGGAGAACCTCTTCCATTTGGAATTATAAGTGGCCCTAGTGGAAGGCTTCCTAGAGGCCTTTAAAATATCAAGGACACCTTGAGAAAGGTGTAAATCAGCAATTCTAACTCCTCAAGAGCCAAGCCTTGAGGTGGAGGGATTTGAGGTCCGGATACCAAACTCTCCCTGGGCACAAGTCAGCAGGTTGTGGACCCTGGGAAGGTCCAGGGAGGTGGACTGTCAGGGACAGAAGCAGTGGGTACCAGGGTTGCTGGCCAGTCTGGAGCAATCAGAATCACTTTGCAGGGCTGGGATCTGATTTTTACTAACACCCTGAAGAGAAGGGGAAGGGGGAAAGGCATACAGGAACTTCCTTCCCAATCCAACAGAAAGGCGTCCAGGGGGACTGAGCCCATTACTGGAGGCCTGCAACAGAACAGAGGAAGTTGGTGGTTGTCTGGGGCTGCGAAAAGATCTATCTGAGGAGTGCCCCATCTGGCAAAGACTGACCCCAGCACTAGGGATTCAAAGACCATTCGTGATGACCCTGATAAATCCTGCTGAGGGCATCCGCTAGGACATTGTCCTTCCCTGGAAGGTGAACTGCTACTAGGGAGGTGTTCATGGAGTAAGCCAGAGACGACAACTTCATTGCTTCAGTGCACAAGGCTGATGACCGAGTGCCCCCCTGCTTGTTGATGTACCACATTGTTGTGGTATTGTCTGTCCTGACCTGAACTACTTTGTTCTGGACAGGTGCTGAGAAAACCTGAAGAGCTAAAAGACAGCTCTGAGTTCCAATAGGTTGATGTGGAGCAGAGATCCTGGGGGACCACACTCCTGAGTGGAAAGGTCGCCTTGCGCGCCCCACCCCAGCAAGGAGGCATCCGTGGTGAGGGTGAGGAATGAGAAATGGGAATGAGGGACCCCTTGTCTTAGATTGCTCTGATCCTGCCACCACTGAAGAGCTAGAATCAGAGTTGGGGTCACTGGGACCAATTTGGTAAGGGGTCCCTCCTTTGGGACCAATAGGCCTTCAAATGAAACTGAATGTCTCATCTGGAATCTTGCTCCTTGCACTACAGCTGTGGAGGCAGCCATGTGCCTAGAAGTTGCAGAAAATGCCTTGCTGGTCGAGAGACCCAGGGGTGAAAGAGGATGCCAGGGCAATCAGCTTCTACCCTTTCCGAGGGAGAAATGCCCTGGCCAACTTTGTGTCCAATTCCGCACCTATGAAAGTTAGTACCTGAACTGGTTCTAGAACTGACTCTTGTAAATTCAGCAGGAATCCCAGGAAGTGAGAAGCTGCTGGGTGACTTGCAAGTGGGATTTTACCTGATCTGGGGACTGACCCACAATGAGCCAGTCGTCCAGTAGGGAAACACAGCAACCCTTGCCTTCTTAAATGAGCCACTACCACAGCTAGACATTTTGTGAATACCCTTGGAGCAGAGGTAAGACCAAGGGCATTGCTCTGAACTGGTAGTGACCTGAGGGCAGTTCGAACCTGAGGTATTTTCGGAGAAGGCCTGATCAGGACATGAAAATAGGCATCCTTGAGGTGCAGGAGGCTAGCCAGTCCCTGGCCTGAGGGAGGGCAAAATCATTGCCAGAGTTAACATTTTGAACTTTGGTTTCAAAAGATGCTTGTTCAGGCACCTTAAGTCTAGAATGGGCCGCCATTCTCCTGTCTTTTTGGGGTAAGAAAGTATCTGGGTACAGCCCTTGCCCTGGTGACAAGGAGGAACCCTTCCACTGCTTTGCAGTCTAGGAGGAAGAGACCTCTGCTTCCAAAGCAAGGGCCTCTGAAGGCTTGCAGGTGGAAAATGTCTGGTTCTCATCTTTGGAACTGTTTGAAGCTGAGAACCAGACCCTGGCTTACTACCTCCAGAACCCATTTGTCCGGGTTAGGGACACCCAATTCTGGCTGAAATAAGCCAACCTGCCTCCAACTGGTATAGGAGATCGGCCCTGGGCACCCATCAGGGTGCCTGCTTGGCAGTAGCCTAGGCTGAGGGGTGGGGGACGAGTTTACCTGCGCCCCGCCTACCTCTGCCTCTGAAAAAAACCCTCTGTGCAAAAACAGAGGAGGCTTGGGATTGATAAAAAGGCCTGTGGAAAGGCCTGCCCCTACCTCTGGGAGTGTGCCTCTGTGGAGTGGCATGCCGCTCCTTGGCCTGGGCACTTTTGTAGGTAGTTCTGTATTCACCCATCTTTTTCATATAATTTTCCATTTGCTCTCCAGAGAATTTCCCACCACAGGAAAATCCATAGCCTTTGACTGAGTATCCTGTGACAGATTAGTGCACCTGAGCCATGCCAACCTACGGAAAGCTACAGAAGTGGCCATGACCCTAGAGAAAACATCATTAACGTCTACAGCAGTATGAAATTGAACTTAGAGGCTTCAATGCCATCAGCAGCCACCTGTTCCAATTCACTAGCCAGCTGGCCATGGGCCTGCTTGGCTAACTGCAACACTGTATCCCATCTAGATTTCTGATATCTAGCCACATAAGCCATATAATTTGCCTGCCTGAGTCCCAAAGAAGCTGCCATACTGTTTTTTTCGCCATGGCATCAATCTTCCTGGAATCCTTATCAGGAGGATGTGAGGCCAGGGGATATTAGCTGTCACAGGCTGCAGCTTGTACCAACCACATGACTACACTGCTCAGTGAGAAGTCTGTATCAGGGCCTGATAAAGTATGCCTTCTGTCCATTTTTTATCTACAGGAGGGACAGAATGAGGATTTTTAAAATTTTTGCTGTTTGCTTCCTAAATGACTTATGCAAAGGAATAGACAACCTCCTAGACTCTGGGATATCCATCATCTCAACATAATCAGGCTCCTCTTGCTCATCCACAGCCTCTTCCAAGGGAAGCTGGAGGGTTTCTGCAACCTTTTGTAAAACATAAAATGAGAAGGGACCTAGACAGCATAGGGGAGATTCTAATGGTCTGTCTGGAGAAATGTCCGTTCAATGGGCACGTCCAGACCCTCCCAGCCACATACATAATGATCAAAATCTTCCTCCCTCCTGTGGTTCATAAAATTCTCAACATCATACTCTTGAACCACTGGAACCGAACGAACCAACCTTTGCCAGCTGTTGGTGGTTCGGCCGGTCCCTGAGACAGTGACTGGACAATCTGTATGGCTTTAGCTATCTCTGCAGCAGTTGGAGAGGCAATCTTGCACTCAGACCTGCTGATTTCTTAGATTTTTGCTGGGACTGGTTCACTCAGAACCAACCTTCCTTTTGCCCAAGGAAGTCTGCATGGTCAGAGGGCACCCTCTGGTCCAGTGGGTGCTGGACCGGCTGGCCATCCGGGTCAGCGGACTTTTGGGCCTCGCTCCCCGAGCCGGCCCAATCTTTTCTCCAGGGTGGCTGCAGGAAATTTTACACACCTGGCAGTCTGACAGGAGGTGGTCAGCCCCAGACAATAAACAATGGTGTGTGGGTCAGCTTGGCAAAGGCTTCCCCACAAACATCACAGTGTTGAAACCCAGTGGGCCCGTTTTCTTTTGGGTTTCTCAGACATAATGCCAGCCTATCCAAAAACTTGCCCTTTTTATGGCAGTGCCAGGCAAGACACCCTTATCGGTTCCTAACCGTATCACGGGTATTTGAAAAAACCCAATTTAAGAGATAGGTTTTTTTAGAACCGATAAGAACCGGGAACCGCACTCTAAAAGCCCAAGCTATTATTTAAAATTGTTTTTTAGCAAACCGATCGGTTCAAACCGAACCGATAATTAATTTCACACAGACTTTAAAATCCTGTACTTACAGTTTACCAGATAGAGCTTTGAACCGAAATGCGTAAAATAAATACTTATTGCCGTTAAATGAACCGAAAACACTCGCTTGAACCGAGAAATGAACCGAGCTGAAGGAGCAGATCTCGGAGCGACTGTTCAGTGAAGCGGAGTAAAGAATCTGACAGTTTCAGTTTAAAACTAGCCAGATAGAGCTTTCAGCAAAGCGCTCGCGCTTGGAACTCCAGTCAGCCTGGAGTTAACTCCTTCCTCTCCGGGGCAGTTCAAGTACTGTGGCTAACTGCTAATTGTCATAATATAGCAAGACTTCATGGTGTTTGAAACCCAGTGAAGGGCGGGTAGCTGGGGACCTGGTACCAATAAGGATATTGGTAAGGAGTATATCCCTGATAGCCTAGTGTCTGGTATCCTGGTGTCGGGTAGCCTGGCGTGTTATAACCCAGCGTCTGTGGTTTATAGCCCAGCATTGGCAGGATGTGACCAGGCGGTGGGTATTGGTGAATATAGGGATTCCCCAGAAAATCACCAGCAGGGCCCACAGGAGGGGCAGAAGGACCCGCTGGGGGAGGTGCCAAAGGTCCGCTGGGAAGCGGGACTGGCGACAGGTTAGGCAGAGGGCCCTAAGGGGCCATGGGAGGAAGGTCCATGGCTTGCTTGTGAAGGTCTGGCAAAGGATCCGGTGGTGGAACAGAGCCTGGTTGGGGGTCAGGCAAGTGCCCCAGTGACAGATCAGGAAAGGTATCCAACGGGAGAGAAAGGTCGGGTACCGGTGGCGAATCCCTGGGAAAAGGAAATCTGCCAGGGATGAAGTTAGGCCAGCGAGCGTGCTCAACCTGGAGTCGGGGGCCACAAGGGAGCCCGACTGAAGAGCAGAGTCGTCTACATGGTCGTCGGAGCCGTCGACTGGCTTAATCGATGCAGCCGGGCTAACCAGAGTAGAAGTACCTGGGTCAGGCTGATCGGCCTGGGTTGGGCACCCAGTGGCGGAGCCAGAGGGTGACTTATCGTAGGTGCTCTGAGCCAGAGACCGAAATTAAACCTCCAACAACGAATCTCCAACTGTCTGCTCACCTCGGCGGGGGGGGGGTGAGGGTGCCCAGTCTGCCGGGGAGGGATGAAGGCCCTGCAGGTGGGATACTCACGGAGGTGGAGGGCCCACCCTGGTCAGCGTCGGTTGTCTGGCTGGTCTTCCCCTGAGGAGAACAGCTCCGCTCCCGGCATCTCTCCTTGTCCTTTTTCTTCCTTTTCTTCTCCGAGGCTGGCAACGACGATCTTTCTCTCAGCTCCTTTTCCATGGAAGCCAGTCTCTGGGTTAGCAGATGGGCTTCAAGGGTCCTCTTGTGATGGGTGCGCATGGCCTGGTTGAAGCTTTAGCAGGTGGTACACTCAGCCGAGTTGTGCCTAGGCCCACGCAGAGGAAGCACTGAGAGCGGTGTCCCATGCGGGATCTACGCGCTGCACTTGGAGCGCTTCTTTTTGGGCCGGCTAGGCGACGCCACACTGTAATGGGGGATGGAGAAAACCAAGAACTTTATCAAAAAAACAAAAACAAAAACAAACAAAAAAAATCGCTAAACGACGGGCAACTGAATGCTGTTCTACTGCGCTTGTCAAACAAACTGAGCGACAGCAGGAAAGAATCTGAGGCGGCATGGACCGCCCTTTTATAGTCACACTGACGTCCCATCACCCGACAGTGGGGGCAGTCCTCGACGACGATTGCTAGCTACAAGTCTGCCATGTGGTCATGACACCAGGGGCGCAGTCCTACATGGGAAGACCTACCGCAGGAACCCTCTCTAAGTAAGATTTGCTGAATCTCAGATGAAACACCATTACTACAGTGAATATTTCTTCTAACAGGAATTCAATATCATCATCATACAAATCTGCAGGCTCACTAAAAGTACCTTGGGGAGGCTGGGTCTAGAACCTATTTAGGAAAAAGGTTCTGCAAGACTTAAGTCCCAAACCTGGCATCCCTCTTGGATTGTATATTCAGACAAAAATGCCTTGTAATAGTGTGGAATGTCTTTCAGGTAACTGCTTTACAAATCACTTGGAGGGGATGCTCCTTGCAGCTGCCACAGAAGCAGAACTAGCTCTAGTAAAGTGCGCACTCAAGTCTCTCGAAGGCTGTTTACCAACATTTTATAAAACGTGATACAGGAGGCTATCCAACAAGAATCCGTCTTTCTGGCTGCTGGTTTACTCTTACTAAACCTCTCCATAATTGCCACACAGTTGTGTATTGTCAGTTCTGGCATCTTTTCTTCTGTCCAGATAATAGCTCAGTGTCCTTTTCACATCAAGGCAATGGATTATTTGTTCAACTGTGTTGGAGTGGTTACGAAAAGGTGCAGGTAAGATAACAGACGTGGTTCAAATGGAATTCTGAGACTACCACAGGAAGGAATTTCCTATCTTTTCTTTTTTTTCTATTATGTTTTTATCCACCCCCCTGTCCCCGGATGCGCACACAGAGTTATGAGGCACCTTCTTGACTGTGCTGCCACCGGACCTCCACCTGGTGGCAGCAGAAAGTACAGTTACGTAAGAACTTACCGTAACAGTAGATCTTTGAGAGAGGCTCTTGCAGTAGGTAATTACACATATAGGACTGACATCGGCAGGCGGCAGGACCCCACGGAAAAATTTCTAGCTAGCAGTCCCTGGTGAGGGACCGCCCCCACGTCAGGAGATGTCGGTATAAAGGGGTGGTCCCTGACGCCAGTCTTCCAGTTCTTTCCCGCCATAGGCCAAGAGAGGCTGGACGAGAGAGGAGCGGATATTTCCCCCCACTGGAAAAGGAGCTGAAAAAGCCTAGGGGGATGGAGGGCAGGAAGATATTACCTACTGCAAGAGCCTCTCTCGAAGATCTACTGTTAAGGTAGGTTCTTACGTAACTGTACTATCTTACTTCAAGAGGGCTCTTGCAGTAGGTAATTACATATAGGACTGAATCCCAAGCAGTCTGGAACAAGAAGAAGCACCGGGAGGAGGAAAACTACTTCAAGAAGCAATTCTAGCTGTGCAAGCTTCAAGATAAGAGACTTTGCAGAACAGCCAGCCCGAAGCCTGCTCTACGGCGAGAGGCAATATCCAAACTGTAGTGTTTAGTAAGGGTATGGACGGAAGTCCAGGTGGCGGCAGCACAGATATCTGCCGCTGACACATTCTTGAAACAAGCTGCTGAGGCAGCTACTCCTCTGATGGAGTGGCCTCTTACTTGACTTGGCAGGGTCTTGCTGTACTTGTCATAACAGAAAGCGATGCAATGAGCCACCCATTTAGATAGGCATTGCTTAGAAACAGCATTGCCTTCTCTTTTATGAGCAAAAGAGATGAACAGTTGATCAGTCTTTCTGAGATCCTTCGTCCTGTTGGTACAGTATCTCAGAATCCGGTGAACGTCCATAGTATGGACTAAATACTCCCCCTGATTAGAGTACTGCGTAAAAAAGGTGGGTAACTCTGTGGACTGATTTACAGTAGACTCCGCTATTACCTTAGGGAGAAACTTAGGGTTAGTGCGCAGAGCAACACGTTCCTTGTGAAAAATCAAGTATGGAATTTTACACATCAGGGCCTGGAGCTCGGAAATTCTCCGAGAGGAAGTAATGGCCACCAGGAAGAGAGTCTCCCATGAAAGGAACTTCAAGTCTGCTGAAGCTGCTGGTTCAAAGGGGGGCAGAGTAAGTTTCTCGAGAACAAAGTTCAAGTCCCAAGGGGGAGCAGGAGTACGTATAGGAGTTCTCAGATGGAGAACCCCTCTGAGAAAGGTCTTAGAGACCTCCAGTTGAGCAAATGTCTTGTCTGCAAAGGGGACATGATAGGCAGAGATGGCCGCCATGTGGACTTTCAGAGAAGAATGACAAACCCAGGTCAAAAATATGGCGTGGGTACTCCAGCAGAAGCCCCGCTGAGCAGGAAAAGGGTTCCACGTCCTTAGAAGCAGCCCAGATAGTCAACCTTTTCCACTTAATGGCGTAGATAGATCTAGCGGAGGGTTTTCTAGCCTCCACCAAAATCTCTGCCACTTGGAGAGAAACCCCAAAACGGGATCGAGCTAAGTCTGCAGGACCCATGCATGCAGCTGAAGAGATCTGAGGCCTGGATGGACCAGGGTCCCCTGATCCTGGGGCAGCAGACCTCGTGATAAGAGGAAGAGGATGATCCTCCAAGTACTGTCGTAGAAGAGAGAGAACCAAACTTGCCTGGGCCAGAAAGGAGCAATCAGAATCATTCGTGCTCCTGCTGAAGCTAGTTTCTGTAAGACTCATGGGATAAGTGGAATTGGGAGAAATGCATTGACGAATCTGTCCTTCCAGTCTAGAGACAGAGCATCTCTCCTGAAAGTGCCTTGCTCTGGAACGAGCGAGCAGAAGACGGGAAGCTTTGTGTTTAGAGGAGATGTGAACAGGTTGACCTGTGGTGTTCCCCAAAGTCGGAAGATATTGTCTAGGACCCCTTGGTCAAGTTCCCACTCGTGAGTCAGAGCAGATGAGTGACTTAGCTTGTCTGCCAGGGTGTTGTCAACTCCTGGAACATGAATTGCCATGTTGTGAAGGTTGTGTTGTGTTGCCCAATCCCAAACCCTCATTGCTTCCCTGCACAGAGGGCAGGACCGAGTCCCCCCCTTGTTTGCTGATGTACTAAACCATACACATGTTGTCCGTCTGGACAGCTAGATGGCCGAGAAGAATGTATGGGTGAAGGGCTTGGAGAGCGTACAACACTGCCTGAAGCTCGAGCACACTGATGTGGAGAGTCTGTTCAAGCTTGGACCAAAAGCCCTGGGTCCGATGGGGACCTAGATGGGCTCCCCAACCTTCACCCAAGGCATCTGTGGTTAGAGACTGGGAGGGGGGGAGGACGAAAGAAAGGACCTCCCCGAAACAGGTTCTCTCGAACCATCCACCATTGTAAGTCTCGGAGCATTGGCGAGGAGACTACAACTAGGTGATCTAAGTTGTCCACTAACTGATCCCATTGGGAGTGGACAGTCCACTGAGAAACTCTCATGTGGAGTCCAGTGCGAGGAACTGTCGGGATAGCAGACGCCATGAGCCCGAGAAGGCGAAGGACTGACCTTGTACTGACCCGCCTGCGGTCGGACAACAGACTTATCTGAGTCTGGAGGATGGACGCCCGGTACGGTGGCAGGAAGGCCCTGCCAATGGTCGTGTCTAGAATTGCCCCGATGAGCTGTAGTCTCTGGGATGGGATCAAGTGAGACTTGGAATGGTTGATGGTAATACCCTGGCAGGCAAAAACCTGCTGGGTAAGGGTGAGGCAGCGCAGGAGTTCCTCCGTGGACGAGGCCGCCAGAAGCCAATCGTCCAAGTACAGGAAAACCTGCACCCCCCTGGTACGCAGGTAGGCCACCACCACTGCCAGGCATTTGGTAAATACTCGGGGCGCTGAGGATAGGCCAAACGGAAGTGCCTTGAATTGGCAGTGGTCCCCCTGGATCACAAAACAAAGATATCTGTGATGAGATGGGTGAATGGAAATGTGCGGGTAAGCATCCTGCATATCCAGAGCACATAGCCATTAACCCAACCAGAGAAAGGGCAGAAGGCTCTGCAACGAGAGCACTCTGAACCTTTTGTATTCCACAAAAAGATTCAGGGAACTGAGATCCAGAATAGGTCTGAGATCTCCTGACTTCTTTGGGACCAGGAAGAAATGGGAATAGTAACCCGTCCCTTGAAGATGAAGGGAGATGGGTTCTATTGCTTGTTTCAGAAGTAGAGCTGAAATCTCCTCCTGGACCAAGAGAAGGTGTTCCCGTGAATATGACGACTTTGTGGGGGTGGCGAGGTGGTTTCTGTAGAAACTCTGTCGAGTGCCCTTCTGCGATCAGCTGGAGCACCCAAGAATCTGATGTTATCCTCTCCCATCCGGGAAGGTGGAGGGAAAACCTCCCTCCTACCGGTTCCTCTGGGGAGTCCGGAGGCAGTGGGAGAGGGAAGGAGTCAGGTGGTGTGGGGGCAGCGCTGCAGCTGAAGCACCCGCTGCTTTTTTGGGTGGGGGGCTTAGCAGCTGTGGGTGCCAGACGTTTTGTGGCCCGCCTTCCCTGGGGATTCACCTTGGGCAGATTCCATCTGCGAAAGAGACGGCACTGCTGCTGGTGGGGGCAGTACATGGAGTCAACGGACTTCAGTGCCATCCCCTTCTCCTGCAGATCGGTGATGAAGTCCTTGATATCACCACCGAAAAGCACCGACCCCCTGAAGGGCGCTTCCTGGATAGCGGATTGCACTTCCGGGACCAACCCTGACACACGGAGCCAAGCACTACGACGTAGGCCTACGGCAAAAGGTGATCTCCGCCCCGCAGTGTCCACTGCATCATAGGTCGCACGAAGCATGTGTCGACCAGCCGAACGTGCACAGCGGACAAGATCAGCCAACTCCTGCGTGACTTGGGAGTCTGGCAGGGAGGCCAGTTTGGATTCCACCTGAGTAACAATGGCCTACTGGTAGTCCTCCATATGGCCGACATAGTTCAGGGCCCTAAATCCCCAGCGTGGAGGAAGCAAAGATCTTCTTTCCATACTGGTCCAGTAGGCGGGATTCTTTATCAGGTGGCGACGAGCTAAGATGTTTTGGGTTGGCTGACTGGCCGTGAGCGGCGCTAATCACGACGCGACGGCACGAGGGTTAGAATCTAAAAAAAATCAACACCCTCGGGAACCTGGTATAGCCTATTCGACTTCCGCAGAAGTGGGGCTAGAGCTGACGACTGTTTTCAGATGGTGGTGACAAGGTCGGCGTGAGGCTCTATCCAGGGTGGCACCAAAGTAGGAGCTGTCATGGGCAGATCCAGATGCTCGGCAAGTTTCAAACGCTGAGGGTCTGGTTCCAAATAGTGCCACTGATGAACCTCCTGGATTTTCCTTAGCAACTCCGTAAAAGAAGCATCTTCCGGAGAAGACTTCGGAGGAGTCCTTGGCCTGGGCTTCAACGGAGAGCGTGGCTCGTCATCCCTTTTGGAGCAAGTGTTGGAGGAATCGCAGGAGTCCGAGGGTGAAGAGGAAAAAGACTCCTTTTCCCGACCCGGGGGAGGAACGGACCCCTTGGGAAGCACCCGAGGAAGCATCCTGCCCTCTCTGACCCAGACGGGAAAGCCCTGGAGTCCAGAGGTGGTGAGGAGGCGCCTACCGGACGCACGGAACCTGAGATGGCACCATCGCCGGTAGGCGTGCTCCACCTCCCTGGTGAGCTGAGCCTTGGCCTCAGCCCACCAGGAGGCCAGAGTCTCCTGCAAGTCCACCGGCCGCTGTGGGGGCAGTGGAGGAGGGGGATAAGGATATGGGTTGAACCCATATGGAGAGTATCCAAAACCCGGCAGCGGGTACCCCGGTGTCGGGTACTGCGGCGTCGGAAAGGCTGGCGTCGGCTACTGTGGCGCTGGATATTGTGGTCCCGGGTACATCGGCGCTGGATAGAACGGAGGGTACCCAGGAGCCGGAGGAGCTGCCAGAGCAGACAGCCCGGCCGGCGGCCTCACGGGCGGATCCAGATTGGAGGGCCCAGAGGTGGGGCGACATCCAGAAGCGGGATGTCGGCTGGAGTCGGTAAAACCGGCGTCGGGGCTGGCATCAGGGCCTCCAGTGTGCCGACGCCAGATCCAGCGCACGATCAGAGGACGGTCCAACGGAGGAAGTTCCCTCAGCATCGCCCAGGGATGGAGGAGAAAAACTTCGGTCAGGCTGGGGGGACTCGGGTCCCTAGATGGCAGTGAAGGCTGCGGAGAACCGGCACAACGGACGTGAGTAGGTCCGCCGCCGGTTCTTTTCACCGACTGGATGTCAGATAAACCGACCGTGGCGGTTTTATTAGCGAGTCTCTGCAGGTGCCAGAGGAGCCAAGCGTCCGACTTTATGGGAGCCTTCACTGAGGCAGACCAAGGAGAAGGATCGACATGGTCCGGCGGAGAGGACTGCGCGCCATCAAGGGTCGAGCTTCACCGTTCAGCGCCGGACGCCGGTGGAGCCAACGCCCAGCTTACCGAGTCGCCTCACGCCAGTAGGGCGTGAAGTTACAGCCAAACCGGGCGGAGGCCTAATTGCCCAGAGGCGCCCGGAAGGACCGAAAAGGAGCCAGACGGGGGGCCGACGCCTCGAAAACCTCTGAGGCGGCTGCCGAGGAGCGGGTCCCTGAGGGGAAGTTACCCGAGACCTGCGACTCCCGAGGGAGACGTGGTAGAGGAGCCCTTGTCCCAGTGCCTCTCCTTGTCTTTCTTCTTCCAATGGCCTTCCGGGGAGGTGGACGCCTGCCTCAGTTTTTTGAGCTCCTTCTCCATTGAACTCATCTTTTTCTTCAAAATGTGGGCTTCCAGGGATTGCTGTCATCTTTTATGGTTAGCCGTGTTGAAGCTGAGGCAGTGCTGGCACTTCTCAACCAGGTGATCGGAGCCTAAACAGAACAGGCACAGGGAATGACCGTCCTTGTGTGGGAGTTGGGCGCTGCAAGAGTCGCACTTATTTTTGTGCTCAGCGGGTGTAGGGGATGACATACACTGACGATGACCTGACGTTCGAAAAAAATCAGAATAATTCAGTAAAAACCGACAAAGGGAGGCTGAAGAAGCAACAAACTTTTCTGCGAGGCGCTGCATGAGCTAACGGCGGGAAAGAACTGTAAGACGGGCATCAGGGACTGCCCCTTTATACCGACGTCTCCTGATGCCAGTCACCTGACGTGGGAGCGGTTCCTCACCAGGGACTGCTAGCTAGAAATTTTTCCATGGGCTCCTGCCGCAGCCAGTCTTATATGTGGAATTACCTACTGCAAGAGCCCTCTCAAGTAAGATCTACCGGGGCAACAACCACCCCAGAAGAGGAGAGCTTCTGTGATGCTGCTCGATCCTGCTCCATCCCTGCCCCTCCCATGCCAGCATCCAGATGACCCAAGGTCATTCCTGAACCAAGGTCGCCAGTGTGGCATCCAGCGTCTCAACCCTCAGCACCACCGGGCCAGCATTTCCTATCTTTTCTTAAAACAACCTTGTCTCTGTGTGAGATAATGCAGCTAGATCTGTACAGAGAGCTTGCAGCCCACTAACTCTCCTGGCAGATATCATGGCAATGAGGAAACAGTTTTCCAAGTGACATATCTGAACTCTGCTGTAGCCAATAGCTCTAAAGGAGACTCCATTAGCTGGGCATATGTTCAGATCCCATGCAGGGTCAGGATCCCGCATGGGGGATGCAAGTGATTTAGACCTTTAAAAAATTTTATGAAAATGGTCTGTGAAGCCACAGAATTTTCCTTCAGAGGAAACATATAAGCTGAGACAACTGCCAGATGCACTTTCAAGATCGATGGCTTGAGGCCAGGAGACTATAAGTGTACCATGTACGCCAAAACTGCCGGCAAGCATGTCTGTATAGGAGAGATTTTCTGAGATGCACACAAGAAAGGAATTCTTCTCCATTTAGAGGAATATGCTTTCCTCATAGCTGGTTTTCTGAAAACCTTCACAACATCTAGCATTCTGTCTGAGAGGTTCAATCTGGAAAACTCTAGCGCTTCAAGAAATTAAAGTTATGTACTGACCATAACAGTGAATCTTCCAGAATTTCTTCTCCACAGATTACCACTAATGGGTCTGTGCTGGAGGCAAGGACCCCACGGGAGCTAGAACTTTTCTAGAGGGCAGGCGGCACAAATAGGTCCCAAGCACACATCACCATCCGTGCCTGCTAGTATATAGTGGCGCCAGCCTCCAACCGCCTCACTACCTTTTTACCAAAAACATGAGCAGCATCAACTTAATGAGTAACCTATGCACTTAACCTAATGGCATATAACAGCCCTAGTGGTCCAAGTAAATAGGGCCACCACACCCAGTAACAGTGTCTTCACTGCCCAAACCAAGTACAAAGGGATAAAGACCAACACAGCAATACCGGAATATGTCCAGGGATGGTGGGCAGGCATGGTAATCTATGGGTAAGATATTCAAGGAGTTCAACACTTACAGTAAGTATGCAACTTTCACATCATGCATGAATCAATCTTCTCCAAAGATTCCGACTAGTGAGTCAAGAGTACCAAGCTCAATAAAAGTCCCTTGGACTAGAAGGGCTGGAGAGCAGGACTCACTCAGAATAGTAATCCATTAACAATTGTTCTGCCGAAGGTGACCTACTGCCTGGCATGGACATCTAGGGCATAGTGCTCAGTAAAAGCGTGTACTGTGCCCCAAGTTGTAGCTTTGCAAATTTCTCCAACAGGCAGAGTGTGCATTCCTGCCAGGAAACTGGCAGCTGCTCTGGGTCAGTGGGCATGTACCTTGCCCTCTAGTTTAACCTAAGCTACGGCAAAACAGTGGTGAGGGAAATTTACAGTCCAGACTGAAATGCACTTGATTGCGACAGGCTGTCCCTTATGATTAGGGTTGATAGAGACAAAGATGTTCTGATTGTCTGTAGCCCTTAGTATTGTCCAAGCAAAACCTAAAGAGCCTCTTAACACCCAGTGAGCGGAGAGTTCTTTCTCCCTCATTCTGGAAGTTGGAAAAGTAGATGGGTAGTGACTGTGTCCTGATTAAGATGGAACCCTTACACCACTTTAGGCAGAAACTTGAGGTATGTAAGTACTTTAACTTTATGGAAAACAGTATGCAGAGACTCTGTGACTAAGCATGTATTTCAGACACTCTGTGTGCAGAGCTGACAGCTACCAGAAATGCTGCTTTCCAAGTTAGAAATTTCATGTCACGAGTTACATTAGGCTCCAAGGTCCTGTAAGGATATCCAGCACAAGGCTGAGATCCCAGGGAGACACCAGCTTCCTGATGGGAGGACAATGAGGACTTGTGTGCAGTATGCCACAGAGGAACCTCTTAAACAGTGGCAGCTGTGCCCAAAAGGGGGTACCTACAGGTTTGTGGTATGCTAACATAACACACAGGTGGACCTCAACTGTGGAATACTGCAGGGCAACATCAGAAAGGTCAAGTAAGCACTCCAAAACGTTTTCAGGAGGACACCTGAAAGGGTCCGCATGGGTTTTGGAACACCAGATGGAAAATCCTCTCCACCTGGGTTATATACAGGGGTCAACCTCAACCTTTTTTTGCACTAGCCAGCAGGGCAAGTTGATTCAAAATTGCACTAGCCCTTAATTATAATGGTACATTTTGTTCACTTATACAGGAAACAATGCAAGCAAAGCCAAGAAATACTCTGATTATTGCACATTTATCCTGCTCCCACATTGCTTCCAGCTCCCCAGCAGAAAAAAAGACTGCAATGCCATCCATTGCAGACAGTGAGCCCCCCCTCCAATTGTTTTGTACCATGGCCTCCTCTCTTCCTCTTTCTGCCCCCCCCCCAACACACACACCCAACAGAGAGAGGATATCACAACAGCAAATATTCAATCAAGCAGTCCTAGCTCTGCACACACAATAGCTGGCATCATCATGCACCTCACCACACTGTCACCACCACCACCCACAGGGCAATGAACAGAGTCAGGCAGAGAAAGACACTTGTGGGCCCCACCCTATAGTCAACTGGAGACCTGCACTTTTGAAAGTTTTTGTACAGTCTCAAGTGAGCCAGGAGCACATCTAAGATTTCTTTGGGGTGGGGGCTAGACAAACCTAAGGGGCTTGGAAAATAGAAAATAGAAAACTATGACACTTTTATTTGTAAAAGCATTGATTTTAATATGCGCTGCCCCAACTATAACAGATTTTTCTTTAACATTATCCTTTCATCAGCCATGGGGAAACAGTACACAGGCATAACACTATACTATTTCTATTTCCGTATAGGATGATCTATGCACCCCAGGAATGCCTATTTCAAGATTTCAAATTATGTGTTTTATCAAGGTTTATTTTTGTACCATACATGATCCAAAGCTTTGTTTTTAGGCTGAAAGGACATGCTGAGTGGGATAAGGGTGGACCTGTATGGATGGTAATGGCTGGCAGGGTCCATTTAGAAGGGCTGAGGACCCCCAACACTTGCCAGTAATGGCAGCTATGGATCTATGGATGGTCACTTCAGAGTATGGTCTGCAGTGGTGTCCAGGGAAAGAACAGAGTTAAGAGATTTAGGAGAGGGAAGTTATGGTGAGGCTGGGATAAAACCCACCACCTGCAGGGCTGATCCTGTATACCTCTTTGCATTTTGTCACTGAAATGTTGGATACAAACACTCAAAATATAGAGAAATGAGGGGCACTGGTCATAATAATATTGGACAAATTATTAGACATAGACACATTCAGAAAACTGGAACCTAGTGACTTAACAGCACTCTACCCTTGATCACACCCTGGACACGAGCTGAAAGTCTTAACAGTGGAGTGATAATGACTCACATTTGTAGGATCCCTCTCTTGAACTGCCAGATAATTGCAGCTCTTAATGAGCTGTTAATCACACCTGGCCATCTGGAAAATTGAGAGAGATTAGTATGAGGACTAGAGAATGCTAAAGTAACTTCATTAACAGCCATGAAAATCTGCACTAGTCAAGCCGGGCAAGTAGAGAGTTAGCTGCACTAGCCCTGGTCAATTTGCACTAGTGTTTGGGCAAGTAAAACAATGTTACGATCCACCCCTGGTTATATACAGTAGGTCTTCCTGATGGAAGGTTTACACATAGCCCAAAAATTTATTTCTGAGATACTTTAAACCGCTTAACTTCCATCTCTTCAGCAGCCTGTCCTGAAGGTGAAGGGGGCACAGGCTGAGGTGGACTAACTCTCTCAGAGTCAATAAGTCCCTCTGGAGTGGCAGAATCCTCCGTTTGCTGACTGACAGTAGATTCAGAGGATCCATATCTGCTGGTGTCAATAGGGGGCCACTAGGATCATCTTGCCCCTGTGTGCCTCCAGCTTAAACAGAACTTCCTGCATGAGAAGAATAGGAGGGAATGCATATAGAGAAGGACTGCCATGGCACTCTGAGTATATTCTGACAGAAAAACACCAGGTCATAGATTTCTGGAGCAGAATCAAGGAAGTTTGGTGTTGAGTGGGGAAATAAAAAGGTTCACATCTGGGAGACACCCACTCGTCAAACATCAATCTCACAACGTCTAGAACTAGTGACCACTCATAAGGACCAGTTGCTGTTCAACTTAGTTCGTCTGCAAGAAGGTTCTGGACTCCTCACAGGTGGATTGCTTGTAGCAGGGGTCCCCTGCCCAAGGCACCAGTTCCATACTCTCACTGCCTCCCTGCAGAAAGGGTAAGAAAATCCTCCTCCATGTCTGTTGATAATGCTTGACAAGACTGTCTGGAAGAGGATTTTTTTTTTTTAGCTAAGTCCACTATGGCTTTCAGGCCACAAAGAACCAGACATCTCCAGCATTTTTATGTAGATATGCGTTTCTGACAAGCCCCAGATCCCTTATGGCTTGAGATCCTGGCAAAAGGCTCCTCACCTAGCAACGGAGCATCCAGGATGAGAGTTACCTCTGGATCCAGTGTAGAAATGCAAGCCTTGGAGAAGGTCTTCCTTTACAGACCAACACAGCAAAGACCTCGTCTGTAAGCAGACTGATGGCGAGAAGCATGAGGATAATGGACACATAGTACATACAGAGTCATTCTCATGTGCAGCCTTGCTGGTTGGGGGACTGTGAACAATGAAGGTGCCATGAGTCCCAACATGAACTGCATGGAATGGTGTTCCATGTCATTAGCAAGAATGTACATACTCCACTGTCTGGAAGACAGGGCCCAAGCTCAGATTGTGTTCACAGCAGCTTCTAAGAAGAGTACCACCTCCATGGATTTAACACTGAGCTAGCAGTGAACACAACTCCATGATGTAGCCTGCCATCAGAAAGAAATGTGTTTGCTTTTTTTTCCAGAAACCAGGGACACAGTAGTGGACAAGGGCTTTTGGAGCAAACTGTGAAACTTGGCAGTTTAGTAATGTTTAGACTGAAGCAGCCTCCTCTGCTTGCCCCATGATGAACCTGGTTAAGCCCTGCAAGAGCATTCCAGGTATGTAAAGTGAACACAGTGCTGGTAAGGAGCACCCCAACATAAAACTGCAGGAGGTAATGGTGTTTGGGGTTTACCTGGATGTGCTGGAAGCATTTTATATATCCAACAGAGGCAGTCAAGCTGGGCATAATGACTAAGTGGGGACCCAAGAGGCTATTCTACATTCTCTTCCAACTCAAGAACACACAGAGTTCCACAAATCACAAGGAGGTACACTGGATGCTGCTAGAAGTTCTAAACGAGGGTCCCAAAGGGAATCAACTGCAGAAGAGCTTCCAAGCAGTTGATCACATGCAAGACACATGGAGCCTGAACTGCGGAACACACTGATGAAGTCCACGGAGAGGTTAAGAACAGTCTAGTACTGGGTGCTGCACAAGTTTTGTCTGTCCAGCACAGCAGGGGAGAGACAATCCGATCCAAGCAGCCCATGAGGAATGTATGAACAGGCCAGTATCGAACCCAGAACACAGGCATGCTAGGTACATGAACCTTCCCAACAAGAAGAACCTTTTTTGTCAAAGCCACTGACTCAGAGATAGAAAAGTTCTGAGCAGTGCTAAGCAAGAAATCCTCTGAAAGTGCCTAACAAGTGCTGACTCTGGCATCTTAGGCAGATGGCACTCAACATAATTACTGGAGATTGCCAATAATGACATGGACAGAAAGGCACTTCCTGAAGGGTGGCGATGGCCTTGATGATGCTGGGGTCACCAGCAACAAGGTGAACCCAAAGAATCCGGCTTCGGCACCAAGCGAAGCAGCACGCCCAACAACTGTGTCTGACTTGGCCCCATACAGAGGTCCATTTGTGCCACCAGAGTGTGGATGGCACACATGACTGTACTGCCACTAGCTCTAAGGCAGCCCCAAAAGTATCTGACCTTGACCCTAAGTGAGGCACTGAGTATCACATCAGTACTACAGGCGGCGGCCCCATACAGAGGTCAGTCTACAGCACCAAGGCCGAGAATGACACAGACACCAGCAGCAAGCTGGCTCCAAGACACTTAGGCTTGGAAGTGGGTATGACGCTACATATGACATCCATGTCACAGATGGTCCCATACAGAGATCTGCCTGTGCAAAAAGGGGGGATTCAGCATTAACTGCAATACCTGCAAGAACCCTCAGGCACCAAGGCCGACTCCAAGGTCATCAGGATTGACGGTGCCACCATATAGGGTGGCACCAGGCTGAGAACCAGAGTCAGCATCTGCGTGCTCAAGAGCAACGGCGATGTCATAGTGGCATAGGTCAGGAAGCACAGGCAGTCAAGTGGAAGTTATACAATTAAAAAAAGTGTTTTATTATCATCAATAGCAATAAAATAGGAAAAATAAAATAGTACAGGACAGCGCTTCATAAAGGCAGTACAAAGAAAGAAAATCCTCCACGCAAGTCTCCCCTTAGAAAAACATTGCTCTCCTTTTTATAAGGTGTTTTTTCCTGGCAGTTTAAATTCTGCATCCTGTTGTTGTAAATTACATCTCCTGCCTGTCACAAAATGTCCCAAAAATGTGTTATTCCTTCCTGTGACCAGCCTGAAAAGCACATCTAGTCTTAACATGTGCAACAAAATTTAATACATTTTGTCCCAGGACTGCTTTCCTGTTCACAATTCTGTAAACATGCTTGTGGAGGTCAAAGCACATCTTAAGGTCAAACCCCATACAAACATTTTTTTTTTTTTTTTTTAAGAAACTCAAATAGCTTTCTGCAATCATGTTAATATTAAGTACATACATTTGCAAACTAAGGGATCTCAGTTTCACATAAAGATTCACTTGTTTTTAAACACGAAGAAGCAAGGGCAGAAAGAAATAATTTAAACAGCAAGTGAAAGAAGGGAGATAATGGGGGAAATTGCAGGACCATCAGAATGGCCAATTTCTAGGTGCCACACGAAAATCCGATAGCGCAATCAGACAGACAAGGAACAGACAAGTGGCAGAATAGGAGAGTAAAAAAACATATCCCTACTTGAACTCTCTCTGCACAACAAATGAAACAGGGTCTTACCCAACCCTACTACACGCACCCGTCTTTAAGGGCAAGGGTCAAAATTAAGTTTTGCAGCCACTAGCCAGCAAGACTAGTGACTAGAAAAATCCACTAGCCACACAGACTTTTCCACTGGCCCAGCTGGTGTACTTACTGAAAAGTCACCCTCTCTAGTACAAGCCCGAAGGGCTAACTATAAGAAAATCTTACTGACCCAATACAAAATCTACCAATATTTAGCTAGTTGACTGGTGCCAATTGTGACCCTTGAAGGGGGGAGCCTGTTTTTTTTTCCTTAAAAAAAACAAACAGGTTCTCCAAACCTTCTTTTATTTCTCTTTTAACATTACCTTATAACATTTACAGTTCTTTGCATAAGTATCCCTTTTTTCATAACACCTTTTACAGCAAACATTTCAGTTAAGCACAAACATTTTCTTAGTCTTCTGAATTCTCAGTTCCTGAACCACATCCGGACAGACAAATCAGCACTGACATTCGCTTTCTCCAGATTTCTGCATTACTTTGAATTTAAATGGCTGCAGAGCCAGGTACCACCTTATGATTCTGGGATGTTTATCTTTCATCTGATTAAAATCAACAGAGAGGTCTGTGATCTGTTAGAAGTACAAAGTCGGTTCCTAGCAGTTAAAACTTGAGGGACTCTGATAGCCATTCCACAGCAAGACAGTTTTCTTTTTTTTTTGTATTTTCTCTTTATGCTCCTCCCCAGAGGAGCTTTCCCTGCCTGGTCACCCCTTCAGAGCGCCACAGTCCTGACCACCCTTCGACCCCTACCGCCAGCCACCAGCTCCTACTGCAACCCCCAAGGTAACCCAACGTATCCCTTCATTGGTAGGGTCCCTCTCTTCTGAGGGTGAAGTACCTTACCGTCCACACTACGTATCCTGGGGTGCTGCGGAGCTGGTCCGGGCTGTCTCTGAGATTTCGTGGTGGCAGGGCCGCCACTTATCATCCGGTCAGGCAGGGGAGCCCCTATTTTCCAGTTTTTCGACCCTCGCCCTCCACAGTTCTCAGCCATGCATGAGTATGGCAACCCTGGGTGGGGACATACAGGGGGCGTGTCAAGGCACCACTTCCCCAAGCATGTCGCCAATCCACCCAAGGGTGCCGATGCCAGAACCCCCCCCCCCGGAAGGAAGCGTCCAATGGACGCGCTGAATCCCCTCCTTGCCAGTCTCCACTCCTGGTACCCAGGCTCCAGGCACAAACCTGGGTCACCAGCGTGCCAAGTGAACCCCTTCGCTCAGCGCCAGTAGACATTTTACAATACCGGAACACTCTCTCTCTCTCGCAGTCTCTTACCGATATACAGAACAGGAAGTTCCTTATCTATATTCTGACTCGGGAATACACCTAGGCCTACCGATTTATTTGGAAAATGTTTCACCAGAAAAGACAACATAAGCTATAAACAGCTTGTTTCCAGAAGCGTCCTGGGTGTGTCTGTGTTGGGGGGGGGGGGACAAGAATTGGGAGAACAGGCAAACACATAGCAATAACAGAGCAATACAAGTACAATTACTAAAACAAAAATTAAAATTACGTACCTACCATAATTCTTGATCTTCTTGGACGAAGTTTCCACCACTCAGTCACACTGATGGGACTACGCTGGAGGCGCTAGGACACAGCAGGAGCTAACAATCTTCAGGAGGTCCTGTGCAGGGGGAAGGCGTGCATGTGTGTGGCCAAGACAGGTTAGCTGCCCGTATGAGCTACCTTGGCATCGACTCTCCAACCGCCTCAGTACTTTTTTTTTTTTTTACCAAGGATGTGCATCATAAACTAACCTAGTGAAACTAACCTATGTCGGACATAAGATAGTCCGAATGACCCGTATAAGAAGGGTCAACACAGCAGAGTCTTCACAGCCCAGCTATTGTGGGAGTAAAGACTGAAAAACAGATCAGTGAGCTCGGGGGATGGAGGGTGGGTGTGTGAATGAGTGGTGGAGACTTTGTCCAAGAAGATCAAGAATTACAGTAGGTATGTAATTTTCATATCTTTTCCTGGACATACGAAAATACGAAATTTGCCAGCAGATAAAGGCCTAGAGGTCTATCAAGTCTGCTCGAATGTGCAGCTAGCACCCCTTATTCTGCAGCTGCCCCTCCCTTCCACCTTCCCCTTCATTAACCCTCCCCCTTGTCCTGTCCCATCCCCTTCTGAAGCAGTCCACTGTTCTACTGCATACCACTTCTACAGGTAACGCATTCCACCCAGCCACCACCCTCTCTGTAAAAAAGTGTCTCCTCATCTCCCTCCTGAACCTTCCTCCTCCAGTCTCATATCATGGCCCCTGGTGGCCCTCCCCTCCCTTACTTTGAACAGCCCCTCTGTACCTGTCTTGTTTATTCCTTTCATGTATTTAAAGGTTTCAATCATGTCACCCCTGTCCCTCCTCTCCTCCAGTGAGTACATGTTCAACTCCTTCAACCTCCTCTCGTATGATAAGTCCCCCAGCCCCTTGATCATCTTTGTCGCCCTGCTCACCCCTCCAGTAACTTAATGTCCCTCTTCAGATACGGGCGCCAGTACTGCACGCAGTACTCCAGGTGTGGTCTAACTAATGACCTATACAGTGGCAGAATCACCTCCTCGAGGATATACCCCTTGCAATACAACCCAGCATTTTGTTGGCCTTTGCAGCTGCCTTCCTACATTGTGCTGAGTTGTTTATTGACCCTGTAATGAGCACACCCAGATCCTTCTCCTCCTCTGTCTGGGCTAGCTGCACTCCCCTTAGCTGGCAACTCCTCCTTGGGTTCTTCATCCCAAAATGCAGCACCTTGCACTTTTTGGCATTAAACCTCAGTTGCCAGGTGTCTGACCAGGTTTCAAGCTTTGCCAGATCATCCTGCAACGCTTGCCATCCCCCTAGGTCATCCACCACCGCACCTACCTTGGTATCATCAGCAAACAGACTGATCTTGCTCTTGATGTCCCATGATATGTCTGCAATGAATATCCCAAACAACACTGGTCCCAACACCAAGCCCTGTGGAACACTGCTCGTCACTGCCCTTGGGTGTGAGAGCTCCCCACCCACCACCACCCTCTGTTGCCTTCCCTGAAGCCAGTTTCCTACCCATCTCACCAGCTTTGCACCCACCCCGTGCCTACTAACTTCCTTCCCAGTCTTCCATGTGGCACCGAGTCGAATGCCTTACTAAAGTCCAGATACAGGACATCCACTGCATGGCCCCTGTCCAGCTGCCTAGTTACCCAGTCATAGAACTCCACCAGGTTTTTTTGGCAGGATCTGCCACGTATGAAGCCATGCTGTCTGCTGTCCTCTAGTCCTTTGGCCTCTGGAGGGCCACCAGCCTCTCCTTCAGGATAGTCTTCATTAGCTTACCCACAATGGATGTGAGGCTCACTGGTCTGTAGTTTCCCAGTTCACCCTTGGGGCCACTCTTGTGGAGGGGCACCACATGAGCCATCCTCCAGTCCTGAGGTACACACCCCGAATGTAGTGAGGCATTAAACAGGTCTGCCAAAGGTCCTGCAAAGACCTCTGCCAGCTCCTTCAGTACCCTGGGGTGGATGCCATCTGGGCCTGGCGCCTTGTCCACGCTCAGTGCCTTCAAACCCTTTCAAACTCTGCCCTCCATGATTTTCCCATCTGTCACCACTCCCCCCCCCCGCTTCTGCCATTTCTCCCACCTTGGGTGTCACCCCCCTCTTCTCTTTAGTAAATACTGAGCAGAAGTACTCATTTAGTGCTTCTGCCTTATCGTCACTCCTGCCCACCCAACCCCTCCTTTCTAATCCTTACTATGTGGTCCTTACAGATCCTTTTCTCCTGATGTACTTGAAGTCCTTCTCCCCTCTTAATGCCTTGTGCCAGCCTGAGTTCGTAGATGCTTTGGCTCCCTTACTGCCCTTGTCACTCCTTGATTCTGTCAAGTACTCCTCCCTGTCCTCCCCCTCCTGTTTTCTTGTACTTCCTAAAGGCAGCTCTTTTCCTCCTTACCTTTTCCATGACCTCCTTGCTCAACCAGCTCAGTTTCTTAGCCCTAGACTTCTTGCTCTGGGCTTTGCAGCAGGTTTTGGTTGCCTCCACTATCTCCAGCTTTATAAGCTCCCACCTCTGGTTAGTGTCCATACTAGATTGAATTCTGGCCAGGTACCCTTTTACCACTTCCTCCATCCTCCCAAAGTCAGCCCTCCTGAAGTCCAGCACTCTTGTGCCAGATTCCACTCCTTCCTTGCCCATATCCAATGTAAGCCATACTGAGTGGTGGTCACCCCTGACAGCGGTTCCTCCACTGTAAGTTCTCTCACAAAGTCCCCATTTGCCAGCACAAGGTCAAGGGTATTCCCTAACCTGGTTGGTTCACTGACCATTTGCAGCAGGAAGCTGTCCTGGAAGGCATCCAGCAGTACCTGCTCCCTTCTGTTCATGGTTGTTGGGGTGCTCCAGTCCACTCCTGGCATGTTGAAGTCCCCACAATCACCACACTACCCTTCTCGCAGGTCCTCCTGATCTGTCCCGCTAGTTCCCTGTCTAACTCCTCCGTCTGAGATGGTGGCCTGTACACCACTCCCATTCTAAGAATCCTATTCTTGGAATCCTGGATTTGCATCCAAAGTGACTCCGTACTACCCTCCTCCTCTTCCTCCCTTACACACTTCAGTCCTTCCTTCACATCTAGTGCCACCCCCCACCCTTTCCCAATCACCCTGTCCCTACGAAATAACCTGTACCCTGGTACAGACAGGTCCCAGTCACTGTATTGGGTGGCCCATGTTTCTGTGATAGATGCAATGTCCACCTCTCCCTCTGCCATGAGAACCTGTAACTCTGCAGTTTTCCTCCCAAGGCTCCTAGCTAAGGTAACCACCTTCCACCCTTTCCCCATCCTGCCCTCCTTTCCTAGCATCACCAATAGTACTTGCCATTTGTCCTTTGTCACTGTTATGGGGGGTTAGCTCATATGGTTTCCCAACCTGTGGTCTCTGCAGATCTATTCCCCAACTGCCACCCCCCACTCCTAGTTTAAATTCCCAACTTCCTCTATGTACTCCTCCATCCTCTGTTTCAACACTTTCTTTCCCGCCACACTCAAGTGTAGTCTGCCCTTGGCATAGAGGCTACTGTCCTCCCAGGTCCCTCCCCACCAGCCCATACCCTTTAGCACAACACCAGGTTCTTAGCCATCCGTTAAATTCCTCTATTCTCAGCTTTCTTGCTGTGCTTGCCTTTGGCACCGGAAGTATCTCTGAAAAAGTTACTGATCTTCCTGCCCCCTCACATAATTGTGCTAGTTCCTCAAGCCTCCTCTGGACTATATCTACTAACTTGTCAGCCAGGTCGTTTGTCCCAAGATGTATAAAGTCTCTACCACTCATTCATACTGATGGGAGCGTATCGAGATAAAATAATCCCCCGAGAAGGGTGGCAGGAGAGAGGAGCTCACATAGAACAGAAGTCCATTAAGGATCATCCTGCCAAAGGATGGATGCTGTCTGGCATGGACATCCAAAGCGCAGTGCTTCACAAAGGTGTGCAACAGTGCTCCAAGTAGCTACATTGCAGATGTCTGCAATGTGTATGTTTCAAATTTCTGCCAGAGATGCCGCGACTGCTCTGGTAGAGTGGGCGTATACCCTGCCTTCCAGCTTAACCTGTGCCATGGAAGAGCACTGGCGAACACAAGCCACCAGCCACGCCAAAATACACCCTATAGCAACAGGCTGACCCAGCCGTGCCATACTGAAGAGTTGCTACGACTTGCGGATCTCTTTAGTTCCGTCTATGCAGAACCGCGAAACCCTTTTAACATCCAGAGAATATAGAGTATGCTCTCCCTCATTCTGGAAGTTCGCAAAGTAGGTAGGAAGAACCAAGGGCTAATTTAGATGGAATTCTGAGACTACTTTGGGAAGAAACTTAGGCTGAGTTCTCAGAACCACCTTGTCCTTGTGAAATACTGTATACAGGGTGTGTGTGTGTGTGTGTGGTCTGTGAACAGAGCATGTATTTCAGACACTCTGCGAGCGGAGGTAATGGCTACGAGAAAGGCGGCCTTCCAGGTCAGGAACCTCACCTCACATGTTGCTAGAGGCTCGAAAGGTTTACGGGTGAGCATGTCTAGCACAAGGTTAATAACCCAAGCAATTACCGATCTGACTGGTGGCCTGGTGTGGAGTATACCTTTAAGGAACCTCTTAACCAAGGGTAAATGAGGCAGAGACAGAGTGTATAGGCTTGTGATAAGCTGAGATCGCACAAAGATGGACCTTCATAGTTGAGTATTGCAGCCCTGTATTTGACAGGTCTAGCAGATACTCCAGGACTTTGTTAGGTGGACAAGAAAAGGGATTCAGGAAGGACTTTGCACACCAGACGGAGAAACGCTTCCACTTTGCCGTGCAAGTTTTCCTAGTAGCCGGCTTGCTTGCCACTAGGAGAATGTCTAAGACTCCACATGAGACATCAAATCTACTCACTTCTATCTCCTCAGGAGCCATGTCTGGAGATGAAGGGATCTCAGGTTGGGATAGACCACTGGGCCCTGGGTCAGCAGGTCCGACTGAAGTGTTAGTTGTCTTGGTGGAGTTTCCGATAATCGGTTGATCAATGGGACTTGGGCTGGAATCTCAGAGGGTGGCACTAGGCGCCTTTGGGCCTTGTGCCTTCTGCTGCATTTTCTTTTTCACCTGGGGGGCTTGATTCTTGTTGACACCCCTCTGCCCTTACCACGAAAAGACTAAACGGTTACGAAACTACCAGCAGTTTCTGCCCCATTGAGGGGTAGCAGGGGCCAGTCTGGCAGTTTTGATAGCCATCCTAGCTTTCTGTGTGGCCTCGAGTGCCTGCTCCACCTGTGGACCAAACAGATAAGCTCCATCAAATGGTAAATTCATGACTCTTTGCTGGGCCTCATTTGTGAACCCAGAGGTTCGTAACCACGAGTGGTGTCAGGTGCATATCCCAGCTGCTGTTGCTCTAGAAGCAGTATCAAAGGCATCAATAGCAGCCTTAAGTTGCTGATTACTGGACTCAATACCCCTAGTGATAGTTTGGAGGAGCTCTGAGGTAATATCTGACTCCGGAAGAGTCTTCACAGTTGCTTTCAGTGAATGCCAGAGGATATCATCATATTGTGAGAAATATTTCTGGTAGCTAGCAATACGTATACCCAGGGTAGCGGAGGCAAAAGACTTGCTTCCCCAAAGTGTCAATCTTACGAGATTCTTTATTTACCGGACGAACAGTAGACCACTGAGGGAGGATGGCTTTCTCATTTTCTGCCAAGACCACTATGGCGTCAGCAAAAGCTTGAGAGGCAAGGATTGGTTGATCCTTAGGGGAAGCGTACTTCTTGCCTACTTAGACACAGAAGGAATAAGCGCCGGATTGTCCCACACCATTTGTGAGAGAGAGTCTCAAAAGAGGACTGTACTTGAGGAGTCAATTCCACAGGGATCTCCGGGACATGCAGATACTGCAGGCACAACTTCCCCAGAACAACCTCCGAAGTCTGGAGAGACAGAGAGAGAGAGAGAGAGAGGAATTCGTATTTTTCAATAGAGACTTAAAGGATAAGTCCTCCACCAGAAGCTCCGCTGAAAAAGAGAGTTTACTTCCCACTCTGAGAGATGAATCTTCATCAAAGTCGTCTTCTAATCGCAGATCAGGATCAGGCTCAATTCGTCCCCTACTAGCCCAGGAGCGATAGTATATAAAGGAAAGGAAGGAAAGAGAGTAGCAGGGAGTACTCCTCAAATCAGAATCGAGAATCCCTGCACCCGAGCTGACGCCGACAGCGAAAATGGTGCTGGCGCTGGATGTGGCATTGGATGCGGCGCCACCAACACCGGAGTCAAAGGCGGCACCGGACCCAGCACCGCGTCAGCGCCCAGAGACCTCACCCCAACTCTCGGAGCACCCAAGGAAGAAG
This sequence comes from Neoceratodus forsteri, assembly GCA_016271365.2. Classification (NCBI taxonomy): domain Eukaryota; kingdom Metazoa; phylum Chordata; order Ceratodontiformes; family Ceratodontidae; genus Neoceratodus; species Neoceratodus forsteri. The sequence continues at coordinate 1,067,894,451 of CM057456.1, forward strand.
ATCTGAAATTATGAGAAGAAAATGTTACCTGTGCTGGGTCCTGCGCCACAGCCATGTGTGGGGGAAAAGCACAAGAGCACGGAGTCAACAGCACCAAAGAAAGTGCCGCATGACTAGGCTGACCAACCGCTCCATCTGTGGGTTCGAAGCCCCTAGGCCTGAAGGCCCCAGTGGCAACTCTGCAGGCTCGGACAGTCAGGACAACAGCCGAACTAACTGCTCCATAACAGTGGCCCAATGATGAAACTACTCAACGGAGGACCCCCAAGGGGCGGGGAAGGACTACGGAGTCAAAGATGGCGGCCACAAGGAACAGAGGCCATAGGTGATCCTGGTGGCGGTGAAGTCGTCCTTCTGTCCCCTGCAATGGACAATCGATGCGCAGACATACCAGAGGGTGACTTCGAGTGGTACCGTTTCTTCTTCTTCAACCGGTGTGATGAAGAACTCAAGGCTGAACGGTGCTGGGTTCCCAAATGCTTTCGGGAGGACTGCCCATCCCCCCCCCGGAGCACTGGACTGCCCGTAGTCAGATAGAAGGCATCAGACCGGACCCAGCTCTGCTGGAAGTGGAAATTACATACCTACCGTAATTCTTGATCTTCTTGGACGAAGTCTCCACCACTCATTCACACTAATGAGAGTTCACTGCAGGCACTAGGACCCAGCAGGAGCAAACCTTTTTCAGGAGGGCCAGCGCCTGAGATGGAGCCGCGAGGAGTGGCACCGCGAGCCCCGGTTCGTGCGGTAATGACTATTTCGCCGTCAACTCGCCAACCACCTCAGTACCTTCTTTCCCGAGGAAGTGCAGCGTAACTAACCTAAAAATAGGACATAAGATAGTCTGAATGACCTGTGTAAGAAGGGTCAACAATGAAGTCTTCACAGCTCAGCCATTGAGGGAGTGAAGACCATAAACAGAGAAGTGAGCTCAGGCGATGGTGGGTGGGTGTGTGAATGAGTGATGGAGACTTTGTCCAAGAAGATCAAGAATTACGGTAGGTATATAATTTCCTTATCTTCCTGGACATAAAGTCTCCACCACTCATTCACACTAATGGGAAGAGTACCGAGCTAATAATCCCCCGAGATGGGCGGCAGGAGATAAAGAGCTCACGTGCTTAGGACAGAAGTCCATTAAGAATGGTCCTGCCAAACGACAGATGTCGTCTGGCATGGACATCCAAGGCACAGTGCTTAACGAATGTATGCACGGAGCTCCAGGAAGCCGCATTGCAAATATCTGCAATGGGCATGTTACGGACTTCTGCCAGAGATGCCGTGATTGCTCTGGTAGAATGAGCATACACTCCGCCTTCCAGCTTGACCTGTGCCATAGAATGGCAGTGGCAAAGGCATGCCACAAGTCACGCTGAAATGCATCCAATAGCGACAGGCTGACCCAGCCGGGTCTCACTGAAAGAAAAGTACAGTTACGTAAGAACTTACCGTAACAGTAGATCTTCGAGAACAGCTCTTGCAGCAGGTTACACCATTAGGACTGAAGCCGCCAGGCGCCAGGACCCCACGGAAAAATTCTAGCTAGCTAACTACAGCGGGGACCGACCCCGACGTCGGTCCCGCCTCCGACGTCAGGCGTGGTACAAAAGGGGGCGGTCCCGCCAGATTCCCCAGTTCTCCCGCCGGAGACTTCTTGCCGCAGGCTGACATCAAAATGGGAGACCTAGGATTCGCCGTCAGAAGACAGAAAGATAACAATTCCTGCTCAGAAAGACTGAGCCATGCTTCCTCCAAGGGGGAAGGTGGGCGGGAAGGTACCTGCTGCAAGAGCTGTTCTCGAAGATCTACTGTTACGGTAAGTTCTTACGTAACTGTACTATCTTACTTCGAGACACAGCTCTTGCAGCAGGTTACACCATTAGGACTGATTCCCAAGCAGTAACGCTGTCAGAAAATCCGGGAGGAGGAAATTAAAGGATAAAAACCAGGTCCTGAACCTAGGACAGGAGACCCTGAAGTACGGCCAAACCAAAACCAGCCCTTCGCCGAGAGGCGATGTCCAGGCTATAATGCCTGATAAAGGTATGCACAGAACTCCAAGTGGCTGCAGCGCATATAGCAGAAGTGGAAACATTTTTGAGCGCTGCAAAGGAAGTAGCCACCCCTCTAGTGGAATGACCCCGGACTGAACCCGGGAGGGGCTTTTGTTTGATACCATAACAGTGAGAAATACACTGGACAAGCCAGCGAGAAAGGGACTGTTTGGATACTGATTGGCCCATCATTCTCTCAGAGAAGGAAATGAAAAGCTGCTCAGAACTACGAAAGGACTGAGTTCTGTTGAGGTAAAACCTCAGGCTGCGGTGAACATCCAGGGTATGGAGCAGAGCCTCCTCTATTAGAGTAGTTTCGGAAGTAGACCGAAGGTCGATATCCTGGTTCAGAGGAGTGAAGAAACCACCTTAGGCAAGAATTTAGGTTCGTCCTCAGGGATACTCTGTCCCGTGGAAAACTAAATAAGGCTCTTGCACATGAGAGCGTGAAGTTCAGAAATTCTTCTTGCCGAGGTAACAGCAATCAAAACAACGCTTACGACAGAAAACGAGCCGCAATCCGCTGCAGGTTCAAAGGGGGAAGCGTGAGCTGTTCAAGGACAAAAAGCAAATCCCATGGAGGCACAGGGTCTCTAATAGGAGGCCTAAGGTGCAACACTCTTCAAGAAATTCTGCGAGAGGCGCCCACCTGAGCCACTGTATGATTTCCACCGGGAGGTGGTAAGTCAAATGGCACAGAGGTGCACTTTAATAGAGGAGTAGGCTAGACCCGAATGAAAGAGGGAGAGCAAATATTCTAATATTACTCCACAGGACAACCTAAAGGGAAAGGTCGCGTTCGTGACCATACATAAAAACGGCAGCGCCATTTCATGGCGACGTCGATCGTTGTCGGCTTTTCTGGCTGCAGAAGGGATCTCTGCAACCTCTTGCAGACCCCGTGACGCAAAAATGGCTATGTCTCTAGGAGCCAAGCATGCAGGTTCAAGGAACGTAGGTCCGGGTGGACAAGTGAACCCTTCTCCTGAGACAGTAAGTGGGAGCTGAGCGGCAACGGGAGCGGGGGTTCCCGAGATAGTTGAATCAACAAAGGGAACCAAATCTGTCTGGGCCATAATGGGGCCACTAGGATCAATATTGCGTGCTCCCTGCGCAGTTTGAGAAGAACTCTCTGGATCAACGGGAAAGGAGGGAAAGCGTAGAGGAATCTGTTGGCCCAGGAGAGGGATAACGCGTCTCGCCAGAAAACACCAGGCCCTGGATCTAGCGAGCAAAAATTGGGCAGTTTTGTCTGGATGGGGAGGCGAACAAGTCTAGATCTGGAGTTCCCCATCGAAGAAACAGATCCTCTGTTACCTTCTTGAAGGAGTTCCCATTCGTGGACTCTGGCCTGAGAAACGACTCAGGCCGTCTACAACCGTGTTGTCCACTCCGGGACGGCACAGTGATCAGATTCGATCGTGTTCGATTACTCCAATCCCACACTCCTCATGGCCTCCCTGCAAAGGGGTAAGAGTGCGCCCCTTGTTTGTTGAGGTAATACATCACCGCCGTGTTGTCGTCTGAAGTAGAAGAGTACACGGTGGGATAACTGACTGAAAGGCCTGCAGGGCATAGAGGACCGCCTCATTTCCAGCACGTTGATGTGAAGGTGAGCTCCATCTGGGTCCACGTATTCCTGGACTTTACCCCGTCCAGGTGTGCCCCCCACCCAAGACCGGAAGCGTCTGTGGTGAGGGTGACCTCCGGGGACGGCGCAATGAACGGGACGCCTGATGAGAGCGACCCTGGGGCTAGCCACCACTGCCAGTCTTGAATCACTGAATTCATGAGTCTGACCGGATGCTGCAAGTGGTCTTGCCTTTGGTCCCATTGCACTTTGAGCATCCACTGAGTAATGCGCATGTGGAGTCTTGCGAAAGGGACAGTAGGAATGGCCGCAGCCATGTGTCCGAGCAAGCAAAGGACCCGACCTGGCAGGTACAACTTGCTTAGTGATAGGTCCCTTATGAGGGATCTGATGCGCTCCCGCTCTGTCGGCCGGAAGAAAGGCTCTTCCTGAACGAGTGTCCAGAACTGCTCCTATGAACTGCAGTTTCTGCAGTGACGGTACCAGGAGAGACTTCTCGTAATTTATGAGGATGCCCAGGATCGAACAGATCCTGGGTGCTCTTGATTGCAAGAAGCAACGCCTCTGAGGTGGCCATGAGAAGCCAGTCGTCCAGGTACGGAACACGAGTGGCCCTGTCTCCTCAGAGACGCTGCCACGACTGCCATGCACTTGGTAAAGACCTCGGTGCGAAGACAGTCCGGAAGGAAGGGCTCGGAACTGAAGGTGGTGGTCGAAACCTCGAGCGAGGAACCTCCTGTGCGCCTGAGCCATAGGGATGTGCAGGTAGGCATCCTGCATGTCTAGAGACGCTAAAAGGCGCCCTGTTTGAGCATGGGATAAGACCTGGAAGGGTCACCATGGAATCTCTTGTAAGTGACCGACACATTGAGGTCGCTGAGGTCCAAGATTGGACGGAGGTCCCCTGTTTTCTTGGGAACCAGGAAGAAGTGGAATAGTATCCTAGTCCTCTGGTTCTCTGGGACGCACTTCTATCGCCTCCCTTCGTAGTAGCGAGTACTTCTTGCCAGATCAAGGCTTTGTGCTGACCCTGATACCGGAGAGCAAAGGAGGCCTCGAGGTGGCTTTCCTGCAATTCTATAAAGTGGCTAGACTGACCAACGAAGAACCCACCTGTCGGTGGTAATGGCCTGCCATCCCGGCAGGAAGTTCAATGCTGACCTCGACTATAAACTCCCGCTGATCCTGAGGGGCGGGGCCGCAAGGAGTCAGGCTGTGGCGGCAGATGGACCCGCTGGCTGGGCCTGCCTAGGAGAACGCTGGCCTCGGCTGGCGGGTGTTTGCCTGGGCTCTACGAAACCAGAGCCCCTCTGGGGTGCAGCGGGTGGGTCTGTTGCCTCTCGTCAGCGCCACAGCAGCTTTGGTTCCTCTGAAGAACCAAGCTGGAGGTCGTACATGGCCTGAACCGACCTTACCGCCTCTTCCCGGCCTCTTGGAGTTTGGTAAGGATCTTTTCTGTGAGGATTACCAAACAATACTTCTCCTCAAAAGGGTCCCAAGATGTTCCTTTTGACGTCTGGTAAAACCGAGACGCGAACCAAGAGTGTCTCGGAGGCAAACGCCAGAAGCTGCTGCTCGGGCCGATGAGTCCGTGGAGTCACACGTGCTTTAGCACTTGGGTCCTCAATGCTCGAACTCGCATGAGGAGCTGAAGCATCCTCCTTCTGCTCACTCGGCATCTTTCAGCCGCTTCCAGACCCTGTTCCCATAAAGCGCTCTGGAACTGAACCATGTGGGTTAAACAGTTCAGGGATCTGATGGCGCAGGTAGCGGAAGCATACGGCGCCTACCCAATGCGCTCCAGTTGCTTGGACTCTGGGTCCGTGGCAGGGTGCTCAAATGTTGTGGCCTCTGTGACCGGTCATGTGAGGCTGTGATGACCAGAGAATCGGCCTGAGGATGCTCAATGCTGTACTGGTGGTCCTTAGGAGCCTTGTACAAGCGATCAGCTTTCTTGGTCTCGCGGGAGGCGAGTGTGGCACTTCCACGCAGCCTTGGTGACGTCCACGAAAGTGTCAACTAAGGGTGGTACCACCACAGGCTTGGGGTCCTTTTGCCGAAGATATTTGGCGAGTCGCACTCTTTCAGGGTCTAAGTCTTCAGCATCCCATCCCATGTTCTCTTGTATATGTCTCATAATATCAAGGAACGAGGGATCATCCGGAGGAGATCTAGGCATCTCACGGGGTCCGGAGAAGGGATGGAGAGTGAGATGGGGATCTAGAGGTGGAGTAGTCTGATCCCGTGTCCTCCGCTGAAGGCGAACGTCGACGCCTCCTGGATCTCTTGGGGCTGGGTGATCCAGCAGAGGATTTCACGGAGGTCTCCGCTTATCAGGTCCCCTGGGAGGGGTTCAGCTCCCGGGAGGAGGAACACGCCTGCGACCTGGCGACAGGGGGCAGGGACCGGAGTAGGAGGAGGAGGAGGAGGAGGAGGAGTAGGAGGAGGAGGGGGGAACCATGTCTTTTTAATGGTATCCCACCAGTACGTGAACAGATCTTTCACCTCCTCAGAGAGAGCCCACGCCCGGTGCCGGTGGGTGGTCGTCGGGTCCCGGCGTCGGCTCCACAGGGGGCTCTGGTAATGGCGAGGGATCCCTGGGAGTACCTACGGGACCGGGTCGCCTGCCTGGTCCTCGGGCTGCTCTAGGTCCTCCTCCGATCAGAGGCTCCTGACCGATGTCGGGTCGGAGGCAACAGGGCTCTTCTTTCAGGAGGGGCGGATGCCGTCCTCACCGGCGCGCCCGCTGGGATGTATGGCCGGCGTCGGTCGCCGGGCCGACGGCGGCTCCAGGAAGAAGGGCGCACGCCGACGGCTGTCGAGCCGGCGCCTGGGCTACAGGCCTTTTAAAGGCGTGAGCTCCAACGCCTTGCGTGAGGCACCGACGAAGACCTGACGCCGGGAACCGAGGAGCGGAACCCGACTTCGCGGTGGTGATGGTGTCGCCCCCGGACTTTGCAAGGCGCCCTGGAAGGGAGGAAGGCCTGGCGATTTCTCCTGAGAAGAAGGTTTCTTGATTGCAGCCGGGGAGATTTGAACCGAGCTACGGGACTCGAACCCTAGAAGGGGACCTGGAAGGGGCCTTTCCTCTCTTCTCCGTGCTTGTGGACCCTGGAGCTTTCCCTTGAGGACATGGTCTTCAGTTGTTCCTCCAGAAGAAACGCCTGCAAAGCCCTCTGACGCCGGATCCGGTACGGCTATTGAACCCTTGGCAAGAAGGACAGGCCCGGTATCGGGTCTGGGCCTAGGCACCGGACGCAGGCTATGTGGGGTCCTTGAACGGGATCTGCTTTCCACTGGCGCATTCAAGGATGGCCCGGGTTGGTGATGACATCAAGATCTTGCTTGAAGAGGTGAAGATTTTAGAAATTTTATAGAAAAAGAACTATTCACGCCGCCGCTAGACTGAGTAACCGAAGGGTCAGGTAGCTAAGTCGACGCGGAAAAGAACTGGGAATCTGGCGGGACCGCCCCTTTGTACCACGCCTGACGCCGGAGGCGGGACCTGACGTCTGGGGCGGTCCCCGCTGTAGTTAGCTAGCTAGAATTTTTCCGTGGGGTCCTGGCGCCTGGCGGCTTCAGTCCTAATGGTGTAACCTGCTGCAAGAGCTGTGTCTCGAAGTAAGATCAAAAAGTTGTTGAGCCTTGCGAATTTCTGTGGTTCTATCTAGATAGAACTGCAATGCTCGCTTAACATCCAGCGAATTAAGGGCATGCTCCCCTTCATTCTGGAAGTTCACAAAGTAGGTAGGAAGGACTAAAGGTTGGTTTACATGGAATTCTGAGACAACCTTAGGGAGAAACTTAGGATGAGTCCAAAGAACTGCTTTGTTCTTGTGAAATACAGTGTATTTGGTGGGGGATTGGTCTGTGACCAGTGCATGTATTTCAGAAACTCTACAGGCCGAAGTAATGGCCACAATGAAGGCCGTATTCCAAGTGAGGAACTTCAACTAGCAAGTAGCTAAAGGCTCGAAAGGTTTACGAGTGAGCATGTCTAGCACAAGGTTAATGTCCCAGGCTGCGACTGGACATCTAATAGGAGGTCTAGTATGCAGAATACCCATAAGAAACCTCTAAACTACAGGCAACTGAGCCAGCGACATGAAAAGTACAGGCTCATGATATGCTGAAATGGCACAAAGATGAACTTTGACTATGGAGTACTACAGACCTGAATTTGAGAGGTCTAAAAGATACTCCAAGACTTTATTTGGTGGGCAGGAAAAAAGGTTCCAAGAGGATTTTGCACACCAGATAGAGAAATGCTTCCATTTAGCTGTGTAGGTTTTTCTGGTGGCCGGCTTATGCGCAGCCAAAAGAATATCTGAAACTCTACGAGAAACACTGAACCTATTCACCTCTATCTCTTCAGGACCCAAGCGTGAAGGTGAACCGACCTCAGGTTGGGATAGACCAGGGGACCCTGGGTCAGAAGGTTCATCTGAAGGGGAAGCCTCTTCGGGAGGGTTTCCGATAGTCTGCTGAGTAGCGGGAACCATATTTGCAGAGGCCAGAAGGGGGCAATGGGAATCATTCTGCCCCCGAGACTTCAATTTGAGTAGTACCCTCTGAATTAGGGGAAGAGGAGGAAAAGCATATAGAAAGCGTTTTGTCCACAGCAGCCTGAACGCATCCTGACAAAAAATGCCAGGTCCTGGATTTCTGGAGCAGAAGAGAGGCAGTTTTGCGTTGAGTGAGGACGCAAAAAGGTCCAGGTCTGGAGTTCCCCACTCTCTTAAGAGTGACTGAACGACAATTAAGTCGAGAGACCACGTGTGAGGATCCGCCTCTGCTCTGCTGAGATGGTCTGCCAGCTCGTTTTGTACTCCTGGCAGGTAAACCGCCTGAATCAGAGCCTTGTGCTCCAGGCACCACTCCCACACTTTCATTGCTTCCCTGCATAATGGGTAAGAGTGTGCACTGCCCTGTTTGTTGATGTAGTACATCACTGCCTTGTTGTCCGTTTGAAGGAGAATGTTCTTGTGACAGGGTATGTCCTTCAAGGCTCGGACTGCATAGAGGATGGCTCTCATTTCCAGGATGTTTATGTGAAGTTGAGACTCGTCCTGAGTCCACGTACCCTGGGTGTGGAGATCCTGGCAGTGGGCTCCCCAACCCATCAAGGACACATCCGTGGTAATGGAGATCTGATGATCCAGAGGGGCAAAGGGATATCCTTATAGAAGATTGTCCTCCTGCGACCACCAGGTGAGCGACCTTTTCAAAGGTTTCGTCACCTTGATGAGATAGGACTGAGGGTGAGTGGTTGGGGACCACTGAGAGGTTCTCATGTGAAAATGAGCCAAGGGTACAGTGAACACCGAGGATGCCATGAGGCCCACCATCCGTTGCATCGAAATAGCTCAAACCGAGCTGTGTTCTCTGATGTATCGGGCCATCTGTAAGATATCGCTCCTTCTGTCCTCTGGAAGAAAAGCCTTTGCACAGGAGGTGTCCAGAAGAGTTCCTACGAAGAGGAGCTTCTGGGAGGGCTGCAACAGTGATTTGTTGAGGTTTAGCAGGATTCCCATGGAGGTGAGGAAGTCCGAGGGCATGGCTACGGCCTCCGGAGTCTCTTGCCTGGAGGGACATGCTAAGAGCCAGTCGTCCAGATATTGGAACACTTGTATTCTGATTTTCCTGAGGTGCACTGTGAGAATTGCACAACACTTTGTAAAAATGAGGTGCCGAGGATAACCTAAAGGGCAGGACTTTGAACTGATAGTGTTGACCCAATGCCACGAACCTTAAGTATTTGTGGTGCTTTGGGTGTATGAGAATGTGTTGGTAGGCATCCTGCATGTCCACGGAGGCTAGCCAATTGTGTCGATGAATCAAAGGTAGCAGGGTAGCAAGTGATATCACCTTGAACTTCTCCTTATGAAGGAACTTGCTTAACTTTCTGAGATCCAGAATGGGGCACATGCTGCCAGTTTTCTTTGGGACCAGAAAGTAATGGGAGTAGAAACCTGTGTTTCGGTGATCCAGCGGAACTATTTCTACTACCCTGTTGTTCAGAAGGCCTTGTACCTCAAAAGCAAGAAGGTCTGACTGCACTGCTGACAGCCTGGGCTGTCGTTTGGGAGGATGATCCGGAGGGGTTTCTGGAAGATTGAGACAGTACCCCTCCGGAGGACCCATTTGTCTGATGTTATAGATTTCCACTGGTTGTAGAACTGAATAAGACGTCCTCCCACTGCTGAGGAGGAGTCGCCCTCGGACAGCTGAGATGGAACCTGGGCCAGAAACTCAGAAGGTGGCACTAGGCGCTTTGGGCCCTTGTGCCTTCTGCTGCACTTTCTTTTGTGGCTGAGGGTTCTGTTTTTTGTTAAAATCTCCTCTGCCCCAAAAGGACTGACGGTTGTGAAACTGTCGCTTGTTCCCACCCCCTTGGGAAGGAGCGAGTGCAGGTCTGGCTGTCTTAATGGCAGACCTAGTCTTCTGTGTGGCCTCCAGCGCTTGCTCCACCTGAGGTCTGAACAGATACATACCGTCAAAAGGTAAGGCCATGACTTGCTGCTGGGCGTCATTCGTGAAGCCCAAAGTATGCAGCCAAGGGTGGCGACGTTTGCAGATGCTAGCCGCTGCCGCCCAGGAAGCGGTATCGAAGGTGTCCATTGCAGCTTTAACCTGTTGGTTACTGGACTGTATACCCCTAGTTATGATTTGAAGCAACTCTGAGCTAACCTCCGATTCGGGCAGAGTTTCTACCAGTGTTTTGAGTGAATGCCAAAGGACATGCTCATTTTGAGAAAAATAGCCCTGGTAGCTGGCAATGCACATACCTAGGGTTGAGGCGGCAAAGACTCTCTTTACATAAGGTGTCTATCTTGCAAGATTCTTTGTTTATAGGCTGGGCTATACATCCCTGAGGTAGGACAGCCTTATCATTCTCTGCCAGGACTGCAATGGCATCAGCAAAGGCTTTGTGAGGCCAAAATGGGGCGATCCTTGGGAGCGACATACTTATCATCTATGGACTTGGTCACGGAAGGAATGAGAGCCAGATTATTCCACACCATCTGTGAAAGGGTCTCAAAAGAGGGCTGTACCGGAGGGGTTAAATCCATAGGGATTTCCGGGACATGTAGATATTGGAGACGCAAAATCCTCCCAGGATCGATTTCTGTAGTCTGGAGAAAAAGAGTAGAATTTAATTTCTTGAGCAGAGACTTAAAGGAAAGGTCCTCAACAACAGGCTCTGCAGGAGGATTGATCCCTGCTCCCAGGGCAGTGTCAGCATCAATATCATCATCCAGGCAGAGATCTGGATCAGGCTCAAAATCATCTCCCGATAGTCAGGGGGGAACTGCTGTATAGACAGGAAATGAGTGAAAATCAGGAGGAAGAACAGAAGAAGAAAGAATCGGGGTCAAAAACTCCTGAATACCGGATGGCGCTGCACTCATTCCTGGCGGTGCAGAGGAAAACGGCGCTAAGAATAAGGAAATAGGTGCTATCGGAAATGGTGCTGCACACGGCACCAACAAAAAGCGCGGTGCCGACAGAGCCCCCGGCACCGCAGATGACGCTGACAGAGCCCGCGGCGCCACAGACAGCATCAAGAGTGTCACAGGGGTCTGAAAACTGCAACTGGAAGTAATAGAGGGACAAATGGCAGGAGATAGAGGCGTCGGTGTGGACCCCTGCGCCGCAGCCATGTGAGTGGGATAAACACCCGAGCGCAGAGTCGACGGCACCAAAGAAGGCACCGCACGACTAGGCCCCCCAGAAGATTTTTGGATCCCGCTAGGTCCTCACGCCTCTGGTGTAGTCCCATCAGTGTGAATGAGTGGTGAAGACTTTATGTCCAGGAAGATCAGTGCAGTACAATTACAGAGCAGAAACAACCCAGACCAACCGGCCAGGGTAAACAAAACCATGTTCAGATATAACGTACATTGCCACAGCCCAAGAGCAGGCGATCCAGTAGGGTAAAGGTTAGAGGATGGATAACACATTTAAAGTGTTAGAAGTAGTAGACTGAGCACACGATTCGAAGGGCTATTGTACACCCAAAGGAGGGCAGTGATAAGACAAGTGGGGAAGTGGACAGGCGAGGGGTAGAGGGTGAGGATGGAAGAGGGAGTGAGAGGGACAGCTAGGATCTAACCCCTTCTGGATGCTGAGAACCCTGCAAGGTGGACAGGACCAGGCAGAAAGGGAGAGGAAAGAAAGGAAGCGGGGAGGTAGAGAAGAGAGGGGAGGAGGAACAAGAGGGGAGGAGAGGGATAGTGAAGGAGGGAGGTGGGCAGGTGATGGATTTGAAAGTGGGGGAAGGGAGAGAGACAATCTATACCCTTCAGGATGCAGAGACCTTCCTGGGGGCAGGATTAGAAAGTGGGGGAAAGGAATAGGGTAGAAGAGAAGTGAGTCCGGATCTATACCCCTTCAGGATAGGGGTTGCAAAGGAACAGAACCAGGAAGAAAAGGAGGGGAGAGAAGGGGGCAGGGAGGAGTGGAATATGGCAGGTGACCACAGGAGAGGATAAGGAAAGGGAGAAAATAAGGGTAAACTAGGAATGAAAAAGGAGAGTATCGGGGGTAGTGAGGGGTGAAGGACGGCAGTAGAGTGACGAAATAGCACAGTAGGTTGTGGATGGTAGTAGACAGTCGAAATGGCACAGTAGGTTGTGGTGGGGGTAGGAGGAGGGGGTATAATAGGTGGTAGCATGTGAGGAAGGGTTCAGTCAGAAGACAGGAGTAAGTCTGGGATACAAGAGTAGGGGATAGTGCGCAAGGGTGGGCTAGTAACAAGTACAGTTAGGAGAATAGAAGTAAAGCAGGGCTAAAGGATAATGTGCCAGGGTTAGGAGGGTTGAAGGGGGGCTAAGAACAAGTGCAGTCAGGGGCATAACAATTATGAAGGGCTAAGGAGATTGAAGATGGGGAAGAGGAAAGACTGGCAAGAGGTGGCAGTGAGTTGCAAAGCTCTGATGCATCTGTCCGTATCAGAAATTGCTTATCAAAGTCTGGACTACTTAAAACAGGGGCTGAACATACTGTAGCCTTGATGGCCGGAAAAGCCTCATCACATTCTGGGGACCACTGCACATTATTTGGGTATCGTTTTTTTTCCAGGAGTGCTGTGAGAGGAGTACCTAACTGGGCAAAGATGGGAACAAAACTCCAGTAGTAACCAGTCAGACCTAAAAATGATCTGATACGTTTCTTTGTTTTAGGGAAAGGACTGTTAGCTACAGCTTCTATCTTGGAAATCTCTGGCTGTAAGTCTCCCTTTCTCAAAATATAACCCAAATATCTGGTTTCCTGCACGCCTAATGCGCACTTCGTAGGATTAATAATCGGACCTGCATTTCTGATAGATTGGATAACTGCTGATAGGTGTTTCAGGTGGCTTTTCCAGTCTGGACTGTATACCGTAACATCATCCAGGTATGCAGCACAATACCCAGTGTGAGGAAATGAAAATTACGTACCTACCGTAATTCTGATCTTTCTGTGCATCTTCACCATTCATCACCTTTGGGTATAGTGGCCGGAGGTTAAAACCTAAAACCCCGAAGGAGCTTTTTTTTGGGATGGGCAGAGCCGACACACCATTGGCGCCACCCTCGAGGCCGACGCACTGCTTGGCACTCGCAGGTTGGCCATTAGGTGTCGTCGACCCCACCCTCCCGCCAGTTCTGAGTCACCATAGGGTAAGAAGATTGGGAGGGAGTGACAAGGGAGTCCAAGGGACAGATAAAGGAAAAGATATACAAACTAAAAGGAGAAATAAATGACTGAGAGGACAGAATAAAGCTGGAAATCTAAGGGGAATGGGAAGGGGCCCCAATCTCTGGAAGTAGAAGAGGAGGGAGGAGAGGAGGGAGGAGGAGAAAGAATTTAAAAGCAAGGATGGTGGGGGACATACCCTGGAACCTTGACCTGTCTCCAGATTGTATAGGAACTGTGAAGGAGAAGCCAGAAGGCTAAACTGCCAGAACTCAAGGCACAAAATCACTGGCAATAACTCCAACATAAGCAGAATCAGCTATTCTGGAAGAAAAGACAGGATACAGGGCAATACACCCCCCCCCCACAATCAAGTTTTCATGTAAGAAAACTAGTTTCTTAAATTAATTTGAGTGTTGAGTCCTTAAGGACAAGAAACCAAGGGAAAAAGCTGACAGGGAGAGAGAGAACAGAAGAGAGGGCAACCACCAACCCCCACCCAACAGGGGTGGAGCCGAGGCACTGAGGAAGAAGTGCCTCCTATCCTGACCACTCTTCCCCTTAGAAGAAAAACATCCCCCTATGTGCCCAAGGTCACCCCGCTCCTGACCAATGGAAAGGAAGGAGGGGAAGAGGGCACAGAGAGGGAGGCGGACCCAGAGACTGAGGCCCAGGGGGGAATGGAGGGTGGGAATTTGATGAATGGTGAAGATACATAGAAAGATCAGAATTACAGTAGGTACGTAATTTTCATATCTTATCTGTGTTAATCTTCACCATTCATCATCTTTGGGTGAGTGCCAAGCCCCCCACCCCGAAGAGGGTCCTGAACCCTAAAGGACTAAGTCCCTTAGCTCTCACTGGGTGGCACACCGAGAGAGAGAACCTTCATGGGTCTGGAGAGGCCAGAGACTGGGAAGAGTGAGACGGGGACACCCCCGGAGGGGGTAGGAGGTTGCCTCAACAGACGTCATCTCACCCTATGGGAGAAGAGATGGGTTCTTTGGTAAGCGGAGTAAATCACCCTACGCCGGGCCAAGGGTGACAACCGGGAGAGACACAGCCATGCCATCCGCCTAGTGCAGATCGCTGTCCCTACAACCCTGGAAGCTACCGCACTGGAATCGTAAGATGCCCTCGCTTGGTGCCTTGCTAGCTCCAGGCCACGTGCAAAGAGTGCAATGCCTTGTCTGGTTACCTCCGTATCAGGCATCGAGGCTAGGAGTTGAACTAGCCTGGACCACAGGAACCTGTCATAGGTAGCATAGTTGGCCTGATGTGCAGATATCGAAAGAAGCAACCCTGCCGAGTAGAAAGTCCTCCTAACCCAGAAGTCAAAATCCACGAAGTCCGCATCTGGGGGCCGGTCATGGTGAAGGGCGCGAAGCCCATTGGGAGTGTCCACTTGCGTCAGTCCTGAGCTAGGATGAGGAAGACTACCTGGAGACTCCAGGGGGGCACAATACCTCTGGCGGAGATCCCTAGGGGCTGGGACTCCGGAAAAGGGTCTCTGCCAGAAGTGCAATGAATTCTCCCGAAAGAGAGCAGGCCAGGGGGGCACTACAGGAGTGTCCGCACTGAAATCGCCTAGAAGGCGCACAACGAATGCTCTGGATTGTGCTGAGTGGGTGGAGTGATATGCAGGTCCTCCAACATCCTCATGAGGAAATGGTGATACTCCGCGAGATCAGCAGCTGGGGAGATGTGGACAGATGGTTCCTCTCCTCCTGAAGAGGAGGATGAAGAAGCGGAGGACCTCAAAGATTCAGAGGCTGGCTGCTCAGGGAGAGGTTGGAAAACCTGCCTGTCCATGGTCCTAACATAAGAGGGAAAATGAGCAGCTACAGCTCTGAACTACTCCCAGGAGAGAGGGCCGCTCGGACCAAGAATGCCTGGGAGATCAGGAGGAGGTGGTAGAGGAGTTGGGGCACAGTCAACAACAGGAATCGGCTGTCCTCTGCCTGGGCCAGAGAGTGCACCTGGAGCCCCAAGGGAAGAGGGAGCTCTGGAAAACAACAACCAATCAACCATACTGGAACTGTCTAGGCTGTGCCCTGAAGATTCCCCGTGAGGTAACGGGGGCAGTGGAACTCCAAAAGGTCGGTCCCCTAACTCTAAAGAACAGGCCCCTCACGAGGAGACCGACAAAGAAGGGCAGAGGTCCGCACTACGACTCCTTCCAGAACCTGGGTGGGCCCCAGAAAAGGGTTGCCATGTCGAATCCCTACCCTTGACCCTTCAGAGTCAGAAAGAGCCCTTCTCCTTGAAAAAGCCAGCCTAGGCAGCTGGCAACCCTGGTCAGTCCCCGAAGGGACTATCCAGGGAGGAGCACCCTCCCCTCCTGTGGGTGCTCCAATCGGCCCCAAAGTTGGGCGATCCAGGCACACCACCTGAGGGGGTAACACCACTGAGGGGTCAGAAAACCCTCTGAGACCAGGCTGCAGAGCAATGGTGGCCTGCACCACTGCCTGCTGGTCAGCATCCCTGATCCTGGACCCGGGATCAACTGTCCGCTCCTCAGAGGGGAGCTGGTTCCGGTCTGTCGAGGACACTACCAAGGTGTCCACGTGAGCAGCCAACTCCAAAGAGTCAGACTGCCTATCTGATTCAGAATCCGATTCCGCCTCTGAGAAGCTGAAGACCGAAGTCCTGTGCCAGACGGTATGTGGACACTTGCTGCCATCCCGACCAAATGGGGCACCAGTCCGATGGACTGCATCAGAGTTGGCGCCGAAGCCCCCAACCGCATCACGAATAGTGCGCAAAGAAGACATGGCGCAGAGGGCGGCAGCAGTATCTGAGCCGGAGCCTTACACAGCGACATTCCCGACCCACAGCACTGCAAGCTGTGCCAAAACCAGAGACGGCACCGACGACGGCTCTGACACCTCTCTCGGCCCCGCAAATGGTGCGGAGATCGGAAACCCCCACGGCGCCGTGTCCTCGCTCGGCACCACATGCAGCACCAGAGCTGGACACGGCACTATGCTCAGTCTGGTGCCGCAAATGGTGCTGAGGCAAGAAACAGTCAAGGACGGTGCCGTAGAACCCCCACGGCGCCGTCAGTACCATCGGCACCACAAAGGCGCTGACAGCGGAGACGGCGTCAAGCGACGGACTGGTGCCAACCACGGTGCCATCAGGGCCCACGGCACCATGAACGGCACCGAGGCCTAAGACGGCGCCGATGGACAGCGTCAAGCATAGCGCCAACCCAGGCTTTCCAGCTTGAGGAGATGACATCGGGGGAGCCTTCACCCCCGAAGGGGCGACTGCCAATGCGGTGCTTCCCAGGGGGAGCGGACTGGGCCTCCTGCACCACGGGGAGGTTTCACTGCAACAACAAGGCTAATGAACAGAAGCCCCACCTCTGCGGTCCGTATAGAACCAGGAGGGGACCTGGAGGAAAGGCCGAGAGACCATGGCTTGGCCTGACGAGTGCACGCCAGTCCCCCGAAAGTCGGCGGAGCTCGTCCAACTTTCCATGCGCTTTGTTCGATGACCTAACGGTCCATGGAGAAGCAGACGTCACATGAATCCATGTCGTGAAGCGGGCCAAGACACGTGAGGTAACGGTCATGCTGGTCGGTGACGGAGTACTTATGGCCACACAGACACTGACGCACATGGGGCCGTAACATCTTCTAAGTTTTCTTGTCCCCCAACCGAGACATGACCTATGGAAAAACAAAGAAACAAAGACTCGACGTCGCTAACAATAAAGAAAAGGAACAGTCTTACCAGCGACGTCGAGTGGTGGCGAACAGCGGAACCAGCAGGCTATGAAAACGGCATCGAACTATGTCGGCGACAACGGATTCGGCGTCGAGGAAATGGCATTGAAGGTTTTAACGAAGGCTTGAGAGAAGACAGCAGGCCTCTTGCACAGAGCTTTCCACAGGGTGCGACCTCTACGGTGGGAGACGAAGAACTGGCAGGAGGACAGGGTCGATGACACCTAACGGCCAACCTGCAAGCGCCATGCAGTGCATCGGGCTCGAGGGCAGCACCGATGGTGCGTCGACTCCGCCCATCCAAAAAAAAAAAAAAAAGAGCTCCCGCGGGGTCATGACCTCTGGCCACTATACCCAAAGGTGATGAATGGTGAAGATTGACACAGATAAGATCTAGAATTACATCCATGTACCGTTGGAGTGTAGCGGGTGCGCCATGTAAAACAAATGTTATGGTGAACTAATAGAATCCAATTGGAGTGGAAAATGCAGTTTTGCCTCTGGACTCTTTACCTAGAGGAATATGTCGGTAACCTTTGGTGAGATCAAAGGTACTAATGTACCTGGGACTTCCCAATCTGTCCACCAAATCATCTATCTTGGGCATAGGATAGCGGTCATATGCAGACACTTGGTTAAGTTTCCTAAAATAAAGGCAGAGTCTTAACCTTTTTTATTTACAATGGTGATCGGTGATGACCAAGCACTTCTCGCTTTTTCAATGATACCCATCTCTTTCTTTTTTTATATTTCCTTAACTACGTCTACTCTTAACCACATTGGTAATCTGTATGACTACTGCCTGACAGAGCAAGCATTCTCTGTCACTATTATGTGCTCAACCCCTTTCGCTCAGCCAGGCACTGTGGTTAAAGAACTTTTAAATGTCTTTACCAAGTTACAAATTTCCATGGTTTGTTCTGTGGGTAAATAAGCATTCACCTTTACAGCATCAGAAGTTAGTTTGTTCCAGTCTGTCATAAGCTATATCAATACCTTCTTTAGCAGTTTCTGGTGATACTAACAAAGCAACCTTTGGTGTTTTTTCAATCAATTTCTTCAGGAGGTTAGCAAGGTATCTCCCGGTAGGATTTTTAATATCAGGGGTCTCAATCTCAATTAACTATACCAGTATGTCTAACCACTTTCTAAGGCCCTTGCCACTTCATTAACAGTTTGTTTTCCGTAATGAGTAACAGTAACAAGACCTCTTCACCTGGCTCAAAAACATTTTCTTTTCCCCCATGGGCATAATACACCTCCTGTTGCTTTTGGGCTTCTTCTTGAATACTGCAGGCAGTTTTAACATATTTTGCCAGTTTCTTTCTCAGTGCACATATACACAATGTTATAGATTCTTTCAAAGCGGGGTTATCTTACTATGTTTCTTTTATTACATCAAGCGGCCCTCTAGGTTTATTTACTTATTTTATTTCATTTTTGTTGACCGGGTAAGTGCACTAGGCAAATCCTGCCTATTTTCAGGCACGACCCGAGGGAGGGGGATACAGATGAATGCCAACTGACCTTGAACCAGATTAAGCTGTTGGTGGTATTTTTAGTGAATGAGGGAAATTTGGCCAGGACACCGGGGAAATTCCCCTACTCTTTTCAAGAAGTGCCATGGGATCTTTAACATCCACCTGAACTACCACCAATCCAGGTAGAGGGGACCTTGGTTTAACGTCTCATCCGAAAGACGGCACTTCAGAAGTGCAGCACCCCTCTCATGCTGCACTATAGTGTCAGTACTGGGATATTAACCCAAGTGCCAGATGTGGGAACTGAACCCACAGCCCTTTGATCTCCCAGCCTCAGAGGCGAGTGTGCTACCTACTGAGCCACTGACAGACATACCAACACAAGGTTGCCTACCATACAATATTTCAAAGGGTGAAAAACCTGTTGATGCTTGTGGTATTTCTCTGTAAGTAAAAAGCAGGTAAGGTAAGTATTAGTCCCAATCTTTCCCAGCACCTTTTACAAACCTTTTTAATGAGTTCTAGGGTTTGATTAAAATGCTCAACAAGACTGCCTGAGTCGGCCTGCTGGCATGGCAGCAAGGCATCCGCTTGCAACGCCGATGACCAGGGTTTGAGAACGGACCCGGAAGTCAGAGGGTCAGCCAGGGCAGAGAAGGACTGAGTGCCTTCTGACGATTCTCCTTCTCGGGTGGGGGAGATAAGCTCTTGGTACATTAGCAGCCATTGGCAGTGGCTGGGGAGCTGCAGGTATTGAACCCACACATCATGGGAGGCTGGGAGAGAAATCGGGCACATGCCCGTTGATGTCACTGCACGTCCCACCTCTGGATTCAGCAGCCACAAAAATCTGGCCCTATGAATGAAGCTCCCACCTCCCACCACCCCTTAGAGACGGTAGTTCTGGGGATGTCCCGCCTCCCATGGCCTAGTCCTGGGGAGAAGGAGCCAGAGCTGCATAATCGTTTGTCCTGGGGAGGGTGAAGCTCGGCCTTGGGGGTGGCATGCGGGAGTTGGGGTTGAAGCACCTCTGCCCATAGGGCGGTTGGTGCCGGGGTGTCCGGGCAAAAAAAAAAAAAAACTGACTATCTGAGGGTGCTAAGGGGACATGTCCTTATGGCAGTGATACCTAGTATTCAGTACAGCTCCTTCAGCAATGCAGCAAAATTACTATCCTGATCAGTAAATCTCTTATGCCCACCCTGCTGAAAATGTTGGCAAGCTCTGCTGCCACTTTTCGGGCTGTGACAGTACACATTGGAACTGCCTCTGGGTATCGAGTAGTACAGAACTTACTACCAAAATAAATTGATTACCCTTATTTTTTTATCTAAGGGGCCCACAACACCCACTGCAATTCTCCCAAAAGGCACATCTATTAAGGGTAGAAAACCAGAGGCACATTGTCTTTAGTCACTGGGGTTACTTCCAGTCATTTAGCAAAAGAACTGCAATAGGTAGCAACATCCTCATGAAGCCCATGCTAGTAAAATCTGTACAACAATCTGGCAAGAGTGCGGTCCTTCACAGGGCTACCAGCCATACAACCATCACGTGCCATCTCTGTAGCCACCCAGTTCTATACTCCTTTGGTATGACCAACTGTTTTATCAGTTCCTGCGTCTGAGGATTTACCCACATTCTGTATTGCAGTTTTTAAACTTTGGTTTACCCTATTTTTGTTTCACCCCCAGCTGTTTAAAATAACCTTGGAGAAAAACATTGTTAGTTTGCTCAGAAACAAAATCACAATCAGTTATCAGTTTGGTCTCAGCATTTTCATATATCAGCCCCTTATGTCCATCAGTACTACGTTGCCACTGTTTTTTTTCAGGCATGTTCTTTCTTTCCTGATCTTCTGGATCTTGGAGTTTGGTTCAAACAAGTTCGAATCAAAGTCACCAGAAGGAAAAGAGACCCTGTGCTCCTGTTATCACTGCTGCTGAAAAAGCCGGGTTTACTCCCTCTGTGATTAACTTAGAAAATCCCCCTGGAAAGTCATTTTCAATAACAGGTACAGGTAACTTTGGTACTACCCTCACTTTCATTTGGTGTGACACCCCATTAATGCTCAGTGTCACTTTGGGGCTGGCACAGTATCGAGTGTCCCTGTGGATACAGATGACCCCAGTACCTGTTCCTTTTGCACAGTCTTTTCACAGAACTTCAGCATGCACCAGGGTCTGTCTGCTTTCCAAATCTAGAAGACCCTTAACAGTTTGCTCTCCCAACCTGATATCTGTTAAACACCTGCCCTAATTTGCTAAGGCCAAATTTGCTTGAGTAGTACTCATTTTATTTATTTCATTCATTTGAAGTTGCAATTAAGTACACTAGAATATACATTCCTTTTTCTCTCCTTACTCCTTATTTTTAATGACAGTTTCTTACAATATGGCCTGGCTTATTACAGCTATAGCAAATAAAGTCTTTGGGTGCAAATTTGCTGCCACCATAACAGTTCTTATCTCATCTGGACGTAAACTGGGAAAAAGAGGGTCGCACCACTTCTTAGTGGTTACTTCAGTGAAGCGGTGTCTGTCTGGCCATCTGTTGGTCCTCAGCCAAAGAAACGGCATTTTCCCCACTTTCCGGTCAGTGTTCTTTTACTGAAAGCTGCATGTCTGTAGAAAGGATGTTGATCAACCCCGAGGATGTTAGACAGGGAACTAGCAGGACAGATCAGAAGGGCCTGCAGAAAGGGTAGCACAGTGATTGTGGGGGACTTCAACCTGCTGGGAGTGGATTGGGGTACCCCAGCCAACACGAATAGAAGGGAGCAGATACTTCTGGACACATTCCAGGATAGCTTCCTAATGCAAATGGTCAGGGAGCCAACCAGGTTAGGGGACACCCTAGACCTCGTGCTGGCAAATGGGGAGTTTGTGAGAGAGCTGAGGGTGGAAGAACTGCTGACAGGGAGCGACCACCACTCAGTGTGGTTCACATTGAAAATGGGTGAGGAGGGAGTAGAAACAGGTATGAGAGCGTTGGACTTCAGGAAGGCCAACTGAGGGACAATAGGAGACATAGTTAAAGGGTATCAGCCAGAATCCAAACTAATATGGACACTAACCAGAGGTGGGAGGTCATAAAACTGGGGATTGAGGAGGCAACCAAAACCTGCATCAGGTTCCAGAGTATGAAAGATAGGGCCAAGAAACCCAGCTGGTTGAGCAAGGGAGTCATGGAGAAAGTAAGAAATGAAAGAGCCACCTTTAGGAGGTTCAAAAAAATAGGGAGGGGGAAGGACAGAGAGGATTACCTCAAGAAATCGAAGGAGGTGACGAAGACAGTAAGGGCAGCCAAAGCGTCTAAGGAGCTCAGTCTGGTGCAAGGCAACAAGAAGGGGGAGAAGGAATTCTTCAGGTACATCAGGGAGAAAAGAGTTGTAGGGACAAAATAGTAAGGATTAAGAGGGATGGGGGTTGGGTGGAAACAGAGGCAGAGCAGGCAGAAGTGCTTAATGAATACTTCTGCTCGGTGTTTACCAAGGAGAAAGGAAGGGCGCTACTAAGGGGCGTGGGAGGTCAAGCTTGGGGGGGGGGGAGGTGACGGGAGAATCACAGGGGGCAGGGTACTGGACGTCCTGAGGGCACTGAGGATGGACAAGGCACCAGGGCTGGATGGCATTCACCCCAGGGTACTGAGAGAGCTGGCAGAAATACTGGTGGAACCCTTGGCAGACCTGTTCAATGCCTCCCTGGTCTCAGGAAGTGTACCTCAGGACTGGAGGATGGCTCATGTGCTACCCTTTCATAAGAGTGGTCCCAAAGACGAACCTGGAAACTACAGACCGATAAGCCACACATTCATCGTGGGAAAACTGATGGAGACAATCCTGAAGGAGAGGCTGGTGTCCCTTTGGGAGATCAATGGGCTGCAGGACGTTAGGCAGCATGGGTAAGTCAAAGGCAGATCCTGTCAGACCAACCTGGTGCATTACTGACTGGGTAACTAGACAGCTGGACAATGGATATGCAGTGGATGTCCTGTTTCTGGACTTCAGTAAAGCATTCGACTCGGTGTCGCATGGGAGGCTAGGAATGGCAGGTAAAGGTGCAGGGGCGAAAACAGTGGGATGGGTAGTAAACTGGTTACAGGGAAGGCAGTAGAAGGTGGTACTGGGAGAAATTCAAATTACGTACTTACCGTAATTATGATCTTTCTGTGTATCTTCACCATTCATCACAGATGGGCACTGGCCGGAGGTCAGGACCCCGCGGGAGCCTTTTTTTTTTTTTTTTTAAAGATAGGCGGAGCCGACGCAGCCTCGGCGCCACCCTCGAGGCCAACGTAATACGTGGCGCTCGAGGATTAGCCATTAGGCTGTCTCGACTCCGCCCGCCTACCAGTTCTGAGTCACCGGAGAGGTAGAGGAAGGGATGAGGGTGGGACAAGAAAGTCCAAGAGACAGAAAAAGGAAGAGAAAACTGAACTAACAGGAGAAATAACGACTGAGAGGACAGTACAGAAAAAGAAAGACTAAGGGGATTGGGTAGGGGCCCCAATCTCTGGAAGCTGAAGGGGGGGGAGGGAGAAATTTAGGAGAGAGAGTGAGAGGTAAGAAGGATCCAAGACCCTTGTCCGTCACCAGATACTAAGGAACTGCAAGGAGTAGCAAAGCTCTCTTGCCAGAATTCAAGGCACAGAATAACCGGCAATACCCCTGAAAGCAGAGTCGGCTGTACTGGAGAAGGACAGGAAACAAGGACCTAGTACTCTCTCTTGAAAGATGTTTTGGTGAAAGAAGGAGAAGACCCTCCTTTTTTTTTTTTTTAAGGGAGAAATAGGGCAACAGCAACTCCCACCCTATAAGGGTGAAAATGTGAGTAGAGAAGGAGTGCCAGACAAAATGTACCCTTTAGGGCTAAAACTAACCCCACTGTGTGTCCCAACTTTACCCCGCTCAGAAGAGGGTGAGGCACAGAGGGAGGAGGATCCAGAGACTGGAGCCCCAAGGGGATGTGTGATTAGATGAATGGTGAATAACAGAAAGATCATAATTACGGAGCAATGCACTCTTGAATATCTTATCTGTGTCAATCTTCACCATTCATCACAGATGGGTGAGTACTAGCCCCCGAAGGGGTTGATTAATTGCACCCTAAGGGACAGTGTCCCTTAGCCCTCAGTGGGTGACACACTAAGGGGGGGAACCTTCTGGGCCTGAGGAGGCCCGAGAGTGGGGAGAGCGAGACGGGGTCCCCCCGGAGGGGGAAGGAATTTGCCCCGACAAATGTCGTCTCGCCCTGCAGGAAAAGAGATAGGTTCCCTGGTGAGCAGAGCAAATCACCCTACGCCGGACCAAGGGTGACAACCGGGAGAGGCGAAGCCATGCCGATCTTCTGGTGCAGATCGCTGTCCCTACGACCCTGGTAGCTACCTCATTGACGTCGTAAGATGCCCTTGCTTGGTGCCTTGCTAGCTCCAGGCCACATGCAGAGCGGCTAGGAACTGACCTAGTGCTGACCACAAGTACCTGTTATAGGCAGCGTAGTGGGCCTGATGCGCAGAAATGGAGAGAAGCAACCGTGCTGAGTAGAAAGTCCTCCTTCCCCAGAAATCAAAATCCGAAGAGTCCTGATCTGGGGGACGGTCACGGTGGAGGGTGCGAAGCCCGTCAGGAGTGTCCAGGTGTGCCAATCCGAACTGCGGATGAGGCAAAGAGCCCGGAGACTCCGGGGGAGCGCAATACCTCTGGCAGAGGTCCCTAGGGGCAGGGACTCCGGAGAAGGGTCTCTGCCAGAAACGCATGGACGCCTCCCAAAAGGGAGCGGGCCAAGGCTGCACCACGAGGGTGGCTGTCCCAAAATCGCCTAGAAAGGCGTGCGCCGGCATGCCCGGATTGCTAACAGAAAGGGGGAAAGGTGAAGGTCCTCCATCATCCTCACGAGGAAACGCTGATACTCAGAGAGATCAACAGCAGGAGAGATGTGGACAGAAGGTTCCTCTCCCCCAGAAGAGGGGGATGAGGTGCTGGAGGTCACCATAGGTTCGGAGGATGGCTGCTCAGGGGGAGGTTGAAAAACCTGGCTGTCCAAGGCCCTAAGGTAGGCAGGGAATCGAGCAGCCACCGCTCTGAACTGTTCCCAGGTGAGAGGCCCGCTAGGACCAAGGATACCTGGGAACGCAGGAGAAGGCGGCAGAGGGGAGTGGACAGAGTCGAGAGAAGAAATCGGCTGACCTCTGCCAGGGCTAAGGAGCGGACCATGGACTCCCACGGGAGGAGTCCTGGAAGACTCCGCAGTCGACAGCTGCACAACCGCTCCGGTACTGCCTAGACGGCGCCCCAGAAGAATCAAGTGAGGCGACCGGGCCCTGAAGGTCCAGAAGGGACGGTCCCCTGCCTCGAAAGAATGGGACCCTCTCAAGGAACCCGAAGGGGAAGGGCGGAAGTCCGCACTCCGGCTCCGTCCAGGTCCCAGGTGGGTCCAGAGAAGGGCCGGCGCGCCGAACCCACACCCCTCGACCCTTCGGAGTCCGAAAGGGTCCTAGCCCTCGGCGGGCCAGCCTAGGCAGCTCAGCACCAGGGCCGCCCGAAGGGGCAATCCCGAAGCAGCACCCTCCCTCCGTGGGCCCTCGATAGACCCCAAAGCTGGGCAACCGAGAGACGTCACAGTAGGGGGTACCACCGCAGAGGGGTCAAGGAACCCCCCAAGGCCAGGCTGCAAGGTGATGGTGGCACGCACCACAGCCCGCTGGTCAGTATCACTGACCCTAGCCTTAGAGGGAACCCGACTCACCTCGGAGGGGGGCTGGCTGAGACCCGAAGAGGAAACCACCAGCTCGTCCTCCCTCGCAGACAACCCCGAAGGGTGTGACTGCCCATTCGACTCCGAGCTGGACTCCGACTCCGAAGAGGTAGAGTCCGAGGCCCTAAGCCAAATAGTAGGGGGTCGAGGAAGGGACACCTTCCCGAGGGGCCCAGGAGCCAAAGCGATCCCCACCCGCTCCACGGCACCGGGAGCGGTGCCAGCAGAAGGTGGCAGGGCAGCTCGGGCCAGAAGTCCTAGGCCAAGGCTAGCTGCACCACTCTCAGGTCCACCGGCACCAGGGAAGGCACCCAGGACAGAGACGGCGCCGGCAGAAATCCCAGCCTCGGAGCCGACGACACCGCTAGGCCGCTCAACGCCGCGAGCGGCACCGAGGACTAAGGCGGTACGACGACTGAAGGACACGGGCCGACATCGGTGTTGCAAGACGCTCTGCGCCGCGAAGCGGCACCGAGTCCTAATGGCGCCACGCACGCACGCCGACAGACAACACCGGCAGGCCCCATGGCGCGTGCTGGAACTCGCACGAGAGCAAGCGTAAAAGCGACGCGCCAAGGTGGTTTCACGGCGCTACAGCAGGGTCGGCACGCTAATGGCGCCGACAAGCCCCACGGCAGCGCTGACAGTCGGGTCGGCGCCGACATCGCCACCGACAGTCCTGCGGCACGCGAGCGCGGCGCCTGGGGTCTTGAACGACAGGGCGACCGGGGTCCAGCGGATCGCTGGAGCGACACTGGGAGCCTCACTCAAGGGGTGACTGCCGAGCGGCAGCCCCGCCCGCCTCCCGGGAGGAAGCGGAAGGGCCTCGCGCCGCTGTGGAAGGAGCCTCCCGCCATGGCTAGGCTAGAAGAGGGCTGGGCCTCCTCCTCGGTCCGTAGAACCGGAGGGGACCCAGAGGAAGGGCCAGAGAACGCGGTTGGGTCGACGAGTGCCTACCGAAAGTCGGCGGAGCTCGCTCGATCTTGAACGCCAAGGCTGTTCTAAAACCCGCGTCCATCGAGAAGCAGGCGCCGACGAATCCATGTCGGTAACGGGCCAAGGCACGAAAGGCACCGGTCATGTTGGTCGGTGACGGAGTACTTGCGGCCGCACGGGCACCGATGCATAGGGGGCCGCCCCGTCTTTTCGGATTTCTTGCCCTCCGACCGTGACATGACCTACGGAGAAAAAAAACACCAAAACAGACTCGACGCTGCTTAAACAGCAAAATAAGGAAAGATCTTACCGGCGACGTCGAGTGGAGGCAAACACAGAACTAGTAGACTGACAATTAGAGACGCAGGCTTCAAGGCCTAAAAATTTAGTATAAACGCTTCTTCAGGCTTCCCACGAGGCAACCTCGACGGCGGGAGACGAAGAACTGGTAGGCGGGCGGAGTCGACAGCCTAACGGCTAATCCTCGAGTGCCACGTAACACGCCGGCTCGAGGGCGGCGCCGAGGCTGCGTCGGCTCTGCCTATCTTTAAAAAAAAAAAAAAAAAGGCTCCCGCGGGGTCCTGACCTCCAGCCAGTACCCATCTGTGATGAATGGTGAAGACTGACACACATAAGATCAGCTCTCATCTCCGAGGGCAGTGACAAGTGGAGTACCGCAGGGCTCAGTGCTGGGACTGGTGTTGTTTGGGTTGTTCATACCAGCCATCTCAATGGGCTTCAAAAGCAAAATCAGTTTGTTTGCAGATGACACCAAGATGGGAGCAGCAGTGGATGACCTAGGAGGGAGGCATGGGTTACAGGATGATCTGTCAAAACTGGAGACCTGG
This sequence comes from Neoceratodus forsteri, assembly GCA_016271365.2. Taxonomy (NCBI): domain Eukaryota; kingdom Metazoa; phylum Chordata; order Ceratodontiformes; family Ceratodontidae; genus Neoceratodus; species Neoceratodus forsteri. The sequence continues at coordinate 1,067,921,531 of CM057456.1, forward strand.
TCAGACACCTGGCAGTTAGGGTTCAATGTCAAAAAGTGCAAGGTGCTACATTTCGGGCAAACCCAAGAAGGAGCTACCAGCAAGGGGGGGGGGGGGGCAGCTAGCCGTGACAGAGGAGGAGAAGGATCTGGGAGTGATTATAATGGGCTCTAAGAAAACTCTGCATAATGCAAGAAACATAGACTCTGACGGCAGATAAGGACCACTTGGCCCACCCAGAGGCAGCTGCTAAGGCCAACAAAATGCTGGGTTGTACTGCCAGGGGTATATCTTCAAAGAGAGGGGAGGTGATCCTGCCAGATTACTGGTTAGGCCACACCTAGAGTACTGCGTGTAGTACTGGCGCCCATACCTGAAGAGGGACATTAAGTTACTGGAGGGGGTGCAGCTCAGGGCAACAAAGATGATCCAGGGACTTGGGGACATACCCTACATGAGCAGGCTGAGGGAGTTGAACATGTATTCACTGGAGGAGAGGAGAGATGGCGGGATATGACTGAAACCTTCAAATACGTGAAGGGAATAAACAAGACAGGCACAGAGGGACTATTCAAGTTAAGGGGGGTAGGGACACTCATGTTGATGATCTCAGATTGGGGGAAGGTTCTGGAGGGAAATGACAAAACACTTCTGTACGGAGAGAGTGGTATCTGGGTGGAACACGTTGCCTGTGGAAGTGGTATCCTGTAGAACAGTGGACTGCTTCAAAAGGGGATGGGATTGGGTAAGACGGAGGCTCAGGGGAGGGAAGGGCAGCTGCTGTATAAGGGTTGCTAGCTGCACACTCGAGCAAACTCGATAGACCAAAAGGCCTTTATCTGCTGGCAAATTCATATGTTCGTATCTGTGAGATTGTTTTGCCCTCTGGTCAGAGCCATTCAATGAGGAGTTCTCTGAGTCAGCTGAAGTTTTCTCGAGGATTGTCAACTAAGCGGTACTTCAGGGACCAGAATCTCTGCCTGTGGAGAGAACCTGTAGGTCTTTTCTGAGATGATGTATGTTTTAAGGATTTCTTCACAAGGTCATAGTTTTCGGACTGTGTAATGTCCATATTGCTGTAGGCAAGCTTGGCTTTACCTGTCAGATAAGGTACCAGCGTGACTGCCCATTGCTGTTTTGGTCATCTGGCAACCCTTCCAAAAGCTGGCAGGTATGCTTCAATATCATCCGAGGGGCAAAACTTTGCAAGATCAGAGACCTCCTGACACTGGTGCTCTCCTTCCAGTGCTGCAGCAATTTCACCAGCTTACTACTGCCAGCCTCACCCTGTCCAACTATCACCGCTACCAGCACAGCAAGATCAGAGACCCGCTGCCACAGGTGTTCTCCTTCCAGTGCTGCAGCAATTTCACCAGCTTACTGCTGCCAGCCTCACCCTGTCCAACTATCACCGCTGCCAGCATAGCAAGGTACGGTCTTCCTACAATCCTCTGAGATTTGAGTTGGGCACTTGCAAGATTTTAAGTGTCCGTTTTTCCATTAGCAAGTTATATTGTACTGCCACTAGAGGGAAACAATCTTTATCTAAAGGGATCACTGCCTGTCTATATAGATACCTTCCTAAACCATGGATACCCCCTCTATCTGACCAGCCCCCCTCTGCACTCCCTGTTTACATATTCCTCCTGTTCATAAATCAATTGTTCACTAATTTTCTCTGCCTTTACGAACAATGTAGCCCCTACTCTCTTCTCGCCCTTGTTCTGCTCATATACCTCTCCTTACCACCACCACTTGCTCACTACTCATCTATTCCTAATAACTCTCCCAACCCCAACAGTTACTATCTCCAATCCCCTACCCACATCCATGCTATCACTCCCTCCCCCCATTTGAAATATGGTCTCACTCTACCACTATTCCTCATGCAGCTTTGATAACGGTGTCCACTTTCACTGCGGTTCTTCACCTTCTTCTTCTTCCTCACTCATCCACTCCCTTCTCCTCAAATCTACCAACCTCTTCGCCAGCCCCTTCAAATTCTCCTAACTACCCTAAACTCCATACTCACTCTCCTCTAGCTCTCTGCCGGAGATATCCACCATAACCCAGGCCCTATTGCCCCTAGCTCCTCTGGTGCTACTACTTCTACTACCTCCCCCTACTCTCTTCTCTCAGCCCTACCATAGGGCTTAAAGATCCTACATCTAAACACCCACAGCTTGTTGCAAAAAAATAGACCAGATTCAGACCATGGTGTGCACTCTAAAACCAGACATTCTAATCACCTCAGAAACTTGGCTAAAGTACACTATCCCTGACCTCTCAGTCTCCATTCCTGGCTACTCACTGCTAAGGCAAGACTGTGCTGGCAGGGGTGGTGGTGGTGTGGCCATTTATGTCCTAGCCTCCATCCAATATTCTATCATCTACTCATCCTCTAATCTTGAGACCCGTGATGCCCTAGCTATCCATGTGACCCTTCCCTTCACTGTCCCAATCTTCGAAGCCGGCATACGCTGCCACCCAAATGTCCATCCTTCAGTCACACTAGACCTCCTAACCTCCATCACTTCCCTTGCTCGATCTGGGGAATTATTCATCATAGGTGACTTCAATATAAATTGGTTGTCGCCTAAAACTATAAAAACTAAAAATAAAATTGGAGCCCTAAGCCTCTACCAACTGGTCTCCGAACCCACCCACCCAAACCACAAGACACAACATAACTCCCTACTCAACTGGGCCCTTACCCCCCAACCCCACAGTGTCATCACCTCTGGCTGCTCTCAGTAGCCATAACCCAATATTCACAGTTAGGATAGTCCACAGAACTAAATCTCCACACAAAACCATACCACTACGCTCTTTCAAGTCTCTTGACCTTGAACCTCTCCTGAGTAACCCTGTCACTTTTGACTGATCCCCCCCCAACCTCCTTCCCCTTGGCTGATAAGGCCCTTGCCTACTTCAAATTAATCTTTCTTGTAAACTGGAACACCTTTGCCCCACTAAAACAAACCAGAGTCAGAGGTAACCATTTACCTTGGATAACCAGTGAACTTCTGGCCTGTCTCAGGACTAGAGATCAGGCCTGAAAGCATCAGAAAGCCACCCAGCATCCTAGTGACCTCGCAAACTACTGCATGCTCCAAAACGCCTGCACCAGGGCTACAAGGTTAGCCAAGTCCAAATATTTCAAATCTGCCTTCATCACCAACATAAATTCTCTTCTAAGTTCTGGAAGGTGGTCAACACCCTATCCCCCACCCCCAGTACTTAAAATAAATAGCTCACTAGCAACTGACCCACCAGCTGTAGCAGGTATTTAACTCCTACTATACCTCCCTGCCACTAAGCTACTGAAATCCCTCCCTTACCCATCACCCTTCCTACCCTCTACTGGTGTGCCCTCTCCACCACCCTCCTACCTCCCATTCTCTTTTACTATTATAACCCCAAACGATGCCCCAAGTGCCCTCCTCACTATTACCCCTCGAAAGGTGCCTCCCCAGATGGCCTCGACCCAAAACTCCTCTCCCTCTCTGGCCATTACCTCCCCCCTCTCATTAATCCTAAATCTCTCATTCTCTACTGCCTCTGTGCCCTCTTCATGGAAACATGCAGTGGTCCTCCCTCTACCCAAAGGGGATGACCCCTCATCCCCTGGCAACTATCGCCCCATTTCTCTCCTCCCTACCCTTGCCAAGCTTCAAGAACACATTGTCCTCTCCCAACTCACCTCTTTTCTATCTGACACCTTTTTCACCCCTTTCCTGTCTGGTCTCAGGAAAAAACACTTCACCACCACCTCTCTCCTACAGCTCACAGACTCTATCCTAACCGGGATGGACAATGGCCAAATTACCTCTGCCATTTTTGTCGACCTTGCCAAGGCCTTCGACACCATCTCTCACTCCCTTCTCGACTCACTCCCAGCAACTGGCCTATCTCCTTCAGCCACAAACTGGTTTAAGGCCTACCTTATTGGCAGAACCCAATCAGTTAAGATCTTGGATGCCACTTCACCTCCCCTCCCAACTAGCAGTGGCATCCCCAGGGCTCTGTATTGGGGCCCCTCCTATTCTCCATCTTCTTAAATTACCTCCCCTCTGTCTGCTCCCCCTCCACAGCCATACATATGTATGCCAATGATACAGTCATGTATGTATCTGGCTCCTGTCCTGCTGAGGTTACAACCAGCTTACAGTGAGACTTCAACAAGGTTCAGCTCTAGTTTGCTAACCATCAACTTTTCCTCAATGCCAAGAAGACTGTCTCCATGACCTTTGGCAGAGGCTCTCTAAGCTTCCCTCCCTACCAACTTTCCACACCCTTGATGGGACTTTATTTGAGGACACATCCTCCTTCAGGTACTTAGGAGTTTGGCTGGACCAACACCTAAACTTCTCTGGACATTCTGATGCCATCCAGAAAAAACTGCGCCCCAAGCTTGAAGCCCTGTACAGGAACCGCAGTTGCATCCCTCCTACAGCTAGGAGTTAACTTGTTCAGAAGATGATACTGCCCATTTTCGACTACTATAATGTAGTCTATGGTGCTGCCCCCAAGTTCTCCCTGGCCAGACTGGACACACTCTTCAATTCCTTCTGCCGCTTTGCCCTGGATGCCCCCCTCACACCCACCACTGCGATCTTTATCATGCCCTATCCTACCCCTCTCTTACAAATAGGTGACTCTCCCATTGTGCTAAATTCACCTCCAAGCACTGGCTGGGTGAGCTCCCTTCCTACCTAACCTCCTCCTTTATGACAACCCCCCCCCCCAATCCTCCCATTCCCTTAGATCAACTAACTCCCGCACCCTGGTAGTTCCCCGCATATCCACCCTAACTGGCCAATCCGCTTACTCTCACCGCCTCCCAAAAATTTGGAATTCACTCCCCCCTCAAATTCAGCACTCTTCCTCTGCCTACTCCATCAACTCTGTCCTCAAAAATTACCTTGCACCTAGCTGCTCCTGACATGTCCCTCCCCAGTTCCCTCTTATAAGCCCTGGATAAACCCTACCTCTACCATTACCTTCATTTTACCCTATGCACCCTCACCCCCCAAATTTCTAGCTCTCCTCCCCCCTTCCTCCAAATTGCTCCCCTTACTGGCCTCCTCTGATCTCTCTCAGACTGTAAGGGACACCAAATGCTCTCCCTGGGTCACTCTCCTACGCCCCAAGGGGCTTGTAGCCCTTATCTACTCCCTTCCCCCTACATCCCTCCACCTCACCCTCCCTCTCCTCTCCTTTCCCCCTTTTCTTTCACGTAAGCACTTGTTTACTTACTAACCCGGCACTTATTGTTCACTTTTTCTACATATTAGGCACAACTCTGTTTTAACATAGTTTGTGACACCTGCCTTACAACTGTATGTTAATGTTGATTTTGTAACTCGACTGTAACTTGAACATGACTCTCTCCCTCCACCACCTTACCCCTCCCTCACCTTTCCCCCACTTACCGCCCACCTTATCTTTCCTTTTACGTAAGCACTTGTTTACTTATTAACCCGGCACTACTTAGTGTCCACTCTTTCTACCTATTATGCGCAACACTGTTGTACCACTGCTTGTAACACCTGCCTTAGAACTGTATGTTAATGCTGATCTTGTAACTTGAATGTTTAATGTCTCACTCCTATTGTACCCCTTCCCCCCAGGCTGCACCGGGAGACAAGCAACTTGTCGCTCAGTGTGCCTTCCTGGTGAAACATTTTAATAAAAAAATAAAAGTAAGTTTAATGGCTTTTAAGTTGTTTGTGTTTTACTGATCTACTGGACCTGTACCAGATCCTCCAGCTTTGATAGTTTTCTAGGCATCCAGCCTTCACTGCTCCTGTCTCTGCATTTCTTCTCAGTTTCTCTTTGTTGTATAGCCTACCATTTGAAGAAGGCAAACAAGCTTTCAGGTTCTGGCCCTATCTGTTCTTTCATCACTGGTGCCATCTGTACAGTTTCAGTTTGGATTTTTGCTTCTTCTAGTTTGGCTGTCATTCTTCTGGTAATCATTCCTGGGCTTGCTGTTGCAGGATCCGTACCTTTCTTCTATGCTTCCCTGGTACAAGATCTAGAACCCACGCACAAAACTCCTGGCATAGAATATGCACAGCATAAATCCCACTTTGACACCAACTGTCATAGTGGCATAGATCAGGACGCACAGACAGTCCAGAGGAAGTTACAACATTTGCAAGTAAGTGTTTTATTATTATGACTAACAATAAAATACAAAAAAATAAAATTGTATGGAATAGCTCTTCATACAGACAGTACAAACAAACAAAAAAAATCCTCCATCTGAATCTTCTCCTGGAAAAACATTACTCTCTTTTAAAGTTTTTTTCTGACAGTTTAAATTCTCATCCTGTTGTAAATGACATCTCTTGCTTTACAAAAAACGTCTGAAAACTTTGTCGCTTTCCTTCCCTTATGCCGGGGGTGCGTTCCCTAAAGTCCCACCAGCCTCAAGAGCACATCTAGTCTTAACTGGTGCAATACACTTTGTCCCAGAGCTGGTTTCCGGTTGACAATTCTGTAAACAAGATTGTGGAGGGCAAAATACATTTGAAGTTCATTCTCCTGTATTAGGATGATCTTTTTAAGAAACCCAAACAGGGGCTAACCCGCTGGCGCAGTGGTAGAGCTACCACTCGAGACACTGACAATCCAGGTTAATAGACCCGGGTTGCTCGAGTGTCAGCCAGGGGAGATGGATTCAGCTGCCTCGGCGTGCTCTCCATCTCCGGGATGGGGCGGGTGTGGGTGGTGTGTGTGTGTGTATCTCCGGTTGAGGGCTCTGGAATGACCACAGGCTATCCTCCTGTCACCAGTGACACAGTGGGAGCTGGCAATGGGTGGTGTGCCAGATGCATGGCGTGCTTATGCCACAGTGTCACTGCATGACAGGCCTCCCACAGTTACACATAAAAAAAATCCTGTCAGACTAGCTCAATAATGCCCCCGTTGTGCCACCACCACCATGTAGCTGCCAGGGACTCCCTGCCCAGACACCAGGCTTGGCATCCGAAGGGGTAAGAGGAGGTCCCAGAGGCACCGCCCTGGGGGGTAAGCCAGGGAGGAACACCGGGTGGGATGTCCTCAGTGCTGCAATTGTGGATGCGAGCATGATCCATGGGCTGAGGGGGGAGTCATCCTGGCCAAAAAGTGTAGTAAGATTAAAAAAAAAAAAAAAACAACTAAAATACTGTAGTTTTCTGTAATCATTTCAACAATGTAAGTACATATGCAAACCAATGGATCTCAGTTTCACAAAGATTCACATATATCATTTTTAACCACAGAGAATCACAGGGAAAAAGAAAGACTAGAAACAGCAAACAAAGGAAGGGAGATAAGGGGGGAAATGTGTGACCATCAGAGTGGCCAATTCCTAGGTGCCACAAGAATATGGAAATTACATACCTACTGTAATTCTTGATCTTCTTGGACCAACTCTCCACCACTCATTCACACTAATGGGATCTACGTCAGAGGCACTAGGACCCAGTGGGAGCAAACTTTTTTTGCAGGAGGGCCGGCGCCAGAGATGGAGCCGCGAGGAGCGGCGCCGCGAGCCTCTGTTTGTGCAGCAATGACTATCTCGGTGTCGACACTCCAACCACCTCAGTACCTTTTTTTCCGAGGAGGTGCAGCGTAACTAACCTAGAAGGATAGCCTAACCAAAAACCAGACATAAGATAGTCCGGAAGACCCGTATAAGAAGGGTCAAGAAAGAAGTCTTCACAGCCTAAAGACTGAAGGCGTGAAGATCAACAACAGAGGTGAGCTTGGGGGATGGTGGGTGGGCGTGTGAATGACTGGTGGAGACTTCGTCCAAGAAGATCAAGAATTACAGTAGTTATGTAATTTCCATATCTTCCTGGACATAAAAAGTCTCTACCACTTATTCACACTAATGGGAGAGTACCGAGCTAATAATCCCCCCCGAGAGGGCGGCAGGAGAGATCAAGAGCTCACAGATTTAGGACAGAAGTCCATTAAGGATGGTTCTGCCAAATGAAACATGTCGTCTGGCATGGACATCCAGGGCATAGTGTTTGACGAAGAGTATGCACTGAGCTCCAGGTGGCCGCATTGCAAATATCTGCAATGGGCACATTGCGGATTTCCGCCAGGGATGCCGCGACCGCTCTAGTAGAATGAGCGTACACTCTGCCTTCCAGCTTAATCTGCGCCATGGAATAACAGTGGCGAAGGTATGCCACCAGCCATGCTGAAATGCATCTGACAGCGACAGATTGACCCAGCCGGGTCTCGCTGAAGGAAACAAACAGTTGTTGAGCTTTGCGAAAATCTTTTGTCCTATCTAAACAGAAACACAAAGCTCTTTTCATGTCCAAAGAATGAAGGAAACGCTCCCCTTCATTTTGGAAGTTTGCAAAGTAAGTAGGAAGGATCAAAGGTTGGTTTAGGTGAAATTCTGAAACAACCTTAGGGAGAAACTTAGGATGGGTCCTAAGAAATACTTTGTCTTTATGAAACACAGTAAATGGAGGGTCTGTGACCAAGGCATGTATCTCAGAGACCCTGCGGGCCAAGGTAATGGCCAACAAGAAGGCCATTTTCCAAGTGAGGAATTTCAACTCACAGGTAGCTAGAGGCTCGAAAGGTTTTCGAGAGAGCATGTCTAGCACAAGATTAATGTCCCAGGCTGCGACCGGACATCTGATAGGAGGCCTGGTATGTAGAATTCTATTAAGGAACCTCTTAACCACAGGTAACTGAGCCAGTGACAAGGAAAGTACTGGCTCATGATAAGCTGAAATGGCACTAAGGTGAACCTTGACTGTAGAGTATTGCAGACCTGAATTTGAGAGGTCCAAAAGGTACTTTAGAACTTTATTTGGTGGGCAGGAAAAAGGATTCAAAGAGGATTTTGCACACCAGAGTGAAAAACGCTTCCATTTGAGTGTGTAAGTTTTCCTAGTGGTTGGCTTGCGCACAGCCAGAAGAATATCTGAAACTCTGCAGGAGACATTGAACCTGTTCACTTCTATCTCTTCAGGAGCCAAGCGTGATGGTGAAGCGATCTCAGATTGGGATGGACCACAGGCCCCCGAGTCAGGAGGTTCATCTGACGGGGAAGCGGTTTCGGAGGGGTTTCCGACATACTGTTGAGTAACTGAAACCATATCTGCGAGCCAGAAGGAGCAATGAGAATCATTTTGCTCCCCTGGGATTCGAACTTAAGAAGTACCTTCTAAATTAGAGGAAGAGGCGGAAAGGCGTATAGAAGGCGTTTCGTCCACTGCAGCTTGAACGCATCCTGACAGAAAATGCCAGGCCCTGGATTTCTGGAGCAGAAGAGAGGCAGTTTTGTGTTGAGTGGGGATGCAAAAAGGTCCAGGTCTGGAGTTCCCCACTCTGCGAATAGTGACTGAACTACGGCTGAGTCGAGAGATCATTCGTGAGGATCTGTCTCCGTTCTGCTGAGACGGTCTGCCAGTTCGTTCTGCACTCCCGGCAGGTAGGGTGCTCAAATTAGAGCCTTGTGCTCCAAGCACCATTCCCACACTCTCATCGCATCCCTGCATAAGGGGTAAGAGTGAGCCCCACCTTGCTTGTTGATGTAATACATTACTGCTTTGTTGTCCGTTTGAAGGAGAATGTTCTGGTGACAGAGAATGTCCTTCAAAGCCCAGACTGCATAAGGGACGGCTCTCATCTCTAAGACATTTATGTGAAGCTGGGACTCATCCTAAGTCCACGTACCTTGAGTGTGGAGAGTCTGACAGTGAGCTCCCCACCCCCTCAGGGACGCGTCCATAGTAATGGAAATTTGATGATCCAGAGGAGCAAAGGGATACCCTTCCAGAAGATTGTCCTCTCGCGACCACCAGGTGAGTGACTTCTTCAGAAGTTCTGTCACCTTGATGAGAAAGGACTGAGGGTGAGTGGTTGGGGACCACTGAGTACTGAGCATCCACTGAGAGGTTCTCATGTGAAGGCGTGCTAAGGGTACAGTGAACACTGAGGATGCCATAAGTCCTAGCATCCATTGCATCGAGATAGCTCAAACCGAACTGTTCCGTCTGATGTATCGGGCCATCTGTAGAATATCGCTCCTTCTGTCCTCTGGTAGAAACGCTTTCGCACAGGAGGTGTCCAGAAGAGTTCCTATGAAAATGAGCCTCTGGGAGGGCTGCAGCTGTGATTTCTTGAGGTTTAGCAGGACTCCCATTGACGTGAGAAAATCTGAGGCAGTGGCAACGGCGTCGAGAGTTCCTTGCCTGGAAGGGCTCGCTAGAAGCCAGTCGTCCAGATATGGGAACACTTGTATTCCAACTTTTCTGAGATGCACTGCAAGAATTGCACAACACTTTGTAAAAACTCGCGGCGTCGAGGATAGCCCAAAGGGCAGGACTCTGAACTGATAATGCTGTCCCAAAGCCACAAACCTTAGGTATTTGCGATGCTTTGGATGAATAGGAATATGCTGGTAAGCATCCTGCATGTCCATGGAGGCTAACCAGTCATGTTGATGAAGCAAAGGTAACAGGGTCCCTAGCGATATCATCTTGAATTTCTCTTTGGGAAGAAACTTGTTAAATTTTCTGAGGTCCAAAATGGGGCGCATACCCCCGGTTTTCTTTGGAACTAGAAAGTAATGGGAGTACAACCCTGTGTTCCGTTGATCCAGCGGAACTACTTCCACTGCCCTGTTGTTCAGAAGGCCTTGTATTTCGGAGGCGAGAAGCTCTGACTGAAGAATTGACAGCTTTGGCTGCCGCTTGGGGAGACAATCCGGAGGGTTCTCTGAAAAAGTGAGGTAATACCCCTCGCGGATTATCCGAAGGACCCATTTGTCCGAGGTTATGGACTTCCACTGGTTGTAGAATTGAGTCAGATGACCTCCCACTGCTAAAAAGTCCCCCTCGGGCAGCTGAGGTGGGACTTGGGACAGAAACTCAGAAGGCGGCACTGGGCGCTTTGGGTCCTTGCGCCTTCTGTTGCGTTTTCTTTTGAGGCTGAGGGGCTTGATTTTTATTAAAACCTTCTTTACCTTTGCCTCGAAAGGACTGACGGTTAGGAAACTGGCGTTTGTTAACACCCCCTTGAGAAGGGGCGGGAGGAGGTCGAGCCAATTTAATGGCTGACCTAGTCTTTTGTGTGGCCTCTAAAGCCTGTTCTACTTGAGGGCCGAAGAGATGCACACCATCGAAGGGCAACACCATGATCTGTTGCTGGGCATCATTTGTGAAACCTGAAGTGCGCAGCCAGGAATGGCGGCGGGTACAAATGCCCGCCGCTCGGGAGGCAGTATCTAATGCATCTATAGCTGCTTTAACCTATTGGTTGTTGGACTCGATGCCCATGGTTATGGTTTGAAGAAGCTCTGAATTAGTGCCCAACTCCGGTAGAGCTTCAACCATTTGTTTGAGCGAATGCCAAAGAATATACTCATATTGAGAGAAATAGCCCTGGTAGCTGGCGATACGCTTACCCAGGGTGGATGCAGCAAAGACTCTCATACCTAAAGTATCTATCTTATGAGATTTTTTGTTTATAGGTCAAGCTGTAGTAGTCTGCGGAAGGACGACCTTATTCTCTGCCAAGACTACAACAAGATTCGCAAAGGCTTGGGAGGCCAAAATGGGTCGATCCTTGGGAGCAGCATACTTCCTATCTATGGACTTACCCACAGAAGGAATGAGAGCAGGATTATTCCATACCATTTGAGAAAGCGTCTCAAAGGAGGGTTGTACTGGGGGAGTTAAATCCATAGGGATGTCTGGAACATGAAGGTATTGGAGTCTTGAAAGCTTCCCAAGATCGATGCCTATAGTCTGGAGAGAAAGAATGGAATTCAAATTTTTCAGCAGAGACTTAAATGACAGGTCCTCGACCACAGGCTCTGTAACAGGATTTGATCCTGCTCCTTCCACATCATCACCCAGTCTAAGATCTGGGTCAAGCTCAATATCATCTCCTGACAGTCCAGGAGGGACTGCATGGATAGGAAAGGACTGAAAATCAGCAGAAAAAGAAGAAGGAAAAGAAATCGAAGAGGGGACGTCCTGAAGATTGGTAGAAGAAAAACCCGAACTCGGCGCCGAAGAAGAGCACAGCTCCGAAAGGCCGCAGGATGCCGACAAGTCGCACGGCACAGACAGCAGCGTCGAAGACGGCACCAACAGATGCAACGGTGCCGAGGATGGCGCTGGGAGGCGCCCGAGCACTGGAAATGGCGTTGAGCAACCCACCAAGGCAGACCGTGCCGAAACCAAACCAGGGCCCCAAAAATTAGAATTTGAAGGAAAAGAAGGAAGAATACCGGGAGATAGAGGCATCAATTGGCCCCCTACGCCAACCAGCCATGGGGAGGAAATCTGCTGTGGTCGCACGACACTGAAGAAGGCGCCACGCAGCTAGGGAGGCCCAATCGCCTGCCTGATCCTCCGAAGAGCCGAGGCCCCTGGAGTGACTGGGCCAGGCAGCTGGACCAGCCTCCGAGCCCACTGCTCCATAAGAGCGGCCCAATGATGAAACTGCTCCAAACCCAACTGAGTCGATGCCATCGGAAACAGCCCAGCACACGGCGCCAACAGAGCCCCAGTGCTGCAGACAGTGCCGACAGGCTCCCCGGTACGGCACCGCAGATGGCGCCGAGAGTGTCCCATGGGTCTGAAAACTGTGATTTGAGGTAAAAGAAGGAAAACTGGCAGGAGATAGAGGCATCGGTGTGGACCCATGCGCCGCAGCCATGTGGAGCGCGGGACACCAGAGTGCGGAGTCAATGGCACCGAAGGCGCTGCGCGACTAGGAAGGTCCAACTGCCCTACCTGTTCCATTGAATGGCCTGAAGGCCTTGGAGTGACTGGATCAGGCAGCTGAACCAACCTCCGAGCCCATTGCTCCATAAGAGCAGCCCACTGGTGAAACTGCTCATTGGAAGCCCCTCCAATAGGCAGGACGGGCTCCAATGTCGAGGAGGTCAGCCACCGGAGACAGAAACTGGCAACTCCGACAGAGGTGGAGACCGGCACCTGACACCAATAACCGACCATCAATGCGCAGACATGCCAGAAAGCATCGGACTGTCCGCTGTCAGACCCTCCACCTGGAGAGGGTGGCGGACCGGACCCAGCCCAGCTGACTGTACAGCTTTCATACGAAGTCTCCCTACCATCACCTGACCCGCTCATGGTTGACTCAGTCAATGGAGGGTTGAAGACTTCTTTCTTATAATAAGTAAAATGAAATACAATCTGTACTTATTTCGAAGATAAATTACAAAATAATAAACTGAAAGCTATGCTGCTAGTTTGAAGTTTGACTCCCAGCAGGCGAGCAATGTCGTCACTGAAGCGCACTCGACGGAGGGAAGAAAGGAACCGAGGCGGTTGGAGGGTCGATGCCGAGATAGTCTTTACCGCACGAGCCCGGGCTCACGGTGCCGCTTTCTCGCAGCTCCATCTCTGGCGCCAGCCCTCCTGAAAAGTTTGCTCCTGCTGGGTCCTAGCACCTCCGGCGTAGATCGCATTAGTGTGAATGAGTGGTGCAGACTTTATGTCCAGAAAGATGAATAGGTTGCTCACCTGTAAATACAGGTTACTCACCTGTAACAGGAGTTCTAGGAATGGTATATGTTGTTCATCCACACTGTCTGGCAGGTGCCTTGCCACTTTAAATCTTGCTGGAAGGTCTTCAAGCTGGCTCCTCCCACCCACCCGGCTAATAAAACTCTCGACTCCGTCCCATGATGCCAGATCTAGCCCGCTTGAAGCCGGGTTGTGCGTCGAAGCCGGGGAGGTCGGGTGGCTAGTGTGGATGAACAACATATACCGTTCCTAGAACTCCTGTTACAGGTGAGTAACCTGTATTTCTAGGAACATGGATATGTTGTTCAATCCACACTTCATGGCAGACTCCTAGCAGTTCTCCAGGAGGAGGGAGGCAAGGCACACACCCCCTATTTAGGAAACAAGGACTGGAGAACCGAGGTCCCAAAACCAGCATCCCGGCGTGATTCAAGGCCGATGTGGTAGTGGGTAATGAAGGTGTGTGCTGACTTCCAGGTAGCAGCCCTGCAGATTTCCTGGATAGGGACGTCCCTGGAAGCAGCCACCAATGCAGCGGTATGGCAGGTAGAATGAGCTCTTATCCCTCTGGGAGGCACCATGCCCACCAACCTACAGCAGAGATCTATGCAGGAGGTGACCCACCTGCCTATCGTCTGCTTGGCTGCAGGTCTGCCAGGTGCGGCTTCAGAGTAGGTGACAAACAGCTGGCGAACCTCTCCCCAAACTTCAGCCGTTCGCTCCTTATAATAAGAGAGCGCGCTTCTAGGGTCCAAAGTATGGAGCCTATATTCGATCTCCGAGGTGTAATTGGGGTAGAACACCGGCAGAGTCAACACCTGGTTAAAGTGAAACTCCAACACCACCTTCGGAAGGAATTTCGGGCCGGGGCGCAGGACAACCTTGTCCCTGTGGAAGACCAGATAGGGAGACTCGATGGAAAGCGCCTGGAGCTCTCCCATCCTTCTGGCTGACGTGATAGCCACCAAGAAGGCGGTTTTCCACGATAGGTGAGATATCACACCTATGCATTGGTTCGAATGGCTTGCCCATCAGCTTAGCCAGTACCAGCAGTAGATCCCATGGAGGTGGAGGTTCTCGCACCAGAGAGGATATGTGATCAAGGCCTTTGAAAAAGGGCCCGACCACTCTCTCCTGCGCCTCAGACTGCTTTCCGGCCCACGCCCGGTAAGCAGAGATAGCTGCCAGGTGCACCTTCAGGGTCGTCAACCGAAGCCCTAGCTCAGAACGGGACAACAGGTAGTCCAGAATGCTGGCCAGGGAGCAGGAGGAAGGGTCCAACCCCTTACCCTGACACCAAATGAAGAATCTCTTCCATTTGAAAGCGTAGCATTTCCTGGTCGACTCCTTACGGGACGCCTCAACAACGTTGAGGACCTCGTCGGAAAGAGCCAAGGCCTGGAACTCTAGCCACTCAGGAACCAGGCCGTCAGGTGCAGGGATTGAAGGTCCGGGTGGAGAACTTTCCCCTGGTTGACTGAGATCAGGTCCGGGCGGGCTGGAAGCCGCCTCGGGAGCCTGGAGCTGAGGCTGAGGAGATCTGGATACCAGAACTGGCAGGGCCAGTCTGGGGCTACCAGAATCACCTGCGCCTTGTCCCTCCTCGCCTTGAGAAGCACCTTGTGGATCAAGGGAAATGGGGGAAAGGCGCAAGAGAGGTCCGGGGATCACGGCCTCGAGAAGGCATCCCCCTGCAGCGAGCCCTGCTGAGGAGGGCAGGCATGGAACAGCCTCAGCTTCGCATTCTCCCTGGAGGCAAACAGGTCCACCTGAGGTGTGTCCCAGTGGGAGAACAGATCGTGTACCACCTCCGGCAGGAGAGACCACTCCTGAGATGCAGCCCCTATCCGGCTTAGGGCATCAGCCAGAGTGTTGCAGGCTCCTACCACATGGATGGCTAGGAGATCCGCCTCCAGGCTGCGCACGAGGGACAGGGTACGAGAGAGCTTCCTTGCACAGAAGCAAGGGCGTGTCCCTCCTGGCGGTTTGGGGTAGTACATGGTCGTGGTATTGTCCATCTGGACCTGGACCACTTGAACCCGTACAAATGGAGCTAAGGCGGTGAGGGCTAGTCGGACCACTCAAAGCTCCAGCAGGTTGATGTGGCATCGACACTCCCGAGGGGACCAGATGTCATGTGCTCTGTGCTCCCCCAGATGGGCACCCCAACCCATCAGAGAGGCATCGGTCGATAGAGTGATCGTCGGCTCGGGGCAGACAAACGGGAGGCCCTCCTGCAGATGAGCTGGAACGATTCACCACTGGAGAGCGTTCCACATCTCCTGGATCACTGCCACTGGCTGGTCCAAAGGACCGGAGCGCTGTGACCATTGGTTAGCCAGTCCCCACTGTAGGGGACGCATGTGCCAACAGGCCCAATGGACCACGCTGGTGCAGGCCGCCATGAGGCCCAGGAGGCGCAGGAAGTCCTGGGCAGGGCGCAATTGCCCAACCTGAAATGACTGGGCAAAGGAGGAAAGAACCTCGGCCCTGTCCGCCGGGAGCCGTGCTCTGGCTCGAAGAGAGTCGAGCTCTGCCCTGATGAATTGAATCACGTGCATTGGCAAGAGTTCCGATTTGGCCTCGTTGATGAGGCCAACCTGAGAGCAAACCTGGAGGGCCAGATCCCTGGACCGCTCCACCTCCAGACTGGAGGGGGCTGCAATCAGCCAGTCGTCCAGGTAAGGGTACACCCGGACCCTTCGGCGCTGCAGAAATGCTGTCACCACTGCCATGCATTTGGTAAAGACCCTGGGAGCAGGAGACAGGCCGAAGGGCATGGCCCGGAACTCGTAAAGGGACCCCTCCGCTCTGAAGCAGAGGAATCGCTGGCGGGACGGACGGATTGGGACGTGAAAGAACGCATCCTGGAGGTCCAGAGGACAAAACCACACGCCTCGTTCCAAGGATGGAATGATCTGAGCCAGAGTGACCATCCTGAAGGTTTGAGACCTTAGGAACCTGTTCAGGTCATGTAGGTCTAGAATGGGGTGCCAGCACCCCCCCCGTCCGTTTTGGGACCAGGAAATACCTGGACACAAACCCTGGGTCTGGTGGAGGATCCACCACCTCCCTGATCACCTCCTTCTGGAGAAGCAGGGCAATGTCGGCTCGACGGGCCGACAGAAAAGCCACGGACCCCGTAGCCCCCACCGCGTCGACTGGTGTCTCGGCCGGCTGACCCGACAAGGACACCGTGAAGCCAGCGGCCTTAGCCGCAACCTCGACCGAAGTAGAGTGTCGACTGTCGGGGAAGGGGACCTCTCCCGCTCCCATGAACGCAGACAGTGGGACTTACCCTTCAAGTCCTTCTTCTTGGACCAAGAGGAATGTCCCGATGGACCCTCACCTTCTGTAGAGAGGGATTGACAAAGCTCCTTAAAAGAAGCCGTGTAGGAGGAGTCCAAGGAGAGCGGGATAAATGCTGCGACCAAGGAAGGCCAGTGCAGCCTGGGCTGCCCTCTCCTCAAGGGTGATCATCTGCTCAAGTTGCTCAGCCAAGCCGCGCCAGACACTGCCGCCAAGCCTCAACTTCACCGGATGTGTCTCTCGGCGCCCAAGTTGGCGTCTGGCAGCACGGTCTTCAAGGACATTGGCCGAGAAGGACTGCACAATTCGCAGGCCTGCGGATCGTGATCAAGGCCAAGGCAATAAACGCACGTGGAGTGCAGATCAGTCTGAGACATCTTCTGCCCGCATGGGCACCGCCGAAATCCGGGAGTCGACTTATCCATCGCAGCCTTGAAGGAAGAAACAGACCGAAGTCTAGAAAATTTTAGAATAAGTTTTGGTTTAATCAAAGAGTTTGGATCCAGGCCTAAAATGCAGAGCGCTAAGGAGGGAACCTGAGCTTCCAAGCGGTAAGGAAGATCTGGCGTCATGGGGTGGAACAGAGTGTTTTATCAGCCAGGTGGGTGGCAGGAGCCAGCTTGAAGACCTTCTGGCATGATTTAAAGTGGCAAGGAACCTGCCATGAAGTGTGGATTGAACAACATACCCATGTCCCTAGAACCGTAATTCTAGGAGTGGAATACGGTTTTACATCCACACACTGGCAGTTCCACTGGAATGCGATGATTGGCTGGAAATGAAAATTACGTACCTACCGTAATTCTTGATCTTCTCTTGTATCTTCATCATTTATTACTGCTTGGGTTGTCCTGGAGTGCGCACCCACCAGGAGATTTTTTTTTTTTTAGGTAGGCACCAATGGCGCCGCTTCGAAAGCAACGCACTGTATCACATAGCGCGAAGGCTATATTAGATGCCGTAGACTCCTTCTCAATCTCAGTTCTGGTAGCCGGAGAGGCGAAAAAATGATAAGGAAAGAGAGCGAGGCAAAGAGAGCCAAAGGATAGAAAAAAGAAAGGATATAAACTGAAAAATGAATAAGCCAGTAGAGGACAGAAAGAAAAAGAGAGAATGCCTACCCTAAGGGACCGCAGGGCCTCCCTTCTGGGGCGGCTCCAAGGGAGGAACAGATAAAGAGAAGAAGAAGAAGAAGAAGAAAAAGAAGAAGAAGAAGAAGAAAATGAAGAAAGGGAAGAAAACAAGGGATGTTGAGAGGGAAGAACACTGCCCATAGATATATTGGTTGAGAGGCTTATAAGCTCGGAACCAAAAACAAGGGAGGAAGAATCCCTCCTGATGGGACTGAGAGAAGGTTCAACTGAACCGCTTGTACAGACTGGACACAAAAGGCAGTTTCTCTAACCTCCAGTCATCCCAACCCCCTACACTCTAGCTGAGAGCTCACAGACTGCCAAGGCAGAAATTCTGTTCCGGAAAGAGAGCGCCCAACTAGGAAGGGGAATAAGCCCCTTAGCACCTTGTTAAGTGCTAACACAGATGTGTGTGGGGAGAGGGTAAGCCCTGCAGAAGGCAGCTTTGTGTAAAAGGATAAAGTGGGAACTCAATTGGACTCCCTGAAGGCAAGGCAAGAAGAACAGCTCCAGGTAAACGAAGTGCCAGAAGCACCAACCAGAAGAAGCTGACACAATATTAATTAATACCTGCCAGAGGGAACCTGAAAATTGGGGCCGAGCCATAGAGGGACAGCCTCTTCAGCTGTGAATTGAACAACATGGCTAAGAAGCCAAGAGGTCACCCCTAGGGACAATCAGAAAGAGTTCCCTCAGGACAGAATAAATCCTACTCGTCCCCCTTTACCTTGAGGAAAAAGGATCCGTCCAGAGAAGAACGGAAAATCAAGACAGCTTTTTTTTTTTTTTTGGCTTAAAGGCCAACGAGGAAGGGAGAGGAACGAGTAGGAAGGGGGAGACGCCGCAGTAGCAGGCCACTGAGGGGAAGGTGGGCGGGTATCAGTAATGAATGGTGAAGATACAAGAGAAGATCAAGAATTACGGTAGGTATGAAATTTTCATATCTTCCCTTGTCAGTCTTCACCATTCATTACTGCTTGGGTGAGTACCAAGCTCGGGGGGGGGGGGGAGATAATAGAAACCCTGAGGGAACAAGACCTTCAGCCTCCTGCTGGTGGGAAACAGAAGGGGAAGACCCTGGGCTAATCAGACGAGAAGTCCCCTCTTGAAAAGTTTGCTCTCGCTGGGTCCTAGCGCTTCCGGCATAGATCCCATTAGTGTGAATGAGTGGTGGAGACTTTATGTCCAGGAAGATCACTGCACAACCCCAGGCATCAAACTCTTCAGAATCTGACTCTGGAGGACGGTCACGCACTGGGGGCACATGCTATGAAGGAGCTGGGCCCCAGAGGAAGGGTGTAGCATAGCTCCTGGAGACCCCAAGAGTGCACAATACCTGTGTTGGGTGTTCTCTGAGGCTGGAAAGGTGGCAGAGAGATAGAGCCAGACATCTCTAGATGCCTCCGCAAATGGCCTAGGCCACGGAGGTATGACTACAGAGTCATAACTGTACTCCCCAAGGAAAGACAGTATCAGATTAACAGGATTGTGGCCTGGAAAATAGTCTATTCACAGTCCTCTCATCTCCAAGAGGAAGTGCTGGCACCTGCTGTATTCAGCATCAGAGGAGATATGTCAGGAGGTATCCTCTTCCTCAGAGAAGGAAGCTGAAGAAGATGCAGAGATGGAATAAGGGGGTGATGATGCAGGGGTAGCAGGCTGGAAGATGGTCTGATCTAGTAACCTTAGGTTTGTAGGGAAAGCACTTGCTGACACCCTGAACTGGTTCCAGGTCATGGGCCCTGAAGGACCCAAAATAGGCAGAGGAAGGTCGTGGCAGACCAGGCCAAGTCCTTTGCCAGCACAGCGAGGGCGTGCAGGAGACCTCACCGAAGAAGATGGCCTGACAGACTCACCCACTGTAGAGCGCTCAACCATACAGGAACTGTCCCAGAGGTGCCCCCATGGGGAATCCCCCAGATGGGGAGACTGGAGCCATGAAAGTCCTACAGGGCGACTCCTATCCCCATCTACAGGCCCAGGTGGCTCCAGTAGGGCCCCGATGGCTCAAATTGCGCTAAGAGTCCTACAAGAGATGCCATTTACCCTGGGTACAGAGCAAGCTGCCAAACGGGATCTGCCAGCCCTCACCTCACTTGAAAGGGCTCTGCTCCTTGAGCTAGGCCTCAAAGTGCAGTCCATATCAAATGCCAGAGCTGAAAGAGAGGCAGTGCAGAGGACAGCACTGGAGGCCTCCTTAGCAGTGAACAGCACCAGAATCCTGCCCGGCACCACGGCCAGCGCGAAATCCCTCCTCGCGTCACAATTGGCACTGGGACCATCCCACTGCACCCGCAAGGACCACTGAGTGACTCTCATATACAGCCTCACCAGGGGAATGGTAGTGATGGAGGCTGCCATCAGGCCGAGAAGGCAAAGGACCTCCCTTGCTGGAATGGTCCTGGATGAGGCCACTACTGAAGCCTTACGGACCAGAGTCTCCACCCTGTCCGTAGGAAGGAAGCCTCTGCTCTGGACCATGTCCAAGACTGCCCTAATAAACTGAAGTCTCTGGGTCGGGGAAAGAGACGACTTGGGGAAACTGACAGTAATCCCCAACGTGGAAAACAAATCCAGAATGAACTGCAGAGCTTCCGAGAGAGAATCCCTGGAAGGGGCTGAGATCAGCCAGTCATCCAGGTAAGGGAAAACTGGTAAGGCCTGGCAACACAGAAAGGCTGCCACTACCATCAGGTACTTGGTGAAGACCCGACATGCCCTCCCAAAGCGGGGGGCCTGGAACTGGAAATGCTCCCCTTGAAAACAAAACCGCAGGAACCGGCGGTGGCTTGGGAAATTGGAATGTGCAGGTAAGCATCCTGCATATCCAGAGCACAAAGCCACTTGTTATCCAGCAGTAGAGTAAGCAGGCTTTAGAGAGTCAGCGTTCTGAATTTTTTGTACTCGACGAACAGGTTGAGACTGCTCAGGTCGAGAATGGGTCTCATGTCGCCTGACTTTTTTGGAACCAGGAAGAAGTGGAAGTAGAATCCCCTTGCCCTTTGCCAGAGGGGAAAGCTCTCTATCGCTTCCTTGAGCAACAGAGTTTGGATTTCTTCTCTGATGAGAAGAGCCTGGTCTCAAGAGTAGGACAACTGGTTTGGTGGAGAGTCTGGGGGAATCTCCAGAAATTCTATGGTGTGTTCGTGGACACCAATTGCAGGACCCATGCATTGGAGGTAATGCCCTGCCACTCCTGTGCGTGCTCCTCACACTGGGGCTGTAGAGGGGGTGGGGCAAGGGAGTCAGAAGGTGGCAGGATGGTCAGGGGGAGGGCCCCCTGAATGTCTCTGATTCTTGGAGGCGGGAGGGGTGGCGGAACCCGTGGACTTGCGCTTGCCCTGGCAACGAGCCGAGGCCTGCTTCCTCTGCCTCCAGGTCCTTTTCCAAAAGGGCTGCTGCTGCTGTTTGGCACCTGATCAGTACATGAGACTGCACTGATCTCAGGGCCTGACCTTTATTCCAGAGGTCGGTGATGATGTCCTTGGCGTCACCGCCAAAGAGCACCAAGCCCCGAAAGGGGGAGTCCTGAATCGCAGACTGAACCTCATTTGCGAGGCCAGAGATTCAAAACCAGGCCTGTCGTCTCAAAGCAATGGCAGTCGCCGAGGCGCGAGCTACTGAATCGACAGAGTCGTAAGTAGCCCGCAATGCATGCCTGCAAGAAAAGCGAGACAGGTGCAGTTCCTTGGTGAGCTCCTCCTTGAGATCCGAAGGGTCCATAGCTTGGACTCAGGCCTCGAGCCTGGCCAGGGTAGGCTTTTGGTGCGATACCATATGGGCCACATAGTTTAGGGACCAAAGCACACATGTGGCCAAAGAATAGACCTTCTTACCGAAGTGGTCCATCTGACTTGACCCCTTGTCTGGAGGAGAGGTGCTCATGTGCTTAGGTGTTGACGAGCAGTCATGAGCAGCCAAAACCACGACAGAGTCTGCCTTTGGATAAGCACTGAGGAATGGAGCATCCTTGGGCACCCAGTAAACTCTGTCCACCCTCTTGGGGACAGCCGGGATTGGAATGACGCATCTGCCAGACCGTACAGGTGAGATCCTGGTGAGGTCCAACCCATGGAAGAACAGGGATCGGGTACAGAGACTCTAGGTCTAAATGTTCGGCGAGTCTCTGCTGCATCGGATCCTGCTCCTCCGACTCCCAATCGAAAAAATTCTGCATGGACCTCAGGAGGTCTGAAAAGGCAGGGTCCTCCAGTGGGGACTTGGGAGAAGCCTTGCTCTTAGGCACTGAGAACTCTTAATCCGAGGGCTCCTCCAGCAACTCATCGCTATCCTCATCATCATTATCCCCCACGTCCAGATGGTCTCCAAGATCCGGGAGAGCTACATCATTGGGAGTGGTCCCCATGACATGAACAGCAGAAGGGGACGAACTCCTCAGGGATGGAGACCTAGGAGTGCGCGGTGGTGGAAGTCTACCCTCTAGGTCTGAAACCAGCTCCAAACACTTCCCCTGCCACCAAGACTGGATGAGAATCTTAAAGTCTGGCTGAACCAGAGCTTGTGGAGGAGGAGGCGAGGAAAGAGGAGGAGTGGAGGGATTACCGGGGAGGAGGGTAGTGATACCCCTGGTAACCCGGATAGCTATACCCCAGGTACTGATTGTATCCGGGGAAGTAATGCCCGGACCACTCCAATGTGGAGGGGGACTGGCTGGGTAATGGTCCCCAGGATACCCCGAGGGGTAATGCGGGACAGTCCGGGGTCAAGAATATAATACTGTCAGGCCTGACGGAGGGGGAACCCATGTAGGGCCTGCCATTGTGTAAATCGGTGGCAGGTCTGGTGTTGGGGGAGCCTGTGTCGGGACCGCTGTCACCAGGACCGGCACCACCCAATCCTGCGCCGTAAAGGGGTCCGGTGTTGGAGAGGCCGGCATCGAAGCAGGGCAATGGATACCCGACAGAGGGACCTGGTCTGGCACCAGAGCCGAAGGCTGGGGCAGACGACTGGGCCCAGGCTCAGAGACTGTCGGATGGTCCGGCATCAGGGGAACGATCTTGACTAGGACAGGCGCCGGGTCGGGAGTGATCCCACCAGAAGGGATAGGAGGGGCCTCCGGAGTAGGGCTGGACAGCTGAGGAGCAGCCTCCTTCCCTGTGACACCACTGGGGAGTGAGGAACGGACCCAGAGGTGTAGTCCACGTCTAGGGGCTCTGCACTATCATCGCCCAAGGTAGCAGCCTGAGCAGGGGAAGCTACCGGCGGTGGGGAGATGGGCAGTCTCCCCCGGGCTCGTCCAGATGTCGGGTTGTGCACCGCTAGGCACCAACAGGAGAGCCACGTTTGAGCGACCACCAGAGGTGGTCGTCTGACCAAACTGAGCCGGGCGGGAGGTGGAAGAGCCCACTGCTGACTTAACGGTTGAGGTTGTGCGGGTCCCCGAAGCCTGGGGAGCCGACTTATCGGCGGCCAAGCAGTCCCCAGAGGAGCCGGAGGCAGACTTAGCGGCAGGCACGGTGTGGCCTTCGGAGGAGCCAGCGGCAGACTTACCCACAGAGGAGGGTTTGCAGGGCTTACCTGAATCCCCCGAAGCCGACTTCTCCTTAGGCAGTGGCTGGGAAGAGGCATTGCTGGTAGAGGGCCTGGGAACCCTCTATTGAGCACACCCACTCCCTGTGCTTCTCTTTCCGGTGTTCTTTTTTGGAAGGGGAAGAACATGATTAGCGGATTCACTCCATCTGTTTTTCTGAAGATGCCAGCTGGGTCTTCAAGAGGTGGGCCTCCAGAGCCTGCTGCCTCCTTCTGCATGTGGCCTGATTAAGAGGCTGGCAATCCAGACAGGAAGAAAGTGGGTGGTCTGGGCCCAAGCAGATGACTCACTTCACGTGTCCATCTTTATGTGGGATCTGAGTACCACAAGACTGGCACTTCTTCTTCTTCAAAGAAGACATAAAAAGATGTTCGAAAATTGAAGGAAAAAAACGCAGTGGAAACCAAAGAAAAAATCGTAAATTTTCAGCGACAATCGCTGTGGGAAGTCTGCGATGCGACTGACACGAGGCGATGGCGGGAAAGAATTTGGAGGCGGGTGTGGGGACCCCCACTATATAGGGTCATGCTGATGCTGGTCACGTGACATCGGGTGGGCGGTCCCGCATCAGGCATTGCTAGAAAAAGTCTGTCGTGCGGCCAGACGCCAGGTGGCGTTAGTCCCATATGTGATGACCTACTGAAGGAACCCTCTCAAAGTAAGATCTAATGGGATACTAACATGTTGTTGCAGAGCATGAGAAGCTTGTGTAACGAAAAGGCCCCAGAAAAGTGATAACTTACTAAACTAGGTTAGTTTTGTGAAAGAAATGGCAAGAAAGTAAATTTGTTTGCATAACTTATACCATGTTGTAACTTCATGATTTAAAATTAAATTAGGGGACATACAAGCTTTGAAATAGCAGCCAGGTACATGCACCCAGTGTTTCTAACTGAACAAAGTTAAGGTCAGTGTTCTCATTAACAGAACAATATATGTTATAAATGGGAATATTCCTCACCTATAAAGTAACTAACAGAATATATGTTATAAAGGTTCCATGGTAAAATCGTGACTCCAAAATCGTGATCTAAATAAAAGCAAGTGCATAATCGCGCTATGATTAAGCGCAACTACACAGAACAGTGAATGCATAATAGTGCCACAGTCAAAATCACGCCTTCAGAATAAGTTTAGAAATGTCCATACATTGCAATGTGATTACTTAAAACACTCGCCTAACCTTGGTTGTTGAAAATAAACTTGCTGTGATTCAAGATCGAAATCACACTTCACTGATTTATCCACAGACTCTGTACGCTCAAGTGCTGATAGTGACTGTTCGTCTGTTTTGTGTGTGTGGTGCTAATGCTAGTGCAGTTCGGCATGTCCTGTAAGTTAATGTTTTCACTAGGGAATGTGCAACGATCCCAGTATGATGGACAAAAGAAACATCACAGACAGCTTGAGTGAACATCGTTAAGTACTACTAAGAGAGACGTCTCAACTGTAATTCGTGTCAGTCACTGACTGAACAGCTGATTGGCCATAGCGCCGTCACATATAGAGGCAAGGAGATTTTGCACATAGCAGGCACATTTCTTATGAATTTAAAATAATGCCTGAGTATTTAAAGCATGTAAATTGTGGCCTGCTTGGTGCTGTTGGTGTGCGGCGAGAATAATAGTTGCGATTTTTGAAAAGTCGCTTATCTTGTTTGCTGATCGCCACAGTTTGTCGCGAAGAGTGTATTGGCGCTTTTTTGTATGGTCGCCATTATTTGAGTCGCTTTAATTGAGTCGCTGATATTACAGTCGCTTATCTGAAGTCGCAATCATCACGTGATACCGTTATAAATGGGAATACTCCTCACCTATAAAGTAACTTCTAACCCTTTTCTATGAAACGGTTAGAAAGAAACATGGGTCCTGCAGTATGAACAAGTTAAAAACTCCAAAAGGAATACTTACTAGATACAACAAGGTACGAGAATTACACACAGAAACAGGATGATACATGAGAGAATATAACTATGTTAAGAATAAAGTAACTAGAGAATATCAAGTTTAACACTGTGAATGAAAAATATTTAAGTACATAATGTATGCACTTGGTGTAACTAACTGAATATCAGTGGTGTATCTACTTCCAGTGGGAACCTCCTACAGTACACCCCATTCTGGCAATGTTTAGAACTGTTTGATATATTGAACTTCTGAAAGAAAACAGTACAAGATAACTGATTCTTTGTATTATAGGAAAGTACTTGGACCATATATCGGCGAGATACAGAACGTATAATAAAGCCCAGCACCATAATATGCATTATGTGCAATAATTTCAATAAGAATAAAAATATTTCATTCTCTTTAAAAAAATATACGTATTAAAAGAAAACTCTTTTTGACTGTTTATAATTTAGATCCTCCTCTGAAGAAGCCTGATGTACAGGTGAAACGTTGGGAATAAGGATCTTTTGGCTATTTGAAAAAATATATGAAAATAAAAAGAAATAATTTTTGAAAAACTACTTGAGTGGCTAGAACTTCGATTTTTTTGTATTGACATTTGCGCCCTCCAGGCCCTCGAATTACAACACTACTCATATTGGAAGAGAACCCACCAATCTGGCAAACTGACCAAGACTGGGTCCACCCACAATATATAGGCACTGACGATGCAAGTCATTATTGGCGGCCCGCTAGGCAAAAGTTTCCATACAGGTCTGATGCCAATGGTGTCCATGTTCCATAGCTGTGGCTCACCAGAGGGAGATATACCTGAAGATCATATAATAAAACACTCTAAAAACGGCCAATAACTCAACAAACAATACTAAAATAATAAAACAACTTTAACCATACAAACAAGAAATTAGCCAAGTTCCTGAGGGCACAATTTTCTGTGGTGACTACTTCTGCAGAGAGAAAAGATCCGACAACTGGAAGGTGAGGCCAGCATCACGCAGCGGGCTATCTTTGAAACCTTCAGCGTTCTCTGGGCATCACGCAAATGTGGACTTGATCCAATTAATTTAACATCATACATCACACTCCTGTTATTACAGCGAAGGAATTATAAAGTGGTCAAAACTGTAAAGTTAATTTGGTCAAGTGCATGTTCAGCTAGGTCCTTTGCCTGCCAGTGAAAACATGTTTTTCATCAGAATTAGCAAATTAGTTCCTTAGACCGAGTTTCAAACTTGACATATTTGCTCAACATACAGGTGGGTGTTTAAAGCATTTTTCTGTATCCAAGAAAAAATGTTTTTAAATTGTAAAATTTTTCCTTTATTTAAGACATAATATTCATGCCGCCTTTTCCCCACCCAATAATTTTTTGCTCATCAGTTCTGGAACCCAGTGACATCAGTTGAGCTAAAGAATACAGTGAAGCTACACACAGTGACATCAGTTGACCAGATGCCATTGGGTTCCACTTCACTGCAGTCCTGTGCTCAAATGAAGTCCCTGTCTTCCAGAACAGATAAGAAATTAAAAAACAAAAGGAACACTGGGAAGGAAAAGGGCTGCATTAATATGGGGCCCTGAAAAATGGAAACTAAACTCACAAAGCAATACATAGGGGTGATTTAATGGAATTCATGAAGTCTAAATTTACAGTTACATTAGACAATGTAAACAACACTCTTTATGTACTCTCCAAAATATAGTATGTGGACACAATTGAACCCATATTCCTTAAATGTTCTTTTTCTTTTTTAGATACCCGCATAGTTTATTACTGTGGACATCTGCATGAAAACAGGATCTTTGCCCCCCAGACTTTGTTTCATCCTCCTGCCCACCCCCACCCCCCTTCGCTGAAGTCACTATTCTTAGTTTGTGACATCGTAATCTACTGCTGTGGAAAGGACAATAGCCTCCCAGTGAATTATGAAGGGGCAGGATGACATGAAGACTGAGATCTAACAATCTTTATGTAAATTTCTACAGTAGTAACATAGAAACATAGAATTTGACAGCAGATAAGGACCGCTTGGCCCACCCAGTCTGCCCATTTCCCTACCTACTGGATAAGCTGCAGATCCTAGTTAACCAGCAGCCTACTTCTTCCTACCCCCACCACCTAGAATGGCCTTATGACTGTCCCATGCATGCTTGAATTCCACCGATTTTGACTCCACAACCTCCTCCGGAAGGCCGTTCCATGCATCCACAACCCTCTCTGTGAAAAATACTTCCTTAAATTACCTCTGAGCCGCCCCCATCTTCAAATTGTGCCCTCTTGTTCTTGCACCTCTTTTTTGAAAGATGCTACCCTCTTGGACTTTGTTGATTCCCTTGAGGTACTTGAGCGTTTCTATCATGTCCCCCCTCTCCCTCCTTTCCTCGAGGTTATACATATTAAGCTCCTTTCGTCTCACTTCATATGTCTTCCGGTGCAGACCCTGCACCATTTTAGTTGCCCTCCTCTGGACAGCTTCCATCCTGTCTATGTCTTTGTGGAGATTGGGTCTCCAGAACTGCACACAGTACTCCAGATGGGGTCTCACCAGCTGTCTGTACAGAGGAATAACTTCCTGTTTTCTACTGGTGATGCCTCTCCCTATGCATCCCAGTATCTCCCCAGCCCTCCTTGCTGCCCTCTCACATTGCTTGCCCACCTTTAGGTCATCTGATATGACTACCCCCAGGTCCCTTTCCATTTTTGTTGTTGTTAGTATCTCACCCCCCATTGTGTACTCTTCCCCTGGGTTTTTGTTTCCCAGGTGCATTACCTTGCACTTCTTAGCACTGAATCTAAGCTGCAATGCATTTGACCATTCCTCTAACCTTGCCAAGTCCCTTCTCATCCTTTCCACCCCACCCTGTGCATCAACTCTGTTGCAGATCTTTGTGTCATCTGCAAAGAGACATGCTTTCCTTCAGTCCCTCTGCAATGTAAACATAAAGACATTGAAGAGGCCGATCTAATACTGAACCCTGGGGTCCCCACTAGTAACCCTCCTTTCTTCTGAGTGGACTCCATTTACTATTACTCTCTGGGTCCTATTCTCCAGCCAATTCTTACCCAGGCTGTCATCTTGGGACCCACTCCAAAGCTGGCTAACTTGTATATTAATCTTTTGTGTGGGACTGTGTCAAATGCCTTGCTAAAGTCTAGGTAGGCCATGTCCACAGCCCCTCCTGATCTACTACTTTGGTCACCCAGTCAAAGAAATCTATCAGATTAGTCTGGCCTGACCTTCCGCTGTGAATCCATGCTGCCTAGGGTCCTGTGCCCTCTGGCCTCTAGATACTCGACAATTCTTTCCTTCAGAGTGATTCCATCATTTTCCCTATCACTGAGGTTAAACTAACAGGTCTGTAGTTTCCTGCTTCTGCCTTGCTCCCACTTTTGTGAAGAGGAATCACATCTGCCCTCCTCCAGTCCTCAGGTACCACCCCATCCTCCCATGATTTGTTAAAAGGGTAGTCAGTGGTGTCA
Source organism: Neoceratodus forsteri (assembly GCA_016271365.2). Lineage (NCBI taxonomy): Eukaryota > Metazoa > Chordata > Ceratodontiformes > Ceratodontidae > Neoceratodus > Neoceratodus forsteri. The sequence goes on from CM057456.1 coordinate 1,067,950,429, forward strand.
CTAGTTTTACCCTTAGTTCTTTTAGAATTCTGGGACGAATCCCATCAGGCCCCATTGCTTTGTCCACCTTCAGTTTTAAGAGTTCTTTCAGAACCCTTTCTTCTGTAAATGGGCTGGTATCAACTTCTGTATCCAGAGTGTTTCTACTGTTTGTTTTATGTACCTCCCCCTCTTCATTTGTAAATACTGAGCAAAATATTTGTTTAGTATCTCTGCCTTTTCACAGTCTCCTCTGCCCACCCTCCTCCCTTTATTAAGCCTCAATATCCCTCCCTTGGTTTCCTTGCTCCCTGATGTACCTATAAAGGTTTTATCCCCCTTCTTAACTGAGTTGGCTATCTTTTCCTTGGTTTGGGCCTTTGCTGTTCTGACTGCCTTCCCAGCCTCCTTTGCTTTAACTGATACAGTTCTCTGTCCTGCTCCTTCTGCGATTCCTTGTACTTCCTGAATGCTTTCTTTTCTCTTGAACCTTCACTGCCACTTCCTTTGAGAACCATAGTGGTTTCTTACATCGTTTTGTTTTGTTTATTTGCTTCACACAAAGGCTCGTTACCTCTGTGATGGCAGTTTTTATTATTCCCCATTGTTCTTCCACCCCTCCTTCCTGCCCATTTGCCAGTGCATTCCTTAGGCACTCACCCATTTTGGCAAAGTCAGCCCTCCTAAAGTCCAGTACTTTTGCCTTTGTATGGCTTGAGAGTGAAAGACTATTAATACAGAAAAATCAATCAAATAGTAGTTGAATTACCAATGAATATAATTTGAGGTCTTCCTGGATACAGTGAAAGTACTTCAGTATATGATTATTTCCTTGCTTTGGAAGAACTGTACTTTTAACGTGCACTCTTATAGGTATTACCTGCAAGCTTCTCTGCTTTCAGTGCTGTTCTCCATGCTTCCTAACTGGCTGGATGGTTTAGACCCATTTTCTTGCTTTGTTTCTTGCTGGTCATCAGGAAGCAAAAGCAAGGCATTTCCGAGACAGATGGCAGCAAATTCCATACTGGCTACAGGAATGGCCGAGGACTGTCCTTCACTAATTCAGTATTTAAAAAAAAATAGTAAAACTTCATTACAAAGCCACTGAATGCAAGACAAGTTTTACAATTTAAGAATTTTTGTGAACACTCATGGATAAGTAATCAGTGACACTGAGCCAATGTACACGTTTTCTGAGGCTGTCTGGGGCCAGACACATTACAGTGGGGTGGGGGCGGAGACTTGGCTCCCAGGAGGGCAAATGGTGGGACCTCATAGAGAAGCACTGGTGTCTGCTGCAAAGGCAAATGTTTATCTGTCCTCAGGGAAGAACTATAACAGGAAAACCTGTGTGTGTGTGGGGGGCGCCTGCAACAACCTCTTGGTACTCTGCATTTTCCCCAAACACAATGCCATCAGCTCAACACATAACTTGTTGGTTCTACTTAAGGAGTTTTCAGTATCTGTATTATTCACTAAAACATCACAACAGATTAATTTGGTTCAATTTCAATTAGGTCTCCTGTATTCCTATACACCCCGGACAAGGATGAAACAGTGGTACTACACCTGGCCCTTCATTCCTTTTTAATACAAAATAAAATAGCGTACTCACTGTAATTCTTGATCTTCAAGGAATATCTTCACCATTGATTCACACCAATGGGTTCTGAGCCAGAAGCACTAGGACCTTGTGGGAGCCCGGACTTTTCAGGAGGACCAGCACCGAGACTAGCTTGCACTGCACGGCTTACCTCAACCACCTCGGTACCTTTTTACCGAGGAGCTGCAGCGTAGCCTAACTATTTATTTTTTGTTGACCGGGTAAGTGCACTAGACAAATTCTGCCTATTTTCAGGCACGACCTGGGGGAGCGGGATACAGATGAATGCCAACTGACCTTCAACCAGATTAAGTTGTTGGGGGTATTTTTAGTGAATGGGGGGAAAATCTGGCCAGGGCACTGGGGAAATTTCCTTACTCTTTTCGAGAAGTGCCATGGGATCTTTAACATCCACCTAAACTACCATCGGAAGAGGCAGATGGGACCTCGGTTTAACGTCTCATCCGAAAGACGGCACCTCAGGAGTGCAGCACCCCCCATGCTGCACTACAGTGTCAGTATTGGGATTTTAACCCAAGTGCCTGGTGTGAGATAGAACCCACAGCCTTCTGATCTTCCAGCCTCAGAGGTGAGTGCACTACCTGTTGAGCCACTGACACTAATGCGCTCAACCTAAGAGCTTAAGATAGCCCATGTGACCCATGTGAGAAGGGCCGACAACAAAGAACATAGTGTCTTCACAGTCCAAACCTAGAACAAGGGGTGAAGACCAACAAACAAAAGGTGAGCCCAGGGGGTGGAGGGTGGATGTGTGAATCAATGGTGAAGATGTGACTTAGAGGCTTAGAAGATCAAGAATTACAGTGAGTACATCATTTTTATATCTTCCAGGAATCAATCTTCACAATTGATTTACACCAGTGGGTTACAGTGCCAAGCTCAGACCAAAATCCCCTAGGCAGCACAGTAGGAACCAGAGCTTACTCAGCACAGAAGTCCATAAAGGATGGCCTTGCCAAAAGAGGCATGCTGCCAGGCATGGACATCCAAGGCACAGTGCTTGACGAATGTGTGCACTGTGCTCCAGGAGGCAGCTCTGCAAATGTCAGTGATAGCTACTGAGCGAATCTCTACCAAGGACATAGCAACCATTCCGGTGGAGTGGGCACGAACCTGGCCTTCCAGCTTGACCTGTACCATAGAACAGCAGTGATGAAGGCAACTGACAATCCATGCAGAAATGCATTTGATTGTGACAGGCTAACTAATCTGACTACGGTCAAAGGAAACGAAGAGCTGTTTAGATTGTTAGAATTCCTTAGTTCTATCGAGGTAGGATGTGAGGGCTCTTAACATCTGGAAAATGGAGGGTGCATTCGCCTTCATTCTGGAAGCTGGGAAAAGTATGTTGGCAGCACTAGAAGCTGATTTAAGTGAAACTCAGACACCACCTTAGGTAAAAACTTAAGATGCGTACAGAGAACCACCTTGTCGCTATAGACAACAGTATGCAGATAATCTGTGACTAATGCATGTATCTCAGAAACTTGGTGGGCACAGAGGTTATTCACCTGTAACAACAGTTCTAGGAGTGGTATGTGATGTTCATCCACACTGTCAGACAGTTGCCTTTCCCCTTTAAGACAGGCTGGAACATCTTCAAGCTGGCTCCTCCCACCTACCCTGGTGGTAACTCCCTCGGCTCCATCCCATGACGGCAGACCTTGTCCGCTGGAAGCTAGACCAGTGTGCCACTTATCAGGTGGGTTCGTGTGGATGAACATCATATATCACTCCTGGAACTATTACACGTAAGTAACCTGTTTTTCTAGGGATGTGGATATGATGTTCCATCCACACTGTCTGTCAGACTCCTAACAGTTCTGCAGGAGGAAGGGGCAAGGCGCACAACCCCTACTTGGGAAAGAGAGATTAGAGAACTGAGGCCCCAAAACCAGCATCCCAGCATGACGCAAGGTCGATGTGGCAGTGGGAATGAAGGTGTGTGCGGACGTCAAGATAGCAGCCCTGCAGATTTCCTGGATAGGGACATCCCTGGAAGCAGCCACTGAGGCAGCGGTATGATGAGTGGAATGAGCCCTCAGCCCTACAGGAGGCTCCCTACCCGCCAAAATATAGCAGAGGTTTATGCAGGAAACAATCCACCTGCCAATCGTCTACTTAGCTGCTGGTCGGCCAGGTACATCTTCAGAGTAGGTGACAAACAGCTAGCGAACCTCTCCCCGAACTCCAGCCAAGTGTGCCTTGTAATAGGCAAGCGCTCACTGCAGGTCCAAAGTGCGCAGCCTATGCTAGGCCTCTGAAGTGTGGTTGGTGAAGTACACTGGGAGACTAATCACTCGGATAAGGTGAAAATCGGACACAAATGCCGGCCCGGTGGTGCTGGACGTCACGCCACGCCAGCAACCTGGGATTGGGATTGAGCGCAGGAGATGGGGGTCGGCTGCGAAGGAGGAGGACTGAGTGTCCCAGGGACTGCTCTCCTCCTCCAGGGTGAGTGGGAAGGGATGACAGCGGGCGTGCTAGCTCCTAGTGGTGGCTGGGGGGTTAGTGCAGCTCGCGATTCGCTGGAGGGTTGACATGGGCTGACGCCGGACGTGCTGTGCGTGAACACGTGCATGGGATATCCTTGCCGTCACTGCACGCCCACGCTGTGGGGAGGGGGAAACAAAGAGAAAATCCTCCCCATGTACGTGAAGGTGGTCCACTGGCGTTGCAGCAGACGCACCCAAGTCAGCTCCCCTGGTGCTCACCTGGCCTTCCGTGGTGAGTGGGGTAAGTCCCCACCATGATGTGGCTGAGAGGAGTGAGGCATAGAGGTCGAGCTCTGGCTGCAGCTGGGGCCAAGAGAGACAGCCCGAACAAGGAAGAATCATAGGTACAACCCCCTTGCCAAGGAGTCCTAGAAAGTATACAAAAAAAAACCAAAAAACAAAGAAAACAGAAAATCAGACACAACCTTCGGAAGGACCTTCAGGTTGGGGCGAAGGACAACCTTGTCCCTATGGAAGACCAGGTAAGAAAACTCTACCGAGAGCGCCTGGAGCTCACTGATCCTTCTGGCTGACATAATAGTCACCAGGAAGGCAGTCTTCCACAACTGGTGAGACATAGTACATCTGTGCATCAGTTTGAATGGCTTGCCCATGAGCGTTGCCAACAGCAGCAACAAGTCAGAAGGTGGTGGTGGTTCATGCACTGGAGGGGAAATGTGGTCGAGGCAGGTGCACCTTGAGGGTCATTGCCTGAAGGCCGAAAAAAAGAGAGGGACTAAAGGTGGTCAAGAACGCTACCTACTGGACAGGAGACGGGGTCCAGCCCCTTGCCCTGACACCAAATGGAGAACCTCTTCCATTTGAAGGCATAGCATTTCCTGGTTGACTCCTTCCAAGATGCCTCGACCACGTTAAGGACATCTTTGTAGAGACCCAAAGCCTGGAACTCTAGCCGCTTAGAAACCAGGTTGTCAGGTGCAGGGATTGAAGGTCCAGATGGAGTTTCTTCCCCTGGTTGATGGAGAGCAGGTATGGGCATAGAGGAAGATGCCTTGGCAGCCTGATGCTGAGGCTGAGGAGATCGGGGTACCAGAATTGGAAGGGCCAGTCCGGAGCCACCAGGATCACCTGTGCCTTGTCCTTCCTCGCCTTGAGCAACACTTTGTGGATCAAGGAAAACAAAGAAAGCATACAGGAGGCCTGGGGTCCAAAGCCTCGAGCAGGCATCCCCCTGCAGCAATTCCTACTGAGGGGGGAGCACAATACAGCCTCAGTTTTGTGTTCTCCCCGGCGGCAAACAGGTCCACCAGAGGGGTGCCACACTGGGAGAACAGACGGTGCACTACCTCTAGGTGGAGAGACCACTTGTGAGATGCCTCGCCCACAAGGCTGGCCAGGAGATCCACCTCCAGGCTACACATGAGGGTCCACAAGTGGAGAGCTTCCCTGCACAGAGGAAGGGAATGCGTTCCACCCTGCTTGTTCAGGTAGTACATGGTCGTGGTATTGTCCGTCTGGACCTGGACCACCTGACCTCGAATGTGAGGAGTAAAGGGAGTCAACGACAGCCGAAAGTACAGTTGCGTAAGAACTTACCATAACAGAAGATCTTGGAGAGAGGCTCTTGCAGTAGGTAATTACATATAGGACTGACCCGGCAGGCGTCAGAACCTCACGGAAAAATTTCTAGCTAGCAGTCTCTGGCAGGGGACCACCCCCACATCAGGTGACTGACGTCATGCGACGTCCCTATAAAGGGGCGGTCCCCCACACCCACCTTCCAGTTCTTTACCGACAAGGGCCAAAAAGGCAAGACAAGAGAAAAGTGGATATTCCCTTCCTGGAAAAAGCTGAAAAAGCTAAGGGGATGGAGGCGGGAAGGTATACATACTGAAGAGCCTCTCTCGAAGATCTACTGTTACGGTAAGTTCTTACGTAACTGTACCATCTTACTTCGAGAGGGCTCTTGCAGTAGGTAATTACATATAGCAGTGGTTGTCAACCTTTTTTGGTCCGGGGACCCCCTGGCCACCTGTCAGCCATGTCAGGGACCCCCTACCAAAAAGTCCATAGCTATTGTACCGCGTTCAGTGTTTATACAGCATTTATACTGCTCCCCTTAATAATAATAAAACACAAAAACAGCAAGCCAATGTTATATAAAACTTTGTAGTTTATCAATATATATGAAAATAAAAATATATATATATATCTATAAAGTACACAAGTTTAAAGTACACAACAGTTGCACTGATGAGGTACTGGTGTGATACTTGAGCTTGGTGTGAATAACATAGTCTGTTAAACCTTGGTGTTATTTTTGATATAAAACCCACAAAAAGTTGTTGCTTGTAAGGCACCGAATATTACACAGTGAAAAAAGTACAGTTACGTAAGAACTTACAGCGAACAGTAGATCGAAGAAGAAGGCTCTTGCAGTAGGTAATTACATATAGGACAGCGCTTGACGACGCAGGACCCAGAAAAAATTTCAACTAGCAGTCCCTGGCGTGGAACTATCCCCGTCAGGTGACCCGCGTCCATCGACTCCAGTATAAAGGCGGTCCGGATGCCCGCCTTCAGTTCTTTCATCTGCAACCAGGAAGGCCGGACGAGAGAAAGCGGATGTCCATTCCTGGAAAAGGGCTGAAAAGGCCTAGGGGGATGGAGGCGCGGAAGGTATTACCTACTGCAAGAGCCTCTCTTGAAGTCTACTGTGCAATGGTCTGTATTTCTTCTACTCTACTCGAGAGGGCTCTTGCAGTAGTAATACATATAGGACTGAATCCCAAGCAGTCTGGAACAAGGAAAAAGGCACGGGAGGAGGGAACTACTCTAAAAGTAACCCTAGCCGTGCAAGCCTCAAGACAGGAGGCCTTGCAAAACAGCCAACCTGAAGCCTGCTCTCGGCGAGAGGCAATGTCAAACTGTAATGTTTCGTAAGAGGTATGGACCGAAGTCCAGGTGGCCGTCAGCGCATATGTCTACTGCAGACACATTCTGAAACAAGCACTTGAGGGCAGCAACTCCTCTTGTGGGTGGCCTCTGACTTGACCGGGAGGTCTTGTTATGCTGTCATAACAGAAAGTGATGCAGTGAGCCAACCACTTAGAGCAGGCATTGCTTGGAAACATTGCCTTCCTTTTATGAGCAAAAGAGAACGACGACTGATCAGTCTTTCTGAGATCCTTGTCCTGTTGGTGTAGTATCTCAGAATACGGTGAACATCCATAGTATGGAGTAAATATTCCCCTTGGTTAGAGTACTGCGTAAAAAAGGCAGGTAGCTCTATGGACTGATTTAAAGTAGACTCTGCTACTACTTTAGGTAGAAACTTAGGATTCGTGCCAAGAGCAACTCGTTCTTTGTGAAAAATCAAGTAGGGGATTTTGCACATCAGAGCCTGAAGCTCAGAGATTCTTCGAGCCGAAGTAATGGCCACCAAGAAGAGCGTCTTCCACGAAAGAAATTTTAAATCTGCAGAAGCTGCAGGTTCGAAGGGAGGAAGAGTAGTTTCTAGGAACAAAATTCAAGTCCCAAGGGGGCAGGAATGCGGATGGGGGCCTCAGATGGAGGACCCCTCTAAGAAAAGGTCTTAGAGACCTCGGTTGATAGCTTTATCTGCGAAGGGAACATGGTAGGCTGAGATAGCTGCCATGTGAACCTTCAAGGAGAATATGCTTGAGAGACCAGGTCGAACAAATGACGAAGGTACTCCAGCAGAAAAGCCACTGAACAGGAGAAAGGCTCCACGTTCTTGGAGGCTGCCCAAATAGAGAATCTCTTCCACTTCATGGCATAAGTGGACTGGTGGATGGCTTTCTAGCTCCACTAAACTCTCCGCCACTTTTGGAGATACTCCAAAACGGGATTGGGCTAGGTCTGCAGGAGCCATGCATGTAGTTGAAGGGATTTGAGGCCTGGATGAAACAGGGTCCCCTGATCCTGGGTCAGCAAACCTCGAGATAGAGGAAGAGGAGGAGCCTCTGAATATTGTTGTAGAAGAGAGAACCAGATTTGCCTTGGCCAGAAAGGAGCGATCAGAATCATTCTCGCTCCTTCTGAGGCTAGTTTCTGCAACACTCGTAGGATCAGAGGAATTGGGGGAAAAGCATAGACGAATCTGCCCTTCCAGTCTAGAGACAGAGCGTCACTCCAGAAAGCACCTCGCTCTGAAACGAGCGAGCAGAAAGTGGGAAGTTTTGCGTTTTGGGGAGAGGCGAACAGGTCTACCTCATGGAGTCCCCAAAGCTGAAAGATATCGTCTAGTACCCCTTGGTCCAGTTCCCACTCATGTGCCAGGCGGAAGAGCGGCTTAGCTTGTCTGCCAGAGGTTGTCGACTCCTGGAACATGAACTCAGTAGGTGAAGGTCATGTTGTGTTGCCCAATCCCAGACCCTCATTGCCTCCCTGCATAGAGGGTAGGATGAAACTTCTTCCTGTTTGTTGATGTACCACACTACGCACATGTTATCCGTCTGGAAGGCTAGGTGGCCGGGAAGGATGTATTGGTGAAGGGCTTGAAGAGCGTACAACACAGCTCAAAGCTCGAGCACACTGATATGGAGAACTTGTTCCAGCCTGGACCATGAGCCCTGGGTCCGATGAGGACCTGAATGGGCTCCCCAACCTTCGCCTGACACGTCTGTAGTCAGAGTCTGGGAGGGGGGAGGATGAAAGAAAGGGAACCCCCAAAACAGGTTCTCTCAAACCATCCACCATTGTAAGTCTCGTACCATCGGCGATGAGATCAGAACTAATTGATCTAGGTCATCCACAAGTTGATCCCACTGAGAGCTCCTCATGTGGAGTCAAGCTCGGGGGACCGTCAGAATAGCTGCCGCCATGAGCCCCAGAAGACGAAGGACTGACCTCACCGAGACCCTCCTGCGTTCTGATAGCAGGGAGATCTGGGTTTGAAGAGAGGCCACCCTGTCCGGAGGCAGGAAGGCCTTGCTCACAGTCGTATCTAGGATAGCCCCGATGAACTGTAGCCTCTGGGAAGGATCCAGATGAGACTTGGAATGGTTGATGGTAATACCCAGGCAAGTGAAAACCTGCTGGGTGAGGGAAGCATGGAGTTCACCTCCTGGGCGGGCCGCAAGGAGCCAGTCGTCCAGGTAAAGGGAACACCTGTACTCCCATTGTATGCAGGTGGGCCACTACCACAGCCAGGCATTTGGTAAATACTCGGGGCTGAGGATAGACCAAAGGGGAGCGCCTTGAATTGGTAGTGGTCCCCCTGAAAGCAAAACGAAGATACTTGCAGTGAGAAAGGCGAATGGGGATGTGCAGATAGGCATCCTGCATATTCAGTGCACAAAACCACTGATCCGGCCGAAGAAGGGGCAGAAGGCTCTGCAGAGAGAGCATCCTGAACCTTTTGTATTCTACAAAAAGATTCAGGGAACTGAGATCTAGAATAGGTCTGAGATCTCCAGTCTTCTTTGGGACCAGGAAGAAATGGGAATAGTAACCCGTCCCTTGAAGATGAAGGGGGACGGATTCTATCGCCTGCTTCATGAGAAGAGCCAAGATTTCTTCCCGGACCAAAGGAAGATGTTCCCTTGAATAGGATGACTTCAGAGGTGGGTGGCGGGGTGGTTTCTGAAGAAACTCTATGGAATGCCCTTCCGCTATGAGCTGGAGCACCCAAGAATCCGTGGTTATCCTCTCTCATCCCAGAAGGTGGAGGGAAAACCTCCCTCCTACCGGTTCCTCTGGGAGGTCCAGAGGCGGTGGGAGAGGAAGAGAGTCAGGTGGTGTGGGGCAGCGTCGCAGCTGAAGCACCCGCTGCTTTTGGGTGGGGGGCCTAGCAGCTGCGGGGGCCCGACATTTGGTGGCCCGCCTCTCCTGTGGTTTCGCCTTTGGCCGAATCCGTCTGCGAAAGGGACGGCGCTGCTGTTGGGGACGGTACATGGAATCCACTGATTTCAGAGCCGTCCCCTTCTCCTGCAAATCAGTGATGATGTCCTTGACATCACCCCCGAAAAGCACCGACCCCCGGAAAGGTGCCTCTTAAATAGCAGATTGCACTTCCGGGACCAACCCTGACACGCGGAGCCAGGCATGACGCCGTAGAACCACGGCGAAAGTGGAGCTCCACCCGGCAGTGTCCACTGCATCGTATGTCGCCCACAAAATGTGGCGACAGGCCGAATGAGCAGAACAGACGAGGTCGGCTAACTCCTGTTTGACTTGAGAGTCAGGAAAGGAGTCCAGCTTGGATTCCACCCGAGTAAGGACAGCCTTCTGGTAATCTCCCATGTGGCCGACGTAGTTCAGGGCCCGAATTCCCAGTGTGGAGGAGGCGAAAATCTTTCTCCCACACTGGTCCAGAAGTCGAGATTCCTTATCGGGGGGGGGGGATGAGCTAAGATGCTTTGGGTGTGCCGACCAGCCATGAGCGGCACTAATCACGACCGAGTCGGCCCGAGGGTGAGAGTCCAGGTAGTTAACACCCTAAGGAGCCTGGTATAGCCTGTTCGACTTCCTTGGAAGTGGGGCTAATGCCAACGGCTGTTTCCATATTGTGGTGACAAGGTCGGCGTGAGGCTCAATCCAGGGTGGCACTAATGTAGGAGCTGTCACGGGCAGATCCAGATGTTCAGCAAGTTTCAGTCACTGAGGATCTGGTTCCAAAGAGTGCCACTGATGCACCTCCTGGATTTTTCTAAGCAACTCCGTAATTGTAAATGGAGTCCACTCTGAAGAAAGGGCGGTTACCAGTGGGGTACCGCAGGGTTCAGTATTGGGTCCAGTCCTTTTTAATGTCTTCATCAGTGACATTGCAGAGGGACTGGAAGGAAAAGTATGCCTTTTTGCAGATGACACAAAGATCTACAACAGGGTTGATACACAAGGAGGCGTGAAAAGGATGAAAAAGGACTTGGCAAGGTTGGAGGAATGGTCAGACGTATGGCAGCTAGGATTCAATGCAAAAAGTGCAAAATAATGCACCTGGGAAACAAGAACCCAGGGGAAGAATACACAATGGGTGGGGAGGTAGTAACAACAACAAAACAGGAAAGGGACCTGGGGGTAATCATATCAGATGACCTTAAGGTTAGCAAGCAATGTGAGAAGGCAGTAGGGAGGGCGGGGGTATACTGGGATGTATAGGGAGGCATCAGCAGCAGAAAACAGGAAGTTGTTATCCTCTGTACAGACAGTTGGTGAGACCCCATCTGGAATACTGTGTCCAGTTCTGGAGACCCATCTCCGCAAGGACATAGACAGGATAGAGGCAGGTTCAGAGGAGGCAACTAAAATGGTGCAGGGTCTGCAAGAAGCCGTATGAGGAGAGACTAAAGGAGCTTAATATGTATACCCTTGAGGAAAGAAGGAGAGGGGGACATGATAGAAACTTTCAAGTACCTCAAGGGAATCAACAAAGTCCAAGAGGGTAGCATCTTTCAGAAAAGAGACTTGCAAGAACAAGGGACACAATTTAAAGATAGAAGGAGGCGGTTCAGGGCAATGTGAGGAAGTATTATTTCACAGAGAGGGTAGTGGATGCATGGAACAGCCTTCCTGAGGAAGTTGTGGGGTCTAAAACTGTGGGAGAATTCAAGAATGCATGGGACAGACATAAGGCAATTCTTGTGGGGGGCAGGAAGACATAGGCTGCTGGTTAACTAGGATCTGCGGCTTATCCTGTAGGTAGGGAAATGGGCAGACTAGATGGGCCTAGCGGTCCTTATCTGCCATCAAAGTCTATGTTTCTATCCTCCGGAGGAGTCCTCGGCCAGGGCTTCGACGGAGAGCGTGGCTCGTCATCTCTCTCGGAACATCCTTCGGAAGAGTCCGAGGAATCAGAGAGTGAAGAGGAAGAAGAAGAATAAGACTCCTTGACCCGACTCAGGGGAGGAACGGGTTCCTCGGGTAGTATCCGAAAACGCGTATCCTGCCCCTCTCTGGACCCAGACGGGAAAGCCCTGGAGTCCAGAGGTGGAGAGGGAGTGTGCCGCCTCGGACATACGGGAACCTGGGGCAACACCGTCGTCGTAAGGCAACTCTTGACCTCCTTGGTGAGCTGAGCCTTGGCCTCAGCCCACCAGGAGGCCAGAGTCTCCTGCAGATCCACCGGCGGCTGTGGGGGCAGTGGAGGTGGAGGAGGAGAGAGAAAAGTGTGTGGGTTATACCCGTAAGGAAAGTATCCAAAACCCGGCTGCGGGAACCCGGCGTCTGGTATTGTGGCATCGGGTACTGCGGCGCTGGATACTGCGGTCCCGGGTACGACGGCGTCGGATAAGACGGCGGGTACCCGGGAGGCTGCCGGAGCAGACAGCCCGGCCGGTGGCTTCACGGGCGGGTCCACATTGGAGGGCCCAGAAGGCGGAGGGCCCGTCGAAGGGGGGACATCAAGACGTGGGATGTCTCCTGGGGCTGGCAGAACCGGCGTTGGGGCCGGCGCCCGGGGGGCCGACGTCAGATCCGGTTCCAACGGAGGGGGGTCTGATGGAGGAGGAAATCCCACATCACCCGGGATGGAGGAGAGAAATCCGGGGTCAGGCTGGGGAGACTCTGGGTCCCCGAACGGCAGCGAGGCTGCGAGCGGGTACGGCGGACGTGGGGGGTCCGTCGGAGGTTCCATCGTCCGCCGAGCATCAGAGGAGCCGACGTGCGGTTTGAGGGCGAGCTCCGGCAGGCGCCAGAGGAGCCGCGCCTGGCTTACGGGAGCCATCACTGGAGGCAGGCTGAGGGAAAGGGTCAGCCCGGTCCGTGGGGTAGAGGCCGCGCCGCCTGAAGGGTCAGGCGTCCTTACCACCCTCTCCATGCGGACGCCGGAGGAGCCGACGCCCGACTTAGAGAATCGCCCATCACGTAGAGTGCCGAAGCCCGCGTCAATCCAGGGGCGGAGGCCTCCACAGTCCCGGAGGCTTGCACAAGGCCCGAGCGCGAGCCAGACGGGCCGGGCCGACGCCAGCCCAAACCGCAAGGCGGCCGAGGAGGGGATGCCTACCTGAGTCCCTCGAGACGCGGTAGAGGAGGTCTTCCCGTGCCTCTCCTTGTCCTTTTCCGATGTCCTTTGGGGAAGTGGATGCCTGCCTCAAGCTTTTTAGTTCCTTTTCCATAGAACTCATCTTTTTCTTGAGAAGATGGGCTACCAGGGATTGTTAGCGCCATTTTCGGGTAGCCACGTTGAAGTTGAGGCAGTGTTGGCACTTCTCGACCGGGTGATCAGGGCCTAGGCAGAAAAGGCACAGGGAATGGCCGTCCTTGTGTGGCAGTTGGGCGCCGCACGAGTCGCACTTGTTTTTGTGCTCGGAGGGTGTAGGGGACGACATACACTGACGATGACCTGATGTTATAAGAAAAAAATAACTAATTTTTGGTAAAACCGATGAAGGATAGGGCTGACGAAGCACAAACTTTACCGCGAGGTGCTGCACGAGCTAACGGCGGGAAAGAACTGGAAGGCAGGCGTCCCGGACCACCCCTTTATACTGATGTCGTATGACGCCGGTCACCTGACTTGGAGGCGGTCCCTCGCCAGGGACTGCTAGCTAGAAATTTTCCAGGTCCGTGCCGACACGCGGCCAATCCTATATGTAATTACCTACTGCAAGAGCCCTCTCGAAGTAAGATCTATCGTTATTCTGTTCCTGCTTTCATGTGAGTGGGGGTGCATTCAACATATGCTGACACAACTATCTATTTCTTCTATTTGTTACCAAGTTGCTGTTTGTCTTTATATATTATATATATATGCATACAGACATAAACACATATATACACGTATATGTACATATATACATATACACAGTATAAATATATATAAGTATATATATAAATTAAACAGATACTCCTGCTTACCCAGGTAATTCATGATTCAGTATATTCGTTATGTCTGGGATTCCACGATTCCGTGAGACAACAGAACAGAAGCGTGGGTGCTACGAGCATATTAAAACAAAGCAGCTTTTATTTTTCTTTTTATGCAGATAAGTAGAAGAAAGGACAGGATTACATGAAGGTGAACAGGAGGAGGAGCAGCCGACTAGTTTTACATAAACGGGCACAAACTGACACTTTGCCGCAGAGAGTGGAGAGACTGAAAGCAGACCAGACCAGCATGCAGCTAATAAGGCAGGCAAGTGATTTTGTTCTGTGGGCATGGATGAAAACAAGCAGGAGAGCAATCAGAGCAATCTGGAGCAGGAGAGTAATCTGGGGACCAATTAGCTAATAACAGGACAACTTGAGGCTCACCAGCTATAAATCGGGAGACAATAAAGAAATTAATGTACTCTCATTAGAAAGTGAAGTAGCACTCTGTTACTGAAAGATTACTGAGCAAATCGACGCAGTGCAAGACAGTGTTCAAACTTGCTGTTAACTCGAGGTTGCACTGATCTTGAAAAAAAAGTTACCGTAATTTAAATTACTCTGCCTGTTCTGTGGACCCCCTGTGGGCCACGGACCCCTGGTTGAAAACCACTGACATATATGACTGAATCCCAAGCAGTCTGGAAAAAGGAAAAGCACTCGGGAGGAGGAAAACGATCCAACTAATGGAACCTCCAGCTGAACAGGTCTTTTGAAAGAAGACCTTAGAGTACAGCCAACCTGAAGCCTGCTCTACGGCGAGAGGCAACACCCAAACTGTAGTGTTTCTTAAAGGTATGGACAGAAGTCCAAAGTGCGGCTGCGCAGATGTCTGCTGCTGACACATTCTTGAAACAAGCCACAGAGGCGGCTACTCCTTTGGTGGAGTGACCTCTGACTTGACCCGGCAGGGTCTTGTTGTACTTGTCGTAACAGAAAGTGATACAATGAGCCAACCATTTTGATAGGCATTGCTTGGAAACTGCATTGCCTTCTATTTCGTGAGCAAGAGAGACAAAAAGCTGATCAGATTTCCTGAGATCCTTAGCCCTAGAGGTATAGTATCTCAGTATCCTCTGAACATCCAAAGTATGTAAGAGATGCTCCCCTTGATTGGAGTGTTGCGGAAAGAAAGCGGGTAGCTCCATGGATGGATTCAGCGTAGATTCGGCTACCAGCTTAGGGAGAAACTTAGGGTTGCAGCGTAAAGCCACATATTCCTTGTGGAAAATCAAGTACAGGATTTTCCACATTAAGGCCTGAAGCTCGGAAATGCGTCGAGCAGAATTAATGGCCACTAGGAAGAGAGTCTTCCACGAAAGGAACTTTAAATCTGCTGTGGCTGCCAGCTCAAAAGGAGGCAGGGTAAGCTTCTCCAGAATAAAATTCAAGTCCCATGGAGGGGCAGAAATGCGGATGGGGGGTCTCAAAAGGACAACCCCTCTGAGGAATGTCTTAGAGACTTCCAATTGAGCGAAAGTCCTGTCTCCAAAGGGAACACGGTAGGCCGAAATTGCTGCCATGTGGACCTTCAAAGAGGAATGGCTGAGACCCAGGTCGAAAAGATGACGCATGTAGTCCAGGACTCTTTCAGCTGGGCAAGAGAAAGGCTCAAAGTCCTTTCATGAGGTCGAAATTGAGAATCATTTCCACTTCATGGCATAGGTGGACATGGTGGAAGGCTTTCTGGCCTCCACCAGAATATCTGCTACGAGCGGAGAAACCCCAAACCGGGCCTGAGCTATGTCTGCAGAAGCCACGCATGCAACTGAAGGGATTTGAGACCTGGATGAACCAGGGTCCCCTGATCCTGGGTCAACAAGTGTTGTGACAGAGGAAGAGGAAGCGGAGGTTCCTCTGAAAATTGTTGCAGAAGAGAGAACCATACTTGCCTGGGCCATAATGGAGCAATTAGGATCAAGACACTTGGAATTCAGAGAATTGGAGGGAAGGCATAGACGAATCTGTCCTTCCAGTTGAGAGACAGAGCGTCCCGCCAGAAAATGTCTCACACTGGAGCGAGCGAGCAGAAGGTGGGAAGTTTTACGTTTTGAGGAGACGCGAACAGGTCTACCTGAGGGGTTCCCCAGAGCAGGAAGATGTCATGTACTACCTCTTGATCCAGTTCCCATTCGTGGGCACCGGCTGAGGTGACCTACCAGAGTGTTTTCTACTCCCAGAACATGAACTGACATCAGGTGAAGGTTGTACTGGATAGCCCAACTCCAAATTCTCATTGCTTCCCTGCACAGAGGGTAGGAACGAGTTCCTCCCTGCTTGTTGATGTACCAGACCACACACATGTTGTCTGTCTGGATGGTCAGATGACCGGGAAGAATGGAGGAGTGTAAGGCCTGGAGGGCATACAGGACTGCTCCGAGTTTGAGCACATTTATGTGCAAATCCTGCTCGAGTCTGGACCAGCTGCCCTGAGTCTTGTGAGACCCTAGATGGGCTCCCCAGCCCTCTCCTGAGGCATCTGTTGTCAATGTCTCGGGGGTTGATACTGTAGTGAACTCCCCGGCAAAGGTTCTCTTCTACCATCCACCACTGCAAGTCCCTGACCATGGGATCGGAGACTAGAACCTCCTGGTCTAGGTCATCCAGTGTTTGGTCCCATTGAGACCGAAGCATCCACTGAGAAATCCCCATATGGAGCAGAGCGTGAGGGACTGTCAGGATAGCAGCCACCACGAGCCCGAGGAGACTAAGAACTAACCTGGCACCGACTCTTCTGCAACTGGACAGCAGACTTGCTTGGGTCTGGAGGGTGTCTACCCTGTCCGGAGGCAAAAAGGTCTTGCCGGTGGTCATGTCCAGGATCGCCCGGAAAAACCGGAGTCTTTGGCAAGGGACCAAATGGGACTTGGCCTGGTTGATGGTGATACCCAGGCTGGTGAAAACCTGCAGGGTGAGGGAAAGGGAATGTAGAGGTTCCTCCCTGGATGGGGCCGCCAAGAGCCAGTCGTCCAGGTGCGGGAATACCTGTGCTCCCTGGATACGCAGGTTGGCCGCTACCACAGACAGGCATCTGGTAAATACTCCGGGGGGGGGGGGGTGTCGAGGAAAGACCAAATGGGAAGGCCTTGAATTGGTAGTGGTCACCCTGAAAACAAAACCGAAGGAATTTGCGGTGGGAAGGGCTAATGGGGATGTGCAGGTAAGTGTCCTGCATATCCAAAGTGCATAGCCACTGTCCCTGCCGAAGAAGTGGCAGAAGGCTCTGCAAGGAGAGCATTCTGAAGCGTTTGTACTCCACAGACATGTTCAGGGAGCTGAGGTCTAAAATAGACCTCACGTTTCCTGTTTTCTTTGGAACTAGGAAGAAATGGGAATAGTAATCTGTCCCCCAAAGATGGTGTTGAACTGGTTCTATCGTTGTCTTTGACAGAAGGGAGGAGATTTGTTCCAGGACCAGAGGAAGATGTTCCGGGGAGTAAGACAACTTGGGAGGGTGGCCTTCGGGGCAGTTTCTGAAGAAACTCTAGAGTGTCCTGCCACAATCAGATGGAGCACCCAAGCATCTGATGTTATCCTCTCCCAACCCGGTAGATGGAAGGAGAACCTCCCTCCTACTGGTTCCTCTGGAGTGTCCAGAGGCTGTGGGAGAGGGAAGGAGTCAGAAGGTGTGGGGCAGTGCAATGGCCGAGGCTCCGGCTGCTTTTTTGGGCGGGGGAGTCTTGGTTGCTGGAGGGACCCCGACACTTGTTGGCCCACTTGCCCTGTGGTTTCGTTTTTTGTCAGTTTTGTCTACGAAAGGGACATCG
Source organism: Neoceratodus forsteri (assembly GCA_016271365.2). NCBI lineage: Eukaryota > Metazoa > Chordata > Ceratodontiformes > Ceratodontidae > Neoceratodus > Neoceratodus forsteri. The sequence continues at coordinate 1,067,968,086 of CM057456.1, forward strand.
CAGCCCTGAGGGGGTCTGTACATAGAGTCTACAGGCTTAAGTGCAGTGCCCTTCTCCTGCAGGTCGGTAATGATGTCCTTGACATCACCGCCGAACAGCACCGAACCCCTGAAGGGCACATCCTGAATAGCGGATTGCACTTCAGGGACCAAACCTGATACCCAGAGACAGGCGTGACGCCGAAGACCTACGGCCGAAGCACTCCACCAGCTGCGCCCACTGCCTCGTAGGGGCACGAAGCATGTGCCTACTGGCTGAATGAGCAGAACGGACAAGGTCAGCCACTTCCTGTTTCGTCGGAGACTCAGAAAGGGAGTCCAATTTAGATTCCACCTGACTCAGGATGGTCTTCTGGTAGTCCCCCATATGTGCTACATAGTTCAGGGCTCTAATACCCAGGGTGGAAGAAGCATAAACCTTCTTCCCATACTGGTCCAGAAGCTGAGATTACTTGTCAGGTGGAGATGAGCAGAGATGTTTGGGATTGGCAGAGCAACCATAAGCGGCGCTAATCACGACCGAGTCCGCCTTGGAGTGTATATTCAAAGAATCTACACTCTCGGAAGCCTGATATAGCCAAACTGCCTTCCTCGGAAGGGGAGCCAACGCTGACGGTTGTTTCCAAATAGTGGAAACAAGGTCTGCGTGAGGGTCTATCCAGGGTGGAATCAATGTAGGAGTGGTCTCGGACAGATTCAAGTGGGGAGCGAGCTTCTTGCGCTGTGGATCTGGCTCCAGAGATTGCCAATGATGAACTTCCTGGATCCTTCTCAACAACTCAAAAAAGGAAGGATCCTTGAGAGGAATCCTTGGCCTGGGATGTTCTGGAGTACGAGGCTCGTTATCCAGACCGGAGCATCCCCGAGTCTTAGAGGTCTCCAACGTAGAGGAGGAAGACTCCTCCCAATGTGGGGCAGGAATGGTCCCTTTGGGAAGCCCTCTGGGAAGTGTGTCCTCCCACCCCTGGCACCGAGGGTTCACCTCTGGTGTCTAGTGAGGAGGGTCTCCGGTCCCCCGGCGTAGGGGATCCTGCGCAGGGTCTGGCACCAGAAGACGGCTCTCTACCTCCCTGGTGAGCTGAGCCTTGGCCTCGGCCCACCAGGCAACCAGAGTCTCCTTCAAGTCCACTGGAGGCTGTGGTGAGGGCGGTGAAGGAGGAAGGGGATACGGATATTGGGGGTATCCGTATGGGGAGTATCTGTAACCCGATGGTGGGAAGCCCGGTGTCGGGTATTGAGGCGCCGGATACTGCGGCACTGGATAAAGTGGCGCCGGGTACTGCGGCGTTGGATACTGCGGTACCGGGTAGGATGGCACAAGATTAAGTGGTGTCGGATACCTGGGTGCCAGGGGCTCTGACGGAGCAGAAGGACCTGGGAAAGGCCTAGAAGGCGGGCCAGGTAAGGGTGGCCCCGCGGACATCTGGCCAGGCACTGGAGCGGCATCCGGAAGAGGGACACTGGCTGGTGTCGGGTATGCCGGCGTCTGAGGATCTAGCGTCAGAGGGTCCGGCCCTGTAGGAGGGAGCTCTAATGTCAGTGTACCCAGCTCCTCCGTGTCAACCGGGGATGGAGGGCTGAAATCCCCGGGGTCCAGCAGAGGAGATGCAGGAGCCTCAGAGAACAATGACAAGCGTTGCAGTGAGCCTGGGACGTCAGACTGGTCGAAGGGGTCCGATGCAGGCTCTTCTGCTGGGTGGTCGTCGGAGGGGCCGATGTCCGGCTTATCAGCTGGACCCGGGCGGGCGTCGGAAGAGCTGGTGTCCGACTTATCGGAACCCTGACCAGACGCAGGTCGCGCTGGGGAAGCGACCTTTGTGGGCGTACGAGGGACCGTGCGCCCTACTGAAGGAGCCAGCGTCTTATTGATCCTGTTCAGGCGGACATCGGTGGTACCGGCGTCTGACTAAGTGGACCCGCTCAACCCAGAGAGCCACGTGGCAGCAGCCATTCCTAGGAGCAGAGGCCTCCTTTAACTCGGAGGCACCCGAGGGGCCCGAGCATGAGCCAGACATGAGGGGCGACACCGTCTTGGGCACCGCCAAGACGATCGTCGAGAAGAACCGCGACTCCAGCCGGAGTCGTGGAGCCGTGGAGGTCGAGTCTCGGTGCTTGTCCTTCCTTCTCTTGTGGCCTTCAGTGGAATTGGAAGCCTGCCTCAACTTCTTCAACTCCTTCTCCATGAAAGCCATCTTTTTCTTGAAAATATGGGCCTCCAGGGACTGCTGCCTCCATTTTCGGGTGGCTGAACTGAACTTTTGGCAGTGCTGGCACTTCTCCACAGGGTGGTCGGGGCCTAAGCAGAAGAGGCACAGGGAGTGTCCGTCCTTATGGGGCAGTTGAGAACCGCACAAGTCGCACTTATTTTTATGCAATTCGGAAGGCGTCAGGGACGACATACACGGACGTTTGATGCAAAAATCGATTGAAAAGTTCGGTAAAACTAACCGACAAAAGACTGACGAGTGATGGAACTCTACTGCAAGGAACTTTCACAAGTCGACGGCGGGAAATAACAGGAAGGCAGGCGTGGGGAACCGCCCCTGTATACTTACGTCGCATGATGGTCACCTGATGTGGGGGCAGTCCCCCGCCAGAGACTGCTAGCTAGAAATTTTTCCATGGGGTCCTGACGCCTGCCGGGTCAGTCCTATATGTAATTACCTACTGCAAGAGCCCTCTTGAAGTGAGATCTGCTTGGAGCTCCAGCAAGCTGATGTGGCACTGGGACTCCTCAGACGCCCAGAGGCCATGGACTCTGTGTTCCCTCAGGTGGGAACCCCATCCCACAAGAGAGGCACTGGTTGTCAGGATGACCGTCGGCTCTGGGTGGACAAATGGGATAACTTCCTGCAGATGTGTCAGGACTAAACACCACTGGATTGCATCCAACATCAGCTGGGTCACAGTGACCAGCTGGTCAAAGTGACCCTGGTACTGGAACCATTGGCATGCAAGCTACCACTGCAGGGAGCGCATTCTCCAGCATCCCAACGGACCATGCTGGTTCAGGCTGCCATGTAACCCAGAAGGTGTAGGAAGTCCTAGGCAGGGCACAATTGCCCCACCTGAAATGATCCAGCAAAGCAGGAGACAGCATCCGCCCTGTCCGCCAGGAGCCAAGCCCTGGCTCTGCAAGAGTTAAGCTTTGTCCCAAAGAAGCTGATCACCTACAAGGACATGAGTTCTGACCAGGAGGCAAAGAGAAATGCAGGTCTGGAGGCCCAGGTCCCTGGACTACTCCACCTCCTGCTTGGAGGGACCCACAATCAGCCAGTCCATTCAGGGGTAAACCCGGACCCCTCGGCGTCTCAAGTAAGCTGCCACCACTGCAATGCACTTGCTGAAGACCCTGGGGGCCAAGGACAGGATGAATGGCATGTCCTGGAACTCGTAGAGGGTTTCCTCTGTTCAGAAGTGGAGGAACCGCTGGCGTGACACAGACCAGGACGTGAAAGAATGCATCCTGTAAATCCAGGGAGCAGAACCACGTGTTTTGCGCTAGAGATGGTATGATCTGTGACACAGTTACCATCCTGAAGGTGTGCGCCCTAATGAACTTGTTCGGGTCATACAGATCTAAGATGGGGCGCCAGCCCCACATCCGTTTTGGCACCAGGAAGTACCTGGAGACAGCCGGCCCAGTGACGCTGAGGGTTGAGGTGCTGGACGCCACATCTCGCTCCACACCGGCGACCCAGGTTTGGGAACGAGCCCGGGGCATTGGGGGTCAGCAGGGGAGGACTAGGATCGAGCATCCAACGACAGTTCTCCTAGCCCTAGGGTAAAGGGGTGGGTGCGAGCCGCGCTCTGGCATTCCCTGGGGACGCCTGGAGGAACTGCAGTGGCGTGGGTGCTCTGTGGGGGGGGGGCACAGCAGATGTCTGCACCCAGGTGCGCGACGTCATTGCACGTCCATGCTCCCATTGGGAGGAAAAAGGGAAAAAGGCAGCATGATCCGCGGCAGCTTGATGGCAGCTCGCTTCCCCGGCTGATGATGCCTGAAATAGGCGTGTACCGGTAGTGGATCCTCGCTGGGCGCAGGGGCTGAAGGGGGAGCCCCTCTCAATGGTCGTAACTGCATATGCCAGCTGGGCGCGTCAGCTTCGGGGTCGGAGGTGAAGGTTGGAGCGGTGGCTGGATGCATGGCAGGACTGTGGCTGCAGGTGAGAAAATAGAGTGGAGTTAAAAAAGGAAGCACCTGGAGACAAACCCTGGGTGTTCCAGAGGATCTGCGACAGGAGTCATAACATCCTTGTGGAGGAGCTGGGCGATGTCGTCTTGACGGGCCGACAGAATGTCTGCGGATACCATGTCCTCCCTGAGGCACAGGCTCGGCAAGGTGGATACCCCTTGAATTCAAGAGGCAGACACTGACCAACCACTTCGAGAACCACCTGTCCATGGTGACAGCGGACAAGGTGGAAAGGAAGTGGCAGAGCTGTCCCCCCACAGGAGGACCTGGAGTGGTGTGATGGGCATGAGGGAGGAACCCCTCACCCCGTGACTGGGCAAGCTTGGAGGCAGAGAAGAGCCCAGCTGAGGAGCCACCAGGATCTCGTCCTCCAGGTTTACGGATGACCAAGGCCACTGACTTTGGCCGAGCCTGCCAAACCTGAGCCTGCTGCCCAGCCAAGGGCTAGGCTGGTTTGGCCACAAGAGTGGAGGTGGACCGAAAGGGCTTCATTTTCTGTTGTTTGGTCCCTCTGGGCAGATGTCACAGAGTCCAAGGTGGCACTGCACTTCTCAATGTGGGTGAGGTGCCCCTCCATCCTGGGCCCAAACATGTTGGTGCCGAGGAAGAAGACATAGATACATAGATACATAGACAGTGTCGGCAGATAAGGGCCTATGGCCCACCTAGTCTGCCCATTTGAGCTTGTAAGTTCAGTTTGTTTTCCTATAAGTCTATTTCCCCTTACCCCTGACCTCTAGAATTCCTTTATGTCTATCCCATGCATTCTTAAATCCCGTGATTGTTTCAGCCCCCACCACTTCCTCTGGCAGGGTGTTCCACTTGTCCATCACCTGTTCTGTGAAGAAATTCTTTCTCATGTTTCCTCTGAATAGTCCTCCCTCCAACTTCATCCCATGCCCTCTAGTCCTGAAACATCTTTTTTGCTTAAAAATAGTGTTTTCCTGCACCCTGTTCCTCCCTGTAAGATACTTGTATGTCTCTATCATATCCCCTCTCTCCCTCCTCTCCTCCAGGGAGTACATGTTCAGTTCCTTCAACCTGTCTTCATAGGACTTGTGATGCAACCCATGCACCATCTTTGTTGCCCTCCTCTGAACCTTCTCTACCCTGTCTATGTCCTTACGTAGGTATGGTCTCCAGAACTGTACACTGTACTCCAGGTGGGGCCTCACTAGTGTCTTGTATAGCGGAATTATGACCTCCCTTTTCCTGCTGGTGATGCCCTGCCTATACATCCCAGCATCCTATTTGCTTTACCTGATGCCTTGTCACACTGTTTCCTACCTTGAGGTCATCAGAGATGACAACCCAAGATCCCTTTCCTGCTTGGTGCATGCTATATCCTCACCCGCCAACTGATATATTGTGCCAGGTTTTGTGCCCCATATGCATTATCTTGCACTTCTTTGCATTGAATTTCAACTGCCAAACCCTTGACCATTCTTCAAGTTTCTGCAGGTCCTTCTCATTCTGTCTACACCCTCTGGTGTGTCTACTCTGTTACAGAGCTTTGTGTCATCAGCGAACAGTGAAATTCTGCCTTCTATATCCTGTGCAATGTCACTGATGAAGATGTTGAATAGGACCGGTCCCAGCACTGATCCCTGTGGTACCCCTCTGGTCACTCTTCCCTCTGTGGAGTGACAGCCATTTACCACCACCCTCTGTGTCCTGCCACCCAGCCAGTTACCTACCCACCACACTACTGTCCTGCCCACCCATATTCCCCAGTTTGTGTAATAGTCTTCTATGTGGCACAGTGTCAAAGGCCTTGCTGAAGTCCGGATAGGCCATGTCCACTGCCCCTCCCTGATCCACCTCCCTAGTCCACCCAGTCAAAAATTCAATGAGGTTGGTCTGACATGACCTCCCCTGGTGAAACCATGCTGCCTTGGGTCCTGTGGTCCATTGACAACCAGATGTTCCACCAATCTCTCCTTCAGTAGTGCTTCCATGATCTTTCCCACTACCGGGTGAGGCTGACTGGTCTGTAGTTCCCTGCTTCCTCTTTGTTCCCACTTTTGTATAAGGGGACTACATCTGCTGTCCTCCAGTCTTTGGGTACCTCCCCTGTTTCCAGTGATTGGCTGAACAGGATAGCCAGAGGTTCAGCCACCACCTCTCTTAGTTCTTTAAGGACCCTGGGGTGCACCCCATCTGGCCCCATTGCTTTATCAGCTCTTATTACTTCCAGTTCCTTCAGGACCCTTTCTCATGTAAAGGGACTTGTCCATTTCTGCACCATTCTCACCCCTTGTACTCCCTTCAGACCCATTACCCTCCTCTTCCTTAGTAAAGACTGAGCAGAAATACCTGTTCAATATGTCAGCTTTACTGTTGTCATCCTCCACGGCTCCCATCCTCCCCTTCAGTCTCACTATCCCTCCCTTTGTCCTTCTTTTTCACTTATGTACCTGTAAAGGTTTTGTCCCCTTTAACCACTGATTTTGCAATGTGTTCTTCTGTCTGAGCTTTGGCTTCCCTTACTGACTTCCCTGCCTCCGTTTGTTTCTCCTGGTACTTCTCCCTATCCCTTCTGCCTGTGTCTTTTTGTATTGCCTGATGCAATCTTTTGGCTTTCACTTTCTTTGCTACCTCTTTGGAAAACCATAATGGTCTCCCTCTTTCTTTCCTCTTGCTAACCTGCTTAATGCATAATTCTGTTGTTCTTATAATCCCCATTTTAAATACTGCCCACTGTTCCTCAATCCCTGATTCCTGTCCCATTCCCTTAATGCCTCTTTCAAGCATCTCCCCATTTTCCCAAAGTCTGCCCCCTAAAATCCAGGATACGTGTTTTTGTGTGGTTTGGTTCTGCTCTTCTGTGATTTCAAACCACAATGACTGGTGGTCACTGTTACCCAGGTGCTCCCCACTGTTACCCCCATCACACTGTCCCTGTTTGTGAGCACAAGGTCCAGTATTGCCTTCTGCCGAGTTGGTTCCATGACCAGTTGTTGGAGGAAGGCACCCTGAAGGGAGTCCAGGATAAATCTGCTCCTAGTTGATGCTGCTGCTGGGATGCTCCAGTCCACGTCTGGTATATTGAAGTCTCCAACCAGTGCTACCTCACCCTTGTCTGCCATCCTTTGGATGGCTAGCATCAGCTCCCTATCTGTTTCTTCCTCCTGGGCTGGTGGTCTATAGACCACACCTGTGCGGAGGGCTGGCCCCATTTTCCTTTCCAGCTTAACCCACAGTATCTCTCCCCCCCAATTTTGTTCCTCCTGGATCTGTGTGGCCCTTATGTCATTTTTCACATACAGTGCCACTCCTCCTCCCTTCCTGCCTGCTCTGTCTCTTCTGAATATGTTGTAGCCAGGTATGGCTATCTCCCAGTCATGGTTATCATTACACCAGGTTTCAGTGATGGCCACAATGTCCAGGTATGACTGTACCATGACAGCCTCCAGATCTTCCATCTTGTTGCTAAGGCTCCTGGCATTTGCACACATGGCTTTCCATGATTTGACCTCCCTAGACTGCTTCACTGTTCTACTCCAGCCCCTTCCTTGGTTGTCATTTATCCCTGGTTCTCCTTGCTGTCTGCCCTTCTGCTGAATTCGCCAACTTGTGCTGAGTGTCTGCCATGAAGGGCAAGATCCGCAGCCGAGCCCTGCAGCACATGGCCACTCAGGCAAGCACGTAACGGGTACAGGAGTCACCAATATCCATGGCTGGCTGGAGCTGCTGTTTTGCCAAAGCCCGACCCTGGTCCTGGACCTGCTTGCCCATGGTCTGGAGGTCCGCCAGAAGATGCGGGAGCATCTTATCCAGGGTGCACAAATGGAAATTATGTACCTACCGTAATTCTTCATCTTCTTGGATGAAGTCTCCACCACTCATTCACACTAATGGGATCTACGCCGGAGGCGCTAGGACCCAGCGGGAGCAAACATTTTTGCAGGAGGGTCGGCGCCAGAGATGCAGCCGCGATGAGCTGCGCCGCGAGCCTCTGCTCTTGCATTAATGACTACCTCGGTGTTGACCCTCCAAAAGCCTCAGTACTTTTTTTTCCGAGGATGTGCAGCGTAACTAACCTAGGAGGATAGCCTAACCAAAAACCGGACATAAGATAGTCCGGAAGACCCGTATAAGAAGGGTCAAGAAAGAAGTCTTCACAGCCTAAAGATTGAGGGAGTGAAGACCAACAACAGAGGTGAGCTCGGGGGATGATGGGTGGGCGCGTGAGTGAGTGGTGAAGACTTCGTCCAAGAAAATCAAGAATTACGGTAGGTATGTAATTTCTGTATCTTCCTGGACATAAAGTCTCCACCACTCATTCACACTAATGGGAGAGTACCGAGCTAATAATCCCTGGAGAGGGTGGCAGGAGAGACCAAGAGCTCACAGATTTAGGACAGAAGTTCATTAAGGATGGTTCTGCCAAACGAAACATGTTGTCTGGCATGGACATCCAGGGCATAGTGTTTGATGAAAGTATGCACCGAGCTCCAGGTGGCCACATTGCAAATATCTGCAAAGGGCACGTTGCGGATTTCCACCACAGATGCCGCGACCGCTCTAGTAGAGTGAGCGTACACTCTGCCTACCAGCTTAACCCGCGCCATGGAAAAACAGTGGCAAAGGCATGCCACCAGCCATACTGAAATGCATCTGATAGCGACAGTTTGACCCAGCCGGGTCTCACTGAAGGAAACAAACAGTTGTTGAGCTTTGCGAAAATCTTTTGTCCTATCTAAATAGAAACGCAAAGCTCTTTTGACATCCTAAGAATGAAGAGAACGCTCCCCTTCATTTTGGAAGTTCGCAAAGTAAGTAGGAAGGATCAAAGACTGGTTTAGATGGAATTGTGAAACAATCTTAGGGAGAAACTTAAGATGGGTCCTAAGAACTACTTTGTCCTTATGAAACACAGTATATGGAGGGTCTGTAACCAAGGCATGTATCTCAGAGACCCTGCAGGCCGAGGTAATGGCCACCAGGAAGGCCATATTCCAAGTGAGGAATTTCAACTCACAGGTAGCTAGAGGCTCGAAAGGTTTTTGACTGAGCATGTCTAGCACAAGATTAATGTCCCAGGCTGCAACCGGACGTCTGATAGGTCTGGTATGCAGAATTCCCTTAAGGAACCTCAACCACGGGTAACAGCCAGTGACAAGGAAAGTACTGGCTCATGATAAGCTGAAATGGCACAAAGGTGAACCTTGACTGTAGAGTATTGCAGACCTGAATTTGAGAGGACCAAAAGGTACTCTAGAACTTTATCTGGTGGGCAGGAAAAGGATTCAAAGAGGATTTTGCATACCAGAGCAAAAAACGCTTCCATTTGGCTGTGTAAGTATTCCTAGTGGCTGGCTTGAGCGCAGCCAGAAGAATATCTGAAACTCTGCGGGAGACATTGAACCTGTTCACTTCTGTCCCTTCAGGAGCCAAAGGTGAAGCGATCTCAGATTGGGATGGACCACAGGCCCCTGAGTCAGGAGGTTCCGTCTGAAGGGGAAGCAGTTTCGGAGGGGTTTCCGACATACTGTTGAGTAATGGAAACCATTGCTGCTGAGGCCAGAATCAATCAATCATTCTTTATTTGTATAAGGCGCCTTTCTTAAATCAAGGCGCCTGTACAGTATTACATAAAACAATAAATAGTTAAAACAACATTAAAATAATCAGAAATCATTAAAAGCTTTACTAAAAAGGTAGGTTTTCAAAGCTCCTTTAAAGCTTTGGACAGTCGGGCAATTTTGCACCTGACAAGGTAGAGAATTCCACAGGGTTGGGGCCATGAAACAAAGATCTTGCCCCTGAAGTTTTTAAGCGAACCCTGGGAATCTCTAGCAATCCCTCATCAGTGGATCGGAGACAGCAGAGGAGACAGTAGGGACAAAGGAGCTCTTTCAGGTAAGCAGGTCCCTGATCGTGTAGGGCCTTATAGGTCAGCAAACTGACCTTGAAGGTGATTCGCCAGCAAACTGGCAGCCAGTGCAGTCCGAGGAGCACAGGTGTCATATGACTGGACCTAGAAGAACCAGTCAACAGCCTGGCTGCCGCATTCTGCACTAGCTGCAGGCGGCGAATTTCAACCCCCCGTAGCCCAAGGGAAATGAGAATCATTTTGCTCCCCTGGGACTCGAACTTGAGAAGTACCCTCTGAATTAGAGGAAGAGGCAGAAAGGTGTATAGAAAGCATTCTGTCCACTGCAGCTTGAACTCATCCTGACAGAAAATGCCAGGCCCTGGATTTCTGGAGCAAAAAGACAGTTTTGTGTTGAGTGGGGATGCAAAAAGGTCCAGGTCTGGAGCTCCCCACTCTGCGAATAGTGAATGAACTACGGTTGAGTCGAGAAACCATTCGTGAGGATCTGTCTCCGTTCTGCTGAGACGGTCTGCCAGTTTGTTCTGCACTCCCGGCAGGTAGGCCTCTCGAATTAAGAGTCTTGTGCTCCAAGCACCATTCCCACACTCTCATCGCTTCCATGCATAAGGGGTAACAGTGAGCCCCGCCTTGCTTGTTGATGTAATACATTACTGCTTTGCTGTCCGTTTGAAGGAGAATGCTCTTGTGACAGACAATGTCCTTCAAAGACCGGACTGCATAAAGGATGGCTCTCATTTCTAAGACATTTATGTGAAGCTGGGACTCGTCCTGAGTCCATGTACCTTGAGTGTGGAGAGTCTGACAGTGAGCTCCCCAACCCCTCAGGGACGCGTCCGTGGTAATGGAAATCTGATGATTCAGAGCTGCATAGGGATACCTTCCCAGAAGATTGCCCTCTTCGACCATCAGGTGAGTGACTTCTTCAGAGGTTCTGTCACCTTGATGAGAAAGGACTAAGGGTGAATGGTTGGGGACCACTGAGTACTGAGCATCCAGTGAGAGGTTCTCATGTGAAGGAGTGCTAGGGGTACAGTGAACACCGAGGATGCCATGAGACCTAGCATCCATTGCATCGAGATAGCTCGAACTGAGCTGTTCTGTCTGATATATCCAGCCATCTGTAGGATATCGCTCTTTCTGTCCTCTGGTAGAAACGCTTTCGCACAAGAGGTGTCCAGAAAAGTTCCTATGAAAAGGAGCCTCTGGGAGGGCTGCAGCTGCGATTTCTTGAGATTTAGCAGGACTCCCATGGACGTGAGAAAGTCTGAGGCCGTGGCAGCGGTGTAGAGAGTTCTTTGCCTGGAAGGGCTCGCTAGAAGCCAGTCGTCCAGATATGGGAACACTTGTACTCCGACTTTTCTGAGATGCGCTGCGAGAATTGCACAACACTTTGTAAAAACTCGCGAGCACCGTGGATAGCCCAAAGGGCAGGACTCTGAACTGATAATGCTGTCCCAAAGCCACAAACCTTAGGTATTTACGATGCTTTGGATGAATAGGAATATGTTGGTAAGCATCCTGCATGTCCAGGGAGGCTAACCAGTCGTGTTGATGAAGCAAAGGTTAACAGAGTCCCTAACGATATCATCTTGAATTTCTCTTTGGGAAGAAACTGGTTTAATTTTCTGAGGTCCAAAATGGGGTGCATGCCCCCGGTTTTCTTTAGAACTAGAAAGTAATGGGAGTACAACCCTGTGTTCCGTTGATCCAGCGGAACTACTTCCACTGCCCTGTTGTTCAGAAGACCTTGTATTTCGGAGGCGAGAAGCTCTGACTGAAGAATTGACAGCTTTGGCTGCCTCTTGGGGAGACAATCCAGAGAGTTCTCTGAAAAATTGAGGGAATACTCCTCATGGATTATCCAAAGGACCCATTTATCCGAAGTTATGGACTTCCACTGGTTGCAGAATTGAGTCAGACGACCTCCCACTGCTAAAAAGTACCCCTCGGGCAGCTGAGGTGGGACTTGGGACAGAAACTCAGAAGACGGCACTGGGCGCTTTGGGTCCTTGCGCCTTCTGTTGCATTTTCTTTTGAGGCTGAGGGGCTTGATTTGTATTAAAACCTCCTTTACCTTTGCCTCGAAAGGACTGCCGGTTATGAAACTGGCGTTTGTTAACACCCCCTCGAGAGGGGGCGGGAGGAGGTCAAACCAATTTAATGGCTAACCTAGTCTTTTGTGTGGCCTCTAGAGCCTGTTCTACTTGAGGGCTGAAGAGATACACACCATCGAAGGTCAACATCCTGACCTGTTGCTGGGCATCATATGTGAAACCTGAAGTGCGCAGCCAGGAATGGTGGCGGGTACAAATGCCTGCTGCCGCCGCTCGGTAGGCAGTATCGAATGCTTCCATAGCTGCTTTAACCTGCTGGTTGTTGGACTCGATGCCCATGGTTATGGTTTGAAGAAGCTCTGTATTACTGTGTCCAACTCCGGTAGAGCTTCAACCATTTGTTTGAGCGAATGCCAAAGAATATACTCATATTGAGAGAAATAGCCCTGGTAGCTGGCGATACGCATACCCAGGGTGGATGCAGCAAAGACTCTCTTATCTAAAGTATCTATCTTACAAAATTCTTTGTTTATAGGCCAAGCTGTAGTAGTCTGAGGAAGGATGACTTTATCATTCTCTGCCAAGACTACAACAGGATCCGCAAAGGCTTGGGAGGCCAAAATGGGTCGATCCTTGGGAGCAGCATACTTCCTATCTATGGACTTAGCCACAAAAGGAATGAGAGCAGAATTATTCCATACCATTTGAGAAAGCGTCTCAAAGGAGGGATGTACCAGGGGAGTAAAATCCATAGGGATGTCCGGAACATGAAGGTACTGGAGTCTTAAAAGCTTCCCAGGATCGATGTCCATAGTCTGGAGAGAAAGAGCAGAATTCAAATTTTTCAGCACAGACTTAAATCACAAGTCTTCAACCACAGGCTCTGTAACATGATTAGATCCTGCTCCTTCCACATCATCACCCAGTCTAAGATCTGGGTTAGGCTCAATATCATCTCCTGACAGTCCAGGAGGGACTGCATGGATAGGAAAGGACTGAAAATCAGCAGAAAAAGAGGAAGGAAAAGAAATCGGAGAGGGGACACCCTGAAGATTGGTAGAAGAAAAGCCCAGCCTCAGCGCCGGAAGCCCACACAACGCCGACAAAGCAGACGGCACCGAAGAACACGGCGCCGAAAAGCCCACGGCACCGAAGATAGTGCGAAAGGCCACAGGGCGCAGAGAAACTCAACGGTGCTAAAGAGCTGCAGGGTGCCAAAGACGGCGCCAACAGGCACAACAGCACAGAGGACGGCACCAGGAGGCGCCCTGGAAACAGCGCCAAGCGACCCACCAACGCCAACGGTGCCGAAACCAACCCAGGGCCCTGAAAATTAGAATTTGAGGGAAAAGAAGGAAGAATACCAGGAGATAGAGGCATCGGTGTGGCCCCCTGCGCCGCAGCCATGCGAGGGGGGAAACACCTGAGCACGGAATTGACGGCACCGAAGAGGGCACCACTAGGGAGGCCCAATCGCCCTGCCCGATCCCCTGAAGAGACCGAGGGTCCTTGAGTGACCAGGCCAGGCAGCTGGACCAGCCTCCCGAGCCCACTGCTCCATAAAAGCAGCCCACTGATGAAACTGCTCATCGGAAGCCCTACCAGAAGGCGGGGAAGGGCTCCAATGTCGAAGAGGTCGGAGACCAGAACCAGAAACCAGCGACTCCGAACGAGGAGACCGGCAACTGAACCCCAATGACCGATCATCGACATACAGACATATCAGAGGGCGACCTCGAGTGATGCCTTCTCTTTTTTGACCTACAGGTCAAAGAAGAGCTCGAGGCCGAACGGTGCCTAGAATGGGACCGTTTACTTTTATGCTTCCGGAGGGACCGCCCATCCCCTCGGGCATTGGACCGTCCGTTGTCAGACCCCACTTCCAGAGAAGGCGGCGGACCGGACCCAGCCCGGCTGACTGAACAGCTTTCATACGAAGTCTCCCTACCATCACCTGACCTGCTCATGGTCAACTCCGTCAGTGTGGGCTGAGACTTCTTTCTTTGAGAAGAATAAATTATCGTAAGCGGTACTTTATTATTTTGTAGTATTTTTCGAATAAACTGAAATGATGCTGCTAGTTTGAAGTTTGACTCGGTGGGCGGCGTCATCACTGAGCGCGCTTCAGGGGAAGGAACTGAGGCAGTTGGAGGGTCGACACAAGATAGTCATTCACATGGTGAGAGGCTCACAGCCCATCTCTGCACCTAACTCTTCTGCAAAAAGTGTGCTCCTGCTGGGTCCTAGCACCTCCAGCGTAGATCCCACTAGTGTGAATGAGTGGTGGAGACTTTATGTCCAGGAAGATCAGGGCATCAGAAAAGTGGGCCATCAGGACAGCCTAGTTCACCTGGCGCAGGCCAAGTGAAGTGGCAGTGTAAACCTTTTTCCTTTTATACTACTTCTTTTCAACGCCTTTCTGCAGCTCAACCAGTGGGGGCATCCAGCTGCTGACTCTGCCTGCCCGGAGAACAACAGGGTCACTTGCATGATGGGGGTCCGATGTGGTCACGCCCCAACCCGCTGGAGGACCTCCCCAATGCAACTCCAAGCCGGGCTGGGACCAGACCCCCCCCCAGCACGATTCCATGACAGTCCGACGAGCAGTGCAGGGCGCATCCATCAAGCTGCACAGTTATGCCCATCCATTTTACTCCTTGTATTTTTCCCCACTGGGACCACGGATGTGCAATGACATCAGGGCACTACGTGCCGACGTCCACCGTGCCCCCCCCCCCACCTGTGTGCTGCACCTGCAGAGCATCCAACCTCCATCGGGGGCCACTAAAGAGCGGTGCGCACTCTCGTCCCTCCCCTGGGATAGGAGAGCAGTCCTCCGGATGCTCAATCTTATTTCTCCCCTACCGACCCAATGGCCTAGGTGCGTTCCCGAACATGGGTCACCAGCGTAGCACGAGGTGTGGCATCCAGCGCCTCAACCCTCAGCACCACTGGGCCGGCAGTGTAAACTTGTTTTGCTGAATGGTCCAAACTTTTGGGCTCCTTGTCAGGCAGTTTATCAATGTCTCCTACATTGCCGGAGCGCTAAAACACAGAATCTGCCACCAAGCCCTCTGCCGAGGGATATTCCGTGAACCCCGAGAGGGAACAGGTAGAAACCACATACTTGCGTGCCATCTGAGAAGACATCGCTATGCAGAAGGCGGGGCACTGCCAGAGCTCCAAGGCAGGGCCAAGGATGGCCTCTACTAAAGGAAAGGCTTCCCCAAGGGAGTCACCCTAGTCCAAGATCTTGGTAAGCAGGTACCAAGCCTGCTTCTGAAGGGGCTCCATCTTGAGACCCATGGATGCCATGATAAGATGGAGAAGGCCCATGAAGGAGGTAGGGCCTTTGTCTGTCGAGAGACCCCAGCCGACTCAATTTCCACCAGACGAGAGTGCATGGAGGAACCCTCTAACTCCGAAGAGTCGTCGAAGAGGGGTCAACCACCCAAATCTCTGCTGACCCTCCGGACGGTCAAGGGTGACTGTGACGCACAGCTGATGGGGAAGACCTGTGGCCGGCCAAGACTCCTTAGCTGGAGTGCCAGATGGCAGCTTTTTGGGGGCGGCTCCACAGGGATCAGCAGAGACGCTGGGGGAGGCCAAGCTGGGACCGTTCTATGGGTCTGCTCCTGGGGGCGGAAAAGGCATCGGCCTCTGTGGTGAGTGCCAGGTGATGGCCAGGGAAGAAGCCAGGATGGGTTTCATACCGGTGAACACCAGCTGTTGCCACATCAAGTCCTCATAGCATCAGCGCAACATGTACCGAAGCCTCTCCTCACCTGATGATGAGGAAGAAGAAAAGTGGCAGTGTCACTTTCCTGAGCGCGGAAGGCGGAAACACTGACGTCGACTCGAAACCGCTCAATTCTCAGGAATGAGACTGGTACTTCGACCTTTACAGCTGAAGGGGACCAACAGTGGGCCTCAGAGGGGTTCAGCAAGAGCAGAGGCACCTCTGGATCCTGGTCGATAAATAGAGGTGGTGGGTCATCAGACTGATCTGTCCCTCCCTGGGTTCGAGTCATGAATGGAGTCCTGGGCAGAGATGTATCGGCTTCTTTGGGAGACAACAGGTCAACCAGTTCAAGGAAAATCTCGACCGGAAGATCAACCTTGGCCAACTGACCCGATGGGAGTACCGTAGGATCTGGAGAAGCATGGGAATCGGAAGCCCGAAAGTGTTCCTGATCCCACAATCGATGGAAAGATTTTTTTTTTTTTTAAAGACATATTTCTGTGCCAACGAGGGGCCCTGACCATGAATTGGGAGAGCCTGGCAGAAATCTTTAAACGCTCCCATGAAGGAGGTGCCCAAAGAGAGTGGCAAAAAGGCGGATGCCGAGGTGGACTGAGTCGCGGTCTGAGCCACTGCCTCCTCAAAAGCCGTTAGTTGTTCAGCAGACCCTGCAGCCGCACAGACCACTCGACGAGCGTCCTTTGATTTGACCAGCAGGTGGCGTTCACTCGGACAGCCCAGAAGTAAGCGGGCGCGGCTGTCCTCTAGAATGGACGAGTGGAAGATATGACAAATGTCGCAAGCCTGGGGATTGTGCTCGTGGCCCAGGCAATATACGCATGCAGTGTGCGAATCCGTCCGGGACATCTTCTGCCCACAGTCGCACTTCCAGAACCCCAGAACAGACTTCTCGTTGTCCATGTTGGTTGGCAGGAAGAATAAGCTAAAGAAAAAATGTTTTTATTCAAAATTGGAAGGAAATCTGAAGATTCGCGCAAAGGGCTTTCTCAGTGCGAGAGCAGTAAAGAGGGAATCTGCTTCTTCCAGCGGAAAGGAAGATCTGGCGTCACAGGGCAGAGCCGAGGGAGTTACCACCAAGGTGGGTGGAAAGAGCCAGCTTAAAGACTTTCCAGCCTGTCTTAAAGGGAAAAGGCAACTGCCAGACAGTCTGGGATAGAACATCATATCCATGTCCTTAGAAACACAGTTTTCCAAGTTAGGTATTTCCAGTCACACGTAGCCTAGGGTTCAAAGGGCTTATGAGTGCACATATCCAGCACATGGTTGATATCCCAGGTAGTTATTGATTTCCTGACTGAAGGCCTTGTGTGCAAAATGCCCTTCAAGAACCTCTTAAAGAGGGGCAGCTGGGCTAGAGACAGGTTCTGTATGGACCCATGGTACACTGAATCAGCACACAAATGGGCCTTAACTGTACAGTACTGCAAGCCAGCATCAGAGAGGTCTAACAAGTACTCCAAAACTGTGTCTGGTGGGCATCAGAATGGGTCACTATGGGTTTTGGAGCACCACACAGAAAAAAAATTTCCATTTGACTCTGTAGGTTTTCCTAGTAGAGGGCTTACGGGCAGCCTGAAGAATCTCAGAGATCCTGAGACACTTTATACCTGCCCACTTCTATCTCTTCAGAAGCCAGGCCTGAAGGTGAAGGGAGCACAGACTGGGATGAACCACGGACCCTCCGCTGAGGGGCTGGTCAGGAAGTACAAGAAAACCAGAAGCAGTTATAAAATTTACAAGTAGCATTTTATTATATTCAATAATAACAACATAAAAAAATAAAATTGTGCAGCATAACATTTATACAGGCAGTTCAAACAAAACAAAGTCCTTCCTTCCTTCCTCTGAGGGCATCTCTAATTCTAAATTTAAATTTTTCTCTCACCAACAAAAGATTGCTCTCTTTTTATAAGAAGTCTTTGCCTGGCAATTAATTGCTGTATGCTTAGCTCATTAAGAGACCTTCTGTTTCTCACAAACTGCATCAGAGTTCTTGTCAGTTTCTTTCCTGTGCAGGCTCACAAATAGAACACCGTATCTGAAGCTGGCCTCCTGCTGCCAGTTTTGCAAACAAGCCTGAGGAGGTCAAACTGCATCTCAAAGTTAACCCATGAGTTCAAAATAACTCTCTTCAATCATTTCAACAATATAACTAAAGATTTTCAAACCAGAGAACCCAATTTCACATAAAGATCCACATATATTTTTATAACCACAGATAAGCAAAAGGGGGCAGGAGAAAAAACAGGTTACTCACCTGTAACAGTAGTTCTAGGAGTGGTATATGTTATTCATCCACACTTATTGGCATGTCCTTTTCCCCTTTCAAGAATCGCCAGGAAGTCTTCAAGCTGACTCCTCCCAACCACCCACCCAGGTGATATAACCCTCGGCTCTGCCCCATAACGCCAGATCTCAGCCCGGTGGAAGCCAGGTTTGTGCGTCCGCAGCCAGGGAGGTCGGGTGGGTCCGTGTGGATGAACAACATACCACACCTAGAAAGATCAGTAACGCAAAGACTTTTGCTGTAACAGTAGATCTTCTAGGAATGTCTCTTGCATTAAGTCATTACTTACTGCCCTTTGGAATTCTCTACCCCGTCCGCTTCAGCACTTTGCGTCTGTGGAGGAATTTAAAAAGGCCTTAAAGACCTATCTATGGTTAAAGGCATATATCTGATGATATTTTATGGTATTTTATGAATTCAGAAGTTTAAGATTTGTGTTTATTTTGTCCTATGTGTGATTTTTGTAAAGCGCCTTGGTTATAAGAAAGGCGCAATATAAATAAAGATATATTATTATTATAACTTTTGGGAGTTCCCGATAGGTGGCGCTCTAACATGGCAGTTTTCTTCTAGAAGTCGCCACACCAGGGACCACCTACACGACCTCACTTCCTGGGCTATGCCTATAAAAGTGGGTGGTCCCTGGTAGTCTCCGTTCCCCGCCGGTTTCAGCTCATGAAAGCAAGGGACTGAGGGGAAACGAGGTACCAAAGCCTCCCGAACCTACATCATTTTCCCTGTTACAGAATGGCAGGGGGTCTGCAGGTCTGCTAGAAGTGGCTTCAGCGTAGGTGACAAACATCTGGTGAACCTCTCCCCGAATTTCCGCCATCCTCTCCTTATAATAGGAGAGGGCTCATCTCAGGTCCAAAATATGGAGCCTGTACTCGGCCTCAGAGGTGTGATTAGGGTAGTATACTGGCAGAGTTAACACATGGTTAAGGTAAAACTCTGACACCACCTTTGGAAGGAATTTTGGGCAGGGGCGTAGGACAACCTTGTCCCTGTGGAAGACCAGATAAGGGGGAGTCCACCGAAAGTGCCTGGAACTCCCCTGTCCTTCTGGCAGACGTGAAAGCCACCAGGAAGGCCATCTTCCACAACAAGTGTGACAACGAACACTTGTGCATTGGTTCGAATGGCTTGCCCATGAGCTTTGCCAGTACCAGCAGTAGATCCCACAGAGGTGGAGGTTCACGCACTGGAGGGGATATGTGATCCAGGTCTTTGAAAAAGCACCCGACCACTGTCTCCTGCGCTAACGTCGGCTAACTGGCCCGCGCCCAGTAAGCAGAGATGGCTGCCAGGTGCACCCTAAGGGTTGATGACCGAAGATCCCCTCTGCACAGAGACCAAAGGTAGTCAAGAATGTTAGTCACTGGAAAGGACAGAGGGTCCAGGCCCTTGCCCTGACACCAAATGGAAAACCTTTTCCATTTGAAGGCATAACATTTCCTGGTCGATTCCTTTCTGGATGCCTCCACCATGGTGAGGACATCCTTGGAAAGACCCAAAGCCTGGAACTCTAGCCGCTCAGGTACCAGGCTGTGAGGTGCAGGGACTGAAGGTCCAGATGGTATATCTTCCCCTGATTGAGAGAGATCAGGTCTGGGTGCGCTGGAAGCCACTCTGGGGGCCTGTAGCTGAGGCTGAGGAGATCTGGATATCAGAACTGTCACGGCCAGTCTGGGGCTACCAGAATCACCTTGACCCTCCTCACCTTGAGGAGCACCTTGTGGATCAAGGGAAATGGAGGGAAGTCATAGAAGAGGCATGGGGTCCACGACCTTGAGAAGGCATCCCCCTGCAGCGAGCCCTGCTGAGGGGGGTGAGCATGAAACAGCCTCAGCTTGGTGTTTTCCCTGGAGGCAAACTGGTCCGCCATCGGTTTGCCCCAGCCGCAGAACAGGCTGCTACCTCTGGATGGAGAGACCACTCATGGGATGTCTTGCCTAAATGGCTGAGAGCATCCGTCAGATGGTTTGAGGTTCCTGCCACATGAATGGTTAGGAGATCCGCCTCCAGATGGCTGACGAGGGTCCAGATGTGGAGTACCTAAGTGCAAAGCAGATGGGAGTGCATGCCGCCCTTTTTGTTGAGGTAGTACATGGTTGTGGTATTGTCCGCCTGGACTTAAACCACTTGACCCCGGAGCTGAGGAGTGAAAGCTGACAGTGCTAGTCTGACTGCTCTGTGCTCCAACAGGTTGATGTGGTATCGGGACTCCTCGGGACTCCAGAACTCATGGGCCCTTTTGTCCCCCATGTGGGCTCCCCAGCCCATGAGAGAGGCATCGGCCGTGAGGATGACCGTCGGCTCTGGGCGGACAAACGGGATCCCTCCTTGCAACCGCTCTGGGGCGGTCCACCATTGGAGATCATCCCACATCTTCTGGGTCACAGTAATCAGCTGGTCGAAATGACCATGGCGCAGAGTCCACTGAGCGGCCAGCTCCCATTGGAGGGGGCGCCTGTGCCACCGGGCCCAACAGACCATGGAGGTACACGCTGCCATGTAATCCAGAAGGTGCAGAAAGTCCCGGGCAGGGCGCAATTGCCCAACCAGAAATGATTGGGCAAAGGAGGAGAGAACCTCTGCCCTGTCCACCGGGAGCCGAGCTCTGGCTTGACGAGAGTCGAGCTCTGCCCCGATGAAGCACATCACTTGAGAAGGCATAAGTTCCGACTTGGCCTTGTTGATCAAGAGGCCGAATTGGGAGCAGGTCTGGAGGGCCAGGTCCCTGGACCCCTCCACCTCCTGTTGGGTAGGATCTGCTAAAAGCCAATCGTTGAGATAGTGGTAAATTCTGCCCCCCCCCCCCATGGGCTGCCACCACTGCGATGCATTTGGTGAAGACCAGTGGGGCTGATGACAGGCCGAACGGCATGGCTCGGAAGTCGTATTGGGTCCCTTCGGCTCTGAAGCAGAGGAACCGCCAATGAGACAGACGGATTGGGAGATGAAAGAATGCATCCAGCAGATCCAGTGAACAGAACCACATGTTTCACTCCAAGGATGGTATGATCTGGGACAGAGTGACCATCCAAAAGGTATGTGACCAGAGATACCGATTCAGGTCGTGCAGATCTAGAATGGGGCGACAGCGATAGTCTGCTTGGGCACCAGGAAGTACCTGGAGACAAAGCCTGGGTCTGCTGGAGAATCCGCCACTGGAGCTACTGCCTCCTTGAGGAGGAGGAGCTGAGCGATGTAGTCTCGGAGAGCCAACTGAGTATGGAGGGATACTCTTACCTCCCAAGGGGCGTGGGCTTGGGTTGGAGGGTGCTGCTCGAATTCCAGAGGCAGTCCCTGACCGACCACTTCCAAAACCCATCTGTCCGTGGTAATAACAGACTAGGCGGAAAGAAAGTAGCAGAACCGGACCCCCATGGGAGAATCCAGAGCTTGTGTGACGGGAGAAGGGGTGGCAGCCCCTGCCCCGTCACTGAACAGGCTTAGAGGAGGAGGATCCAGGACCTGAACCTCGGCCTCCTTTAAAGGCCTGCGAGGGCCCGGGGCACCAAACCTTGAGCCTGCTGCTGCTGTTGCTGCTGCCCCCCTTGAAAGGAGGGTTGCTGTGTGACAGGGGAAGAGTGCCGAAAAGGCTTCTTCTTCTTCTTCTGCTGTTTCTTGCCTGAAGAACCTTTAACAGAAGTAGCGTCCAAGGTGGCACTGGACTGCTCAATACGCTGAAGATGACCAGCCACACCTGGGCCGAAAAGGTTGGTGCCCAGGAATGGCACATCAGCTAGTTTGTGCAGAGTATCTGCCGGACAAGAGGAGAGTCTCAGCCAAGCCCTGCGACGAGAGGCAACTGCGGCTGCCATTGAGCGGGCACAAGAATCCCCAATGTCCAGGGCTGTCTGAAGCTGCTGTTTGGAAACAGCCCAGCCCCGATCCTGGACCTGCTTGACTGTCGTCTGCATGTCCGCAGGGAGGTGTGGGAGGACTTCATCCAAAGACCCCAAGAGGGCATGGGAGAAGTGTGCCATGATGATGGCCGAACTTGCCTGACAAAAGCCTAAAGATGAGGCCGCACAGACCTTTCGAGCCACATGATCCAAGAGTTTGGATTTTTTTCAGGAGGTCGGTCAGTGTTGGCAGAACTGCCAGTATGCCGGAACACAGAGGCGGTCACCAGGCTCTCGGCCAAAGGGTGCTCTGTGAACCCCGCAAGGGACCCCATGAGCACCACATACTTGCAGGCCATGCGGGCAGACGGAGCTGGACAGAAGGCAGGGTGCTGCCACAGGAAAGGCCTCCGTCGGGGTATCCCCTGTGTTGAGGATGTCCGTGAAAGGGTACTCCGCCTTTTTCTGGACAGGTTCCAGGGGCATCCTTGTAGACTCAGAGATGAGGCGAAGAATGCCCTGAAAGGATGAAGGACCTTCCTCTGTCTCTATTCCACCAGCCAATTCGTCATCCCCAAGATGAGAATGTAGGCCGGTCTCATCCGAATCCAAGGAATCCAGATACAACGGTCGATCGCCCAGGTCACCTTCGACCCGCTGAAGGCGATCCGGGGTGACAGTGACAGAAAGACTCCGGGGAAGCCTGGTGCCTGGTCTATCTTCCTTAGAAGGAGCCCCTCCCACAGGTTGTTTAGGCGGTGGTTCCACCACAATCAGTGGAGAGACCGGTTTAGGCCGAACCGGAGGTTTCGCTGGCTTCGTGGGCAAGAGAGTTGACTTAATCGGCTCCAAAAGAGTCGGCTTCGGCCTGGGAAGCGAAAGTCAAGTAATGGCTGGGGTCAGCTTGTGCCTGGACAAAATCAGCTGTTGCCACATGAGGTTCTCGTAGCACCGGAGTTTCTGCTGGAGCCTCTCCTCATCTGAGTAGGATGACCGATGGTGTCGCCTCTTTCTTGGGTGCTTGTGGCTCTTCCTAGGCCTGTCGGTGGAGGGGGTCCTAGACCTCAATCGAGATTGGACGGGCCGATTCGATCGCTCAGGAGACACCGGCCGGCCCGGTGATTTCCCAGGGTCGGTGACCACTTCCTCGACGGGATTCCCAGTGGGCTGGGTCTTCTCGTCAGGGAAAGAAAGGACCAGAGTCCGATTGAGAGAATCGTCAACCAGAGTCAGTGACAATGGGTCGATGATTATTTCAACCTCGTCGATCAACACTTCGTTCGACTGGCCAGACGACAAAGCCGAGAAGCCAGAGGGCAAAGAGGCAATTTGTACCAAAGTCGAGACTGCCGGTTCCTGGGACCGAGATCGCTCCCAATCCTAAGAATGTCTTTGCAGAGATGAAGACGATCCCGGGTTCTTTTCCCGCTTATGGGACCAAGAGGAGTGTGTGCATGCAGAACCCTCTCCCTTAGTGAGGAGAAACTGGCACAACTCTCGGAAGGAACCTGGGAAGGTGGAGCCCAGGTTGAGTGCAACTAAGACGCTCCGACAGGAGGGTTCTGCAGCACGAGCTGCTTCCTCCTCGAAGGCCTGCATGCGTTCCAATTGCTCGGCGGATCCCATGGTTGCAGAAACCGCCCACCAAGCCTCCTCTGATTTCACCGGAGGGTTCCATTTTTCCGGCCTCCCCAACTTCAGGCATGCAAGACGGTCATCGAGGACGTTAGGGTGAAATGCAAGACAAAAATTGCACTTCGAGGTGTCATGGTCGACACCCAGGCAATAGACACACAGTGTGGGGATCAGTGCGCAACATCTTCTGGCAGCACAAACACCTGTGACATCCGGGGGAAGACTCATCTTCCATAATCGTAGATAAGCAGTCACGATCGCTAATGCGAACGAGACAAATTTTCGGAATAACAGAAGATTCTGAAGCCAGGGCCTACAAAATGCAGGAGCGCGAAAGAGGCAACCTGAATCTTCCAGTGGAAAGGAAGCTCTGGCATCATGGGGTGGAGCCAAGAATTATACCACCCGGGTGGGTGGGAGGAGCTAACTTGAAGACCATCGGCGATTCTTAAAGGGGAAAGGGACATGCCAATAAGTGTGGATGAACAACATAGCCACGATCCTAGAAAGCCAGAAACAGCAAGTGAAGGCAGGGAGACATTGGGAGAGAGGAGAATCATGAGACTGTCAGAGTGATCAGTTCCTATGTCTCACAAGAAAATCAGATTGGGCAATCAGACAGACAGGAGAAAGAAAAGGAGAAGATGGAACAAATCCTTACTTTTAACTTTTTCTGCATAATAAATGGGATAGGGTTTTATTCAACCTTGTCACAGTACTCCTGCGTCAGTAGATCAGTCCGGAGAAGGAATGCTCTTGGAGGACTGACTGACAGCCTGTTAAGCAGGCAAAACCATATCTGTCAAGGCCAAAATGGGGCGATTAAAATCATCTTGCCCCCGTGTGTCTCCAGCTTGAGTAGTACCCTCTGAACCAGAGGGACAGGCAGAAATGCGTACATAAACAGATTTGTCCACCACAGCCAGAATGCATCATGACAGAAAACGCCATTTTCTACATTTCTGGAGCATAATCGAGGGGGTTTGGCATTGAGTGGGGACACAAAAAGGTCCACATCTGGGGTTCCCCATTCATCGAACATAGATAGAACATCTGGTGCGACTACTTGTGAAGATTGGCTTCTGTTTGGCTGAGCTCATCTGCCCGAATGTTTCGAACCCCTGGCAGATAAACTGCTTGGATCAGAATGTCCTGTTCCAGACACCATTCCCGCACTCTCATCGCCTCTCTGCAGATAGGGTAAGAGTGTGCTCTGCCCAGTTTGTTTATGTAGTACTTGAAAGGCTTCTTGTCCATCTGGAGAAGGTCTATCTTGGATAAAATTAGAGATAGAGAACATTTTATTTTTATACAGGAAAATACAAGTCATTAGGGAAAAAGATCCTTGTTTGCAAGACCGTCCTGTGTGTTACAAGTTGGTTGCAATAAAAACACAAAATATATATTACAAGATACTACATAAATCACAACATAGCTCAGCAAATACTAACTACAGATATACAACTAACTAGAAACACTAACAACAGTTACAGACAAGAGACAGACAATTTTCCAAAGCAGTTGTAAATGGTCTACAGTATGTGAAGAAATAGTGTGTACTGGAAGAGGCAAGCTGTTCCAATGTGATGCAGCCTGGA
The DNA here is from genome assembly GCA_016271365.2 of Neoceratodus forsteri. Taxonomy (NCBI): domain Eukaryota; kingdom Metazoa; phylum Chordata; order Ceratodontiformes; family Ceratodontidae; genus Neoceratodus; species Neoceratodus forsteri. Next base: position 1,067,993,310 of record CM057456.1, read on the forward strand.
ACCGCAGGGTTTTTTCGCCAAATTTTGTTTTACATCTCAGAATGCTGACTTTCATGTGCTCTAATCTAATTAATTTGTGAACAAGGTTTTTATCTTTGTGAAAAACTACTCATGAGATATAATGATTGGGATTTTGTGTATTGATCTTATGTATAAGTTTCAGCCAAGATTTTGTACTTCGCACAGCCAGTGTTTGCCGATTTAAATTGGATAGTAACACGCAATGATGTGTGTTGCAATACATTTCAGCACATACCTAGATATTTTGAAATATAGCTTATCCAACTTGTCCAACATTATTTTATTTACTGTTTGATATATTACATTTCTGTATTCGGGCAAGGACAGTATTAGTTCTGCAATTTTTTTTCCTGGCCAACTTATTTAAACACTGTGGTGCGTCTTAAGACACCTATCTTTCTGTTTGTTGTACTAATGAGTAAAGTGATATGCTCACTGAAGGTTAATTCTGCATCAAAAGTTACACCTAAATCATCAATCAATCATTCTTTATTTGTATAAGGCGCCTTTCTTGAACCAAGGCACCTGTACAGATTACATAAAACAATAAATAATTAAAACAACATTAAAATAATCAACAATCATTAAAAGCTTTACTAAAAAGGAAGGTTTTCAAAGCTCCCTTAAAGCTTTGGACAGTTGGGCAATTTCGCACCTGACGAGGTAGAGAATTCCACAGGGTCGGGCCATGAAACTAAAAGATCTTGCCCCTGAAGTTTTTAAGCGAACCCTGGGAATCTCTAGCAATCCTTCGTCAGTGGCATTCATTTACCTGCTCAGTTTGTTCCATTTTGTTTATTTGTATTCCCAGTTGAGGATTGTTTTTGGATCCAAAATGAAGTAATTTTGTTTTTTTTAATGTTCATTTTGAGCTCTGATCTGGTGAACCACTCCGCACTCTATCAAAGCCCACCTGTAATTTTTTTCCAAGTTCCAACACATTCCCCCGTGGCAATAAGTGCTGTGTCATCCACATACAATCGTAGTGCAGAAAACTTTGCCACCTGGGGAGGTCGTTGTTATAAAAATAAAAAAAACAAAAGGGGCCCCAATATAGACCCTTGAGATACTCCTTGAATTACACAATTTTTTTTTTTTTAGAGGAAACAGTCTGGGAAATCGATACCCTCTGGGAGCAGTCCCTCAAACAGGACTGAATCCAGTCCCAGGGGCCATCAACTATGCCAAGTACCCTAAGTTTATCTAGCAGCAGGGAGTGGTCCACCATCAAAAGCTTTAGACAGGTCTATGAAAATGACCACAGTTTTCAGTCTGGAGTCCAAAGAGGAAGAAACTAAGTTGTTGAATTCCAACAAGGCTGTAGTTGAAGAATTGCTCTTACAAAATCCAAACTGGAAAGGCGTCAATAAACTGTACCTATCCAAATATTCAGACAATTCCGAATGAACATGCTTCTCTAAGCATTTTGACAATAAAGATAAATAATACTATGGGTTGATAATTTCCCATGTCAGAGGTGTCCCCACTTTTATAGATGGGAACTACCTTGCTTTCCTTCCAAACTGAAGGAAAGCAACTTGTAGTTAAACTCCAATTGAAAACATAAGTGACAGTTGGAGCTATAGTGCACTGCCATTTTTAAGAATTCGCTCTTGATTTCATCGGGCCTGGCTGATTTGTGTATGTTAATTCTCTTTAAACTCTTACAAATCTCAAAAAATTTTAATACCCTGAAACAGAAAGAAGGAGGTGGAGGCCTGATGTCCCTATCAGTACAATTAATGCTGTACTTTTTAAAGGAGTCACTGATCTCTGACCCAGGTAAATTAACAAAATAGGTACCAAGAATATTAGATATCACATTTGGATCTTTGGTCAAATCACCTCCATGCATTAGTTGCATTTCTTTTTGTGGTCCTTCATTGCCCAGAGTAGTTAAAACTATTTATTGTTTTTCAAAATTTACGGTGTCATTGTTTTTTCTGCTTTTTGTTTATACTACTTAGTCTTAGCTTTCTTTTTCATTTCCTTACACTTATTTAGCTTAGATTTGAATATTTCCCAATCCTTCTCTTGTTTTGTTTTTCTTGTTAACATCCATATTCTATATTTTATCCTGATCTTTGTCAGTATTTTTTCATGTACTGTATCCATGAAACCCTAGCTCTCTACTTATAGGGGTTTGCATCTAGGGGTATGCAAGTCACAAATATCTTTGAAAAGTCCAAAAAGTATTCTACAGTCCATTCTAAGTCAGGAATCAATTTACAGCATTCACAATTTTCTTCAAGGCTTAATTTAAATTTATCAACAGAAAAATGCTGCATGTCCCTGGTCCAGTGATTGTTACTATACTGTATATTGGTGGATCATACTTTAGGTTGTGATATGGTGGTAGTGTCTCGGATTCAGGCACCTTGATCTGTGGGGAAGCAAAATTTAAATCTAAGATTGCCAATTGAGTTGAGGTATTGGTACACCAAGCGGGCATTTTTATGTGTTGTTTTAAGTCCTAGAATTGAAACTATTTCTTTTAATTGTCTCCCTCTAGACTGGTACCAATCTGAGTTCATATCTCCCATCAGAATAAATAATTCTTGTGACTGATGAAGTTCAACAGGGCCCACAAAACGTAGAGGACTGCCCTCATCTTCAACACACTGATGTGGAGATGAGACTCTGCAGGGACTCCAAACTCCCAGAGTGTGGTGGCCCTGACATTGGGCTCCCCATCCCAGCAAAGACATCTGTGGTGAGAGTTACATGAGGCTCTGGCTGAGAGAAAGACAGGGCTTGCAAGAGATTATCCTCCTCTCCACCATGCAAGTGATCAAAGTGGGGGCTTCGTTACTTTGATGGGGTAAGACTGAGGATGTGTAGCTGGAGATCACTATGTGCTGAGCATCTACTGAGTTGTCCTCATATGTAGCCAAGCCATGGGCACTGTGAAGACGTAGGAGGCTATGAGGCCTAACATGCATTGAATGGTGTGAGCTCGAACGGTCTTGTATTCCATGATGAAATGAGCCATCTGAAGGATGGCTTTCCTTCTGTCCTCTGGAAGAAAGGCTCTCACCCTTGTGGTGTCCAGGAGGGCCGATGTTGCGTCTTCAATAGGTTCAACAGGACTCCCATGGAGGTCAGGAACTGAGAGGCTGTGGCCACTGCTTGTTGTTTCCTGCATGGATGGACTGGCTAGTAACCAGTCATCCAGCTAGGAAAAAACATGGAGTCCAAGTTTTTGAAGGTGTGCTATGAGAACAGCAAAGTACTTTGTAAGGACTGAAGGCACCTATGATAGCCCAAAGACAGGACATGAAATTGATAATGCTGACCCAGTACCACAAAGTGGAGAAACCTGTGGTGGCTGGGGTGAACCAGGATATGCTGGTAAGCATCCTGCATGTGCAGGGAAACCAACCTGTCCTGCAGCTTGAGGAGTGGCAGCAGGGGTCCCTAGAGAGATAATTCTGAACTCTCACTGCATGAACCTGTCCAGATTTCTGAGATCATGAATGGGGCACATGCCCAACGTTTTTGGAATGAGGAAGTAACGGGAGTAAAAGCCTATGCTGCACTCTGTCTCTGGCACTACTTCCACTGCCCTGTTGCTCAAAAGGTCTGCAATTTCCTTCGTGAGACGCTCTTGACGTGCGAGCTAACAAAAGGGGTTTCTTTCTGGGCAGATAATCTGTAGGGAGTTTTGAAAAATTAAGCAAGTATCCTCCCGGATGATCCTGAGAATCCACTTGTCTGTAGTGATGTATTCACACTGATGCTAAAACTGAGTTAGACCCCCCCTTCCCACTGAAAAGGAGCAGTCTGCCTCAGGCAGCTGAGGCAAGACAAGGGCAGAGATTTCAGAGAGTGGCACTAGGTGCTTTTGGGGCCTCAGTCTTCGACTGTGCTTTCTTTTGTGACTGGGGAGGCTGACACTTGATCTGAACTCCCCTGCCTTTGCCTCAAAAGGAATGATTATTATGGCAGAGGCCTCGTCCTTTTCCCCCAGTGAGGGTGGGATGGAGCAAGCCCCAGAGGTCTTGATGGCCATCCTGGTTTTCTGGACAGCCTCAAGAGATTGTTCTACCTGTTGTCCAAACAGGTACAAACCATCAAATGAAACATTCACACCCTGTTGCTGGACATCACTGGAGAAGCCAGGATGTCCGAAACCAGGAGTGTCTTCTAATACAAATTCCTGCAGCAGCTGAACGTGAGGCAGTGTCAAAGATTCCCACAGTTGATTTCGACAGATGACTGTTAGACTCAATGCCATGAGTCACAGTCTTAAGAAATCTGTGCTTAGTCTTCGATTCAGGCAAGGATTCTGCAAGAGATTAGAGGTCCAAAGGTCATACTCACACTTGGAGAAATGCCCCGGTAGCCGGGCATCTTCAAGCTGAGGGCAGATAGAGCAAACGTCCTTTTTCCCCAATAGTGTCCATCTTGCACGACTCCTTATTGATGCGATGTTCAGTGACTTCCTGAGGAAGAACAGCCTCGTCATTCTCAGAAAAAATGACAATCTTGTCAGCAATAGGCTGGGAAGCAAGGATTGGTCTGTCTTTGGGGGCAGTATACTCACGGTCTATCTGCCTACAGACAGAGGGGGCAGACACAGGCCTACTGCACCCAAGAGAGGCTCAAATGCAGGGGGAATTGAGGGTATGAGATTGACCAGCATGGTGGAAACACTGAGCCACTCCAGAAAGAGACATTTCCCCAGGTCAATGGCAGAAGGCTCAAAAGCAAGAATTGATTACATGTTGTGAAGCACAGCCTGAAATGAAAGGCCCTCCTGGGGAGCAGAAGAAGGGCATGGGGTTGAATTATTCAGGCTATCCAATGGGACCAGACGGAGTACACACTAGGATACTGAGGGAGCTCAAGGAAGTGCTGGCTACACCTCTGACAGTTCTGTTCAACCTATCACTAGAAATAGAGGAGGTTCCAGGGAACTGGAGGAGGGCAGATGTGGTCCCACTACATAAAAGTTGAAATACAGAGGAAGCAGGAAATTACAGACCTGTCCGCATGACTTCAGTAGTAGTCGAAGTATTGGAATCGCTACTGAAGGAAAGGATTGTGAAATACCTTGCAACCAGTGGATTACAGGATCTGAGACAACATGGGTTCACAGGGGGAAGGGCTTGCCAGACAAACCTAATCCAGTTCTTTGACTGGGTGACCAGGGAAGCATATCAGGGAGGAGCAGTAGATGTGGCCTACCTGAATTTCAATAAGGCCTTCAACATCATTCCACACAGAAGATTGGTGAGCAAGCTGGGCAACCTAGGAGTAGGTCCAAAAGTACTAAAATATGTAAGAAGTTGGCTAAGCAATAAGAGTCAGAGGGTGGTGGTAAATGGGGTCCACTCTGGAGAAGGTAAGATGACAAAGCAGGGTGCCACAGGAGTCAGTACTAGGTCTGGTCCTCTTCAGTGTATTTATTAGCGACACTGCGGAAGGGCCGGAGGGAAAAGTATGCCTGTTCGTGGATGACAAAAATTTGCAACAGAGTAGGTACACTAGGGGGAGCAGAAAGAATGGGGGACGGTCTGAAAAAGCTGGAACATTGGTCAAGGGAATGGCATCTGGTTTTCAGTGCAAAATCCTGCACTTGGGGAACAGAAACTCAGAGGCAACGTACCAACTTAGCAGGGAGGTATTAGTAACCACAAAACAAGAAAGGGACCTATAGGGTAATCATTTCTTTTTTTTTTTGTACTTTATGTTTATTAGTTTACTTTAATAAACACTTAATAGGTACATAGCTCATACAGGGTATAGTCATGGTATACAGTAGGTAAAGCTGATAAAACAGAGTCATTACAGTTCAAATAACTAAATCCCAAAATGTCCAACAAGTTGCCGGCCTCTTCAGCGGCTAAAAGTGGATCCTGTAGGGAGTATAAAGACCTAAAAAATGTAAAACAATCTACAGATTGCTATTTATCCTGATCATAGGTAATAAAGTCGCAAGTGTAGACCCCATTAGAACTCTCCCCATCTTCAATCTATGAGGGTCAACATATAATTATGACAGAAAACAGCATTTCTAATTAACAAAACATTGTAGCTTAATAATGCTAGTAAAACACTACCAGACCCTGTACTAACAGAGAGATGAATTTTAATCTGACCCTTAAAGTTGTTTTGATACAGAGTAAAATCGTAACTAGTAAGACACATATGTAGCCACTCGTGTAAGAGCTTAACAAAATGGTGATTCTTCCTGCACTCCCACAGTAGGAGCCCATGTGTTAAACATATTCTAAATATGTACGTTCTTCCCAAAGTTAAAAGTAAACAGCTGAATCCCATAAACTCTTACATTATCCAGTACTTAACTTTTCAAGTCCCCAAAATATTAGCCCTCATGGGCCATTTTGAAAGAAAGTAAATGTCATTTCTGGGTGCTGCTGCAGGGTCAAAACTTACTGCTACTGGCTAGAACAGAGGCCCAATTTCAGTCTTCGCTGTCTGAACCGGAATGCTGGTGGTCCGAGGTTTCTCTACAGCCCACAAACTCTGCCTAGACCTTCTCGGCCCATCGATCGCCATCCTGCAGGTTGCTGAAATTCCAAGTTTTCCACCCACACACGATATGAGCTGGTAACAAAAACGAGTGAATGATGTCCAACGTCCAGAGTCTGTGTCTAACTGCATCAAAGCTTTTCTGTCTAGCTCTTGTCTGAAGAGAGAGATCCAGATATGGTTTGACGTCTGACCCATTAATCTCTGGGGGGGGGGGGTTGAGTAGCTCTTGCAGCCAAATTAAGTACATCTTGCACTTCAGGGCCAGGAGTACGTAGAAGAATAGTGCGTGGTTGATTTGGCCCACACGGTCTCACTCTGGGATTAACCCAGTATGCCTTTTTAAGGGAAGACCAGTCGAATTCTGCCAGTACACTTAAATGTTCCTGAAGCCACTCCGTTAAGAACAGCAGATCAGTGCGCTCTACACCCTCAGGAACTCCAAAAAGGCACACATTCCCAGAGCGAACTTCACTTTCAACAGCCTTCATACCGCTTCTCAGCCGAGTGTTCTCCTGGGTGAATGTGGCCACCATTGCCATAGTACAAATAGCCCGTTTTTCAGATTCAGCAACCGAGCCCGTTACAGTCTGAATTGCAGCATCATGGGACTCCAACTTCTGCAAAGTTTTTTCTACTTCATAGCTTTTATTGATTCAAGCATCGCTTTCTAAGGGGGTTCCGATGAGGCCGTTACACCCATATTCCCACCCCATGCTGTGACGCTTGGCCAGCTGGTTATGACTGCTGTATGATACTTGTAAACAAATATATAGTATGTGAGTCTGTGCTCCATGGGTGCCCCTCCCCCCAGGTTTCAGTGAAAACTACAGGTTATATAATTGACCAGGAGATCTCTGTAATGAAATTAACTTCCTTGAGAAGTTGCATTTTATGGTCTTTTTAATACCTCCTGCCTCTGAAGTTGGGAAGCTAAATATACATTTTATTACAGGACAGGACATGGTTATCTCACACGTAAGTGAGGGATTGCAGGGTTGTAAAACTTCAAGGGAACTGGTGGATCAAAATGACTCAATTTGGGAAATGAGTTTTTGCTGATGTCACCTTATTTAATATACCTCCTGCTAGGACATCCTGTTTGTAATGTTTTTATATTCTAAAAGGAGGAGTTAGGTGACTCACAAAAGGGGTGTGGAGAGACAGTTTAAACTATACTGTGTCTGAACTGTTTAGATATATCCCATCATGGGACTGTAGAGACACAGCTCTGTGATCACTATACTGTGTGTACACTATTTAGATATATTCCATCATGGGACTGTAGAGACACAGCTCTGTGATCTAACTTAGGCACTTAAAGAGGTACTACATTAGATAGAGAAAGTCACTGTATTGTGGTAGGAGTTTTTGTTTTGTATTTTGCCCTTGTTATTTTAAGTGACTGTATGCCCTTTAATCTAGTGTTCTGTGTTTACATTTAACATATCTTTATCTATTTTTAAGTAAACCTTTTATTCAAATGACTGCCTGGGTGTCTGCAAGTGACGTATAGATGGTTAAGTTTGATAACTGTTTAAAAGCTTGATGATGTTACTAAACTGAGAAAAGGTAAAAATATACCTAAGGTCTTTTATAGAGTTTTAAGGGTTCATTTTGGATATCTGGTTAGGTGCCCTTAGGCGAAATATATATTGCATCCCCCCCAAAGAGAATATTATCTGAGCTTGTACATTTGGGTACGCTAGCATAAGGTTCACAGTTTGAATCCCCCAGAACTTGAGACAAAAGGTGATTCGGACCCACAAGCAAACAGGAGGGTTAACCTGTCTGTTACCTTTTCACACTCTTGCACTCGGAGGTTGGCACTGTGGGAGCAGAGGGCCAGACCTGCAGAGTGCATTTGTGACACATGCTACTCCTGCGATCTTACTCATGTTCGGATGCTGAGAGTCTTTCGGCCATCCCTGGTGCTGCACCTTTTGATGAACCATTCTAAATGTTATATTGTTCGATTCCAAAAGTCTTCAGGAAAGTAGTTCTGGCAGACGTTCACAAGCTAGATCATTTTTGCTATTTCAAGTGGAGGAGCTCTTCCAAAGTGCTTCCAACTGGGAAGATGGCTCTCTGGCACTCCCCCCCCCCCCCGGGGGTAATCATTTCTGGTGACCTGAACGTAGCCAAGCAGTGTGCTAAGGCAGTGGGGAAGGCTAGCAGGATGCTCAGATGCATAGCGAGGCACATCATAGGGAGGGGCATCACTAGCAGAAGGAGGGAGGTAGTACTATCCCTGTATAAATCACTAAGACCCCACCTCAAGTACTGTGTCCAGTTCTGGAGGCCCTGCCTCTGGAAGGACATAGATAGGGTGGAGGTGATACAAAGGAGGGCTACCAAACTGGCGCAGGGCCTGTATCAAAAGCCCTACGAGGAAAGATTCAAGGAACTAAATATTTACTCCAGAGGGAAAGGGAGGGTTTGATAGAAACGTTCAAATACCTCACATGTATTAACAAGGTACAGGATGGTAGCATTTTCCATACAAAAAGATGCTCCAAGAGAAAGGGTCACGCTATGAAGCTGGGGGCGTGGCTCAGAGGAAATTTGTCTTCATGGAGAGAGTGGTGGATGCCTGGAACAGCCTCCCAGCAGAGATGGTAAGTGATAAAATGGTAACAGGATTCAAGCATGCATGGGATAGACACAAGGGGACCGTAGAAGTAAGGCAAAAGGGGGGGAGACCGGAGATCAAGTAGGGTCTGTGGTGGCACAGTAGGCAGAGAATATAGAGCAGACTAGGTGGGCTAAGAGGTCCTTATTTGCTGACAGCTTCTATGTTCCTATATATAAAAAGTCACTGCCACTCTCAGAAATGCTAAGTTTGAGGTCAGACACGTCCCCCACCAGATCCCCTTCCGGGAGGGTGTCTGGGAGAGAAGTGGGCCTAAGGTTCCCTAACCCAGCCCTAAAAATTGGCAACACAGGTGACACTGGCACCGTCAGAGTAGGAGCTGGCACAGGCAGCAAAGGAGCCGGCACTGGAGATGGTGCTGTCGGAGAGATTGGACCCGGCGTTGGGGGGTGCCGAGCCCAGCAGTGTCCGTCGGACTGGGGTTGTTTTGGCCAAAAATCCCAGATAAAGGACTATTCTTGCCCAAGTGTATGATTTTATATACAAAACTTTTTATGCAGTTTATTTCATTGAGCAACAGGTAACAAATTCAGTTTTTTGTATAAGGCACAGTGATGTTCCCGTTGCCTGGCTCTTAAGGGAAAGCTGCATATCGCATTGTACATGCCAATCTGTTTTTTCAGATACCACCCCCCCCCCCAAATTATACTCCCATACTCTACCGATGGAAATAAACAGCTTTGTACTAGCATTTTTCTAGCATCATCTACCAAGTAGTCCTTTACTGCATGCAGTGCACTGAGGTTTTTATGCAACTGTTTAGCTGTGTACTCTACATGTCTGTCAAAATTCAAACGGGAATCCAGCAGTATGCCCAAGTATTTGAATTCTTTGACCACTTCTAGATAATCCCCTTCACCTGTGGATAGTTGAAATACTTCTCAACTTGTTTCAACTTCTGTACTGTACCGAACATAGCTTTAGTCTTTCTTATTTACGAGTCTATTTTTTTTTTTGTAAGGTTCATGAACATTTCTCATAGGTTGTGACACACAAGAATTTTACATTTGCTCTGACTTATGTTTTAATCCATTCACCAAAACAAAAATAATTTCATTTTTGGACCAGCCCGGTGGCGCTGAGGGTTGAGGCGCTGGATGCTACACCTCGTGCCACGCCAGTGACCAGTGTTCGGGATCCGAGGATTGGTCTCCTTCTCTGGGGATGGTAGGGAAGTTGGGTCCAGTGTCGCTCGCCCCCTGGCGGAGGCTGAGAGGCATGGCGTCGCACCGCATTGTGGGTGGAGCTGGGACAGACGCTTGCTTCAGCATCACTGCACGTACCCAGTTCCAGGGGCAAGCCTACACAGAAAAAATCCACCAGCCTCCGTGTATGAGCCGGGGCTCCGGTGGCCTGACCCTCCAATCACCTTTAGTTCCACCTCACCAGCCCCACTCGGGGGCATCCCAGTGAGGGTATGAGCCCACGGAGCCCAGAGCGAGCCTGTCGGGGCTAGCTGTGCCGCGGGCAAAAAAAATAATAATTTAATTTTTGCTCCTCTAGAAAAGCACATGGAAGAAGGTATTGTATCCAGGGAGTCAGTGACTTGAGCGGTGACAATGTGCACAACGCTAAAAGGATATCTCTGGCGATTTGTGCACCTATCTGTTTCACTTGCAGAGAGATAAGTCCTCTGCTCGGAGAAAGTCCGCTGACAGCTGCCGTGGTTCAATGGGATAAGCCAAGGGCAGCAATGGAGGCGGTGCGTATGGGGATCAGGTATCGAATCCTGATCCCAGACGCATATAATGTTTCTTTTATTCGCACTTTGTACGAATTAAGTGTCCAAACCCCCCCCCACCGGGGTTGATTATTTTAGTTGGGCAAAACACAGACTTATGCCACTGTCAATATATCGCACTGTACTGGCAGCGCGGTATATTCCTTCAACATACTGTCTTGCGACATTATGACCCCGTGCCTTTCTTCCTTAATAGGGATACGCTACATAATATTCCAAAATTAGGGAGCGCAATCCCTTGAGCTGAAGCAGGGTCCTCTGGCGCCATCTGGTGCCACATTTGCTTTTTGTAAATTGTGGTTTTTTTTTTTTTATGTTTCAACACTTCGATATCACTCAACTGTCCAGCCGGCCGCACACGCAGATCTCCTGTATTATGGCAGTTTTAACCACATGGTAACCTGCAAACAAGTATAGATGAAAGCAAAATGAAGAGGGTAAGTGTGCACTTACTAGAAGCTACTTTAAGAGAAATATAAAAAAAATGTGGACAGTAAGAATACTTCCTTCTCAAACAGGTATAATGAATACTTAAGCCTAGGAGATGGCCTGATGCGAAATGTAACATTTACTAAAGATACATGATCAAGCAAGTTTATTTTGTTCTTTTTAGATCAAGCCCCGATTATAGAGTATATAACGTACATCTAGCATTTCATGATTTTACTGTAGCGGAATAAAGTACAGTTATGTAAGAACTTACCATAACAGTAGATCTTCGAGAAGAGCTCTTGCAGCAGGCAGTAATCTTAAGGAATAAGCCACCAGGCGCCAGGACCCCATGGAAACCTTCTAGCTAGCAGTCTTCAGCGGAGGACTACCCCCGATGTCAGCCCACCCCGTCAGATAATGGTATAAAGGGGGCAGTCACCAACCACATCTCAGTTCTCCTGCCGGAGACCAGGAGTCTAGTAAGGAAAGAGAACCGGGCAGGTTCTTGCCTAAAGAAAAGGCAGAAATAAAACCCAGAGGGAAGGAGGGAGGGAAAGCAGCACCTGCTGCAAATGCTCTTCTTGAAGATCCACTGTTGTGGTAAGTTCTTAAGTAACTGTACTATCTTACTTCCAGTGAGAGCTCATGCAGCAGGCAATAACCTTTAGGACGGAGTCCCAAGCAATCAAGGAAGAAGGAATAGACTAGCAAGGAAGGAGGCAGAGAAAAATAGCCAGGAAAGGTTTAGGATAGTAGGCCCTGAAGAACCGAAAGGCCAAACCCAGTCCTACGCCTGGAAGCCACATCCAAGCTGTAATGGTTGATGAATGTATGAACAGAGCTCCAGGTGGCAGCTGTGCAAATGTCTGCAGCAGAAACATTCCTCAACGAGGCAAATAAGGCGGCAACTCCCCTGGTGGAATGGCCTTTAACCGAGCCTAGGAAAGGCTTTTCATATTTTTGGTAAAAGAAAACTATGCAGTTAACTAACCACTTAGACAGGGTCTGCTTAGTAACTGGTGCTCCCTGATTTTTGGGAGCGAACGATACAAACTGGTCAGTCTTCCTCAAGGGACTGGTACTATTCAAATAAAAACGAAGCGTCCAGTGGACAACCAGAGTATGCAACAGCCCCCCTTCCCCATTAGAATACTCTGAGTAGTAGAAAGGCAGGTGAATGTCCTGGTTAAAAGTAAATTCGAACACCACCTTAGGCAAAAACTTAGGATTTGTCCATAAAGACACCCTGTCCTTACAGAAGATCAAGTAAGGCTCTTTGCATATCAGAGCATGAAGCTCAGAAATTCTCAGAGTAACTGCAATTAAAAATAACGCTTTCCAAGAGAGAATGTGTAGTTTGCAATCTGCGGCTGGTTCAAAGAGGGAGCGTGAGTTTCTCTAACAGAAAGAGGAGGTCCCAAAGAGGGACAAGGCTCCTGATGGGAGGTCTCATATGCAAAATGCCCCATAGGAAGGTACAGAACAAATACAGTTGAGCAAGGGGTTTACCCTCCACCGGTGCACAGTACGCAGAGATGGCAGAGAGATGCACCTTGATAGAGGAGTAGCTCAAGGCCTGTGTCAAATAGAGAGAGGAGATGCTCAAGAATGGAGTTCACAGTACAAGAGAAGGGATCGAGGTGATAAGTGGCAGCCCACAAATGTAACATCTTCCACTTCATGGCATAGGTGGACCTAGTGGAGGTCTTTCTTGCTGCCACTAGGACATCAGCTATTCTGGACGAAACCCCATACCTGGTGACTGCTATGTCTGCAGGAGCCAAGCATGCAGATGCAGAGATTTGAGATCCGGATAGACTAAGGTGCCCTGGTCCTGGGAGAGCAGGTGTGAGCTCAGTGGCAGAGGAACTGGGGGTTCAGAGACTAGTTGCTGGAGCAGAGGGAACCAAATCTGGCAAGGCCAGAATGGAGCAATGAGAATCATCTCTGCTCTTTACACCTGTAGTTTGACAAGTACCCTCTGAAGAATGGGGAAGGCATAAAGAAACCTTCTTGTCCAGCAGAGGGACAATGTGTCTTGCCAGAAAACTCAGGGCCCTGGATCTAGTGAGCACAAATTGGGCAGTTTGGTGTTGAGTGGGGACACGAACATGTCCAACTCTGGTCGTCCCCATCTGTCAAACAACTGCTGTGAAACAGACTGAAGGAGCTCCCACTCATGTGCCTTGGACCAACACCTGCTTAGGATGTTAGCCAAGACGTTTTGGAAGCCTGGAACATGAACAGCAATGAGTTCTACGCAATGTGTCAGAGCCCAATACCAGGCCCTCACTGCCTCCATAGAGGGCAGGAATGAGTCCCTCACTGCTTGTAATACACCACAGATATGTTGTGCCTGGATAAGGAGAGAGCCCAGTGGGTCAATCGGTCTGAAACGCATGTAAGGAGTTCAGGACCGCTCTCATTTGCAGGACATTGATATGCAGAGATTGCTTGTCTGGGGACCAGGAGCCCCGGGTCTGCCTGTCTGCCAGATGAGCACCTCAGCAGAGTCCTGAGGCATCGGTTCTCAAAACTAGCCTCAGGGACTTCAGTTGAAAGAGGACACCCTGGACAGGATGTCTGAGTCCAGCCACCATGACAGGGTCTGACAAACCAGATCTGAGGTAAGAACTCTGTTCCAGGTCATCTGATAGTTGATCCCACTGCACCCTGAGTGTCCACTGCGGGACTCTCTTGTGTAAGCAAGCCATGGGAACTGTGGGAATGGCCATTGCATATGGCCGAGGAGCCTTAAGTAGACTTGGGCAGGGACATGGACAGCCATGGAAACCATTCAAGCCGGTCCTCGCAGGCGATCTGCCCTGTCGTCGGGGAGAAAGGTCTTCCCCTGCACCGTGTTGAGGACCGCTCCTATGAACTGGAGTCTTTGATTGGGCCATGGGGACGACTTCAGAAGCTTCAGGGTGATCCCCAATTCTCGGAAGAGGGTAAAGGTGTCTCAGAGAATGCGAAGCAGCTGACTCTTTGAGGGGAGCTGTCAGAAACCAATCGTCTAGGTATGGAAAGACATAATATCCCTGCCTTCTGAAGGCTGCAGCTACCACCGCTAGGCACTTGGTGAATACTCTGGGAGTGGAGGATAGGCCTAATGGTAGAGCTCGAAATTGGTAGGGTCACCCCTGGAAGTGGAAACACAGGTACCTTCTGTGGAGTGGAAACACTAGAATGTGCAGGTACAGTACATGTCCTGCATAGCTAGAAAACACAGCCAGTCTCCCTGGTGCAGGAGGGGAATTAGCCCTGGCAGAGTGACCATCCTGAACCTATGTAATTATTTAGTAAACTGAGATCTAGGATTGGGCAAAGGTCCCCGGTCTTTTTGAGAAAGAGGAAAAAATGGGAATAAAATCCCTTTCCTCTTTGGTCCAAGGGAAATGGCCCTACGGCCCACTTTTGTAGTAAGGCCTGAATTTCCCCTTCAATGAGAGAGACGTGAGGAGGAGGATAATGGGAGAACACTGGTGGGTTTTCTGGTGGCCTCTCCAGGAACTCCAAGGTATGGCCCCTCTCTATTAGTTGGAGGACACACGCATCTGTTGTGATTTTGCTCCATCCTTCGGGTCGGGCAAGGAGTCACTGCGTGGCAACAGGAGTGGGCAGTATGGACTGGGGAATCTTGGAGGCTCCAGAAGTGGAACCCCCAGGGGTCTGGGAGGTTGCTTTACCTTTGAGGCCTCCCTTGTGCCGTGGCTGGTTGCTGGGCTGCTGGCCTGAGAGGCCTACAAATGGGCTTTTTTTTTTTTTTTTTTTTTTTTAAACACAGCCTCTGGTTAGTCTTGCACATTTTTTGTACAGACCAGATGTCCTTGCCCAAGTCCTGGAGACGTGTGATTAATTTTTCTGCCTCGCCTCCAAAGATAACAGAATCCTTGTAAGGGAGATCCAGGATGCCTGCCTGCAGGTTCTGAGTGAACCCAGAGATCCTGAGCCATGCGTGGCACCAGAGACAGATGCCAGTGGCAGCTGCCCTGGCAGCCATGTCCGCAGTGTCATATGAGGCATGCAAGACATGGGTGCCCACATCTGACCCTGATTTCAGAAGGTCCACAAGCTTGGACTTCTGAAAGAACGGCCTGAGCTATTTCCAATCCCTTTTCCCAGAGAGCATTTTGGTACTGCACCATGTGGGTGAAGAAGTTAAGAGATTTTTGCCCAGTTGGTCGATGGTTCTGGCTTCCTGGTCTGGAGGCTAGTTACTTAAATGCTTGGGCCTCTTAGGCCTATCGTGGGCCGCTGTGATGACCATCGAATCAGTCGTAAGGTGCGCGACCAAGAATGGCTCCTCTCTAGGTGTCCTGTATAGCTGATTTGACTTTTTTTTTTTTTTAGAGATGGCCAAGGTACAGGATGGGTGCTTCCAGGTTAGTCTTGTTAAGTCTTGAAAGGTATCCACTGGGGGAGGAGCCACCAAAGGCTTAGGTTCCTTTTATTTTATTTAGCTTTTGTTAACCGGGTAGGTACACTAGGCAAGTTGTATGCCTATTTTCAGGAATGACCCGGGAGAGTACGAGTAGTATAGATACATCAATACAGCGTAGCAGGTAAACAAGTACATATTGTAACTTAGTACACTGAGTCAACAAAACAACCAGGCAGTATAGGGATCATAATGTAAGACAGGAGATGATAGAATACATAATGGGCAAACATTAAACAACATAGAACATCTGTAGCATAGACAAGTGCATAAGGAAGAGCTGGACCGAGATCAGCAACCGATTCGATTCAGTTTGAGTTTCAAATAACAGAGTACCGCGGTGTTACGGTACCTAGGGCATTGTGCCAGGGAGGCTTTGGGCACTCGCAACATGACACCAGCTTCAGATACCCCCACAGGGAGTTCCGAAGACGTTTGTGGGAAAGAGCAGTGCAAACCTGCTCAGGAAAGGTGTTCCAGAGCCTAGGAGCACATGCAGCAAAGTCCCTGTCCCCCATAAGGGTGCGGGTTGGGGGTATTTTTAGTATCCCTGGACCCTGAGAGGGTAGGATGAGAGGTCAGCTGGAGAGAGGAACTGAGCCAGCCCCGGAGGGTGCCAGTACTGATCACTTTGCTCACAAGGCAACTTAGTCCAAAGTTTAGGTGACTGGTCGGGGAAAGCCAACCTTGCTTGTCATAGAGTTCACAGTGATGGGTGCGGTGGGGGGCGGCCAGAAGCTTGTGGATAATATTGTACATCGTGTGCCACCAGTAAGAAGGGCTTTGAGTGCGTGCAAATAGGTGGAGACCATAGCTGAGGGAAGGAGTAGTACTCCCTAGCAAAAGCCAGACGAGCAGCAGGGGTTAGGTTATATTTGGCCCTATAGGCCAGTCCCAGCTTACAGTTCACAGCTCTGCAGACATTGAGGATATGACTCCCTAGGTCCAGTTGAGGGTCAAGCATCACCCCGAGATATTTGAGAGAGGTCACAGTGTGAAAGGGAGTACCGTCTGCGCAATCGATACGCAGAGGAACTGGAGAGGCATGTATTTTGGCTGATGAGCCAAATAGCATGACCTGCATTTTTTTCAGGTTGAGGACCAACTTCTGTTGGGTTAGCCTAGCCTGAATGTTCTTGAAGTCCTGCGACAGGTGGAGATTGAGGGTGGCTGTATCCTGGGAGTGGGCCAGGAGGACCAGGTCATCTGCATACAGGGTGACCCTACATCTGGTTACTACAGCAGGGAGATGGTTAATGAAGAGAGAGAAGAGTAGGGGTCCCAGGACTGAGCCCTGGGAAATGCCAGAGGTCAGGGGTAGGGGATTTGAGAGGACTTTATTGAATTTGGTTAGCTGCACTCTGCCATGCAGGTAGTCTGTTAACCATTTCAGAGCTGAAGGGGACAAGCCAAGGGACCTCATCTGAGTACAGAGCATGTCGTGGTCAACAAGGTCAAAGGCCTTGGACAAGTCAATAAACACTGCTCCAGAGAGTTTCCCCTGGTCCATGGCTGCTCTGATACTGGAAGAGACAGAGATATGGGCCGTGGTTGTGCTGTACCCTTTTCGAAAGCCGTGCTGGGTGGGGGACAGCAATTCATGGGTTTGGATATACTCAAGAGAGTTGTTCAGCTACTACCTTTTCAAGTAGCTTGTTGATGGCCGAAAGAATGGTGATCGTCCGATAGTTGTCAGGGACTTTAGGGTTGCCCTGCTTTAGCATGGGAACAACCCTGGCTACCTTCCAGATATCGGGAATCTCCCCCGTGGCAAGGGACAGGTTAAAAATGTGGGCCACCGGGGAGGCGATGTGAGGGGCTCCAAGATTCAGAAACCTGGGCTCCAGGTTGTCTAGGCCAGGGCTGGAGTACTGGGAAAAGCCAGAGAGAAGAGACAGCACCTCATTGTCCGACACCGCCCTTAGGAAGAAAGGAGGTCTGAAGGGGTCGGGCTCCTGCCAGTCCAGGGGTGAGGGGCAGTTGGCGCTCCTGTCAGTTGAGATGAGTGGGGAGAGAGCAGATAGGTCAGTGAAGTGGGAGTTGAGAGCATTTTCAATTGTATATGGGTTGTTGCAGGAAGCTCCTCCAATTATCATGTCAGTAACTCCAGAGTTAGAGGAACCACTGACCAGAGTTTTTATGTTTCTCCAGAACCTTCTTGGGTCATTAGCAGAGCTGAGAAGGGCAGACTTACAGAAGTCACTTTTAGCGACCCTGATGGCTTTTTTACACTCATTTCTGAGTTTTCTACATTGTTGCAGCAAGGTCTGATCAAGGGAGTGTTTGAAATGGGCCCAGCACTTGTCCCTCGCCCGCATAAGGGCAAGGAGGCTCCCGTGCAGCCATTTTGTGGTTGACCCCCTGACCCTCTGTCTTATAGTTGGGGCATGCCTGTCTTGCAGGGCCCCGAAGGAACTGAGAAACTGGGTTATGGCTGTAGAGGGGCCGGGGCCTCTATACACCCCTGACCAGTCCGTGAGCCTTTAGTCCTCCATAAATGCATCCAGATCAAGCCTGGAGAAGTTTCTGATGTGGATGATTTTGTGAGGAATCTTTGGGGAGGAGATTTTCCATACGCAGAAGACTGGGGAGTGATCTCAGATGGAGTCAGATAGGGTCCCTGCTGAGGAGATCCTTTCGGGGCGATTAGACAGGATCCAGTCCAGTAGGGAGCTGGAGGCTCCATCTGCCAACCGTCAGGTAGGCTCCTGTATGAGTTGCGTCAGGGTTAGGCTGGCAAGTAAGGGCTCAAACTGCTTTACGTTTCCACCAGTCCAGTTTAAGTTCACACCACCCAGGATTAGGAGTTCGTTGTCTCCAATGCTAGGGCCAACAGTGTCCAGGAGGTGGGCGAGACCTTGGAGCCCTCCCTTTGGGAGGTTACAGGTGCATACAACGTGTAATTTTTTAGCGTTGCCGAGTAGGAGCACAACATGAAAGCAGCTCACAGGGAGACAGCAGAGATGTCTGGTGAGTCACCAGAGATACTTTAAGGTGGCTCCTGTAGTATATTAGGATGCTTCCACCCCTCTCGTTGCGGGACCTGTCCAGTCGTATGAGCTCACAGCCTAGTAGCGCACAGACTGAGTCAGGAATCGAGGGCTTAAGCCAGGTTTCCGTTATACCAAGGATATCAGGCTTGTAGAGTGCGACCCATACGACAAGCTCGTCCAGATTGGGAAGCAGGCTACGAATGTTGAGATGAGCCACTTTTAACCCCTTGCCCAGCCGCCATTCCTGAGGAATTGCAGAGGCCTGGGGGTGGGACCAGGGTTAAGTTCAATGTCTCCGGCCAAGGCTAGGATCAGCAGGAAAAGCCACAGGAGGTGCTCTCTGGAGCAGGAACTCCTGGTCATGGGCTTGCGGGCTAGGCGTCGCCTTACCCTGGTACGATACAGTATGAGTCTTGGTACCAGTCCGCATGTGAGATAGCAGGGTCTCCCAGGAGGTGAAGTCAGTCACCTTGCAGGTAGAAGTCCATTTGCGGTCTTCACCTGTGGTAAGGATAGGGGCAGTTACCACTTGGAGGGTAAGTAGTCCCAGAAGGAGACCAGCAAGGACGATGGAGCGGGGGGTGCGGGACCATACCCTTAGGGGCCATGGGAGACTCAATTCTACAGGTGGAACCTTGCTGTTCACTGGATCCCCACTTCAAGGGGCCATACTGAATAGGGACCCTGGGGAGGAAAACTGCAAAAGTATAATAGGCAATATATAAACGATAACCTGTGTAGAGCTAGGGACTAATGTATACAGTAGTAAGTTACCATCCAGTATATACAGTAGTAAGGAGAGGTCACAAAAGGCAGGTAATACAGGACAGGACCATCCGGGTCATGGACAGAGGGGAAGTAAAGAGGGAAAGTACAAATGTATAATAGGCAATATGTAAACTGTAACCTGTGTAGAACTAGGGACTAATGTATACAGTAGTAAATTACTGTACAGTGTATCACAGTAGTCAGGAGAGGTCAATACGGGCAGGTAGTTCTGAACGGGACAATACAGGTCATTGACAGTGGCTAGTATCACAGATGGAGCAAAACAGGGCAATCCAGGGCATTTCCAATAGCTAAAATCATAACAGGTCTTTTACTTTTCACTGGTAGTGATAAGGCAGTCTCTTTACAGTACCATTCCCTGCAATCTGATAGGGCACTGCAAGGTCAGGAGGCGGGGCAAGCGTGGATTTAATGGGAGGAGGGAACAGGGTGGGGAGGAGGGCCCAAAAAAACCTGCACCAGCAGGGGCGGATTGGGTCCAGGGGTCTCAATTTTTTCACCGAGGAGGCCCACCGCAGCTTGTGTCACAAGCTGGCACCTCAACTCGGCTGTCAGCAGCAAATGTGAAACGCAGGTGGGGGGGGGACCACCAATTCAGGTCTCCCTCGCTTCCCCTCCAGCTACGTGTGGCAATGTCCCCGTGGTCGCGCTCTCCTTTAGGCAGGAGGGCTACTGAAGTCACAGACAGCAAGGGCCAATCGGAATGTCTTAGAGAAAACGTCGCCAAGTTTGAATCCCCCAGCAGCTTCCGAGATCGTGGCAGGGCTCCCGCACGGAAGTAAGGAAAAAACAACAAGTTCAAGGTCACTTCTGGGTCTCCTGCACCAGTAGGGGCGGCTTGGGTTCAGGGGTCTCGATTTTTTCACCGAGGAGGCTCGTCGGAGCTTGTGTCACAAGCCGGCACCTCAACTCGGCCGTCGGCAGCAAATGTGAAGCACGAGGGGCGGGGGGGACCCACCAACTCAGGTCTCCCTCGCAGGTATCTGGCTAATCTCTGCCATTCAGGGTCCAGGTCCTCCATCATCCATCCACTGGAGACCTGGATATGCCTCATAACATCTAAAAATGATGGATCCTCTGGAGGCGACCTAGGGGTGTCCTCGCTGTCTGGAGAGGAAGGATGGTCTCTAGGTTCTAAGATGTATGACTTTGAGGGAGATGAGTTCTGGTTCAAGTCCCCCAAACTATTGGAAGAGGAGGAGGAGCTAAGCTGGCACTCACTATGGGACCAATATTGATGTTGGCCTGACAAATGGGAGGAGGAACGTCGGTGCCTCTGTACCAGATGCTTGATCTGTCCACGGTGTTTCGGGCTCGGACTCCAGGAAGGGCTCTTTGGTTTTGGAGTCAGTAGTCTAAGTTCTGGCTCTGGATCTGGTTCAGGCAGAATGACCACCAGCTCCGCAGCCGAGGGCTGGCCAGGGGGGGCCCTCCCCTTGAGGATGTATCCCTATCGGCTGAAGATGTTGAACGGGCCAGCGGCGGGATTGGTGTTGTCAGGTCAGACAGTGTGGCTGATGTCTGGGTAGGCGGCAGCTGGTGGTGGTCTGGAACAGATGCAGCCACTGGCTTAGCCAGAGCCTACGGTGTAGACAACGGGGATCGATGGTGTGGTGTCAATGAAACCTGGGATGAGGACACCTGCCCCCGACGGTGTGCCTCGTCTGAAGACTTGGTAGAGACCAATGTCAGGACCGGGTGAGCAGGGGTCAAAGCCTGGCTGCCTGACTTAAGACCGGTCCGAACCCCTGAGATGGAGGCAGATGCTGGAGTTATGGCCTTCACTTTCAGAGGGGTCAGGGTAGAAACAGAAGTCCCAGACCCTGATTTATCTCTGCCTGACACCAGTACTAAGGCGGGAGGTTTCCGCACCAGCTGCCCAAAAGGACTGAGGGCATGCCGGGAAGAATGGTCTGACCCCCACCCCTGGAAGGAGGAACCTGAAGAAGACTTCTTGTGATGGGGAGATCTGGAATGGGAACTACTCTGGGCCTTCTCCCTCTCCTTGCCTCGGGACTTATGCTTCCCGGAGTCCTCCTTCTCTTTATGCTGCTTCGAAGAGGTAAAAACCAAGGAGGATGAAGAGGGACTCTTCCCCGAAGGTTGTTTTTGCATGTTAGCAAGCTGCTTCTCAATAAGGTAAGCCTTGAGGGCCTTTTGGCGGCGGATGCGAGTCCCCTGGTTGAAACGCTTGCAGTGCTCACAAGCCATGGTGTTATGGTTCGGGGCCTAGGCAGAGAAGGCAGGCCTCGTGGCCGTCCTTGTAAGGGATCTGCTTGCTGCACACACACTTCGATCTTCATTATTTCACAGAAGAAATGGACATCGGCAAAGACGACATGCAGAAAAAGAAATTAAAGTTTTGGTAGGAAATAAAGAAAAAAAATGCTAGAAAATGACATGATCCAACTGCAACCGCAGAAATCCGAGGAGCTGATTTGAGCAGTCGGCAGCAGGAAAAAGAACTGAGGTGGGGCTGGGGACCGCTCCTTTTATAGCATTGGCTAATGTAGGGGCATGCCGACGTCAGGGGTGGTCCCCCCCGCTAAAGACTGCTAGCTAGAAGGTTTCCATGGGGTCCTGGCACCTGAGTCCTTAAGGTTATCGCCTGCTGAAAGAGCTCTCAATCAAAGTAAGATGTTCCATTACTTATTTAAAAAAACAAAACAAAAAAACAAACAAATATAAAATATAAAATAATTACTTGTAGACAACGTTCTGTGCCGACTGTGATGCTAGAACTATTTTGCGATGATATCCTTGACCCACAATTGACTGCACAATCCCCTTTTTGCTGGGAAGGCCTTTTGTCTCTTGTTCTGGAGTCTGAAAGTATAATATAGTGCAGTGAGCTGACACAATGATGCATTACAGTTCTGCAACACAGCAATACATAAAGCAGTAGGGCAAAGGTACCAAACAATAAAATGCACTCTACCAGCATTTGATTTGTATAGCAGGTTTGTGCTTGCCTCTGACCACCTGGAAAAACTAAGCCAAGTTAATGTCCTAGTTAAACCGTTACACTACAGAGAAAAATCACAACATAGGCTGGTCCACACCACATACTTTCTTTTGCTATAACTTCACAGATAAAATAGATCTGGTGAAGGACTACTGTAACCACTTATAAAGTGCAATACTCACGGATTTCACGAATCAGTAGTAGGAGACAGGAGGTTATACTGCCCTTGTACAGGACAATGGTAAGGCCGCATCTAGAGTATGGAGTTCAGTACTGGTGCCCACACCTCAAAAAGGACATTAACCTGCTGAAGAATGTCCAGAGGAGGGCTACAAAGATGACAGCTGGTCAGCAGGGTAAGGCATATGAAGAGAGGTTGAGGGCACTGAACATGTACTCCATGGAAGACAGGAGAGAGAGAGGGGACATGATTGGGACCTTCAAGTACTTGAAAGGGATAAATAAGGTTGATAAGGAGAGTCTCTTTAAGCTGAGTGGCAACCATAACACAAGGGGGCACAGTCTTAAGCTGGAGGGTGGGCGGTTTAGGAGGGAGGCCAGGAAGCAGTTCTTCACAGAGAGGGTGGTGGACACTTGGAATGCACTGCCTGAAGAGGTAATCTCATTGAAGACAGTGGGCAGCTTTAAGAGAGGCTGGGACAGGTATAGAGGGAGGTTAAGGGTCATGGGTAGGGAGGATGGGAGGAGTGGGGAGAGGGGGCCGGGACAGTAGCTCAAGCTGTGGACCCTACAACACGAGTAGACGTGATAGACCAAATGGCCTTCTCCTGCTGGCTTCTTCGTATGTTCATATTTCTTTCAGCTTGTCATGTGCTTACAACAACCAGGATGCAGTAACAAGAGCCATCATGAAATACTGAGTTATGCTTGGCGATCAACTCCAAGAGATCTTAAAGTCTTGATAGTTTGCAGGAATGGGGCTCATCAGTATAGCCAGAACCACCGCTTTTGGCATGATCTGCTGCCTACCACTATTTTTCAACTATACTGCACTTCTAAAACATGTACATTTTTTTTTGGTGGGGGGTTCAAAGGAGGCAACACAGATGCTGTCAATTTATTTAAAATTTAAACGCCAGTAGTAAATAAGCACCAAAGTACAAATCAGAGCATGTACTCTGGTAGCCTGCTTGTAGCATTCTATTTGCCACCGGAATATGACTTGTTACAACCCTCCCACATCCGTAAATCTGCTGCTGGGTGCACATTAGGAATTTTGTGTTTGTTTTAGCTAATCAAAACACGGAATGCCAAAGATTATCAGGACCAGCAGGAAAGAAAACATTTCTGTTTTTAATTTAATACAGTTGAAGTAAATTGCTCTGATTTTTAATTTCAGTTTTTGGCTTCAAAGCACCTTACCCTGATACAGCGAGGGGATCATCTCTGGCCGAACTGCCAGCCAGCCGATCCCTTCCACTTCTTGGTACCACCAACCATGCACCCACGCTCAAGATGTTTTGTGATGTCTTTCCAGGGAGAGCAGAGGGCGAGCAGGCCCCACTGAAGACTATGGGGAGGTTTTCAAAACATTATGTTAAGAAATAACCCAAGACAGGGTGTGGGTTTATAAGCATTTAATGCATGTCTGGGTGCATTGGGAGGCACGAGGCCACAGGCCGAGTGACCTCACAGCAGCCCGAGCGTGCATTAAATGCCTATAAATCCACACACTGGAGTGGGATCTTGCACTTATAACACGGTTGCACTGAAAGATCCAAAAATTGTCACAGAAACAGATTTTTTTCCATCTGGAAACAGACGAAAAGGGAATGTATCCTGCCACTTCTGTAATTAGTCCTTCAGGGAAAAAAGCACTCTGCAGGCCTGCTGTGCTTACAGAACTGTCACAGATACAGTGCTGATGTTATCTGTCACATTCATTGTAACTAGTTCCTGGTGCCTGTCTCTCTGAACTGCTGTGTTGTCTGCACACAACCTGGTACCTCGGAAAGAACTGCAGCCATGGGACTGTGAACAATACTTTACGTCTCTTGCACAGACAGCATAGCTTTCTGTTCTGCTTGGTGCCCAGACCATACAAAGGCAACATTCTAGCCTTTACCTGCACGTTCTAACTTACTGCCACTTTGGGCGAGCTGTCGGGGGATCAGGTATTCTACAGCATGGATCGCTGTGTTTATCATCGCTGGCTGACTTCATTGCCTCTATCCCCCGGTCCCCCCCTCGACCGTGCGGCACCCCCAAACATACAGAAGTCAGGACAGTCGCAGGTGGTATTCTCTGCCGTCACCCAGATGACCCTGCGCAAGGTGCAGTGTGTGCGTTGCTGTTCCCACAGAATGGCTCTGAGGAATGGACTGAGGGTTGACTACAAGCTGCATGGAACACCTGGGGAAACACAAGCAGTCTTTCTGTCTGGTGGCGCTCTCTTTATCTCTCTGTCTGTGTCTCATTTACCAGCTCTCACCCTGTATCCCACTCCCTGCAGCATGGTTTCAGATGGTTTGGGGGGCGGGGGGTGAACGGAGGACATGCTGCACAGTCTGTAGCACGGGGAGAGATTTATTGTTGGGGGGAGGGGGAATGGGGAAAGTCACACAAGACAAGCTACAGAATACATGACTGCAAGTACCTGTCACTCGGTGTGCGCCACTGCCTCCTCGCTCTCCCGCTGCCTCTGTCCACTGATTCTCTCTCCACTTCCTGATGCTCTTCTGTGGTGGTGGTGGTGGGGGAGTAGCAGGAATACAGGACTGCACTCTAAGCCCTGCATTCCTGGGGGGGGGGGCTGTACTGCTATGTCGCCAATAAAGATGTTGAATAATACTTGACCAAGCAATGGTCCCTGCGGTATCCCACTGGTTATAGGTTTATTTAGGCTTGGATAGTTCACCCCCCCTACCATCACTCTGTTTCCTTTCCTGTGGCTAGCTCCTGCCCCACACCAGCAGCTCAACCCTGACTCCCAGACTACTTCGTTTGCTAAGCAACCAACCATGCGGCACAGAGTCGAAGGCCTTATTGAAGTCCAGGTATAGTACATCCACTGCCTGGCCTTTGTCTAATGACCTTGTGACCCAGTCAAAAAATTCCATTATGTTTGTTTGACAGGATCTCCTCATGACAAAACCATGCTGCCTATTGTCCTGGAGACTGTTAACCTCCAGAAAGTTTACCAACCTTTGTTTTAGAATGGTCTCCATTAATTTACCAATAATGGATGTTAGACTGACTGGTCTGTAGTTACCAGGCTCATCTCTGGGACCACTCTTGTGGAGTGGCACCACATGGGCCATTCTCCAGTCCTGGGGCATGTATTCACTAAAAATACCACCAACAGCTTAATCTGGTTCAATGTCAATTGGCATCGATCTATATACCTCTCACCTGGGACTAGGCTGAAAACAGGCAGAATTGTCTAGTACTCCTTTCTCGGCCAACAAAAACTAACTAAATAAATAAAATAAATACCCTCTCTTTAGTGAGTATTAAACAGATCTGCCGGGGGGCCGCCAACACATCCGCCAGTTCTCTCAGGACCCTTTGGTGTATGCCATTAGGCCAGATGTCTTCTACTTGGGGAGGGTTGAACCAGGGCTCGGTGTTTGTCTGACCCCGGGTGGAGACCCGAGGTACAGCAAGCCCAAGTCACTAGCAAGGGGGTGGCATGATGGACGTCAGTGCTCAGTACCTTGACGTCAGGGCACACATCACACCTGGAACACCGGAAAACTCACTCGCAGCCCTCCCAGGTAGACGGAGCACCAGGCCACGATACCCAATGCTCCTACCTGTCCCAGCATCCCAACTAAACCAGAAGACTTCAGGGTGCAAGGGCCCCCACCTCGTACCCGCTTGGGGGGCAAGTCACAGCTACATGGGGGACGGACCGCTCCAGGTAAGAGGGTGGGGACCAGAAGGCCGTAGGTGTCTTCTGAAGGGAGTGGAATACTGCGGATAAGGGAAGCATAAATAGAAAGTTAAAAAAAAAAAAAAAAACATGTATAGCGGTCGCTACCCGCAAGGAGTTCCTCCATGGCTATCTCTTGGACATGTTCGGTGTCTGAAAGCACCAGGTCCAGTATGGCACCATCCCTGGTCGGCTGTGTGACCCCCTGCACCAGGATACAGTCCTGGAAAGCGTCCAGGAGCACATTTTCCCTGGCAGAGGAGACAGCTGTGGTACAGCAGTCAATACCAAGCAGGTTGAAATCACCTGTTATGACAAGGTTTCCTCACCTCCCATTTTCCTGATCCGATTCCCCAACTCCCTGTCCATCTCCACATCCTGTGAGGGCGGGCTGTACACCACTCCCAAATCAAAGTTTTCTCCCTTTATTGTTCTAGAGCGTTACCCATAAGGCTTCTATTCCACCTTCCTCCTCCTCCTCCCTGGTATACATTGTTCCGTCCCTTACGAATAAGGCTACACCAACCACCCTCCCAGTCTCCCTGTCCTTCTGGTACAATTTGTACCCAGGGATCGTACAGTTATGTAAGAATTTACCATAACAGTAGATCTTCGAGAGAAGGTCTTGCAGCAGGTAACACTGGTAGGACTGTAGCCAGCAGGGGGCAGGACCCCTTGGAAAACTTCTAGCTAGCAGTCCATGGTGGGGACTGCCCCCCCATGTTGGCCCACCCCCGACATCACGTATGGAATAAAGCATGGGCGGTCCCCGGCATGCCCCAGTTCTCCCGCCGGAGACACCGGCAACAAGGATGGAAGGTGATCAGAAACCAAGAACCAAAGCCAATACCTCACAGAGCAATTAAAATGTTGCCAATGCAGACCAATTGCAGGAGAGAAACCTCTAGGGGGAAGGAAGTCGGGAAGCATACCTGCTGCAAGAGCTTCTCTCGAAGATCTACTGTTACGGTAAGTTCTCACGTAACTGTTCTATCTTACTTCGAGAGTCAGCTCTTGCAGCAGGTAACATCGGTAGGACTGAGTCCCAAGCAGTACAGGAGACCAGACTAGTCTCGGGTGGAGGAAAAGGAGAAAGCGAAAAGGGAAGTACCCTCATGAGAGGAGTCCCTGCAGAACTGCAAGGCCAAAGCCTGCTCTGCGTGGAGCGGCAATGTCCAGACTGTAGTGTCTGATAAACGTCTGGACAGAATTCCACAAGGCTGCCGCACAGATGTCAGCCGCACACACCTTTTTGAGCGTGGCAAAAGAGGCCGCTACCCTCCTCATGGAGTGACCCTTCACTGAACCCGGCAAGAGTTTGTCGTACTTCTGGTAACAGAAGAAGATGCAGCTGATGAGCCATTCTGAAAGAGTCTGTTTGGCTACAGGAGACCACAGTATCCTAGGATCAAAAGAAACGAAAAGTAGATCAGAACATCTAAAGTCTTTCATTCTGGACAGATAAAATCGCAGAATGTGATGGACATCAGGTGTGTGGAGAAGTTCCTCCCCTGGTTTGAGTGATCAGGGTAATACACTGGAAGATGGATGTCCTGATTCAGGGTCAGCTCAGACACCACCTTTGGTAAAAACTTAGGATTAGTTCACAAGGCCACTTGGTCCTTGTGGAACACTAAAGAAGGCTCATGGCACATCAGGGCCTGAAGCTCGGAAATTCTTCGAGCAGAAGTAACAGCAACTAAAAATAACACTTTCCAGGAAAGAAAGCGAAGCTCGCAATCCACGGCTGGCTTAAATGGGGGGTAAGGTCAGCTTTTCCAGCATGAAGAGAAAGCCCCAAGAAGGGACGGGATCCTATATGGGAGGTTTCATATGTATGATTCCCCTGAGAAAGGTACGGGTTACCCCCATCTGAGCTACTGTTCCACCTTGGACAGGGATATGGTAGCCAGAAATGACTGATAAATGCACTTTAATGGAGGAACAGCCCAATCCCAAGTCTGAGAGCAACAACAAGTACTCAAGGAGTGAGTTCATCGGACAGGCCAAGGCATCGAGATGACAGGCCATTGTCCAGAGACAAAAGCGCTTCCATGTCAAGCCTTAAGTGGCTCTGGTAGAGGGTTTCCTGGCAGCCACCAGAATATTAGCGACCCAGTCAGAGACCCCGAAACAGGTTCTGGCTCGGTCTTCAAGAGCCATGCATGGAGGTGCAGAGACCGAAGGTTCGGATGAATCAAGGTTCCATCATCCTGGGAGAGCAAGTGGGTACTCAGTGGTAAGGGAATTGGCGGTTCGGCAGCTAGCTGTTGCAGCAATGGGAACAAAATCTGTTGTGGCCACAGTGGGGCCACGAGGATCATTCCTGCTCCTTCCACTTGCAACTTGAGAAGTATCTTCTGAAGGAGCGGAATGGTCGGGAAGGGGTTAAGGTATCTCCCTCTCCAGGAGAGGGACAACGCGTCTTGCCAGAAAACTCCAGGCCCTGGATCTAGCGAGCACAAACTGGGCAACTTTGCATTGATAGGGGAGGCAAAGAGGTCCATTCCTGGTCTGCCCCATCTGTCGAACATAGTGTTGATGACAGACTGAAGTAGGGCCCATTTGTGTGCTCTGGACCAAGCCCAGCTGAAAGCGTCGGCCAGTGTGTTTCGAATCCCTGGAATGTGGACCGCTGAGATATCTAGGTGGTGGGATATTGTCCAATTCCATACCCACATTGCCTCCTGGCAAAGGGGGTAGGAGCAAGTGCCTCCTTGCTTGTTGAGGTGCAACTCCACTGACATATTGTCTGTCTGTACACGAACGTGTCCTGGGCGCAGCACTGTGCTCAAGGCCTGTAGGGTATACAGAACTGCTCTCATCGCCAGGATGTTTATGTGGAGAGTCTCCTCGGCCGCGGAGCAGGAGCCCCGCGTTCTGTGGACGTTGAGGTGTGTGCCCCACCCTGTGCCTGAGGTATCGGATGTCAAAACCTGATCCGGAGCTTCTTTCTGAAAGGGCTTCCCATCCCCGAGGGAGGGAGATGTCATCCACCTAGTTCCCGACTGACCAGGTCCATAATGGAGACTGGCTGGTCCAAATCATCCCATCTTTGGTCCCACTGGACTCGCAGAGTCCACTGAATTGTCCTCATATGCAGTCTCGCTAAAGGGACTGTAATGATGGACGCTGCCATATGGCCTAGCAGCCTTAACAGAGTCCTGGCTGGGACGGATGGTACAGATGAAATGTGGTGAGCTAAGGCCTGAAGACGAAGAGCTCTGCCCTGAGGCAAAAAGACCCTCCCTCGAGTGGCATCGAGCACTGCTCCGATGAACTGGAGGATTTGGGTTGGGACCAGGAAGGATTTTGGGATGCTGACAGTAATACCCAGTTCTCCAAAGAGAGAACAGGTGCCCTAAATGGACCGTTGTAGCTGCTTGTTGGATGGGGCCGTCAAGAGCCAATTGTCCAAGTAAGGGAAGATATAATGCCCTTTCCTTCGAAGGGCTGCTGCAACCACCGCAAGGCACTTGGTAAAGACCCTTGGGGCTGAGAACAGGCCGAAGGGCAACGCTCTGAATTGGTAATGCCTCCCATGGAAGTGGAATCTGAGGAACCTTCTGTGGGGTTTGGCCACAAAGATGTGTAGATAAGCAACCTGCATGTCCAGCGATGCCAGCCAGTCCCATTGATGCATCATGGGAAGCAGTCCCTGGAGGGTGACCATCTGAAACCGCTAGTATTCCACAGACTGGCTGAGGTCGCTTAGGTCCTGGATGGGTCGCAGATCCTGTCTTTTTTGGCATGTGGAAAATATGCGAGAAGAAGCCCGCACCCCTCTGAGTTGGGGGAACTGGCTCTATGGGTCTCTTCAGCAGCAGGGCCTGAATTTCTGCCTGGATGAGTCCAGCATGCGCCAAGAGTAGTGGGATGGAGGGGGAGGCCTGTCCGGTGGGAACCGGATGAACTCTATGGAGTATCTGTTGTTGATTAGCTGAAGGACACACAGATCTGAGGTGATCTCTCGCCAACCCTTGGTGTAGAGAGATAAGCAGCCCTCGACCGACTCCCCTGCAGGGGTCACAGGAGGCTGTGGGTCCGACAAGGAGTCAGGCTATGGAGGGAGGGGAGAGAGAGCGGCTTGGGCCGATTTGGTGGAGCAAGAAGCAGGCCCTGTGGATCCTCTAAAGGCACCTCTGCAACTGTAACCACCTCACTGTTGCTGTTGAAGCTGAAAGCAAGAGTGCTGTGGTTGTCCCCCACGGCCTCGAAAACGAGGCTTTCGAAAAGGCCTCTATTTCACTTTGTACATGGACTGTACCAACCGAACAGCCTTACCAGAGTCCTGCAGTTTGGTGATAATCCTCTCCGAATCTTCACCAGAGAGAACTAAACCCTCTTCACCAGAGAGAACTAAACCCTGAAAGGGTGCATCTAGGAGGTTGATCTGGACATCCTGTGCGATCCCTGAGACTCGCAGCCAGGAATGTCTGCGTATGCACATTCCTATGGCCGCAGTCCTCGCCGCCATGTCCACAGAATCATAGCTTGACCGGAGGATGTGTGTAACCATGTCCAAGCCGGTCTGCAGAAGCTTCTCTAGTTCTGCTTTCTGCGGACAGTCGGCATCTCTTTTACGATACTGATCCCCTACTCCCAAAGGGCATTCTGGAACGGAACCATATGGGCAAGAAAGTTCAGGCTCCGTATGCTATAGGTGGATGACTAGTACACCTTATATCCCATGGAATCCAACTGTTTGGATTCATTGTCCGGGAGCCGAGTGCTGAGGTGCCTCAGTCTCTAGAACCTACTGTGGGCAGAAAAGATCAATAGAAATTACGTACCTACCATAATTCTTGATCTTCTTGGACGAAGTCTCCACCACTCATTCACACTAATGGGAGTTCGCCGGAGGTGCTAGGACCCAGCAGGAGCAAACGTTTCAAGATGGCCAGCACCTGATATGGAGCCAGGAGGAAGTGGAACCGCGAGCCCTGGCTCATGTGGTAATGACTATCTCGACGTCGACCCTCCAACCGCCTCAGTAACTTTTTTTCCAAGGAGGTGCAGTGTAACTAACCTAGAAGGACTAACCTAAAATTTGGACATAAGATAATCCGAATGACCTGTGAAAGAAGGGTCAAGAACAAAGTCTTCACAGCTCAGCCATTGAGGGAGGGAAGACCAAAAACAGAGAAGTGAGCTCGGAGCATGGTGGGTGGGAGTGTGAATGAGTGATGGAGACTTCATCCAAGAAGATCAAGAATTACGGTAGGTACTTAATTTCCATATCTTTCTGGACATAAAGTCTCCACCACTCATTCACACTAATGGGAGAGTACCGAGCTAAATAATCCCCAGAGACGGGCGGCAGGAGGTAAAGAGCTCATGTACTTAGGACAGAAGTCCGTAAAGAATGGTCCTGCCAAACAACAGATGTTGTCTGGCATGGACATCCAAGGCGTAGTGCTTAACGAAAGTATGCACGGAGCTCGAAATAGCCGCATTGCAAATATCCGTGATGGGCAGATTTCCGCCAGAGATGCCACGACTGCTCTGGTAGAGTGAGCATACACTCTGCCTTCCAGCTTGACCTGTGCCATAGAATAGCAGTGGCGAAAGCATGCCACCAGCCACGCTGAAATACATCTGATAGTGACAGGTTGACCCAGCCGGGTCTCACTGAAGGAAACAAACAGTTGTTGAGCCCTGCAAATTTCTTTTCTTCTATCTAGATAGAACCACAGTGCTCTCTTAACATCCAGTGAATGAAGTGTACGCTCCCCTTCATTCTGGAAGTTCGCAAAGTAGGTAGAAAGGACTAAAGGTTGATTTAGATGGAATTCTGAGACAACCTTAGGGAGAAACTTAGAATGAGTCCTAAGAACTACTTTGTCCTTGAGAAACACAGTGTATGGGGGTCTATGACCAGTGCATGTATTTCAGAAACTCTACGGGCCTAAGTAATGGCCACCAGTAAGGCCGTTTTCTAAGTGAGGAACTTCAAGTCGCAAGTAACTAGAGACTCGAAAGGTTTACGAGTGAGCATGTCTAGCACAAGGTTAACGTCCCATGCTGCGACTGGAAGTCTGATAGGAGGTCTAGTATGCAAAATACTCCTAAGAAATCTCTTCACTACAAGCAACTGAGCCAGTGACATGGAAAGTACTGGCTCATGATATGTCAAAATGGTACAAAGATGAACTTTGACTATGGAGTACTGCACACCTGTATTTGAGAGGTCTAAGAGATACTCCAAGACTTTATTCAGTGGCAGGAGAAAGGGGTCTAAGAGGATTTTACACACCAGATACAAAAACGCTTCCATTTGGCTGTGTAGGTGTTTCTAGTGGCCAGCTTACCCGCAGCCAAAAGAATATCTGAAACTCTACGAGAAACATTGAACCTATTCACCTCTATCTCTTCAGGAGCCAAGCGCAAAGGTGAAGTAACCTCAGGTTGGATGGACCACCAGACCCCGAGTCAGAAGGCTCGTCTGAAGGGGAAGCGTCCTGGGAGGGGTTTCCGATAGACTGTTGAGTAGCAGAAGCCATATCTACCGAGGCAAGAAGGGAGCAATTAGAATCATTCTGCCCCCCGAGACTCCAATTTGAGAAGTACCCTCTGAATTAGGGGAAGAGGAGGAAAGGCGTATAGAAAGCATCTTGTCCACCACAGCCTGAATGCATCCTGACAAAAAATGCCACGTCCTGGATTTCTGGAGCAGAAGAGAGGTAGTTTTGCATTGAGTGGGGATGCAAAAAGGTCCAGGTCTGGAGTTCGTCACTCTCGGTTAAGTCGAGAGACCACTCGTGAAGATCTGTCTCCGTTCTGCTGAGATGGTCTGCCAGCTTGTTTTGTACTCCTGGCAGGTAAACCGCCTGAATTAGAGCCTTGTGTTCCAGGCACCACTCCCACACACTTACTGCTTTCCTGCATAATGGGCAAGAGTGTGCGCCGCCCTGTTTGTTGATGTAGTACATCACTGCTTTGTTGTCCGTCTGAAGGAGAATGTTCTTGTGACAGAGTATGTCCTTCAGGGCTCGGACTGTATAGAGGACGGTGCTCATTTCCAAGACGTTTATGTGAAGCTGGGACTCATTTGGAGTCCACGTACCCTAGGTGTGGAAATCCTGCCAGTGGGCTTCCCAACCCATCAGGGATGCGTCCATGGTAATGGAGATCTGATGATCCAGAGGGGCAAAGGGGTATCCTTCCAGAATATTGTTCTCTTGCGACCACCAGACGGATGACCTCTTTAGAGGTTCCACCATCTTGATGAGAAAGGACTGAGGGTGAGTGGTAGGAGACCACTGAGTCCTGCGCATCCACTGAGAGGTTCTCATGTGGAGACGAGCTAAGGGTACAGTGAACACCAAGGATGCCATGAGGCCCAGCATCCACTGTATCAAGATAGCTCGAACCAAGCTGTGTTCTCTGATGTATCGGGCCATCTGTAGGATATCGCTCCTTCTGTCCTCTGGAAGAAAAGCCTTCGCACAGGAGGTGTCCAGAAGAGTTCCTATGAAGAGGAGCTTCTGGGAGGGCTGCAACTGCGACTTGTTGAGATGCAGCAGGACTCCCATGGACGTGAGGAAGACTGAAGCTGTGACCAAGGCCTCCAGAGTCTCTTGCCTAGAGGGACTTGCTAGATGCCAGCTGTCTAGATATGGGAACACTTGTATTCCAATTTTCCTGAGGTGCGCTGTGAGAATTGCACAACACTTTGTAAAAACTTGAGGCGCCAAGGATAGCCCAAAGGGCAAGACTCTGAACTGATAATGCTGACCCAATACCACAAACCTTAGGTATCTGTGGTGCTCTGAGTGCATGAGAATGTGTTGGTAGGCATCCTGCATGTCCAGGGAGCTAGCCAATCGTGTCGATGAAGCAAAGGTAGCTGGGTACCTAGTGATATCATCTTGAACTACTCCTTGTGAAGGAATCTGTTTAACTTTCTGAGACCCAGAATGGGGCGCATGCCGCCGGTTTTCTTCGGGACCAGAAAGTAATGGGAGTAGAATTCTGTGTTTCATTGATCCAGTGGAACTATTTCTACTGCCCTGTTGTTCAGAAGGCCTTGTACCTCGGAAACAAGACGGTCCGACTGTACTGCTGACAGCCTGGCCTGTCGTTTGGGAGGATGATGCGGAGGGGTTTCCGAAAGATTGAGAGAGTACCCCTTGCGGATTATCTGGAGGACCCATTTGTCTGATGTTATAGATTTCCACTGATTGTAGAACTGAGTCAGACGTCCTCCCACCACTGAGGAGGAGTTCCCCTCAGACAGCTGAGGTGGGGCCTGGGCCAGAAACTCAGAAGGTGGCACTGGGTGCTTTGGGCCCTTGTGCTTTCTGCTGCGCTTTCTTTTATGGCTGAGGGTTGTGGTTTTTATTAAAACCTCCTCTGCCCCAAAAGGACTGACTGTTGCGAAACTGACGCTTGTTCGCAACCCCTCGGGAAGGGGTGGGAGCAGGTCTAGCTGTCTTAATGGCAGACCTAGTCTTCTGCGTGGCCTCCAGAGCTTGCTCCACCTGAGGCCCGAACAGACACATACCGTCAAAAGGTAAGGCCATGACCTGCTGCTGGGCATCGTTCATGAAGCCCGAAGTAAGCAGCCAAGAGTGGCGGCGGGTGTAGATGCCAGCCACCGCCGCCCGGGAGGTGGTATCGTAGGCATCCATTGTAGCTTAAACCTGTTGGTTATTGGATTCGATACCCCTAGTTATGGTATGAAGTAGCTCCAAGCCAACTTCTGATTCGGGCAGAGCTTCTACCATTTCTTTGAGGGAATGCCAAAGTACATACTCATATTGAGAAAAACAGCCCTGGTAGCTGGCAATGCGCATACCCAGGGTTGAGGCAGCAAAGACTCTCTTACCTAAGGTGTCCATCTTGCGAGATTCTTTGTTCATAGGTCGGGCTGTAGATCCTTGAGGAAGGACAGCCTTATTCTCTGCCAAGATCACAATGGCAACAGCAAAGGCCTGTGAGGCCAAAATGGGGCGATCCTTGAGAGGGGCATACTTCCTATCTATGGACTTGGCCATGGAAGGAATGAGAGCCAGGTTCTTCCACACCATCTGTGAGAGGGTTGCGAAAGAGCTGTACCGGAGGGGTTAAATCCATAGGGATCTCCAGGACATGAAGATATTGGAGTCGCAAAAGCCTCCAAGGATCGATTTCTGTAGTCTGGAGAGAAAGAGTAGAATTTACATTTTTGAGCAGAGACTTAAAGGAAAGGTCTTCAATCACAGGCTCTGCAGAAGGATTGATCCCTGCTCCCAGGGCACTGTAATCATCATCATCATCATTACCCAGGCGAAGATCTGGGTCAGGCTCAAAATCATCTCCCGACAGTCCGGTGGGACTATATAGAAAGGAAAGGAGTGAAAATCAGGACAAATAACAGAAGAAAAAAGAATTAGAGTCGAGAACCCCTGAAGACCAGCTAGCACCGCACCAATCCCCGGCGCCATATATGAAAAGGGCACCGAGAACAAGGAGGCAGGCGCTAGCGAAAGTGGTGCCGACAGAGCCCACGGCACCATGGGCGGTGCCAACAGAGCCCCCGGTGCCGCACACGGCACCAACAGAGCCTGCAGTGCTGCAGACGGTGCCAAGAGAGTCCCAGGAGTCTGTAAACTGCGATTTGAGGTAAAAGAGGGAAAAATGGCATGAAATATAGGCATTGGTGTGGACCCTTGAGCCGCAGCCATGTGAGGGGGATAAATACCCGAGCATGGAGTCGACGGCACCGAAGAAGGCGCCACGCAACTAGGAAAGCCCAACCGCCCTACCCGTCCCTCCGAAATCGAATGGCCCAAAGGCCCCAGCGTCAGACTGACTGGCTTGGGCAACTGGACCAACTTCCAAGCCCACTGCTCCATAAGAGCAGCCCACTGGTGAAATTGCTCATCGGAAGTTTCTCCAATAGGCGGGGAGAAGCTACGGTGTCGAGGAGGTCAGCTACCAGACGCAGAAACCGGCAACTCCGACAGAGATGGAGACCGGCACCTGGCCCTAATAACCGACTGCCTACAAGCAGATGTACCAGAGGGTGACCTCGAGTGATGTGTCGAAGAAGAACTCAAGGCCGAACAGCACCGAGAATTAGACCGTTTCCTTTTATGCTTTCAGGGGGACCGCTCAACCCCCTGAGCATTAGACCATCTGTTGTCAGATGCCCGCCCCGGGGAGGGCAGCGGACCAGACCCGGCCCAGCTGACTGAACAGCTTTCATACAGAGTCTCCCTACCGTCACCTGACCCACTCATGGTCGACTCAGTAAATGAAGGGCTGAAGACTTCTATTGTATAGTTAAAAATATAAATCGGTACTGATTCGAAATAATTCTACAAAACAATAAACTGAACTATTGCTGCTAGCGAAGTTTAACTCCTGGCTGGCGATCAACGTCGTCATTGAAGTGCACTCAACAGCAGGAGAAAAGGAACTAAGGCGGTTGGAGGGTCAACACTGAGATAGTCATTACCGCATAAGCCAGGGCTCGTGGTGCTGCTTCCTCGCGGCTCCATCTCAGGCACCGGCCCTCTTGAAAAGTTTGCTCCCGCTGGGTCCTAGTGCCTCCAGCGAACTCCCATTAGCGTGATGAGTGGTGGAGACTATGTCCAGGAAGATCAAACCAAGTCTGGAAAGGGATGTTCTGTCAAAAAAGGCTTCCCTTTAGGGGCCCTGTAGAGGCAATCCGCCTTTTTGGGGATTGCAGAGGATTTGTGGGGGTGCTTCCAAGCCGCCTTGGTAACATCCACAAAGGGATCCACCAGGGGTGGGATGACCACCTGCTTAGAGTCCGTCTGGCGTAAATATTTAGCCAGGCGGAGTCTCTCGGGGTCTAACTCCTCTGTTCCCCATCCCATGTTGGACTGTATGTGCTGCATGACCACCACGAAAGAGGGATAATCCGGCAGTGATTTTGGGGTATCTCTCGGGTCTAAGGGGGAAAAGTCCCTGATGGACGAAGGTTCAGAATCGGAAGTGTCCGACAAACAGTCGTAGTCCATAGGCGAGGAAGAGGACGGAGACTGATTGCGTCATCGCGTATCTTTGTGACGGTCAGGAGAGCCAGAGGAACTGAAGCTCCAAGACCAGGACCTGGAACAGTGCTTACGGGGAGCCTGCCATTGAGGCACAGGTCATGAAGCATAGGAAAAACCAGGAGCAGTTGTAGAATTCGCAAAATGTGTTTATTAGGACTAGCAATAACCTAAAAAATAAACTTATTCAGTACAACTATTTACAAAGACAGGATAAACAAAGATCCAAGTTTTCCTTCAATCTGTGTGACTCTCTTGCAAGCAACTGCAGCTCTCCTTTTATAAGTCTTTGCAACCCCCCTTCTTAACAATCATACTTTTTTTTTCTAAAATGTTCTTGTATGTTTCAGGCAGGTGCAGCACGAATGCAATGTCCCAGAACTGAGGCCCCTTCTCCACACCTTCTAAAAAAGGGCTTAAAAACTGCTCTCAGGTCAACCCCTTGAGTTCCCAATAGCTTTTTACAATCATCTCAAACTATAATTATGTACATTTCAACAGTAACACTATATAATTGCTAAACAAAGGGATCCCACTATCAGTTACATTTCCACATAATGATTCACATATATTTTTATACCAGCAGACATGCAAGGGTGAAACAGACAGAACAGCAAGGGAAGACTGAGAGACAGTGAGAGGCAAAGAATTGAGAGACTGTCGGGGTGATCAAATCCGAGGTCTCGCAGGAAAATTTGGTTGCGCAGACAGACAAGAGACAGGAAAGGAAAGAACAGATCCCTGCATTCAGACTCTCCACAACAACTGGAACAGGGTCCTATTCAACCCTGTCACAGAGCCTTCACTTACTTTTTGCCCAAAGATGGGGTAGGCTCTGTGCCCGTGCCCTTATCCAGAGGTGGGAAGGGAACCCTTGAGGGAGCTCCAGCATTCGGAGAGGGATTCTCAATTCCTTGGGACTTGGGTGGGAGTTGAGAGCCGTAAGCATGGTCTCCCACCAGTAGCCAAAGAGGTCCTTGACCTGGGACAGACTCAGCTTAGGGTCAGAGTCTCTTGTCAGACCCGACGCTGGTCCAGTGCCTGTATCCAGCGTGGTGTCATAATCTGGCAACTGTGGATGGATGCGAGGCAACACTGCGGTGGTGTTAAAGGACCCGACACTGGTAGCCGGCATCTTCTTGTTTGCCGTCGCCTGATAGTCCTCCGGAGGGCTGAGGCCTGACCGATCGTCCACTGGTGGCGGGGAGAAACCTGTGACATCTGACAGGTACGGCAGAGTCGGCGTCTGAACAGCCAAGGCAGCAGCATCGGTGGTGGTCCCCACCCGATGTATGGTTGGTCGACGGACGTTTGTCCGATGACGGTTTAGAGTGCCTCGGGGGTTGGGAAGCAGATCTCCTTGAGGAGTGCCCAGAGGTCTTATGCCTGTCCCAGGAGTCAGCGCCAGACATGGAGGCCAACCGGGAAGGCACTGACGTCTGACATTTACCGGCGTCAGTAGTACGGCCTAAAGGAAGGCCCAATGGCAGAATCTTCAGCAGCTGAAGGGAAGGGCCCAAACACCCGAAGCCACGGATTTTAGCGTCAGACGCCAGGACCGGGGGGGTCTTAACAGTAAGCTGAGAGGGAGAAAGGGTCACCTGCGAGGCTGAGTCAAAACTGCCCTGGAGGCAGAGTGGAAGCCAGAAGATATGGATCTCAATGGGGACCTCTCTTTCACTCCCTCCTTCTTCTTCTCCTCTTTGTGCTTCCCTTATGATTTATGGTGGGAACAGCTTTTTCCTCAAGAGGAATCCCTGTGCATGGTGGTCAGATGTTGCTAGGTGAGGTGGGCCTGCAGGGTCTTCTGGCGGCAGATCTGTGTCCAGCTATTAAGTTTTTGGAAGTGTGGGCAGTTCTGGATGTCATGGTCTGGGCCCAAGCACAGCAGACAGGCAGGCCGAGTGGCCATCCTTGGACGGGATCTGTTTGCCGCAGACACACTTGGAAGGGTGCCCCTTGGAAGAAGGCGTCGGAGAAAACAACATACAGGATGAAATCACTGAAAGCAGTACTTTTTCAGAAGAAAAATAAGAAAATCCAGCTAAGTAGATTAGCAAATATGGCAGTCGAACTAGCGAGAGGCAATCCGTGGAGCTGATGAGCATGAGTCGATGGAAGGAAAAAGAACTGGGACATGCCAGGGACTGCCCACCCTTTATTCCATATATGATGTCGGGGCCGGGCACCGCCATAGACTGCTAGCTAGAAGTTTTCCACTGGGTCCTGCCGCCTGTCGGCTACAGTCCTACTGGTGTTACCTGCTGCAAGAGCTGACTCTCCAAGTAAGATCACAAGGTCCCAGTCGTGGTACTGGGATGCTCATGTCTCTGTGATGGCCATTATGTCCACCCCTCCTTCAGCCATTAGTGCATGAAGATCTGCTGTTTTATCTGCCAGATTCCTTGCATTCAAGAACACCACCTTCCATCTTAACCCCTGTGCCCCTTTATTCCCTATCAACCCTTTACGATCCCTTCCCTCCTGGGGTTCCACCCCCTTCACACTACCGTTACCCCTCCCCTCCAACTGATGATGTAATAGGGGGTAGGCCTGACAGCCCCCCTTTCCTGGTGTCTATGAGTGAAACGTACCTTTTATGCACCCCCCCAACTTTGGTTTAAATTCAGATTAACTGCTAAATATTCATTTAATTTAACCTTCAGAACCTTTGTGCCCTCTTTACTTAAATGCAGCCTATCCAGTGCATACTGGTCCTTACTTTCCCATGTCCTTTACCAATCACCCACCAGCCCATACCCATTAGAATCACCACATCCTCAACCAAGTGTTGAACTCCTCAATCCTCTGTTTCCTTACAGTGCTTGACCTAGGGACTGGAAGAACATCAGAAAATGAAACCGATATTCCTGCCTCCTTACATATGTTCCCTACCATCTTAAACCTATCCTGAACCTCCTCTACCTCACACCCAGCAAGGTTATTGGTACCTAGATGCATCAGTATGTGAGGTAACTCTATCCTGTTCTACACACTTTGGAATGAGGCCCTACCCTCCTTGCCCATCATGCCTGGCATACACTCTACCCACCTGTTGTTCTTTGCACCCCTCCCCCATCTCACACCCTTTAGTATGGAGTCTCCCAGTATAACGACCCTCATGTCCCCCCCTTCTCATTTTGCACATCCTGCTGAGCACATCCCAGAGGCCCATTCCCTCCTATACACCTAGTTCGCCCTCCACCCTGCTGATGCTTTGCCTTCCCTGGTGGCCTCCCTTTTCTCATCCCAACGGTTATCCATCCCAGACTTGGTCTCACCTCCTCCCCGTTTATCTTGCATCCCTTTCACCACTGCCACTGATCCACCTCTTCACAGCCCCACCTGGCCCACTTTTTTTCCTTGACTCTGTTTCTAGCCTCCACTCCTTCCCAATCCATGGCCACCTTATCCCCCCCACCAAACCTGACGATACAGCGAACCCATCTGAGGAATCCTCCCCCTTGACAAGTCCAACTTATGATTTCCCTTCATTATCCCTACTCCGCCATCCTAGTACTGAAACCTCTCCTTCCATTCTTCTACCCTGCATTTCATGCCAGTTATCCACCTGGTTTCTTTGCTGAACATTTGGTGAGAATGCCCCCAATCCATGTGTTTTTCTCTTTGGTTCCACCCTGAAAACGTTACAGCGTCCTCTTGCGTCGTGACCCCAGGAGAAGAGCAAGCAGGACCAGAAGCTCCAGCCAGAGCAAAATTTAAGCAAGGTAAGTTCCAGTTTAATTTTTTTTTTTTTTTTTTAAACTGTATTTTTTAGCTCATTGGTGGTGTCCAGTAATGAATTTTTTCTTTGTTTGCAAGGATGAGCCACACTGAGGAGCCGAGGAGGCCAAGACGGCGCGAGAGAGAACCAGGACCAGAAGAGAGCTGCGAGAAGCATTGTGGTGGGGCGAGCAGGCAACGTCATCCAGATTCGTCCGAGCAAGTCGCGGAGGAACAGCGTGCAGCTGAGCAATCGGGGGAGTCTCTTCCAAAAAAAAAAAAAAAAAAAACAAGTACAAACTTTTCAATTTATTATCTGGGGAGCCTGGAGGAGTGAACTCAATGGGAGGCCACGCATGGCAGTGGCGTGGGGGGCGGGGTCAGGGCAAGGCGTGAACCTCGTGGGATGGGCCTGAAGTGCGGGCAAAACAGAGGAATCAGGGAGAGGAAACAACAAGAAAGTAAATGTGAAGTATTACTATTACCCTGCCTGACAGATGAACAGAGTGGTGTAAACAGTCTATTTTGTGCCCAGCCCAACTGAATGCCAGTGACTGACCTGATAGGGGAAAAATATCAAACTTCAATGTGCTCCTGCAAACTGTTTGGGAACAGAAAACAAATAAGAATTGTGCCCTGGTGTTTCCAGGAGTTCTGAGGGGAGAAGAAGCAAAAAGGGAAAAGTAACTTGTGTGACTAAATGTGCCCTGCTTTTGGCAAAGATGGAGGGAACAATGAGTGGTCATGCCCACCCAGCCTGCTTTATTTTGTGCCCAGCCAACCCTTTTTGCAGGCAGTGATAAGAATTGTGCCCTGGTTTTTCCGGAGATCTCGGGAAAGGAAACAAAGCAGTAAAAAAAATTATATCACTGCCCTGCTTTGGCAGAGATGAAGGGGACAAAAAAAAATACACCTGCTTGCTCTGTTGCACTGGGAAAGCTGCAACTCTTGTGTGCTCTGCCCATCGGACCTGAGGGGACATTACAAATCAAGACACTCGCCCTGCTGCCAGCTGGAGCTTTGCTGCAGCTGTGAACTCTGGGTAAGTGTTCTGTTCACAACTCAAACTTTAAGTGTGTGCCCTGCCTATGGCAGAGATGGGGGACAAGTTAAACATAAGACTATGCCCTGCTGCCAGCTTTCCTGCAGCAGTGAACTTTGGGAAGTGTTCTGTTCAGAGCTCTGAAACAAAGTGTGTGCCCTGCCTATGGCAGAGATGGGGACAAGTAAACAATTTAACGGGGGCTCAGGCGGTCAAAGCAAATCTGCAGCTACCATTATCTTTTTTTTTTTCAGTACAGAGTTAGCCAGATTACAGTAACTTCATGTGTTCATTTTTAAGTGCACAGCTTCACAGAGTTTTGTTTTGCTAACTTCAAACTTTTTAATAATTGCAGTCCAACATGGTTGGCGGAGTAAAATTAGCAACTGCAGAAGGATGGCAAAAATATGATCCAGAAAAAAAACTGGCTACAGATAAGCAGTGAGGGAGACTGTGCAGTGCGTGCTAGTTGTAAACTGTGCTGTCAGTATAAAGATGAGCTACACGGGTTAAGGAACTTCAGCAAAGCACTAATTGCAGGGATAACAGGCCCCTAGCTAAAAGTTGACACCATCCTGAAATATCTTCAGACAGAGCAGCACAAGAAAGCACTTAACATTTTGAAATTTGGTAAAACATGGTCACCACTTGAAATACATCGCCATACCACAACTGGTAAGTTTAAAGTAATCGGGGGGGGGGGGGTGAGGAGGATTGGACCCAGAGCTAAATAATTTTAATTTATTTGCAGGGAGAGCTTTCGGTAATGTAGAGGAACAGCATAGAACAGTTCTAAGCAGGCTGATGGAGATCTATATATGAGGAGTAAAGAGGACATCCCTATTAAAAAGTTTGAAGCGATAGCAGAACAAGAAAAGTGCCATGGAGTTC
The DNA here is from genome assembly GCA_016271365.2 of Neoceratodus forsteri. Lineage (NCBI taxonomy): Eukaryota > Metazoa > Chordata > Ceratodontiformes > Ceratodontidae > Neoceratodus > Neoceratodus forsteri. The sequence continues at coordinate 1,068,036,400 of CM057456.1, forward strand.
ATTTGGGCAATAAATACATTAACGCTGTTAGTGGGAAAGAACTGACAATGTGCATTGGCAAGAATCTCCAGGAAAACCTGCTGGCACCCGTAAAAGACGCTAATTATTTTTCAGTTCTTATGGATAGTACTACTGATAGCGGTGTAATCGAAAAGGAACTGGTTTACGTAATTTATGTTAATCCCAGCACTGGTCACATGGAGATTTAATTTTTACGAATGAAAGCAGTATTAGATGGCACAAGTGAGAGACTCAAACATCTCCTCAGACATTCTGGCACAGAGTGGCCTTAATGTAAACAAAAAAAAAAATGGTTGGTTTGGGGTTGATGGGGCAGCTGTCAACATGGGTGTAAGACAGGGTCTTGCTGCACTTTCAAGGGAAGACCTACAGTGGCTGGTTGCAGTTCATCGTTTCTCACACAGATTAGTACTGGCCATGAAAGATGCTTTGGATAATATCTATTCAGTGAAGTTTCAAACTTTCTGACCCAGCTGTTTTATCTCTAACAGAAAAGTCCTAAGCGACTTAAGAGAGTTGCGGTCCCTTGCCCAGGACATGAAGATGTCGACTGAAAAGACCAAGAAGGCCCATGGCACTCGATGGGTGCAGCATAAACTTCTTGCCACCCAGGCTGTTACCAAATCATTCCCCGTAATCACTGCCCATTTAGAATCTGGCGGCAGACCCAACTCATGATAAGGCCAAAGCCAAGGGAGTGTTGCAAATTCTGACTCAATTTCAAATAGCTGCACATCTTTTGTATTTTGAACAGTTGCTTCAGCCACTTGCTAGGTTCTCACTAGCACTTCAAAAAGAAGTTGTTGAAATGCCAGAGCTACTTGGCTCTGTTGAAACATTGGGAAACACTCTTGACCATGCTAAACAAAGTGGCCCCATAGGTGGCAGTGAAGAACAGGTTACTCACCTGCAACAGTAGTTCTAGGAGTGGTATATGTTGTTCATCCACACTTATTGGCATGTCCCTTTCCCCTTTAAGGATCACCGGAAGTCTTCAGGCGGGCTCCTCCCACCCACCTGGGTGGTATATACCTTGGCTCCGCCTACGACGCCAGATCTTATCCCGCTGGAAGCCAGGTTGTGTGCGTCTGCAGCTGGGGAGGTCGGGTGGGTCCGTGTGGATGAACAACGTATACCACTCCTAGAACTACTGTTACAGGTGAGTAACCTGTTCTTCTAGGACTTATTGGCAGACTCGTAGCAGTTCTCTGGAAGAAGGGAGGCAAGGCACACACCTCCTACTTAGGGAACAGAGATTAGAGAATTGAGGCCCGAAAAGCAGCATCCCGGCGTGACTCAAGGTCGGTGTGGTAGTAGGTGATGAAGGTGTTTGCTGACTTCCAGGTAGTCTGGCCTGGCAGATTTCCTGGATAGGGATGTCCCTGGAAGCAGCCACCGATGCAGCAGTATGGCGGTTAGAATGAGCTCTCATCCCTCTGGGAGGCTCCTTGCCCGCCAACTCATAACATAGACATATGCATGATGTAATCCATCTTGCAATGGTTCACTTCGCTGCAGGTCTGCCAGAAGCTGCTTCAGCATAGGTGACAAACAGCTGGCAAACTTCTCTCCAAATTTCCAACGTCCTCTCCTTATAATAGCAGACAGCAAGTCTCAGGTCCAAGGTCTGGAGCCTGTACTCAGCCTCCGAGGTGTAGGCTGGGTAGTAAACCGGCAGAGTTAACACCTGATTATGGTGAAACTCTGACACCACCTTCGGAAGGAATTTCAGGTGGGGGCGCAGGACAACTTTGTCCCTGTGGAAGACCAGATAAAGGAAGTCCACCAAAAGCACCTGGAGCTCCCCTGTCCTTCTGGCTGACGTGATAGCCACCAGAAAGGCCGTCTTCCACGACAAGTGTGACAACTCTCACTTGTGCATGGGTTCGAATGGCTTGCTCATGAGCTTTGCCAGTGCCAGCAGTAAATCCCAATGTCTCCTGCGCCGTCAGCTGACTGGCACGCGCCCAGTAAGAAGAGATGGCTGCCAGGTGCACCCTAAGGGTCGATGACCGTAGACCCCCTTTGGAGAGAGACCAAAGGTAATCAAGAATGTTAACCACTGGACAGGACAGAGTCTCCAGGCCCTTGCCCTGACACCAAATGGAAAACCTTTTCCACTTGAAGGCATAACACTTCCTGGTCAATTCCTTTCTAGCTGCCTCCACCACAGTGTAGACATCTTCGGAAAGACCCAAAGCCTGGAACTCTAGCCGCTCAGGTATCAGGCTGTGAGGTGCAGGAATTCAAGGTCTAGATGGAATACATTCCCCTGATTAAGTGATATCAGGTTCGGGCATGTACAGAGCCGCTCCGGGGGCCTGCAGCTGAGGCTGAGGAGATCTGGATACCAGAACTGGCGCGGCCAGTCTGGGGCTACCAGAATCACCTTCGCCTTGTCCCTCCTCACCTTGAGAAGCACCTTGTGGATCAAGAGAAATGGAAGGAAGGTGTAAAGGAGGCCTGGGGTCCACGGCCTAAAGAAGGCATCCCTCTGCAGCGAACCGTGCTGAGGGGGGCGGGCATGGAACAGACTCAGCTTGGTGTTTTACTTGGAGGCAAACAGGTTCACCAACGGTTTGCCCCCAGTGGGAGAACAGGCTGTAAGCTACCTCTGGATGGAGAGACCACTCGTGAGATGTCTCACCCAGTCAGCTGAGAGCATCCGACAGATAGTTTGAGGCTCCTGCCACATGGATGACTAGGAGATCCGCCTCCGAACAGCTGACGAGGGTCCAGATGCGGAGCGTCTCTCTGCAAAGCAGATGGGAGTGCATGCCACCCTGTTTGTTGAGGTAGTACATGGTTGTGGTATTGTCCGTCTAGACTTGAACCACTTGACCCCGGAGCTGAGGAGCGAAAACTGACAGCACCAGTCTGACTGCTCTGAGCTCCAACAGGTTAATGTGGTATTGGGACTCCTCGGGGGTCCAGAATCCATGGGCTCTTTTGTCCCCCATGTGGGCTTCCAGGCCCATGAGAGACAGGCATCAGTCGCAAGGACGGCCAGCGGCTCAGGGCGGACAAACGGGATCCCTTCCCGCAACCGGTCTGGGGCCGTCCACCATTGAAGAGTGTCCCACATCTTCTGAGTTACAGTGATCAGCTGGTCGAAATGACCGTGGCACTGAGTCCACTGGGCAGCCAGCTCCCATTGGAGGGGGAGCATGTGCAACCGGGATCAATGGACCACTGAGGTGTATGCCGCCATGTAACCCAGAAGGTGCAGAAAGTCCCGGGCAGGGCGCAATTGCCCAATCAGAAATGACTGGGCAAAGGAGGAGAGAACCTCGCCCTGTCTATCAGGAGCCAAGCTCTGGCTTGATGAGAGTCAAGTTCTGCCCTAATGAAGCACATCACCTGGGAAGGCACAAGTTCAGACTTGGCCTCGTTGATCAGAAGGCCGAGTTGGGAACAGGTCTGGAGGGCCAGGTCCCTGGACCTCTCCACCTCCTGTTGGGTGGGACCTGCTAGGAGCCAATCATCAAGGTAGGGATAAATCCTGACCCCCCGACGTCATAGATGGGCTGCCACCACTGTGATGCATTTGGTGAAGACCCGTGGGCCAATGACAGGTTGAACGGTATGGCTCAGAACTCGTACAGGGTCCCTTCGACTCTGAAGTGGAGGAACCGTTGATGAAACAGACAGACTGGGACATGAAAGAATGTGTCCTGCAGATCCAGTGAACGGAACCACATGTTTCGCTCCAAGGATGGTATGATCTGTGACAGAGTGACCATCCGAAAGGTTCGTGACCTGAGATACTGATTCAGGTCGTGCAGACCTAGAAATGGAGCGCCATCCCCCCCATCTGCTTGGACACCAGGAAGTACCTGGAGACAAAGCCTGGGTCTGCCGGAGGATCCGCCACTGGAGCTGCTGCCTCCTTGAGGAGAAGCTGAGCAATGTTGTCTAAAAGCGCTGACTCAGTCTGGACGGATACTCTTTACTCCTGAAGTGGGTGAGCTCAGCTGGGAGGGCACTGCTCGAACTCCAGAGGCAGTCCCTGACCGACCACTTTGAGAAACCACCTGTCCGAAGTGACAGTGGACCAGGCGGAAAGGAAGTGGCGGAGCCGGCCCCCCCACGGGAGGACCCAGAGCTGGCATGACGGGGAGGCAGCCCCCGGCCCGTCACTGAGCAGACTTGGAGGAGGAGGAGGATCCAGGACTGGAACCTCGGCCTCCCTTACGGGCCCCGGCTTAGGCCGGGGCACCAAGCTTGAGCCTGCTGTTGCTGCCCTCCTTGAAAGAAGGGTTGCTGTGCCACAGGGGAAGAGGGCCAAAAAGGCTTCTTCTTCTGCTGGTTCTTGCCTGAAGAACCCTTGGCAGAAGTAGCATCCAAGGTGGCAATGGACTGCTCAATACGCTGGAGATGACCAGCCACACCTGGGCCGGAAAGATTAGTGCCCAGGAAAGGCAAGTCAGCCAGTTTGTGCTGAGTATCCGCGGGAAGGAGGAGAGTCTCAGCCAAGCCCTGCGACGAGAGGCAACTGCAGCTGCCATCGAACGGGCATAAGAATCTCCAATGTCCAGGGCCGTATGAAGGTGCTGTTTGGCAACAGCTCGGTCCTGATCCCGGACCTGCTTGACCGTGGTCTGCATGTCCACAGGGAGATGTGGGAGGACTTCATCCAAAGACCCCAAGAGTGCATGGGAGAAGTGTGTCATGACGACAGCCGAACTTGCCTGACAAAAGCCCAAGGAAGAAGCCACACAGACCTTCCTGGCCGAATAGTCCAAGAGTTTGGACTCTTTCTCAGGAGGTCGGTCAATGTCAGCAGAACTGCCAGTACGCCTGAATACAAAGGCGGTCACCAGGCTCTCGGCCGAAGGGTGCTCTGTGAACCCCGCAAGGGACCCCATGGGCACCGTACACTTGTGGGCCATGTGGGCAGATGGCGCTGGACAAGAGGCAGAGTGCTAAGGCCGGGCCAACAATGGCTTTGGCCACAGGAAAAGCCTCCGTCGGGGTATCCCCTTCCTCTCAAGGTTGTCCGTGAGAGAGTGCTCTGCCTTTTTCTGGATTGGCTCCAGGGGCATCCCTGTGGACTCAGAGATGAAGCGAAGAATGCCCTGAAAGGATGAAGGACCTTTTCATCTCTAACCCACCGGCCAATTTGTCATCCCCCGGATGAGAATGCAGGCCAGTCACATCCGAATCCGAGGAATCCGGATACAACAGTCAACCGTCCAGGTCACCCTCGACCTGCCAAGGGCGGTCTGGGGTGACAGTGACCGAAAGACACCAGGGAAGCCCAGTGTCCAGCCTCTATCTTCTTTAGAAGGAGCCCCTCCCACAGGTTGCTTGGGCGGTGGTTCCACCATTATCGGTGGAGATACAGGTTTAGGACGAACCAGAGGTTTCACCGGCTCCGCGGACGGGGGAACCGACTTGATCGGTTCCAAATGAATCTGCTTCGGCCTAGGAGGCGAAGGCCAAGTAATGGCCGGGGTCTGCTTCTGCCCAGTCAAAATATGGAAATTACATACTTACCTTAATTACTGATCTTCTTGGACAGTCTCCATAACTAATTCACACTAGTGGGGTAGCGCCGGAGGCGCTAGGACCAAGCAGGAGCCTAAAATTTTCAGAAGGATCAGCACAGAGACAGGACCACACATGCGCGGCACCGCGAAACTAGCTGCGCCTATGTAGGCTATCTCGGCGTTGACCCTCCAACCGACTCAGTACCTTTTCGACTGAGGAGGTGCAGCGCAACTAATGGGAATAACTCATCCTGAGTTTCTGGGCCTGAGAGGGCCCAGATTGCCTTTGCAAGAAAGGTCAAAGAACAATGTCTTCACAGTCTGAACCACAGGACCATGAAGAACAGGAAAGAAAACAAGTGAACCCAGGGGATGGTGGGTGGGCGTGTGAATGAGTGATGGAGACTGTCCAAGAAGATCAATAATTACAGTAAGTACGTAATTTCCATATCTTCCTGGACTAAGTCTCCATCACTCATTCACACTAGTGGGAGAGTACAGTTCCGAGCTAAAACCAACAACCCTGAGTAGGGTGGTAGGAGATAGGGTTCACTCAGAAAGGACAGCCAAGGACTGTCCTGCTAATAAAAATAGCTGTCTTGTAAAAAGCATCTAGAACATAGTGCTTACAAGATAAGCGCTCGAGTTGTAACTCACCACTTTGCAGATGACTGCAATGGGCACAAAATGACAGTCTGCCAGGAAGCCGCAACCACTCTAGGAGAGCGGCAAGAACCTGGCTTCACAATTTGGTCCAAGACCAAAATTAATAGTGTCAAAGACACGTACTAATGTAACATAAAGGGACCTCAGGAACTGAAAGAGTCGGAGGTAAAGTCTACTGGTTCAGGGTAGACTGGAAGTGCAGATGGAAACCCCCACTATCAAGTATGGCTGACCTGTGAACAACAGGTCCAGGAGCAATTGAACCCCTTACTTGGTGAGCAAAGGGGGTCCAGGTGGGGTTAACCCATCAAGGAGAATGGTCTCCACTTAGTCACTGGAACCTTCCTGATGGAAGGCCAAGCACGACTTAGAAGCCTCTTGTGGTGGTCTAGTAGAACCAGATCCTACCCACTGCATATTCCAAAAAGAAATCATCCTGCCCCTGTGTGTACAACTGTAGTAGCAGTCTCTGAACTTAGGGAAGAAAGGAAACGTGTACAGGAGGACATGTCCACTGCAGAAAAACAACATTCCGACAGAAACAAGCATTTGACAATGCCGAATGTTGCTTGCTTGTATGTGCTGTGTAGGTATTTGGAAGTCAGTGGAGTGCAACTATTGAAAATTTGCAAACTTACGAGCCTGCGTAAGAACTGCGCTACGCACGCTCGTAAAACAGTAATCTTTGGGAAGTGACTCACCAAATTTTCAACATAGCCATTTTAAGACCTTTGCTCATGAACAGGGTCACTGTGATTTTCTTAATATGTCCCATACAGTGATTTCGTACACCGACTGCGCCATTGTGCGCTACATGGGCGGAAACACGTTTTGGGCGAGATGTGAAAAATGACAGCCTTACTGCTCACAAGGAGGTGTGGTAAAATGACAATGTTGAAAATCTGGAGTGAAAATATTGAAAATTCACGAACTTACGAGCGTGCGTAGGAACTGCGCAACGCACGCTCTTAAAACAGTCATTTTTAGGAATTTTTCCACCAAATTTTCAACATAAGCTTTTTGAGAGCCCATCTTATGAACACTGGCAGTGTTGTTTCGTTAATCGGTGCCAAAAGGTGATTTCACGCAGTGACTGCGAAATCACCCCTCAGGCCCAAGTAACGCCATGACAGTGAGAGCATTCATGAGAAGGGGTCCCAAAAACCCCATGTTGAAAATTTGGTGCAAAAATTCCAAAAAATGCCTGAGATATGCAGCAAAGTTGAAAATACCCTATTTATTACATTATACAGCTTACCGGCATTTCCTCAGTTCGCGGTCGGCTTTTAAGACTGCAGACATGTTCCCGGTCCACCAAAGATCATCGCGCCGGAGTCCAGAGGTAAGTATGGGGTGAGGGAGGTGTGGGGAGGCAGAGTGCGCAATGGGTGGGCGCGGGTGGGGGCAGAGACAGCAAGGGACCGCTCTTGTGTTTCAGGTTTTTTTTTTTTAAAGGACAACGACGCTGGACGTTTGCCACACTGGGGTGGGCTCTCAGCATGGCACAAGGATGGCTGTTTGGGGGGGGGTGGAGCCGACGGGGGACTGGGCACCCCCGTCGGTGATAGCATCTGTTGCCACGCTGGGGTGGGCTCCCAGCGTGGCACCCTGTACTCTCTGGGGGAAGGGGGAACAGTGGAGTCGATGGGGAATTGGGCTATGTGATGGTAGCCACGCTGGGGTGGACACCCAGCGTGGCATGTGGAACTCTGTTTGGGGGCGCAGCACAACCGACAGGGGATTGGGCACCCCATCGCCTATGCAGTGTGTGCGTGGGGGAGAGCACGCAGTATGTGTGCGTGTGTGTGTGTCTGTAGGGGGAGCGCGCATGAGCAGGCGATATCTTATCGCTGCTCACTGAAGTGTAGCTCCCCCTTTCAACTGTACTCCACTGTATTTTCGACTGCTGTCACAGACAGCTCCAGCAGCCATTGGTGAACTGCGGCCGCATCTGCAAACACACTGACTGAATTGGAAGTGGGCTGCCACACCTCCGAAAACTCGGATGATGGCACTATGTTTCTTGCACATGCGTGCAAGCAACATAAAAAACAGGGGCTGGATTTCTAAGACAAATAGAGGCAGATGTGCATCGAGAAGGGACACAGCAGGTCCAAGTTAGGGTTAACCCATTCGTTGAAAGTGACTGAAAGCAGCAGTGACGCACTACTCACTCTGGCCTCCCTGAAGGGAGTAAGAAAGGATTCTAGATTGTTTGCTGAAAAACAAACATCACAACTCCGTCACAAACTTGGAGAGGATAGCTTCGTGAGCGACTGGCATGGATCCAGTGCACAGGAACCAAAGGTGTGAATATTTGAGAAGCTACCTCAGAAAAAAAGATCTACTTGACTTTCGGTCAAGAAGGAGTATACTGTCTGTTAAGTTAAAGCAAGCAAGGAAGTAGGAACCGGAGTTCCAACTCAGTGGAGAGTCGCTTCTGTTGCTGCGAGGCTCTGCTCAAGAGAAGAAAGCCTGATAAAAAGAAAGGGGAATTAACAGACTGGGCAGTCGCCTAGGTCTAGAAAATGTCTCTGAATAAGAGAAATCTCTCTTGGAAAAAGAGATGACCAATACCGCCGCTGGATCAGACTCCCCCTAGGGGAAGAAGAAGTCGGGTACTCTTTACCGTACTCTGGAGACGAGCACCTCAGGGGCTGAGGCGGATCCCGACCAGATCCAAAAAGGGCGTTGTCAGGTAATTTCAGCTGGGTCCTGTGCTGTGATAAAATTTTAATAGTCCAAGCCTAACAAGGCTTTCAGGCTGCTATTTCGCAAGGATTGTCTTGATACAAAATGACAAAGATGTTCTCCATCTGAGTGCAGAAGAAGCCTGAGCGTCCATACTGAAATCATGACTGGACTAATAATCACAGTTGGGAGAGATGTTAACCCCCGTGCCGAAGAAGCCACCAAAGGGGCAATATCACAAGGGGGCTATATACCCCTATCAAAGAAGTGGAAGAGCCTGAGTGGCTCACGACCATTAAATTCGAATGTTCCACAGAGTGTAATTGTCTTGATGACTGAAAAAGTCTAGATGCAGACTTGTATGGTCCACGGACGCAGTCTGAAATACTATAATGGACCCCATTACTGAGGAACTACTGAAAAGATCTTCCATCACGGACTCTGATGATAGAGAGGACATGCCCTTCGGTATATAAAATGAGTCGTCCACTGTATTACTGACCAGGAGGACAGGGAAAGACCCATCTAGATGCACTTCTACCCCAGAAGGATCTCTAAGGGAGGTCTAGGTCAGAGCCACTAGAGACTCCGCCATTAGGAAGGATGTCGAGGAGCTTGGTACCACGTAGGGAGCCAAGAAAGTGCTGAGTGGAATGAGAGAGTCCACTGGCAGAACAGTACAGCAGAGTTCCATCAGCAGAAAATCACTGGATGACACAAGATCCCACACAGACCGGCACTCACTAAGATGTATGGAAAAAATAATCCACAGAATAGGACTTCATTCTGTGGAGAAGAAGAAGACCGAAAAGGAAAATGTATCACTAATTCTGCCAGACAGCACCCACTAGCACCCCCACGGCACCAGTATCACTCGTGGCACAGGAGGGCACCAAGCAGTGCATATGCCAACCTGGGTGATACCCAAGAGCACCCGTGGCAGTATCCGCAGACACCCTCGGCACTCATGCAGCAATGGCACCCAAGGGCACCCCCGACACCCATAGTATCATGGCACCCATGGCACCATGGTACCCATGACACCCATGGCAAGAATGGCACCCGAGGGCACCTGTGGGCGCCCCCGGCGCCACCTGTGGCACCCACGGCCACCCACAGCTCCACCCATGGGTGCCAGCTGGGCCACCCGTGGCACCCGAGGGTGCACGGGGCCACCTAGACACCTGCGGCACCATTAGCGGCGCCGACAACCAACAGCAACAACAGCACCCACGGTGCCCCAGAGTGATGGCACCGACCCACAGCACCGACCAAGGCACGGCGCTGACCAAGGCGCCGAGGCACAGCGCTGAGCAAGGCACCGAGCCACGGCACCGACCAAGGCACCAAGCCATGGCTCCAACCAAGGCACCGAAGCACGGCTCCGACCAAGGCACCGAAGCACGGCGCCAAAGGAAAATGCCAATGGAAATCCTAAGGAGAAGGAAAAATGTGGTGCCTGTGCCAGCCCCTACATAGAAAAGGGAGGGGTAGGCACGAGGGCCATTTCTGATGGCAAAGGCACCAAGAGGGCACCGCTACCATGCTGATCCAATCAACCCAGCTCCGGTCCAATGGCTCCGAGGGCCAGAGGCCCCGAAATCAGGAACACAGCCAGGAAAACTGGAGAAGTTAAACCCCCTGCTCCACAGGAGCGGCCCAGAGGTGAAACTGCTCACCGGAGCTCCAACGAGGGCAGAGATGGAGTTCGGAGTCGAGAATGCAGCCATTAGGAGCGGCGCAAAGGGGAACCCACCAAAGTCGGTTCTGGTCTATCACCCCTCCTGACCCACAGCACCGACTAAGGCACGGCGCCGACCAAGGCACCGAGACGCAGCTCGAGCCTGGCGCCCGATCAAGGCACTGAGCTCACGGCGAACCACAGCACAGAAGGAAAATGCCAATGGAAGTCCTGAGAACAAGGAAAAGGTGGTGCCGTGCGGCCGCATGTGGAAAAGGGAGAGGGGGTAGGCACAAGGGTCGGCTGCGATGGCGAAGGCATGAAGAGGGCACCAGGTTCATCCTGATCCAATCGGCCCGGCTACGGTCCAACGGCTCCGAGGCCCCGAAATCAGGACCTCATCCAGGAAAACTGGAGAAGTCAAAACCCCCTGCTCCACAGGAGCAGCCCAGAGGTGTAACTGCTCACCGGAGCTCCAACGAAGACAGAGATGGAGTTCGGAGTTAAGAATGCAGCCGTTAGGAGTGGGGCCAAGGGGAACCCACCAAAGTCAGTTCCGGCCTGTCGCCCCTCCCGATGAGCAATCCTCGTGGAGACGTACCAAAGGGCAACCTCGAGCGGCACCAATTCTTCTTCCCCCAACGAGGAAGAAGAGCTCAAGATTAAGTGGAGCCAGATCCCCGGAACCGCTAGATTTGTGCTACAGTGGACTGTCCCCCCATTCATTAAGGGCGGCAGACCGGACACAGCCCCTCTGCCATAAAAACTTTCAAAGTCCTCCTACCATCACCACTACCGTCTAAGGATGAATCCGTTGATGGCAGGAAAGAATTATTTCTTTTTTTTCTTCTTTATAATCTTCTTTTCTTGTTCGTAAAATAAGAAATTACTACTAAAATATTAAACAGTAAAAGCTGCTGTCGTATAGACGAAAACTTTGACTCCGGCAGACGAGCGACATCAAAGCACACTCAACGATGGGAGAAAAGAAACTGAGGCAGTTGGAGGGTCGACGCTGAGATAGCCTACACAGGCGCAAGCTAGACTCGTGGTGCCACGCATGCGTGGTCCTGTCTCGGCGCCGACCCTTCTGAAAATTTTAGGCTCCTGCTTGGTCCTAGCGCCTCTGGCGCTATCCCACTAGTGTGAATGAGTGATGGAGACTTAGTCCAGGAAGATCAGCTCTTACCCCATGAGGTCCTCGTAGTGCCGACAGAGTTACCGCCGGAGCCTCTCCTCATCTGAGGAGGATGACCGATGGCGTCGCCTCTTTTTAAAGTGCTTGTGGCTCTTCCTCGGCCTTTCGGTCGAGGGGGTCCTGGACCTCGATCGAGATTGGACAGGCCGATTCAGTCGCTCGGGAGACACCAGCAGGACCGGTGATTTCTCAGGGCCGGGGACCCCTTCCTCAGTGGGATTCCCAGCAGGCTGGATCTCCTCGTTGGGGAAAGTGAGAACCGGAGTTCAATCGAGAGAATCGCTGACTGGAGTCAGCGACAAAGGGTCGATCAGATCGATGATGATTTCCACATCGTCGATCAACACTTCAGTTGACTGGCCAGATGGCAAAGCCAAGAAGCCAGCAGCCGAAGAGGCAATCTCGACCGAAGTTGAGACTGCCGGTTCCTGGGACCGAAATCTCTCCCGATCCCAAGAGCGTCTCCGTCGGGATGAAGATGATCCCAGGTCCTTTCCCCACCTACAGGACTGAGAGGAGCGCGTACCCGCAGGACTCTCTCCCTTGGTCAGGAGAGACTGGCACAACTCTTGGAAAGAACCCGAGAAGGTGGAGCCCAGGTTGAGAGGAACTAAGAAGCTCCAAGTAGTTTCTGCAGCCTGAGCCGCTTCCTCCTCAAATGCTTGCATGCGTTCCAATTGCTCGGCGGATCCCGCAGCTGCGGAAACCACCCACCGAGCCTCCTTAGATTTTCACCGGTGGGTTCCACTTCTCCCACCTTCCCAACTTCAGGCATGCAAGACGGTCATCGAGGACGTTACGATGAAAAACGAGACAAAAAAAAAAAAAAAAAAAAATCGCACTTCGAGGTGTCATGATCGTCACCGAGACAGTAGACGCACACGGTGTGGGGATCAGTGTGCAATCTCTTCTGGCCGCAGGGACACCAGTGAAATCCGGGGGAAGACTCGTCTTCCATAATCGAAATTAAGTAGTTGCGATCACTAATGCGAACTAGACGGATTTTCGGAATAACCGAAGGTTTTGAAGCTAGGGCCTACAAAATGCGTGAGCACGAGGGAGGCAACCTGAATCTTCCAGCGGAAAGGAAGATCTGGCGTCATGGGGTGGAGCCAAGGGTTATACCACCCGGGTTGGTGGGAGGAGCCAGCTTGAAGACTTCTGGAAACATTTAAAGTGTAAGAGGACATGCCAAAGAGTGTGGATGAACAACATATCCACGATCCTAGAATGTCAATTTTTGATAATTGCTAATCAACTTCAGCCAATTGCTAAGTATTTTTTACTTTGCTTAGCGAAGGCCGCTAATCAAGTCTCCAACATTAATTTATGACTTGTATTGTTAGAAGATGGCACCCCCTGACCATTTCACATATGAGATTCCCCCAGCCCATCCTTCCCCGTCCCACTTCCCATCTCAGCCTCTGTAACTCCTCCCTTATCTGCTCAAGCTGTCTACACACTTGACAACCTCCTGCTCTCCACATTATATCTAGAATGATAGCGGCCCCACACCCATTACAGCTGACCACCATCCCTACTCCCCTCTGCGTCATGCTATTTCCCCTCCACTCTACCTTTGTGCCTCCCATCCATCTTGATGCCGACACTCCAGTTCCTTTGCTCCCACATACTCGCTTGCTAGCTTTACTTAATCCTCTTAGTATATCACAGAGTCCTGTTTATTCAACCTACGCTATACCACACCTAGGTATGAACATTTACTATTAAACCACATAACCTGCAATGCCCTAGATAATAACAATGCTGTAAGAGCAGATGTTCAGGAACAGTACAATGATTCTGGACTTTAAGAGGCCTATTGAAATCCGAAGGGAAATGGCTGTGAAACAGAAATGGGCAATAATAAAGGAGGGACTGAGGGAGGTCACTAGCGAGTGTGCCAAAATCAATAGCAAGAAAACTATGGCCAAAAAGTCCAGCTGGTTCAGAAAGGAGGTGGCAAAAGCTGTAGGTGACAAGAAGGCAGCCTTCTGAAAGTACAAATGTACTTAGGAGGAGGAGGAGGATAGGGTGGATTACTCTACTAAATCAAGGAAAGCGAGCAGAGAGGTTAGGGTGGCAAGGGCTACCAAGGAAGTGGAGTTAGCAAAGGGGTAAAAATGGGGAAGAAAGCCTTTTTCCAATACATAAAAGGGAAAAAAAACATAACAGATGACATAGATTGAAAAAGGAGAGTGTTTAAAAATACAACAGGCGTTGTTTTATGTCAAGAAATATAGATAAGAGGGAGACCCCAAAGGAGCTAGAAATCTGGCTCGACGCCTCGGGGCCATAGGACCTCGTCGTGTATCTCACAGTTAACATCTACTAAACAGGGTCACACAGCTAAAACACCATTAGAGATATTGGAGACATTTCAGACCTACTTCTCTGAACTGTATTCACCCCCCCAACCCGATTGGGAAGTTACAGATGGAAACTTTTTTTTGCCCAAATCTCTCTTCCTACTATTTCCCAGAACGGTTCAGCACAACTTCTCACCCCATTACAGCGGAGGAACTAATATTCACACTTTCCCATAGTAAAACCCTAAAGGTCCCCAGTCCAGACGGGTTGCCATCAGAGTGGTACAAGGCTTTCATAAAAAGGCTTTCTCCCCTATTGTTGGCAGCCTTCCGCAAGATACAGGAGGGGAGTTCCCCCTATGCAACCATTTCTCCAATATTACAACAAGGAAAGGATCTGGGATCTGCCACCTCCTATAGACCGATTTCCATCCTAAATATAGACTATTAATTATTTATGTCCATTTGGGCACATAGGTTGGAAGAGATCCTACCCAACTTAACTCACTGAAGCCCCAAGACGCCTGTAGGTGGCAGCAGAAAAGATTTTCCTGAGGTCTTAACGCCTCCAGACGTCCTGTACTTTGTGCCACTAAAGACTTAAGTTACATATTTCACAAACCGAAGGGAGTAAAATTGACTGCATGGCATCATTGCAAAGGTAATTCTGTGCTGAACAACTCTGCCACTGATACTTTGTGTCCGTCATGTATACTTTAGAAGATATTTGCATTTTTGTATGGTATGGTGTGTGTATGGCTGACATTTGTCTCTCAAGCCTCACCTAGTCACCTTGAATAAAATGGAAAAAATATATGCATCATATTAAAAAAATTGCTTTTTAGTGCATAATTAAATTTTGTATCTCCATGTAATGTGTGTATGCTTAATTTAGTGTTGATGTTACATATTTTCCCACAAAAAAATGGTTTATGTTGCCTTTTTTATTAAAAAAAAAAAAAAAAACTTTTTTTGGTATTTAAACCAACATAGAAAAAAACAGGAATTACTTATTATTAATTGCATAGCACCATTAGAAATGTAATGTGCTGAATAACTTTGCCAATCGCACTTTGTGTGTAGCACTTACAGTTCATGAGGTATTCGCATTTGTTTGTGGCATGTTGATTATGACTTGATTTTGCTCAGAAAGATCCAGGATGCACTGTTAAAAGTATAGAGGCCACAAGTGGTGGAACTCTCAAAGAGTTCCTGAGGCCTCAATGAGTTAATACATTCAGATCAGTCGAGCTTCGTACATACTAGACAGACAATGGATAATATTCGTAGACCACCACATCTGAGAGACCATATGAATCGGAGAATTATTCCGGCTGCCTTAGTTAGTTTTTATGGAGGACTTTGGCTGGTTTCGGCCTCCCTGAGGAATTCATATTATTACTCAAACGTATATATGCTTCACCCTGAGCTTATATAAATGTAAATGGTCAACTGGCCCTCCCAAATCCTTTGATGTGTGGGACGTAATAGGGTTGTGCCTTGTCTCCATTTCTTTTTGCTCTGTATATAGAGCCCTTAGCTGAAATGCTTAGGCAACATCAGGACATACAGGGTGTACCATTGGGTGGGCCGGAATTCACACTGTCGTTATACGCTGATGATGTTTTTTTGACCCTGCTGGACCCAGAAAAATCTATCCCAGCAATGTTTGACGTCTTAAAGACCTTCGCTGCCCTATTAGGCTATGAGATAAACATCCAGAAAACAGAAATCTTGACCCTTAACTACACAACAACACAGACTCTGAAGAAAGTATTCCCATCTCATTGGCGAGGTAATAAAATTACGATATCTGGGAGTGCTTTTACCTCATAATTTAGAACACTCAGAATTATTCAAATCTGAGCCGCTAACTCAAGAAATAGGCTGATCAGGAACTGGACGCATCTTCATCTGTCCCTTTTTCTAGGATTGAAACTATTCATATGACCATTTTCCCTAAAATATTGTATTTTTTTTCCAGACTTTGCCGTTAACTCCATCCCGATATTTTACATCCTGGAAGAGAACCCTCTCTAGATCTGTGTGGGCAGGGAAACGCTCAAGGATAAGATGGTCACTGCTGCAGTTACCGGTGGATAACGGGGGCATAAATCTTCCAAACCTAACAGACTATCAAAAAGCTGTCACATGTAAAACGGTCATGACATGGATTAATAAGATGCGAGATGCCATGGAAATTTATAGAATTTGAATTGAATGATTTGTTTGATATTTCCCAATCATCTTTGCACCGTTGTCAATACCTCTAAACTTGAAATTTTTTTGTTTGGCACAAGCCATACCTAACAGAGCTGGTATGTGGTCAGGGCCCAACCAACATAACACAGCATTTTTATTATTTTCGATTACTGATGGCAGAACAGGAATTCTTACCGGCACAAATAGATCTAACCTTTTGCAAGTGGCACAGAAGGGGTTTATCTTTGATATATCATTAGATGCCCAGGGTGTAGTACCCTTTGAAACTTTACAAACATCCCATATTTTGCCTCACCAAGACCATTTCTGGTATCTACAAGTACAGGCATTCCTGTTGAAGAGTCCTACCTGGAATGCATTACCAAATCCCACACCACAATTTATGTATCTATTCACAGAAGCTATAAGGGGTTTTCATATGACACATTTCACTGACTTTACTTATAAGGCTCTTATGGATCAATGGACTGAAGCCACAGAGAGTATTTTAAAGGCATGGAATATAGAATTGGGCTCTGATATTACATATGAAAAATGGCTGGAACAGATTCTTCCATCCATGAAAATATCACAAGCTCCATATTGGACAGAATTTATCTGGAAGTATAGGACCCTTTTTTTAATATCCTGGATAAGATGATTACATTTTTTACATCAAAATATGGGACATGTAGGAGGCAGTGTGGAGAGCCCCGGGCAAACACGGTATATATATATTCTGGAGCTGCCCTAAGATTATTCAATTTTGGCAGGAGTTGGGTTCATGTTTGACACAACTAATGGATGTCAAATTGACCTTAACACAACAGTTGGTTATCCTATATATATTAGAAGATGGCACAGTGCCACCTCGTAAAAGTAAGCTATATCTCTACTTGACAGAGAAAGTGATGACCCGCCTGTGGCACACTACTAGAGCCACAACACTGACCCAATGACATTTGGTGATAAATGAAATTTATTATTCAGAACGTATAATCTCTACGCAGTTAGGCAGAGCACAGCAATTTTAGTTGTCTTGGAGGCCTTGGGTGTGTTATACATCACAAATAGACGAATCATTTGTTCCATGAATAATACGGGGAAAATATGTATTTAAGGAAACATAAACCTTCTTGACCCCCTTAGCGTATGCTTATTATAACAACAGGATGGGACTGACTGGAAATGCCATTATCTCTGTACACAAGACACTGATTGTTGAGATGATGTTATTTCTTTTCTTGTGCCTTATGACCTGTACCTGTTGTAAAGGAATATGAAAAATAAAGAATATTAAAAAAAAGAAAAAGGAGGGTGCTTTGGCAGAGGGTAGTGAAGAGAAAACAGTGCTATTTATCAAGTACTTCTGTTCAGTTTTCAGTATAGAGATGAACGGACCACTATCACAAGGAAACAGGGGGTGAGGACTGGTAGGGGGAAGTCACGGATAACGTCATTCAAGCTGATGGGGTACTTAAGGGCCTAAGGGACCTGAAGGTGGATAAATCTCCAGAGCAAGACAGCGTGCATCCAATGGTCCTAAAGGAACTGGTGGAGGCTCTGGTGGATCCCATGGTAGACCTGTTCAACGCTTCTCTAGAGTCCAGGATTGTGACCCAAAATTAGAGAAGTGCACATGTGTTGCCACTCCATAAAAGTGGACCAAAGAATGAACCAGGGAACTACAGGCTGATCAGTCTGTCCTCAACAGCAGGCAGGCTAATGGAGACCATCCTGGGAGAGATTGGCAAGTTTTCTGGAGAATAATGGGCTCCAGGATGCAAGACAGCATGGGTTTGTGTCAGGGAGGTCTTGTGAAACCTAACCGACTTCTTCAACTGGGTCACCAGGACAGTGGACAAGGGCCATGCGATTGCTGTCCTGTATCTGGACTTCAGTAAGGCCCTTGACTCTGTATCTCACAGGAGGCCAGTCAGAAAGCTAGAAAACTTGGGGGTAGGGGCTAAGCTTTTTGGGTAGGTCAAAAGTTGGCCACAGGACAGACGTCAAAAGGTGGTAGTTTGGGGTGGGGGGTTGGGTAGGAATTCTCAGAAGCTAAGCCTGCGACCAGTGGGGTCCCACACTGCTCTGGGATGGTCTGTTCACCATATTCATAAATTACATCATGGCATCAAGGGTAACATCTACCTGTTCATGGATAACACACTGCCCTCTGGGAGGGTGGACATGGAGGAGAGGAGACACGGACTCAGGGGAAGACCTGGCTAGGGCAGAGAAGTGGTCTGGCATTTGGCAACTGGAGTTAAACACAAAACATTGAAAAGTTATGCATTTGGGGGTGAAAACCCAGGGATCAAATACTGGTTTGGTGGCATGCAGGTAACCAGGTCAGAGAAAGAAAAGAACCTGGGTGTAATTATCACAAGTGACCTGAAACACTCAGCATGATACGGGAAAGCTGCAGCCATACGAAACTGGATGCTGAGCTGCACAGCCAGGGAAATTACCAGCAAGAAGGTGAAGGTCATTCTGCCACTCGCAGGTCTCTAGTGAGACCACACCTACAGTACTGTGTGCATTATTGGTGCCCTTCTCTTAAGAAGAATATTAATTTGCTGAAACAGGCCAGAGAAAGGCAACCATGATGATCCGGGGCCAGTGGGGCAAAACCTATGACGACAGGCCCAGAGGGCTCAACATATACTGTCTTGAGGACAGGAGGGGGGGGGGCATGACTGAGACCTTCAACACAGTGAGCACCATGGGCCTCTTCAGCCTTACTGGAAACAAGACCACCAAGGGTAGCAGCCTACAGCCGGTGGTGGGAAGGTTTAGGACAGAGATGAGGAGGCATTTCTTCACCAAGAGGTTACTAGCTACGTGGAATAGATTGCTGGAGGAAGTGGTTACCCTTAAAATGGTGGAAAGCTTCAAGAGAGGTGGGGACAGGATAAGGGGGAAAGTTGTAGGGTGGGGGAAGAGAGAGGGTTGCAGGGGGTATCTGAGAGGGGTCAAGGGGATATGGGGGCAGTTCTCTCTGTAAACACAGTGGGAACTGCACTTTCTAACAGACTAAATAGACAGTAAGGCCTTTTATCTGCTGGTACATTCATATGTTCATATTACCAGCGAAATCAGTCCCAGCCTTCAGTACGGTCTTGGGAATGCCACATTCAGAAGCACCAAGGTAGGGCCTGGGGCCGAACCCAAAGGGATCAAAACCGGCATCAAGGGCAGCACCAATGTTGTCACTGAGGTAGGCTTTAAACAGCCAGAGCCTGAAGTTGGACATGGCACCACTGATGATGTTGAAAGCTTTGTGAGCCTAAAGGACTTAGCAGAGGCACCATGGCTGTCCCTGTCACAAGAGGGATCAGGAAAAACACCACAGGTGGAGTCAGTGCTGGCAGTACCAACGAAAACCCCAGCACTGAGGCCGGAGTCAAATTCAGTCAGCCCAAGTCTGACACCATCATAGATGACGCCAACCCAACTGGGCCCAAGGGGCTTGGGGTCAGCACCACTGCATTTAAGCGCTGAAACCACTTCTCCATAAGAGCTACCCAAATGGCCAGCTCAGAAAATAGCATACGCACCTCTGAGCCAGAAGATCTGATGGTCATGGGTTCTAGCCTCACACCAGGCACTAGGGGGTAATACCATAACTGCCACAATAATGCAGTATGAGGCAGATGCTGCACTGGTAAAATGCCATCTCTAGGATGGAACGTTAAACAGAAGTCCCTTCTGCCCCTCTGTGGTTACTGTCAAGGTGGAAGTAAAAGATCCCATGACACTTATCAAAGAAAAGTAGGGGAATTTCTATTTTGCAAAAAACAAAATCATACAATACAATGGAAAAAAATATAAGAAAAAAGGCATCAGGCTAAAAAAATTACATACAACACAGGGGAAACGAGCAGCAGAAAATATTAAGTCATACACAGAAAAAATAAAGAGGAAAGGCATCAGCATCAGGGAAAGAAGGGGGGAAAAGAAGGGAGTTTCCCTGGTGTCATGGTCAACGTTCACCCTGTCAATAAAACAGGTAAATAAAACCCACTCCCCAAGACACACTTGGTGTCAAGCTATCATACCTTAATGAGCCTTTCCTGGTCAAAAATTTCAAATAAATAACACTGCTCACCAGGTGACTTCCTATTGAGCAGGGGGAGGCTCCAGGACAGAGACACCAAGCCTGTAGGTCCGACTGATCCCGGTGTCAGAGAGGACAGTTAGGAGCCCTTGTCCACAGATGTTGAATGTCTTTTGCTAGAAAGACCTGAGGACAACCTTGAACACTGTATTTTCTTCTCATGTTTTCTGAAGGAACAGGCTGAAGCCGAACAGTGCTAAGACCCAGACACTGAGCATGTCAAGATCTGGACAATTTATTTTTGCTACTCCAAGAGGGCTGTCCCCCAAAAATAAGGTGGACTGCTTATTGCCAGGGCATTCGCTCACAGAGGACTGGTGGCCAGAGACAGTCCTGTTGCCGGAGCAACTAACCTATTAATGCTTCCTATCTCCCATGGTTGATGGTTTTCACAGGGTAGTATACCAGCAGGCGCAGGCAGTGACATGTGAGGGGCCTGCTCATGCCTCCAGCTCCCATCAGAAAAGTTCCAATTCCCGTAGAGACATATCACCTCTGGCTTAGACCCATTAGTGGAAATCCATGAAGAAAACAGTCTTGGACAATAGTCCAAATGCGATGCAACATCTAATTTTCAGTGGAGTTGTGCATCTACGCAGTATTCACAGCTGCTAGGGATTGAAGAGCTGAAAGGTCAACATACTTCTCAAAGTCACAGAGCAAATCAGGGGCATTGAGGGATTCAAACTTCTGATCTCGCATTTCACAGTCCACTTGGCCACACTGCCATTCCCTTTCTCATGAACTGCTGCAGAGCTACTGGCTGCAGAGAGTTTGTGACATCAACATATGCTACCTGGCTATTTTAAACATTGTAAAAATGGTGCAGTAACAACAAAACAAAAAACTGGAAGGCAATAAAAAAAAAAAAAAAAACTCCATTGAATTTAGATACTCGACAAGGTTCAGTGTTGTCAATGAAGTTAAAAATAGGGTTTCAACGCCTATGAATTTTGTTTAAAGAGCTGCTGATGCCTCAAAGAAAACTTTGAAAAAGTTATAATAATTAGGCACAATTCAGCTTACATTCTGTATATAGTCTATAGATCTCTCCTACTGATTATTTCTTACTGAGGACATTTATATGAATATGTGATCTTGGTCCCTTACAGTTCATCTGCCTCTATGGCTTACTCCCTACTACAAGTCATAATCCTGTGTTGTGACATCACAACCTGTTGCCATGGGAGTAACTGAGATGTCACAAGCAGTGCATTATGACCTCTGAACAGTTCAACAGTGAGCACTCCAGAAAACGGTCAAATGGATGCAAAATTGTAATGTGTGGTGATTTGTGTGATTCATGAATTCAATGTCCCATAGTTATGACATCATCATTAAGTATATATACAGAGATGTCTGTCTAACTAGCCATACCTCCTTTGAAGGCGGAGTGCCGAAGTGTAGGGGTCCTGGCTAATTGTCTGATGTTATTGTAAAATAAACACTAATTTTGCATCTATTTGACCATTTTCTGGAGGGCTCACTGTTGAACTGTTTGGATCTACTGAGGTTAGCACCTCCTGTCTGAGCAACCGCTCGCTAGTGCTTGCACTGTCCTGTTTTGTTTCATTATGACCTCCGGTAGGGAGAAAGCAGCAGGAATAGATAAACTCTTTAGGAGCAAATATCTTGTTTTCATGCAGATGACCTCAGTAATAAATAATAGGGAGGAGAAAAACAGAACAAATGTGAAACACGGAGGGGGCGCTGTGGAGCCCGAGCAATATGACCATAGGACTTTGAATCTACTCTGAACCTCTCGAACAAAGTTTAATTTTTGGAAGCTGCAATGGAGAAAGGACTTTAAAATTGTATAGATTAGGGCATCAGAACCTCTCTAGAACTAGGATGGGGAATCCGAAAAAAGATAAAACAGGTGGAGAGAGCGCTAAAAGCAAAAGTTCCTCTGGCCCACCAGCAACGTGGTAGGTGCAAAGCCAACCTCCCCAGGAATTCAGCATGGTTGGAGAGGAAGAGACCCTGCAGACGCTAGGCCAGAAAATGAACAAAATGCTTGCGTCCATGGCTGGTCTTTCGAATCACTTGAATGCCCTGACAAACATAGTTACTCTTCTGGAAGCAGACTCTGGGACGATAAAGATTGAGGCAAGAGATGCTAAAAAAACAATCAGAGGTCGCAATGGGCACTGCTACAAACCTGGTCAAAGAAAACACACATCTCCGGACCTGGCATGAGAATTTAGAGAATCAAGCCAGGGCATCTAATCTCAGGATAATCGGTATCCCGGAATGTACTGAACAGGGACATCTCAACCTTTTTCTGAAGGACTGGCTGGAACAACAGCTTGGCCAGCCGCTGCTTGAACAGAACTGGTCGATTCAGAAGTCCTATAGGGTTGCCTTTCGAGGCAGGCTTAGCAACACGGAGACACCGAGGGCAATTGTGGCGGTTCTGGACAGCATGGGAACTAGGGATCTAATTTTGTCACTGGCCAGGCAAAAACGTACCCTACTTCAAGATGGAGAGTGAGTATCCATATACCCTGATCTAAGCTTTGCAGCAAGGCAGAAAAAGAAACGTTTTGATGGCATTCAGGCAATGCTTCATGAAGCAAATATTCCACACAAAGTACAGTTACGTAAGAACTAACCGTAACAGTAGATCTTCGAGAGAGGCTCTTGCAGTAGGTAATTACATACAGGACTGAAGCCGGCAGGCGTCAAGACCCCACGGAAAAATTTCTAGCTTAGTAGTCTCATGGGGACCGCTTCCCATTGGTGGTGACCGCGCCAGCCGATGTCGGGTATAAAGGGCGGTCCCCCACACCACCTTCCAGTTCTTTTCCCGCCAAAGGCCAAAAAGGCGTAGACGAGAGAGAAGCTAATATTTCCTTGCTGGAAAAGGAGCTGAAAACTAAGGGGATGGAGGGCGGGAATAGATACCTACTGCAAGAGCCTCTCTCTCTCGAAGATCTACTGTTACGGTAAGTTCTTACATAACTGTACTATCTTACTTCGAGAGGACTCTTGCAGTAGGCAGTTACATATAGGACTGAGTCCCAAGCAGTCTGGAACAAAGAGAAGCACATGGGAGGAGGAAACTACTCATACAGACATCCTCTGGCTGAAGAGGGGCTCAAGAAAGAAGCCCTTGCAGAACAGCCAACCCGAAGCCGGCTCTACGGCGAGAGGCAATGTCCAAACTGTAATGTTTCATAAAGGTATGGACAGAAGTCCAAGTTGCGGCTGCGCAAATGTCAGCTGCTGACGCATTCTTGAAACAAGCTGCAGAGGCCGCGACACCCCTGGTGGAGTGACCCCTGACCTGACCTGGCAAGATCTTGTGATACTTGTCGTAGCAGAAAGTGATGGAATGAGCCAATCATTTGGACAAATATTGTTTGGAAACAGCGTTGCCCTCTCTTTTGCTGGCAAAAGAAACAAATAGTTGGTCAGTCTTTCTGAGATCCTTCGTCCTGTTGGTGTGGTGTCTCAGAATCCGATGAACGTCCAGAGTATGTAAAAGATACTCCCTGTGATTGGAGTGCTGTGTGAAAAACGCAGGCAGTTCAATGGACTGGTTCAACGTAGATTCCACTACCACCTTAGGATTAGTGGCGCAGAGCCACATGTTCCTTATGGAAAATCAAATATGGAATTTTGCACATCAAGGCCTGAAACTCGGAAATTCTTCGAGCGGAAGTAATGGCCGCTAGGAAGAGAGTCTTCCATGAAAGGAACGGTCTGCTGAGGCTACCGGCTCAAAGGGAGGCAGCGTAAGCTTCTCGAGAATGAAGTTCAAATCCTAAGGGGGGGGGTAGGAACCCAAATGGGGGGTCTCAGATGGAAAACTCCTCAAAGGAAGGTCTTCGCGACCTCCAGCTGAGCGAAAGTTCTGTCCCCAAAGGGAATATGATAAGCAGAAAGAGCTGCCATGTGAACTTTCAAACAGGAATGACTGAGACCCAGGTCGAAGAGATAACGCATGTAGTCCAGTAGTCGCCCAACAGGACAGGAGAAAGGCTCCAGGTCTTTGGACGAAGCCCAAATGGAGAACCATTTCCATTTCATGGCATAAGTGGAACGAGTGGACGGCTTCCTGGCTTCCACCAAAATCTCTGCCACTTGTGGGGAAACCCCAAAGCGGGCTTGTGCTACGTCTGTAGGAGCCAAGCATGCAGCTGAAGGGACTTGAGGCCGGGATGGACCAGGGATCCCCGATCCTGGGTCAACAGTAGTCGTGAAAGCAGAAGAGGAATCGGAGGTTCCTCCAAGTACTGTTGCAGAAGAGAGAACCAAACTTGCCTGGGCCAGAAAGGAACGATGAGAATCATACGGGCCCCCCTCTGAGCTGAGCTTGTGCAGGATCCTCTGAATCAATCAACGGAACTGGGGGAAAAGCATAGAAGAATCTGTCCTTCCAGTCGAGAGACAGAGCATTCTTCAGAGTCACCCGTGCCCTAGAATGAGCGAGCAAAAGGTGGCCAGTTTTGCTTTTAGAGGGGACGCAAACAGGTCGACCTGAGGGGTTCTCCAATGCAGGAAGATGTCTATTTCCTGATCCAATTCCCACTCGTGAGGTTGTGCAGAGGATCGGCTCAAGTGATCTGCCAACGAATTCTCTACCCCCGGGACGTGGACTGCCGTGAGGTGAAGGTTGAGGAGGGTCGCACATTCCCAGACCCGCATTGCTTCTCGACAAAGAGGGTAGGAACGGGTCCCCCACTGTTTGAGGTACCAGACTTCACTCATGTTGTCGGTCTGGACGGCCAGATGACTGGGAAGCAGAAAAGGGTGCAGTGCTTGAACAGCGTACAACACCACTCTGAGCTCAAGCACGTTGATGTGAGGCGTCTGCTCGAGGTTGGACCAAGAGCCCTGGTCCGCTGGGATCCCAAATGGGCTCCCCAACCTTCACCCGAGGCGTCCGTTGTCAGTGTTTGGGAGGGAGGAGGAAGACAGAAGGGAACTCCTCAACAAAGGTTCGCCTGAACCAACCACCAGTGCAAATCCCGAAGCATCGGGTCGAGACTAGCACCTCTTGGTCCAGGTCATCGACCAATTGATCCCACTGAGACCGAAGAGTCCACTGAGAGATTCTCATGTGGAGCCGTGCACGCGGAATTGTCGGAACTGAAGCCGCCATGAGCCCCAGGAGGCGAAGGACAGACCTGGCGGGAACCCGCCTGTGGGAGGACAAGTAGCTTGCCTGAGCCTGGAGGGTGGCCACCCTGTCCGGGGGTAGAAAGGCCATACCAGTGGTAGCGTCCAGAATTGCCCCGATAAACTGGATGCACTGTGATGGGGTCAAATGGGATTTTGCCTGGTTGATGGTAATACCCAGGCTGGTAAAAACCTGCCTGGTAAGACAAAGGGAATGCAGGAGTTCCTCCCTGGATGGGGCCGCCAGGAGCCAATTGTCCAGGTACAGGAAAACCTGAACTCGCTGAGTACACAGGTGGGCCGCCACCACAGACAGGCATTTGGTGAATACTCAGAGGGGCAGAGGAAAGACCAAATGGGAGGGACTTGAACTGGTAGTGGTCCTCCTGGAAAGCATACCGGAGGTATTTGCAGTGTGAAGGGCGGATAAGGATATGCAGGTACGTGTCCTGCATGTCCAGAGCACACAGCCACTGTCCCGGCCGAAGGAGGGGCAGGAGACTCTGCAGGGAGAGCATCCTGAACCTTTTGTATTCCACAAACCGATTCGGGGAGCTGAGGTCTAGAATGGGCCTCACGTCTCCGGTCTTCTTGATGACCAGGAAGAAATGGGAGTAGAAACCCATCCTCCGAAGAGGGGGAGGGACGAGTTCTATAGCCTCCTTCACCAAAAGGGAAGAGATTTCTTCCTGAACCCTGAGAAGGTGTTCTGGGGAGTAAGACTACCGGGGTGGTGTTTCTGGGAGATTTCTGAAGAAACTCGATGGTGTGGCCCTCTGCTATGAGCTGGAGGACCCAAGAGTCGGAAGTGATCCTCACCCAACCCGGCAGATGTAGGAAGAATCTCCCGCCTACCAGTTCCTCTGGATCGACCAGAGGCTGTGGGACAGGGAGGGAGACAGGAGGTGTGAGGCAGTGCCGCTGCTGGAGGTCCCGCAGTCTGCTTGGGGTGTGGGTGGCTCTACAGCCGGAGGGCCCGGCGCTTGTTGGCCCGCTTTCCTTGTGGTTTCGCTTTAGGCCATGCGCAATAGCGAAAGGAACGACGCTGCACTCGAGAGGCTCTGTACATGGAGTCAACCTCCTTGAGAGCAGTGCCCTCCTCTCGCAGTCCAGTAATGATGTCCTTGACATCACCACCGAACAACACTGAACCTCAGAAGCGGGCGTCCTGGATGGCAGATTGTACTTCCGAGGCCAAACCTGACACCCGAAGCCAGGCATGTCGTCATAGGCTCACGGCGAATGCCGAGCTTCGTCCAGAAGCATCCACCACATTGTAAGTAGCGCGCAGCATGTGCCTACTGGCCAAACGTGCGAAGCAAACCAGGTCTGCCACTTCCTGTTTAGTCTGTGACTGAGGAAGGGAGTCCAACGTGGCTTCCACCTCGCTAAGGATAGCCTTCTGGTAATCCCCCATATGAGCCACATAGTTCAAAGTTCAAATGCACAGAGTGGAAGAAAAATAGACCTTCTTGACATACTGGTCCAGAAGGCGGGATTCCTTATTGGGTGGGGACTAGCTCAGGTGTTTCTGGTTAGCCGAACGGCCGTGGGCAGCGCTGATCATGACCGAATCAACCTTGGGGTGTGACGTAAGAAAGTCAACCCCCTCAGGAGCCTGATACAGCCTATCCGCCTTCCGAGGAACGGGGGCTAAAGCCGACGGTTGTTTCCAGATAATGGAAACTAGGTCAGCGAAAGGCTCGATCCAGGGTGGAACTAACGTGGGAGCAACCTCGGGCCAATCCAAATGGCAGCTAACTGCTGCCTCTGTGGATCCAGCTCCAGAGATTTCCACTGATGAAGAGCCTGGATTTTTCTTAGCAACTCCGTAAACGAGGGATTCTCCGGAGGGGACTTCGGAGGAGTCCTGGGCCTGGGCTTGTCAGGAGTGCGAGGCTCGTCCAGATCGAAGCAGTCATCAGAGTCCTCCGATGAGTCCAAATAAGAAGGAGACGAAGACCCCACCCCACTCGGGGGAGGAACATGGCCCCTAGGGGGCCAGGTGCCACCCCCAGCCTTAGACCCCGTATCAGTGTCTCTGGGGTTGGGGGGAAGGGTCTCTCGCCCCTGGCGACGGGTATCCAGGACCAGGTCCATCGTCGAGAGGCAGCTCTCCACCTTCCTGGTGAGCTGAGCCTTGGCCTTAGCCCACCAAGAAGCCAGAGTCTCCCTCAGATCCACTGGCAGCTGAGGGGGCGGTGTAGGAGAGGGAGGGGGGGGATACGGATACTGGGGGTATCTGTAGGCACAGTATCCGTAGCTCGATGGTGGGAAGCCCGACGTCAGGTACTGAGGCGTCAGATACTGCAGCGCCAGGTACTCTGGTGCCGGATACTGCAGAGCCAGATAAGACAGTGTCGGATAAGATGGCGTAAGATCCGGCACCAGGGGCTCTACCGGGGTAGAAGGTCTTGTAAGAGGCCCTGCAGGCAGGCCAGGGACAGGTGGCCCGGCGGGCGGTGGGTCTGGCATCAGGGTGACGTCCGGTAAGGGGAAGTCGGCCGGCAACGGGGTCAGCGTCTGAGGGTCCGACGTCAGGCCATCTGGACCTACGGGAGGGAGGCCTGACGGAGGCGCCGAAGAGTCCCCAGTGGCGTCCGAGGCAGGGCCAGAGGGATCCTCCGGGTCCAGCTGGGGAGATGCAGGGGACTCGGCAGCAGTGGCGAGGCCTGCACGGGGAAGCCAGCGGCACGGATAAATCAAAGGATCGGCGTGAGCTCCGTTGCGGCGACCACCAGTCAGCGGCGGGCGCTGACTGGCGAAGCATCGGCGGCATGGGAGGCCACGTCCGACTGATAGGACTCAGCGCTGAAGGCCGCGAGGGAGGCGATCTTGATGGCGGCTTGACAGCCGTGCGCTGTTCTCAAGGGTCGAGCGTTTAGCGCCGCTCTGGGCGGACGCCGGAGGAGCTGACGCCTGATTTACCGGAGAGGCTCGAACCAGAATGCTGCGCAGGGGCGGCCTTAGTGGGAGTGGATGCCTCATTTGCCCCGGAGGTTCCCGACTGGCCCGAGCACGAACCAGCCGGGGGGACCAACGCCATATCAGACACCACCAAGACGGCAAGAGCCCTCTCGAAGTAAGATCATGCTGCTCCCAGCGAGACTTAGACTGGTGTATATAATGGGAAGGTGTCTATTTTTTCTGATGCAGCAGATGCGTTAGCCTGGGCCCAGAAACATGCAAGGCCGATTTGAAGAAGACGGGGAACCCTCCCAATCCAATTCGGAAGATGAGGATGAAACAGACCCCAAGATGGACATTGTTGTTCAGCCGATTCCAGGTTTGATAGCTAAAGTAGTCAACAAGGTGGTGACTGCTTCTCTCCTCAGCTGGACATTTTATTCATATTGGGATGTTTTTCATTGTTTTTTTTTAACACAATGGGGTTGGTAAGATACAATATTAGCCCTTAGAATGGGATGGGGGGATGCCTTCTACCTTCCTAGATCTCTAAATCTATGTTCTTCATAGCTACTGTTTTGTGGGGTCATAACGCTTAGAATTATACTGATTTTGAAAGCTAATGCCTTCGTTGAGGTTCTTTAAAGAGAGTTTCATATAATTCCTGACGTTTGGTACCTTAGGGGTGCATTCACTATGCTTGAGCATGCAGTTTTACTACTTTCCCCGTACAGGAAGTGAAACCATGGACCTAATTGATTCATTTAATTAAGAATGCTGCTCATGGGCTCATGTACACAGCCTATATAATGTTTTTTCTTTTCCCAACTGTACGAACAATCTAGTTACTGAATTTCCCCCTACGCTGTATCTCATAGATCAATAGTTCTCAAACTTTGTCACAGTGAGCATCCCCAAATCCATGGAAAAGATATTGAGCCTCCCCCAAAACTGAAATAATCTTGGGCCTCCCCAAAGAAAACTAACATACTGTACTTTGCACAGTACACAATGAATTGCAACCCCTTTGAATACTTGGCTCACATTCAGTTCTTTGTTTTATACTGACGTGGAACCTTTGAAAAAGAGCTCCTGTGCTTGAAGGTGTTATCTGAATAACAAATAAAATAAACAAATATTATTATTCAGTTTATTGTAACACCCCCCCACAGGCCAGCCTACTTGCTCCGCTATTTTCATTCTTGAACCACTGTTACCCCTTGTTGCAGTACCTTCATGGGTCAGACTACTTTCTCAGTTTCCTCTCTATATGAGATAACCTTCCTACATACTTGCCTCTCCCCCGCCATCCCTACTCCTAAGCAACTTCTCAGGGATTGCTTTGCTCCTTCCAGCTATTGCTCTTAGCACTTCTATTCTCAACCCTTGTATTTGGGTTGTTCTGCCAACAGTCTACAAATTGATTAACCACTCATTATTTATTGTTCATATTTATTTGCATTATTGTTCATTGTGTATTTCTTGATTGTTTTGCAGTTAACTTTTTTTTTTTGTCTCATCTTTTTCTCCCCTATGTGCCTCGTGACCCACCACTCCTTCGAGCTGCCTAGGTCCCATCCACTCCGCCTGCCCCCTACTGAGCCATCCACTTCAAATTGCAGCCGTCGCTGGGGTAACCTGGACGTAACCCTTCGCCGGGTGGGTCCCCCTCCTCCGAGAGGGAAGGCACCGGGGGGGCACCCAGCACACATACTTGGCCCTAGGGTGCTGCTGAGGTAAATGGTCTCCTTCAGGGCATCGGCAGCAGTGGTGGACCGGTAGCCGCCATCCGTTGGTCGCAACGCGGATTTTCCCGTCTGGGCTGTTCTGTTCCTCTCGACGCAAGGCCTGCAGAGCTCCTGGTTCCACCAGAGGGCTGCAGCGACATCCACTCATTAACCTACCCCAGGAGAGGAGAGCAGTCCCATGGATGCTCTTATCCTCTCCTTCCCCTGCCAACCCCCAGCATCCCTAGTCCGTTCCCGAACATGGGTCGCTGGCGTGGTTGAGGTCAGGCGCCAGCGCCTCAACACTCAACGCCACCGGGCCGGCTAGCAGTTAACTTCTGAAATATATTCACTCCCTACCCTTCCCTGGGTACACCTAAAATGAACCTTGGCTCATTCACCTTCCCTTGTCACCTATTAGTACATAAATACATAAAGTTCACCTACTATTATCCTCTTTCAGTTTATTTATTTATTTATTTAAGAGTTTTACCAGGAAGGCATACTGAGCAACATATGCTCGATTCCAGATACGTCCTGGGGGCTAGAGCCCAATACAAAACAAAGTAACACACACTATCAGATTGAGACATTACAGCAGCGAGAGGTATGGCTAAACTGCCTTACAGACAACGGCAGAATAGCTGCAAGTAGACAGTTAGAAATACCGCAGGGGAACTAGAGAGAATTTACATGAATTACACCTAGAAACATCCTTAACATATAGCATTAGGTACAAGTTTGCTTCATCTCCTCACACAAAATATATAAAACTCAAAATTTAAATACAGTACTTTTTCAGACTTGCTTGAGCCTCCCCTGGAACAGGCTGGGGGACCTCCCCAAGGAGGCTGGCCTCACCACTTGAGAACCCCTGTATAGATATGACAATTTTATCTGCTTGTATTAAGAGGAGTGGCGCCCTGAAGAGGATGTTATATGTAACCTCATGTAGTACACAAGTAACAGTTACTGTATGTTTACCAAGAACTCTAATAAACGTAAAGTATAAATAAAATTAAAAAAAGAACAAATGTGAAACACAAACTGGACTGTGTCTAAATACTATGTTTTGTTAAAGTTCTCCTGAAGGCATCAACTGCTCTTTAAATAACATGGTGTTCCAATTATTAAATACATGAATGGCTCTAGAATCCCACATCGATGTCAGCTGGGTGCCAAGCGTATTACAGAGGCAAAGTGTTTGGCTCCCAGAGAGAAAGGGCGAGATCACCCAACATTTGTGCACCTCCTGCCAAGCGACACAGCAGCATCAAGTGTGAAGGCAGCCGCTCACCTGCCTGCAAGTCTGAATAATAACACAAAGTATCGTATATTTTAGACTGTAGAATTAGGGGAAAAAAATGAATCCAAGACTCATGTTTTCAAAAACCAAAGATGGTCCCTTCTATAAGGAAAATGTTCTAGACCACAACCTGAAGCACCTCTTGCTTAGATATCTTCCAAAGAACTACACAAATACCACCACATTTTGCTCCAAGCTTTACTTACCCCTTTATTTGCAGCGATGCAACATTCTGCTATTCTCAGCCAGAGCCGTGGGTTGGAATGGTAAACCTGTACTGCCTCTATCAAATATTCAAAGGCCGCCAGGGGTCTGCCGACATGTAAAAGCTGGATCCCACAATTGTACAATAGCTCATACCGTTTGTTTGCGAGGAGTGTACACATTGGTCGGCCTGAAAACTTCTTACCTAACAGTAAAAGAATATTAACAGTTTTAACTAATTTATAAAAATCCAACTACAACAGTACAAAAATGCATTATGTAATCTGCCTTCTTGATACAGAGCAAATTTGTATCTTTATGGAGCCCCAAAAATACAAACAGGAAGCTAACTGCCCAGTAAAACAGTGGTACTCATAACACTGCCGGGAGCTACATGCGGGCCCCCCAAGGCCTTTCATTGAAGTCCCCAACCTGCTCCAGGATTCTGACTTGGGCAAACTGTCCTTCAGATACTGCAGGTCCTAAAACACAGGTTACTCACCTGTAACAGTAGTTCTAGGAGTGGTATATGTTGTTCATTCACACTTCTAGCAGTGTCCTTTCCCCTTTAAATCTTGCAGGAAAGTCTTCAAGCTGGTTCCTCCCACCCACCCAGGTGGTATAACCCTTGGCTCCGCCCCATGACGCCAGATCTTGCTCGCTAGAAGCAGAGTTGTGCACCAAAGCCAGGGGAGGTCAGGTGGGTCCATGTGGATGAACATACAACACTCCTAGAACTACTGTTACAGGTGAGCAACCTGCGTTTCTAGGGACGTGGATATGTTGTTCTATCCACACTTCTGGCAGACTCCTAGCAGTTCTCCAGCAGAAGGGAGGCAAGGCGCACACCCCCTACTTAGGAAATAAGGATTGGAGAACTGAGGCCACAAAACCAGCATTCCAGCATGACTGTAAGTCAATGTGGTAATGGGAAATTAAAGTGTATGCTGACTTCCAGGTAGCAGCCCTGCAGATTTCCTGGAAAGGGACGTCCCTAGAAGCAGCCACCGACGTAGCAGCATGGTGGGTAGAATGAGTCCCTAAGCCCTTCGGGAGGCTCACTACCCACCAGCCTATAGCAGAGATCAATGCAAGAAGTGATCCACCTGCCAATCATCTCCTTGGCTGCAGGTCTGCCAGGTGCGACTTCACCGTAGGTGACAAACAGCTGGTGAACCTCTCCCCGAACTCCAGTCATGCGCTTTTTGTAGTAAGCGAATGCTCCCCTCAGGTCCAAAATCTGGAGCCGGTGTTCTCTGAGGTGCGATTCGGGAAGAACACCGGAAGAGTCATCACCTGATTCAGGTGAAACTCCGACACAACCTTCGGGAGTTCTTCGGGTTAGGGCGCAGGACAACCTTGTCTCTGTGGAAGACCAGGTAAAGAGACTCCACCAAGAGCACATGGAGCTCACTGATCCTTCTGGCTGACGTGATGGCCACCAAGAAGGCGGTCTTCCACAACAGGTAAGACCTCTCACACCTGTGCATCAGTTCGAATGGCTTGCCCATGAGCGTCGTGAAAACCAGCAACAGATCCCGTGGTGGCAGTGGTTCACACACCAGAGGGGAAATGTGATCTAAGCCTTTGAAAAAGCACCAGACCACCGTCTCCTGCGCCGACTGCTGACCGACCCGCCCCACACCCAGTAAGCAGAGATGGCTGCCAGGTGCACCTTAAGGGTCGTCGACCGAAGTCCCCCTTTGGAGAGAGAGAGAGAGAGAGACCACAAGTAGTCCAAAATGCTAGCCACTGGACAGGACAATGGGTCCAGCCCCTGCCCCAATATCAAATGGAGAATCACTTCCATTTGAAGAAATAGCATTTTCTGGTTGATTCCATTCTAGATGCTTCCACCACAGTGAGGACATCTTTAGAGAGGCCCAAAGCCTGGAACTCTAGCCGATCAGGAAAGTACAGTTACGTAAGAACTTACCGTAACAGTAGATCTTCGAGAACAGCTCTTGCAGCAGGTTACACCATTAGGACCGAAGGCGCCAGGCGCCAGGACCCCACGGAAAAATTCTAGCTAGCTAACTACAGCGGGGACCGCCCCCGACGTCGGTCCCGCCTCCGACGTCAGGCGTGGTACAAAAGGGGGCGGTCCCGCCAGATTCCCCAGTTCTCCCGCCGGAGACTTCTTGCCGCAGGCTGACATCAAAATGGGAGACCTAGGATTCGCCGTCAGAAGACAGAAAGATAACAATTCCTGCTCAGAAAGACTGAGCCATGCTTCCTCCAAGGGGGAAGGTGGGCGGGAAGGTACCTGCTGCAAGAGCTGTTCTCGAAGATCTACTGTTACGGTAAGTTCTACGAACTGTACTATCTTACCGAGACACAGCTCTTGCAGCAGGTTACACCATTAGGACTGATTCCCAAGCAGTAACGCTGTCAGAAAATCCGGGAGGAGGAAATTAAAGGATAAAAACCAGGTCCTGAACCTAGGACAGGAGACCCTGAAGTACGGCCAAACCAAAACCAGCCCTTCGCCGAGAGGATGTCCAGGCTATAATGCCTGATAAAGGTATGCACAGAACTCCAAGTGGCTGCAGACATATAGCAAGTGGAAACATTTTGAGCGCTGCAAAGGAAGTAGCCACCCTCTAGTGGAATGACCCCGACTGTACTGGAGGGCTTTTGTTTGATACCATAACAGTGAGAAATACACTGGACAAGCCAGCAGAAAGGGACTGTTTGGATACTGATTGGCCCATCATTCTCTCAGAGAAGGAAATGAAAAGCTGCTCAGAACTACGAAAGGACTGAGTTCTGTTGAGGTAAAACCTCAGGCTGCGGTGAACATCCAGGGTATGGAGCAGAGCCTCTCCTCTATTAGAGTAGTTCGGGAAGTAGACCGGAAGGTCGATATCCTGGTTCAGAGTGAGTGAAGAAACCACCTTAGGCAAGAATTTAGGGTTCGTCCTCAGGGATACTCTGTCCCGGTGGAAAACTAAATAAGGCTCTTTGCACATGAGAGCGTGAAGTTCAGAAATTCTTCTTGCCGAGGTAACAGCAACTAAAAACAACGTTTTCCACGACAGAAAACGTAGCTCGCAATCCGCGGCAGGTTCAAAGGGGGAAGCGTGAGCTGTTCAAGGACAAAAGCAAATCCCATGGAGGCACAGGGTCTCTAATAGGAGGCCTAAGGTGCAACACTCCCAAGAAATTCTCGAGAGGCCCACCTGAGCCACTGTATCGATTTCCCCACCAGGAGGTAAGTCGGAAATGGCACAGAGGTGCACTTTAATAGAGGAGTAGGCTAGACCCGAATGAAAGAGGGAGAGCAAATATTCTAATATTACTCCCACAGGACAACCTAGTGGGGAAAGCCGGTCGCGACCAATACATTAAAAACGGGCGCCATTTCATGGCGACGCCGCATGCGTTGTCGGCTTTCTGGCTGCAGAAGGGATCTGCAACTCTTACAGACCCCGTGACGCTAAAATGGCTATGTCTCTAGGAGCCAAGCATGCAAGTTCAAGGAACGAGGTCCGGTGGACAAGGAACCCTCTTCCTGAGACAGTAAGGGGAGCTGAGCGGTAACGGGAGTGGGGGTTCCCAAGATAGTTGAATCAACAAAGGAACCAAATCTGTCTGGGCCAAAATGGGGCCACTAGGATCATTATTGGCTCGTTCTGCGCAGTTTGAGAAGAACTCTCTGGATCAACGGGAAAGGAGGGAAAGCGAGAGGAATCTGTTGGCCCAGGAGAGGATAACGCTGCCTCGCCAGAAAACACCAGGCCCTGGATCTAGCGAGCAAAAATTGGGCAGTTTTATGCTGGATGGGAGGCTAACAAGTCTAGATCTGGAGTTCCCCATCAAGAAACAGATCCTCTGCTACCTCCTGAAGGAGTTCCCATTCAGGACTCTGGCCTGAGAACCACTCAGGCCGCCTGCAACCGTGTTGTCCACTCCGGGAACGCGTAAAGTGATCGGATTCTACCGGTCTGATTACCCAATCCCACACTCTCATGGCCTCCTGCAAAGGGGGTAAGAGGTGCTCCCTGTTTGTTGAGGTAATACATCACCGCCTGTTGTCTGTCTGAAGTAGAAGAGTACACGTGGGATAACTGACTGAAGCAAGCCTGCAGGGCATAGAGGACCGCCTCATTTCCAGCACGCTGATGTGAAGGTGAGCTTCCATCTGGGTCCACGTATCTGGACTTTACCCCGCCCAGGTGTGCCCCACCCAAGACCGGAAGCGCCTGTGGTGAGGGTGACCGGGACGGCGCAATGAACGGGACGCCTGATGAGAGCGTAACTTCGGTTAGCCACCACTGCCAGTCTTGAATCACTGAATTCGTGAGTCTGACCGGATGCTGCAAGTGGTCTTGCCTTTGGTCCCATTGCACTTTGAGCATCCACTGAGTAATGCGCATGTGGAGTCTTGCGAAGGGACAGTAGGAATGGCCGCAGCATGTGTCCGAGCAAGCAAAGGACCGACCTGGCAGGTACAACCTTGCTTAGTGATAGGTCCCTTATGAGGATCTGATGCGCTCCGGCTCTGTCGGCCGGAAGAAAAGCTTTCTCCCGAACAGTGTCCAGAACTGCTCCTATGAACTGCAGTTTCTGCGACGGTACCAGGAGAGACTTCTCTAATTTATGAGGATGCCCAGGGATCGAACAGATCCTGGGTGCTCTTGATTGCAAGAAGCAACGCTCTCTGAGGCGCCATGAGAAGCCAGTCGTCCAGGTATCGGAACACGTAGTGGCCCTGTCTCCTCAGAGACGCTGCCACGACTGCCATGCACTTGGTAAAGACCCTCGGTGTGAAGACAGTCCGAAAGGAAGGGCTCGGAACTGAAGGTGGTGGTCGAGAAATCAAGCGCAGGAACCTCCTGTGCGCCTGGAGCCATAGGGATGTGCAGGTATCCTGCATGTCTAGAGACGCTAAAAGGCATCCTGTTTGAGCATGGGGATAAGACCTGGAAGGGTCACCATGCGGAATCTCTTGTAAGTGACCGACATTGAGGTCGCTGAGGTCCAAGATTGGACGGAGGTCCCCTGTTTCTTGGGAACCAGGAAGAAGTGGAATAGTATCCTAGTCCTCCTGGTTCTTCTGGGACGACTTCTATCGCCTCCCTTCGTAGTAGCGCCGAGTACTCTTGCCAGATCAAGGCTTTGTGCTGACCCTGATACCGGAGAGCAAAGGAGGCCTCGAGGGTGGCTTTCCTGCGACCCTATAAAGTGGCCTAGACTGACCAATTGGAAGAACCCACCTGTCGGTGGTAATGGCCTGCCATCCCGCAGGAAGTTCACAATGTGACCCCGACTATAAACTCCCGCTGATCCCGAGGGGCGGGGCGGCAAGGAGTCAGGCTGTGGCGGCAGATGGA
Organism: Neoceratodus forsteri; assembly: GCA_016271365.2. Classification (NCBI taxonomy): domain Eukaryota; kingdom Metazoa; phylum Chordata; order Ceratodontiformes; family Ceratodontidae; genus Neoceratodus; species Neoceratodus forsteri. Next base: position 1,068,073,387 of record CM057456.1, read on the forward strand.
CCCGCTGGCTGGGCCTGCCTAGGAGAACGCCACCTCGGGCTGGCGGGTGTTTGCCCTGGGCTCATTAAAACCAGAGCCCTCTGAGGTGCAGCGGAGTGGGTCTGTTGCCTTTGCGCTCCGCAAGACGAAACGGCTTTGTTCCTACGAAAGGAACCTGAAGCTTAGGTCGGTACATGGCCTGAACCGACCTTACCGCCTTTCCCGCCTCTTGGGTTTGGTAAGGATCTTTTCTGTAGGATTACCTAACAATACTTTTCCTCAAAAGGGGCGCCCAAGATGTTCTTTTGGACATCCGGGTAAAACCCGGAGACGCTGCAACCAAGAGTGTCTCCGGAGGCAAACGCCAGAAGCTGCTGCTCGGGTCGAGAGTCCGCCGGAGTCATACGCTGCTCTTAGCACTTGGGTCCCCACGTTTGAACTCCGCACGGAGGAGCTGGAAGCATCTCCTCCTTCTGCTCACCTTGGCATCTTTTCAGCCGCCCAGACCCTGTTCCTAAAGGCATCTGGAACTGAACCATGTGGGTTAAATAGTTCAGGATCTGATGGCGCAGGTAGCGGAAGCATACGTGGCGCCTACCCAATGCGCTCCAGTTGTTTGACTTCCGTCCGGTGGCAGGGTGCTCAAATGTTGTGGCCTCTGTGACCGGTCATGTGAGCTGTGATGACCAGAGAATCGGCCTGAGGATGCTGCGTCAAGTACTGGTCGTCCTTAGGAGCCTTGTACAAGCGATCAGCTTTCTTGGTCTCGCCGGGAGGCGAGTGTGGGCGCTTCCACGCAGGCCTTGGTGACGCCCACGAAGTGTCAACCAAGGGTGGTACCACCACAGGCTTTGGGGTCCTTTTGTCAAGATATTTGGCAAGTCGCACTCTTTCGGGTCTAAGTCTTCAGTATCCCATCCCATGTTCTCTTGTATATGTCTCATATCAAGGAACAGGGATCATCCGGAGGAGATCTAGGCATCTCACGTGGGTCCGGAGAAGGGATGGAGAGTGGAGATGGGGATCTAGAGGTGGAGTAGTCTGATCCCGTGTCCTCCTGCTGAAGGCGGACGTCGGCGGCCTCCTGGATCTCTTGGGGCTGGGGTGATCCAGAAGAGGATTTCGACGGAGGTCTCCGCTTATCAGGTCTCCTGGGAGGGGTCCAGGCCCTGGGAGGAGGAACACGGCCCGCCACCCCGGCGGCAAGGGGGGCAGGAACCGAGAGGAGGAGGAGGAGGAGGAGGAGGAGGGGAACCATGTCTTTTAATGGTATCCCACCAGTAGGTGAACAGATCTTTCACCTCCACTAGAGAGAGGCCCGACGACGGCCCGGTGCCGGTGGGCGGTCGCCGGGTCCCGCGCCGGGCTCCACAGGGGCTCTGGTAATGGCGAGGGATCCCTTGGGAGTACCCACGGACCGGGTCGCCGCTGGTCCTCGGGCTGCTCTAGGTCCTCCTCCGAGAGGCTCCTGGACCGATGTCGGTCGGAGGCAACAGGGCCTTCTTCTTTCAGGAGGGGGGGCGTGCGGTCCCTACCGGGCGCGCTGATGTAATGGCCGGCGCCGGTCGCCGGCCGACGGCGGCTCCAGGGAAGAAGGGCGCATGGCTGGACGGCTGTCGAGCCGGCGCCTGGGCTAGCAGGCCTTTTTAGGCGTGAGCCCAACGCCTTATGTGGAGGCACCGACGAAGACCTGACGCCGGGTACCGAGGAGCGGAACCCGACTTATGGTGGTGATGGTGTCGTTCCTCGGATTCTCATGGGCCCCTGAAGGGGAGGAAGGCTCATGGATTTCTCCTGAGATGAAGGTTTCTTGATTGCAGCCGGGAGATTTCAACCGGAGCTACGGGACTCGAACCCTAGAAGGACCTAAGGGGCCTTCTCCTCTCTCTTCTCCGCGTGCTTGTGGACCCTGGAGCTTCTTGAGACATGGTCTTCAGTTGTTCCTCCAGAAGAAACGCCTGCAAAGCCCTCTGACGCCGGATCCTGGTACGGCTGTTGAACCTTGGCAAGAAGGGCAGGCCCGGTATCGTGGTTCGGGCCTAGGCACCGGACGAGGCCGTGTGGGGTCCTTGAACGGGATCTGCTTTCACAAGCGCATCAAGGATGGCCCGGGTTGGTGATGACATCAAGATCTTGCTTGAAGAGGTCTGAAGATTTTCGAAAATTTTATCGAAAAGAACTATTCACGTCGCGCCGCTAGACTGGTAACCCGAAGGGGTCAGGTAGCTAAGTCGACGGCGGAAAAGAACTGGGGAATCTCGTGGACCGCCCCTTTTGTACCACGCCTGACGCCGAGGCGGACCGACGTCAAGGTCCCCGCTGTAGTTAGCTAGCTAGAATTTTTCCGGGTCCTGGCGCCTGGCAGCTTCGGTCCTAATGGTGTAACCTGCTGCAAGAGCTGTGTCTCGAAGTAAGATCTAGGCTGTCAGGTGCAGGGATTGAAGGTCCAGGTGGAGTACCTTCCCCCGACTGATGGAGAGCAGGTCCAAGTGTAGTGGAAGATGCCTTGGGAGCCTGTTGCTGAGGAGATCGGAGTACCAAAACTGGCGGGGCCAATCCAGAGCCACCAGGATCACCTTGTCCCTCCTGCCCTTGAGTAGCACCTTGTGGACCAAGGAAAGTAGAGGGAAGACATAGAAGAGGCCTGGGGTCAACGGCCTCGAGAAGGCATCCCCCTGCAGAGAGCCCTGCTGAGAGGGGTGGGCACAATATAGCCTCAGCTTTGCGTTCTCCCTGGAGGCGAACAGGTCCACCTGAGGGGTGCCCCACTGGGAGAACAGGCTGTGAACCACCTCCGGATGGAGACACCACTTGTGAGACACCTCGCCCACTCAGCTGAGGACGTCCACCAGCTGACAGGAGGCTCCTGCCACATGAATGGTTAGGAGACACACCTCCAGGCTGTGCACGAGGGTCCATACGCCGAGAGCTTCCTTGCACAAAGCAGGGAGTGCGTCCTGCCCTGCTTGTTGAGGTAGTATATGGTTGTGCTGTTGTCCGTCTGGACTTGAATCACTTGACCCAAAACAAACTGAGCGAATGTGGTCAGTGCCAGCCGAACTGCTCAGAGCTCCAGCAAGTTGATGTGGTATCAGGACTCCTCAAAGGTCCAGAGTCCGTGGACTCTGTTCCTCCAGATGGGCACCCCAGCCCATGAGAGAGGTGTTGGTCGTCAGGATGACCGCTGGCTCAGAGCGGACAAACGGGATCCCTTCCTGCAGATGCTCTGGAACTAGCCACCACTGGAGGGCGTCCCACATCTTCTGGGTCACAGTGACCAGCTGGTCGAAGTGACCTTTGCGCTGAGACCACTGGCTGGCCAGCTCCCATTGCAGGGAGTGCATATGCCATTGAGCCCATCGGACCACGCTGGTGCAGGCCGCCATGTAACCCAGAAGGTGCAGGAAGTCCCAGGCAGGGTGCAAGTGCCCAACCAGAAATGATCGGGCAAAGGAAGAGAGAACCTCTGCCCTGTCCGCCGGGAGCCGGGCTTTGGCTCGGCAAGAGTCGAGCTCTGCCTCGATGAAGCTGATCACCTGTGAGGGCACGAGTTCCGACTTGGCCTTGTTGACTAGGAAACCAAGTTGGATGCAGGTCTGGATAGCCAGGTCCTTGGACTACTCCACCTCCTGCCTGGAGGGACCTGCTATCAGCCAGTCATCCAGGTATGGGGTACAACTGGACCCCTCGGTGCCGCATGTAGGCTGCCACCACTGCTATGCATTTGGTGAAGATCCTAGGGGCCAAGGAGAGGCCAAATGGCATGACCTGGAATCTCCTTGGCGCAGCATGGGAAGCAACCCCTTGGATGTCACCATCCTTAACCTTCTGTACTCTATAAAGATGTTCAGTTGAGTAAGGTCCAAGATGGGACGATGGTCCCCTGTCTTCTTTGGAACTAGGAAGAAGTGAGAATAGTAACCCTTGCTCCTCTAGGATTCTGGTACTACTTGAATTGCTCACTTTGACAGGAGGGCCTGAGGGTCAGACCAATATGTGTGGGAGGTGAGTGAGATGGGAAGAAAATGGAAAACTGCCACTCGGCTGACCAGATCCCCCCACCCCACCAAGCCCTTGAGTAGCCTCCAAGAGCAGATCCCCCATCACGCACCCAGTATGGACTTGGACCCTATTTCCCCTCCCGTGGGCCCGGCACAGGGGTACCTCAGGTCGATCAAGGCACAATATGGGGGCAGATGGTGGATGGCACTGGGGATAAAGCGGCGGGATGGGGGTCCACTGGTGGCCTGAAGGAGCTCCCGGCCGAGGGCATGGGAGGTACATAAAAAAAATTCACAAAGTCTTGATGGATAACCTGGCCCTCTTCCAAAATTTTCTGTTGCATTTTGAATAGACGCATTGGAATTATAAGGCACTGAAGACCAACTCCTTCAACTCCTTCAAAAACTGCTCCTTTCAGTCACTGAAGTATCTTGTTCAGACAGGGACATGTTCAAGGTCTGGGGGAGCAAGGGCAGTACAGACCTAGGACTGAAAGTGACCCCTACAGCAGTACCGTAATGGCATCAGGGTAGATGGGGAGAGTTTGGGGGAATTTAGGTCAAGGAACATAAATGATGCATGTAAAAAAAACCAAAAAAAAAAACCAGTAGTCTTGATAAAGGAGTAGAGTCAAGGAAATACAGAAAACACATAGTACCTCCAAATTTCTAAAAGCAAATTACTATATACATATATTATAGGGGCACGACTGTGCCCCTATACTTAGTGATGAATAGCCTGTTTAATGTTAACCCTCAAATTTTGCACTTTAATAACTTTGCAACCGATCAATAGATTTGCACAAAATTTGGCATACGGTGTCCCGTGGGGTAAATCTCTTGATGTGACAAGGTTTGTTCCAGTTAGATGTGCGGATTCTGAGATCCGGATTGTTATAAAACCTTAAAAGTCGCCTTTTTTGCAGTTTTTTCCTCGTCTTGCGTCTAGAAAGTGTGGCATTTTGGTGTGATTTTTCTATGGTAGATAGAGTTTTGGTAAGAGAACTGCCATGCTTCGTTTGGTGAAAAAATATTAATATTAATTAAATTAATTAACAGTAATTAAATAGCCGGCCCGGTGGCACTGAGGGCTGAGGCGCTGGTCACCTGCACCGCACACCACGCTGGCGACCGGTGTTCAGGAACAAGCACAGGTCCTCAGGGGTTGGTAGGGGAGGAGAGGGATCAAGCGTCGATGGACTGCTCTTCCTCTCCGGGGTGGGGGAGTCCTCGACAGTGTGTGGTGCCCCTGGCAGAGGCTGGGGACGAGATGCATGCTATGCTCTGGGAAGAGTTGGGGGCAGACGCTATGAGAGGGAGCACGTGGACACGCATTCTCCGCCAAGGCTACTACATGCCCACCGGCTCAGAGGGAAAAGAAAGAGGAAAAATTACAACCTTGTTGAGCGGCTTGATGGCCGTTCGAAGATCTCTAACTCTGAGGCGTGCCTGATCTGCATCCATTTCGGGTGGGTGAACTGGGGGCTTCCCACCACCCCGCTGCAGGGGGTAAGCCGCAGGGGACAAGGCAGACCTTGAGGGAGTGCAGGAGAGTGGACAGCGGCTAGATATCCCGGTGGAGTTGCCAGGCAGAAGGGAGCAGACAAGGTGTGCCTTAGGAGGAATAAAACAGTAATTAAATAAATTGATTATTTTAATATTAATAAAAACTATTAATCTGCTGCAAAGCTATTCAATTTTTAAGTTCCCATTGTTTTCAATGGGAAGTTCGCTGTCCAGATTAGAGGGACAAATTTCCACAAAGAATTGACCTCGCTAAAAAGGATTCTTTCTTGCAAGACCTATTCCTTTTTCAAAATATGTTTCTGTACCGGGTACATGAGGTGGGATAATAAGATGACTGTGCAGACAATTTGGTCACTGTTGTCCTATAAATGGAAGCGTAGACTAGAAGGGCCCTGTGCTTCCACAGCTTCATAAATTTTCAGCTTGGGCTTTTTGGGACCCCACCTCATGAACTCTGATACTGTCATTTCATTACTCGGTCCCTAAAGCTGATTTCGCGCAGTGACCACGAGATTACCTTACGGATCCCATTAACAAAACGACAGTGACAGTGTTCATAAAGTGAGGTCACAAAAAGGCCATGCTGAAAATTTGGTGCAAAAATACAAAAAAATGGCAGAGATAGCACCATACGTTCAAAACGCCATTGACAGCCATTATACATCACTTACCTTGGTTCTTCAGTTCGCTTTTTTGTTTTTATTCAGTATACTTTTTGCCTCTTGGTTGCTATTCCTTCAGCACCACCCCCCCCAGCACCCACCTCACTTCCCTTGTGCCTTACCTCCAAGATACCCCCTGGCTTGCCCCCCAGGGTGGGGCCACGGCACCTTATCAGGCCTGTCTACCATGGGGGAAGGGGTCGACTACTGCAGACACTGCCTCCCTGACTCCCCTTCCCAGGGCAGGGTTCAGGGCCTGGAGATGCCATCCGTGGAGCCGTAGACAGGTTGAGGGAGAGTAGGAGCAATTGAGGCTAGGAACTGAGGCAGCCGTCATCCTCGGCAGCCAACGAGTAGTTTTTCCTGGGGGCAGGGACATGCAATGACATCCAGTGTCCGCCCCACACCCCAGAACATTCAGGTACCAGCTGCTGCGGTACCCCAGGCCTTCACCAGGGGTCCGTCAAGCACTGAACACACTCCCCTCCCTCCCCCAGAGAAGGACAGCAGTCCTCAGGATGCTCCATCCTTCTCCCCCCTGGCCAGCCTTCCGATGCCCTGGGTCCATTCCCGAACCTGGGTCACTAGCGTCACAAGCGGAAATCCAACCACTGACAGGCCAGCACAGTTCGGCTTTGAAGAGTGCAGTCATGTCCAGGTCCACAGAAGATGACAGCTGACGGATCTCTGATGCCAAGTATGGGGCAAGGGGGTGGTAGGGGTTGCTCAGTGGCAGGGTCGACATGGGGAAGGGGGAAGACTATGAATGACCATTTTTCCAGTGTTTAGATTAAAAAAAAAAAAAAAAAAAAGCCAGGGGACTGTTTTCTTTTTTTACATGTACATCTATGCAATATTTTGGGCCACTGGGGTGGGCTCCCCAGTGTCCCACATTGGCGGGGGGGGTGGAATTCTACTGCCGACACAGGGATTGGGCACCCCGATGTCAGCAGAAACATTTAAAAAAAATATATATAATTTGGGACATTGGGAGTGGGCTCCTCAGTGTCCCACACTGGCGGGGGGGGTGGATTTCTACCGTTGACACAAGGATTGGGCACCCCAATGTCAGCAGAAATATTTAAAAAAAATATATATATAATTTGTGACACTGGGAGTGGGCTGCCCAGTGTCCCACACTGGCGGGGATTTCTACCACCGACACAGGGACTGGGAACCCCGATGTCGGCAGAAACATTTATTTTTTTCTATAAAACATGTCTCTGTCCCCTTGGAGGCGATAAAAGATCCTTTTATTAAGTAAACACCAACGAACGTCTACCTAAACGGGAGCTGAGGAGTATGACTCTGGCCTTATTTTGGCCAAAAAATGGCCAGGAAAGATTTTGGCCATTTACGGGGTCCGATGTTTGTTTTTTTTAAATTCATGTAGAGCTGCAGATTTGGCGGGTATTTCATGAAATAGTCCATAAATTTGTAGCAGTTTGGGCACAACAGTGCTGTTAGTTGTTAAAACTGCCGTAAATTTGCTAGACACTACTAATGGCCGAGTGGCAGAAATATATTTCCAGCCACTATTTACAAAAACTAAGGCCAGAATTGTGTTCCTCGGGCCCCATTAGGTAAACTCAACTGTTGGTGGTTACCAAGGGACAGCATTTTTTGAATGACAGCATTTTTTCCCGTCAATAACTGAAAACAAGATGGCAGCAGCACACTACTGAAACCATTTGCGGCATTAAAAAGTGCTTTAGCGAAATCAGAAACTGCTTTTGCGTAGAACATATATTTTTTCCCACAGGCTAGAATGGGAAACTTATAGATTACTATTTTTTCACGAAACCTTCAAAAGGCAAATCTATGGCCCCGACCCTATATATCCTAACAATTTCAGACCAGACCCCAAAGCCCTTTCAGAGATGCAGCTGAGCAAAGAATCTGCACCTAAATGGTAAATTACATATTTTTTGGCACTCCACAGCTCCGCAAACACACCACCAAACTGAACGAAACTTTCCAGATCCAGAGATCTATGGTGCCACAGAGCGCATGAACAATTTTGGGCATATCGGTCCTACGGTTGCAAAGTTATTAAAGTGCTAAATTTCAGGTTTAACATAGAAGTGGCCACGCAACCCTAACTATACTGGCACTACTGTGCCAGTATAATATGCATCTGTACCTAATTAACACTGTATCTCCAGCTAGATTGCCTCCCCCCATTGCTTAACACGAGCGTGCCCGGCCTCGGGCCATAGACAGCTCCTGCGTCCAATCCGCTTGCTGACCTAAAGGGCAGCGGCGCTCAAACTCATCCCCAGGAGGATCCTATAGTAACAAGTGCTACCAAGACCACCTCCCTCCAATACGCTGTCGCATCTATCCTTGGGGTAAGATATCTGATACCCTACAAGTTTGGGTAGTGCTGACCAGCGGCTCACTGTAGTAATTAATTGGCCACACCACTGACCTGATCTGTCAGGGACTCGGTGCCTGACGAGGCTGGTTACTACTCTTAAGTTGAGCACGGTGGGCTCAGGAGAACTTATTCCCAGGGGCCCAACCATCCCTACCGCCCATACATCCCTCCTCCCCACCCGGCCTCCTCACCAGCATGATGCCCTCTATGCTTGAACCCCCCTCTCTTGGCTGCCCAAACAGAGGGCTCCTACTGGCCGTCCTGTACCTCCTCTTCCTACACTGGGCAGATAGGACTATAAGCACAGGAGAACAGGACCTGAGAAGTCCCCCCAAACTGGACATTCCCCCACGACATTCTTGGGACCACTACACCCTCCCTCTTAATAACATGGAGGCGCTTCTGACTGCCCATGTATTCTGCAGGAGAGACATCCTGTACTCAACTCTACTCACTGCTAAACAGAAACTCTGGACTAAGTCCTTACCCCTCAGTCGGCTTCCTTCTCTTTGTCTCCTTGCTACCCTCCTGCTCATGGCAGGGGACATCCAACCAAATCCTGGTCCCCCTCCTTATGATCTTCTGGTCTCCTCCTCGGTGGACCCGCACTGAGCGGCCAATAAGCGCCTGAGGATTGCGCACATGAATATATGTAGCCCGGGACCCAAGATGCAGGAACTTCAAGCCTGGCTGGACCGGTACAACCCGGACATCCTGGCCGTATCGGAAACCTGGCTCAAGCCCCACATACCCTCCCACGAGGTTGCAGCCGTAGGATACCTCTCCCATAGACAAGATAGACTGAGAAAAAGGGGTGAAGGGGTCCTAATCTACACAAGAGACACCCTTAACTCAGTGAAGGTCAACCTGCTACAGGCCACTAGTATGGAAGGTGAATCGATCTTCATTCGCATCACCCTTGGCCCATGTAAGCATCTCAACACTGGATGCGTATACAACCCCCCAACCAATGTGCGCTCATCTCTGGAGGTGGTCCTAAGGGACATCTCCGATGAGGTCATCTCTGAGCTAATCATCCTGGGGGACTTCAATCTGAATTGGGCCCCGAAAGACAATCCCTCCCTACTATGGCTGGTTCAGGAAGCTAACCTTACGCAGGTCATCACAGGGCCCACCCGAATGAACTACAAAACGGGTAACCATTCCACACTTGATTGGGTGCTTACTAGCAAACCCACCAATACAAAGGCTGGCACCCTAGTGGATGCCCTGAGTGATCACTCCCCAATCTTCTGCTCCTGGAAAACAGGGCCCCCAGAATCCCCCCGCAAATACTCGCGACACGGGACTACTCAAACTATCAATCTGAACACTTGATTGGCTGCCTAAACAGGATTAATTGGAGCCCAATCAAACTACTCCCCACACTGGAAGAGGCTACGGCCTTCTTCCAGGGAGCCATCATTATGGTTGCTGACTGCTTGGCCCCTTTGAAGAAATTCTGCACCAAGGGGAGCTGCTACAAGTGGATCACCCCTCAAGTGAAAACACTGATGAAAACTAGGGACACTGCTTGGAAAAAATACAAGCTCTCCTCCCTATCGGCTGACCTAAACCGCTATAAGACGCTGAGAAATAAGTGCAAACTGGCCATCAAAGTGGCAAACGAGACTACCACACAGATCTACAGAAAAAGAACCTAGGCAACCCTAGACTCTTTTGGGCTCACATAAACGGGCTTATAAAGGGGAGCGGGAAGACCACTCACTGCCCCATAGAGGTCAATGGCCAATTAACTAACGACGACCCTAGCATCGCCATGGCTCTCAACCGCCAGTTCACAAACCTGGACCTGTTCAAAGCGGACTTGCCACCCCTCTTCCAAGTCTTGAATGATCCCACCCCCCAAAGCCTGGACCGCCCAACCTTCCACATCCGGCTTGTAAGACCAGACGAAGTCCTCCAGTTACTAAAGTCCCTCAAAATGTCGGAAGTTAAGGGACCCGATGGCATCCTCTCCCCCGGATACTAAGGAAAGGAGCCCCTGCACTTGCCAGGCCCCGCACATGGCTCCTCAATCGATCCCTTATCGCAGGTGCCATCCCGGAACAATGGAAACTGGCCTATGTAGTCCCCATCCACAAGGGTGGTTCAAGGGAGACTACCAACAATTACAGGCCCATTTCCCTGCTATCTAGCCTTGGTAAGATTCAAGAGAGACTAATTTATGGACAACTCCGGGACTACCTAGAGCTCCACCATTTACTTGCCCCCTCCGAGCACGGTTTCAGAACAAATCATGGGACTGACATCGCACTTATCAAGTTCTCCACTGATGTTCTCAGAGAACTGGACAAGGGATCCCCCACCGGGGCAGTCTTCATTGATCTTTCCAAGGCTTTTGACCTTGTAAACCACAACCTGCTCCTTACAAAACTGAGCCAGGTCAGGTTAGACAGCCACTCCCTATCGTGGTTCAACAGCTACCTCATAGGGAGGACACAGAGGGTAAAATGGAAAGACTCCCTGTCGGAGCCTCTCCCCCAACGGATGGGGTGCCCCAAAGATCTATCCTTGGCCCCCTTCTCTTCTCTCTTTTCACAAACGATCTCAGTAAACACTGTGGGGGTAGCTCAGTGGTACAGCATGCGGATGACGCGGTCATCTACCACCCTTCCTCTAATCTGGGAGATCTCTGCTCCGGGCTACAGGAAGACCTGTGTTCCCTTGAGCAATGGCTTGTCACCAACAGAATGATCATTAACCCTCCCTAACAAGGCCAAGGCCATGCTATTTGACCCAAGAACCCTCGGCCGGGACAGAAGCCCACATCTCAGGCTGATGACCAAATCAGGAAAAAGACTTGAGGTGGTTGAATCGATAAAATACCTTGGCCTCACCCTGGATCAGTGCTTCTCCCTCAAGGATCATGTCGAGCAGGTAACCAAAAATATTCATGCCAAACTCGGGACCTTGTATAGGCTGAAAGACCAGTTGATACCCACAGCCAGGGCCTCCATCGCCACAAGCGTCCTCTTCCCTACCCTCTACTAAGCAGCCCGGTGATGCAGGGAGCTGCCAAACAAGAGATGAACAGATTACAAGTTCTCTATCAAAAGGTGGCTCGCTTCGCCACCCTATCCGGCTCCCGGGCTCACCACTGTGACACACTGTCCCAACTAAACTGGCCCTCCAATACCCCCTACTCTGCCACACTCAAACTATTCAGTCCATCCCCTCCTCCCAGCCTCACTGGACTCACTGCCCAAAAGAGAAACCCTAGGCTCCTCAGAACAACGGACAGAACCCTCCTCACAGTGCCAAGGGTTAGAACCAAGGCAGGGGGTAAGTCGTTCGCCATCACAGTGCCCACCCTATGGAACTCCCTGCCCCCTGGTGTTCAGGATGCTACCTCTACCCACACCTTCCGCACAAGGCTGAAGGCTCATATGATGGTCACCTCCATATGCAACTGCTAAAGTGAGAGGCTCCTAAGTGGAAGCCCACCCCCTCTCCCTCATATGGAAATAGCGACTATCACTGCACCCCATCTAAATAGCACTGCACCCCATCTGTAGAGCTTACCCAGGAAATGTTAACTGCTAAAAAGCTACTATGTCTTACCTCTTAAATGTAACTGCTGAAAAACTACTATGTATTATTTTCCTCGCTGTCTAGTGTAATGTACCTGTGCTGTATGCTACCCCATGTATTATTCCATGCAATTCCCCAGGTTGCCCCTGAAAAAGGGACCTTCGGGGCCCAGCGGGCTTACCCAGTTATCAAAATTTAATAAATAAATAAATAATGCATCAGTTAGGGTTCAACAGACAAAAGTAGGGAAATGTGGCATTAGAGTTTCCAGCCCTAACACCCCATCCCAAATCCTGCACAGACCAACCGTGGGGTGGCGCTGTCTTGGGGACACCAACCCTACAGCTCGGTCAGCTGAATAGCGCAGTGGTACAGTTACCGCTTGCCATCCAGATGACCTGGATTCACACCCCGAACCCAGAATGTCTGGTGCCAGTGAGGTGGGGTTCAGGCATCCACTGGACACCTCCTGCCTCGGGGAAGGAGGGCACCTCCTTCTGCTGCACGACCGCCCACTGGTGACCAAGGGGGAGGGAGGAGTTGTGCGGAAAGGAATAAGTGGTCCCTTTGGGGTGGCCTTATGTCAGCACATACCCACTCTTCAGACAGCTGCCCAGTCATCCCATGCCCACAGTGGGGCCAGCAGGAAAGCACCGAAGGTGGGGTAGGGGTCACCCACCCTTCCGATAGCCTCGACAGGCATCTCGCCAAGGCCACCTCTCAGGACCTTGTCCTGGGGTGAGGGAAGGAAAAGGGAATAAAATCCCCAGCAGCTCGGGGCAGATGAAGCCACCCAGCCGCGCCCCCCCCCCCCCACGGCAGGGTCTCCTCGACTCCTCCCACACCTCGCCGGCTCCACCCCATGGGCCACAACTGTCGAGTGAAGTATGTTCCTCCCAGTTTGTGGGAGACCTGGGGGGTCCTGCTCATAGGGGATAAGCTGTGGGTTACAGTCGGGTTATCCGGAAGGTTGTTGAGCAAAGGCTGGTGTTGGTCTGGATCATCATGTGGTGGGTGGAGGGCTTAGGCAGGTGGAAGAGGGTCCCAGCAGCTGGCGAGGCAAAAATGGGGACAAAAAAAAAAAAAAAAAAAAAAAAAAAACTTCTCATCCCATTCTCCTATGCTATACCCATGTCACCTTATTTTGTACTGAAATGGGGTGAGCGTTAGGGGTTGACAACCCCAAGACAGCCCCCCTGCCTGTTGGTTTGTGCAGGGTGGGGGATGGGGTGTTAGGGTTGGAGACCTTAACCGGTAGGAGCCTTGGAGGGGCCAGCCATCATCCTGTCCAGGGGAGGTATTTCCTGCTTTTCTTCCCCTTATGCCCAGGGCCCCAGACGCAGACATGCATGCACGTGGAGGTGCGCATGCGCCACACTGTCCCAGTAACAGCCTTTTCCTCCCTCCTGGCCTAATGCCTGGCTCCTTCGCGGCCTGTACTGCCCCCTAGCCTCTACCGCGAGGCAGCCAAGAGCCAAGGGAAACCCACATCCCTCCCCAGAGAGGAAAGCTGCCTCTTGGCAGCTCGATCCAGCTCCGCACCCTCCCCCCATGCCGGCCTCCAGCAGCCTGCACTTGCTCGCAAACACTGGTCGCAGGCGTAGCACGAGGAAAGGTGTCCAGCGCCTCCACCCTCATATTTTCCTACTTTTTGAGATAGTATAATTGTATCCTTATTTGCCTGTGGGAGCGCAGGGCCCATCCCTCCACAGATTATATATATATATATCTATATCTATATCTCTATTTATATCTCTAGCTAGGACAACAGTGACCAAATTGTCACCATAGCCATGTTATTACCCCACCTCATGTACCTGGCGCATAAAATTTTTCAAACCCCACCAAAACGCAACTCTACACAAGCGCAATGCCATTCTGCACAAGAAGTGCAAAAACCCATTTTGGCTAGAATTTGAAAAATGACAGCTGTGACATACATGAGGTGATATAATAAGAAGGCTATGTTGAAAATTTGGGTTCAAAATATTTAAAATTTCCAAAGTTACGAGCATGCGTATCGAAATTGCAACAAATAGTCATAACTGTGCCATTTTTAATCATTTTGACCCCAAATTTTCAACATACCCTTCTTATGACCTCACCGCATGTACTCAATACAGAAAATTTTCGAATCCCCACCAAAACGTAATTCTGCACAACTGCAACGCCATTCTGTGCCACAGGTGCGAAAACACATTTTGGCTAAGATTTAAAAAATGACAGCTGTGGCATACATGAGGTGGGGCAATAAGAAGGCTATGTTTAAAATATGGGGTGAAAATACTGAAACTGTCCAAAGTTACAAGTGTGCACAGCAAAATTGAAACAAATGGCCATAATACAGCCATTTTTTGAAATTCTGACCCCAAATTTTCAACATAGCCTTCTTATGCCCCCAAATGAACAATATGACTGTCATTACACAAATCCTACCGGAAAGGTGATTTTGCCAACCAACCATGAAATCACCTTTCCGAAAGGAGTTGTGCAACGACAGTCATATTATATTGTTCATGAGGTGGGTCCCCAAAAGGCCATATGGAAAATTTGGGGTCAAAATCTCGAAAAACAGCAGAGTTACACACAAAAAAAAAATTGAAACCCATATTGAAGCACTTTTACCTTACTTTCTCATACTGCAGTCACCAATTCCAGCAGCAAGACGCGTCTTCGATCGGGAGAGCAGATGTCGAACCTGGGACCTCTTCAGGTAAATGATGGTGTTTTGAGGGTTTTAAGGGTGGTGTGGGGAGGTGGGTGTGGGAGTGATCACCGATGAACTTTTTTTTTTTTTTTTAAACCGGTTTAAAAAAAAAAAAAAAGACATCAAGAGACAGTTTTTTTATTTTCAGGAAAATGACATGGAGAGTAGGGGAAGCCACTGACCACCAATGCCAACAAAAATGAGCGTCAGAGGGTGGGGGGTACCACTAGACACCAGGAGCAGCACTGGACACTTAAAATAAAAAATAAAATAAACATAATAAATTAAAAAATACGTAAAAGCGGGTGGGGTGGGGGTGCCGCTAGACACCAGGAGTTTTCTGGTAGGGTTCAAATGAGAACCCATAAATAAAAACAACACAATAAAACATTTTTCACCAACAGAAATCCTTTTCCATCAATACTTCATAAAGGAATCTGTTTTGGTGAATGGTGAAACTTCTATTTTTCCCTGACCAGATGGCCATGCAGCGAATCCTTTTATACTAAATTCCTTTTTGCCATCCTTTTCCGTCATGGCAGAAAAGGAAATCGGCTGGCAGAAAAGGACTTAATATTTTTCCGCGAACAGATGGCTCTGTTTATGCCAACCAGATGGCCATCAATCTTTTTTCATGACCAGATGGCCATTCTGTGATTCCTTTTTCGCCATGACAAAAAAGGAAGTCAGCGAGTGGCAAAAAAGGAATTCTTTAAAAAAAAAAAAAAACTTTGGAGGGCATACTAAATATCAAAAAACACACAGAGCAGCTCATCAACCCCCAATGACCAAGATGCATGCTTTGATGTCTGCAAAAGACATCGGTGTGCACAGTTATGACAGTTTGGGCCAAAAATAAAAAACTAGATGGTGGCCCACGAAAAAGGATTTTTTTTTGGATTGGCCCATCTAGAAAAAGGATCCTTTTTCTTTAAGGATCCTTTTTCTTCAGAGCAAAATCCTGTTTCTTTCCAGGAATCTATCCTGGAAAGTAAAAGTCCCATTGAAAATAATGGGACCTTAAAAATGCAGTAAATCTGGAATGGATTAATACTTTTTCACCAAATAAATGAGGGGCAGTTCCATGACGCAAGCTCTTTCTACCATAGAAATTTCAGACCAAAATTCAACACCGTCTGTGCACAGGGCGATGAGGGAGGAAAACAAAACTGCATAAAGTGGCGAATTTTAGGGTTTTTGCAATATCCGGATCTCAGAATCCGCACATCCGACTGGAACGAAACGTGGTAAATCAAAAGATCTACCCCACGGGACACAGCATACCCAATTTGGTGCCAATCCATTGAATGGCTGCCAAGTTATTAAAGTGCAAAATTTGAGGTTTAACATTAAAGTGCCTGCTCAACCCTAACTATAGTGGCGCTACTGCACCACTAAAATATATATATCTTCTTTGCAGAAAACTTTGTTAATACACCAGTTAGTGTAAGTCAGTGACACAAAAGTAGGGAAATGTTGTGTTAGCAGCAAAAGTTAAAAACATTAGGGTTTTGGGTCTCCGGAGTCTTGGCGAATCAGTGGTGGGATCTTCCTTGGGGTTGTCAACCCTGATGCTCATCCCCCCCGCAGCTCGTAGCCTCTACTCCGAAATACAAGGTAGAGCTCCAAGCCACTGCCTCATAATGATACACTCTTCAAAGGTAGAGAAGTATATAATGTATGGTAAACGTCAATTAACCACCATACTTAGCAGTCACACAGCTGTTATGCCACTGTTCAGAATTTTCAATACTGTTAACCACACTTCAGAATGTCCAAGCAGTGGCATAACAAAACGGAACACATGAACGCTGCAAGACTGACACCACAGATTGCGACCGCCGGTCTCGGTAAACAATTCAAATCACATTCCATTAGTGGCAGTTTACATTTACCGAGACTAGCGTTTGAAATGGCAGCAGTAAATGTAAGCATGACTGCCTTCTCCGACCGTAGTCATAACAACTGATACTATTAATATACAAAAATGTGTTGTCACTTGCCCCCTTGGAAACCGTGACCTTCACCTCATACCCTCATTCGTTTGGGCCCCAGAAGAAGGAAAAGTGCAATTGTACCCCATAATCCTTAGCAGCATCGCATCCCATAATTCATATCATGCCCATGTGATTGCGACCAACCGCATCGTTTCAGACTATAAAATTAAACACATACTTTTCCAGCAGTCCTGATTCTTCAGTAAGGTAGGAAATACATGTGGATGGGGCAAACAGTGTGTTTTTGACCATACACTATAAAAGATGATAGCTGGGGATCGGGTGATAACCACGCCAAAATCACCTCTCATGGTTGCCAGGGCTACAGTAAACTTCTCGAGCTGCACTCTCGAGGTTTACCATGTTGCCCTAGCAACCACTCTAGGTGATTACAGTGTGGTTATCACCCGATCCTCAGCCATTATCCTCTATGTCTCGCCCCAGCTTGACAACACAGTTTGTTGTACTGTGGGCCCTGCGTGAAGAAAGGCGATCATGTGTGACATTGTTTGCTCCCAGAATATGGTGGGCATTAGGGATGACAACCCCTGAAGAAGACCGCATCACTGATTTGCCAAGATTCCAGAGACAAAAGCCCTAATGTTTTTTCCTTTTGCTGCATGGTGGAGCGGGAGTGGGTCATTAGGGTTGGAAACCCTAACACCATATTTCCCTACTTTCATGTCGTTGAGTTACCCTAACTGGTGATTTAGTGAAGTTTTTTTACAAAGACATTCCTTTCTTTTTTGAGATAGTGGAATTGTATCCTTATCATTCACGCAGGTCCCAGCGTGAATGGATGCAGATGCCCTGTGCGAAAAGAAGACTCCATCCGCCTACAGAAGTGTAAGGCCCCTGCAGATCAGTGAAGCAACAGATGTGAACAATTCATGGGGGCTGTCTGGTGGGCTGTGGAAGTGCAAGGCCCTGTGGTTCCTGCAATTCTATGTGGCCTCAGCTACAGATGCACAGGGCAAAGAGTGCATCTGTCAGTCAATGCACAGGACCCACTGCCACCAAAGGGGGAAGAGGTGCAGGGTCCTATGCCAAGAGGGCGGTTATCTTCACTGTATGGTACTCGGGCCCATTTGAACCATGCACCTTTCATTCCCTGGCTGGGGGAGGGGGTTGCATAACAGCACCATCCCCCCACCCTCACCCCATCCAGCTGGGTCACTGAGCTTGCACCCAAACTCAGTTCACTGGCATGGGATCACAGAACATAACCACTGCGGTCAAGAGTGGCATTACAAAAGTTGTTAACAATTATATACTGTTTTTGTTTTTTTTGTTCATTTTTCTTCAGTTTGACCCAAATTTTCAAAATACTTGTTTTATGATTCACCTTATAAACACAACATCTACCATTTACAGTATACTGGCTGAAATGTCATTTCACACCAAAAGTGCGAAAACACATCTCATCCAGGATTTAAAAAAAAATGACATGTCACGTTTATGATGTGGTGTGGAAAATTGGCTATATTGAAAGTTTGAAGTCAAAATAGTGAAAATTAGTAAAGTTATGAGTGAACGCTGAAATACTGCAATGTTCACTTAGGACCTGAGGATTTTACCATAGCAGTACACCAAACTGTCAGCATAGCCTTCTTATTACCTACCCCACCTCATGAACCTGGTAGAAAAAATTTTAAAAATCCTACTGAAACGTCATTCCGAGCCACAGGTAGGAAAACACATTTTGGCCAGGATTTAAAAAAAATGACAGCTGTGATGTTCATGTGGTGGTATAAAAAATGGTTATGTTGAAAATTTGGGGTCAAAATATTTAAAATTACCAAAGTTACGTGTGAGCGTAGTAAAATTTCAATGTATACCCATAACTTTGCCATTTTTACATATTTTGACCTCAAATTTTCAAGATAACCTTCTTATGACCCCACCTCAAACAAGGACAGTGAAAATTTTCAAATCGCACCCAAAAGGTGGTTTCACCAAGCAACTGTGAAATCGCCTTTCAGGCCGAATGTGCATAATTCCACCACCATTGTTCATGAGGTGGGGTCCCAAAAAGGCCACTTTGAAAATTTGGGCTCAAAATATATAAAACTGCAAGTTGAAAACCCCACTGAAATACACTGAACCACACTTTCCTTAAGTTTCTCACACTGCAATCAGTGGTTCCAGCAGCAAGCCGTGTCTTCCATCGGAAAGTGGATCTTCGCCCTGTGACCTGTTCAGGTAAGTGAGGGTGTGCTGGGATATACTGGGAGTGTATGGGGTAGTGGGTGCTGAGTGGGAGGTGTGGGGGGGTCAGATCAGCTAGGGACTGTTTCCTTTTTTGCAGGTAAAAAAAAAAAAAAACAACTGAGGGACCGTTTTCTTTATTTTAGTATAGCAACGGCGATCGGAGGGTGGGGGGTGTCACTAGACACCAGGGAAAGGACAACAAAACAACGGGGCTGGCAATCAGACAGTGGGGGGGGGTGCCAATAGACACCTAGAAAAGACAACAAAACAACAGGGACGGTGATCGGAGGGTTGGGGGGTGCCACTAGACACCAGGGAAAGACACCAAAATAATGCAGACAGCAATCGGTGGGTGGGGGGCTGCCACTAGACACCAGGGAAATGGTGGCTCTCTGCTCTCACTGCAGCCAGCAGCCGAGTTCCAGCTGTGGCTGCAGAAGTCAACAAAGTCCCACTGTTCTGATACAGAGAACACAGGTGAACGGTGCCTAGCTAAGCAGGGCACCCAGAAAAGGTATTTCTGGCCCTTATGGCAAAAAGAAAACATCAGAATCCAGCTAAACGGGGCCTGTTTAGCTAGGTCCTGGTGTTCGTTCTTTTTAAATGCCAGCATTTTTATGTAGTTTCCATGCTTGTTAGTTTGTGGAGAAAAGCAACAAGAAGGCAGTTCTCATAGCACAAAAAATTGTTTGGTCCTGTGCCAAACAAGTGATGAGAAACCAAACAGGGTCCTGCAACATCCAATTTTCCATTTCACACCGGAAGGTTAACTCAAAAGCCCTACTGCGCATGCTCAGAACGAGGAAACAGAAAGCTTATTTTTTCACCAGACCTTTCAAAGGCATTATCTTAGGACACGCCACCCGTGCCCTGCAAGTTTGGGGAAAACTTTCCATTCCATGTAGGCTATAGGTGAGAGCAAAAAAAAAAACATGTTGAAGTCTAGGGAAAAATTAGCCATCTACACAAACATGACATATGCGGATCTCAGAAACTGCACAAGCTGCCATCACAAAACTTTCCACAGATCAAGATCTTGCCTCCTAGACAACACGTGCAAAATGTCATCTGATTACCTCAAACAGTGCCAAAGATATTAATGTGGAAAGTTAGGGGTTTAACACTGAACACCCTACTCAACCCTAACAATAGTGGCGCTACTTTTGTGTTTTTATTTTAGCTAGCAATTTATGTATTTTTTTGCCCCTGAGGCCATCAGGACAACTGAAAGAAAAAAAACTGCTTACCATAGTAATGTTTCTTCTGACAAATGCAGTATGGTCTCACCATAGGACTGCCCCGAAGCCAAAATGGTTAACAGAATCTATACAAGTGGTGGAATGCTAGGCTCGAGCTTGGTTTTCAAACCACTGTCCCTGGTTGTACTTTCTGCAACTGTCAGATACTTACGGAGCATGCAAAATAACAACTATCCTAAAAAATAACTAATTCCCCAATAAAAACAAACTCCTTCTTAAACAGTGTGGGCACCTCTAAGACTCAAGTCACAGATGTCCATGAAAACAGTCAACAGCAACACCAACAGGTTTGCAATAAAATATGGACAGCTGGAGTGCAGTGCCCATTAGGTTCCAGTAGGG
This sequence comes from Neoceratodus forsteri, assembly GCA_016271365.2. Classification (NCBI taxonomy): domain Eukaryota; kingdom Metazoa; phylum Chordata; order Ceratodontiformes; family Ceratodontidae; genus Neoceratodus; species Neoceratodus forsteri. Next base: position 1,068,094,007 of record CM057456.1, read on the forward strand.
GAGGTAGGGTGGGAGCTCAGAATACAGTAAGATTGTCTTGGAAGAAACACAATTACTATGGTAAGTAATTTTTTCTTCAAACCCCAGGAAATCTTACTGTATTTTGACAAATGCAGACTACCCAAGCAGTACCTTTGGAGTAGGACGAAGAACCTATTTGGGAAACAAGCTCTGCAGGACTGCTGTGCCAAACCTGGCATCACTTCTGGTCTGGGTATCCAAGCAATAATGCTTGGTAAATGTGTGGACAGTCTTCCGGGTAGCTGCTTTGCAGATTTCCAACAGGGAAATATCCCTGGCAGCTGAGGGAAGCAGCTCTTCCCCTGGTAGAGTGGGCCCTGAGACCTGCAGAGGGCTCTATACCCACCTTACTGTAGCAAAACTGAATACAGGCAACAATCTAGCGTGCAATGGACCTTTTTGTAGCTGGTTTTCCTTTCCCCACTGTCACAGCGTGTGGGAGTAAATTTCAGACGAGGCAAATTTACAGGTTTAAAAACACACCGTGGTCTGATATTTATTTTTCAAAAGTTATAAAAATAATAAATGAAAACAAAACAAAATTGCAAAGAAAATCACTATTTAACATCAGTAGTTTCTCACATAATACAGTCCTGGATCTTACAGCCCCTAAGTCTTCATCTGCATTCAATAGCTTGTCTACAGTAGCACCTCTCTCCTTCACACTCAAGACTAAACTCTACTGGACTGACCTGAAGTGAACTCAGTGAAGAGGTTGTATATCTTTTGGTGGGGTCACCTGACTGAGCCCTTTCTATTTACATGTCTGGACATGCTTCAAAACCAAGGTGGGTTTTGTTTCATGGGACTTCCTGGTTCAGTTAAAGGTACAGCGTACCTCTCCACAGATACTGACTCTCTATCTCTCTGATCCACAGTGACTAAGCACTTTTATAAAGCATACCACATCGCCCTGGCCTATCAACTGTCTCGATCTTGGGAGACTTCGGTATCCTGTTATAACAGGTTGGAGCTCTGGCCACAAGCCATGTGGCAGGGTGGCCTTCCCAGGCATCTCCTATGGCTTTTACTGGTGACTCTAGCCCTCTCGGGGGATATTGAGCTCAGTCCTGGCCCCCAGCAACCCTCCACCCTATCTGTAGGCTGGTCAAAAGGTAAGGGGTTGAAAATAGCCCATCTCAATATCCGTAGCCTCCTGCCCAACCTGGTTGACCTCCTTGCGTGGGTCACCCTCCACATGCCTGACATTCTGGGTATAACGGAAACCTGGCTGAAACAGTCTACCCCTGATTCGGCATGTACGCTTCCAGGCTTTGACCTTGTCAGGCTGGACCGCCCGGGGAAAAGGCGAGGGGGTGGTATTCTGGTCTATTACAGGAGTCACCTTACTCTTACGGCACTGTCCGGACAACAGTCTCTGCTGTCACCCTGTGAACTGCTGCACACAGTTCCTTTACTCGGGAATACAAAAAAGCTCCACATTGCACCTACAACCCCCCCATGGGGGGCATGTCAGGGCTGTCCTCCCTCCTTGACTCGGTCGGGTCACTGGCTGGGAACAACGAGCTGTTGATACTGGGCGACTGCAACATGAACTGGTTCAGTGGCAATGCTAAGATGTACTAACCCCTCCTGGCTGGGCTCTCACTGTCCCAACTCATCAAGGAACCCACCAGGTGGTCTCCCGCTGGTGGCTCAGGCTCTCTCCTAGACTGGGTCCTGTCCAATAGGCCAGAGAGGATTAGTTCTTCTGGAACGCTCTCTGACTCCATCTCCGACCACTCCCCTGTGTTCTGTGTATGGAAGGTCCTCGCCCTGAAAACTCCCCACAAAGTCATCCAAATTCGGGATTTCTCCCGGTTCGACCTGGGGTCTTTCCATGGTGACCTTCGGCATACCGACTAGTCTGCAGTCTGGAATGCACATGATCCAGCCTCTACAGTCAGTCATTTCCTCAGTACCTTTGGGGCACTGCAGGATAAGCACACCCCTCTCATTAGGCGGAGGGTTAGGGGTCCGCTACCAAGTAGTTGCACAGGAGCCTCCTTACCATCATGAGGACTAGGGATAAGTGCTGGGCCAAATTCAAGGTCTCAATGGACCAGGCAATACTTCAGCAGTACAGAAGTGTAAGAAAGTGATCAGGGCGGCAAAAAGTGAATTCTGCAAAGTGACACTACTGAATTCGGCAAAAGATCCTACGACTTTCTGGAGAAACATAAAAAACATAGTAAGTGGATCCTCCAAGGGTGAGGCCATTGATATGCTCATTGATGGTACTAGTTGTAACAATCCACTGACTATCGACAACGCATTTAACACACACTTCTCTGACCTGTCTGCCTTCACCTCCCTCTTCTCCCCTAGTGGAGGTGATAGCTGTGACCAGGACTCCGTCTCACAACCGTCTTCCACCTCCTGACTGTTATTCTATTTCAAGGCTGTGAGGGCACATGAGATGCAGAGATTGCTCTCTGGTCTCCTCTCCTTCTCCAGTGCTGGCCATGATGGCATGGAACCTAAGCTCCTCCATCTCGAGGCCTCTCATATTGCCTCCATTGTGGCAAATATCTAATTTATCCCTTGCCTCTGGGGTCATCCCTGACATATGGAAGGTGGCTAGGGTTGTCCCCATACTTAAACAGGGCAACCCTAAGATTCTGGACAACTATCGTCCGATAGCCATACTGTCTGCAATCAGTAAACTACGAGAGAAAGTTGTGGCGGGGCAACTCACAGAATATATCCAGTCGCATGAGCTGCTGTCTCCTGAGCAGCATGGCTTCTGTAAAGGGCACAGTACATCCTTGGCCCTTGTCACTGTTGCATCTGGGATCACAACCGCTATGGACCAGGGTAAACTTTCGGGAGCCATTTTCATCGATCTATCCAAAGCCTTCGATCTAGTCCACCATGCTCTGCTCTGCGTTCAGCTTAGATCATTTAGCCTGTCACCCCCTGTACTCTGCTGGTTCTCCAACTACTTGCAGGGTAGGCGCTAGCTGATAAAATACAGCAAGGTGCTCTCGGACACCACTGCTGTATCCTCAGGTGCTCCCCAAGGCTCAGTCCTGAGGCCCCTGCTTTTTTCCATTTTTGTGAATGACTTACCTGCTACCTCCTCCTACTCCAGATCCATTCTATATGCAGATGACCTGGTCATCCTAACCCACTCCCGGGACATTGGGGTCATAAACCACCAGTTGAGTGAGAACTTTAGGAGTGTCCAGTCTTGGATAACATCCCACAAGCTTGTCCTCAACCTCAACAAAACTCAGGCCATGCTCTTTGAGTCCCTGGCCAAGATAAAGACCTCCCCTGCCCCCCTCCATATCACTGGGCTTGATGGAGTCCCGGTCCTCATCACCGACTCCATCAAATACCTTGGGGTTACACTGGATCCTCAGCTTGACCTGGGACTCCATATCCTTAGTGTCTGCAGAACCGTCAACTGCAAACTGGGTCTGGCCTATCAGGCTAAGAGCAATCTTACTCCCACTGCCCGCCTTGCTCTGGCTAGAGGTGTGTTTCTACCCTCTCTATGCTATGGGCTTCTCCTGTTTGCTCACACATCCAAAACTCACCTCGCCAGGTGGTCTGTCGCCTACAACATCTGCCGCTTTGCACTTGCTGCCCCTCGACTCACCCACCACTGTGACTTGTACAGTAAACTTAGTTGGCTCTCCCCCGCCAATTACTTAAATTTCATACTGGGCTGCTTCACGGGCAAGGTTCTTGGGACAGGCACCCCACCTGGGATGGCGGAGCTTCTTGTACCAGCAGCCTCCCCATCGTACTCCCTCAGATCCCTTGGCCCGGCTGCTCTAAGCATTCCTGCCACACGCACTCAAATGGGGGACAGAGATTTCATTGCGTGTGCCCCCAGACTATGGAATTCCCTTCCTGCCCAGGTTCGCACCTCCCCCTCCCAGGCTTGCCTCCAAACCTCCCTGTGGAGACACTTGAAGCTCCTATCTGTGTGTGGTTGTCCCAAGCCTCCGTAATCTCACCTGGCCCCCTGCACTGAACATACCTCCTTACACTCCTCATGTTCTGCCTGTCTTCACGGATTCAATTTCACACCCTAGGGATGGGGTACTGCTCTGATGGTGCCCCCCCTGTTTTGGGGACCGTTTATAATTTATTATATAATGGACTCTCTTCTATATAATATCTTGTATATAATGCGCTGCTGCTCGCAGCTCTGGTGTTCTGATGTACTTGTTATGACTTTTGTATCTACTGACTTTATGTTCTTGTTTTTTCTGTGTAACAGCCTAATATGTATCTTGTAGTACCATGTCGTATTTCCTGTACTCTCCCGGGTCGTACCTGAAAATAGGCATGTGTATTGTCTAGTGTACCTACCTGATTAACAAAAGCTTAATAAATACATAAATAAGCATCCTTTTGTTCAGCCTTATACATAGAACTTTATACAGTAACAGGTTTATAGTGTGAATTTAAGAAAATACAGTAAGGATTTCATATAACTATGTTAATCATGAAATTACTGTTTTTATATGGCTTCTGAGTCCTTTTTATTTAAAAAGGCTTATTAACTGTAGTTATAACATGGGACATCTCAGCATCTAAACTGATTGGTTAAGAACTGTCACCTGACAATTGATTAATCTCTGTTATACGCATGCCGGGGGTGAGCAGTCTCTTAGATCAATACTCATAAGTGTCACTGAGGCTCTCGTTACTGTGCTGTAAATTCAGTGTGACAGGCAGCCACTGTTTTATTTGCTAAGCAAGCGATCCCTGTGTAACATAACTCAGAAGCCTGTGATGTACTGTGGCACAGACAGTGCACCAAGAGTGGCCGCAGTCTTAAAACTGTGTGCACAGTGGCGTTACTGTTAAAAGTTTGGGTACTGTTATCTCTGTCTGTGTCTCCGTTAGCGAGTTTTGCCCCCCCGGTGCTGTGCGATGCTGTTCGTGTACCTGTCCTTCCGACACCAGCAGTGCAGCAGTTAGTCTGCGAAGAGCGCGATATGGTTACTCATCCATCCGGCCCTACAGGACACCTAAGTAACGATGGTAAAAACGCAGTAGTTAAAAACTATCGGAGAGCTTCTCAAACACAGCAGCACACAAGTACGTACAATCAGTGTTTCATGTAAAGTTGAACTGCATAATGTGTTGCTGGTGCAGGAGTAACATCGTTTTTGCGCACCTGTGTACCTCAGAAAAGAGCTCCATGTCACAACAGTATGCGATTGAGCTCATCTGAAAAACCAAAGTAAATACTGAGCTCAATGATAAGAACATAACTTTAAACCTTTAAAAAAGTTTGCTGTATTGGTAGTACGGTGCATATCCTGACAGTTGTTTTCCCAATCACACACTTAGAAAATGACGTTCAATGTCTTATATCAGCATGTTCAAATACCGAATTTTCTCATGTTCTCCGATCTGTTCTTCAACAGGTACGTTGTGTGTATTAAAGCATCATTACTGTGAAAACATGGATCATTGCTATACTTAGTGCCTTCTAACAGTAATAGTGAACATAAATCAAGAAAATAATGACAATATAATGCAAAGTACAATGAAAAATAATTTTGCTGCTAAACAGACTACTTTATCAAGGTGAAGGACACTTCAGAAGCTGCATCTATTCCTCCAGTCTTTTAATGTTTAACTTAAATAATTACAATAATGTACGAGTCCCATGTTATAAGCACAATGGGTCAATGTCAACTCGCTCCCGACAATACGCGCCGTGACAACTCGCTCCCGACAATTCATATCCACCTCAATTAACTCCCATACTTTACGCTCCACGTGTTTTCACTCCCAGTGCTACATAAATTTGCTTGACATATTTCAGCATCTGTGGACAGTGTTTTTTCATGGTGTTTTAAAGCGTGCCAGAGAAATAGGGATTTTAATGTGGCAAGAGTTCAAAATCTGTTGTTTCCTCATTTGCCGAGGCGATTACAATTTCCCCTCATTTGAATTATTATTATTCTTTCTTTACATGTCCCAGAAATCTGTGTTGAAGGAGACCTGTCTTTTAGATCTGCCACCCCACTCGTTGTACAGCCTTCACTGCCGCAATTCTGTCGCACCCAGCAGGTCATGATTCCAAAAGACTGTACATCACTGTTGGTAAAACCAGCCATGCGTGCACTTAGCTATTAGGAGCCATTATGGAGTCGGAGGGGTGGAGTTGGGTGGACTACGACATAGTTCATCAAGTTTAGGAGGTTAACCCCCAAGTTGTGGGAGAATAATTATATAGTAAGACCTCTGTCTTGTGTGAATTTATTTAATAGCCGGATATGGCCCCAAATTTGTCTAGCTGTTCCCATAGTGCCAGTATGGAAGTGTCTGGGGAGATAATCGTTAAGAGGATATTGTCCATGAATAGGAATAGCTTGTACTGGTGGCCCCCTATTGATATTTCCTCTATGTGCTGGTCTTTCTGATGGCAAACAAAAGTGGTGACAATGGACAGACCTAGTGCGTAGAGGGGAAATGACAATTCAGCACTGATATAGGCCTGTATGGTGTCGTGTGGCATGGGTCCTTCTGTGCTTTCAATACTGCCGCTAGTGTAGCGTATTTCAATGGGGGGGGGGTCCTTCTTGAATTTCCCTAAATGCTTGCTGGAGATCCAATAATTCTTCATCCTTGAAGGTTTCGTAAAATTCAGCGGGAGTGAAGTTGACATCGGGGTAGTTAAGCCAGGAGTGTATTGTCGGGGGAGGTTTGTCGATGCGTTGTCGTGGGCGTATTGTCGGAAGCGAATTGACGCGCCTCAAGCACAATAACTCAATGGCAGGTGTGTGGTTACTGGGGATTAATCAACACCCTGGGTGCTGTGAGGATATTCTGGCTTCACCTCGTGCTTCACAACGCACCCAGGGTGTTGATTAATCCCAGTAACCACACACTCCATCGTAGGTTACTGATAACTTATTCCTATTTAAAATAACCTTCATGTTTTTTTTGTACACAAAATGCACTTATTGCACTTTAGACAACACCTCTCCGGGTGTTTGGCATCATTCCATGGACTGAATGGATGGAAATGAAACAAGAATGAAGAAAGAACTAGTAGGAAGTTTAGTAGGGACAGTAAAGAGCTATGCTACGTGGTGAGCGGGGGGCAAAGAGAAAAGCGTTAACTGCTATGCAACAGAAGTTTTGGTAGCTAGGAAATAAGGAGATAGAAAAGTAGTCCATCAGTCACAGCTGAGGGTGTAGCCTAACTCCACCATACTCACTTCCCCATAGGTCAGGAACAGCTGAGTATTGCCCTGCCTATGGTCCTTTGTGTGGTCCAGATAGTAGCTGATAGCCCTCCTAACATCCAGGCTATGCAGTTTACACTCCCCTGAAGTGGAATGGTCAGTAAAAAAAGACACACGATGTAATGGACTTATTAAGGCAGAAGTTGGATACCAACCCTAGGGAGAAACTTCCTATTGGTCCTGAGAACTACTTTGTCCCTGTGGAGTAAGATGTAGTTAGGCTCTGTGGAAAAGGCCTGGAGCTCACTGATCCTTCTGGCCGAGGTGATAGCTATCAGGAACACCGTTTTCCAAGTCACATACCTGAGCTCTGCTGAAGACATGGGCTCAAAAGGTGGCTGCATGAGCTAGGCAATGCATATATTGAGATCCCAGGCTGGAGTTGGCTCCCTGTGTGAGGGATGCCAGTGTAACAGCCCTTTAAAAACTTCCTGAATACCAAGTTTGAAGCCAGGGATGAGCGGTTACCTGCTGAGAGGTAAGCAGAGATAGGTGCCAGGTATACCTTAAGGGTAGATGGTCTGAGGCCAAGGGACTGGAGGTGTGTCAGATAGTCTAGGACGACTGGCAGACCAGCCTGGTTGTAGTCTATATCTTTTTCCTGACACCAGATGGAACACCTTTTCCACTTAGATATGTAGGTCTTCCTGGTAGAGGGTTTTCTAGAGACACTGAGAACCACCAAAACCTCTTCAGAAAGATGTAAGTTGGCGTACTCAAAGTCCTCAAGAGCCAGGCCTCGAGCCTGAGGGACTGGAGATGAGGGTGAAGGATCCTGCCCCGAGGTCAGTAGGTTGTGTCTCCTGAGGAGGCTGACTGGTCTGGCTACTGACAGGGACAGGAGGAGCGAGTACCAAGCTGCCTGCCCAATCTGGAGCAATGAGAATCATTGTTGCTGGCTGAGTCCTGATCTTGTTCAACACTCTCAGTAACAAAAAGAATGGGGGGAAGGCAATCAAAAACTTCTCTGCCCAGTCCCGCAGCAGTGCATCCAATGGCACTGTGCCCACCAAAGGAGGCCTGCAGCAGAACTGTGGCAGCTGGTGGTTGTCTGGAGCTGCAAAGAGGTCCACTTCTGGAGTGCCTCACTTCCTGAAAACAACCTGCAGGACCTGCTTGTTGAATGACCATTCGTGATGATTCTGATTGATCCTGCTGAGGGCATCTGCTAGGACATTGTCTTTTCCTGTTAGATGGAATGCTTAGGGAGATTCTGAGGGAGTAAGCTAAACTCCAGATTCTCATGGCCTCTGAACACAGTGGGGTTGACCTTGTGCCTCGTTTGTTGATACAGTACATGGTTGTTGTGTTGTCCTTCCTGACTTGTACCACATTGCCATGCAGCATCATGGCAAAGGACTGTATGCCCAACCATACTGCCATGAGTTCCAACAGGTTTATGTGCAACAGTGACTCCTGTTTGAGCCACGTACCATATGCAGTGTGCTCCCCACCCTAGTAGGGAGGCATCTGTCGTTAGAATTGGTGAGAGGGTTGCTGCAAGAATGACACACCTTGTCTGAGGTTGTCCCATTCCTGCCAGCACTGTAGTGCTTGAAGGAAAGTTCCTGTAACTGGCACTAGCTTTGACAGAGTCCCTTTTCTGGGACCAATGGGATCTGAGGTGAAAGTGAATGTCCCTCATTTGGAACTTGGACCTTGACACTGTTGCTGTTGATGCGTCATGTGCCCCAGCAGCTGTAAGAAGTGCCTTGCTGGCCCGGGAACGTGCAGCTGGAAGGAACTGGCTAGCTGTACCAGGCTGTCCGCTCTTCCCTGAGGAAGGAATGTCTTTCCTTGTGAGGTATCCAATTCCACTCCTATAAACTCCAGGTGCTGGACTGGTTCAAGCACTGACATTTTTTGATTCATCAGGAATCCTAGTGACTGCAGAGTATCCTGTTTGACTAACAGAGCATCCATGACCTGCTGATGTGATTGACCTGTGACTAGCCAGTCATCCAGGTAGGGAAGAAAAAATTACTCACCGTAGTAATCGTCTTTCTTCCAAGGGGTCCTTTAGCATCAGTAACTATTACAGTGAACTGACTAGCTATTACTGTCGCGGAGGTGGAATGTATGATAACGAGTTTTATGAATTAGCCAATCAGAGAGAAGCTTAAGGGTGTGCTGAGCAGAGGCTGTGAGGGAGGCTTCCGAATTTTTCGAAGTTAGAATGGGCACATGCCCCAAAAGGTATGAACCAACAGAATTCAAAAACATATAACTACAAACCAGAACAAGAACATGAACACTGTACTCTAAAAATGATTAAAAGTTTGGAAAAATCAAATAGGTTAAAGGCCAAAGCAAACCGGTCCATCAGCGCAGCAGTTGGATTTCCGCTTGCTACGCCGGTGACCAGGATTTGAGGAGCGGACCGGGCTCTGGAGGGCCAGGAGAGAAGGCTGGAGCATCTGAAGACTGCTCGCCTTCTTCCGAGGTGAGGGTAGGGCGGGACCCGGAGCTTGATGACTCCTGGCAGAGGCTGGAAGTGCGGACAGCACTGGGTCCCACTGACCGGGGGGCTTGGGAAATGTTGGCATATGCCTTTCCACTGCACACTGCACCCAGGCTCTGAGAAAAGTGCTCCATGGCTGACGGATGACAGTGTGACTCCACTGTAGCCCAGATCCACCTCAGCAGCACCAGGCCAAGTAGCATGTGCTAGCCGACCCCACAGGTGCCTATCTCCCTCGGATGAGGGACCCATCCAGCAAAGGATTCGGCCGGGTTACCCGGGGGGGGGGGGCTGCAATGTGGGGTGGTGGTGGCCGGCATCGGGGCAGGGGTGCCAGTGGGGACCTAGGCAGCCAGAAGGAGTGGCTAACTGTGAGCAAGGGAAGGCGAAAAAAAAAAAAAGGCCAAAGCAGAGCCCTCTTCTGAGAGGTTATCAGGGGAGGAGGGTGGGAGCTTACTGATGCTAAAAGACCTCTTGGAAGAAAGAAGATTACTACGGTGAGTAATTTTTTTTTTTCTTACCCCAGGAGTCCTTTAGCATCAGTAACTATTGCAGACTATAAAGCAGTGCAGTTGGGAGGGGGGCAGAGAACCTACTTAGGGAAGAGGCTCTGCAGAACTGCCCTGCCAAACTCTGCATCAGATCTAGACTATACATCCAGGCAGTAGTGCTTTGTGAATGTGTGTACAGTCTTCCAAGTAACTGCCCTACAGTAAAGGTAAGTCCCTTGTGGCTGTGGTGCCCCTAGTAGAGTGGGCCCGGAGACCTTCTGGGGGCTGCTTACCAGTCTTTTCATAACAGAATTGAATACATGAGACTATCCAGCAAGAAATGTTTCTTTTAGTAGCTGGTTTACCTCTATCTACTTCCCCATAGGTGAGGAATAACTGTGTGGCTAAGCCCCTAAACTACTTAGTGTGTTCCAAGTAGTAGAGTAGGGCCCTCTTGATGTCCAAACTGTGGAGCTTTTGCTCCCCTGGAGTGGACTTCTCAGTAAAGAACACTGGTAAGGTGATGGACTGACTGATGTGGAACTCCAGGACCACCTTAGGCAGGAATTTCTATCCGTCCTGAGCTCAATCTTATCCCTACGAGGGATTATGTAGCTGGGCTCTGTATAAAGTGCCTGTAACTCTGAAATCATTCTTGCTGAAGTAATGGCTACTAGGAACACAGTTTTCCAAGTGACATACTTAAGATGGGCCGTAGCCATGGGTTCAAAAGGGGGCTCCATGAACTTAGCAATAAAGAGGTTCGGGCTCCACGGGGGGACAGGCTCCCTGACTGGAGGTTGGGTATGCAGAAGACCTCTAAAGAACTGTTTAAACACTGATTGGGAAAAGACAGATTTAGTCTTTCCAACAGAAAGGTAGAGATAGCAGCCATATGCAGCTTCAGGGAAGAAGGCCTCAAGCCTGAGACTTGTAGATGTACCAAATAATGCAGCAGGTTAGGGATTGAAGCTTTGAGGGAATCAATTTGCTTCTGTTTACACCAGATTGAAAACCTCTTCCATTTGGCTGCATAAGACTTTTTTGTACTGGGCTTTTTAGCCATTCTCAGAATCTTCAGGACTTGTTCAGAATACTGAGAGGCAGGGAAATACAGGTTACTCACCTGTAACAGGAGTTCTAGGAATGGTATATGTTGTTCATCCACACTGTCTGGCAGGTATCCTTGCCGCTTTAAATCTTGCCGGAAGGTCTTCAAGCTGGCTCCTCCCACCCACCCGGGTGGTAAAACTCTCAGCTCCGCCCCATGACGTCAGATCTGGCCCGCTGGAAGCTCAGGTTGTGCGTCGAAGCCGGGGAGGTCGGGTGGGTCGTGTGGATGAACAACAAATACCATTCCTAGAACTCCTGTTACAGGTGAGTAACCTGTATTTCTAGGGACATGGATATGTTGTTCATCCACACTGTCTGGCAGACTCCTAGCAGTTCTCCGGGAGGAGGGAGGCAAGGCGCACACCCCCTACTTAGGGAATAGAGACTGGAGAACCGAGGCCCCAAAACCAGCATCCCGGCGTGACTCAAGGTCGATGTGGTAATGGGTGATGAATGTGCGTGCTGACTTCCAGGTAGCAGCCCTGCAGATTTCCTGGATAGGGACGTCCCTGGAAGCAGCCACCGATGCAGCAGTATGGCGGGTAGAATGAGCTCTTATCCCTTTGGGAGGCTCCATGCCCGCCAACGTATAGCAGAGATCTATGCAGGAGGTGACCCACCTGCCTATCGTCCGCTTGGCTGCAGGTCTGCCAGGTGCGGCTTCAGCGTAGGTGACAAACAGCTGGCGAACCTCTCCCCGAATTTCAGCCGTGCGCTCCTTATAGTAAGCGAGCGCCTTTCTAGGGTCCAGAGTATGGAGCCTATATTCGGCCTCCGAGGTGTGATTGGGGTAGAACACCGGCAGAGTCAACACCTGGTTAAGGTGAAACTCCGACACCACCTTCGGAAGGAATTTCGAGTGGGGGCGCAAGACAACCTTGTCCCTGTGGAAGACCAGGTAAGGAGACTCGATGCAAAGCGCCTGGAGCTCCCCATCCTTCTGGCTGACATGATAGCCACCAAGAAGGCGGTCTTCCACGACAGGTGAGAGAGTTCACACCTGTGCATTGGTTCGAATGGCTTGCCCATGAGCTTTGCCAGTACCAGCAGTAGATCCCACGGAGATGGAGGTTCTACCTTAGGGAAATGTGATCAAGACCTTTGAAAAGCGCCAGACCACCTTCTCCTCGCCACCCGACTGCTTCCTGGCCTGCTCGAAGCAGAGATGGCTGCCAGGTGCACCTTAAGGGTCGTCGACTTAAGCCCTTGCTGAGAAAGGGACCAAAGGTAGTCCAATATGCTCGCCAAGGAACAGGAGGAAGGGTCCAGGCCCTTGCCCTGGCACCAAATGGAAAATCTCTTCCATTTGAAGGCGTAGCATTTTCTGGTTGACTCCTTACAGGACGCCTCAACTACGTTGAGGACCTCGTCGAAAAGACCCAAGGCCTGGAACTCTAGCCGCTCAGGAACCAGGCCGTCAGGTGCAGGGATTGAAGGTCCGGATGGAATACCTTCCCCTGATTGACTGAGAGCAGGTCCGGGCGAGCTGGAAGCTGCCTCGGGAGCCTGGAGCTGAGGCTGAGGAGATCTGGGTACCAGTACTGACGGAGCCAGTCTGGGGCTATCAGAATCACCTGCGCCTTGTCCCTCCTTGCTTTGAGAAGCACTTTGTGCATCAAGAGGAACAGGGGAAAGGCGTAGAAGAGGCCCAGGGTCCATGGCCTCGAGAAGGCATCCCCCTGCAGTGATCCCTGCTGAGGAGGGCGGGCATGGAACAGCCTCAGCTTCGCATTCTCCCTGGAGGCAAACAGGTCCACCTGAGGTGTGCCCCAATGGGAGAATAGATCTTGTACTACCTCCGGCAGGAGAGATCACTCGTGGGACGCAGCCCCTATCCGGCTTAGGACATTGGCCAGGGTGTTGGAGGCTCCTGCCACATGAATGGCTAGGAGATCCGTCTCCAGACTGTGCACGAGTGACCAGATGCGGAGAGCTTCCTTGCATAGAAGCATGGAGCGCGTCCCGCCCTGGCGGTTTAGATAGTACATGGTCGTGGTGTTCTCCGTCTGGACCCGGACCACTTGACCCCGAAGAAACGGAGCAAAGGCAGTGAGAGCTAGGCGGATCGCTCGGAGCTCCAGCAGGTTGATGTGGCATCGGGACTCCTCGGGACCAGAGGCCGTGCGCCGGTGTTCCCCAGATGGGCACCCCAACCCATCAGAGAGGCATCGGTCGATAGAGAGACCGTCGGCTCGGGGTGGACAAACGGGATGCCCTCCTGCAGATGAACTGGAACGGTCCACCACTGGAGAGCGTTCCACATCCCCTGGGTCACCGTCACTAGCTGGTCCAATGGATCGCAGCGTTGGGACCACTGGCTGGCCAGCCCCCACTGAAGGGGGCGCATGTTCCAGCGGGCCCAACAGACCACGCTGGTACAGGCCGCCATGAGACCCAGGAGGCGAGGAAGTCCCGGCAGGGCGCAAGTTGCCCAACCAGAAATGATTGGGCAAAGGAGAAAGAACCTCAACCCTGTCCGCGGAAGCGTTGCCCTGGCTCAAGAGAGTCGAGCTCTGCCCCGATGAAAGAATCACCTGCTTCGGCTCGAGTTCCGACTTGGCCTCATTGATGAGGAGACCGACCTGAGAGCAAACCTGGAGGGCCAGATCTCTGGACCGCTCCACCTCCTGTCTGGAGGGGGCTGCTATCAGCCAATCGTCCAGGTAAGGGTAAACCCGGACCCCTCGGCGCCGCAGGAATGCTGTCACCACTGCCATGCATTTGGTGAAGACCCTGGGAGCTGGAGATAAGCCGAAGGGCATGGCTTGGAACTCGAAAAGGGATCCCTCCGCTCGAAAGCGAAGGAACCTCTGATGTGACGGACGGATAGGGACATGAAAGAATGCGTCCAGCAGGTCCAGAGAGCAGAACCACACGCCGTGTTCCAAGGATGGTATTATCTGAGCCAGAGTGACCATCCTGAAGGTTCGAGACCTTAGGAACTTGTTTAGGCGTGGTAGGTCGAGAATGGGGCGCCAGCCCACCGTCCGTTTCGGAACCAGGAAGTACCTGGACACGAAACCCGGTTTGGGGGTCCGCCACCTCTTATCACCTCCTTCTCGAGGAGGAGGCGATGTCGGCTCGGCGTAGCTGACAGCGAGGCTTCGGACCCCGAGGCCCCCCGAGGTGCGACAGCTCTGAAGGGTGGGGCCTGCTCGAACTCCAGAAGCAGGCCCTTTCCCACCACCTCCAACACCCACCAGTCTGTGGTGATAACGGACCAGGCGGAAAGAAAGTGGTGGAGCCAACCCCCACGGGGGGCACCTGGGGTGAGGCGACGGGGTTGGGGCGCCACCCCTCAATCGGTCACTGGGCAGGCTTGGAGGAAGGACCGGCCGAGGGACCTCCAGGGCCTTTACCTCCCTGCTTCCTGGAGGAGGAAGCCGCGGGCTTGGGTTTGGGACGCCAAGCGCGAGCCTGCTGGCCCTGATGCTGCTGGGCCGGACGTGCCGTGGGCACGGACGGAAGAAAGGGCTTGGGTTGCGGTCTGTGGCCCTTGTCCCTCTGAGCGGATGAGAGAGTCCAAAGTAGCATTGGACTTTTCGATCCTCCGGAGGTGGCCTTCCACTCCAGGGCCGAAGAGGTCGGTCCCCAGGAAGGGGACATCCGCCAATTTGTGCTGGGTATCCGCCGTGAAGGTGGATATCCTCAGCCACGTCCGACGGCGCATAGCCACTGTGGCTGCGACTGACCTGGCGCATGAGTCTCCAATGTCCAGAGCAGTCTGGAGTGCTTGGCCACCGCCTTGCCGTGGTCCAGCACCTGCCTAACTGTGGTCTGCAGGTCAGCCGGAGATGAGGGACTACGTCCAGGGAGCCCAACAGGGCATGGGAGAAATGTGCCATAAGCACAGCCGAGCTGGCCTGACGAAGGCCAAGGAGGACACAGCGAGACTTTAAGCCCGGCATGTCTAATTTCTTGGACTCCTTGTCGGGAGGTTTGTCACGTCCTAGCATTTCCGCTTACGCCAGAAAGCGCTGTTGGTAACTAACCCCTCGGCTGAGGATGTTCCGAGAAACCGGACAGGGGAACGGTAGGGACGCATACTTCCTGGCCATCCTGGCCGGCGCAGGGCAGGAAGCAGAGGCGCTCAGAGCTCCAAGGCCGGGCCCACTATGGCCTCGGCCACAGGAAGAGCCTCTATAGGGGAATCCCTCGGTCCAATATCTCCGTGAGGGGATACTTGGCCCGCTTGGATACGGGCTCGAGCTGCATCCCGGTGGACTCCGAGATGAGCCTGAGCAAACCCAGGAAGGACGAAGGGCTGTCATCCAGCGACTGACCTCCAGAGGACTCCAAGTCCACTCGCCTGGAGAAAAGGGAGGAATCGTCGTCGGACTCAGAAGAGTCCGCAAAGAGCTGCCTCGGGCCTGAGCCACCCTCCACCTGCCGAGGGCGATCGGGAGTGAGGGTGACCGACAGCCTATGGGGCAGACCCTGAGCCGACCGAGAGTTCTTGGTCGGAGCCCCAAACAGCGGCTGTGGAGGCGGAGGTTCCACCGGAATCGGTGGAGCAGCTGGTTTTGGCCGAACAACCGGCCTGGGAACAGGCTCCTCGGGTAAGACGAGGGGTTGTTTCGGCCGCTCCGGTGACAGCCACTTAATGGCCGGGGAAGGCGGCGTTGGCTTGTTCCCGGTCAGAAGGAGCTGTTGCCACATGAGGTCCTCGTATCGTCGACGTAACTTACGTCGAAGCCTCCCCTCATCAGAGGGCGAGGACAAGCGGCGCCCGCTGCACGCGGGTACTGAGACCGCCTATGACGGCGTGATCGGCTGGACCCCGAAGAAGTCCGAGACGAGAACCTCGGCCTTTCCGAGGGCAGGAGGGGCAGGTGGAACGGCTCCTCCCTCGGCTCGGAGGGTTCACCGAGGCTCCGGAACAGGAGGCACTGGCAAGCCCATGGATCTCAACTCCCACCGGAGAACCGTGAGAGAGGATTTCGCTCGCCGGTCGACAACCTGTCCAACGGGCCGAAAGATCTCGACTGTGTTGGACGGGAGTCTCGGTCAACTGACCTGGCGGGACACCCGTGAGACCAGTGGCGGCTTGAGCGATCGTGCAAGTCGATGGCCGACAACCGAGAGAGGGACCTTTCCCGCTCCCAAGAGCGTCGACGGAGGGACTTACCCTTGTCTTTCTTCTTGGACCGAGAAGAAGGTCCAGCAGACGTTGGTCCCTCTCCTCTAGTGGAGAGGGACAGACAAAGCTCCTTAAAGGAAGCTGTGTAAGAGGAACCCAGGGAGAGCGGGATAAATGCCGCGGTCGAGAAGATCCAGCCCGCGCCGCCTCCTCTTCGATGGCGATCATCTGCTCTAGCTGATCCGCCGAGCTACGGAAACCACCGACCGGGTCTCTTTTGACTTCACCGGAAGAAAACGTTTCTCAGGGCGCCCCAGTTGTAAACGGGCAGCACAGTCTTCGAGGACGTAGGCTGAGAAGGAAGAGCACAAGTCGCAAGCCTGCGGATTGTGCTCAAGGCCTAAACAGTAGACACACGTGGAGTGCGGATCCGTCCGAGACATCTGCCCGCAAGGACACCTCCGAAAACCGGGAGTCCATTTGTCCATCGCAGCCGCGAGGGATAGAAGACCGAAGTCTATAATGCAAAAAACCTTTAAATTCGGAAAACCGAAGAATTAGGAACCAGTCTTATACGCAGAGCGTTAAGGAGGGAACCTGAGCTTCCAAGCGGTAAGGAAGATCTGGCGTCATGGGGCGGAGCCGAGAGTTTTACCACCCGGGTGGGTGGGAGGAGCCAGCTTGAAGACCTTCCGGCAAGATTTAAAGCGGCAAGGATACCTGACAGACAGTGTGGATGAACAACATATCCATGTCCCTAGAACTCTAACTTCTCAAGATTCAGGCCTTAAGGTGAAGAAACTTCAGGTCTGGATACATTACCCCTGAGGGAGAGTCAGAAGGGAGTGACTAGGTGGAAGGCGAATGGGTTTCCTGCAAGACAGTGCTAGCAGAGGGGGATACCAGGCTTGTCTCGGCCAGTCCAGTGCCACTAGAATCATTGTGGCTGGCTGGGTCGTGAGCTTTAGCAGCACCCTGAAAATCAGAGAGAAGGGAGGGAAGGCATAAAGGAACTTCCCTGACCAGTCCAGGGTAAGGGCATCCAAAGGAAGAATTACCAATACTAGAAGCTTGCAGCAGTACAGAGGAAATTGATGGTTGAGGTGGGAGACCTCAGGTGATGCTGCATGTCCCTCATCCTGAACCAGACTACTGGGACCATGGCTGTCATGGATGCCATGTGGCCTAGGAGCCTTAAGAAGTTCTGGCTGGCCTGGGCTGGCCCAGAACAAAAGAATTTGCTACTGACAGGAAATTCTGGATTAATTCCAGAGGAAGAAAAGCCTTGCTTTGTACTGTGTAAAACTGTGCCCCTATGAAAGTGAGGAGCTGAGTTGGTTCCAGATGGGATTTCTTTTGATTTATGAGAAACCCGAGAGAGTGCAGAGTGTCTTTTGTCAGGAAGAGGGTGTCCTTCCACTTGTAGAGGGGTCCTTCCCACTATGAGCCAGTCGTCCAGGTACAGATTGACTGAGACTCCTTTTTTTCTCAAATGTGCTACCACCACAGCTAGACATTTGGTAAATACTCCTAGTGCAGATGTCAGGCTGAAAGGCATAGCTGCAAACTGATACTGTCCCAATGGAAGCCTGAACCTCAGGAATTTTCTGTGGGGACGCCTTATTGGAATGTGAAAATATGCATCCTTGAGGTCTAGGGAGGCTAGCCAGTCTCCTTGCTGAAGAGAATGTATTACCATTCTCAGGGTGACCATTTTGAACTTGGGTTTTAACAGATGCTTGTTTAAGTATCTGAGGTCCAGGATAGGTCGCCACTCCCCATTTTTCTTTTGTGTCAGGAAATATTTGGAGTAGGGGCCTTTGCCTTCCTAATGGGCAGGCACTCTCTCTACCACCCTTGCTGCCAACAGATGTTTCACTTCTAAGTCCAACAGTAGCCTTTCTGTTGGGGTTACGGACTTGGCAGGCTAGGTGCACTCAAGGGCTGGCATCGTTCTGAACTGAAGTGACAGGCCCTTTTCCACTACCTCCAGGACCCACTTGTCTGATGTGATCAGGGTCCAGGACTGGAGGTAGTGGAAGAACCTGCCCCCTACAGGCAGAGGGGAGGCGACCTAGGCAGAAAAATCAGAATGTCTGCTGAATTGCAGGAGTAAGAGTAGACGTAGTTCTCCTTTGACCTCTCCTGCCTCTCCCTCTGAAGTAACCTCTCATCTGAGAGAAATCAAATTGAGGAGGAAGGGGAAAAGAGGGCCTAGGGAAGTATCCCCTGCCTCTATATACCTTAGGTTGAGGTTTCTGGGAAGTATAAGGCTCTATGTTTTGCTGTATTACTCTGATAGGTTGTTTTATATTCATCAACCTTCTTCATATAATCCTCAGTCCTGGAATCAAAAAAAACATTTTGATCACAGGGAAAGTCTAAGGCCATGGACTGGGTGTCCTGCGTCAAGTTAGTTGTCCTCAGTCATGCAAAGCACCTAAGGGAGATATCCTGAGCCATCACCCTAGAGGCTGCATCATTATTATCATCTGCCATGTGGAACTGGTACTTTGTAGCCTTCAGGGCAGTTTTAGCTGTCTCAACCAGGTGCTTAGCCATAGAGTCAGAGCCCTGCTTGACTATGGCCAGAACAGAATTCCAGAGAGCCTTCTGGTACTTGACTGTATAAGCCATGTAAGAGGAAAGGTGGAGAAGAGAGGCTAAGGCATAAGTTTTCCTTGCCATGAAGTCCAGCCTTCTGAAATCCTTTTCAGGGGTCTGGGAGGATAGAGGGACTCCTGCCTTATCATATGCCGCCTGCTGTACCTCCCCTCTTCGTGGCTGGGGTATAGAGACAGGAAAACAGCAACAGTCTTGGACAACTGATACTTCTTATCAATCATTTTCTCCACCCCCGGTACAGATGTTGGAGTCTGGAGAAGTTTCATGGCGTTTTTCTGAAAGGTTTGAAAACAGGAAGCACCAGCTTTTTAGGTGGAGGGAGACCATTCATCTCTCTGTAGTCCTGGTCTTCCTCCTCCTCTTGAGTGGACTCCTGAGAGGGGAGATCAAGAGTGTCCACCATGTGCTGAAGGAAAGCAAGCATGAAGGAAGTATCCTCCTGATCTGTGGGAGATGCCCCGAAATGAGGGTCAGGGAACAAGTCAGGCTCAGAAGCCTTGCCCTCTGAATCATCATCTGGAGCATCATAAAAATCTTCATCTTCATCCCCCTCGTAGGCTCCTGTATCAGAAGGGGTTTCCCTGGGAAAGGCAGGGGTACTGAACAGAGATACCAATCCTTGTAAAGTTTGAAAAATATGCCAGGCTTTAGCCATGTCCTTCTTGGAAGGCAACTCCCCTGTGGGTCCTGGGGGTTACCCTGGGGTTCTGTATTTTTTAATTTATCCTTGCGCTTTTTACCCACTGCTGTCTCACCTTTAGCACTGCTGGGAGGGACAGTGGTTTGCTTTTCCCTGCAAGGCTTCTTAGCAGCCACCTCATCAGTGGCCTGATCAGTTTTTCTTTTTAACCTGGGCACTTCCATCAGCATCCTTAATATGTTTTGGTCTGGATGGAGCCTCATCAGCCTCTTTTGAAGCCTCAGATTTGACAGATGCCTCATCAGCGCCTGAAGAAGCATTCTTCCCTTTTGTAGGCACTTCATCAGCACCTTTTATAGGCTTAGACTTAACAGATGCCGCATCAGCACCTCGATTTAATGTTTATTCTTAGAATGCCCCTCATCGGTAGCCTTGGGTCTTTGTTTGGGGACAGAGGAAGACCCTTCTTCAGCCATTAGTCTAAGCAGTCGTGGGTATCAGCTTTAGCCACTATTCTGTGGCACTTTAAACAATTTTTAAAACCTATGGGTCCAGTCCTCTTTTTATGGATTTCTGACATGCCAAATCTCAGAAACTCCTTCAGAAATTTAAATCCCAATAGGGTTCTATGGAGAGTAAGCAAAAATTACTCACCCTAGTAATCTTGTTTCTTCCAATGTATTCTTCCATATTCATAACTCTCTGCAGTTAGCCTGCTCAGTAGAACTGCCCGGAGAATGGAACTATATGCTAATGATGGAATCATTGGCACGTGACAATTATTCAAACTGCTGCCCTCATCTGCTGCACGTTCTATCAACGTCTCAGATTTCTAGGAAGCCCACAAGACAACCTATCTAAAAATATTCAAGCTTAAATGCTGCTTTATACAGTATAACTATACTCTATGCCTATATACTAAAGCCGATACTAGTGATTATGGTATCAGTCCTACCTCAAAATTACCAGAATCACCTGGGGAAAAAGAAAGGTAAGATAAAACCCCACAGGATTAAAGGTAAGTGTGCCTGTGTTTGGGACTGCCAGGTTAGAAGACCATTCAGAGGCTCTGGTTCTGGAAGGCGAGGTAGGGAAGGAGAGTTATGAATATGGAAGAATACATTGGAAGAAACAAGATTACTAAGGTGAGTAATTTTTTCTTCTAACCCCATGTATTCTTCTCATATTCATAACTCTCTGCAGACTTCGAAGCAGTACCTTTGGAGGTGGGAAGAGAACCTACTTAGGAAAGAGACTCTGCAGGGCTGCTGTGCCAAACCTGGTGTCACTTCTGGACTGCAAGTCCAAACAATAATGTTTAGTAAAGATGTGTACTGTTCTCCAGGTAGCTGCTTTACAGATCTCCACTAAAGGGATATCTCTAGAAGCTGCTATAGAGGCAGCTGTGCCCCTAGTAGAGTGGGCCCTGAGGCCTGCTGGGGCCTGTTGTCCATATTTTGTGTAACAAAACTAAATGCACTGAACTATTCAGTGAGAGAGTGATCTCTTGGAAGCTGGGGTGCCCTTTCCCACATCCCCATAAGTGAGAAAAAGTTGTTTATCACCTCTGTGATCCTTGGTGTGGATCAAATAACAACTCAATGCCCTTTTTACATCCAGACTATACGAGTCAGTGCTCTCCTGAACTGGCATGTTCTGTGAAGAAGACTGGCAGTGTCATGGACTGATTTAAGTGGAAATCAGAAACCACTTTAGGAAGAAACTTCCTATTAGTTCGAAGTACTACTTTATCATTATGAAAAGATAAATAATCCTTTTCCACACATAATGCTTGCAATTCACTTATTCTCCTAGCAGAAGTGACTGCCACCAAAAACAGACTTTTTCCAAGTGATATACTGCAAGTGTGCTGATGACACTGGCTCGAATGGAGGTTTCATGAGCTGAGCAATGCAAATGTTCAGATCCCATACAGGGACTGACTCTTTAATAGGAGGATGTAAGTGACAAAACCCTTTACTGAACTTTCTGAAAATGGGATTAGATGCAAGGGGAACATTTTTTCCTGCAGAAATAAAAGCTGAAATTGATGCCAAGTACACCTTCAGAGATGTATGTTTCAGACTTTGTGAGTGTAACTCAGTAAGATATTCTAACAGCACTGGGATTTCTGTCAGGAAGGGAGAAATATGCTTGGCATCACACCAAATAGAAAACCGTTTCCATTTTGCATTATAGGTTTTCTTAGTAGATGGTTTTCTATATCCTTTTAGGATATCCAGAACAGCTAGAGAAAGTTGTAAGTTTGCAAACTCTAAGTCCTCAAGAGCCAGGCCTTGAGCCTGAGAGACCTGAGGTTCGGGTACAGGATCTTTCCTTGGTGGGAAGTTACAAGATTGTGCCACCTGGGTGGAAGGATTGGTCTGGACACTGACATTTACAGCAGAAGGGGGTACCATGACTGCCTGGCCCAGTCTGGTGCTATTATGTATGGGATAGACATAAAGGAATTCTGGAGGTCAGGGGTAAGGGGCAACATACTTCTAGGAAAACATAAAGTGAACTTACAAGCTCAAATGGGCAGACTGGGTGGGCCATAGGCCCTTATCTGCCGACACTGTCTATGTATCTATGTATCAGTATCATGGACGTAAGCTGTGACCCGAGTTTGAATAGCATTCTGAAGATAAGAGGGAAGGGAGGAAAGGCATATAGCTGCCTTCCTTACCAGTCCAGGGCTAGAGCATCCAGGGGAATTGTACCCCTGACTGGTGGCCTGCAACAAAATAGGGGCAACATGTGATTCTCGTGACAGGCAAAGAGATCTACCTCTGGAGTGCCCCATCATCTGAACACTGTGTCCAGTACCTGTCTGTTCAGAGACCATTCATGATGTGCCTGGTTGATCCTGCTTAAGGCATCTGCCAGGATATTGTCCTTTCCTGGTACATGAATGGCTTGCAAGGAAGCTTTTAGTGAGTAAGCCAGTTCCCAGATTTTCATGGCCTCTGTGTATAAGGGATCCGACCTTGTCCCCCGTTGCTTGTTTATGTAATGGTGTTGTCTGTTCTGATCTGCACCACAGAAACACTACTCAGAGCTCTAGCAGATTTATGTGGAGGAGAGACTCCACACTTGACCAAGTGCCATGGGTAGTGTGCTCTCCTATATGAGCACTCCATCCTAACAGAGAAGCATCTGTTGTAAAAATGACTGAGGGATTTTCCCGCTGAAAGGGAACTCCTGCCCTTAGATTGTGGACATCTGTCCACCACTGAAGGGACTGGATCACAAATTTTGTTACAGGAATCAATTCTGACATATTGTCTTTTCTTTGGTACCACTGTGCTGTAGATGAAACTGAATGTCCCTCATTCAAAGACTTGCTCCCAAGACCACTCCTGTTGCTGCAGCCATGTGTCCCAGTATTTGCAAGTATCTTCTTGCTGGACATGGCTTTCCCAGCTCGAATGAGGCAATCAGTTGCAGAATAGACTGTCCTCTGGAAGAAAAGCTCTTCCTTTTAAGGTATTCAGTTCTGCTCCAATGAAATGTAGGACTTGAACTGGTGTGAGAATGGACTTTTCCTGGTTTAACAGGAAGCCAAGAGAATGTAACAGATTTTGTGTTATTTCCAGGTGTGCCTGCACCTGCTGAAATGATTTTCCCACAACTAGTCAGTCGTCAAGATAAGGAAAAACTGCAATTCCTAGCTTTCACAGGAATGCCACCTTTATTGAGCAGGGACACTCTTCCAGGGAAATTGACAGGATAACAGAACGGGCAACGCAAGTACCAAGACAACAACTACTTCAATATAAAGAAAAGACAGCTACAGACAGAATACCCTTGGTAGTCACATATCATCCAGACCCTGAACGTCTGCGTAAGATTATTAAAGACCTCCACCCAATATTTAGTGAGGATGAAACCCTTAATTGTATTTTTAAGGAACTCCCACTACTATATTTTAAACAACCACCAAATTTGTCCAGCCTAATTATTAGGAGCAAACTTTCACCAGAACAGAATACCATGTCACACAATGGCACACGACCCTGCAATCAACGCCCCTGTAAGACTTGTGGGCTCATTTCTACCTCGGACTGTGTGGTTACATCACAAAACAGACAATTCCAGGTGCATGGGAGTTATACATGCATGTCACGAAATGCTGTTTATTTCATTCAGTGCAACAGATGTCCACAAACAGGTTATGTTGGAGAGACACGCCAACACCTCAAAAACACACAACAGCGACGAGCTTTTGAGATTAAACTTATTTTACATCTCAATATGGTAGCAGATGAAATGAATGTTGATCTTGGTTTTATGGGACACTACAGAAACTAACATCCACAGACCTCCGCTTCTTCAGACTGACATATTATAGGACTTCAGCATGTGTGGGATGTGTGTGTGTGTGTGTGTGTATGTATGTATGTATGTGTGTGGGTATGTGTTGTGAGGCATGTGATATAACAGATGTGGGGCTTGCTGTCACATTGAGGTAGGTCTCTATTTAGATATATGGAGTTATAATGTGTTACTATTCTTACTTCACACACATAATGAACATTAATTCCTCCTTACTTTTTATCTTTGCCTGGGGGTGGGATTGATTCCACTGCACCATATTCAGATTACCTAGCCTGCTACTGTACATACAGGAGTGTTATCATATACTGTCACATATAATTTTTGTAACTCTGTACATATTGGGGTGCGTGATCTCATTTGCATGGGGGTCCTGCACAGATCTTTTTACATTAGGCTAATATTGTAGTAATTTGTGGATATGTAGGTATGTTAGACATCTGGTCTTACACACATACTTTATATTTACTTCTAGTTACCTTATCCTGGGGAGGGTGGCAGGTTTATTTCATGGTAATTCTATCCAGAATACTTGGAAATGTTACTATGCAGATAGTAGTACGGTTAAATAGTGTCACATTTTTGCTCTGTAGGTATTAGGAGACGAGCCCTTTTACTCAGGATTTCATGACAAGTTGAATTCCTTGAATTGCAGTGACTGAAGTGAATAAAGGTTCACTAGGAGAGTGGGTGTGTGCGTGTGTGTGTGTCTGTGGGGGGGGGGAGAGACATCTCCTTAAAGCTATGCATCTCCCCCACCCACATTATGGTGATGTGGGATGGGTTAGGGTGTATTGTTTGTATGAAGAGGAGGAGAGAAATTACATTTTTATCTTTTTTTCAGATTCCTTAGACACTTGTGGTACAACAAGTTGTTACATTCTCAGTGTATAGTGACATCAGTACATATTAGGCTACATGGTCTTAATTCCTTGAGGTTCCTCGACTAGAGTTTTTTGTTTGACACTAATATTGTCAATTTATATTTAAATTATCATTTATATTGTCCTGAGGTTTTTGAAATTTCCTGGGCCTTATATCTAGCTTGAGAGTACAGCTGGGTAACAGGTCCAGCTAGGTTTCACACATCACACAGTGTGCACTGATGTTTTTAAGAAAACTTTACTGGTAAATTCTTGTCTATAATGCAGACATTGAAACTTCATGAGCCCTATAACAATCTTAGTTTGTCTTTAATCTGGGTGGGGGTTGCCTTTCAGTAATCACATCCTTATACAAACTGTGACATTCATAGCTTGATTTAGGAGTTATCTGCTTCAGCAGTGTTATCTTATGTCAATTAAATTTATATGCAGTAGGATTCTTTGTATGTGTGTTCTGCCAAGCACCTTTGACCCAGGGTTCCTCCTGGCTGAAGGCAGTATGGTACTGTTAAACTTCTGACATCATCTTCTGTTTTTTTTAAATGAGTATTTTAAACCAATGGGGATTTTTTTTCTGCATTATCTAGCTGTTATAAGTATTGTATTTTATAAACAACTGCCATGAGTTTCTGAAGAAGGACTGGTTGGTCCGAAAGCTAGAGCACTTTGTTCTTGTTGTTACATCCATGTTGGTCCATTAAAAGGTATCAAATCATTTGCTTCTGGATCTGTTACTACAAATGTCAGGCATTTTGTGAATACCCTTGGTGCTGAGGTGAGACTGAAGGGCAGGACTGAGAACTGGTAGTGACCTGAAAGGAGTCTGAATCGGAGATATTTTTTGTGAGACTTATGGGGATGTAGAAAGAGGCATCTTTTAAATCCAGAGATGCCAGCCAGTCTCCCTGCTGGATGACAGGCAAAATTATAGATAGGGTCACCATCCTGAATCTTGGTTTTACCAGATATTTATTCAGATGCCTTAGATCTAGAATAGGCCGCCAGTCCCCATTTTGCTTTTTGGTAAGAAAGTACCAGGAATAAAACCATCTGCCCCCTCTGAAGATTTGGCACCTGCTCCACTGCTTTTATACTGAGCAGGGTTTGGAACCTCCTTTTCTAGGAGCTGTCCTTCAAGAAGAGAGGTTGGTTTGAACAGCCTTGACTTCAGAGGAGGGAGAGATCTGAAACTCAGAGACAGTCCCAGGCTCACTAATTCCAATACCCACTTGTCCATGGTTATGGCCTGCCAGGCCTGGAAGAAGTGAGCCAGTCTGCCCCCTACTGGTATTAGGGAGGCAGCCTTGGCAAAGGAGTCAGGGATTTTGTTTCAGTGGGGCCTGAGCCTGGATGGATTGGGAACCCCTCCAGGAGCCCCTCCTACCTCTGGCCCTATAATACCCAGTCTGCTGTGGTATGGCTGCAGCTGTGGGACAGCTTGAGGTTGACAGAAGGGCCTACCATAGGACCTTCCTCTAACTCAACTTCCATAAGGCCTATAAGAAGTAGAAGGCCTGTCCTTAGATGAATTACTCTTATAGGTAGCTTTGTAGTCATCCACCTTCTTCATCTACTCTTCGGTTTGTTTGCCAAAGAGAGAATGATCTTGTACAGGGAAGTCCATGGCCTTAGCTTGGGTGTCCTGTGTTAAATTTGTAGGCCTTAGCCAAGCAAACCTTCTCAGGGCTACAGTCAGAGCCATAATCCTAGCAGCATTGTCACTGGCATCTGCTGCCATCTGGAACTGGTATTTAGATGCTTCCAGTCCAAACCTGGCTGTTTCTGCTAGGTCGTCAGATAGGGGAGGGAACCTTCTCTGACATGGCCAAAACAGACTGCCACAGTGTCTTTTGATATTGTGCAGCGTAGGCCTGGTAATTAGCTTGTCTGACCCCCAGGGAGGCAGCTAAGTACCTTTTTTTTGACATGCTGTCCATTTTCCTTAAATCCTTCTCGGGAGGGTGAGGGGACAAAGTAACCCTCACCTTCTCACAGGCTGCCTGTTGGACTATACCTGGATGATCAGGGTGAGAATAGAGGAATTCAGCCCCTTTCTTGTCCAATTGGTACTTCTTGGCAGTCTTCTTATCCAGAGGTGAAACAGAGTTAGGGTTCTGCAGGATTGTGAATAAATCATTTTTGAAGAATTTATTAATAGGCAGAAAAATCTTTTTAGTGGGTGTTAACCCCATCATCTCCATATATTCTGCCTCCTCCTCATCTTCTATGACCTCGGTGGTAGCCTGGTCAAGGGTATCTACTATTTTCCTTACAAAGCAAAAGTGAGAGGAAAAATCCTCAGGCCTAGGAGGAGAGCCAAATTCCTGCTCTGGTGAGATTTCTGGTTCAATTGGGCTCACCATCATCATCCTCTGGTATATCATACTCCCCAGCATCTATCTCCTGAGACTGGGGATCTGAGGAGGGAGTAATCTCCTGAACCCTTGCAGGAGGAGGGGTTGGAGAAGGTATGAACCCCTGAATCGCCTCGATGACTTTAATAGCCCTGGCAATCTCTTCAATGTGGAGGGGTTGTGGGATAACAGATGGACCAGACACTGAGCTTCAAGTTCAACACACAATCTCTGTGTGATGTTTGTTCAAAATACAAGAAACAACCTTAAGCAATGGCATATCCCTTCTTCAGTACATCAGTTTGCAGCAACAGACTATGAATGTCCTTTCTCTGCACTTAGCCAGCACCTACTGACACTGATCCAATTCACTAGTTGAGATGTAGCCACCACCCCTATGCAGGCCCCATTTGCTTGGGTAGTGGGGGCCCAAAAAGAAGAAAAACAAAACAAGCTATAAACAAAGAACCTCAATGCAGAATCACTGAAAGAACAGTTACCCCAAAGGGCATTGGCAACAAATCAAGTTTCAAAGAAATACAACATCATACATACTTCCATAATGCAATGCATCATGGGATATGTGCAAATCATCATGACATTTCTTACTTACGTTTACAACAATATATATGCATTTTAAATAACACAA
Organism: Neoceratodus forsteri; assembly: GCA_016271365.2. Taxonomy (NCBI): domain Eukaryota; kingdom Metazoa; phylum Chordata; order Ceratodontiformes; family Ceratodontidae; genus Neoceratodus; species Neoceratodus forsteri. The sequence goes on from CM057456.1 coordinate 1,068,121,892, forward strand.
CTAGCTTAGTTTCTATAATAGTCACCTAGTACTTTTTACCATGATCAAAAACACCTAGTGCCATGGTATTTTCGACATTACAGGTTTCAAAAACGTACGGTATATTATGACATAGTGCTATTACATAATAAATCCAACAACAATTAACGCAACCTGTTTTACATACATCTGGAGGTCACCACAGTACCCTCCCTGTACGAGGATGTAAGAAGGAAAAGTAAAATTAAAGAGGACACTGTAGCATAGTCAAAGGAGGGAGAAGGGGGTGGCCAGCCTTATTGACTAGAAACAGTAAAGGATAGATTAGGCTTAGAAATAGAAGAACTGTTGCAACAGATTTAAGAAAAGGTCGGTCCTCAAGAGTGGCAGGAGATCCCGGTCACACTCAGCAGTAGGCAGACTGTGAGGCACAGAAGAATCCCCTGTTGGTTTTGCCTGGGGTTCGACGTGCTTGGTCTTCTTTGCCTTATTGGAGGGGACCAGAGAGTCAGCCGGCCCACTCAGCCTTTTTAAGGAGGTTGATCCACCCTTATCAGGGGTGGTAAAAGAAGAAGCTACAGTTTCACCCACTGATTTTGAAGGTGTTGGCTGGTTAGAGCCTGAAGTACCTCCCAACTTTTTGTTCAACCTCTCCATTCTTTCTTCCACAGTTTTCTGTGGAAATGATTTGCAAATTTCACAGTCAGTATTTAAATGCACAGTTCCCAGGCAGAACACATAGCTGTCATGCTTGTCTGCTCTGGCGAACACTTCCCCACACTCGACACAGTTTTTAAAACCTGGGGGAACGGTCTTTTTCTAAGGTTTTTCAGTATGCTCCATTTCCAGGAGAAAAACCTTAACCGCAAAAAATAATTTTTTTTTTTTTTTTGCAGTTGTTCAGGAACCAATTAGGCCCCAAAAGCACCAATTCATTTTTAAATTCAAAACCGGGTCAGCGGTTCTCGGAACCAATTCAATGGTTCACAGTAACTGGGTTAGCGGTTAGAAAAGAAACCGGGTTAGCGGCTTCAAACAATGTTAAAATACACTTTACACAATAACATTTTAAAGAAAATAAAGCGGAAAAACTCCGCAACTAATATAAAACTACTTGGTTCCCCAACGGTTATACCGAACCATGAGGAACCGAGAAATAAACGCTAACTCTAACTAAACTTGAATAAACTAGATGTTGGACTAAAAAAATAACAATAAATGAAGGCAGCAGAAAGAAAATTATGTATAATTAAACAATTATATTTCACAGTAAGCCGACAATGACCTGAGGGAGTCTCCTTGGTGTCTAGACTTGTGAGGTGGAGTAAGAAATCTGAGACATTGATAAAACGTGCAGCAGATGAGGGAAGCAGATTGAATAATTGTCACGTGCCAATGATTCCATCATTAGCATATAGTTCCATTCTCCGGGCAGTTCTACTGAGCAGGTTAACTGCAGAGAGTTATGAATATAAGAAGAATACATGGGGTTAGAACGGTCAGTTACAGTTAAAAATGAAGGAACCGCCAGTTCCCGCTTCAAAAAGGGAACTGCGGTAAACATAAAACAGGGAACCATCGAAAACCACTAAACATGGTTAAAATAAGGTTTTAAAAGGAAAGAAAGGGGAACTGCGAAACTAGGCAAAATTCACAGTTCCCAGGAACCGGGAGAAAACAGAAAAAGCTACTCAGCACACTAGAAATAAGAAAAATAGCTTTTATAGCTACCAGTCAGAGAAAAGGCTTTCTCTAGGCCAGGAGAGAGAGCACCTCAGAGGCAAGGTTGCTCAGACAAGCAGAGAAAAAATTCTGAAGCCTCCCTCACAGCCTCTGCTCAGCACCCCCTCAAACTTCTGATTGGTTAATTCATAAAACTCATTACCAACATTTGTACATGTTTTAAATGATTTTATGTGCTTTGTGTTTTGTAGTTGTGCAATTTAGTTATAATATTGTATTTATTTGTATTACACAGGACATTGTTGTAAATGGGGGTCACACCCTAATCAATTTGTATCCTGTATAAAAATAAATTTTAAACAAAACAAAACATACATTCTACCTCCGAGGCAGTAATAGCTAGTCAGCTCACTACAATAGATACTGATGCTATAGGACTCCTGGGATAAGAAACACTGTTCCCCCTTTTCTCCTTAGGTGTGCCACAACCACTGCCAAGCACTTTGTGAACACCCTTGGGGCAGAAGTCAGGCCGAAGGGAAAAGCCCTGAACTGATAATGACCTGATGGTAACCTGAACCTGAGGTACATTCTGTAGGATTGCCTGATGGGGATGTGAAAGTAAGCATCCTTTAGGTCCAGAGATGCCGACCAGTTTCCTTGCCATAATGTTGGGAGAATGGTTGCCAGGGTCACCATTTTGAACTTTAGCTTAGTTAAGTAATGCCTGCTTAAGTGTCTGAGATCCACCTTGGGTCGCCCCCGTTTTCTTTACTGTGAGGAAGTACCTTGAGTATAGGCCTTTTGCCCTTTGGTGCCAGAAGAAAAGGTTTTATTGCCCTTTGTAATAGAAGGTTGGTTACTTCCTCCTCCAACAGAGCTGTTTCTGATGAGGTGGCGGGTATGAAAAACTTTGCCCTCAGACTGGGCATAACCTTGAAGCTGAGAGCAAAACCCTGGCCCACTACCTCCAGGACCCACTTGTCTATAGTGATAATTTGCCAAGCCTGGAGGTAGTGGGCCAGCCTGCCCCTACTGGAGATGGGGAGGCAACCCTGACAGGCACATCAGGGATTCTATTTTGCCAGTGCAGTGGGCTGTGAGCTGGGGCCATTACGACCACTGCCACTCCTGCCCCTGAAATACCCTCTCTGCTGCTGATAGGCTGGGAAAGCCTGAAGCTGGAAAAAGGGTCTGTACTGGGTTCTACCCCTACCACCTCTACTCTGGTGTTTGTGAGGTATGGACGGCTTTTCTTTTAGCAGCTGCACTTTTGTAAGCTGCCTTGTACTCGTCATTTTTTTTTCATGTACGCCTCTGTTTGCTTCTCAAACAGAGATGTGGGCTCACAAGGAAAATCCAAGGCTTTTGTCTGGGTATCCTGGGTCAGGTTAGTAGACCTGAATCAAGCAAACCTCCTCAGAGACACTGACGTTGCCATCTGCCTAGATGCAGTGTCATGGTATTTGAAATTTGCCTCTCTGCTCACAGTCTGTAATGTCTGTATATTAAGTTACCTGCTCCTGTGTACGTTACTATATGCTTCTTTTTTTTTGCCTCTCCTGCATCATCATCTGTGAAATATCTGTATATTTATCTACCTGAGCTGTGTTTTATAATCTGCTTCGTTATTTCCTTGTAACCTCCCAGGTCGCACCTGAAAATAGGCATCTGTTTTGTCTAGTGTGCTTATCTGGTTAACAAAAACTAAATAAATGCATCCACTGCCATTCGGAATGGATACTTGGGCCAGATCAGATGCCATGTGGGCAGAAACAGCCTTAGCAATCTCCAATACAGTGTTCCAGACATTTTTCTGGTATCTGGAAACACAGGCCATATAGGAAGCCTGCCTAATGGCCAGGGAGGACCACAGATGAACCTTCTTGGCGTTGGAATCCATTTTTCTGGAGTCCTTCTCAGGAGAATGTGATGCCAGTGGTATGTCTGCTTTGTCACATGCAGCAGCCTGCACCACCCCTTCAAGGCTGGGATGTCCAAAGCGGAATTCGGCTCCTCTCCTGGCCACCCAGTACTTTCTTTTCAAGCTTCTTGTCCACAGGAGGGACAGAAGTGGGTGTTTGCAAACTTTTTGTGACCTGCTTCTTAAGGGACTTGTGGATGGGCAGTAGCAACTTCTTAGCTACTGACACAGCCATCATTTCCATATAATCTGGCTCCTCCTCCTTAGCCAATTCCTGAGTGGGAAGGTCCAGAGTTTGTGCCACTTGTTTCAGGAAGGCAAAATGGGAGGTGTAATCCTCAGATCCTTGTCAGGGAAATCAGGATATTGAGGATCAGGAGAACTATCTGGTTCAGGGGGTTCCCCATAGTCCTCATCCTCCTTCTCTTCACCATAATATTCCAGACCTTGTTCAAAGGAACTGGGAACCGAAGAAGAACCCAAAGTTTGAACTGGTATGAGATGAGGGGTTGGTTGCTCAACCGGAACAGAGATGCCGGATTGCAGCAATTGTATTATTCTGATGGCGTTAGCAATCTCTTCAGCAGTAGGAACTGATGAGTTTGTCGGCTTCAAGAAAGTGAAGGAGAGCTCTCCGGAGACGTCTTATTGAGGCAAGCGGAGTAAAGAATCTGACGGTTGCAGGAAGTACAACCAGGGACAGTGGTTTGAAAATCGAGCTCAAGCCTAGCATTCCATTTGCATAGGTTCTATTAACCATTTCGTCTCCAGGGCAGTTTTATTTTTTATTTTAGTCTTTGGTAACCAGGAAGGCCCACTAGGCACAAGTACTTGTTTTCAAGGGCGACCTGGGAGCACCGGGTGGTTAAGTGACTTGCTCGGAGTCACACAGTATGCAAGTGGAGGTTGTGAGAAACAAACCCAGGTCTGGTTTGCTGGATATACCAAGCTTGTTCACAGCTCATTATTCGATGTTAGTTCTATGGTGAGACCATACTGCATTTGTCAGATTACAGTAACATTTCCTTGGGTTTGAAAAATGTAATATTTAGGCATTTGATATTTCATATTTATTTCTCTTAATTCTCATCCTTATTTCTTTATTACTAAGGACATTTGCATTAAACAGGACTGTTGCCCCGTTGACTCCCTGTACTCTAGCTGCTTTTGACATTTCAGTTCTCTGTTTATGTCACAGTCTGTTGCTGTGGAGAAGACTAGATCTCATAAATAGAAAATGTCAGGTATAGGCAAGCTGCCAGAGCAGATAAAGTCTACAGGAGACTGAGCCTGCTTTCATGTGGCTATACAAGGTATCATTAAAAAAAGTGGAAAGAACTCAGAAAATAAGTAAATCAGAACCTGAACTGTGTCTAAATCTTGCATTTTCCATAAATTTCCAGATAGTGTTAAGGGCTCTTTAAAACAACAGCTACACTGCTGCTAAAAGTCAGCATTGTGAAATTACAGTTACGTAAGAAGTTACCATAACAGTAGATCTTCGAGAGAGGTTCCTGCAGTAGGTCTTCACATACAGGACTGCAGCCCCTGGCGACAAGACCACATGGCAAACTTCTAGCTAGCACTCCATAGCAGGGGACCACCTCTGGCATCACATGACAGGGTGTCGGTGTAACACTATATAGAGGGCGGTCTCCCCTGGAAAGGGGACAGGAGAAAGAATACTCCTTGAGCCCGGAGCTGCTGGGAATTATCCTGAAACAGGAAAGAAAAACAGGAGCTGGGGGAAGGTGGGAGGGAAAGAGGTGACCTACTGCAGGAACCGCTCTCGAAGAACTACTGTTAGAAACATAGAAACATAGACTTTGACGGCAGATAAGGACCGCTAGGCCCATCTAGTCTGCCCATTTCCCTACCTACAGGATAGGCCACAGATCCTATTTAACCAACAGCCTATATCTTCCTGCCCCCACAAGAATTGCCTTATGTCTGTCCCATGCATTCTTGAATTCTCCACAGTTTTAGACTCCACAACTTCCTCAGGAAGGCTGTTCCATGTATCCACTACCCTCTCTGTGAAATAATACTTCTCACATTGCCCCTGAACCTGCCCTCCTATCTTTAAATTGTGTCCCATGTTCTTGCAAGTCTCTTTTCTGAAGATGCTACCCTCCTGGACTTTGTTGATTCCCTTGAGGTACTTGAAAGTTTCTATCATGTACCCTCTCCCTTCTTTCCTCAAGGGTATACATATTAAGCTCCTTTAGTCTCTCCTCATACGGCTTCTCTTGCAGACCCTGCACCATTTTAGTTGCCCTCCTCTGGACTGCCTCTATCCTGTCTATGTCCTTGCAGAGATGGGGTCTCCAGAACTGGACACAGTATTCCAGATGGGGTCTCACCAACTGTCTGTACAGAGGATAACAACTTCCTGTTTTCTGCTGCTGATGCCTCTCCCTATACATCCCAGTATACCCCCGGCCCTCCCTACTGCCTTCTCACATTGCTTGCTAACCTTAAGGTCATCTGATATGATTACCCCCAGGTTCCTTTCCTGTTTTGCTGTTGTTACTACCTCCCCACCATTTGTGTATTCTTCCCCTGGGTTCCTGGGTTCCCTGGTAAGTTCTTACGTAACTAACATCTTAATTTGAGAGGGTTCCTGCAGTAGGTCTTCACATACAGGACTGAATACCAAGCAGTCAAGAAAACAGATAGTTGGAGACTGAGGCCCGGGAGGCAGAAAGGTCTACCAACAAGGATCCTGATTAGGCCAAGAGGCCTTACAGGATGGCAAGTCCAAAACCATCCCTGTGCCTAGTGGAGATGAACAGACTATAATGCTTGGTGAAAGTATGGACTGTAGTCCAAGTGGCGGCAGCATAGATATCAGAAGTGGACATGTTCCGTAAAAAGGTCGTAGAGGCGGCCATGCCACGAGTAGAGTGGCCTTTCACTTCCCCAGAAGGGGTTTCTTGTAATTCTGATAAATGAACGAGATAAAATTAGCCAAACATTTGGATAGGCACTGCTTAGAAATGGCTGTGCCCCAATGTTTTGGTGCAAAAGCTATGAACAACTGGTCAGACCTGCGCACCTCCTTAGTCTATGAAACATAATATCTCAGAAGTCTGTGCACATCTAGTGTGTGCAAAAGGTGCCCCCCCCCCACACCACCACCACTGGAATATTCAGGGTAATAAACCGGCAATTGAATATCCTGGTTCAACATAAATTCAAGTACCACTTTCAGTAGAAAAGAGGGGTTAGTCAGCAGAGCCACCTTGTCTCTGTGGAAAATTAAATAAGACTCCTTGCAAGCGAGGGCCTGAAGCTCTCAAATCCATGAGCTGAAGTAATATATAATAACTAAAAGAGCGCTTTCCAAGAAAAATAGCGCATGTCACAACTTGCCGCCAGCTCAAAAAGGGAAAAAGTAAGTTTCTCTAAAATAAAGTTTAAGTCCTGGGGGGAACCGGACTACGGACCAGAGGTTTTAAGTGGAGGATCCCCTTAAGAAAGGTTTTTGAGACCTCCAACTGCGCGAGGTTTTTGTCATCCACCGGAAGGTGATAGGCAGAAATCGCTGAAAGACGGACCTTCAGAGAGGAATAACTGAGGCCCAAATCAGAAAAATGCAAGAGGTACTCTAGGACCTGGGGCGCCGAGCAAGAGAAAGGGTCCAGACCCCTGGCCGTCTCCCATAAGGTGAATCTCTTCCACTTCATCGCAAATGTAGTTCTGGTAGAAGGCTTTCTGGTCTCCAACAGGACTTGGCAACTCGCAAGGAGACACCAAAACGTGAGACAACTACGTCCAGAAGTGCCACGCGTGTAAGTGAAGAAATCTGAGGCTCGGATGCACCAGGCTGCCCTGCTCCTGCATCAGAAGGTCGTTAAGAAGAGGTAGAGGTATTGGGCGTTCCAGTGCCAGAGGGGAACAATGAGTATCATGCGAGCTCCCTCTGCTTGAAGCTTCAACAGCACCTTCTACAGAATTGGAAAGGGAAGGAAAGCATACAGAAGCATCCAGAAACCTCCCTGTCCAACAAAGAGACAGCGCGTCTCGCCAAAAAACGCCATGCCTGGGAACGAGTGAACAAAAGTCGGGTAGTTTTGCGTTGGATGGGGAGGCAAAGAGATCTATTTCTAGCCGACTCCACTGATCAGAAAGATCTTCCACTACCTCCTGTCTTAGCTCCCACTCATGAGCCCGCGCAATGGTGCGGCTGAGACTGTCCACCAAGACGCTGTAAACTCCCAGGATATGGACTGCTGTCAGAAATAGGCCATGCTGGACTGCTTAGTACCACACTCACATCGCCTCCCTGCAGAGGGGATATGATTGGGTGCCTCCCTGTTTATGTATCAGACTGTGGCTGTGTTGTCGGTTCAGACCAGGAGTGTTCCCAGGCATAAGTGGGTGTGGAACGCATGGAGAGCGTAGAGCACTGCTCTCATCTCCAGAACATTTATGTGCAGATGTACTTCTTTTGGAGACCACCTCCCCTGGGTTCAGTGGTCCCCTAAGTGAGCTCCCCAACCTTGACCCGAGGCATCCATCGTGAGGGTCATGGAAGGAGGAGGGGGTGAAAGGGCCCCCCCGCCCCAAGGAGAGGCTGGACAACTCCTACCACCAGAGAAGATCCCTCTTCATGCTGCTGGAGACCAGGACCCTGTGGTACAGGTTGTCTGAGCGTTGATCCCACTGGACCCTGAGTGTCCACTGGGTCACCCTCATGTGCAGTCTGGCCAATGGAACTGTGGGAATGGCTGTCGCCATTAGTCCCAACAGACAGAGAACAAGGCAGGCTGTGGTCCAACGAGAGCTGGTCACTGAAAGGACGTGCTGTTTCAGGGTTTCTGATCTGTCCTGAGGTAGGAAGGCCCTGCACTGGACTGTATTCAGTACTGCTACAATAACTTGGAGGTACTGAGAGGGTGAAAGCTGTGACTTGGGATAGTTCACCATGGTGCCAAGATGGGAAAATAGGTCCAGGGTGGTGGAGAGAGACTCCAGCAGACTGTCCTGAGACTGTGCTGACAACAGCCAGTCATCCAGGTATGGGAACACATAAATCCCTTTGCGGCGCAAGGCTGCAGCCACCACCGCCAGACACTTGGTAAAAATCTGAGGTGCTGAAGAGAGGCCAAAAGGGAGGGCCTAGAATTGGTAATGGTTCCCAAGAATGGTGAACATGAGGAAACGGCGGTGGGCGTAGAGGATAGGGATGTGCAAGTAAGCATCCTGCATGTCCAGCGAACAAAGCCACTGATTCTTTTGGAGCAGGGGTAAGAGTCCCTGGAGGGTTAGCATGCGGAACCTCTTGTACTCGATGAAGAGGTTCAGAGGGCTGAGATCCAGAATGGGCCTCAGACTGCCTAACTTTTTGGGCACCAGGAAGAAATGGAAGTAATACCCCCTACCTGCCTGTGCAGGAGGAACTGGCTCTATGTTGACTTTGACAAGACAGCCTGGATTTCCTCTTGAATAAGGTGAAGATGGCTTGACAGGTAGTGACACCGTCCCGGAGGGTTGTCCGGGGGTCTGTCCAACAACTCTATTGAGTGCCCTCTTGCAATTATGTTTAAGACCCAAGCATCTGCAGTTATCACCTCTCACTCTCTGAGGACGGGAGGGCAAATCTCCCCATCACTCTACTTGAAGACCTGGAGGAAGTGAAGGTCCCCCCACATCAGGGGGCAGAGGGGAGTGCTGCTTTATTGCCTCCAGAGGCCCTTTGGGATTTGGCTTTAGGAGTCTGGGCACCAGACCCCATGGTCCAAAGCTTGCCCTGGCATCTGGCCTGGGGCTGTTTGTTCTACCTTCGCTGCAAATGACGAAAAGGCTGCTTGGGGCCAATGTGGTACATGAAGCAGACCTCCCGAAGGGATCTACCGCTCTCCTGTAGCTCGGTGATGATATCCTTCGCATCGCCGCCAAACAGGACAGAGCCCCTAAAGGGTGCATCCAGGAGGGTGGTTTGGACATCTTGCGCCAAACCCACTCCATGGAGCCATGCCAAATGGTTCAAGCAGATGCTCGAGGTGGTGCAGTGGGCCACCGGGTCCACAGAGTCGTAGGTGGCTCGCAATGCATGGCGAAAGGAGGACTTGGTAAGCCTCACCTAGACGAGAAGCCTGGTCCTGAGATCCTCATCAGGTATGGACTGGAGCTCTGACTCTAGATCGACTACAGCAGATTTCTGGTAAGAAACTGTGTGTGCCATGTAGTTGAGAGACCTGATGGCACAGGTGGAGGAAGCGTAGACCTTGCGACCGCATTGGTCCATTTACTTGGACTCTTTGTCCCGAGGTGAGACACTTAAATGTTTTGGCTGAGCCGACCTGTCATGGGGCACTGTGATAATTATGGAATTGACTTTAGGTTGCACAGTGAGGTGGTTGGCGCCTTCCGGGGGGTGATAGTTCCTGTCAGCCTTCATGTAGATTGTAGAGATGGAGGATGGTCATTGCCATATAGTGGACATTAGGTCCTCATGCGGCCCCATCCAATGAGGAATGGGTAAGAGGTTCACATTCGTCAATTCCAGATGCTCCATGAGCCTTTTCTTTTTGGGATCCAGCTTTTGGGATGCCCAGCCGCATGCCTGCTGGATGGATCGAAGGAGCTCCACAAATGAAGTGTCCTCTGGAGGAGATTTGGGAGACTCCTTTGGTTGAGGTTCCAAGGGAGCATGAACCCCTGAGCTGGCCGAAGAGTCAGTCTGCTTCTGAATCAGACAACTCTGGTCTACAAGGGTGAGAGGCTTTGTCTAAAGTCTCCTCTGTGACCCTGGTTCTGGGAAGGGCCCTAGATGGGCGCCTATTAGAGTCCCTATCTGACAACCGATGTTCGACCAGGGAGGGGCTCCTAGGAACCGCCATGGGGGCCGGGGTGGAGACCATGACTGGCTACGGACAACCAAGCTCCTGTAGAGCTGCGATTTGGCGTCTCTCCACCAAGCAGGAATTGCCCCTTGAGGATCAGCCTGTGACCTGTCTGAGGCCAGAGGCTGTGGTGGAGGAGGTGGTGGCGGAGGCTGGAAGCCTGGATACCCTGAAGGAGAATATGAGAGGTAGCCAGGAACCAATGGGGTAAGCTTGGGAATGGTACACCTGGTACATATGACCCGGCGCCGAGTACCCGAGTGCTGCAGCATGCGCCGGGTAAAGGGGAAACTGTGCCTGAGGGTAGCTGGGGTTTGTGCCCAGAGGACCAGACAGCGAAGAAGCTGATAGCCCTGAGGGAGGCGGGGCCGAGGGACCACTGGCAGCAAAGGGGTCCGTCAGGAGGCCTACGGAACCCAGGGTCCTGGCTGGTACCCTAGAAGGGCCAGGCAGGGGCTCTGGCGTCGGAGTGGAAGGAATGGGCGGGTCACCCCGTCAAGAGGCCATCACCAGTTCAGAAAGGGTCGACAACCAGTGGGGGATCGGGTGTCGGGCGGGTCTGAAAGAACCAGATACCTGGTCCGAGGAGGAGTACAGGAATGGAAGTCCCCATCGACAGGCCCACTGGAGAAGAGGGGAGCCCGGAGAAGAGACTTAACTTTGGGGTAGATACCCCCTGAGCAGAAGCACTCGTATCCCAGAGGGCCAGGGAAAACGAGGGGTCAGGCAGAGTCAGAGGAATGAAGGAGTCCCGGGAGGGAGAACCCTAGTGGGACGAGAGGGTGCCTGGTAGCTGGCTCTGCTTAACGCTGGGTAAGCCTGAAGAGCCCAACGGGAGAGCCTCGGCCGAGTGGTCGATGGGTAGGCCGACGACCGACTGATCGGCCTCGGCCAAGCGGACAACGGAGGAGCCAGCATCCGAATCATCAATCATGGTCGGGAAGACAACAGAGGAGCTGGAATCTGGCTTATCAACTGGAGCCATGTGCCCTTTGGGAGAACTGGAGGGTAACTTACCATCTGGAGAGCTATCAACAGGCCCAGAGACAAGATCCTCCTGTGGAGAACACCCCTGCCGCCCTCTGACTATGGCGGGAGAGGGGGTTAGCGACTGATCCACCGGATGGAGGCCAAGCAGGAGGTGTACTTAGCAAGGCAGAAGCCCCACCAGAAGTGGCGTCGACAGCCAGGCGATGCCGGGAAGAAGGGGAACGGTCCCGGCGCTTCTCCTTTCTCTTGCGCTCAGTGGTGGGTGAGGAGGAACAGTCCCGCAGCTCCTGAAGCTCCTTTTCCATCGATGCCAGGCGTATTTTCAGCAAGTGGGCATCGAGAACTTTCTGGCATCTGACATGTGTGGCCTTGTTGAAGGACTGGCACATATCGGAGTCATCAACTCTGTGTCTGGGGCATAGGCAGAGGACGCAGCGGGAGTGTCCATCCCCATGCAGGATCTGGGCACCGCACTTTGAGTACTGCTTCTGTCAATGCGATGGAGAAGACATGCAAAAAACGACAGTACTGAGTTAAAGAAGAAAATAAGAAAACTACTCAACAAAATGGCAGTCGACTGGAGCAGAGTTCACTGCGAGGTCCAACTTGCACAGGTTGACGGCAGGAAAGAACTGGAGGTTGGGTGTGGAGACTGCTCCCTATATAGTGTCACGCTGATGCCCCGTCATGTGATGCTGGGGGCGGCCCCGCTAAGGATTGCAAGCTAGAAGTTCGCTGTGTGATCCTGTCGCCAGGGGGCACAGTCCTATATGTGAAGACCTACTGCAGGAACCCCCTCGAAGTAAGATCTCAGGTTCCCACAAAGATGAGTACATCACTTACCTTGGTCTGTGCTGATTGCAGATAGTTGGACACAAACATTATCGTTTTCCTGCAGAGCCTTTTTAAAGTAAAACATTCCTAAGTTGTGCTTTCCCATTGCAAAATGGATGCAACCAAGATTGTTCCAAAACATGCACCTGAGACATTCACCTGAAATAATGAAAAAGCACACACATTAAGGTTCGTGTTCTCCTTGTGTTATCAGTACATACTGATTAGTCTGGCCAACAAAAAATATCTGGATCCGCAAGACAATGTTACTCTACAAAAACATTGGGAGGCAGTAAGAAAAAATGACTCACCTCAGTAATTGTGTTTCTTCTAATGGAGTCTTGCTATATTCTGACAATTTGCAGTTAGCTCCAGCTCGTGAACTGCTCCGGAGAGTGAAGGGTTAATTTCTATGCCAGGCATAGAACGTTGGGCTCGAGCTCAGTTGAAAACTCTGTCTGTGTCCTTTCAAACCCAAACCGACAAATTCTTACAAGCTAAAATACACTGACTAAATGTGGAAATTGTAAAAACACAAAGACTTTGGATTCCCCAAAAGACTCAAGTCAGAAAACCCAAAGAACCAAAAACCAGATAATAAGAACAAAAAACTCAAACAATTACAACGAACCCCACACAATAGGAGTGGGGAAAAGACACCCCTGGGGTGCAACACTGCACCTGCCCACCCACTTCCCAAAAACAGGTTCTGAGAGGGGAGGCAGGGAGGGAGGTCAGAATACAGCAAGACTCCATTAGAAGAAACACAATTACTAAGGTGAGTAATTTTTTCTTCAAACAACATGAAGTCTTGCTGTATTCTGACAAATTGCAGACTACCAAGCAGTACCTCCAAGGAGGAGGGAAATAACCTACTTTGGGAATAGGCTCTCAAGCACTGCTGTGCCAAACCTAGCATCACTTCTAGCCTGGATATCCAGAAAGTAATGCTTGGTGAAGGTATGAACTGTTTTCCAGGTGGCTGCTTGACAGATTTCTAACAAAGGGATATCCCTAGCTGCAGCCAGAGATGCAGCTGTACCTCTAGTGGAATGAGCCCTCAGGCCTGAGGGTGCAGTTTTCCCAGCTTTCATAGCAGAATTGAATACAGGACACAATCCACCTGGCAATGTTCTCTTGGTGGCAGGTTTTCCTTACCTACTTCCCCAAAGTGAGGGGCAACTGAAGGAGTCAAACATGTGACCCTTTATGCGCTCTATGTAGTAACTAAGGGCCCTTTAACATCTAAACTGTGTAGCCTCCGTTCCCCTGAGGAGGTGTGATCAGTGAAGAACACGGGAAGAGACACAGATTGATTTAAGTGGAAATCAGAAACCACTTTAGGTAGGAACCTTCTATTGGTTCTAAGGACCACCTTATCTATATGGAAAGAGATGAAGTCAGGCTCCACTGATAGGGCTTGCAATTCACTGATACGTCTGGCAGAAGTAACAGCAACCAAAAACACAGTTCTCCAAGTCAAGTACTTGAGCTCTGCTGAGAACATAGGCTCAAAGGGGGGTTGCATAAGCTGAGCAATACAAATATTCAAATCCCAGGCAGGAGCCGGATCCCTAAAAGGGGGATTGGTATGAAGCAATCATTTGAAAAATTTACAGAATACAGGGTGAGATGACAGAGAGGAAGACTTCTCCACTGACAGGAAAGCAGAAACAGCTGACAAATGAACTTTGAGGGTAGCTGGTTTGAGGCCTAGGCCATTACGATGGACCATATAATCCAAAACTGTAGACAACTCAGAAGTGTCTGGGGATATAGGTTTCTTGGCACACCAAATGCGGAACCTTTTCCATTTGGAGTTGTAAGTTTTTCTTGTAGCAGGCTTTCGAGAAGCTTTGAGAATATCCAGAACCCCTTGGGACAGATGCAAATCTGCAAACTCCAACTCTTCAAGAGCCATGACTTGAGATTGAGTGACCGAAGATTGGAGTACCAAATCCTCCCCTGAGAGGAGGTTAACAGGTTGTAATTCCTGGGAAGATGGACTACTAGGGACAGCAACAGGGGGTACCAAGGTTGCTTGGTCCAATCTGGAGCTATCAGAATAACTTTGCAAGACTGTGACCTTACCTTGACTAGAACCTTGAACAGAAGAGGGAAGGCATAAAGAAATTTCCCTTCCCAGTTCAAAATCAGAGCATCCAGAGGGACTGAGCCCAAGACTGGGGGTCTGCAACAAAACAGAGGAAGTTGGTGATTGTCTGGGGCTGCAAAGAGATCTATCTCTGGAGTGCCCCACCTTGAGAAAATCACCTTCAATACCAAAGGATCCAGAGACCATTCGTGATGGCACTGGGAAATCCTGCTCAATGCATCTGCTAGAACATCATCCTTTAGTGGGAGGTGGACTGCTACCAGAGACGTCTGTAGGGAATAAGCCAGGGACCATATTTTCATGGCCTCCATGCACAAGGCCATGGACCGAGTGCCTCCCTACTTGTTGATGTACCACATGGTGGTAGTGTTGTCTGTCCTGACCTGAGCCATCTTGTGCTTTACTGACTGACAGAAGGCTTGTAGGGCAAGGAATACTGCCCTGAGCTCCAGAAGGTTGATGTGAAGAAGGGATTCCTGATGGGACCACAGTCACTGGGCAGTGAGAGCCCCCAGATGGGCTCCCCACCCCAAAAGGGAAGCATCCGTGGTAAGAACCACAGAGTGAGTCTGAGGGAGCACCTGATGGGAATGTGAAAGTAGGTATCCTTGAGGGCCAAGGAGGCTAGCCAGTCTCCTGGCCTCAGAGAAGGAAGAACTGTTCCCAGAGTCGCCATCTTGAACTTTGGCTTTACTAGGTGCTTCTGGTACCTGACTGTATAGGCCATATAATTAGCCTGCCTGAGTCCCAAAGATGATGCCAAGTACTGTTTTTTTGCCATGGCATCTATCTTCCTGGAATCTTTGTCTGGGGGTGTGAAGCCAAGGAGATGTTTGCCTTGTCACAGGCAGCAGCCTGCACTACCCCAACATGGCTGCATTGTTGGTAAAGAAATTCCATATCCGAGCCTGACAAGGTATACCTCTTGTCCATTCTTTTGTCAACAGGAGGTACAGAATTAGGAGACCTAAGAATTTTTAGTGTCAGTTTCCCAAATGACTTATGAAGGGGAATAGACAAGTCTCAGACTATGGGATGTCCATCATCTCTATGAAGTCAGGCTCCTCTTGATCCTCTACAGCCTCCTCAATAGGAAGCTGGAGGGTTTGAGCCACTTTTCTGAAGAACAGAAAGTGGGGAAGGGACTCAGAAAGCCGAGGAGGGGAAACACCAGAAGGTCTGTCTGGGGAGATGTCCGGTTCCACAGGCACATCCAGACTTTCACCGTCGTAATCATCCTCTTCAAACTCCCCCTCCTCATCAAACTCTGGTTTGTAAAAATCTTCAGGGGAATAATCCTGAACCGGGGGAACCAACCAAACCGAACCTCTGCCAGAAGGCGTCAGATCGGTCGGAACCGGACGAAGCGATTCCACAATCCGAATCACTTTGGCTATTTCTTCGGCTGTCAGAACATGCAGCTCTGGATCCAAACCGGCCAATTTATCCTTTCATTTTCTTTTTGTAGAAACTGATCCCTCAGGATTGGCTCTCCTCTTGCCCGAAGAAGTATCGCCCTGGTCAGAAGGCACTCCTTCTGGTTCGGTAGGAACCGAACCGGGCTGGCCTTCCAGGTCAGCGGATTTCTCGGCCTCCTTATCCCTAAGTCTACCTATCCCTTTATCCAGGGTAGGCTTAGGGAAATTCTTACAAATTTGGCAGTCTGAATCGAGGTGGTCAAACCCCAGACAGTAAACACAGGTGGTGTGGGGATCAGCCTTAGTAAAGATCTCCCCCACACACACACTGCAGTGTTGAAACCCAGTGGGCCCGTTTTTTTTTTTCTTGGGTTTCTCAGACATGGCCAACCTAACTAACTTACCCTTTATATGGCAACTGCCAGGCAAGACTCCCCTATCGGTTTCACACCGTGTCACAGGTGATGGAAAAAACCCGCTAAAATTACGTTTTTTTTTTTTAAACCGATAGGGACCGGTAACCGCACACTAACTTTTTCCTTACTACAAGATCAGTTCAGCCAAACCGATGGGAAAATTTTCACAATTCCCACACACAGCTACAATGCTAAGTACTTACGGTACCACAAACAGAGTCTAGAACCGAAAAAAACAGAACGAAAAATCGGACTACAACCGAATCTTTAACCGCGAAGGACTGAGCTAAAGGAGAAATCTCCGGAGCGACTGTTCAGTGAGGCGGAGTAAAGAATCTGATGGTTTGGGATTGAAAGGACACAGAGTTTTCAACCGAGCTCGAGCCCAATGTTCTATGCCTGGCATAGAAATTAACCCTTCACTCTCCAGGGCATTTCAAGAGCTGGAGCTAACTGCAAATTGTCAGAATACAGCAAGACTTTGTGTTGTTTGAAACAAAATGTACTTACTTGTAACAATGTAGCACTATTCATCCATAACCACACAGTAGTGGATTTCCAGCTTAAGGAGCTGGCACCCAGAACAGTCAAACACATTTTGAACTACACTATGTACACCCGCTCTCATGTCATGCACCTGAATGTCTCCAACACTCAAATCATTCCTGCAGAAGGGAATGTGACTCAGACATCCCCTGCTCAATAGCTCTGATCAAGAAGGAAGGGTAAGATGTGCGTGGCAACGGATACATACCACTAGAAAAAAATGAAAACCTTTCCCTCGTACTATGACTCCCTCCAACCCTGGAGCTAATGGCTAGGTAAATCCTTCCGACTCACAAGCATTTTGCTGGTCCAACTGGTATGATTTTTAAAATGTTACTGCCTTCAATACAAACCAGCAGGAACTATTCATAGAAAATGTTGCTAAATGGTGTGGTACCCGAGGACTGGAGGAAGGCGGATGTGATTCCCCTTCACAAAAGTGGGACCAAGACAGAGGCAGGAAACTACAGACCTGTCAGTTTGACCTCTGTGGTAGGGAAAGTGATGGAGTCACTTCTGAAGGAAAGAATTGTTGAGTACCTAGAGGCCAGTGGGGCACAGGACCCAAGGCAGCATGGGTTCACAGCGGAAGGTCATGTCAGACGAATCTAATAGATTTCTTTGACTGGGTGACCATAGTAGTAGACTAGGAGGGCTGTGGACATGGCCTACCTAGACTTTAGTGCAAGGCATCTGACACAGTCCCACACAAAGATTAATAGTCAGTAACCAGCCTGGGAGTGGTCCCAGGGTGGTAGCTCATGAAACATTGGCCGGACAACAGGACACAGAAGGTAATATAAATGGAGTCCACTCTGAAGAAAGAGGGGTTACTAGTGGGGTACCGTGAGGTTCAGTACTGGGTCCAGTCCTTTTAATGTCTTTATAAGTGATATTGCAGAGGGACTGGAAGGAAAGTATGCCTCTTGCAGATGACACAAAGATCTGCAACAGGGTTGATACACAAGGAGGCGTGGAAAGGATGAGAAGGGACTTGGCAAGGTTGGAGGAATGGTCAGAAGGTGGCAGCTAGGATTCAATGCAAAGAAGTGCAAAATAATGCACCTGGAAACAAGAAACCCAGGGAAGAATACACAATGGGGGAGGTAGTAACAACAACAAAAAGGAAAGGGACCTGGGGTAATCATATCAGATGATCTTAAGGTTAGCAAGCAATGTGAGAAGGCAGTAGGGAGGGCTGGGGGTATACTGGGATGCATAGGAGAGGCATCACCAGCAGAAAACAGGAAGTTGTTATCCCTCTGTATAGACAGTTGGTGAGACCCCATCTGGAGTACTGCGTCCAGTTCTGGAGACCCCATCTCTGCAAGGACATAGACAGGATAGAGGCAGTTCAGAGGAGGGCAACTAAAATGGTGCAGGGTCTGCAAGAAAAGCCATACGAGGAGAGACTAAAGGAGCTTAATATACTGTATATACCCTTGAGGAAAGGAAGGGAGAGGGGGGACATGATAGAAACTTTTAAGTACCTCAGTGGAATCAACAAAGTCCAAGAGGTAGCATCTTTCAGAAAAAGAGACATGCAAAACTAGGGACACAATTTAAAGATGGGGAGCGTTCAGGGGCAATGTGAGGAAGTATTTTTTCACAGAGAGGTAGTGGATGCATGGAACAGCCTTCCTGAGGAGGTTGGGGTCTAAAACTGTGGGGGAATTCAAGAATGCATGGATCAGACATAAGGCAATTCTTGTGGGGGGTAGGAAGAAATAGGCTGTTGGTTAACTAGGATCTGCGGCCTATCCTGTAGGTAGGGAAATGGGCAGACTAGGTGGGCCAAGCGGTCCTTATCTGCCGTCAAAGTCTAACCCTACAGAAAAATCTACCAGAATTTGGCCGTAGAACCACTGTCAATTTTGGCTCCTGGAAATGTACTAGCACTTTTTATTAGACAAGGAAATAAGGGTCACTCACTTGTAATCATTGTTGCAGGATTGGTATATGGTGCACATCCACACTGTGGCAGTCTTCCTTTCCCCCTTTAATTCCGTCAAAATATCTTTAAGCTAAGCTCATCCCACCCACCCGGGAGATATCCTCCTGTGCTCCACCCCGTGACGTCAGATCTTGCACAGTGGAAGCAGGGATCCACGAGTCACTTGCCAGGGGAAGTCTGATGGGTTGTGTGGATGTGCACCATATATCACTCCTAGAAAGTACAGATACGTAGGAACTTACCATAACAGTAGATGTTCGAGAGGCCTTTAGTAGGTCATCTCATATGGGACTGGGTGCCACTGGCCGGGCCACACAGCAGACTTTTTCAGCAATCCCTGAGAGGGGACCGCCCACCCAAAGTCACGTGACCGACATCAGCATGGCTGTATATAGTGGGCGGTCCCCACGCCCGCCCTCCAGTTCTCCTGCCAGAGCCAGGAAGAGGCCTGACAGTAAGAGCGAACACAATTTGGAGTCCCTGTAAGAAACAAAATGAGTGGAAACAGGGAGGGAAAAATATGACCTATTGAAGGAACCTCTTGAAGATCTACTGTTATGATAAGTTCCTTCGCAACTGTACCATCTTACTTCAAGAAGGTTCCTTCAGTAGTTCATCACATATAGGACAGAGTCCCAAGCAGTCCCTCCAAAGAGAGACAGAGAAACTAGGGAGGAGGAGAAATAACTCCAATAAAAAAACTGGAATCCAGAATGGACCCAGCCTAGGACAGAAGGCCCTGTAACACAGCTAGGCCGAAACCAGCCCTCCACCTAGAAGCAATGTCCAGACTGTAGTGTTTGGTAAAGGTATGGACAGAACTCCCAAGTGGCTGCGGCACAGATATCAGCCGCAGAGACATTTCGTAAAAAGGCAGTGGAAGCAGCCATGCTCCTAGTAGAATGACCTCTTATGGTACCCGGCAGAGGTTTTTCATACTTCTGGAAACAACACCTAATGCAGTTGCCTTACCATTTGGAAAGGCCCTGCTTAGAAACTGGTTTGCCCCTCGATCTGGGGGCACAAGATACAAAGAGCTGATCACAGCTACAGAATTCCTTAGTCCGGTGAGTGGTGCACCGAAGAATCCGATGTACATCCATGGTATGGAGGAGTGCCTTACCTCTATTACAGGGGGACGGAAAATACACAGGAAGATCTACTGATTGATTAAGTGTAGCTTCTGACACCACCTTGGGAAAAAACTTAGGATTCATCCTAAGGACCGCGTGGTCCTTATGGAAAATAGGATAGGGCTCTTTGCAAACCAGAGCATGAAGCTCCAAAATCCTCCGGGCTGACGTGATGGCAACCAGAAACAATGCCTTCCAGGGAAGGAAGTGCAAATCACAGCTCATGGCCGGCTCAAAAGGAGGAAGGGTGAGCTTCTCCAAAACAAAGTTCAAATCCCAAGGTGGAGTTGGGCTGCGGATGGGGGGGTTTCAGATGGAGGATCCCTTTCAGGAATGTTTTAGAGACTTCCAACTGAGCCATGGGTTTACCATCCACTAGCTCATGGTATGCCAAAATTGCAGAAAGGTGGACCTTCAATGAGGAATATGAGAGACCGGAGTCTGACAGTTGTAGGAGGTATTCCATGACTTGAGGGGCAGAACATGAACAGGAGTTCCAACCCTTGGCGGTCACCCAAATGGAAAACCGTTTCCACTTCATGGCATAAGTGGATCGAGCAGAGGGTTTTCCAGCCTCAATAAGGACTTGATCAACCCAGGAGGAGACCCCAAAGCGAGAGATCGCTATGTCTGCAGGAGCCAGACATGATGGTGCAGGGTCCTGAGCTCCGGATGCACTAACCGACCTTGGTCCTGAGTCAGGAGGTCGTGGGTCACTGGAAGTGGAGCCGGTGGTTCCCTGGAGAGTTGATGCAACAGCGGAAACCAAATCTGTCTCGTCCAGAGAGGGGTGATGAGGATCATCTTTGCCTTCTCTGCTTGAAGCTTGAGGAGGACCCTCTGGAGAATGGGAAATGGAGGGAAGGCATAAAAAACTTTCCTTGTCCAGGACAGAGACAGCGCATCGTGCCAGAAAGCACCATGTCCTGGAACGAGTTAGCAAAAACTTGGAAGTTTTGCGTTGTATTGGGAGGTGAAAAGGTTGATTTCCGGACACACCCAATGTAGGAAGATGGATTCTGCCACTTCTTGATGTAATTCCCACTCGTGAGCTAAAGTCCGCAACCTGCTGAGACTGTCCGCCAGGACGTTTAGAATACCTGGTACGTGCAAGGCCACTAGAGCCAGATTGTGCTGGACCACCCAGTTCCACACCCGCATCACTTCCCTACACAAGGGGTACGATCGGGTTCCTCCTTGTTTGTTGAGGTACCAAACTACCGACATGTTGTCTGTTTGAACGAGCAATGATCCCTTGGGAAGGAGGGTCTGGGAAGCCAGTAAGGCATACAAGACAGCCCTCATCTCCAGACCGTTGGTATGTAGCACTGCCTCCAAGCTGGAGCACAGTCCTTGGGCTTGGTGCTCCCCTAGATGTGCTCCCCATCCCATGTTCGAGGCATCTGTGGTTAGGAATACCGAGGGAGCTGGGTTCCGGAAGGGAAGACCCAAAGAAAGATTGCAGGGAACCCTCCACCAAAGCAATTCCTTCTGAACTGCTGAGGAGACCAATACTGGATGGTCCCAGTTGTCCAGGAGTTGGTCCCACTGCACGTGCAAGGACCACTGAGTGACCCTCATGTGAAGCCTAGCTAGGGGAACAGTGGTGATGGAGGTAGCCATCAGGCCGAGAAGGCGAGGGATCTCCCGGGCTGGGATGGTCCTGGAAGAAGCAATTCGAGAAGTCTGACGGATCAGCGTCTCCACCCTGTTTGGAGGGAGGAAGGCTCTGCAATGGATCGTATCCAAGACTGCCCCAATGAACTGAAGTTTCTGGGACAGAGTCGCGGAGGACTTGGGAATATTGACAGTAATCCCTAGTCTATTGAAAAGGCCCAAGGTGAAAGAAACTGCCTCTAGTAACGAGTCCCTGGACGGGGCTGATATCAGCCAGTTGTCCAGGTAAGGGAAATCTGCAATACCCCTGCGAGGCAAGAAGGTCACAACCACTACCAGGCACTTCGTAAACAACCGGGGTGCCGAAGACAGACCAAAGGGGAGCGCCTGGAATTAGAAGTGTTCCCCCTGGAACTGAAACCGCAGAAAGCGTCAGTGGCTGGAAGGTGAAATGGAATATGGGAATATGCAGGTAGCATCCTGCATATCCAGAGTGCACAGCCAATGATTCCTCAGAAGGAGCGGAAGGAGGCTCTGGAGTGTCAGCATTCGAAATGTTTTGTTCTCGACAAACTGATTTAGGTTGCTTAGGTCGAGGATGGGTCTGAAGTCCCCCATCTTTTTTGGAACCAGGAAAAAATGGGAGTAAAAACCCCTTTCCCTTTGCCAGAGGGGAACCTGCTCTATTGCTTCCTTGAGCAAGAGCCTGTGCACCTCTTCTCGGATGAATAGGAGGATCTTTTTGGTGGAGATTCTGGAGGAAATTCCAGAAACTATTGTGTGTCCAACAGACACTAGCTGCAGGACCCATTCATCGGAGGTTACTGCCCTCCACTTATGCGCATGGTGGTCAAGCCTCCCCGCCACCTGCTCCCCATCGAGACCCTGAGGAGGCAGTGGGGATAGCAAGTCAGGAAGTGGTTGGACGTTCAGGGGGAGGGCCCCCTGTACATCTCTGGTTCTTGGAGGCTGGAGGGGTGGCTGAACCCGTGGACTTACGCTTGCCCCAACGTCATACCGGGGCTTGCTTCCTCTGCCTCCAGGTCCTTTTCTGAAAGGGCTGCTGTTAATGGTTGCCCGATTGGTACATGGATCTCACTGACCTGAGGGCGAGGACTCTGTCCTGCAGGTCAGTGATGAATCGCTGACAACTTCATTAGCGAGTCCGGAAAGGTGAAGCCAGGAGTGCCAACTGAGGGCAATGGCAGTTGCCGAGGTGCGAGCCACAGAATCGACAAGTGGTATGTAGCTCATAAGGCATGCCTGAAAAAGAAAGCAGTTGAGTGAAGATCCTTGGTAAGCTCCTCTTTCAAGCTTTCGAGTTCCATAACCTGGACCCGAGGCCCAACCTGGCCAAGGTAGCTTGGTGAAATCTATGTGGGCCACATAACTGATGTGGCTGAAGCGTAAACTTTTCTCTCAAACTGGTCCATTTGCCTCGACTCTTTGTCCGGAGGAGAGGTACTCATGTGCTTGGGATGCAGCGGAGCGGTCATGAGCAGCAGAAATGACAACAGAGTCAGCCTTAGGGTGCACTTTGAGAAAAGGGGCATCCTTCGGCACCCGGTAAAGTCTGCCCGCCCACTTGGGGACAGCCAGGAGGGAATGAGGCATCTGCCAGACCATAGAGGTGAGGTACTGGTGAGGTGCAATCCATGGAGGAATAGCGACCGGAGACAGAGACTCTAGGTCCAGTGCTCGGCCAGTCTCTGTCTCATTGGGTCTTGTTCCTCCAACTCCCAGTTGAGAAGGCAGGGTCCTCTTGGGGGGGGGGGACTTGGGGAAACTTGCCCGACAGACCCTCAGGCTCCTCCAGGATGTCCTCCGCCGACTCGTCAGCATCATTATCATCATCGCCTGCCTCTTCATCAGGATGGTGACGGACATCTGGAAGTGTAATGTCCTGATAAGTTTTCCCAGAGACATGCACAGTGGTTAAGGAAGAACTGCTTGGGGACGGAGACCTTTGAGACTGTGGTAGCGGGAGTCTCGTCTCCAGGTTAAACACCAACTCCGACCGCGCCACCTGCCACCAAGACTGGATGAGAGTCTTAAAGTCTGGCGTAGGTGGAGGAGGTGGGGGGTGTGGAGGAGGAGGCTGGGGTTGAGGGGGTGAAGGAGGTATGACCAGTGGTGGGGGGTAGTGATAACCCTGGTAATGGTATGGGTTGAAACCAGGGTAGTACTGCCCATACAAACTCCAGTCCGGAGGGGGACCAGCCAGGAAATGTTTCCCAGGATACCCAAGAGGATAATGTGGGACAGTCCGGGGTCATGTATAAATCCCCATCATCAGATTTGACAGTGGGGGTACCCACGTCGGACCCACAGTAGTGTAGATAGGCTGGGGATCCAGCGTCTGGATAGCCGTCGTCAGAGGGACAGACGTCGGGACTGGCACCGCCCGATCCGGCGCCGGAAAGGGATCCAGCGTCAGAGGGGTTGGCGTCAGAGCCAGAAGAAGGGGCTCTGATGGCGGGACTGGATCTGGTGTCAGAGCTAACAGCTGAGGCCGACCTCTGGGCCCTGGCTGAGGAATGGTTGTCAGAACATCCAGCGTCGGCAAAGGGTTCACCAGGTCCGACGGAGAGAGATTGGAGCCAGTGCCGGCTTAATAGGAATCCCACCAGAGGGAGGAGGAGGAGGGGCCTCCACTGGATGGACGGCCGAGGAGGAGCCTCCTTCTCCGTGACCCCGTCAGGAGAGTGCGGGACGGATCCCGAGGCCTCAACAACGTCGAGGGGTTCAGCGCTGTCCTTGCTAGAAGTACCCATCGGTGAAGAGGAGGGTACAGGCGAAGAAAGAGGGGGAGAGGGGCCTTCTCCACCTGGTCCAGCTGGTCGTCGGGTAAGGCGCCGCCAGGCCCTGATGGGTGAACCACGCCTGAGCAGCCATCAGGGACTAGCGTCTTATCAGGTGGCGGCGGGTGGGCGGGGGAGTAGCCCCTGGCCGACTTACCATCAGGTGCCGGGTGGGTCCCCGAAGGCGTGGGGAGCCATCTTAACGGGCACCGTAAGGTCTCCGTGCAGGAGCCGGATCGATTTAGTGGCCGTCCTGTGTGGTTGTCGGAGGGCAGATGACCGGTGTCCCACAGAGGATTTACTAGACTTATCGCCCAACTTCTTGGGCTGTGGTTGGCCTTGCTCTAAGGTCATGGGCTCTTCCATGGAGCATTCCCTAGACTTCTCCTTGTGGTGTTTCTTCGAAGGAGATGATTTTTCGAAAAAGGACTCCCTAATACGGTCCATCTGCTTCTCAAGAGATGCTAAGCGGGTTTTTAGGAACTGGGCCTCCAAAGCCTGCTGTCTCCGCTTCTTGGTGGCCTGATTGAAGGTTTGGCACTCCGGGCAGAAGGAAACAGGATGGTCTGGGCCCAGACAGATGACACACTTCAGGTGACCGTCCTTATACGGGATCTGCGTGCCACAGGACGAGCACCACTTCTTAGGTGAAGACATCAAGTCAGCAAACGAAAGATGAAGAAAATTAGGGCGAAGGAAAAATTCCTACGCAAGAACTTACACGACGATCGCTGAATGGAAGTCTGCAATGCGATCGACACGAGGCGACAGCAGGAAAGAACTGAAGGGCGGGAGTGGGGACCACCCACTATATACAGCCACGCTGATGTAGCCCAGACAGAGGAGGAGAAGGATCTGGGTGTGCTCATTACAGGGTCAATGAACAACTCGGCACAATGTAGGAAGGCAGCTGCAAAGGCCAACAAAATGCTGGGTTGTATTGCAAGGGGTATATCCTCAAGGAGGGAGGAAGTGATTCTACCACTGTATAGGTCATTAGTTAGACCACACCTGGGTACTGTGTGCAGTACTGGCGTCCGATTCTGAAGAGGGACATTGTTACTGGAGGGTGCAGCGAGAGCCACAAAGATGATCAAGGGCTGGGGGACTTATCATACGAGAGGAAGTTGAAGGAGTTGAACATGTACTCACTGGAGGAGAGGAGAGGAGAGACAGGGTGACATGATTGAAACCTTAAATACATGAAAGGAATAAACAAGACAGGTACAGAGGGCTGTTCAAAGTAAGGGAGGGAGGACACAGGGGCCATGATATGAGACTGGAGCTGAGGAAGGTTCAGGAGGGAGATGAGGAGACACTTTTACAGAGGGTGGTGGCTGGGTGGAAGCGTTACCTGCTGAAGTGGTATGCAGTAGAACAGTGGACTGCTTCAAATGAGAATGGGACAGGACAAGGGGGAGGGTTAATGAAGGGTGGAAGGAAGGGGCAGCTACAGAATAAGGGGTGCTAGCTGCACATTCGAGCAGACTTGATAGACCTCTAGGCCTTTATCTGCTGGCAAATTTCGTATGTTCGTATGATGTCGGTCATGTAACATCGGGTGGGCGGTCCTCCATCAGGGATTGCTAGAAAAGTCTGCCGTGCAGCCCAATGCCAGGTGGCGCCAGTCCTATACGAGATGACCTACTGAAGGAACCCTCTCGAAGTAAGATCTACAGTTACAGGTCAGTAACCCTCACTTCTAGAGACGTGGAAATGGTGCACGTGGCCACACTGTGGCAGATTCCTAGCAGTTCTCCAGGAGGAGGGGGCAAGGTGCACACCCCTACTTAGTAAACAGGAAGTGAAGAACTGAGGCCCCAAAAGCAACATCCCGGCGTGACTCAAGGTCGATGTGGTAATGGGAGATGAAAGTGTGTGCCCACTTCCAGGTAGCAGCCCTGCAAATTCCCTGGACAGGGATATCCCTGGAAGCAGCCCCTGAGGCAGTGGTATGCCTGGTGGAATGCACCCTAAGCCCTACAAGAGGCTCCCTCCCAGCCAACCTATAACAGAGGTCAATGCAGGAGACAATCCACCTGCCAATCGTCTGCTTAGCTGCTGGTCTGCAAGGTGCAGCTTAAGCATGAGAGACAAATAGTTGGCAAACCTCTCCCTGAACTCCAGCCACATGCTCCATGTAATAAGCGAGCACTCACCTCAGGTCCAACGTGTGCAGCCTGTACTAGTCGATCGAGGTTGGACTGGTGAAGTACACTCAGGGAGGTTAATCACCTGGTTAAGGTGAAACACCGAAACAACCTATGGGAGGAATTTTGGATTGAGGCGGTGGGCAATCTTGTCCCTGTGGAACACCAAGTATGGAGACTCCACAGAGAGTGCCTGGAGCTCACTGATCCTTCTGCCGGAGATGACAGCCACCAAGAAAGCAGTCTTCTATCACAAGTGAGAGATGTCACACCTGTGCATTAGTTCAGATGGCTTGCCCATGAGCACTGCCAGTACCAGCAACAAGTCCTAAGGTGGTGGTGGTTCATGTACCGGTAAGACAGGTTGTCAGAGCCTTTAAAGAAGCACGCGACCACCTTCTCCTGCACCACTGTTGGCATACCAGCCCATGCCCGCTATGCACAGATGGCTGCCAGGTGCACCTTGAGGGTCATCGACCCCAGGCCCACTGAGAGAGAGGGACCACAGGTCCAGGATACTAGCCACAGGGCAGGACAGGGGTCTTGCTCACTGCCCTGCACCAAACCATTTGAAGGCATAGCACTGGCAGGTAGACTCTTTCAGAGAGGCTTCCACAACATGGAGAACCTCATCAGAGAGACCCAAAGCCTGGAATTCTAGCCACTCAGGAACCAGGCTGTCAGGTGCAGGGAGTGAAGGTCCGGGTGCAAGACTTTCCCCTTGTTGCAAGAGAGCAGATCCCAGTGTAGAGGCAAGCACCACGGAGGCCTACTGCTGAGACTGAGGAGATCTGGGTACCAGAACTAGCACGGCTTATCCGAGCTATCAGGATCATCTGCGCCTTGTCCCTCCGCAATTTAACCAACACCTTATGGATCGGGGAAAGGGAAGGAAGGTGCAAAGGAAGCCTGGGGTCCAAAGCTCATAAAGGCATCCCATCAGTGTCCCTGCACTGTGGGGTGGGCAAGAACAGCCTCAGCTTTGTATCTCTCCAGGAGGCAACAGGCCAGAGGTTGCACCATGGGAGAACAGGTGATCCACCACCTCCTGGTGAGAGAGACCACTTCGTGAGACACCTCACCCACTCGGCTGAGGGCATCTAGCTGCTGGTTGAAGGCTCCAGCCACATGAACTGCCAGGAGATCGTCACCCAAGATGTGCACAAGGGTCCAGGTGCAGAGGGCTTCCTGGCACAACTGGAGGGAATGTGTTCCATTCTGCTTGTTGAGGTAGTACATGGTTGTGGAGTTGTCAGTTTGGACCAAAACGACCGGACCCGGACCGATGGAGCAAATGCCATCAGAGCAAGATGCACTGCATGGAGCTCCAGTAGGTTGATGCGATAATGAGACTCCCTGGGGGTCCAGAGCCTATGGGCCCCAAGTGGGCTCCCCATTCCACCAGAGATGCATAGGTCATGACAGCGACTGTCTGATCTGGGTGGACAAATGGGACTCCTTCCTCTAGGTGTTCTGCGATGAGCCACCATTGAATGGCATCCCACATTGGTTGCATCACCATGACCTGCTGGTCCAGGTGACTGAGGCATTGAGACCACTGGTGGGCCAGCGCCCACTGCAGGGGGTGCATCCACCAGCAGACCCACCGAATCACACTAGTGCAAGATGCCATGTACTCCAGCAGCCACAGGAAGTCCCAGGCAGGGTGCAAGCACCCAACTTGAAATGATCAGGCAAAGGAGGTAAGATCTGATTCCCAGTCTGCTGGGAGTCGGGCCTTGGACCGAAGGGGGCAGAATTCTGCCCCAATGAAGGGGATGACCCATGAGGGATGGAGTTCCAACTTGGCTGGGTTAATGAGAAGACCTAAGGCCGAACAAGTCTGGAGGGTCAGGTCCCTGGACCACTCCACTTCCTCCCGGGACAAACCGGCAATCAGCCAGTCGTCCAGGTACAGATACACCCGGACCCTTGGCACCGCAGGAATGCTGCCACCACTGTGATGCACATGGCGAAGGCCCTGGGGGCTGAGGAGAGTCCAAAGAGCATGAATTGGAACACACAGAGCACCCCGTCTGCGCACAACTGAAGGTACTGCCAGCAGGACAGACAGACAGGAATGTGAAAGAAGGCATCCTAGCAGTCTAGGGAGCACAACCACATGCCCTGCTCCAGAGATGGAATTTCTGATTCAGTATGGCCATCCTGAACTTGCACCTCCTCAAGAACTGGTTCAGATCTTGAAGATCCAGTATGGGGCTCCAACCCACCGTCCAGTTAGGGACCAGGAAATACATGGACACAAAGCCCTGGCCGGCCATGGCATCTAGGACACAGGCTACAGCTCCCTTCTCTAGGAGCTGAGCGATGTCCTCCCTGACGGCAGACGGTATGTTCTGAGACACCACAGACTCTTGTGGGGTATGAGCTCAGTAGGGTGTGAGAGCCTCGAAATCAAGAGGCAGACCCCATCCACCACATCTAGCACCCCATTTCTCCGTAGTGATGACGGACCAGGCATGCCAGAAATGGCAAAGCCAACCCCATATGGAAAGATGAGGCAAGGACACACCACCCCTTGACCCGTCACTGGGTATACTTGGAGGAGGCTCGGCATTAGCTGCCAGAGGAAGGCTGCTGCCCTGCCTTCTGGGCTTTTTGGAGCCTGAGGTGGCGGGCTTGGATTTAGGTTGCCAGACCTGTGATTGCCATGACTGGGGCTGCTGCTCGGACTGCCAGGGCAGAAACTGAAAGGGCTGCTTCTTTGGCTTCTGGCCCTTGAAGTCCTTCTGAGAGGACATAATGGAATCCAGGGTGGCATTGGACTTCTCAATCGTGGTGAGGTACCCATCCACCCCCAGACCAAATTGGTCAGTACCCGAGAAGGGAACATCCACCAGCTTATGTTGGGTATCTGCCGTAAAACTGGAAATTTTCAACCAAGCCCTACGCCGCATAGTGAGTGCCACTGCCACCAACCGGACGCAGGAGTCACCAATCTCCAAGGCCATCTGAAGCTGGTGCTTGGCAACAGAATGTCCCTGGTCTCGGACCATCCTGACTGCAAGTTTGCAGAGAAGTGTCTGACATGGTCCACAACTCTCATGAAGGCATGACCAAAACTGGCCATCATGATGGCGGAGCTCACCTGCCAGAAACCTAGGGAGGAAGCAGCGTAAAATTCTTTAGCTGCATGTTCCAGCTTCTTGGACTCATTGCCAAGAGGCTCATCCACTTCTCTGATGTTGCCCCACCTGCAGAAGACATTATAAGCTACCAGACCCTCAGCCAAGGGGTGATCTGAGAACTTGGGAAGAGATCCACTCGGTACCATGTACTTGCAGACCATACGGGTGGAGGGCACTGGGCATGAAGCTGGATGCTGCCAAAGCTCCAAGGTGAGACCCAGAACAGCTTCCACTACTGGGAAGGCAACCCTAGGGGAACCGTCTTTGTTGAGGATCTCCATGGGAGGGTATATGGCCCACTTTTGGATCTGCTCCAAGGGAATCTCTGTGGATTCTGGGATGAGATGGAGCAAGGCCCTGAAGGAGACCAGGCCAAAGTTGGTGGTGAGCTCTTCGATCAACTTGCTATCGAAGCCCAGGGTCCAAGAGGAAAGCATGGAGGATCCCTCAGAGTCTGATGACTCCTTGAACAACACCTTCGACCCTCGGGCCAGTTGGCAGACACCAAGGGAGCACCAGGGTCTGAGGCATAGATCAAACATGGCACTGAATCCACTGCTGCCACATCAACTCCTCGTAGCACCATCGCAACTTGAGGCACAGTCTCTCGTCGTTCGAAGACGAGGACGAAGTGAAGCACCGATGTTGCTTCCTAGTCGTAGGCTAGGACAAAAATCTCGACCGACTGGTCAGTACGTGTCTTGACCAACAAGCCTGAGGGGGACAGCATGGAGCTAGCTGCCTGTCCTTGGACCCTTGAAGGGTCGGCTGAAGTCAACTACTTGGCAGCCATTGAGCAAGCAACAGAATCAAGGGAGAAGGAAGAGTGAGCACGTCCCCTGCTCCATGACCTGCGTAAGGTCCACCTGGATTTTTTTAGATTTATCCACTCAGGAAGGACCCTCTCCGAGGGTTTGAAGGGATTAGCACATGTCCCGGAAAACACCTGTGAACTAGGCCCCGATTCTATTACCACCTGGAGCAATGCAGGAGTTGAGGAAGAGACCCTTGCAGCCTGGGCTTCTGCCTCTTCAAGTCTGGCAAATTGTGGCACACAGCACGCTGTTGACGCAACAGCCCTGTGGGCCTCCTTGGACCAGACCAGTGGATCCCATTCATCTGGGTGGCCTAGTAAAAGGAGTGCCTAAAGGTCCATTAGAGAAGAGGGTTGTAGGGACTGGCACTCAGCTTGAAGATGTTTAAACTAAATTAAAGGGGAAAGGAAGACTGCCACAGTGTGGATAAGTACATCATATCTACGTCCGTAGAAACAGTGGTTTCACTACACTCCAAACCCCCTGATATACTAGGTAACAAAGTAATTGAAATCCATAAGTGGGGAACTTGAATGATTTCAGGTTTGCTTGGGCCGTAGGAGGTCGGAGGGGGTAAAGAGACAGATGTATAACTGGGAATGTCATTCTTGCATGGGGGTTAAATGAACAGCACACAAGAAAGAGCAAGTTTAACTGAAGAACATTTTTAAATTGTTGCATTATTTGTTAATAACAATTTATAACAACATCAACGTTTTAAGTACAGTGAGAACTACATACAGAAATGTAAACAGAAACTGAAGAAACTCATTCCATGGTCCATCATTACCCAGCTGGTGGCAGTCTAAAAATCTAAGTACAGCACACTACTGATAGTAAAAACATTAAAAAAAAGACAGAATCCCAGATTGCTTTTTCTTTTACCTGTTTTCATAAAACCAGGGTGATCAGCAATATTTGCACTGTTTAACAATTTCACAGCTTTTCGATAATTTCCTCTTAAATATTCAAAGTTACTCTTCAGAAACAGAGATGGAGCAGACTGTAATTAAAAAAAGACAAAGACAACTTACAATAAGTCTTTAAAGAAAGTCTCAACCAATTCTGTTAAAGAGCTAGGCAGCAGACTGAAAATATCCTTAATTTTCCATAGTAGACACATTTTCATTTCTATTTCTGAAATTCTTGATAAATTTGAAGATTCTCTAGCTTATCTTTCAATTAGATTTTATTGTTCAACAGAAAGTGTCATTACAAACATTAAAATAATAAAAATACAATTTATTTATTTAAACGATTGATAACCGGGAAAGGTATGCTGAGCCAAGGCTCAATACCAGGTGCGACCTAGGGGAAGGGGAATGGGAGTACATACAATTAGCTTACAAGACATAAGTAACAGCAACTTATACAGCAGAACTGAATATTAATGGCTATTGAGACAGATGAACAGTTGTTACAGCAATAAATTTATAACAATAGTGTACATCAATCATGAGAAAGTCATTTCCTATCATGTGATAGGAAAAATATAAAGTGCATACATTGAGAAGCATAGTGAGATAAGTGCTTAGGAGGCAGTAGACAAGAGAGACAGTTGAGAGGAGGTTGAAGTCATCTGGGACAGAGGCAGGGGGAGGAGGAAGGGAGCGTAGTTGTTTGCAGGTGTGATGAGAGGAGGTGTTCCTTATGGGAAGGGGCTAGTGTGTTCCACAAGCTGGGGAGTCGGAAAAAGAAAGCAGCCTTGCCAGAAGAGGAGGATGGGCGGGGTAGGCAAAAGGATCGTTCATTTCTGTATCTCAGTTGATAAGGGAAGTCAGAGGAGGGGAAGAGACTATCCAAGAGGTAGGAGGGTAGCATGTTGAACCAGAATTTAGCCATAAGGTTGAGGGAGTGGATATAACGTCTGAGACAGAAGAGTCATTCCTTGAGGGGAGTATAGATCACAGTCATGGGTTCTAATGGGTGAGTTGGTAGTGAGGCAGCAGAAGGAGTTTAGGAGGGTGTCCAGCTTAGATAGGGAGGTTGCAGGGGCAGTGCAGTAGACCACGTCCGCATAGTAAACAATGGGGTGGATCATTTTAGTTACAATTTGACGTTGGGCAGGGAGCAGCAGTGAGTCTCTGTGCCGGTGTAACATACCAAGTTTGGGGCGTAGTCTGGAAACTATTGCATTTATGTAAGAGTTGAAGGATAGGTGGGGGTCAAGCCAAACACCCAGGTATTTGTATTTAGTGACCTGGTCGAGAGGGGTTCCATCCTGGGAGGTGATGGGGGGAGGGGGAGGATCCACTGAGCTTCTGTGATGTGCCAAATATCATAGATACAGTTTTGTTAGTGTTTAATTTTAATAGGTTTTGGTTGAACCAATGCTGAATATTATCAAAATCGCATTGGAAGGTAGCTTGGACTTCGCAAAAAGATGGGCGTAAAGGATAGTGCTGTCCGCATACATGTGTATGTTGGATTTGATGCAGAAGGAGGGAAGGTTGTTAATGAAGAGGGAGAAGAGGATGGGACCAAGGACAGAGCCCTGTGGGACGCCAGCTAGGATTGGGGGGGGGGTGAGACATCAATGATTCGGACTGTGAACTGTTGATAAGGTAGGAGTTGAACCACTGAACAGTGATAGGAGCTAGGCCTGCTGCAGTTAGTTTTGCTAGGAGGAGAGGGTGTGACACGGAGTCAAAGGCCTTGGCCAGGTCAACAAACAGCGGCGGTGAGAAGGCCTTGGTCAGAGGCAGTGTGAACGTGGTTTGTGGCATGCAGGAGTGAGGAGATAGTATAGTGCTGTTTCCTAAAGCCAGACTTTTAGGGAGAGAGGAGATTGTTTGTAGTTAGATATTCCGATAGCCTAGAGTAGGCCAGTGACTCCTGTAACTTGGCCAGAGCTGGGAGGAGGAAGACTGACCTGTAGTTACCGGGAGAAGAGGGGTCCCCACCTTTGTGGAGAGGAATAACGGAGGCAGATTTCCAGGCCTGAGGGACAGAGCCTGTAGAAAAGGAGATGTTGAGGAGATGGGTGAGAAGCTTACTAATTGCTGGAGGCAAGATCTGCAAGAGCTTAGGGTGGATCTCGTCTAGACTCGATTTACTGGTATTTAATGAGTGGAGGGCTGTGAGGACCTCTTGTTCAGAGACTGGAGCGAATATGAAGTTGTTGTGACAGGGGGTTTGTGAGGGGCAAAGAATTGCGTGGGCTAGTGGCACAGCGCAAGATGTGAAAAATTTGTTAAGGGTTTCAGCAATACAGATGGAGTCAGTAATAGGCTGGCCATCTTGCATGAAGGCAGGGGAACAGGGTTAAGCGAGTGGCTTGAGAAGTGAGTTAACTACATTCCGGAATTTGGAGGGGGTGAGCATGGGCCAGCTGAGATTTGAAGTAATCCGCTTTTGCTTGTCTTATGGCCTTGGTGCATTGGTTGCGGAGGGTGTTGTAGACTCGCCTACTGAACGAGTTTGGGTGAGATTTGAAAAACAGACCAGGCTTTGTCTTGGGCTTTGCATTTGTCGAGTATGGAGGCGGAGATCCACTGATGGTGGCGTTTTCTTACCCTGAGCTTTTTCAGAGGGGTGTGAGAGTCTCAGATTGTCATGAAAATGTGCAGGAAGCTGGAGAGGGCAGCATCAAGGTTTGAGGCTGAGTATACCAGGCACCAGTCAGAGTGACTAAGGCTCATTAGCAGGGATTCGGTGTCCAATGCATTTAGGGAGCGAGTATTTATGTACTTTGGAGCTGACTTGGGCATATGAGTTTTTCTGATGCAGTATGTGATGCAGTGGTCACTTGGTGCATTAGCAAGGATGCCAGAAGAGGCTACCCTATGAGGGTGGGAAGTGAGGATACAATCTACTAGGGAGTGGTTTTGGGAGTGTGGGTTGAAATGGGTGGGTTCATTTAGCAGTTCAGAAAGATTAAGCGACTCTATTTTGGTAGTGTAGGCCTTCGAGGAGGGAGCAAGTCAGTCCAGATTGAAATCGCCTAGCAGAACTAGTTCACCATTGGAAGTAAGGTCAGGCAGGGTGGCAAGGGTGGAGACAAGAGAATCTCATGCGAGGTGGGGTGAGGCATAAAGTACCCCAATAAATAAAGGTAGAGAGGCAGGGAGGGCGAGATGGGCCAGGAGGATTTTATGGGAGCTAGGGTGTACTTCCTTAAATGTGATCGTGCATGAAAGGGGTTGTTTTGTGTATATGGCTACACCCCGCCTCTTCTTCCTCGGTCCTGTCTGAGCAGAGTGTAGTTAGGGAGATTTAGGGATGAGACGGGGGTTCTGGCAGACAGCCAGGTTTCCGTTAGGCATAGGATATCAGGAGATTGCTCAGCCATCCAGCAGGTAAGCTGGTCAATTTTGAGTGGACGGCTTCTGATGTTAATGTGGGCGATGGACAGTCCTTTGTGGGAGCTTAAGAGTTAGGGACCGGCATTGGGTTCGATATCTCCAGCAAGGAAAAGGACAAAAAGGAGGAAGGAGTAAACAACTGGGAGTTTTAATCTCCTGCAGTCTAGGATGACTTTGGAGGCTGATCTGACAACCCTGATAAGTGATGCGGGTTATGTAGATAATACATAAAAGAGATAATACAATTCCATTTAGTCCATGTCACCCCTTCATTAGTAGTTCATAATTAAATTCCTTTAAAAGCAGAGAGTTACTAGAGCAGAATAGTAATTTTTTCATATAAACTTATTTTGTGATTTTCACTGCAATATTCTAAATAATAGTACATCAAGGGTTCACTCTGACTTTCACACTTTAAAAAAAACTCTACTGTATAGAAAAAAGTAGAGTGTAAACAGATACAGGCAGGTTCAGGTTTGGTTACCTACATCCCCTTTCTTCCTCTCCCATCTGTAATCTTCTCTCTTAAAAGTTAAGACCAATGATCATGTATTATGACTATTAAGGTTAGGGGTCAGAGTGAACTGCATTACTATTTATTTTTTTTAGCATATACAAAAATCACTGCTAGATCACAGAGTATTTGGAAGTTTTCAGCATTAAAAAGTAAATCAAGAAAATATCTGGTGGGTATTGTGACGATAGCCATCTGCTTGTTACTATTTGTATTACATTTTTGATAAATACATGTTTAGACTTCTGCTTAGAAACACAGGCCAAGCAGCAAAGCCACATGGGATTTATGAACAGAGAGAGAAAGATGGGATCTGCACTATCCCTGACCCAGTGGAAAATCTAATTAAGAGCTTCCTTTAGACACCAGGTTGTAACAGACTGTAAAACCAGCATTACTTTGAATCTAGGAAACTGGCCATAACAGGCTGCATTTTATGACCCATTAGGAGGAAAGCAGCTTCTGACAGATACCTGTGAAAATCCTCACACAGATAGGAGAAACAGCTTTCAGGATGTCCTTCTGAAGATCAAAGGGGTAATTCTGACCTGCCATAAAACTGTGGCTCACTAATTAAAAAGTATATATATACATATATATATGTATATATTTTTTTAAGTGGGATGCTTAGCAATATGCAGATGCATGTGACTAATTCAGTATACAGGAATGTAAATGACCTCACAGCCAGCGTCACCACAGAGCTGTGATCTCACAAGCTGGGTGGGACCTTTTTCCCCCTCATGATTGTCAAGCTGCAGAGGGAACAATACATACATTGTGTTTGGACTTTCAAGAGACACTTTTACTTCTGGACTCTAAGAAGCACTTCTACCAAAGTTAGGTAATTTCAGTATCACTATTTACTAAATGAAGCTGGGGTAGGATCAGTTACTCAGTAAAAAGGCGTTTGGGTTCTGTAATTTCCATTTCTTTATTTGACTGTACCATTAATGTTATATGCTCTATGTTTTGTATTTTATTTACTATTTTTAATTCTAGTAAACTATTTTCCTTGAAATCCTGCCTGAGTCTTTTTCTCATTTTGAGTGTGAATGCTGGGGCAGTGTTGATAATTCTGACAGAACTGTTAAGCGCTTACCATGTGTTACCATATGCAGCAAGGTAAGAAAAATACCAAGGTCTCAAATGAGTCAGGAGGAGGATTGTGAACCAGGTGGTGTGCCCACTGGGTTAAGTACTGCACTGCATTCCTGAAGAGGGTGTGATACTTGGACCCGTTACCTGGGCGTGGTAGCGGAAAAGGGATTCATATTTGACCCCAGGACTCAAGACTGGTAGTGACTGGACCCAAAACAGACAGGAGGGTTACCCTGTTTGTCTCCTGTTCACACATTGCACTTCGAGGTTGGGCACTGTGGGAGCAGAGGGCCTAACCCCCGGAGTGCGTTTTTGACAGGTATAACATATGAAGCCAGATGCTTAGCCAGGTACTTCAGTCTTATTTTTTCATACCAAGGACATCTCATTACTATGTGGTATAGATATTTTTCCTTTAAGTAACAATTGCAATTCTCTGTCAAAGTGTCAAGACTTGTTCTTTCTTATACCTGAATGTTAGAACATTACTAGGGAACACCTCAAACCTATATATGGTTAATAGTTCTCTTAGGCTGGGTTTTGAATTGCACTTAAGTAATGTTTCAAGGAATGTTCCTGGGTGTTTTTTTTTTGTTTTGTTTTTTTTTACCAGCCAGTTTGACACTTTAAGTCTTTTAATTTTAGCTAACTCTCTTTGTTTTGCTTTCTGTTGCACAGCTATAGTTACAGTTTCTGTATAATTTGCATGGATTTTTATAGATTGATCTTCCCAATTTTTTAGTAAAGTGAATCCGTTATCCTCCAGAGCTTCATAAACATTCGTTAGTCAACCTTCTCTGTCTGTACTGAAGTAATTGGGGGTTTTATTCCCCCCTCATACAACATGCAAAACATGCAACCAATGATCCCTAGGATAGGGACACATTCTTAATCCAGAAACTGATTGTCCAAATTTGGGCCCTAATCTAGAGTGCTATTTAATCCAACAGAGTTCTTACCAGGACATTTGGTGTAGATCTAGGACCCCTGGCATTTTTTTTGTATAGTGTGTTTATTATTGCTGCCAATGTTTTTAAGTTGTTTCCCCAGGATTCTATTGCATGTAATCCTTGATTTATCAACTTAGTGTTGATAGCTTTTAGCATTGGTTTAATAGTCATACCACCATACTATCTATTAAACATACTAAGAGCACCCACTGTAGTTCTCATTTTGGAAGCTACTGTTTTAATGTGATTTTTCCAAGACATAGTACTTGAAAGAGTTACTCCCAGATACGTAAATTGTTTTACATAGTCGAGCGGCTGCGACGCTGGGTAATGTTTTTTATATTTTCTTTGTGAACAAATAACCATAGCCTTTGTTTTTTTGAACGTTTAGGGTCAGCTGTAATGTTTTACATAAACATTCCAGCCTGCTCAAGTTTTTCTGAAATCCAAACCTTGATGTAGAGATAATCCCTAAATTGTTAAACTCAGCTACAGAGTCAAGCCATAGAAAAGTGAGGGTACTGGATTTCGGGAGGGCTGACTTTGGCAAGATGGGAGTGCGCCTTAGAAAAGCACTAGCAAACCGGTTAGAAGGAGGGGTGGAGCAACAATGGGGAATCATCAAACTGCCATCACAGAGGCAACAAGCCTTTGTGTGAAGCAAATAAATCAAAATGAAAGAAAAAGCCACTATGGTTCTCAAAAGAGGTGGCGGGGAAAGTCAGGGAGAAACAGACAGCATTCAGGAAGTATAAGGAAACACAGAAGGAGCAGGACAGATAGCTGTACCAGTTAAGGCAGAAGGAAGCAGGGAGGGAAGTCAGAATAGCAAAGGCCCAAACTGAGGAAAAGATAGCCAACTCTGTTAAGAAGGGGGATAAAACCTTTTATAGGTACATCAGGGAGCTTAGAAAGACAAAGGGAGGGATAGTGAGGCTGAATAGAATGAACAGTGGGTGGGCAGAGGGGGACAGTGAAAAAGCAGGGATACTGAACGAATATTTCTGCTCAGTATTCACAAAAGAGGAGGGGGAGGTGCCAAATCCAATTAACAGAAGCACTCTTGATAGGGGGATTGATCCCAGTCTTTCTTCTGTGAAAGGAGTTCTGAAAGAACTCTTAAAACTGAAGGTGGACAAAGCAATGGGGCCTGATGGAATTCACCCCCAGAATTCTAAAAGAATTAAGGGGAGAGCGCTAGTGAAACCACTGACTACCCTTTTTAACAAATCATGGGAGGATGGTGTGGTACCCGAGGACTGGAGGAAGGCGGATGTGATTCCCCTTCACAAAAGTGGGAGCAAGACAGAGGCAGGAAACTACAGACCTGTCAGTTTGACCTCTGTGGTAGGGAAAGTGATGGAATCACTTCTGAAGGAAAGCATTGTTGAGTACCTAGAGGCCAGTGGGGCACAGGACCAAAGGCAACATGGATTCACAGTGGGAAGGTCATGTCAAACGAATCTAATTGATTTCTTTGACTAGGTGACCAAAGCAGTAGACCAGGGAGGGGCTGCAGACATGGCATACCTAGACTTCAGCAAGGCATTTGACACAGTCCCACACAAAAGATTAATAGTCAAAGTAACCAGCCTGGGAGTGGGTCCCAGGGTGGTAGCCTGGGTAAAACATTGGCTGGACAACAGGACACAGAAGGTAATTGTAAATGGAGTCCACTCTGAAGAAAGAGGGGTTATAGTGGGGTACCGCAGGGTTCAGTATTGGGTCCAGTCCTTTTTAATGTCTTTATAAGTGACATTGCAGAGGGACTAGAAGGAAAAGTGTGCCTCTTTGCAGATGACACAAAGATCTGCAACAGGGTTGATAAACAAGGAGGCGTGGAAAGGATGAGAAGGGACTTGGCAAGGTTGGAGGAATGGTCAGAAGTATGGCAGCTAGGATTCAATGCAAAGAAGTGCAAAATAATGCACCTGGGAAACAAAAACCCAGGGGAAGATTACACAATGGGGAGGGAGGTAGTAACAACAACAAAAAAGGAAAGGGACCTGGGGTAATCATATCAGATGACCTTAAGGTTAGCAAGCAATGTGAGAAGGCAGTACGGAGAGCTGGGGGTATACTGGGATGCATATGGAGAGGCATCACCAGCAGAAAACAGGAAGTTGTTATCCCTCTGTACAGACAGTTGGTGAGACTACTGCATCCAGTTCTGGAGACCCCATCTCCGCAAGGACATAGACAGGATAGAGGCAGTCCAAAGGAGGGCAACTAAAATGGTGCAGGGTCTGCAAGAGAAGCCATACGAGGAGAGACTAAAGGAGCTTAATATGTATACCCTTGAGGAAAGGAGGGAGAGCGGGGACATGATAGAAACTTTTAAGTACCTCAGTGGAATCAACAAAGTCCAAGAGGGTAGCATCTTTCAGAAAAAGAGATGTGCAAGAACAAGGGACACAATTTAAAGATGGGGTGGGGTTCAGGGCAATGTGAGAGTATTTTTCACAGAGAGGGTAGTGGATGCATGGAACGGCCTTCCTGAGGAGGTTGTGGGGTGTAAAACTGTGGGCGAATTCAAGAATGCATGGGACAGACATAAGGCAATTCTTGTGGGGGGTAGGAAGAAATAGGCTGTTGGTTAACTAAGATCTGCGACTTATCCTGTAGGTAGGGAAATGGGCAGACTAGGTGGGCCAAGCGGTCCTTATCTGCCGACAAAGTCTATGTTTCTATGTCTGCATATGCTAAAACTGGGATACTTTGTTTCAATATTTTAGGAGTATGATAAATAGAATTATCTAACTCCTCTAATATTTCATTTACTGTACATATAAATTGAATAACGTCGGTGCCAGGACACAGCCCTGACGTACGCCAGTATTGGTCTGTATTTTATTAGTAAGGTCCCCATTTTTGTTGCATTTAATTTTAATCCATGTATTTGAATTAAGTCTCCTAACTAAGGTTAGAAGATTTACTTCCACTCCCATCCTCTCTAATCTGGACCACAGGATTTCCCTAGATATAGAATCAAAGGCAGCCAAAAAAAAAAAAATCAGTGAAAGTAATAAACAAATTTTATTTTTTAATCTTACAATATTTTTTGAATAAATCTGTGAAAATGAAGATCTGCATCGTTGTACCAATTCCTTTTTGAAATCCAAGCCTGTAACAATGCGATTTTTTTATTGCTTGTAATCCATTCTTGTAATCTGTTGAGCAGTATTTTTGCATAAATTTTCGACACATTATCGATCAAACTAAATGGTTGATAATTTGTAGGATTGTTTTTGTCCCCTTTTTTATGTATAGGCACAATGCAGCTCCCCTTCCATGAGTCCAGCATATAATCATACATGATTTTTATAGTTGTTTGTACCAGTTGCTACTAACTTTGTTATGTACAATATCTAGCATTTTTCCCCAGAGCTCCTTTTGATATTGAATTTTTTGCATATGAACATGTTCCCTATACTGCTTTCTGCATTTATTCAAATTTTGCTTATGTACAGAATTTTTTTTTTTTTTTTTTAAGGAGCACCATTCTGCTAGAATTAAGCACATTACTGAAAGGATTGACAGACTACTGGAGTCCGTTACAGACCAACCCGATATTGGTATCTGCTGGAACAAATTAAACCAGCGACAGGAAGAAAGAGCAGACCACAAGAGATGCTTCTCAAACTTAGGAGAGAAGATTAAAGAAGAGAGCGGAAGCCATCTTCTCAGAGCCATTAATGTTCCGGTTTACAGCTGAAGGTTGTAAACCAGGATTCAAAGGATACATGTTTGCATTAGGTGTCAAACCAAGGAAGGATTCACCTACCTTAGAAACTGGGCAACTTTTGATTAAAGAAAAGATCTCTTCAGGAAAGATGGATTACACCTTAATTAGAAAGGAGCAAGAATTTTGGGAAACTGGGTCAACACAATAATGGAGATGATTTGAAACTAGTTATGTGGATCTGATTGATACTGCCAGAGGCTTCTGAATCCAAAAAGAACTGGGAGAAGGAAACAAATGAACCATATACTGTTGAACATTCTGATTCAGAGAAGGTGACAACCACGACAAGTGGAAAGACAGGCTGAGAAGAGGAACAACAAAACAAAACTGTAACTGGAGCTATATGTACACTATTGCAAGAATGCTGAGAAACAATATAAGAACTGGACATAACAGGAATAACAGACATGGTGGAACAATAACAACATGTGAGGAACGAAGACCGATCACTACAAATTATAGAGGGAAGGATTGACCAGGCAAACAAAAGGAGGTACTATTTGTCAACTGCAGTGAACAGAAACAACAGTTACATACTTACCATAACAGTAGATCTTCGAGAGAATCTCCTTCATTGATCCACACCTTTGGAACTATAGCTGCCAGGCACTGGGAGCAGATGGAAACTTGTGCTAGCGGAGGCCACCCATGACAACATCATGCATCAGCACCTGTATAAATGTGGGGTAGCCACCATCACTCCTCAGTTCCCCACTGGAAATCAGACTCGGAGGACCTCCAACTGTGAGAAACCAGGAGATAAGACCACCCCAAGAATATTAGGTTAGGCACAGGCCTGGATATATATTGGGTTCAGTTACATGATATCTAATGCAACCGTCCCTGAAGTGGGAGGGGACAGTGGAAGGGAAGGACAGCAAGGACTAATGGAGGAGAGTGTCCTAAAGATACTGTTATGGTAAGCATGTAACTGTTCTGCCTTCTTCGAGAATATCTCCTCCATTAGTCCCTACCTTTGGAATGATTCCCAAGCAGTCCCAAACACGAACTGGTAGGTGGATACAGTCTGATATATATTCAGGATAACAGGTCTTGCAGTACCGCAAGCCCGAAACCAACATGTCTTAGACACTATGTCCAGACTGTAATGTTTACTGAATGCGTGGATATTGCACTATGTGGCTACAGCACAAGTGTCAGCCACAGAAACATTTCTGAAACAAGCAACCAAAGTAGCTATTCCTCTGGTGGAGTGACCATGAACTGCACCAGGAAGTTCCTTAATGTACTGAACATAATACAATGTGCCAGCCATTTGGAAAGGCACTGTTTGGCCACAGGAGCACCCTCTTTCCAAGGATGAATAAAACAAAAGCTGAGAGGACTTTCAGCAGTCCTTGATGCGATTCACATAGTATTCTATGTATATCTACAGTATACAGCAGTGCCTCATCCAGATTGGTATTCTCAAGGAAATAAGCGGGAAGGTATACCTTTTGATTCAGTATAAATTCAGCTACCAACTTGGGTAGAAACTTAGGATTTGTACGCAAAGAAATTCTGTCTTTGTGGAAAATCCAATAATGAGGCTTACACAAATTAGACCCTGCAGCTCTGAACTTCGAGCAGAAGTGAGTACAACTAAAATTAGCATTTTCCATGACAGGAAATGTTGGCCACAACTCTCGTCCAGCTCAAAAGAGTCAACGTCAGTTTCTCAAGCACATAATTCAAGTCCCAAGGCAGGACTGGACTGTGGCTAGGAGGTTTAATATGAAGAATAAAAATCAGAACA
The DNA here is from genome assembly GCA_016271365.2 of Neoceratodus forsteri. Taxonomy (NCBI): domain Eukaryota; kingdom Metazoa; phylum Chordata; order Ceratodontiformes; family Ceratodontidae; genus Neoceratodus; species Neoceratodus forsteri. The sequence goes on from CM057456.1 coordinate 1,068,164,638, forward strand.
AAGTCAGACCTAGAATAACCAAGAGTTTGTTCCACCTCCAAAAAGATAAAGGAGTGTTAGCTCTCCCAGACCTTATTTTATATTACTTGGCAGCACAAAGAGCAATACTGATGACTTGGGCCAAACAAAGGCAGTCATCCCAGTGGTCCCAAACTGAAGATGCAGAGCTGGGGGACAGACCATTGTTCACTCTGGTTTTAACCTAAACAAATCCTGAGTTTGAAAACATGGTGCAGAATAGATGGACTAGACATGGCTTATATATACTTAGAAAGTTAAGGAAGATTACAGGTACTCCAGGGGGAGAAGGCCCACTCTCTCTCAGTAGGTATGAAGAGAAATTCTTTCCACCAACCCTAGACCAAGGATACGTGGGGTGGGAATTGTAGGGCCTAACCAGATTTACCCAATTTATACAGGGTGATAGATGTATCACATTTCAGAGGGCCAAAGACAAATTCAATTAGAATAACTCAGAATTTTTGCGGTACATGCAAATTCGGCATTTCATTAATACAAAAAATCAAATTTTATATTTAACCAGACTATACTCGGGGTGGGAGGAATTCATCTACAGAGTGGTCACTATTGCAGAACCAAGCAGATATATATCCAATCTCTACAAACTACTGACAGAAAACACAGGGCATCCCTTCAGGCACATAGGCTAGCCTGGGAGAGAGAGAGAGGCGCAAATATTTCAATTAGCGAAGTGGATTGGGCCCGAAGATTACAAAGAGGTTGGTGGGTGACTTCAGCACCAATCTGGCGAGAATTATTTTGAAAAATTTAGTTTGTTACTTCCAAACCCCCACCATTACCCAACAATACAGGACTACCAGGTCTGCAGAGTGTTGGAGGTCATGCAGGCAGGTAGGTGGGGAGTCCCTGGCATATTTTTGGGGCTTGTCCAAAGTTGAAAGGGTTTTGGCAAGAGATACAGACATCAGTACATCAAATAACTGGGATTAGTATACCACTAACATTTAAGAACTGGATACTGGGCCTCCCAGCAGCAACCCAACAAAAGGCAGCTACCAGAGGAGTCCTTCTTACCATAATAGCAGCAGCCCTAAAGTATGCCACAGAGAACTGGCTACAGCCAGAACCACCCACATTACACGAATGGATACAGAGAGTTCAGGATGTCCTGCAAATGGAGGCCCTAACAGCTAAGCTAAGACTTTGCTTTGATCAACATGAAGTCAGATGGCGAGGATGGGAAATCTGGACGCAAGACAGGGAGGACTTATAAAGGTCACTGAAGGGAGCATAACAAGGTATATTCTTGACACCTAAAATTGTGCAGTAACACAGTAGAAGGAAGGTAATGGTGCACTCGATCCAAAATGAGAGTGGAAGAAGGAGTGGGCAATGGGGGGGACACTAGAGGACAACATGCAGCCAAAATTTGGGCCCTGTTGGGTTTTGGCCCCAGTGTTTATGTTATACTCGGATCAACCTTTCATAGTACAGAAGGTGTGGTATGAATCATCCTCTACAGTACATATATGTCACTGCACTCCATTTTTGTGTCAGTTAACAAATGATACATGATCAACTCTGGTTGATATGATGTGAAATGACTGTATTAATATACTCAAAAAAGCAGAGTTTAAAAAAAAAAAAAATCAGAACAAAGTCGCGTTTCTGGATCTAGGGTGGTGGTGTATAAGGACAGTTAACCCAGTACAAGCAACAATGCAGAAAACCAGCACTCTAGCACAAATTAAGCTTCAGAGTCAAACCTTCTTTTAAATTTTTATTGTGGCAACAGGGATCTGCTGACCAAAATCTTGCCCCAGAGCTTCGACCCAAATCTGGGGAAGACCGGGATTTGGGACGAAGCGCTGGGGCAAGATTTTGGTCGGCAGATCTCTGTAGCCACAATAACACTTTAAAAATGTAATAAAAATTTAAAAGAAGGTTTGACTCTGAGACTTAATTTCTGCTAAAGTGCTGGTTTTCTGAATTGTTAAGAAGAATACCTTTCAGACACGTACGGGACACCTGATTGAGCAACCGTAGGACCACCAATAGATGCATGAAAAGTTGACATACCTGCCAAAAACACCTTAAGTGAGGAATACTGTAGACTAGAGTCTGACAGTGACAGCAAGTATTCTAGCACAGCATTTACCACACGGGTAAATGGGTACATATTCCTGGAAGCAGCCGAAAGAGTGAACCGCTTTCATTTCAAGGAATAGGTAGTGTCTGGCAGAGGGCTTTCTAGCTGCAATCAGCACATCAGCAACTTTCAGGGATACCCCAAAACATTCAATGCTTATTTCTTCATGAGCCATGAATGCAGATGTAGGGACTTCATGTCTTGATGAATCAAGGATCCCTTGGCCTATGACAAAATACCCTGCCACAGTGGTAGGAAGACAGGAGACTCTACCGCCATCTGTTGCATAAGTGGAAACCACACCTGGCTAAGCCATACTGTTGCAATGAGGATGAGAGTGGCACTCTCTATCTGCAGCCTAAACAGCACCCTCTGTATCAGTGAAATTAGGAAATGCACATATGAATTTCCTGTCCAAACGAGAGACAGTTTGTCTCGCCAGAAACTCCAAGCCCTAGAGAGGACAAGCAAAAAACACTGCAGTGGTGCATTGTGTGGGGACACAAAGGCCCAGCTCTGGTCAACCCAATCCTGAGAAGAGGTTCTTTAACATGGAGGTCCAAGAGATCTCATTTGTGAATCTAGGACTGTGACCTGATAAACTTGTCTACTAAGACGTTTTGGTTTTAGATCTTGGAGCTGTCCAGCCAACAGATACAGGCCACGGGAAAGATCCCATTACAACAGTCTTAATTGCCCATGGGACCCTTAGTGTCCACTGAGGGATTCTCATATAAAGACTGGCCAGTGTCATCATCCTAATGGCCACAGCCAGAAGACATAGAAGACTCTTGCATACCGGTTGTGCTGTAGGCAACTGGGTTGTCTGCCCAGACCTATGGCAGAAAAGAAAACATTACTTACCATAGTAATCTTGTTTCTTCTAAGGGAATCTTACTGTATTCCGACAAGTGCGGTATGGCCTCACCATAGGACTGCTCGAGAGCCGAAATGGTTAATGGAACCTACGCTAATAGTGGAATGTTAGGCTCAAGCTCGGTTTTCAAACCACTGTCCCTGGTTGCACTTACTGCAACCGTCAGATTCTTTACTCCGCTTGCCTCAGTAAGATGTCTCCGGAGAGCCCTCCTTCACTTTAACTGGAGAAATAATTTCTCGGTTTAATTTTGAAAATCTGTTTTAGTTTTTCAATTTTTGAAGCACTGTCCTTGGTTCACAGGTAGAATTAGTTAGATTAGTGTAGTTTTAGGTAAGTCCTTCAGTTCCTCTCTGTTTTTTTCCAACCAAGAAGAAATCAAGGTCAATTGCTGTATTTGTTTAATTTAAATTACTGTTGCCGTTCGGTAAAGTGGCTTTTGTTTAAGTTAAAACTACCGGGGTAATTCTCAGTTTTACTTTGGTTTAAAAAACTGATCAATGTCACAGACCAAAAAGCAAATGGGACCCACAGTTTTCCAACAGTGTACAGAGTGTTGGGAACCGTTAGCAAAGGCAGATCCTCATATTATTTGTGTGTTTTGCTTGGGGTTTGACCACCTCAAAGGGGACTGCGAGATCTGTAAAAATTTCCCTCAGTCGATTCTTGATAGACGTTTCAAATGACTGCAGGACAGGATGTCTGAAAAGGCTGCTGAACCGGCTGCAGACAAACCGATTTCTGTGCAAAAAGAACCGGATGATCAGCCCTCTGACAAGGGTGACGTTTCTTCCACTAAAAAGAAACCTGCTGACCCTGCCGCTAACCCGGCAGCCGCAGGGAAGAGAAAGAGAAAAGAAAAGCATTCAGCGATTGAACCGCAACCGAGTACTCCGGTTCCAGCCACTGAGGAGATAGCAAATGCTATCAAAATAATTCAGTCGCTTCAACCGGTAACACCGGTTCAGGTTCAAAAGCGACCGTGTTTGGGTGCCTCAAGTTCCACCCTGGTTCCCGGTTCATTGGTAAACCAGAGGTGGACACTTTTGATGAGGATTATGATGATGATGCTGATGATTTTGAGGATGAGGACTACGGTGAACCCACTGACCCGGACATTTCACCAGATCCTCATTGTCCTGACTCCCCTGACAAGGGGACCGAGGACTTTTCCTCTCATTTCAAATTTGTTAAACAGTTGGCTTTGTCCCTGGACCTCCCCACACAGGAATCAACAGATGAGGAGGAGGAACAGGACTACAGGGACATGATGGATGTTTAGGCTCCAAAAAGGGTTTTGCTCCCCATCCATAAGTCCTTAAAATAGCAGGTGATGAAAATCCTACATACCCCTACTTCTATTCCACCGGTTGATAGAAAGGTGGATAAGAAATATTGGGGGGGCTAAGGGTGGGGCTGAGTTTCTGTTTGGCCACCCAAGTCATGAGGGTGTGGTACAGGCAGCAGCCTGTGATAAAGCAGTATTCCCCTGGCATCCCAGCCTCCTGACAAGGATTCCAGAAAGCTGGATTCTATTGCAAAAAAGATATATCTCGGTTCCTTACTGGCAATTAGGCAGGCTTCATACATGGCCTATGTTGCCAGATTTCAGAGGACACTCTGAGACACTGTCCTACAGATTACCAAGTCGGTGCCAACACAAATGGCTACAGATCTGGAGGAAGCTGCCAAGAGAGGGATAGAGGCTTCTAAAGTCAAGTTCAGAATGGCTGTGGATAGCAATGATACTGCAGCCAGGCAGATGGCTTCCTCAGTGTCACTGACAAGATTTGCTTGGATCAGGATTACCAATCTGACCCAAGACACTCAGTCCAAGGCCATGGACTTCCCATGTGAGCCTTCGTCTCTGTTTGGACAGCAGACTGAGGCTTACATGAGGAAAATGGGCGAATACAAACCAGCATATCAAAGTGCTGCTGCTAAGGAGAAGGCTCCTACCCCACAAAAGCAGCATGCTAGGGGTCATAGGGGTAGACCTTACAGCCTCAGGCACATCCACGGTACCAACAACAGATGTTATTTCAGAGGCAGGGGTAGAAGAGACACTAACTGTACTAGCCCCAGCACTCAGTCAGCACCTCAGACTAAACAGACACCCTGAGGGATCTGCTCAGGTCGCCTCCCTAGCACCAGTAGGGGACAGGCTGACCCACTATCTCCAGGAATAGCAATCCATCACTACAGATTGGTGGGTCCTGGAGGTAGTGGGTCAGGGTCTTGCACTCAGTTTCAAAGTCAGACCAAGACTGAGGACAAGAGTTTTTCTACCTTCCTCTTCCCAGGGACATCGTTGCTGGAAAAGGAGGTACTAAATCTGCTCTCATTAGGAGTAGTAGAGTCAGTTCCTCTCTTACAGAAAGGAAAGGGCCTCTACTCAAGATACTTCCTTACAACCAAGAAAACAGGGGAGTGGCGACCCATATTGGATCTCAGGTACCCGAACAGGCATTTACTGAAACCAAAATTCAAAATGATCACCTTAAAAACAGTTCAGCCAACTTTAAGGCAAGGGGATCGGCTGGCATCTCTGGACCCAAAGGCTGCTTATTTCCATATTCTCATAAGGCACTCTCACAGAAAGTTGCTGAGGTTCAGGCTTCCATCAGGCCATTACCAGTTCAGAGCTATGCCTTTCGGCCTTGCCTCTGCCCCAAGGGTGTTCACAAAATGCTTGGCAGTAGTTGTGGCACACCTACGCAGGCAGGGAGTGACAGTCTTCCCATACCTGGACGACTGGCTCTTAGTGGGCAGTCTCTCCAACAGGTCATGCAGTCTCTGGCATTGGCACAGGAACTGTTACAGTCCTTGGGTTTCTTGATAAACCAGCAGAAGTCAGTACTGCAACCAGTACAGCTCCTGCAATTTACAGGAGCAGAATTGGATTCAGTTAGAGGAAGGGCTTTTCTTCCTCAGCTGAGGGCAGACACTCTCAGGCAGCTGACAGGTTCGTTTAAACAACACAGCCTCAGGCCGGCCAGCCATTTTCATCAGTTGCTGGGCCACATGGCAGCTTCAACTGCCACAGTGTCAGGAGCAAGATTTCAGATGAGGGATATTCAATATAATCTCAAACATTACTGGCACCAAAAAAAGGGCAAATTGTCAAAGTTGGTCCCAGTCACTCAAACATTTGTGCAGGCGCTCCAGTGGTGGCAGGACTTGGGAAACCTCAGATTAGGGGTCTCATTCCTACAAGAGCAACCATCTCTGGTGCTCACTACAGATGCATCCCTTCTAGGGTGGGAAGCACATCTAGAGGAGCATACTGTCCAAGGTATATGGCTCAAGCAGGAGTCATTGCTGCACATCAACCTGTTGGAGCTCAGAGCAGTGTTTCTGGCACTTCAGACATTCACCAATATGCTGGAGGGAAAAGTGGTTCAGGTCAGGACAGACAACATGACCACAATGTATTACATCAACAAACAAGGAGGCGCAAGGTCCACATCCCTGTGTACAGAAGCTATGAAAATATGGACCCTGGCCTATTCCCTAAACATTGTACTGTCAGCAATCCACCTTCCAGGGAAGAACAATGTGCTGGCAGACGCACTAAGCAGAATAAATCAGAACCATCACAAATGGTCCATCAACACGCAAGTACTACAGTTGGTGTTCAGAAGGTGGGGCACTCCAGAGGTAGACCTCTTTGCTTCCCCAGACAACTACCAGCTCCCTCTGTACTGCTGCAGACCTCCACTGAGGGCACAGTACCACTGGATGCACTGATCCTGGATTGGACAGGGAAGTTCTTGTATGCCTTCCCTTCCCATTATTACTGAGAGTCCTGAACAAGATCAGGACACAACCAGCCACAATGGTCCTCATTGCCCCAGATTGGGCCAGGCAACCATGGTATTCCCTACTCCTGTCCCTATTGGTAGCCAAGCCATTCAGCCTACCCAGGAGGCATAATCTGCTCACCTCCTCCCAGGGCAGGATTCTTTATCCCAATTTTTGATCCCTCAGATTCAAAGCCTGGTTCTTGAGGACCCAGAGTATGCAAATCTGAATCTCTCAGAGGGGGTAATGGAGGTCCTTAGGGTGTCCAGAAAACCTGCTACCAGAAAGATTTATACTTCTAAATGGAAAGATTTTCTTTCTGGTGTAGAGACAAAGATTTGCATCATACCCAGGCTGGCTTATCCGTAGTTCTTGACTATCTTACCCATCTTCATTCTCTAGGTCTCAGGACCTCTACTTTGAAGGTTCATCTGGCTGCAGTATCTGCTTACCTGTCAGCAGGCAAACCTTCCTCTTTGGCCTCTAATGCAGTGTTTCGAAAGTTCTTTAAAGGATTACTGCATTTGCACCCTCCTCATAGGACACCTACCCCTGTGTGGGATGTAAACATTTGCATAGCACAGCTTATGCAGCCTCCTTTCAAACCCATGTCTTCGGCTGACCGTAAGTATGTAACTTGGAAAGCTGTGTTTTTAGTGGCTACTACTTCTGCTAGAAGAATTAGTGCGATTCAGGCCTTGTCCATGGAGTCCAATTACATGGCCTTCCACAGGGATAAGGTGGTACTCGGGACAAATAATAAATTTCTTCCTAAGGTGGTATCTGACTTTCACATTAACCAGTCCATCACCTTGCCAGTTTCTTTACTGATCATTCCTCTTCAGGTGAGCATAGGTTACATAGCCTGGATATCATAAGGGCTATTAGCTACTATCTAGATCACACAAAAGGTCACAGAGGAGATAGAACCCAACTCTTTCTGACCTGTGGAGAGGTCGGCAAGGGAAAACTTGCCATAAAGAGATCCATAGCAAGATGGATCGTCTCATGTATACAATTCTGTTATGACAAGGTGGGTAAGCAGCCCCCACAAGGGCTTAGGGCCCATTCTACTAGGGGGACTGCTATGTCTATAGCAGCTTCCAGAGATATCCCTTTGTTGGAAATCTGTAAGGCAGCTACCTGGAAAACAGTTCATACATATCCCAAGCATTATTGCCAGGATACCCAGGCTAGAACTGATGCTAGGTTTAGCACAGCTGTTCTGCAGAGCTTGTTACCAAAACAGGTCCTCTGCCCACCTCCAAAGGCACTGCTTGGCTAGTCCGCACTTGTCAGAATATAGTAAGATTTCCTGGGGTTTGAAGAAAACATTACTTACCATAGTAATCTTACATAGATACACAGACAGTGTCGGCAGATAAGGGCCTATGGCCCACCCAGTCTGCCCATTTAAGTTTGTAAGTTCAGTTTATGTTTTCCAGGAAGTCTGTTGCCCCTTACCCCTGACCTCCAGAATTCCTTTATGTCTATCTCATGCATTCTTAAATCCCGTGATTGTTTCAGCCCCCACCACTTCCTCTGGCAGGGTGTTCCACTTGTCCACCACCCGTTCTGTGAAGAAATTCTTCCTCACGCTTCCTCTGAATCGTCCTCCCTCCAACTTCATCCCATGCCTCTAGTCCTGGAACATCTTTTTCGCTTAAAAATAGTGTATTCCTGCACCCTGTTCCTCCCTGTAAGATACTTGTATGTCTCCATCATATCCCCTCTCTCCCTCCTCTCCTCCAGGGAGTACATGTTCAGTGCCTTCAACCTGTCCTCATAGGACTTGTGATGCAATCCATGCACCATCTTTGTTGCCCTCCTCTGAACCTTCTCTACCCTGTCTATGTCCTTACTTGTTTCTTCTAAGGGAATCTTACTGTATTCTGAGCTCCCAGCCTTCCTCCCGTGCTAGGACCTTCAGGTCTCTGATCAGTCCTGCGTTACTGATGTTGGAAACCTGTGGGTACCTATTAGTTTGTTGGGCATCTGTCGACTTGAGTCTTAGAGATGCTTCCTGTTGTTTGAGTTTTGTTCCCCTAATGGGGTATTTAGGGGTAGTAAACTTAGTTTGGTTAGTTAGTATTAGCTTCTGCATGCACTTGTCAGAATACAGTAAGATTTCCTGGGGTTTGAAACATAACCATTCTCTGGGTCTTTTTCCAAAATCTGCACTTATGTGTTGTACTTAATGACAGGGAGTCATCACAGTCTTTGGCATATGTACTGTGACTCCCAAGTGCCTTGTCCAAGACAAATATATGTAGGCGAGTTTCCTGGGAAGTGGCTTTCAACAGCCAGTCATCCAGGAAGGGAGAGACATACAAGCCTTCCCTGCAAGGGTTGTTGCCACTACTGCCCACATAGCTGGTAAAGACCTGTGGCACAGATGCCAAGACAAATGGCAAGACTCTGAATTGGTAATATTCCTCCCCAGGATAAAGCGGAGGTATTGCTTGGGGGCGTTTCTGATCTTGACATGAAGGTATGCCTCCTTCATGTTCAGGAAACAAAGCCAGTCCCTTGTTTGTGACAGGAGAATGGTAGTTTGCAATGTTGTAAGCTCCTCGTTACTGTTTCAGATACAGGGAGGATCTGCCCCTCACAACCACTCCTTGATGTAACATTTGGAGTGGTGATATGTCCTGCAAACAGTCATGCAGAACTGGTGGTGCAAGTGCCACCAGTACCTACTGCTTTGGGAGCTTCTGTATGGGCCCTAAGGGAAGGGAACTTGGCAAGGTGCCATCTCCCCTATTCTGCCTAACTGGTGGTGGGCACAGTTCCACAGTATAGCACTCCCAGGCAAATAATCAAACCACAAACACAGGATGTAGATGAAAGAAGCAAATGCTGAAATTTATTTGTGGTATAAGCTAGAGCGGAGCAATAGCCAAGTTAACAGAATTCGGCTCTTGCTCAGCTCCAGCTTATACCACAAAAATTTCAGCATGTGCCTTTTTCATCTACATCCTATGTTCGTGGTTTAATTATTTGCCTGGCAGTGCTGTACCATGGAACTGTGTGTATGCTTTGGGCTGGCCGCCCTTTATCAGCACCTACCCCACACTGTTGTTCGCAGTGGCTACTTTCAGACCTAACTGATGGTAGGCATGGCTACCTCTGGCAGCAGGCTAGTGATAGAAGCCCCTCCCATGGCCCCTAGCTGGAGTGGGATACAGGGACTTGACAGACCTTGGATTCATTTTGGATGTCTGAAAACCCTTTAGGGCTTCTTCCACATCATAACCAAATAGTTTTATCTCTCCAAAAGGGGCCTTTAAAACTGCTTGTTGCACATCATTTGCAAAACCAGCAACCCCAAACCAAGAATGTCACCTCATACAAATGACAGAAGCAGAAGCCCTGGCACAAACATCAGAGAACTCGTAGGCTAAGCTGAGCAAAAGTTGGTCAACCTCAGAACCAGCTGTTACAGTGTTAAGTAACTCATTCTTGGCAAAGCCTGAGCTGCAGCTTTTGCAGGGTTACATGGGCCGTTTTGATAATTTGCTCATATGGTTGCCCAGTAGTTTGCAATTCTAAGGCCTAGTGAGGCAGATGCATACGTATGCTTCCCATCACCTTCAGCCTCCTAGATTCTTTATCAGGAGGCAACGTACTCTTGTGTCTAAGTGCTTTAGACATATTATGACTACAGAGTCAGTTTCTGGCTGGTTAGCATAATAAAGCTTAGCAGATGGGTCTGGATACTGCTCGTCAGCCTTCCTGGTACTGCAGGCAGTGAGTTTAGTCTGTACCATGCAGCAAAGATAGTATCCTCTAATGCAGGATATATAATGTTCAGGATTATTGTAGAACTAGATATAATCGCATAAAGTTTATATCGTGCAGATGAGTCATGCGCCATGATCGCGCACACATACATTCGCACGCTTTATCCTTTCAAAAGCAGCTATTCGCGCAGCTGTTTGCTGCTTCTGTCCCCTAGTGCCATACTTTATCTGATCGGCTGCATTAACTGTTAAACAATACAGGCACAGTGATGTCCTTAATAAAGTGGTTAAACTCCCCTCGTAGACCAGCAACAAAGAGAGACTTTACTGCCTTGGAAACCGGCAACTGGGATGCCACTATTCTTTCCATCACTGCCAGCATATCAAACCTGATGGCAGAATCTGTAGAATGAACCTGCAGTATCTTCTCCTCCTGCAAAGAAACGCACAGCACATTATGCCGTCTACACCCCTGAAGTCAGATTTGAAATTGGCAAGTATTCTTGCGAACATGGGGTAATGAATGCTGCTCGATATTATGAGGGCAAGTATAAGCAGAAAATTAATGAAAGCACAGACCGCACCTTCAAGCATGACTACAAAGAGAAACTGGCACAGACTCCTGACCCAGAAAAACTTTCTAAAGTGCTGCCCATAAAGCTCAGAGTCGCACGCCTGCTTCTGGCAGACGTTGAAGACGAGTTAAAAAACATTGTTAAAACGCTGAGATCTGAGGGTGCTGTTATTAATGGTAGACTGTTGCTGGCAATAGCGACTGGGGTAGTTAAAGCCAAATGCCCTGAACTGTTTGTTGAAAATGGTGGCACCCTATCCTTTTCTAGACAATGGTCCTGGTTGTTTTTAAACCGCATGGGTTTCAGCAAACGAAAGGGAACCAAGGTTGCAAGAAAAACACCACAAGATTTCGAAGCACTAAAAGCAAGCTACTTCAACAGAATAGCCACAGCGTCTCGTCAGGAGCTCATTCCACCTGAGCTAGTCTTAAATCTAGACGAGACCGGGGTTAACTTAGTTCCATGCTCTGAATGGACGATGGACACTATTGGGAAAAAGCAGATTGAGGTTGCCGGTTTGGGCGACAAACGCCAGATAAGAGTTGTACTACGCTGCAGTCTTTCTGGCCACTACCTACCCCCTCACATAATCTATTCAGGCCGCACTGAACAGTGTCATTCCTCCTACAAGTTTCCCCCAGGTTGGCATGTTACACACACCGATAACCAATGGGACAACACTGAGACAACAATTCAGTACATTGAGTGTGTTATTGTACCATATGTGCACTCAATTAAAAAAAATGCAGCTGCCAAGTGTACAAAGGACACTGTTGATCCTGGATCTTTTCAGAGGTTACATAACGAAAGAAGTGCTTTACACTTTTGAAAAGCACAATATTGTGTCAGTCTATGTCCCTGCTTCGTGCACAGACATGCTACAACCCCTGGATTTTGCCGTAAATAAAATTTTTTAAAGATGAGCTGAAGCAAACTTTTACGGAATGGTATGCGAATGAGGTAGCTGCCAAAGTAGCAAATTCTGATACTGACCCCAACAGAAAGATTAACATCAATCTCAGGACAACTTCCCTGAAAAATCGCCATGCTCAATGGTTGGTAAGCAGCTTTGCCAAACTGGCAGCTCGACTCAGAGGACTGCTCTCGAGGATTTGAGCAAGCTGGCATCCTACAGGCGCATACAGAATGTCTAAATGGTAAGTTTGTTCACCTGCTTAGAATTGCCCTGACTGTTTACCAAAGTTTTTAACTCTGTTACTGTGTCTTTTAGATGGTGATGGAGATGGAGACGGAGACAGTGTGGCTTGAGACCGCGACCTGAAGCACTCAAATTGCTCGTATAACTGTGGCAACGCTTTGAAGCCTTTTTTTTTTTTTTTTTAACACTTCGCATTAATTAAATGTTTTTCTCACCTGGCAAACATGTTAATGGTCTCATTTGATTCATACAGTACAGTATTTTCAACTCAGTATACAGTAACTCGGTATCCAAGGAAGACGACGTTGCGGTAACCAGGAAGTAACAGTACTGACCACGTGGTCCCCACTGACGAGTCACAGCATGCACGTAGTCAGTGGTACAGCATGGTAGAGCGTAATTCAGAATGGACATTTTGGAGTGCTATTTTATGGGGTTTGAAGAAGAGTCGAAGGCAAAGCGTGAGTCTAAGTAGTACTGTAATCTATTGCATGTCTGACAGTTTCCTCTCAAATAACCCCATCACGGTGTCCTCAGTACTCTTAGTTTAACAAGCATCATAGATTAACATTCGCTGTAAAAATAATTACACTGAACAGGACCATTCAGCGATTATAGTTAAATTATTTTTACAGCGAATCATTCTAGTTCTACAGTATATTCTACCTCTTCATCGATGTCCCCATCGATGACAGGAGCTGCATTGTGCCTCGGGGACACCGGTGGCTTCTGAGAAGGAGGATGCTGTAAATGTGCTATCAGCATGCGTCAATGGTATTTGAAAGCTCTGAGGCCCTGTCAACAGGGTAGCTGTCTGCATATGTAAGCCAGGCAGAATGCATCATATCATCTCAGAAAAAGATACCAGCACAACATGAGAGTTGACAATGCCCCAGACAGGGGCCAGGATTGTAGACGACAGGACCTGGCACAACAACAGTGGCACTGTACTGTCCATAGTAAGTCCAACAGCGCCTAAGCCAGACCCCGACCTCTGTGTCTTATCGACAGTCCAGGGGGCTGCAGTCAATGCCACCAGAGTGGTCGATGACTCTGTAGAATTACCTTGTCTTGCTGGGGACCTCATTGGTGAAGCAGATTTCTCTTGATCTCTGTGCTTATGCTGGTAGCCCAACAATGAGGAGGTCCAAAGCGCTGACCATTCTCTATTCAGGTCCTTAAATTTCAGTGGCCATTTCTCAGCCGACAGTGAGGCTCCAGCCAGGTTTTTGAACCCGGTTTCTTCTTCCTGACTGTTGAAGTTTACAGGAGAAGGTACAGGTCCTCCCATTGTGAGAAAGGCCCGAGCAGCACAAACAAACCATTGAGTGTATCTTTGTAAATTTTCTCTCCGCACTTACAAAATCGAAATAATGGGGCTTTCTACTTCAGCAGCATACAGACGACGAAATACACTTATAAGAAAAGTAAAAAGAATAAACAGCAAAGTCTAGTTAAGAAAGTTTCCTTCATCAGATCCGACGAGACTGATTGATGGTGGGAAAAGGACTGAGGAGTGATGAGGTCACTCACGTTTAGATAGATGCTGACGTACAACATATGAAAATTACGTACCTACCGTAATTCTTGATCTTCTTGGACGAGTCTCCACCACTCATTCACACTAGTGGGATTAGCACCGGAGGCACTAGGACCCATCGGGAGCAAACTTTTTGCTGGAGGGTCGGCGTGAGAGATGGCGCCACGAGGCACGGCGCCGCGAGCAGCGGCTCGAGCGGTAATGACTATCTCGGTGACGACCCTCCAACCGCCTCAGTACCTTTTTTACCAAGGAGGTACAGCGCAACTAACGTAAAGAGTAAATCTAACCTTAAAAAACGGACATAAGATAGTCCGTACGACCCGTGTAAGAAGGATCAACAAAGAAGTCTTCACGGCCTAAAGATTTGAGGGAGTGAAGACCAACACAGCGGTGAGCTCGGGGGATGGAGGGTGGGCGTGTGAATGAGTGGTGGAGACTCGTCCAAGAAGATCAAGAATTACGGTAGGTACGTAATTTTCATATCTTCCTGGACATAAGTCTCCACCACTCATTCACACTAGTGGAGAGTACCAAGCGATAATCCCCGCAAGGAAGGCAGGAGAGCCAGAGCTTACGCGACTAAGACAGAAGTCCATTAAGGATAGTTCTGCCGAATGCAGAATGACGCCTGGCATGAACATCCAGTGCATAATGTAACGAAGGTATGCACTGAGCTCCAGGTGGCGCACGTTACAGATATCTGCAATTGGAATATTGCTAATTCCAGGGATGTCGCACCGCTTCTAGCAGAGTGATGTACACTCTACCTTCTAATTTAACTTGAGCCATGGAATAGCAATGCCGAAGGCATGCCACTAACCATGATGAGATGCATCTGATAGCGACAGGTTGACCCAGCAGGGTGTCGCTGAAAGAAACAAACAGTTGCTGAGTCTTGCGAACATCCTTGGTTCTATCTAAATAGAACCGCAAGGCTCTCTTAACATCCAAGGAATGAAGAGCTCGTTCCCCTTCATTTTGGAAATTAGCGAAGTAAGCGGAAGTACCAGAGGTTGGTTTAGATGGAATTTGACACAACCTTGGGAAGAAATTTAGGATGAGCACGGAGAACCTACCTTGTCTTTATGGAATACAGTATACAGAGGGTCCGGAACCAGGCATGTATCTCAGAGACCTATGGCTGAGGTAATGTGGCCACCAGGAAGGCAGTCTTCCAGGTAAGAAATTTTAGCTCACAGGTAGCTAGGGGTTCAAAGGCTTCCGAGTGAGCATGTCCAGCACCAGGTTAATGTCCCAGGCTGCAACTGGACGCCAACAGGGGTCTGGTATGAAGAATCCCTTCAAGAAATCTCTTCACCATAGGTAACTGAGCCAGAGTCAAGGAAGAAACTGGCTCATGGAACGCTGAGATGGCACTAAGGTGAACTTTAACTGTGGAGTACTGGAGACCTGAGTTTGATAGGTCCAAAAGATACTCCAGAACCTTGTCAGGAGGACAGGAAAAGGGATTCAAGAGGACTTTGACACCAGAGAAAAACGTTTCCATTTGGAAGCGTGACGTTGGGCGGCTAGCTAAGCAGCAGCCAGAAGGATGTCTGAGACTCTACGAGACGTGGAACCGATTCACTTCCACCTCTTCAGGAGCCAAGCATGAAGGTGAAGTGATTTCAGGTTAGGATGGACCAACGAACCCTGAGTCAAAAGATTGATTTGCAAGGAAGTGGTCTCGAGAGGCTGCCAACATACTGTTGAGTAGAGGAAACCATAGTTGCCGAGGCCAGGAGGGAGCAATGAGAATCATTTTGGTCCCCTGAGACTCGAACTTGAGAGTACTCTCTGATTAGAGGAAGCAGTGGAAAGGCGTGAAAGCGCTTTGTCCACGCAGCCTGAACGCATCCTGACAGAAAATGCCAGGCCCTGGATTTCTGGAGCAGAAGAGAGGCAGTTTTGTTGAGTGGGGATGCAAAAGGTCCAGGTCTGAGTCCCCACTCTTTGAACAGAGACCGAAGTTACGGCTGGATCGAGAGACCACTCGTGAGGGTCTGCCTCCATTCTGCTGAGGTGATCTGCTAGGTCGTTTGTATACCTGGCAGATAAACCACTTGAATCAGAGACTTGTGCCCAAGCACCACTCCCACACCCTCATTGCTCTCTGCAAAGGGATAAGAATGAGCACCGCCTTGCTTGTTGATGTAATACATCACAGCTTTGTTGTCCGCTTGAAGGAGAATGTTCTTGTGACAAGGACATCCTTCAGAGCTCGGATCGCATAGAGGACCGCCTCATCTCCAGGACATTTATGTGGAGATGAGTTTCAACTGAGTCCATACACCTTGAGTGTGGAGGAGTGAAAGTGAGCTCCCCATCCCATTAGCGACAGTCTGTGGTGATGGAGATCTGATGATCCGGGAGCAAAGGGAATCCTTCCAGGAGATTGCTCTCTTGAGACCACCAGGTGAGAGACCTTCAAGGGCTCCATCACCTTGATGGGATAAGACTGGGGGAGAGGTGGAGACCACTGAGTGGAGAGCATCCATTGGGTGGTTCTCATGTGCAACCGGCCAAGGTACAGTGAACACCGAGGACGCCATGAGACCCAACATGCTAGATCGAGAAAGCTGTAACCGATTGGTTCTCCCCGATGTAACGGGTCATCCGAAGGATGTCGAGTCTTCTGTCCTCTGGAAGGAAAGCCTTCGAGGAAGAGGTGTCTAGAAGCGTCCCTATGAAAAGGAGCCTCTGGGAGGGCAGCAGTTGAGATTTTTTCAAATTCAGCAGAACTCCCATGGACATGAGAAGACAAGAAGTCGTTTGCACGGCTTCCAAAGTCCCTTGGCTGGAAGGGCTTGCTAGAAGCCAATCGTCCAGGTAGGGAAACACTCGGAGTCCGATCTTCCTGAGATGCGCTGCGAGAACTGCACAACACTTTGTAAAAACTCCAGCGCCGAGGATAGCCCAAAGGCAGGACTCTGAACTGATAATGCTGACCCAAAGCTACAAACCTGAGGAACTTGCGGTGGGTCGGGTGGACTGAGGATATGCTGGTAAGCATCCTGCATATCCAGGAGGCAGCCAGTCGTGCTGATGCAGCAAGGGTAACAGGGTACCTAGGGAAATCATTTTGAATTTCTCCCTGGGGAGAAATTTGTTTAACTTTCTGAGGTCTAGAATGGGGCGCATCCCCCCAGATTTCTTTGGAACCAGAAAGTAATGGGAGTAGAACCCTGTGTTTCGCAGATGCGGGGCACCAGTTCTATTGCCCTGTTGTTCAGAAGGCCCTGGATCTCGGCGGTGAGGAGGTCTGACTGAGAGGCCGACAACCTGGGTTGTCGTCTGGGAGGACAATTCGGGGGGGTTTCCAAGAAATTGAGAGAATAACCCTCGCGAATTATCCGAAGGACCCATTTGTCCGAAGTTATGGACTTCCACTGGTTGTAGAAGTACATCAGACGACCTCCCACCGGAGGAGAAAGTTCCACCTTGGGCAGAGTGGATGGAACTTGGGCCAGCAATTCATAAGGTGGCGCTGGGGGCTTTAGGCCCCTTCGCTTTCTGCTGCCTCTTCTTTTGAGGTTGGGCAGGTTTGCTTTTATGGAAGCTTCCCCTGCCTCTGCCTCGAAAGGACTGACGACTATGAAAGTGACGTTGTTCACATGCCCCAGAGGGGCAGGCGGAAGTCTGGCCAATTTAATGGCCGATCTAGTCTTCTGAGTGGCCTCTAAGGCTTGCTCCACCTGAGGGCCAAAAGATAGGAGCCATCAAAAGGCAGCGCCATTACCTGCTGCTGAGCATCATTCGGTAGAAGCCAGAAATCGCAACCAGGAATGGCGCAGAGTACAAATCCTGCGGCTGCTGAGCGAGAAGCAGTGTCGAGCGTCCATGGCGGCTTTGACCTGTTGGTTATGGACTCAATACCTCTAATAACGGTCAGAAGAAGCTCTGACTTGGAGTCCAAATCTGGAAGAGCTTCAACCATTCTTTTCATGGAGTGCCACAGGATATACTCATACTGAGAAAAATAGCCTTGATAACTGGAATCGCATACTTAGAGTGGAGGCAGC
This sequence comes from Neoceratodus forsteri, assembly GCA_016271365.2. Taxonomy (NCBI): domain Eukaryota; kingdom Metazoa; phylum Chordata; order Ceratodontiformes; family Ceratodontidae; genus Neoceratodus; species Neoceratodus forsteri. Next base: position 1,068,182,492 of record CM057456.1, read on the forward strand.
AAAGACTCTCTTACCTAATGTATCAATCTTACGAGACTCTTTGTTAATAGGTCGAGCTGTAGTAGTTGAGGAAAACGACCTTGTCATTCTCTGCCAGGACTACAATAGGATCCATAAAGGCTTGGGATGCCAAAGGGACGATCCTTGGGAGCTGAATACTTCTTATCAATGGATTTAGCCACTGAGGAATAAGAGCAGGATTATTCCATACCATTTGAGACAGCGTCTGAAGGAAGGCTGGATCGGAGGAGTCAAATCCTAGGGATCTCGAAGCATGAAGATACTGGAGTCTTAATATCTTCCCAGGATCGATGTCTGTAGTCTGGAGAAAGAGTGGATCTCAGGTTCTTCAACAGAGACTTAAAGGACAGGTCCTTGACCACAGGCTCTGCAGCAAGAGAGATCCTGTTTCCTCCACTTCATCACCAACCGAAGGTCTGGGTCAGGCTCAACATCATCTCCTGATGGTCCAGGAAGGACTGTTTGGACAGGAAAGGGGTGAAAATTAGGAGAGGAGGAAATAGCAGAAAAACAAGGAGAGTCCCGAGGCCCCCAGCGCCGGGCTGACAAAGCGGGTTGGCGGCACGAGGGCTGGCGCCCGGCACGCAGAACCGCAAAGCGCCCCAGCGGCGCGGGACGGCGCCAGCGAAGCCAATGGCGCATGACGGCGTCGCCGAACAGCGGCACCGCCAGACCAGGCAAGCAGCGCTGGCAGCGCCCTTGGTTCAGCGGCGCAAGACCCAATGGCACCAGCAGGCGCCGAACAGTAACAGACCCTGCGGAAGGCGCGGAAAAGCCCAGGAACCTGGAAAGCTAGAGGAGAAAAACCAGGAGATAAGGGCATCGTTGTGGCCCCGCGCGCCAGCCATGTGAGGGGGAAACACTACACGGAGTCGCTGGCACCGAAGGCGCCGATCAGGAAGGTCCAACCGCCTACCTGAGCAGGGGAGGCCGAGGGCTCTGAGGCAACCGAGCCAGGCAGAAGAACCAACCTCCGAGCCCATCGTCCATAAGAGCGGCCCACTGATGAAACTGCTCATCTGGAGGCCCTACCTACAGGCGGAGGGCTCCGATGTCGGGGCAGCGATTACGGAAGTTGGCTCCAAGAAGGAGACCAGCAACTAGCAACGATAACCGACCGTCGACGCGCAGACATACCAGAGGGCGACCTCGAGTGATGCCTTCTCTTTTTTGACCTGTGGGCCAAAGAAGAGCTCGAGGCCGAACGGTGCCGAGAATGCGACCGTTTATTTTTATGCCGACGGGGGGACCGCCCATCCCCCCGGGCATCGGACTGACCGTTGTCGGAACCCCGCTGAGGAGAAGGAGGCTGACCGGACCCAGCCCGGCTGACTGAACAGCTTTCATACGAAGTCTCCCTACCGTCACCTGACCTGCTCATGGTCGACTCCGTCCAGTAGGCCGAGACTTCTTCAAGTAAGTTAAATTTAAAATATTAGAAAAATTTATCGAAAATAGAATAAAATTAAGCGATACTACTATCGTGATAATGTTACAAAAAACAAACTGAAAACTATCGCTAGTTTGAAGTTTGACTCCGACAAGCGACGGCGTCGTCACTGAAGCAGCACTCGGCGGTGGGGAAAAAGGAACTGAAGGCGGTTGGAGAGGTCGTCGCCGAGACAGTCATTACCGCTCGAGCCGCTGCTCGCGGTGCCGTGCCTCGCGGCGCCATCTCTCGCGCCGACCCTCCAGCAAAAAGTTTGCTCCCGATGGGTCCTAGTGCCTCCGGCGCTAATCCCACTAGTGTGAATGAGTGGTGGAGACTTATGTCCAGGAAGATCTTCATTGGCGGCCCCCAGCTAGCAAAAGTTTCCATGCGGTCCTAGTGCCTGGAGGCTACAGTTCCATACAGTTCCAAAGGTGTAAACTAATGGAGGAGATGTCCTCGAAGAACATCTATAGGAAAAAAAAGAGGCGGCACATAAATGCCCAACAGATGCTACCATACCAGAGTATTTCAGAAATTGCAGGGTTACAAATTTAATAGTAAAATCACTCTAAAATGGATGGTGTAAAAAGGCAAAAAAGGACATAGCAGAGTCAGAAGACACAGTCAGAACAACCCAACGTTTTGCACTGCACTGTGGTTCGGCTATGGGCCCAGTCTAAACACTGTGCAATTTGAAAATATTGGGAAGTCCTGACCATGTCCTGAGGCTGCTATATTTTGTGCCTGAAATATTTTTTTTGCCCATTGTGCACGGTTTGTGCGATTTCACCAATAAATGTCCAACCCTGCAATTTTGCAAGTACAGTGCTGCCCACCAGGGTGAAGCACTGCTTAACTAGATGTCAAAGTCCTGCGTGAGCATAACAAACTGCAGTAATTACCATTCACACCACCCAACGAGCATCCTTAGAACCCTGTTGGCACCCTTTGCAAACTGTGTGAGAGGCCTTTCGGCACCATGCATTTCTGCTTAAAGTTGAACCAGCATAATATTCTGTGGTGATTTGCATATGCAGCCCATGATGCTTTGCATTATGGGGGCATGTGTGATTTTGTATTTCTTTGAAACGTAGCTTCCCGGCCAATGCCCTTTGGGGTAACCATTGCCTCAGTGCTTGTGCACTGAGGTTCTTTGTCTTTTAACTTGTTTTTTGTTTTAATTGGGTTCACCACAACATAACCCAGATAGACTATCTTAGGGTAGCTGGTTCATTCCACTGGGGTGTCAAACAGACTAGGCACACTGATGAGTCCTGTTAGGATGAGACACGTATCTGTGTCTTCTGTTGGCACCTTTTGCAAACTGTGAGAGAGGCCTTTCAGCACCATGCATTTCTGCTTAAAGTTGAACCAGCATAATATTCTGTGGTGATTTGCATATGCAGCCCATAATGGCTTGCATTATGGGGGCATGTGTGATTTTGTATTTCTTTGAAACTTGGCTTCCCAGCCAATGCCCTGTGGGGTAACCACTGCCTCAGTGCTTGCGCGCTGAGGTTCTTTGTCTCAGAATGAACAGATGGATCCCTGATGTCCAGACGGCCAAGGAGTAAGCAAGCTTGGCGAGCCTCAAAAGTTGGCAGTAAAAACGAATTGGCAATCAATGCAGGTCCGGACATCATGCTCGTGGCCCAGGCAGTAGAAGCACTAGGTGTGCAGACCCGATCGCAACTTAAGTTGTCCGCAGTCGCATTTCCGGAACCCCAGAGTGGACTTTGCATCATTCATAGTGGTGGCAAGAAGAATCTGAATACAGGTAAGGGTTTTTATTTGGAAAAGTAGCAAAAGGGCCTCAGTATACATGAGAGCGATAAGGAGGAAATCTGCTTCTTCCAGCGGAAAGGAAGAACTGGCATCACGAGGCGATGCTGGGGGAGTTACCACCCAGGTAAGTGGCAGGAGCCAGCTTGAAGACTTTCTGGCAGCTCTTAAAAGGGAAAGGACACTGCCAGAAGTGTGGATAAGTACACCATATCCACCTCCCTTGAAAAAACACATACACTGGACTGTGTTGGGAGGGGGAGGACGTTGCCCCCGAGCTACTGCCACAGAGCTAAAGTCCTGGGGGACATCAAACCTTGCTGGGGGAAGGGAGAAAGGACAGCAGACCTAATCAAGGTGTACCTCTGGAACTGGGCATATCCAAGACAAACGTGTCAGGAAATATGAGAAAGAAAAAAAAAGAACTGGCATTGAATTAGATATTTTAGGCATTCCAATTCCCTGCCAAAAATATTACAGTAGCAGTTGATGCATCTTTGCTTATGCCATATCAAGGGATCTGGAGCCCTGGGTAGGCTTTTCCACAGCTACCACATCCAAGAACAAACTACGATTAGGACTTTTCAATTTCTTTGCGTACAGTCAGTGAATTTGAGCTCTGAGTGCCAAGCAGCGAGAAAGACCATCTCCAATTTCAGTAGACAATTAAATGACATCAGTGCACTTAGCTTCCCTCTGGACTGTAAGCTAAAATTAGATATATAAAGAGCAATGTCATGCATGTCATGTGGAAGTACTGTATGGCTGGCTAAATACCCATGGTTAACACAACCTAAGAAAGTATAAGATCCCTGAAGGGAAACTAGCACCCCTTAATATAAATAATCTGTAGCTTGTTTGCTGATTTTGTAATCTTACAAAAAGGTGGGCAAAATGCATATCTGACAAGAAGGGCACTTACGTTTCCAGCTGTATTCATGACGGACTTGATTTCCCTTTTACATGCTTTCAAAGACTTCATCTGGATATAAGATCTTACTTTATACTGTAAATAAATGAATATATTCAATATCATTAAATGAATGTTTTTTGATGGCATTCTCATGCCAGGTACTCAGATCACCTTACAATTAAAACAGAGAATAAAAGTAAATCAGGCATTTAGTTCAATCAGAGGTAGCATACCGGGGTTGGGGGCAGACTGGGAGGTTATCGCCTTGTATCTATAAAGGATATGAGGAGAGAACACAATTCCAAATGGTTTGGTTACTGTATTTATATAATGACAGTGAAAATAACATTCTGAAAATAAATCAATTTATACAACTGACTGAAAATACAATTTTGCAAATAAATGCACTTAATTTCATATCTGACAAGCCTGAAGTGAAAATACATAATTTATTTCAATTTCAGGTGGTTCATCAGCATTAATTTCCACTTCAGGCTGGTCTCATTGGAGCTCTTAACCAATGGGAGAACAGCTTGAACAATGCCTGATGACATCACAATGGCATCAGCAGCAATTAAACCAGAGCAGTGAAAACAGTCTGTTAAATCAAGACATTACAAGACCTAGTACTGCCAGAGAGTCACTGTCACTGTACAAATGGCATTGTGCCATGACTACAAATATCACATTTATTTCTACTTAGAGAGTTTGACCTCTACAGACCTCATCTGTGGCTCTGCCACTCGTGTAGTCACAGAGGTCAAAACCTGCAGACAAAAATAAATGTGATCTTTCTAATCAGCACATGGCATATCCCAATTTTTTTTTTTTTTAACACGTGTGACAGGCCTAAAGTGGAAATACATAATTTAGTTCAATGTTAAGAGGGACATCTGCATTTATTTCCACTTTAGATTGGTCACAATCATGTATATAAAGTATGTGGCATGTTGTCTAACTTTTTTAACCAGTTCTACAACAGCCTAACTACATCACAGTAGCATATGCTGTAATCTTTTTCTTAATATTTTTATTTTCCAATAAAACATATACAGAAATTCCAACACAAACAATTAAAATTCATTTCCAACTCAACCTATCAATCTCTATTAATAATCTATATAGAGAATAATGTATGGGCAACCATACAGAACAAGGCTGTGTTTCCATCGAGGGTTTGAGATGCCAGCATATGAACCTCAAGAGCGAAGCCAGAAAGGTCCGTGCAGTAATCTCAATCCCGAGATGGAAACACATGCCGAATTGTGTGTGGTTGACTATATTTTATTTTTTACAGTATTTTTTTTTTTTTTTTTTTTTAAACACTAGACTGACAGACCTCCACTGAACTGAAAACAAAAAATCTTGCCATTTCTTTGTTCTACTCACATATCAAAATCAAATTTCCAGACTTTTGAAAGGTAAAAAGTATGACTTTGGGTACTGGGTCGTTAGTAAGTAACTAGGTGTAGAATAAATGAGAAATTTAAAATTGTATGACATTTGAACTGTGCATAACAACTGTTCGGAATGGCGCATAACAACACTTTAGAATGTGCATAACGGTTTAGAATGTGCTTAGCAAGGATTTTGAGCAGGCTGATTTTTATACATAACAAAGGGTAACCATATACTATTACTATATAATGAATAAATTACAAAATCAGTTATAAGAACATATGTAATACATGTCTGAAACACTGTCTATTCAGAGTAATTTAAATAACAGAACAGTGAAATCAAAGAGAAACCATTAAATTTGCATTAAAAAAAAATGAATCTAGCCTGAGAGGTTCTGTCCTTGTCTAAATAACATAGCAGACTTTAAACTCTATAGACCTCATTTGTGACTCTGCCATTCTTGAGTTCATAGAAGTAAATCCCTGTCAATAAAAACAGATGTGATATTTTTAGCCAGCCCATGGCGTGTTCCCTATTTACACAATGTATGTGAGACAAACAATACAGAATAACGTGCCTGGTCTGACTCAACACTAAATGAGAATAAAGTGTACTTTCTCAGGATAGATTTAGCAACGCACTCTACACATCACTACCCTCCCATCCATGAAGTAACTGTAGGATCATAAGCAGGTTCCAATGTTACATGGATTACTCAGAAAGCTCTAAATTTCTCCCACTCAATAAGAGGTTTAAACAGCAGAACAACACTGAAAAATAGCAAAATAGTTCCATGGATTTCATTTAGAATCATCAATAGTACATATACAGTACGTAAACAATACCTAGAAAACAACCTACATTACACGAATCGAATATGCAACAATTTCAGTGTCTGAGGGAAATATTTTCCTCCATACTCGTTCTGACCTCAGACACTTCACTCGTGGCTATGCTTCATTCTGCCACTCGTAAGGTCATCACAACTTGTATCGATAAAAAATGTATCCGATACTGCCTTGCTGCATATCCCCTATATCTCTAGCAATAGTCTGTATAGAAGGAGACAGGGGAAGATGGACTGCTAGGGACAGCAACAAAGGATATCATGGCTGCCTGGCCCAGTCTGGAGCAATCAGAATCACTCTGCATGGTTGTGACCTTATCTTGACTAACACTCTGAACAGGAGAGGGAAGGGGAGAAAAGCGTACACCTCTATCGACCATGCCTCTCAGCACCTCCATCGTTCTTCATGCTTTTTGAATTGGAGGTGAAGTTTGGCTGTCAAAGCTTCCATTAACAGTACCACTCTGGCTCTCCGCATCCATTCCCCCAAAGTAGGGGTCCCTGTTGGAGCTATCTTGCTGCGATACATTTTAGAGCTACCACAATTAAAATCATTAACACCTTACGAGTATCACCCCTTTGGTGGGTTGCTGTGGGAAGCTCCAGAACCCAGTCTTCAAAAGTCAGGGGAATAAGTACGTCCGTGATGGCGGCCACAGCATCTTGCAATCACAGAACCAGTAAGTATCACCAGCCAGAAGCCACAGAGACTCGACAATTTCACAGAATGTACCTCATGCAGTATTTTTTTTTATGATCTCTATAATTGTCCAAAGATTTCTTAAAACCATTAAAGGATGTACTAGATACCACAATACTAGGTAGTTTATTCCAGATGTTAACTCTGATTAATCCATTGACCCCTTAGATTTGTTTTACAACATTCACCTTTTAATTGAAACTGATGGAATCTACTACATCTCTCTCTCTCTCTCTGTTTCTATTTAGACCAATAGCTTCCCAGAGGTTTTTATCAGTAAATGTTCTATATATCAAACACAGATCTCCCCTCAATCTTCTGTACTGCAGGCTATATAGCCCAAGGTGTCTCAGCCTGTCTTTATATTCTACCTCTTTGTTGTTTTATTTTTCTGGTCATTTTTATCTGCACTCCCTCTATCACTTTAATGTCTGAAATTCTGGGTGGAGCCCACATTTGGGCACTGCTCTCCAAAAAGTCATTAAAAGCGGGCAACTCCCAACAATATGCCAGTGACTACCAGTCTGGCCACATCCCCTCAACCTATACCTTTTTAAATTCCCTTTTTCTCCTGTCTTGTAAGGTGCCCTTTTTACCTGATTTAGAGGCTGCTTCTTTTTTTAAACTTTATTTATTTTGCAAAATAAATTACAAATATGTACAGATGCGAGACAGTCTACTATTACATTGCTTCAGGGATTACGCCATATAATCACAGATATTCAGTGCATTTGACATCTAGAGATACAACACTGAGGGGTTAAAGCTACATAAATTAATTAAAAAAAAAATGTAACATCCAAAAGATGTTCTAAAGATCTGCAACAGAGTGAACAACCGGAGCGTGTGGAAAAAATGAGAAAGGACCTAAGCCTATTAGAGAACTGGTTGGGTGTCTGGCAATTGAGTTTCAATGCTAAACGTACAAGATCATGCACCTGGGTCACAGGAATCCAAGGGAGGAGTACAGGATGGGTTGGGAAATTCTGGCCACCACAAGTCAGGAGACAGACCTGGGGGTTATCATATCTGATGACCTGAAGGTGACCAAACAGTGTGAAAAGGCAGTGGGGATGGAAAACAGAATGCTGGGGTGCACAGGGAGGTGCTTAACAAGCAGGAGGAAAGAGGTGGTTATGCCACTATACAGATCACTGGTGAGGCCTCAGATGGAGTATTGTGCCCAATTCTGAAGACCACATCTCCAGAAGGACACTGACAAAGAGAGGCAGTCCAGAGAAGGGCAACGAAGATGGTACATAGACTGCACCAGAAGCCCTGTCAGGAAAGACTTAAGGACCTTAATATCTATTCACTGGAGGAATGAAGGGAGAGGGGAGATATGATAGAGACTTTCAAGTACCTTAGGGGAACAAACACTGTACAGGTGGAAAGCGTATTTCAGGAAACTGCACAAGAACAAGGGGGCATGATATGAGGCTGAAGGGTGGAAAGCTCAGGGGTAATGTTAGGAAGTACTTTTTCAGTGAAAGGGTGGTGGATCCGTGGAACAGTCTTCCAGTAGAAGTGGTGAGTACAAAAGCAATACAAGGGTTCAGGAGTGCATGGGATAGAAATAAGAGTACCCTGGAGATGTGCAGAGCAGGAAAGCTGCAGGGCACATAGGACCTGGGGCTGCAGCAGTGAGTAGGGAAATGGGCAGACTAGGTGGGCCGTATGGTCCTTATCTGCCGACAGATTCTGTGTTTCTATGCATCAAAATGCTGCACAGTGAACCCATGAGCGGCATGTCTACTGCTAAATGTGATACAGTACATAAAGTCTTCAACGTTGCCTTGACCCCCAAAGAGGACTGTAGACATCATGCGTCTGCTGTCAAGGGATAGCTAAAATGTAGTAGCAACAACATTATCTCACTGTTCTGAAAGAATCAGGTTATTATGAAGCTGTATCCCACCTTTACCTCTTACAGTTATTAACTGTCTGCATCATTTAAGACTTTAAACTGTAATTATAAGGGCTGGTAAGAGTTAGGAAGTAACATTTGCACCTAAATCATGCCATGAGGTGGCAGAGATACTGCACAGAAGAGTTAACATTTTCATGAACTGTAAACAGAGTTTAATATATAGAAAATGCAAGCATTTTGAAGTCACCCCTGCATAACGCCATGGGGGGTGTTCTCTTACTACCTATATTACCTTTAATAACTTACTAGCATACAGCAAAACACAAAAACTATGAACGTTTGAAAACCAAGCCACAGTGAATAATAGGTCAAGAGACCAAGTGGATCATTAAAGGGAAACAGGATCAGCACAAAGGGTACATAAATTCAAGTGTGGGGCTGGTCCCATTGTGCACTTCCTATGCAAAAACAATTTTACTTACTATTTACTACTGTAGATTGTAGCAGACTAACTTTGCTTAGTCCTAGGCTGACATCTTCTGTCACTACAAATCCCAGAATCCCCTGCAGCTGACATCAGAGGAGTAGGCAGCAGTGGGAGATTCAACGGCCTGCAGGGCATTTTAGAGGTTTTATAATCTCTAATCAGATGTTTTTCAGGTCTGCTTCTCTCCAGGGGCTAAGTACAGTTCTTTGTGACTGTACTTGGCCCAGACGGGAGAACAGGACCAGTAAACAAAAGATCAGAGCTTATATAAGTAAGCAATAAGACAACGGGGTGTGCGTTAGAGCTAATGCAACCCCCTGAGTGTCTTATTGCACTTGTAAAATGGGGCACTATATGTGAAAAAAAACAGGTTACTCCCCTGTAACAGCAGTTCTAGGAGTGGTATATGATGTTCATCCACACTTAAGGCAGTATCCTTTCCCTTTAAGAATTCACCAGAAAGTCTTCAAGCTGGCTCCTCCCACCCACCTTGGTGGTAACTCCCTCGGCACCAACCCGTGACCTCAGATCTTGCCCGTTGGAAGCAAGACTGGTGTGCCACTTGCCAGGGGAGGTCATGTCGGTCAGTGTGGATGAACACCATATACCACTCTTAGAACTACTGTTACAGGTGAGTAACCTGTTTACTGGGGACATGGATATAGTGTTCTATTCACACTTAAGGCAAACTCCTAGCAATTATCTGGTAGGAGGGGGCAAGGTACATACCCCCTACTTGGAAAATAAAGACTGGAGAACTGAGGCCCCAAAACCAGCATCCTGGCTTGTCTCGAGGTCGATGTGGTAGTGGGAAATGAAGGAATGTGCTGAACTCCAGGTAGCAGCCCCACAGATTTCCTGGATAGGGATGTCCCTGGAAGCAGCCACCAAGGCAGCGGTATGACGGGTGGAATAAGCCCTTAGCCCTATGGGAGGCTCCCTACCCACCAACCTATAGCAGAGGTCGATGCAGAATACAATCCACCTGCCAATCATCTGCTTAGCTGCCGGTCTGCCAGGTGCGGCTTCAGCGTAGGTGTCAAACAGCTAGCGAACCGCTCCCCAAACTCCAGCCATGCGCTCCTTGTAATATGGGAACGTCTGCCACAGGTCCAAAGTATGGAGCCTGTGCTCAGCCTCCGAGGTGTGGTTGGCGAAATACACTGGTAGATTGATCACCTAGGGAAAGCTGGCGCACCCTTACCATGGAGATATATGCGTTGGAAAGGCTTTCCGCTACACTAACAAACTGAGTCGAGGCTTTTGAACTTAGATGGCATAAGTGGGTAATATATCAACCTGAACACTACACATATTTTGTCCCGTAAGTAATACAAGGGTCTACAGGTCTAATGGAAAGAGTCGGACCCCTGTGCCCAGACAAAATGTTAGGGGAGAACAAGTGGAATGGACTCCTTTACACTTTTATACCTCCCCCTCTTCACTTTTTTATTACCCTGTTGTGTACCAGTGACCTCTCTTTTTATTCTGTTTTTGTATTTCTAGATTTGTTCTGTTATTTTATAATTATTTAATACTTGTTTCTGATTAATTTAACTTCTTTTTACTTTATCACTACCATATTTCATCACTATGATGGAACTACTCAAGAGAGGCTGGGACCTAGGTTCTATACCTCTTATGGAGCTCTATGTTGATTCTTATTTCAGTACCAACATCAGTTGTACACGATAACTAGTTGTCTGCAGACACTGATGTATTGTTGATTCCAGTCGAGCTATTACAAAGATTCTATGACTCGAACGGACTCCTCTCTGAATCCATAGAACTATTGAGACTTTGATATCTCCACCTTTGGAGGTACATTACAATGCCATCTAAATGAAATGCTTGGATTCATAACGTATAAGTACTGATGCCAGTATACACAGAGTTTGATGGAAATATTGTAATTTTTTTTTAATTCTTTTTTATATAATGTATTTCTCATGTATTCATATAATAAAAACTGAAATTAAAAAAAAAAAGATTGATCACCAGGTTAAGGTGAAAATCAGACAACCTTCGGGAGAAACTTTGGGTTGGGGCGAAGGAAAACCTTGTCCCTGTGGAAGAGCAGGTAAGGAGACTCCACTGAGAGCAACTGGAGCTCACTGATCTTTCTGTCTGACATGATAGCCATCAGGAAGGCTGTCTTCCATGACAGGTGAGACACGTCACACCTGTGCACTGGTTCGAATGGCTTGCCCATGAGCTTTGCCAACACCAGCAACAAGTCCCAAGGTGGTGGTGGTTCACGCACCAGAGGGGAAATGTGGTCAAGGCCTTTAAAAAAGCGCCAGACCACATTTTCCTGCACCACCAACTGCTGACTGGCTTACACCCAGTAGGCAGAAATGACTGCCAGGTGCACCTTAAGGGTCATCGATCGAAAGCCCTACAGAGAGGGACCAAAGATAGTCGAGAATGCTACCCACCAGACAAGATAAGGGGTCGAGCCCCTTGCCCTGGCACCAAATGGAGAACCTATTCCATTTGAAGGCATACCATTTTCGAATCGATGCCTTCCGAGATGCCTCAACCACAGTGAGGACATCTTCAGAGAGACCCAAACCCTGGAACTCTAGCCACTCAAGAACCAGGCTATCAGGTGCAGGGATTGAAGGTCTGGATGGAGTACCTTCCCCTGATCGGTGGAGAGTAGGTTTGGGCGGAGAGGAAGACACCTCAGGAGCCTGCTGCTGAGGCTGAGGAGATTCGGGTACCAGAACTAGCGTGGCCAGCCCAGAGCCACCAGGATCACTTGTGCCTTGTCCCTCCTTGCCATGAGCAACACCCTGTGATCAAGGGAAACGGAGGGAAGGCACAAAGGAGGCCCAAAGTCCAGGGCCTCGAGAAGGCATCCCCCTGCAGTGTTCCTTGCTGGGGGGGGCACAGTACAGCCTCAGCTGTGCATTCTCCCTTGAGGCAAACAGGTCCACCAGAGGGGTACCCCACTGGGAGAACAGGCTGTGTACTACCTCTGGGTGGAGAGACCACTCATGAGATACCACACGGCTGACAGCGTCCACCAGCTGGTTGGAGACACCGGCTATATGGATGGCCAGGAGATCAGCATACAAGCTGCGCATAAGTGTTCACACATGCAGAGCGTCCCTGCACAGAGGAAGAGAGTGCGTCCTGCCCTGCTTGCTGAGGTAGTACATGGTTGTGGTGTTGTCCATCTGGACCTGGACGACCTGACCCCGAATGTGTGGCGCAAAAGCAGTCCATGCCAGCCAAACTGCTCAAAGCTCCAGCAGGTTGATGTAGCACTAGGACTCCTCGATGGGCCAGAGCCCGTGGACTCTGTGTTCCCCCCAGGTGGGCACGCCAGCTCATGAGAGGTATCGGTCATCAGGATGACCATCAGCTCTGGGAGGACAAATGAGATACCTTCCTGCAGATGTTCCAGGACTAAACCACTGCAGGGTGTCCCACATCAGCTGGGTCACAGTGACCAACTGGTTGAATGGCCCTTGTGCTGAGACCACTGGTATGCCAGCTCCCACTGCAGAGAGCGCATTCTCCAGTGGGTCCAACAGTCCATGCTGGTGCAAGCTGCCATGTAACCCCAAATGCACAGGAAGTTCTGGGCAGGGCGCAACTGCCCAACTTGAAACAACTGGGCAAAGGAGGAGAGAGTTTCCACCCTGGTCACCGGGAGTCGAGCCTTGGCTCTGCAAGAGTTGAGCTCCACCCCAATGAAGTTCATCACCTGCAAGGGCACGCACTCCAACTTGGCCTTGCTGACCAGGAGGCCAAGGAAGATGGAGGTCTGAAGAGCCAGGTCCCTGGATCTCTCCACTTCCTGCCTGGTGGGACCTGCAATCAGCCAGTCATCCAGGTAGGGGTAAACACGGACTCCGCTGCGCCTCAGAAAGGCTGCCACCACTGCAATGCATTTGGTGAAGACCCTGGGGGCTGAGGACAGGCCTACTGCCATGGCCTGAAACTCATTGAGGATCCCCTCTGACCAGAACTGGAGGAACCAGCAGTGGGAAAGATGGATTGGAACGTGAAAAAATGTATCCTGAAAATACAGGGAGCAAAACCACATGTTCTGTTCGATAGCTGGTATGATCTGAGACAGAGTGACCATCCTGAAGGTGCCCAGCCTGATAAACTTGTTCAGGTCATGCAAATCTCAGATGGGGAGCCAGCCCCCATTCATTTTGGCACCAGGAAATACCTGGATATGAACCCTGGGTGTTCTGGAGGGTCCGAGACAGGAGTCATGACCTCCTTGCAGAGGAGCTGGGCTATATCATCCCGAAGAGCCAAAAGGATGTCGACTGACACTGTGCCTGCAGTGGGGCACAGGCTGAGCAGGGCAGGTACACCTCAAACTCTAGAGGCAGACCCTGACCAAATCACCCAGAGGACCTACCTGTCCATGCTAACAGCAGACCAGGCGGAATGGAAGTGGTACAGCTGGACCCCCACGGGAGGACGCAGGGGAGACAGGATGGGTATGAGTGAGGCACTCCTCATCCCATCACTGAGCAGGCTTGAAGGGGAGGAGGAGCTGCTGGGGGGGACGCCAGGAACCCTACCTCCTGGCTTCCTGATGACCGAGGCCACCGATTTCGGCCGAGGGCACCAAGCCTGTTGCTATCCAGCCAGGGGCTGGGAAGATTTGGCTGCTGGGGCACAGGTAGGCCAAAAGGACTTCTTTTGCAGCTTAGAGCCCTTTGGGTCCTGTTGAGCAGAAGTCAGAGTTCAAGTTGGCATTGGACTTCTCAGTTCGGGTGATGTGCCCTTCCACTCCTGGTCCAAACAAGTCAGTACCCAATAAGGGAATGTCTGCCAACTTGTGCTGCATGTCAGCCAAAAAGGGGGAGATGCACAGCCAAGCCCGGCGGCACATGACAACTGCCGCAGTGACAGACCAGGCACAAGAATCGCCGAGGTCCATGGCAGTCTGAAACTGCTGTTTCGCTACCGCTCGGCCTTGGTCCCTGACCTGTTTGACGGGTGCAGGTGAGATAAGCATCACGAGCTGTGAGTGGACAGCAGGATGGATGGGTGGGAGAAATGCTGTGGCACTACAGGTGTGGCAAACGGTCAGTCACACTGTTACACTATGTGGTGAGTGATTAAAAAAACAATAAAACCTACTCAGCTTTACCATTTCTCTTCCTGACTGCTGGTTAAGCTGCAGCAGAATTTCATTAAATGGGCAGTTTGGTGGAAACAGAGCTTGCGGGGGTGGGGGGGGTACAGCCACGGTTGGAATCCTGCCTTTAAAAATCGACCTGTGGCTCTAGCGGCACAGGCGATCCGCCAGTCTCTCCTCATACGACTTCTGCTGCAGCCACTGCACCATTTTCTTTGCCCTTCTCTGAACCACTTCTACTCTGTCTATGTCTTCTGGAGATGCGGCCTCCAGAACTGGAAACAGTACTCGAGATGTGGCCTCACCAATGTTGTGTACAGTGGCATCACCACCTCCTTTCTTCGGCTGGAGATCTCTCTCCCTATGCACCCCAGCATTCCACCTGCTCCAAACTCCATCAGATGTTGTATCATCTGATACAATTAAGCAATAACTTTGTATTCTAAAGAAGAAGACTCTCAACCCAGGAAAAATTCTTTGTAACTTGTTCTTTACTTAAATATCTTTGGTTTTTTTTGGTTTTTTTTTTTAAACTTTCCATCTTTATTGTAATTCAGATTTTGTAAAAATAAAATACAGTTCTACATGAGCTACAAGAACCAGAGAAAAAATAAATCTACAAAATTAATAAATAATAAGGTACCTGCAATAGTTCATATTCCTTGATTTCATCTAGAAGCACTGTAAGAAAAAATTACTCACCTTAGTAATTGCTTTTCTTCTCATGGAGTCGTGCTATATTATGACAATTAGCAGTTAGCCACAGCACTTGAACTGCCCCGGGGCAGTTCAAGTGCTGTGGCTAACTGCTAATTGTCATAATATAGCAAGACTTCACGGTGTTTGAAGTAGGGTTCTGGTTAGTTATCATTAGAGAGTCAGGGAACAAAGTCCTTACATAAGGGTGTGATATACAACACCCACCTTCTCCATCTATTCTCAAACTTAACTTGAGATTTATTGAGTATAGCTGTTAATTTCTCCATTTTATACAACTGAATCTTTATTAAGGACCATTGGTCCATCGTTGGAGGAAGTGGGGAGAGCCAGTTTTTGGTTATGGCTTTCTTAGCTGCGAGAGTAGCCAAATTCAAAAAGTCCCTCGATGGGATATCTTTACATGACTGAGGGTAAACACCAAAAAGGAAGAAGAGGGGGTCCACCATTATATCTGGTGAGATTATTTGCTGCAGGGCCTCCTGTAGCTCGGCAAAGAAGGCATGTAGAGAACTGTATGCCCAAAATATATGACCTAGCGTAGCTGGGGTGTGTCTACACTGCCTCCAACATGCTCCCAAAGCAGGGTTGAATTTCTGACTGGTGGCCGGAGCTCGAAAATATCTTACAGTCAGCTTCCACGCGAACTCCTTCCACTGCCCTGAACTCACACCCTTCCCCATCGTCTGTAAATATTTTCCCCATTGCAAGGGGGGGAATCTCGGTTCCTAGGTCTTTCTGCCAGGATACTCTGATTCTTTCCGTCAAGTCAGCTTTTACCGAGACAAGAGCTCTGTAAAAGATAGAGATTAAGTGGGAGGGGACTGAGTGATTATCTATGGCCTTAATGAAGATCTGTAAAAGATCAGGAATTGGGGAATCTCCCCATTTGGCCAGTCCCAGTTTCTGAAGATAATCCCTCACCTGAAAATATCTAAACCTGTCTGCATAGGGAATCCCATACTTCAGGTTTAATTCTGTTAAAGACAGAACCCTCCCCTGAGGCATAAAGTGGTACACCAGGTGGAGGCCCCTCCCCTCCCATAGCCGGAACCGCCGGTCTAGCTTAGCCGGGGTGAAAGCGCCCATATATGGCAAAGAGCATATAATGCCAATCTCCAGTCCGAGATCCCATCCTGCATCAGAACTCCCTGCCAGTATTTTAAAGTGGAGTGAGTATATGGATTATCCACCCTGTTAAGTTTTGTAGCAGGTGGGGAGGATGGCAAAGTCCGGTGCAGATTTTTAAGTTCCTCCTCTTGATTCTCTATAGATTTCCACCCAGCCATATAATTTCCATCCATCCAGTAAAGAGGTATTCTAAGCTGGGCGGCTATGTAATATTGTCTAAAATTTGGTAACGACATCCCCCCCCTGCCTCCTAGGCAACTGCAGAATGGATAGACTTATCCTGGGTCTTTTGTATGCCCAAATAAATGGGCTTACTTTTCTTTGCAAAGTTCTGTAAAAGGTCTCTGGTATCACTATGGGTAAGGTCTGAGCTAAGTATAGAAAACGGGGTCGAACTATCATCCTGATTATTTCCGCTCTATGGTGCAAAGATAAGGGTAGCACTCTCCACCTCTCTAAATCAGCGGACAGCATTTCTAGAAAAGGTACATAATTTAAAGAAAAGAGGTCTGTATGTGAACTCCCTATTTGTACCCCTAAGTATTTAATACATTTTAGGTCCCAGCGGAAAGGGAATTTAATCCTCAACTCCGAGGAGGGAATATAGTTCAGGGCCATTACCTCTGTCTTGGAGGGGTTAATTTTATACCCGGCTATACTCCCAAATCTAGTCAAAAGTTTCCAGAGACAAGGAAGAGAATTCTTGAGGTCTGTCATATAGATTAATAAGTCATCCGCATATAATGCTAGTTTGTGGGTGCCTGTGTCCCCCTCCATTCCCGTCAGGCCTTCTTCTCTCCTTAATGCCTGAGCCAAAGGTTCCAAGTATATGGCAAAAAGGAGGGGTGACAGAGGGCACCCCTGCCGGGTACCACGCGACAACCTTATGGGGGGGGGAGAATGAACCATTCACCCTAATGTGGGCTTTGGGGTCAGAGTACATTAACTTTACTGTTGCAATGACCTGTTCAGGTATTCCTACTTTCTCCAGTACTGCCCACAAAAAGGACCATTCGACCCTGTCGAACGCCTTTTCGGCATCCAACGAAAGGAGCAGAAAAGGCGCTCGATTCCTTCCTGCCCTATGAATCAAATGCAGAGTTCTTTTGATGTTGTCCTGCGTTTGCCAGTCAGGAACAAAGCCTGTCTGATCTAGATGCACTATATGGGGTAGAAATTTTTTAAATCTGTCTGCCAGAATAGATGCAAATATTTTATAATCTATATTAAGCACTGAAATTGGCCTATAAGACGAGCATGATGTTGTGTCCTTGCCTGGTTTCGGGATACTAACTATGTAGGCATACCTCCATGAATCTGGGGATGCTTTACCTTGCTGCACCTCCCCATATGCCCCCAGTAAAGTCAGTACTAGGTCTTGCCCAAAAGTTTTATAAAATTTGCCCGAATAACCATCAGGACCTGGACTTTTACCTGTTTTTAGGGCCCTGAGTACTCAATTCACTTCCTCCCCAGAGACTGGTTTTAATAAGACCTGTTTTTGCTCATCTGTTAATGTTGGGAGTTCAAGCTCCTGCAAAAAGGCCTCAGTCTTCTGAGGCTGCATTGCTTTCTCAGATTGGTAAAGAGAGCTATAAAAAGTTTGAAACGCTTGCTCTATCTGTTTGGGAAGAGAGACCAAGTTGTTTGTCACTGGATCTCTGATTTGAATTATGTTAGAGTGTGTCCTATGCTGCCTGAGCCTATGTGCCAGTAAACGAGTTGCTCTAGGGCCCTCTTCGTAATATCTTTGCCTAATAAGCTATAAAGCTTGTTCTGTGCGAACTTCAATGATCCTCTGTATTTGCTCCTTAGTAGCCTGAAGGAGAGGAAGAATCCCCACATCTCCCGCTGCATGTTGGGCCTGAAGTACACCGTACTGATGCTGGAGTTTATCTAAGTGTTCCTGCTGCTGCTTTTTGTAGTGCGACACAAATTTTATTATATCCCCCCTCAGAACAACTTTCAAAGTGTCCCATAGGATACTTTTGGTAACTCCCTGGTTATCATTCTCAGAGAGAATCTGTTTGACTCTCCTTTGAATCAAATCCCTGAAATATTTTCTGTTTAAAAGGAATTTATTAAATTTCCATAAAGTATTAACTCTTTTCTTTTCTCCACATCACATTTTCATTGTAACACAAGAATGATCAGAGAGAACTGAAGGAGATTATACGCACTCATGAATCTTATGTAAATATTCCCTAGGAACATGTATGTAATCTATGCAAGTGTATATCCCGTGGGGAGAAGAAAACTGCGTGTACTCCCGTTTATTAGGGTGCAGGTGTCTCCACACATCCACCCACTGAGCTTCTGAGAGGAAAACCTGGGTTGCCCTTTGGGCAGGGTTCTTTTTGTATATTCTCGGGTTTGTAGTATCCATAGGAGATATTGTCTGATTGTGGTCACCTCCCAACACCAGCATTCCCCTATGTACCTCCATAACCTTTTGGAGCAATACTTTTCTTATTTCACTCCCGGAACCGGGAGGAACATATAGGGAGGCAAGGGTGATATCTTGGCCCTCCAGTTGTCCCACGGCCACTAATAGTCTGCCCTCCGGGTCTACATACGGATTCGTTAGTTGGAAGGGTACATTTTTGGGAACCAGAACTGCTACCCCCTTCTCTTGCCCTTCCTAAACGCCGAGGCTATAATAGTAGTAAATCCAAATTTCGAGAGTTTCTGATGTTCTCTCTTATTTAGGCGAGTTTCCTGCAGTAGTATGAAAGCTGGATTCAATTTTTTGAGGGAGCAGATTACTCTGTTTCTCTTAATGGGATTGTTAAGCCGTTAACATTATGGGAACATACTGCTATCATGGGAGGCTTACCCATACGTCCAGAGAGTAATCCTCAACTCTATCCCCAGAAAACTGGGTTGAGTTCTGCCAGGTAAGAGTGCGCCCTTTCTTATTACCTGTAGAGTAAATACATCTTTCTTCTTCTGACCCTCCTTTCCCAGACCCCCATAGTTTCCTTATTCTATTACTGCAGGAATAATTAACCTTTAAAGTAGATACAGCCACCTTGTCCAAAAAAAAAAACATCAGTCTTATAACCTTTAACAAACTAACCAACCTATTTACAATTGTACTTCCAAAAAGGAGGGTGATATTCTCAACCCTCCGGAACAGGGAACGAAAGTCCCCCAGGGAGGAAAAGTGGCCGAAAAACTTAGCCAGGCCTCCCCTACCCCTCTTGCTTACGGGGCCGAGTGCAAGGTGCGACACCCTAATAGGAATAGACCACTCGCCCCATCAGCAAGGCCCAGATTGCTTCAAACTCCAATCTAGCGCTGAGAGAGAAGTAAAAAAAATAAAAATACCCCGGGGGGGGGGCGGGAGAGGGGAATGGACAAAGGGGATATCAGGGACGAACAGAATTAAAACAGAGCTTATATGGACCATGTTAATATCGGAAAAATTTGTATCTCAGTCCAAGTACAGTCTCTGTCCAACTACAGCTTGTAAGCCCTGTGTAGTCAGAGAGCTTCTGTGAACTGAAAAATGTACATAAAGTTATAAGAAACCATCTTTCCCTTATTAGGACAGCACGGGGATTATACAGGAGTAAAGAGCATCCTAAGGGTCTCCATGAATACGCAGTGTAGGAGACATGATCTGTGTAAGACTTGGCTTAGTCCTCAGTCCCGATCAAGTGTTCTGGTCATCCGCGGTCGTCTTCTTGGTCGAACTCTGTCCTCTTCGCAGACTCTCCTTAATTTCCTGTAAAGAGCTGAGAATATCCCACTGCTTACTGACGCCTCCCCTCTTTCGCGAACTCCTCGGCCAGCTCGAGCGTGGGGGACGTTTCTCCTGTGGCACTGGACCAGACGTCTGGAAACTCCAACCCCTGCTCTTTAGTTCCGGGTAGATTTCTTCTGGGGATGCATAGCTTTTACTGCCTGAGTCCCAAAATACCCACAGGGTCGCAGGGTAAGATGTCTGAAAACGCACTCCATGCTCTTTAAGGGCTCTCAATATGGGTGCAAATGCTGCTCTCCTCTTCATTTTCTCAGTTGGATAGTCATTATCAAACAGAAGTTTAGCTGAATTGTAAGTAACATTTTTCTTGGTCCATGCAGCCTTCAGAATCGTTTCTTTATCTCTGTAACTTGAGAATTTCAGAATTACAGTTCTAGGTCTGGCAGCTTTGTTTGAAGGTTTTTGTGTGAGTGCTCTGTGAGCCCTTTCAATTCGAAACTGAAACGTGAGCAGGAGGTCCAGAACATCCCTAAGCATGTCCGATAAAAAGTCCTCCATTTTCCCAGTTTCTGAGTCTTCGGGGAGACCATATATACGGAGATTATCTCTTCGTGATCTAGCTTCTAAATCTAATAGTTTTTCATGAAACATCTCCTGTTGGTCTATCAGAAAGTCCACAGCACTATGCAAGTTCTGGGTCTCCTCTGCCATCTCGCCTGCTGTAGCTTCTGAGCGTTCCAGCCTTTCTTCCACTTCTGATAGTCAGGTTTGCAGCAGAGTAAATTCTTTTTTATTTTCTGCTCTGAATGCTCTTATCTCCGATAGGAGCATTTCAAAACGCGGTCGGGATAACTTCTCTCCTTCTCTGTCCGTGTCCAGATCTCCAGTGTTACTGCTCGCAGGCGAGACACTACGACTGGGACTAGGCCTCCTTTGTGATCCCATTGCATCCGATCGTCCTTTGTGTCTTCCTGAGCACAATTTAACTGCATCTTTGCCTCCAAACATTCTCTGCTCTGTAGAACCTTAAATTTTAGCACTCTTCAGTTGTTTTAGAAGCTTTATTTGTCGGACCTTGCTGGAGCTCCACTATCAGGTGGCCATTCCGAGGGTGACGTCACCGGAAGTCCCTCTTTGTTGTTCTTTTTACACTTGTTGCAACTTAATGTTGACAATTTCATCTCAGTTGAAACAATAATTCAATTTGTCAGTCTACATCTATGTATTCAGATTGTTATGCACTTTAATATACAAATTCCTATATGTCTTGATATTACAGCTTCATGCAGTGTGGCATCCTTTTCTTTATTAGTTATATTTCTCTGAGTAACGTTTCAAGACAATCATGCCTCTTCTTCAGACTTTATAATGCACTTGCTGTAAAGAAATTAATAAAGTGTAAATAAATGTCTTTTAGTTCTCTAATAAATATTTGTAAACACTCTGTATATGCTAATTTGTGTTAATATTAATAGCAGGGGGAACCAACCTGCTTAAAGAACCTCATACAGATCTATGCATTTTAATTCAACCACTTTGTACTCCCCCCACCAATACATGGTAACTTTCTGTATTAGATAGAAATCCATCACTTAGGATCAGGTTCAGTACAGTTTTCAATCCACATCATCGACTCTAGCTGACCCCACTATCTGGAATACCCATCCAATTAAGTTTTTGTATTTATTAAAAAATTTACTAAGTCCTCGCAAAGACTATCAACCAAGTGAGTTGCATAGAGAATTAAGAGGGACAGATTAGCAATTTAGTGTAATTTTCACTTAGTAACTGGGCATATCGCGTCATGAAAATAGCCTTAATCAGCCTTCAGGAGAAAGCGTGATAACAGACAACTTGTACTCTCACTTTCCCACGCTCCAGAAAGGAAACACAACTTATGTCCTAGATAATAGCAGCGAGTACAAACTTACAACATGGCAAAAAAGTTTAAATAAACCGCAGGAAGCCTAGTACTGAGCAGTCTGGCACAAACATAGAAAATCCCCTCCATTAGAGAATCCATAAGGTAAGATTAAAACCAGCTTATTCAGCTAAAATGAGGCATAACGTTTAATTACAAACAAACTGTGATACAAAGATATTGCAAATATACTTCTCTCTTATTTTTTGCCAGGAAGAGCAATTGGTTCAGTGCACAGGGATGCAAAAACAGAGCCTAAAAAAGATAGCTTACTCAATTAGAGGCAAACAGATCCTTGTTATGGTGTCAGGATTTAAATTGTAAAGACAGAATAATAATCAAGTCTAGTCTAAAAATTAACAGACTCTCTCTACAGGACCAGAGAGGTTTAACTCTAAAGAATTGTGACATCTGAAATACAGAGGCTGATTAAGGTAGCATAATAAATATTCATTTTCTAAATATGTTAAAATAAATAAACATTTTTGAAGCCAGACAAAATATTTATTTTATTTCTTGTATTTAATTTAGACCCATTCCGGGATGTCCAGCAAGATTTAAATACCATGTACTTAAAGAACAGATATAACCCTGATATTTAAGCAGGTTGGTTCCCCTCTGCCATTAATATTAACACAAATAAGCACATACAAAGTGTTTAAAAAAAATTTATTAGAGAACTAAAATACATTTATTTACACTTTATTAATTTCTTTACAGCAAATGTATTATAAAGTCTGAAGAAGAGACAGGATTGTCTTGAAAGTTACTTAAGAGAAATATAATTAATAAAGAAAAGGATGCCACACTGCATGGGGCTGTATATCAAAGCATATAGGAATTTGCATACTAAAGTGCATAACAATCTGAATACATAGATGTTGACTGACAAACTGATTTATTGTTTCAACCGAGATGAAACTGTCAACATTAAGTTGCAACAAGTGTAAAAAGAACAACAAAGATATTTAAGTAAAGAACAAAATACAAAGTATTTTTCCTGGGTTGAGTCTCGTCTTTTTTCTACAAAGCTTCAGTTTCTCACCAGAAATTTGACTCTCCTCACCACCTAAAGTTTTTTAGTCTCTTTTTATCATCACAATAAAAGGAAACCATGGGAAAAACCTTTTTGGATTTTGTTTCACAATTAAGCAATAAACCACGACAGGGTGTAGGTTATGCTGGGATTTATCCACATATGGTGTGGTTTGGTCACGAGGCCGCAGGCCGACTGACTAAACTGACACCAGAAGTGGTAAATCCACATCCACCCCACACCCTGGAGTGGCTTTAATGCAATTATACAATGTCTCCCTGTTTTTGATGAGAAAAAACAAAAAAAAAATTTTTTTTTCCATTTGATGTTATTTTTAGTGATTTTATTGCTCCGCTGGAAAAAATAGTCCTTTGTAGCTAGGGAGAACCTGCCTAGCTTCCTCATTTCTCTGGAGTCCCCCATACCCAATCCCATCTCGCCAATACACCAGTGACCACCCCCCACCCCCACAAACGCACACAAACAAAATACTTATTTGCTGTTTGCACAGAGAACTTGCGAGGCTGCTGTCTTTTTTTGTTTGATTTTAGAGAGAGTTTCTGAGGCTTATTTTTTCTTTTAAACATTTTCAAATTCAGACCGACAGCTGCCAGTCTGCAGTGTGAGTGGTAACAGCAACTATCAGGTGATGCAAGCACTGATGGCAACCGTGCTGCTATGATTCCTGTTTTCATGTCCCTTTAGTGTAGCAGCGTTTCCCATTCACTTTGGATTTTGCTGTCTGCGTCAGTTGATATCAGCCATTAATTCTGCAGTTAAATGTGGCAGTTAAAACAACAAGGGAGCGTGTCAGCGTGCCCAACCAGCAGTCATGGAAATGGAGGGAGACGGTGCGAGTGTGCAGCAGTCAGTGACAGTTTGTATTGCAACAGTGATTTTTTTTTTTTTTTTTAACATAAATCAGTTACCCGGGAAACAAACTTTGCCACTGTTTGGATGGGGACAGAAACACAGACATAGCAGGGGAGCTGTGAAGGACTGTAACCATCAGGTGAGCCAAGTGAGTGCTGAGTGGTCAACTGAAGAGTATATGAGGTACTGAAAAAAAAAATGAAAACAAAAACTTGTTTGTGTCACAGAAAACTGATTCAGGGTTTATTCTGTGCAAGTTAAGGGCTTGTTTTGAATCTCTCGCTGTACCACTTCTGCACTGCGTATTACCAGGGACTTCACATGGCGGCTTTATGTTCAGAAATTTGGGGGTTGGATTAATTTTTTTTCACAGATGCGGCTGACTGGGTCTTTTTCCATGAGTTAAGCTGGGATTTACTCATGGATAAAAGACAAGTCAATAATCGTTTTTAGATTTTGAAGTCCCATTGTATAATCTATACTACAGAAAACAGTAAGCCAAAATGTTTTTGCACACGAAAGTGTGCACTGGGACATAGCAAAAACATGCAAGAGATTGCAGAATAGGACATAGTAAACACATGCTAGGGGTTGCAGAATAGAAGAGACCACACTAACCTGATGGATTTTAGATTTGGCAGCTTCAGATTGTCCTCCACCTTCAGCCTTTTGATTTGCATTGTCTTTGTTTGTATTATTAGATGCCTGTTAATAGTTAAAGATATGAGAAAGACAGAGAGAGAAGTCTGTAGTTAAATCAGCTTAAAGAAAAAGGTTACCATTCAAAACACACACACTGACCGTCTCAGCTACCATTTGACTCATACAGTAATATCGTCCCTGTGGTAAATGCAGACCTACCTGTAACCAGGATTAGTGGTACTGTAGAAAGTACACTTGCTTAAGAACTTAATGTAACACTAGATCTTCAAGAGCATCTCTTGCAGCAGGCTATACAGATAGGAATCTTTCAGCCACAGGTGTTGTTTCCAGCCGGAGGACTTTCCCAGCAGTCCACCTGGGACCGCCCTCAATAACATCACGTGTTGTGTCCTGGTATGTATAAAAGAGAGTAGTCCCAGATGCTCCTCAGTTCTTTTCTCCCTAGTGACCATATATCATTATATGACTCAAGAGGTCTCCAGCTTCCTGCTGCAAATGGTCAGTGAACCAACCAGGTTAGGAAATACCCTTGACCTTGTACTGGCAAATGGGGACTTTGTGAGAGAACTTACAGTGGAGGAATCGCTGTCAGGGAGTGACCACCGCTCAGTATGGCTCACCCTGGATATGGGCAAGGAAGGAGTGGAATCTGGCACAATAGTGCTGGACTTCGGGAGGGCCGACTTTGGGAGAATGGGGGAAGTGGTAAAAGGGTACCTGGCCAGAATTCAATCTAGTATGGACACTAATCAGAGGTGGGAGCTCATAAAGCTGGGGATAGTGAAGGCAGCCAAAACCTGCTGCAAAGCCCAGAGCAAGAAAGCTGAGGGCTAAGAAACCGATCTGGTTGAGCAAGGAGGTCATGGAAAAGGTAAGGAGGAAAAGAGCTGCCTTTAGGAAGTACAAGAAAAGCGGGGAGACACGGAGGAGTACCTGACAGAATCGAAGGAGGTGACAAGGGCAGTAAGGAAGCCAAAGCATCTATGGAACTCAGGCTGGCACAAGGCATTAAGAAGGGGGAGAAGGACTTTTTTAAGTACATCAGGGAGCAAAGGAGCTGTAAGGACCACATAGTAAGGATTAGGAAGGAGGGGGGTTGGGTGGAAGCAGGGTGCGATAAGGCGGAAGCACTAAATGAGTACTTCTGCTCAGTATTTACTAAAGAAGAGGGTGTGACACCCAAGGTGGGAGAAATGGCAGAAGCAGGGAGAGTGGTGACAGATGGGAAATCATGGAAGCAGAGTTCGAGAGGGTTTGAAGGCACTGAGGGTGGACAAGGCGCCAGGCCCAGATGGCATCCACCCCAGGGTACTGAAGGAGCTGGCAGAGGTCCTTGCAGGACCTTTGGCAGACCTATTTAATGCATCGCTACATTTGGGGTGTGTACCTCAGGAATGGAGGATGGCTCATGTGGTGCCCCTCCACAAGAGTGGCCCCAAGGATGAACCGGGAAACTACAGACCAGTGAGCCTCACATCCATCGTGGGTAAGCTAATGGAGACTATCCTGAAGGAGAGGCTGGTGGCCCTCCTAGAGGCCAAAGGACTACAGGACAGCAGACAGCATAGCTTCATATGTGGCAGATCATGCCAAACCAACCTGGTCAAGTTCTATGACTGGGTAACTAGGCAACTGGACAGGGGCCATGCAGTGGATGTCCTGTATCTGGACTTCAGTAAGGCATTCAACTCAGTGCCACATGGAAGGCTGGGAAGGAAGTTATGAGCACAGGGGCAGGTGCAAAGCTGGTGAGATGGGTAGGAAACTGGCTGCAGGGAAGGCAACAGAGGGTGGTGGTGGGTGGGGAGCTCTCACACCCAAGGGCAGTGACGAGCGGTGTTCCACAGGGCTCAGTGTTGGGACCAGGGTTGTTTGGGATATTCATTGCAGACATATCATGGGACATCAAGAGCAAGATCAGTCTGTTTGCTGATGATACCAAGGTAGGCGCGGTGGTGGATGACCTAGGGGGATGGCAGGGGTTGCAGGATGATCTGGCAAAGCTTGAAACCTGGTCAGACACCTGGCAACTGGGATTTAATGTCAAAAAGTGCAAGATGCTGCATTTTGGGATGAAGAACCCAAGGAGGAGTTACCAGCTAGGAGTGCAGCTAGCCCAGACAGAGAAGGAGAGGATCTGGGTGTGCTTATTACAGGGTCAATGAACAACTCGGCACAATGTAGGAGAGGCAGCTGCAAAGGCCAACAAAATGCTGGGTTGTATTGAAAGGGTATATCCTTGAGGAGGAGGAGGTGAGTCCGCCCACTGTATAGGTCATTAGTTAGACCACACCTGGAGTACTGCGTGCAGTACTGGTGTCCGTATCTGAGAGGGACATTAAGTTACTGGAGGGTGCAGCGCAGAGCGACAAAAGATGATCAAGGGCTGGGGGACTTATCATACGAGAGAGGAGGTTGAAGGAGTTGAACATGTACTCACTGGAGGAGAGGAGAGGAGAGGAGAGACGGGGTGACATGATTGAAACCTTTAAATACATGAAAGGAATAAACAAGATGGGTACAAAGGGGCTGATCGAAGTAAGGGAGGGGAGGGCCACCAGGGGCCATGATATGAGACTGGAGTGAGGAAGGTTCAGGAGAGAGATGAGGAGACACTTTTTTACAGAGAGGGTGGTGGCTGGGTGGAATGCATTACCTGCTGAAGTGGTATGCAGTAGAACAGTGGACTGCTTCAAACGAGGAGTTGACAGGATAAGGGGGAGGGTTAATGAAGGGGAAAGGTGGAAGGGAGGGGCAGCTGCAGAATAAGGGGTGCTAGCTGCACATTCAAGCAGACTTGACAGACCTCTAGGCCTTCATCTGCTGGCAAATTTCGTATGTTAGTAAGGGGAACCAAGGAGGAGGTAGGAGAATCCTTGCTGTATGTGGAGAGCAGAAGCAAGTGCGTCCCCGGATGGGAAATGAGGGGACGGAGGTAGGGGCAGCATGACTTGCTGCAAGAGATGCTCTCGAAGATCTACTGTTGCGGTAAGTTCTTACGCAACTGTACAATCTTCTCCAAGCATATCTCTTGCAGCAGGTCATACAAATAGGAATGACTACCTAGCAGTCAGAAAAATTGGGAGGTTGGAACATGAGCGATGGTAGTTAAGAGGTCTAGGACGAATGGCTTTGCAGGACTGCACAGCCAAAATTAGTCCATCTTTTGGACGCTAAATCCAAAGAACAATGCTTGGTGAAGGTATGATCTGTTGACCAAGTTGCCACCTCACAAAGTTCAGCTGCTGAGAAGCTTCTAAAGCAAGCCACTGAGGTTGCCATGCCACATGCAGAATGAGGCTGTACCATGCCAGGTAACTGGTTTTCCATGTTTTTGTAACAAAAAATAATGCAATTGGATAGCCAGCCTAACGAACACAATTTAGAAACAGAACTGTCCTCTTTGCATGGGACAAAAGAAACAAAAAGTTGTGCGGTCTTGCGTGTCTCTTTGGTACATAAGATAATACCTTAGCATTCTATGTACATCTAATGTATGGACCAGTGTCAATGGCTCAGCAGATAGCACACTCGCCTCAGAGGCCAGGAGATCAGAAGACTGTGGGTTCTATCCCCGCACTTGGGTTAAATCCCAATACTGACACTATAGTGCACCAGAAGGGGGGGTGCTGCACTTTTGAGGTGCCATCTTTCGAGTGAGACGTTAAACCGATGTCCCATCTGCCTGTTCTGGTGGTAGTTCAGGTGGATATTAAAGATCTCATGGCACTTCTCAAAAAAAGTAGGGGAATTTCCCTGGTGCCCTGGACAAATGTCCCCCCATTCACTAAAATTATCACCAACAGCTTAATCTGGTTCAAGGTCAGATGGCATTCATCTGTATACCCCTCCGCCGGGTCATAGCTGAAAACAGGCAGAATTTGTCTACTGCACTTATCCGGTCAACAAAACCTAAATAAATACATAAATAGGGCAATGCTTCTCCTGCATTAGTAGGCACTGCAGAATAAACTGGTAGGTGTATAGACTGGTTCAAAGTGAACTCTGATACCACTGCTGGAAGAAAATGAGGGTTTGTGCGTAGAGACACTCTGTCTTTATGAAAAATTAGATAAAGTTCATTACACATCAGTGCATGAAGTTCTGAAATATGTCTAGCCAACATAATAGCAATTCAAAAAAGGGTTTTCTAGGAGAGAGACCACATAGCGCAAGAAGCCGCGGATTCAAAAGGGGCTAAGGTTAGTTTTTCCAAAATAAAATTGAGGTCCCATATAGGTATGGGATCTCAAACAGGAGGCTTGAGGTATAGAATGCCTCTCAAGAAGGTCTTCACGACCTCCAAGTGAGCAAGGGGTTTATGATCCACAGGATCGTGAAAGGCAGATATCGCAGACAGGTGCACCGTCACAGAAAAATATTTCAGTCCTGTGTTTGATAAGGAGACTAATTACTCAAGGATGCACAGTGGGGAACAAGTGATCTAAACCTTATAGCAAATCGTTTCCATTTCATGAAGTATGACTTTCTGGTGTACGGTTTACGAGCCGCCCTTAACACTTCTGTAACTTCTGGGGAGACTTAGAATCTGGAAAGGGCTACGTCTTCAGGAGCCAAGCATGTAGATGCAGGGATCAAAGATTGTGATGAAGAAGGGTGCCCTGCACCTGAGCAACTGTCACAAGGGAGGCCCACAGGAAGGTGGCACAGGACACCACAGGGAAAGGAAGCAGCTCCTGGTGGGGTACTCGATTATTAGGGGGACAGAACTGGAAGGGGGCAGGGGAAAGTGAAGTAATGTGCCTGCCTGGCACCATGGCTTGAAGGGACAGGGAAGGAATCCTCAGGATCATGGGAGCAGCTGCACAAAGAAGGGAGCTGGATGTCCTTGTCTACCTAGGGACAAATGACCTGGCTGGGAATGGTATCAGGGCAGTGCAAGAGGAGTTTGTAGAGTTGGGGAGGGGCCTTACATAAGTAGCACATCTGGTAACCTTCTCTGAGGTTCTGCCTGTCTATGGCAAGAGTGATGCTAGGCTACTCCAGACCATGGGATTGAATGAATGGTTGAAAAACTGGTACAGAGCTCAGAGGTTTGGCTTCATCTGGGACTGGGGTCCACCTGGAGGGATACAGGCCTATACTGGCATGATGGTCTGCATCTGTCCAGGAGGGGAACCAGGATCATAGGTTTAAATCCTTCATTAGCAAGCATTTAAAAACTAGCCAAGAGGGGACCACACTCACTGAGCTCTGAGAGCTCCCAGGTGAGCTCCCCACCCCAGGAAAGAAGCATCCATGGTAAGAACCACAGAATGTGACTGACTGATGAATGGGACTCCTTGCCTGAGAGTGTCCTGATCCTGCCACCATTGGAGAGCCTGGATTAGAGTCTGAGTCACTGGAATAAGCTTGGTTAGAGGATCTTTTTTCTGAGACCAAAAAGCTCTCAAGTGAAACTGGATATCCCACATTTGAAATCTGGCCCCTTGTACCACTGCAGTGGAAGCTGCCATGTGGCCCCGAAGTTGAAGGAAATGCCTTGCTGGTCAAGATCCAGAAGGTGGAAAGAGGAAGCCAGCTCTATAATAGCCCTTACCCTTGCCAAGAGGAGAAATGCACTTGCCTTGACAGTATCCAGTTCTACCCCTACGAAGGTCAAAAGTTGTACTGGCTTGAGAACTG
Source organism: Neoceratodus forsteri (assembly GCA_016271365.2). Lineage (NCBI taxonomy): Eukaryota > Metazoa > Chordata > Ceratodontiformes > Ceratodontidae > Neoceratodus > Neoceratodus forsteri. The sequence continues at coordinate 1,068,212,760 of CM057456.1, forward strand.
ACTTGGGAAGACTGAGGAGGAATACTAGAGAAGTAAGCACTTGCTGGGTCACTTGCAAATCTGACTCGACTTGGTCTAGAGACTGACCCACTATGAGCCAGTCATCCAGGTATGGAAATATGGAGATGTTTTTTCCTCCTAAGAAAGGACACTACTACTGCTAGGCACTTTGTGAATACCCTTGGAGCTGATGTTAAACCGAAGGGCATTGTTCTGAACTAGTAATGACCTGAAGGCAGTTCGAACCCGAGGTACTTTCTGTGGGAGCACCTGATGGGAACGTGAAAGTAGGCATCCTTTAGGTCCAGGGAAGATAGCCAGTCCCCTGGCCTTAGAGAGGGAAGAATTATTCCCAGAGTCACAATTTTGAATTTTGGCTTTAGTAGATGTTCAAGTATCTTAAGTCTAGGATAGGCCACCACTCCAGTTTCTTTCGGGGTCAGGAATTACCTGGAATACAGACCTTTGCCCCTGTGAATTGTATGAACTTTCTCTATGGCTCTGAGAGTCAGCAGAGATGAAACCTCTGCCTCTAAGGCAATGGCTGGCCAAGGCTGAGAGGTGGATGCAGCCCTGCTCATCTCCCTTCTGCCTCTCCCTCTGAAGAACCCCCTCTGGGGAAAAAAGAGAGGAGGCCTGTGCCTGGTAGAAAGGCCCGTGAAAAGGTTTACCCCTAGCTTGCTGCCTCTGAGGAGTTGCCTGCCTTTCCTTGGCCAGTGCACTCCTGTAGGTGGTCCTGTACTCATCCATCTTTTTCATATAACTCTCTGTCTGCTCCCCAAACAGAGACAACAGGGAAATCCATAGCCTTAGCCTGGGTATCCTGCAATAGGCTAGTACATCTGAGCCAAGCTAGCCTCCGAAGAGCCACAGATGTAGCCTTGACTCTTGATGACACATCATTGGAGTCAACAGCAGCATGAAATTGGATTTTTGATTCCTCAATCCCATCAGCAGCCACATCCTCCAGCTCCTTGGCAAGCTCGGGGAGAGGCCAGTTTGGCCAGTTCCAGTACAGTGTCCCATCTGGACTTCTGGTACCTGGCTGTACAGACCATGTAATTAGCCTGCCTGAGTCCCAAAGAAGATGCCATGTATTGTTTTTTAGCCATGGCATCCAGCTTCCTGGAGTCTTTATCTGGCGGGTGTGAAGCCAAGGGTATGTTAGCCTTATCACAGGCTGCAGCCTGCACAACCCCAATATGGCTGCATTGCTGGTACAAATACTCCGTACCTGAGCCTAACATGTACCTCTTGTTCATTCTTCTGTCTACAGGAGGTAAGGAATTTGGAGTTTTAAGCAACTTTTGTGTCTTTTTCCCCAAAAGATTTGTGAAGAGGAATAGACAACCTCTTGGACTCTGGGATATCCATCATCTCCACAGAGTCAGGATCCTCTTGCTCCTCAACAGCTTCTTCCAAAGGGAGCTGGAGAGTTTCTGCCAATTTCCTATAAAACATAAAGTGGAAGGGAGACTAAGAAAGCCTAGGAGGGGAAACACCAGAAGGCCTGTCTGGGGAGATGTCCGGTCCTATGGGCTCATCCAGACCTTCCACACCACCATCACCACCATAATCATCATCATCCCCTTCCAAATACGGTTCATAAAAGTCTTCAAGGGAGTAATCTTCAACCGGAGCAACCCACCGAACTGAACGCCTCCCCAAAGACATCGGATCAGCTGGAACCGGACAAAGCAATTCAACTATGCTAATCACCCAGGCAATTTCTTCGGCAGTCAGATGATGCGGTTCTGGATCCGAACCAGCCAATTTATATTTTCTTTTTCATTTTGTCGGAACCGACCCCTCAGGATCGGCTCTCCGGTTACCCGAGGGAGTCTTGCCCAGGTCAGAGTGCACTCCCTCAGGTTCAGTCGGAACTGAACCGGGCTGACCATCTGGGTCAGCGGACTTCCCTGCCTCCTTCGCCCTAAGCCTGGTCAATCTTTTGTCCAGAGTGGCTTTAGGGAAATTCTTACAGATTTGGCAGTCTGACTCTAGGTGACTAAAACTCAGACAGTAAACACAAGTGGTGTGGGGATCGGCCTTAGCAAAGGCCTCCCCACACTCAATGTACTGCTGAAACCCAGTGGGCCTGGTTTTCTCTTGGGTTTCTCAGACAAATCCATAAATACAGGTTACTCACCTGTAACAGGAGTTCTAGGAATGGTATATGTTGTTCATCCACACTGTCTGGCAGGTATCCTTGCCACTTTAAATCTTGCCGGAAGGTCTTCAAGCTGGCTCCTCCCACCCACCCGGGTGGTAAAACTCTCGGCTCCACCCCATGACGCCAGATCTGGCCCGCTGGAAGCTCAGGTTGTGCATCGAAGCCAGGGAGGTCGGGTGGGTCGTGTGGATGAACAACATATACCATTCCAAGAACTCCTGTTACAGGTGAGTAACCTGTATTTCAAAGGACATGGATATGTTGTTCATCCACACTGTCTGGCAGACTCCTAGCAGTTCTCCGGGAAGAGGGAGGCAAGGCGCACACCCCCTACTTAGGGAATAGAGACTGGAGAACCAGGGCCCCAAAACCAGCATCCGGCGTGACTCAAGGTCGATGTGGTAATGGGTGATGAAGGTGTGTGCTGACTTCAGGTAGCAGCCTGCAGATTTCCTGGATAGGGACGCCCTGGGAGCAGCCACCGATGCAGCAGTATGGCGGGTAGAATGAGCTCTTATCCCTCTGGGAGGCTCCATGCCCGACAACTTATAGAAGATCTATGCAGAGGTGACCCACCTGCCTATAATCGCTTGGCTGCAGGTCTGCCGAGTGCGGCTTCAGCGTGGGTGACAAACAGCTGGCGAACCTCTCCGAATTTCAGCCGTGCGCTCCTTATAATAAGCGAGCGCCCTTCTAGGGTCCAGAGTATGGAGCCTATATTCGGCCTCCGAGGTGTGATTGGGGTAGAACACCGGCAGAGTCAACACCTGGTTAAGGTGAAACTCCGACACCACCTTCGGAAGGAATTTCGGGTGGGGGCGCAGGACAACCTTGTCCCTGTGGAAGACCAGGTAAGGAGACTCTATGCAGAGCGCCTGGAGCTCTCCCATCCTTCTGGCTGACGTGATAGCCACCAAGAAGGCGGTCTTCCACGACAGGTGAGAGAGTTCACACCTGTGCATTGGTTCGAATGGCTTGCCCATGAGCTTTGCCAGAACCAGCAGTAAATCCCACGGAGGTGGAGGTTCTCGCACCGGAGGGGAAATGTGATCAAGGCCTTTGAAAAAGCGCCAGACCACCTTCTCCTGCACCACAGACTGCTTCCCGGCCCGCACCCGGTAAGCAGAGATGGCTGCCAGGTGCACCTTAAGGGTCGTCGACCTAAGCCCTTGCTGAGAAAGGGACAAAAGGTAGTCCAATATGCTCGCCAAGGAACAGGAGGAAGGGTCAAGGCCCTTGCCCTGGCACCAAATGGAAAATCTCTTCCATTTGAAGGCGTAGCATTTTCTGGTCAACTCCTTACGGGACGCCTCAACTACGTTGAGGACCTCATCGGAAAGACCCAAGGCCTGGAACTCTAGCCGCTCAGGAACCAGGCCGTCAGGTGCAGGGATTGAAGGTCTGGATGGAACACCTTCCCCTGATTGACTGAGAGCAGGTCCGGGCGAGCTGGAAGCTGCCTCGGGAGCCTGGACCTGAGGCTGAGGAGATCTGGGTACCAGTACTGGCGAGGCCAGTCTGGGGCTATCAGAATCACCTGCGCCTTGTCCCTCCTTGCTTTGAGAAGCACCTTGTGCATCAAGGGGAACGAGGAAAGGCGTAGAAGAGGCCCGGGGTCCACGGCCTCGAGAAGGCATCCCCCTGCAGCGAGCCCTGCTGAGGGGGCGGGCATGGAACAGCCTCAGCTTTGCATTCCCCTGGAAAAACAGGTCCACCTGAGGTGTGCCCCAATGGGAGAATAGATCTTGTACTACCTCCGGCAGGAGAGACCACTCGTGGGGCAGCCCCTATCCGGCTTAGGGCATTGGCCAGGGTGTTGGAGGCTCCTGCCACATGAATAGCTGGAGATCCGCCTCCAGGCAGCGCCACAGTGACCAGATGCGGAGCTTCCTTGCATAGAAGCATGGGTAGCGTCCCGCCCTCGCGGTTTAGATAGTACATGGTCGTGGGTATTGACCGTCTGGACCCCAGACCATGACCCCAAAAGCGGAGCAAAAGGCGGTGAGATCTGGGCAGACCGCTCGGAGCTCCAGCAGGTTGATGTGGCATCGGACCCCGCTGGGGACCAGAGGCCGTGGCGCCGGTGTTCCCCACATGGGCACCCCAACCCATCACAGAGAGGCATCGGTCGATAGAGAGACCGCCGTCAGCGAGCGGACAACGGGATGCCCTCCTGCAGATGAACTGGAACGGTCCACCACTGGAGGCGTTCCACATCCCTGGTCACCGTCACTAGCTGGTCCAATGGATGCAGCGTTGGAACCACTGGCTGGCCAGCCCCCACTGAAGGGGGCGCATGTTCCAGCGGGCCCAACGGACCACGCTGGTACAGGCCGCCATGAGACCCAGGAGGCGCAGGAAGTCCCAGGCAGGGCGCGATTGCCCAACCAGAAATGATTGGGCAAAGGAGGAAAGAACCTCGGCCCTGTCCACCGGGAGCCATGCTCTGGCTCGAAGAGAGTCGAGCTCTGCCCCGATGAAAAGAATCACCTGCTTTGGCTCGAGTTCCGACTTGGCCTCGTTGATGAGGAGGCCGACCTGAGAGCAAACCTGGCGGGCCAGATCTCTGGACCGCTCCACCTCCTGTCTGGAGGGGGCTGCTATCAGCCAATCGTCCAGGTAAGGGTAAACCCAGACCCCTCGGCGCCGCAGGAATGCTGTCACCACTGCCATGCATTTGGTGAAGACCCTGGGAGTTGGAGATAAGCCGAAGGGCATGGCTTGGAACTCGAAGAGGGATCCCTCCGCTCGCAAGCGAAGGAACCTCTGATGTGACGGACGGATAGGGACGTGAAAGAACAGCGCCCTGCAGGTCCAGAGAGCAGAACCACACACCGTGTTCCAAGGATGGTATTATCTGAGCCAGAGTGACCATCCTGAAGGTTCGAGACCTTAGGAACTTGTTTAGGTCGTGTAGGTCGAGAATGGGGCGCCAGCCCCCCGTCCGTTTCGGAACCAGGAAGTACCTGGACATGAACCCGGGTTTGAGGGATGGTCCGCCACCTCTCTTATCACCTCCTTCTCCAGGAGGAGAGCGATGTCGGCTCGGCAAGCTGACAGCGAGGCTTCGGACCCCGAGGCCCCGAGGTGCGACGGCTCTGAAGGGTGGGGCCTGCTCGAACTCCAGAGGCAGGCCCTTTCCCACCACCTCCAACACCCACCGGACTGTGGTGATAACGGACCAGGCGGAAAAAAAGTGGTGAAGCCGCCCCCCCACGAGGGGCACCTGGGGTGAGGCGACGGGGTTGGGGCGACACCCCTCAACCCGTCACTGGGCAGGCTTGGAGGAAGGACCGGCCGAGGGACCTCCAGGGCCTTTACCTCCCTGCTTCCTGAAAGAGGAAGCCGAGGGCTTGGGTTTGGGATGCCAAGCTCGAGCCTGCTGGCCCTGACGTTGCTGGGCTGGACATGCCGCGGGCGCAGAGAGACGAAAGGGCTTAGGCTGCAGCCTTTGTCCTTCTGAGCAGATGAGACAGAGTCCAAGGTAGCATTGGACTTCTCGATCCTCTGCAGGTGATCTTCCACCCCAGGGCCGAAGAGGTCGGTCCCCAGGAAGGGGACATCCGCCAACTTGTGCTGGGTATCCGAAGTGAAGGTGGATATCCTCAGCCATGCCCGACGGCGCATAGCCACTGCGGCCGCTACTGACCTGGCACATGAGTCTCCAACGTCCAGAGCAGTCTGAAGCTGCTGTTTGGCCACTGCCCTGCCCTGGTCCCGCACCTGCCTGACCGTGGTCTGCAGGTCCGCCGGAAGATGAGGAACTACCTCATCCAGGGAGCCCAACAGGGCATGAGAGAAATGTGCCATGAGTACAGCCGAACTGGCCTGACAAAGGCCGAGGGAGGACGCAGCGTAGACTTTGCATAGTCCAATTTCTTGGACTCCTTGTCGGGAGGTTTGTCCACATCTCTAGCGTTCCTGGCGCCCCGGAAAACGCTGTCAGTAACTAGCCCCTCGGCTGAGGGGTGTTCCGAAAAACCGGAAAAGGAACCGGTGGGGACGTATACTTCCTATGGCCATCCTTGCCGAGGCGCAGGACAGGAAGCAGAGGCTGCAGAGCTCTAAGGCCAGGCCACTATGGCCTCGGCCACCGGAAAGGCCTCCGTAAGGGAATCCCCTTGGTCCAGTATCTCCGTGAGGGGGTATCTGGCCCGCTTAGACACAGATTCAAGCTTCATCCCAGTAGACTCCGAGATGAGCCGAAGCAATCCCAGATAGGACGAAGGGCTATCGTCCATCAACTGACCTCCAGAGGACTCCAAGTCTACTCGCCTGGAGAAAAGGGAGGAATCGCCGTCGGACTCTGAAGAGTCCGCAAAGAGCTGCCTTGGGCCTGAGCCACCCTCCACCTGCTGAGGTCGATCGGGAGTGAGGGTAGCAGACAGCCTATGAGGCAGTCCCTGAGCCGACCGAGAGTTCTTGGTCGAGCCCCAAATACGGCTGTGGGGCGAGGTTCCACGAATCAGCGGAGCAGCTGGTTTTGGCCGAACAACCGGCCTGGGAACGCTCCTCGGGTAAGGCGAGGGTTGTTTCGGCGCTCGGTGACAGCCACTAATGGCGGGGAAGGCGGCGAGCGTCGGCTTGTTCCGGTCAGAAGGAGCTGTTGCCACATGAGGTCTCGTATCGTCCGGCGTAACCTTCGAAGCCTCCCTCATCCGAGGAGGAGGACGAGGGACGCAGCGGCGCCCGCTTACTGCGATGCCGAGACCGAGACCGCCTATGACGCGGGATCGGCTGGACACGAAGAAGTCCGAGACCGAGACAGAGAACCTCGGCTTTTCCGAGGACGGTGCGGGGAGGGGACGGGTGGAACCGGCTCTCCCCTCAGCTCGGAGGGTTCACCCGAGGGCTCCGGAACCGGAGGCACTGGCAAGCCAACGGGATCCTCAACTCCCACCGGGGAACCGTGAGAGAGGATTTCGGCTTTACCGGTCGACAACCCGTCCAACGGGTCTAGAAAGATCTCAACTGCGTCGACGGGAGTCTCGGTCAACTGACCTGACGGGGACACCATGAGACCAGTGGCCGAGGCCGAACAATCGACCGAAGTCGATGGCCGACAACTCGGGGAGAGGGACCTTTCCCGCTCCCAAGAGCGTCGACGGAGGGACTTACCCTTGCCTTTCTTCTTGGACCGAGAAGAAGGTCCAGCAGACGTTGGTCCCTCTCCTCTAGTGGAGAGGGACAGACAAAGCTCCTTAAAGGAAGCTGTATAAGAGGAACCCAGGGAGAGCGGGATAAATGCTGTGGCAGAGGAAGATGCGGCCCGCGCCGCCTCCTCTTCGACGGCGATGATATGTTCTAGCTGATCTGCCGAGCCCACCGCGGTGGAAACCGCTGACCGGGCCTCTTTTGACTTCACAGGAGGAAAACGTTTCTGGGCGCGCCCAGTTGTAAACGGGCAGCACAGTCTTCGAGGACGTAGGCTGAGAAGGAAGAGCACAGGTCGCAAGCCTGCGGGTCGTGCTCAAGGCCTCAACAGTAGACACACGTGGAGTGCGGATCCGTCCGAGACATCTTCTGCCCGCAAGGGCATCTCTGAAAACCGTGAGTCGAGTTGTCCACCGCAGCCGCGAGGGACAGAAGACCGAAGTCTAGAAATGCAAAACACTTTTAAATTCGGAAAACCGAAGAATTAGGAACCAGTCTTATACGCAGAGCGTTAAGGAGGGAACCTGAGCTTCCAAGCGGTAAGGAAGATCTGGCATCATGGGGCGAAGCCGAGAGTTTTACCACCCGGGTGGGTGGGAGGAGCCAGCTTGAAGACCTTCTGGCAAGATTTAAAGCGGCAAGGATACCTGCCAGACAGTGTGGATGAACAACATATCCATGTCCCTAGAACTAACACTTACACTTTTTATGGCAACTGCCAGGCAAGACCCCCTTATCGGTTTCTAACCATTTTACAGGTATTTGAAAAAAAAAAAAAAAAAAAAAAAAACGATAACACACATTTTTTTTTAACCAATAAGGACGAGTACCTCGCACTAAATCTCCTGAAAGAAAACAAATACACACACACACTATACAGGAACCGGTTCAGCCAAACCAGTCGAAAACAACTTTTACAATTTCCTAATCAAGTTTACTACCTATGCACTTACTGTACCACAGACAGAGATCTGAACCGAAAAACAAACAGAAGTATCGGTAAAACTAACAATTTTTAAACCAACCACACCGTGAGCGAAGAAGATCTCTGGAGCGACTGTTCAGTTAGGCGGAGTAAAGAATCTGATGGTTACACTTCAAAGTGCAGCAGACAGAGGTTTGAACAGAGCTCGAGCTCAATGTTCTGTGCTCTGGCATAGAGTTAACTCTTTCATCTCCGGAGCAGTTCAAGTGCTGGGGCTAACTGCATGATGTCAGAATACAGCAAGACTTCATGTTGTTTGAAAGGGGAGATACTGGTGACGAGGGACCTGAATATGCCAGATGTTAACTGGAGCACCTTTGCTGCAGCCACATCCAAAAGCAGAGTTATTCTCTATGCCCTACAGGGGGCGTGCCTCAGACAGCTAGTGTTGCAACCCAATCAGGAGGGAGCAATCTTAGACCTGGTACTGTCAAACGGGGACGGAGAAAAGATCTCAGATTTAGAAGAGGGTAGCCACCTGGGAACAAGCAACCACTAAACAGTGTGGTTCACAATAAACACAGCCATAGAGTCAAGCCATACAAAACCAAGAGCATTGGACTTTAGAAGGGCTGACTTTGGGAAAATGGGACAGTGCCTCAGAAAAGCATTAGCAAACAGGCAAGAAGGTGGGGTGGAGGAACAATATGGAAACATCAAAACTGCCATCACAGAGGCAACAAGCCTTTGTGTGAAGCAAATCAACAAAACAAAATGAAGGAAAGAAACACTATGGTTCTCAAAAGTGGTGGCGGGGAAGGTTAAGGAGAAAAAGGTAGCATTCAGGAACTATAAGGAAATACAGAACGAGCAGGACAGAGAACTGTACCAGTTAAAGCAGCAGGAAGCGGGGAAGGCAGTCCGAACAGGAAAGACCCAAACTTGAGGGAAAAAATAGCCAACTCAGTTAAGAAAGGAGATAAAACCTTTTATAGGTACATTAGGGAGCGAAGAAAGACCAAGGGAGAGACAGTGAGACTTAATAAACAGAAGGGAGGGTGAGCAGAGGGTGACAGTGATAAAGAAGGGATACTGAACAAATACTTCTGCTCAGTATTTACAGAAGAAAAGATGGGGGTGGTACCTAAAGCAAATAATTGAATCACTCTGGATAGAGGATTCGATACCAGTCCATTCACAGAAGAAAGGGTTCTGAAAGAACTACTGAAACTGAAGTTGGACAAAGCAATGGAGCCTGACAGGATTCACCCATGAATTCTAAAAAAACTAAGGGTAGAACTAGTGACACCACTGACTACCCTTTCTACCAAATGATGGGAGGATGTTATACCTCAGGACTGGAGGAGGGCAGATGTGTTTTCCCTTCAGAAAAGTGGGAGCAAGACAGGGGCAGGAAGAAAAAATTACTCACCTTAGTAATTTTGTTTCTTCTAATGGAGTCTTGCTATATTATGACATATGCAGTGAGTCCCAACCTTCGAACTGCTCCGGAGGTGAAAGAGTTAACTTTCCATGCCAGTCATGGAACGCTGAGCTCGAGCTCGGTTGAAAACTCTGTCTGTTGTTCTTCAAACTCAAACTGTCAGATCTTTACTGAGCTAAACTCACTAAGGTCCTGTGTGGAAGCTGTAAACCTACACTAGCCAACTGGCTACTAAACATAAGAACACATTTTTGGTCCCAAAACAAAGACTCAAGTCAGGAGACCCCAAAATGAAAAACACAACACCAAGTCACCCCAAAAAGTAGGGTGAAATAACAAGGTGGAGCATCTACTAGTGCAACACTGCACTGCCCACCCACATCCCAAAAACAGAGATTCTGAGAGGGCAGGCAGGGAGGTCATAATAGCAAGACTCCATTAGAAGAAACAACATTACTAAGGTGAGTAATTTTTTCTTCAAACAACATGAAGTCTTGCTATATTATGACATATGCAGACTACACAGCAGTACCTCCATGGAGGAGGGTCAGAACATACTTAGGAAATAGGCTCTGAAGCACAGCTGTGCCAAACCGAGCATCACCCCTAGCCTGGATGTCCAGGGAGTAATGCTTGGTAAAAGTGTGAACTGTTTTCCAGGTAGCTGCTTGACAAATCTCTAAAATAGGGATGTCCCTGGCAGCAGCCAGGGAAGCAGGTGTACCTCTGGTAGAGTGAGCCCTCAGGCCTGAGGGAGGAACCTTACCCAGCTTTTCATAAGGGAATTGGATACAAGAGACAATCCACCTGGCAATGGATCTTTTAGTGTAAGGTTTCCCTTTACCAACCTCACCATAAGTGAGGAACAGTTGGAGGGAGTCAAACCTGTGACTCTTGGTACGCTCTATGTAGTAACTAAGGGCTCTCCTCACATCTAAACTGTGCAGCCTCCTCTCGCCAGAGGAGGAATGGTCAGTGAAGTACACTGGAAGAGATATAGATTGATTAAGGTGGAAATCTGAAACCACCTTAGGCAAGAACTTCCTGTTAGTCCTGAGGACCACTTTATCTCTATGAAAGGAGATAAAATCAGACTCCACCGACAAAGCCTGTAATTCACTTATGCGTCTGGCAGAAGTGATGGCTACCAGAAACATAGTCTTCCAAGTCAAGTACTTAAGCTCTGCTGAAGACAAGGGCTCAAAGGGAGGTTGCATAAGCTGGGCAATGCAGACATTAAGATCCCAGGCAGGGGCAGGGTCCCTGAATGGAGGGTTGGTGTGAAGCAATCCCTTAAAAAACTTGGAGAATACAGGATGAGCTGAAAGAGAAGAGGGTTTACCTGCTGAAATAAAAGCAGACACAGCTGTCAAATGTACCTTTAGGGTAGCTGGTCTCAGCCCCAAAGTATTTAAATGGACCATATAAATCAGGAATGTGGGTAAATCAGCAGATTTTGGGGCAATATGCTTCCCAGAGCACCATATGGAAAACCTCTTCCATTTGGAATTGGAAGTAGCCCCGGTGGAAGGTTTCCTAGAAGCCTTCAATATATCCATTACACCTTGGGAGAGGTGTAGATCAGCAAACTCTAACTCTTCAAGAGCCAGGCCTTGCGACTGAGAGATTTGAGGTTCAGGTACCAAACCCTTCCCTGAGCACAGGTTAATAGGTTGTGATTCCTGGGAAGACACAGGGAAAGATGGACTGCTAAGGACAGTAGGAGTGGATACCAGGGTTGTCTTGCCCAATCTGGAGCAATCAGAATCACTTTGCAGGATTGAGATCTGATTTTGACTAACACTTTGAACAGGAGAGGGAAGGGGGGAAAAGCATAGAGAAACTTCCCTTCCCAATTGAGAACTAAGGCATCCAGAGGGACTGAGCCCAACACTGGGGGCCTGCAGCAAAAGGAAGTTGGTGATTGTCTGGGACTGCAAAAGATCTATCTGGGTGCCCCATCTGGCAAATATTACCTCCAGGACCAGGGATCCAGTGACCATTTGTGATGGCCCTGGGAAATCCTGCTGACAGCATCTGCCAGGACATTGTCCTTGCCTGGGAGGTGAACTGCCGTAAGGGAGGTGTTCAGGGAGTAAGCCAGAGACCACAACTTCATTGCTTCAGTGCACAAGGCTGTAGACCGAGTGCCTCCTTGCTTGTTGATGTACCACATTGTGGTGGTGTTGTCTGTTCTGACCTGTACAACTTTGTCCTGAAGAGATTTGGAAAAAACTTGAAGTGCTATAAAAACTGCTCTGAGCTCCAACAGATTGATGTGGAGCAGAGATTCCTGAGGGGACCACAATCCCTGGGTAGTGAGGCTGCCCATGTGAGCTCCCCACCCCAAGAGGGATGCATCTGTAGTAAGGATTAAAGAGTGAGACTAGGTGACAAAGGGAACCCCTTGTCTCAGATTGCTCTGATCCTGCCACCGCTGTAGGGCTTGGATCAGGGTTCGAGTTACTGGGATCAACTTGGTTAGAGGGTCTTTTCTTTGAGACCAAAAGGCTCTCAAATGGAACCGGATGTCCATCATCTGAAATCTTGCTCCTTGCACTACTGCTGTAGAAGCAGCCATGTGCCCCAGGAGCTGTAGAAAATGCCTTGCTGGTCGAGACCTGCAGGGTGAATGAGGAGGCCAGAGGACCAGGGTCCTTGCCCTGTCCAAAGGAAGGCTCTGCCTTCCTCTGTGTTCAACTCTGCGCCTATGAAGGTGAGGAGCTGGACAGGCTCTAGAACTGACTTTGAAAGATTCAGAAGGAAACCTAGAGAGGTAAGCAGTTGCTGAGTTATCTGAAGATGTAACTTGATTTGGTCTGGAGACTGGCCTACTGTGAGCCAGTCGTCTAGGTAAGGGAAGATGGCAATTTTTTGCCTTCTTAGGTAGGCAACTGCTACTGCCAGGCATTTTGTGAATACCCTTGGAGCAGAGGTGAGACCAAAGGGCATTGCTCTGAACTGGTAATGGCCTGAGGGCAGCTCGAACCTGAGGTACTTTCGATGGGAGCTTCTGATGAGAATATGGAAGTAGGCATCCTCGAGGTTCAGGGACGCTAGCCAGTCCCCTGGCCTTAGAGAGGGTAAAATAATTCCCAGAGTCACCATTTTGAATTTTGGTTTTAAAAGGTGCTTGTTTAAGTATCTGAGATCCAGGATGGGCCGCCATTCTCCTGTCTTTTTTGGGGTAAGGAAGTACCTGGAGTACAATCCTTTGCCCTGGTGTAGGGGTGGAACCCTTTCCACGACTCTGAGAGACAGGAGGGAAGAGACTTCTGCCTCTAGGGCAAGTGCTTCTGGTGGATTTGCAGGTGGAAAGGATCTGGTTCTCATCTTTGGAAATTTTTTGAAGCTGAGAACCAGTCCCTGGCTTACTACTTCCAGGACCCACTTGTCTGATGTCAGAGACTTCCAGTCCTGGACAAAGTAAGCCAGCCTGCCTCCTACAGGTAGTTGAGAATCAGCCCTGGCAACCCCATCAGGGTGCCTGCTTGGCAGGGGCTTTTGGCTGAGGGGTGGAAGCAGGCCTGCTTGTGCCCGTCTGCCTCTCCTCTAAGAACCCCCTCTGGGCGTAAGCAGAAGAGGAGGCCTGGGCTTGGTAAAGGCCTATGAAAGGCCTGCCCTGCCCTGGAGGCTGCCTTTGAGGAGTGGCCTGCCTTTCCTTGGTCTGTGCACTCCTATAGGTGGTCCTATACTCATCTATTTTCTTCATGTAATTCTCTGTCTGCTCCCCAAACAGAGAATTACCCTGAATAGGAAAATCCATAGCCTTAGTCTGGGTATCCTGTGACAGGCTAGTACATCTGAGCCAAGTCATTCTGCGAAGTGCCACAGATGTAGCCATGACTCTAGATGACACATCATTAGAGTCCACTGCAGCATGGAATTGCACCTTAGATGCCTCAATACCATCAGCAGCCACCTGCTCCAGCTCCTTGGCAAGCTGGCCAGGGACCTGTTTTGCTAGAGCCATAACAGTATCCCATCTGGATTTCTGGTATCTAGCAACATAAGCCATATAATTTGCCTGAGTCCCAAGGATGCTGCCATGTACTGTTTCTTTGCCATGGCATCAATCCTCCTGGAGTCCTTGTCAGGGGGGTGTGAAGCCAAGGGAATATTTGCCTTGTCAGAGGCTGCAGCCTGCACTACCCCAACATGGCTGCATTGTTGTGTAAGGAACTCCGTATCAGAGCCTGACAATGTGTACCTCTTGTCCATTCTCTTATCCACAGGAGGTATAGTGTGAGGAGTTTTAGAATTTTACTGTCTGTTTCCCAAAGATTTATGCAAAGGAATAGACAGTCTCCTAGACTCTGGGATATCCATCATTTCCACATAGTCAGGCTCCTCTTGAACATCCACAGCCTCCTCCATAGGGAGCTGGAGGGTTTCAACCACTTTTATAAAACATAAAATGAGAAGGGACTCAGAAAGCCTAGGAGGAGACACTCCTGAAGGTCTGTCTGGGGAGATGTCGGTTCAATGGGCACATCCAGACTTTCAAATCCACATTCACTCTCCTCATACTCCTCTTCCCCTCCTCCGGTTCATAAAATTCCTCATCGTACTCTTGAAGCGGTGGAACCGGCGAACCGTATGCTTACCTGATGGTGCCGGTTCGGTCGGAACGGAAAGCGACTGGACAATTTTAATCGCTGGCTATTTCTTCAGCGGTTGGAGAGGAAAGGTTTGGCTCCACACCAGCTGATTTCCTAGTCCTTTTCTGGAACTGACTCTCAGAGTCGGCTCTCCTTTGCCCAGGAAGTCTCGCCTGGTCAGAGGCACTCCCTCCGGTTCGGTTGGAACCGAACCGGCTGGCCATCCGGTTCAGCGGACTTTTTGGCCTCCCTTTCCCTGAGCCTACCAACTCTCTTTTCCAGGTAGCTGCAGGAAAATTTTTGAAAATCTGGCAGTCTGCATTGAGGTGGTCAAACCCCAGACAATAAACACAGGTGGTGTGGGGGTCAACCTTAGCAAAGACTTCCCCACAGGCACTGCAGTGTTGAAACCCAGTGGGCCCAGTTTTTCTTTTGGGTTTCTCAGACATAATGCCAGCCTAACCAAACTTACCCGTTTATGGCAATCTGCCAGGTATGTCCCTCTTATCGGTTCCCAACCGTGTCACGGGTCGTGGAAAAAACTGTAATAAAATCCGTTTTTTTTTAGAACCGATAAGAACCGGTAACCACACTCTAAATGACAGATTAATATATTTTAAACAACCTGATCGGTTCAAACCGAACCGATAAACCGTTTACAAGTTCCACACAGAATGGAAATTGATGTAAAACCTATCTAGTACTCACAATACCACAGACAGAGTCTGGACCGACCGGTTGCAGTTTAAATTCGGTAGAAAACCGAGAAAAACAATACTTTAACAGACAAAATGAACCGAGCAGAAGGAGAAATCTCCGGAGCGACTGTTCAGTGAGGCAGAGTAAAGAATCTGACAGTTTGAGTTTGAAGAACAACAGACAGAGCTTTCAACCGAGCTCGAGCTCAGTGTTCCATGCCTGGCATGGAAAGTTAACTCTTTCACCTCCGGAGCAGTTCGAAGGTTGGGACTCACTGCATATGTCATAATATAGCAAGACTTCATGTTGTTTGAAACTACAGATCCTGTTAGTTTGACCTCAATGGTGGGGAAAATGATGGAATCACTTCTGAAGGAAAGAACTGTTGAGTTCCTAGAGGACAGTGGGGCACAGGACCCAAGGCAGCATGGATTCACAGGGGGAAGGTCGTGTCACACGAATCTAAAAGATTTCTTTGACTGGGTGACCAAAGTAGTAGACCAGAGAGGGGTTGTGGACATGGCCTACCTAGACTTCTGCAAGGCATTTGACAGTCCCACATAAAAGATTAATATACAAGTTAGCCAGCCTTGGAGTGGGTCCCAAGGTGGTAGCTTGGGTAAAAAAATTGGTTGGACAACAGGACGCAAATGGTAATAGTAAACGGGAGTCCACTCTGAAGAAAGGGGTGTTACTAGGTAATACCGCAAGGTTCGGTAGTGGGACCGGTCCATTTAATGTCTTTATAAGTGACATTGCAGAGGGACTGGAAGGAAAGGTACGTTTCTTTGCAGATGACACAAAGATCTGCAAAAGGGTTGATAAAGAAGGTGGGGTGGAAAGGATGAGAAGAGACTTGGCAAGACTGGAGGAATGGTTGAATGTTTGGCAGTCAGACTCAATGTGAAGAAGTGCAAAGTAATGCACCTGGGAAACAAAAACCCAGGGGAAGAGTACACAATGGGGGGTGAGATACTGACAACAACAAAAATGAAAAGAGACCTGGGGGTAGTCATATCAGCTGACCTAAAGGTAGGCAAGCAATGTGAGAAGGCAATAAGGAGGGCTGGGGAATACTGGGATGCATAGGGAGAGGCATCACCAGTAGAAAACAGTAAGCTGTTATCCCTCTGTACAGACAGTTGGTGAGACCACATCTGGAGTACTGCGTGCAGTTCTGGAGACCCCATCTCTGAAATGACAGACAGGATGGAGGCTGACCATAGGAGGGCAACTAAAATGGTGTAGGGTCTGCACCAGAAGACATACAAAGAGAGATTAAAGGAGCTTAATATGAATACCCTTGAGGAAATAAGGGGGAAGGGGGACATGATACAGTGCCTTCAGAAAGTATTCACCCCCCCCCCTTGGATTTTGTCACATTTAGTTATGTTGCAAACTCAAATTAAAATACATTTATATGGGATTTTTTTGTCACGTATCTACACAAATTATTCTATAATGTCAAAGTGGAATGAAACGTCTGGAATTTTTTGTACATGTAATTTAAAATAAAAACCTGAAATGTCTTGATTTGATACGTATTCAACCCTTTGCTATGACACTCCAAATTGAGCTCAGGTGCATCCAATTTCCTTGTGAGATCACTCTAAAACTTGAATGGAGTCCATCTGTGGTCAGTTCAAATATAAGGTCCCACTGTTGACAGTGCATGTCAGAGCAGAAACTCTACCATGAAGACCAAGGAGCTGTCCCTAGAACTCTGTGACAGAATTGTGAGGAGGCATAGATCTGGGGAGGGGTATAAAAACATTTCTAGGGTGTTGAAAGTTCCCAGGAGCACAGTCAAGTCCATCATTAGGAAATGGAAAGATTATGGAACCACCCACACTCTTCCTAGAGCAGGCCGTCCTCCCAAACTGAGCAACCGGGCAAGAAGGACCTTGGTCAGAGAAGTGACCAAGAACCCAATGACCACCCTGACAGAACTACAGAGTTCCACGGCTGAGATGGGAGAACCTGTCCAGAGGACAACAATCTCTGCAGCACTTCACAGATGTCACCTCTATGGGAGAGTGGTTAGACGGAAGACACTCCTGAGAAAAGGCCACATAATAGCATGCCTGGAGTTTGCAAGAAGGCACGCGGCAGACTCTGAGACCATGTGGCAAAAGATTCTCTGGTCTGATGAAACAAAAATTGAACTCTTTGGCCTGAATGCAAAGCGCTACGCCTGGCGCAAACCGAACACAGTTCCCAGTGTTACACAGCTCACCACCTGTGTAACACCATCCCTACCATGAAGCATGGTGGTGGCAGCATCATGTTATGGGAATGCTTTTCAGTGGCAGGGACTGGGGCACTTGTCAGGATAAAGGGAACAATGAATGGAGTCAAATACAGGCACATCCTTGAGGAGAACCTGCATCAGTCTGCAATAGACCTTGGACTGGGGCGAAGATTTACGTTCCAACAGGACAACGACCCCAAGCATACAGCCAAAGCAACACTAGAGTGGCTTCCAAACAAGAAGGTGAATGCCCTTGAGTGGCCCAGCCAAAGCCCAGACTTGAATCCCATTGAGAATCTGTGGAAAGACTTAAAGATTGCGGTTCACCAACGCTCCCCATCCAACTTGACAGAGCTTGAGCAAATCTGCAAGGAAGAATGGGCGAAAATCCCCAAAGCTAGATGTGCAAAGCTGATACAGACATACCCAAGAAGACTCAAAGCTGTAATTGCTGTCAAAGTCGCTACTACAAAGTATTGACTCAGGGGGGTGAATACTTAAGTAAACAAGATATTTCAGTTTTTAATGTTTCGTACATTTTTGTTACACAATAAAAATATTTTTGGCCCTTTAAATTGTTGAGTATGCTGTGTGAATCAAGGGGGGGGGGGAGAAAAATAATTTCAATGCATTAAAAATTCTGGTAGTAACACAACAAAATGTGACAAAATCCAAGGGGGTGAATACTTTCTGAAGGCACTGTAGAAACTTTCAAGTACCTCAAGGGAATCAACAAAGTCCAAGAGGGTAGCAACTTTCAGAAAAAGATGTGCAAGAAGAAGGGGGCACAATTTGAAGACGGGAGGACAGCTCAGAGGTAACGTGAGGAAGTATTTTTTTCATGGAGAGGGTCGTGGATACATGGAACAGCCTTCCTGAGGAGGTAGTGGAGTCAAAACAGTGGAGGGAATTCAAGAATGCATGGCACAGACATATGGCAATTATAGTGGGGGGTAGGAGTAAGTAGGCTGTTGGTTAACTGGGATTTGCAGCTTATCCATTAAGTAGGGAAAAAGGCAGACTAGATGGGCCAAGCGGTCCTTATCTGCTGTCAAATTCTATGTTTCTATGAGTGAGGAGGGAGGGACATATGGGAAGAGGTAGAGGGTCCTGAACTGCTAATTGCTGCAACAGTGGGAACCAGATTTGTCTCAGCCACAGAGGGTCCATGAGAATCATGGAACCTTCGTCCCTCATTAGTTTGAGTAGAGCCCTCTGAATGAGAGGGAATGGAGGAAAGACATAAAGAAGTCTTTCTGTCCAGGAAAGAGAGCAAGCTTCGAGCCACACCATCCCAGGACCTGGCTCTAGCGAACAATAGTGTGGCAGTTTTGCATTAAGCGGAGAGGTTAAGAGATCCAGTTCGGGAGGTCCCCAACAAGAGAAGAGGTCTTCTGCTACATCTTGGAGGAGTTCCCACTCATGTGGTAGTGTCATGGAGCGGCTGAATGTATCTGCAAAGACGTTCCTGTTGCCTGGAAAAAGTACAGCCAGCAGATGCAACTCATGTTGGACTGCCCAGTACTACATTCTCTTTGCTTCCTTGCATAAGGAGTAGAAATGAGTACCCCTTGTTTGTTTAGGGAATGTACCACTGCCGAGTTATCCATGTGGATCTGTATGCAGCCCTTGGGGAGCAGGGACTCACAAGGCTTGTAGCGAGTTAAGAATCACCCTCATTTCCAGAATATTTATGTGAAGATGCGCTTCTTATTGATTCCATACTCCCTGGGTTTGAATGTACTCCAGATGGGCTCCCCATCCAAAGGAAGAGGTATCAGTCATAAGGGTACGAGGAGGAATGGGAGGTTGAAAGTAAATACCCTGCAAGAGGTTGGGTAAGTCCTTCCACTACTGGAGAACTAACTGCAGGAGTTGAGACCAGAATCTTCGCTTCCAAATTATTTGTAATTTGGTCCCACTGCACCTTCAGAGTCCACTGAGCACAGAAGTTGATGGAAGAAGGAGACCACCAAGTCCAACTAGTCTGCCCACTGTCTTTTAGCCTAGCCTTCTAACTGCCCTTGGGTTTGAGGGTTCCCTTGCATCAGTCCCAAGCATTCTTGAAACCTACCACTGTGCTTGCCCCCACCACCTCTGCAGGCAGGCTCTTCCAGACATCCACCACTCTTTCTGTGAAGAAAAGCTTCCTGGTGTTGGTGGGGAACTGCCCTCCTTGCAGCCTTAGATCATGTCCCCTGGTTCTGCTGCCCTTCTTAAATTGAAAGAGATCGTTTATTTGCACCTGGTTTATGCCTTTTATGTACTTCAACATTTTGATCATGTCACCCCTCTCTCTTCTCTGTTCCAGGGAATACATGTTCAGTTCTTTCAGTCCATCCCTGGACATCTCGTGCAGTCCCTGAATCAGTTTTGTTGTCCTTCTCTGCACAGTCTCCACTCGGTCAATTACATTTTTGAGATGGGGCCTCCAGAATTGGATGCTGTACTTCAGGTGAGGCCTAACCAGTGATCTGTACAGCAACAGGATCACTTCCCACTTCCTGCTTGTGATTCCCCTCCCAATGCATTCTAGCATACCGCTGGCCTTTAATGCTGCCTTCTCATACTGTTTACCTACCTTCAAGTTGACTGAGATAATGATTCCCAAATCACGCTCTTGGGTGGAGGCAGCTAGTCTTTTCCCTCCAAGGTAACATGCCTTATTTGGATTTTTGGTTTTCCTATGTGCATGACTTTTCACTTTTTGGCATTGAATCTCAACTGCCATGGCTCTAGACCATTCTTCCAGTTTCTTGAGGTCAGCTTCCATCTTGTCCACTCCCTTCTGGGTGTCAACCCTGTTGCATATTTTGGTGTCATCTGCGAACAGACACACCTTTCCCTGTAGTCCATTAGCTATGTCCGATATGAAAATATTGAAGAGCAGGGGCCCCAATACCAAACCCTGGGGCACACTGCTGGTTATCCTACCTTCTGATGACAGTGCTCAGTTTACCTGCACTTTCCGGGTTCTGCTCTATAACCAGTTTTTAACCCAACTACTTCTGATCCAACTCCTGTGTGGTCTAGCTTCTTTACCAGCCTTCTATGTGGAACAGAGTCGAAGGCCTTGCTAAAGTCTAAGTAAGTAAGTTAGTTAGTTAGTTTTTGTTGACCGGGTAAGTGCACTAGACAAATCCTATTTTCAGGCATGACCGGGGGGAGGGGATACAGATGAATGCCAACTGACCTTGAACCAGATTAAGCTGTTGGTGGTACTTTTACTGAATGAGGGAAATTCGGCCAGGACACCGGGGAAATTCCCCTACTCTTTTCGATAAATGCCATGAGATCTTTAATATCCACCTGAACTACCACCAATCCAGGCAGATGGGACCTCGGTTTAATGTCTCATCCGAAAGATGGCACCACAGAGGTGCAGCACCCCTCTCATGCTGCACTACAGTGTCAGTACTGGGATATTAACCCAAGTGCCAGATGTGGGAAATGAACCCACAGCCCTCTGATCTCCCGGCCTCAGAGGAGAGTGTGCTACCTACTGTGCCACTGACACTGCCAGTGTAAGTAGACCACATCTACCGCCCCACCATGATCTATAACCTTTGTAACACAGTCAAAAAACTCAATCAGGTTTGTCTGGCATGACCTACCTGCTGTGAAACCGTACTGCTTGAGGTCTTGATGACCGCTAGCATCCATGAATGCTATGATCCTCTGTTTGAGTAGCATCTCCATTAACTTCCCCACTATGGATGTGAGGCTTACAGGCCTGTAATTTCCAGAGTCCTTCCTATGCTCCCAGATTTGTGGAGTGGGACCACAATTGCCCTTTTCCAATCTTCAGGGACCATCCCACTTTTTAGGGATTTGGCGAATAGTTTAGCCAGTGGGGCAGCCAACACTAATCTCAGTTCTTTTAAGATCCTGGGGTGCATTTCGTCTGACCCCATGGCCTTGTCAACTTGCAGTTTATTTAGTGCATCCAGTACTTCGGTCTCTGTGAAGGGACTACTATCAACCCCTGTCCAGGAGTGTTGCATTTTGCCATTTCTGTAAATACCGAGCAGAAGTACTTGTTCAGGATTTCTTCTTTATCTGGATCATCTTCTGTTTTCCCTTCCTAAGTTATAATCTTGACTATATCCCCCCCCTTTTGTCTTCCTTCCTTCTTTCCCAGATGCATCTAAAGAAGGATTTGTCTCCACTCTTTGCCCTCTCTGCTATACATGCTTCTGTCTGTGCTTTTGCCTGCCTTGTTTTTTTGCTGGCTTCTTTCTTTTCCTCCTTGTAGGACACCCTGTCTTCTTCCTTGTTTGATCCTTGGTATAGTTTGAACGCCTTCTGTTTTTCTTTCACTATTTTAGCCACTTCCTTTGAAAACCATAAGGGGTTTCATTTTCTTTTCACTTTGGTAACCCTTCTGGCGCACTGGACAGCGACTGTCTGGATTGCTTTCTTAAGTTTCTCCCACATGACACTGACCTCCTCCACAGCTGAAGCCCTCTTAATTTGGTTAACAAGATTCTCTGGGGTCCCCTCGGGAAGGGCCTGGGTGGAAGCATGTGCCATTTTCCATAATTCCTCCTGATATTTGAGGAGGTGATCCATATAGTTCAGAATTCTCAGGGTCATTGTGGAAAAGGAGAACATATGCTTGCCTAGAGTGTCCAATTTTTGGGACTCTATCAGGAGGTTGGGCACTCAGATGCTTAGGTCTGACAGACCTGTCATGCGCCACATTGATCACCACAGAGTCTGCCAGTGGTGGGGAAGAAAAATAAAGGTGATCCACTGGAGCCTGATAAATCCTGTCCACCTTTCTGGGAAGAGATGGGATGACAAAGGACTGTTGCTAGGCAGCCAAAAATAGCATCCTCGGAATAACCAAGGTAGGACTCTCTGGTGATCAAAGTCCTGGTTAAACAACTAACCAAGATAACTGGCTAACTTGTACCTCAAAGCATCCTAATCAGTCTCCTGAAAGCTGAAGGTCTTCTGGAGATGCAGCATAATATCTGAAAAGGTTGGATCGTCCAGAGGGGAACAGTGAAGATCCGGCGTAGGTTCCTCCACAAGGAGACAGAGAGATTGTCATGGACAATCTCTTCCTCAGGGTCCTCCAATTCCCATTCCTGTAAGTAACGATCCTCCATATTAATGTCTTGTGAGGAACCTGGAGAAGCAGTTGCAGTCCTTGAAGTAGAGGAACCCCTCGAGGGCACCTGAATGGGAGCAGAAGGGACCCCCGTGGTAGGGGGAGTATTCTGCTTAGTCAAGTCCAGCAAAGTACGGACAGCCTGAACCTCAACCATAGCTAACTGAGGGGCACTCATGGAAACAGGAGGATATCTGCAGAGAGCCAGTAGGTATAACTGAAGAAACTGGCCCAGGTTGAGGAATTAAATGGCCCATCAACAAGGCAGAAAAATTGGCAAATGTGTCATCGACAAAAAAGCAGACAATGAAAAGCTGCAAGAACTTTGCTTGCAATGTCCCTTTCCGGGGGTCATGGCCATCGATGACCAGGTAGAGCCCCACACAGGATTAGGGAGAGATCCCGCGATGGAGGATGCAGCAGTGGAAACTGCAATTTTATCACACCCAAGAAAGAAGCAGTCGATGAATGGGTGGACTCAGAACAGCTAGACATCACTGACAGAACAGAAGATGAGAGAGCCACAGCCTCTAAAACAGCTGAGAAAACAGCTCTAGTCTTAAGTACTGCCTGGGAGGCAGTAGTAGAGAGAAAAAGAAGAGAGAGAGAGAGAGAGAGAGGTCGATGACAGAAAGGAGACAGAAGGAGAAGTCTTACCCTTACCGGGGTGTTTGTGCTTCTCTTTGTTATCTACCTTTCCCATCGACGAGTGGTCCCAGCCAGAATGATGGGATCCAGAGGAAGACAACAACTCGCGAGGCGTCTTGTACTTGTGTTCCCACTCCAGGAGGGCAACTTTCTGCTCCATGAGGTGCTCTCTTGTAGTAGTTGTAGTCATTGCTGCATAACATTGTTAAAACGCTTACACAGGACACAAGCACGAGTGTCGTGCGCTGGGCCCAAACACTTAACACAAAGCATGAAGGT
This sequence comes from Neoceratodus forsteri, assembly GCA_016271365.2. Classification (NCBI taxonomy): domain Eukaryota; kingdom Metazoa; phylum Chordata; order Ceratodontiformes; family Ceratodontidae; genus Neoceratodus; species Neoceratodus forsteri. The sequence goes on from CM057456.1 coordinate 1,068,236,053, forward strand.
CCTCGGTAGCGATCTTCTGGTCACAGGCACACTTTCTAAATAACGCGTCTGAGGACGACGTGGGGGAAGGCGCAATGAAAACTGAAAACGACGCGTCAAGGGATGGATAATCCGAAGTTTCTTTTCTTCGGCAACTGAGGCTAAACTCCAAGACTGGACGTTTGTAGCACGCAAGTTGCAGCGGGAAAAGAACTGAGGAGCATCTGCGACTGCTTCCTTTAATGCATACTAGGACACAACATGTGGTGTCGTCAAAGGCGGTCCCAGGTTGACTGCTAGGAAAATCCTCCAGCTGGAAACGATGCTTGCGGCTGAAAGGTTTTTATCTGTACGACCTGCTGTAAGAGATGTGCTCGAAGAAGTTCCTGCCACCCTAAGCTCACTAGTAAACAGTAACTTCCAAAAGGGTACCTCCCTGAGCTCCTCCAGTACCCTTGGACTATCAGAGGGAAGGGGACGCAGAGCTGCAAGACGGCTGCCATGCTGCCCCGCTCCTGGTTGCTCCGCTGCTCGTTTGAGAGTTTGACAAATTTTCTATATACATTTATTATAGCACCACGTTTAGAACAATGAATGGAACTGGTGCTATTTTACTAGTGTAAATTTAGCAGAGAACTTTTTGGCGGTTTTCCGTTGGCTTTTTAATGAAGTACCTTTGGTTGCTAGAGCATTCTGATTCAGAACGCGGTCTGTAGGATTTTTCTCCAATCTAGATATTTCAAATTGTGAAAACACAGCCCTTGAAACACTCACAAAGCTAGTTGCTATATATTTTCTTGGGTTGGATAAAGCTGTGTATTTTTGAGATTGGAATGTGGCTGAAATGCTGGAACACCAGCATTAGTAGTTTTTAATAAGGCATTTCGTTCCTGGGCTGTTTGTGAAATGAGCCTTGACAAGTTGGAGAAAATGGAGAAATGGAATTGAAGATGCATCTGTTGGGAGCTGAACACCCTGGTGAGAGGCTGAAGGCTTGACAAGGTTGTGAAAGGCTTTGTCAAAAATTTCTAAAGATAAATTTTGAAAAGCTGAGACACAGGAAAGAGGCAATTCAGTAATTGGCCCCTGTTACAGTAAAGAAGATGGAAGTCGAGTGTAACGTTTAGATTAAATGCCTCATTTGCTGGATGTGGAAACACATGGATAATCTTTTAAGGAATTCAACATTGCAAAGAGATAGTGATTATGAAGGCTAGATATGGGTAAAGTCTTTAAGAGTCGATTTTTTTTTGTCAGAATTTGTAACCTTCCAGCTTCTCCTGTAAGAATACTGGAGTCCTTACTTACAGCGGTATTTAAGTTTGAATTAACAGCTTTGCAAAATTCAGCACAAGACAAACTTTATATCAGGAACCTTAACTGGGCATAGTTGGAATTAATGGCACTTTCAAGTACCTTGTTTGAAATAGTTACCTGGTGAGATTCATTTTTTCATTATGCTGAATTATTGGGGTACTTATTTAATGGATACCTGAAACGGCGGAACTCCCTACTTAGAAATGCATCTTTCATGATTTAATGGCACACTAGCAATTCCTGTCAGAATGACTATTCTTAGCTGTGTGCACAAGTTTATTTTTCTTGACAACTGGACTAATCTGAGTAGAAGTGGGGCCGCTGTTAGGTGATGCTGATTGGTGCTTTGAGTCATAGAGCTTTCAGATATATAAATAATAATATATTATGGGACTTAGTTATGGAGCCATTGCCATGGGGCTAAAACTCCATTTGTCTCTATCTATTAATATTTAGAATGGTGTATTTAATGTAATGTATATTCTAATAATTATTATTCATGGACTCCACTTGTTGGCAACGGAGCCGTGAAAACTCAGAGTAACTCGAGATAGCTGCCTGTTAATCCCCTGATACCAGGTAAAAACCTTTTGCACTTTTTAAAGAAGTTTATTCAAACATCATATTTGGTCTTGCAGTCCATGTATTTTTCAAGGGGGGGGGGGTACTTGTTCCAGAACCAATCTACTCTTGACATTCAGACTGGCAGGGGCAGTGTGATGATTATGTTATTACTATAATATCAGCTGGACTCCACTGTCAAAGGAGCAACTTTGTTGATAATTGACACCAGTAGAAAATACATATGAATGAACTTGGGGACTCCTGAGCCTAAACTGAATTTTCTAGTGACAGTGAAATTATACTGTGCAAAAGATGGACTCTAGTTTTTAACTGGAGACTTTTGTTTTCTCCCTATATCATGGAACTTCCTTTGAATCTTGTATGGGGGTTTGTGGATGGTATTCTGACAGTTGGGGCAGCTGAATTTGGGCCTCGAACCTGATCTGTGTGAATCTCTGGACTCAATCAGGGCTAAAAAAATGGAACCTGTGAACAAAGAAACCTGTGAATTGTAAGGGGATTTAGCCTAGAAAGCTTTTTGATCTCTCTTTTGAAATTTTTAAATATCCATGTTACCAGTTAACTTCATGACGATTCAGTCTTACAAACAGCTGTTATGCAAAGTTACTGGTGGATTGTCTATAGTTAGTTTTAACTGTTTTGCATTTAAACAGATTTTTTGAATTTAAAGTAAATGGACTCCAGTATATGAAGCCACGAGTTTGCTCCAAGTTGGAATCAAATTTTAAATATTTTAGCTATACCCAAGTTTATACAGTATGTCTGCTTAAATATTTTTTAAATCAATTGTGTATTTCCTTACCTTTTAGCACCCAGGAATGAATACTATTTATTTTAGCATGAGAGGATCCTTTTTATTTTCCATAAATTAAGAATTGATGTAAACATTTATGGAACATGCAGACAGAATGCCCACAAATTTTATGTATATGTCTGTATGTCTGTGCTTTTTGTAATGGCTATTGACGAACAAATAAACCTTTGAATTGAAAATTGAACTTAAAGAAGGAACAAAGTAATATGGAACAATTTAGCCGATTTGGAACAGAGTCACAAAAATGCACTTCAGAATTAGCAGATGTAGTACTCCTACAATTTTCTAGGACAAAGGGTAATGGGAAATGGATAAATCCTCCATGGTTTTCTTCACAATTATGGTATGCAAGTTATATAATAGCAATGGAAGAGAAAGGACAGATTACTTACACGTAGGCACAGCCTCTAAACCAACATTTACTGATTAGTTTGTAATGTAAAATATAGAAGCATGGATACTGTCAGCAGAAAACAACCGTTTGGACCACCCAATCTGTCCAAATGTTCCCTGCCTAGTCTGTCTCCAGTGAACTTCCCTCCTCCCTGCCAATTTACCAGTATTGCCCTATGCCTACTCTATGCATGTTTAAAACCTCCTGCTGTTTTTGCCCCATCACCTCTGCTGGTAGACTGTTCCAGGTGACCACCAGTCTCAGTAAAGTAGTACTTCCTCACATCCTTCTCAAACTCCCCCCTTCCAGCTTCATCACATACCATCTTCTCCTTATGCCCTTCCTCATCTGAAACAGACCCCCCCCAGTACCCTATCCAACCCCATGAGGTATTTGTAGGTCTCTATTGTGTCCCCCTGCCCCCCAAGATGTACAAGTTGAGATGCAGTTGGATCAGCTACTCAACTCCATGGGGAGCTCTGCTCGTTAGGCCAGCCAGCCCGTCTGGATTTTCAGCAAGGTGTTTCTGAACTGTAGGGATACTCATTCTGTGCTACTGCTGTAAGGATTTGACACTGTGCAAGCAGTCTTTTGATGAATCCATCCCCTGCTCCAATCAGGGGCTCATCTGTTGAAAGGGATGTGGCTTTTGTTAGCAGCACCTTTTGAACAGTGCTCTAGCTGTTGTTGGATCAGCTGTTCAGCTCCGTGGGGAGCTCTGCTCACTGGGCCAACCAGCTAATCCGGATTTTCAGCAAGATGTTTCTGAACTTTGGGGCTACTCGTTCTGTGCCACTACTGCTAGGATCCAACTCTGTGCAAGCAGCTCTTTTGTGAAACTGGCCCCTGTTCCAGTCAGGAGCTCAGCTGTGTGAAGGGGGCATGACTTCTGTTAGCAGCGCTTTGAAATGGCGCTCAAGGAGTTGTTGGATCAGCTGCTCACTTCCATGGGAAGCTCTGTTTATTGGGCCACTCAGCTAATCTGGATTTTTAGCAAAGTGTTTCTGAATTTTGGGGCTACTCATTCTGTGTTACTGCTGCAAGGATCTATCACTGTGCAAGCAGCCCTTTTTTGAAACCGGACCCTTCCCCAGTCAGGAGCTCTGCTGTGTGAAGGGGGTGTGGCTGCTAATCATTTACTTCTGTTTTTAGTTTATTCCCGAAGCGATCCTCAGCTGCAGTCCGGCAGCTTACAGGCTGCAGCTAAAGGACGTCATGAATCTGCCTGGAGTCAGCCGTGAATATGCCGTCGACTGACCATGCTGTTCCCCCAGGCTTCAATACTGAATCCCCTCTGGACTGCTGAATTTTAAGTTGTAATCTGTACTAAAGTATGCTCCCCTCACCTTTGCATTTTTAACTAAGCTCTTGCGAGTCCCCACACCTGTTACTAATCTACAGTACTTGTGTTACATTTATCCTGTTAGTCTACTTTCTGCCTAAATCCTAGTTATTCTAGCACACCCTATTTGGGTATTCCTTTATTGTGCTACCCTATTTAATTTCTGCTGCAATCTCATATTATCAGTTGTTTTTATCAGGACTGCCTATTGTACAATATTAATTCATCTGTATTTTTGTACACTTTTTTTTTTACTATACACAGCTATCCTAATTAGATTACCCTGTTATACAGTACTTTTTCCCCCCATTTCGTTTTACTTGTTTTCTCCTCACACGGTTAAGTTAATTTATTTAATTCTGGCCTCCCATATGTGATAGGCCGCAATCACCTTACTCAGCTTTTGCTCCTTGGATTGAAACTTGTCCCCCCCATACTACCTGTACAGACCACAGTCTGTTTTTGCCATGTTTATACTTCCACTGTGCTGTTCCTATCACTTTCTCTCTTCCCCTTCCTGTTTTCCCTTACCTCCCTTCCCCTTCTTTCTTTCTTAATCTACCCCTGCTCTCTGCCCTATCTTCCACACCTTCTCGTAGAAACATAGACACACAGAAGGTGACGGCAGATAAGGACCGTGTGACCCACCTAATCTGTCCCATTTCCCTACCCAATGCAATACTGCAGACCCTAATTGATCTGTGGCTTACCCTCTCTTCCCTATTGCGAGAGAACTCATATCTATCCCATGCATTCTGGAATGCCCCTACTATTTTTGCCCCCACCACTTCTGCAGGGAGGCTGTTCCAAGCCCTCACTACCTTTTCTGTGAAAAAGTACTTCCTCACATCTCCCCTGAGCCTAACCCCTCTAGCCTCATATCATGCCCCCTTGTTCTTGTACTCCTTTTCTGAAAGATGCTACCCTCCTGTACCTTGTGTATACCCCTGAGGTACTTGAATGTCTCCATCATAACCCCCCTTCCACTCCAGGTAATACATATTGAGGTCCTCTAGTCTTTTCTCATATGATTTTTGGTGCAGTCCTTGCACCATTTTTGGTGCCCTTCTCTGGACTGCTTCTATTTTGTCTATGTCCTTCCAGAGGTGCGCTCTCCATAACTGGACACAGTACTCCAGATGAGGCCTCACCAGTGATCTGTACAGTGGCATCACCACCTCCTTTTTTCTGCTGGTGATACCTCAACCCTATGCATCCTAGCATCCCACTGGTTCTCCCCACAGCCTTCTCACATTGTTTGGTTACCTTTAGGTCATCAGATACGATTACCCCAGGTCCTTTTCTTGATCGGTGGCCGTCAGTACCTCTCCCCCTCATCTTGTACTCCTCCCTTGGATTTCTGTACCCCAAATGCATGATTTTGCACTTCTTTGCATTGAATTTTAGCTGCCACACACTCGATCACACCTCAGGTATGTTTAGATCCTTTCTCATTTTTTCCACCACTCCTGGAGTTTCGACCCCATTGCAGATCCTAGTGTCATCTGTAAAGAGGCATACCTTCCCCTCCAGCCTCTCTGCAATGTTGCTTATGAGGACATTAAAGAAGAATGGCTCCAGCACGGATCCCTGTGGCACCCTACTGGTCACCTCCCTCTCCACAGATTGAACATCAGTTTCCACCACCCTCTCTCCCACCCTCCCATCTCCCTGCATTACCCTACTCTTCCTGGCATCCTGATTGCAGTCTCCTCTCACCTTCTTGGTTTCATCATGAAACCCTCAGGTCCTTCATACCCTCCTACCTCACTAACTCTTATTCTTCCTACTCTCCCCCTCCTCCCTCCCTCTTCACATAGGCATCTCTTAGCTTCTCTCAATCTCATCTCCTTGCTGCTGTTGGTTGCAGGAGATATTTAGCTCAACCCTGGCCCTTTCCTAGTTTCTCCTCTCCCCAAAGGTTTGAGAGCAGCCCATGTCAACAATCACAGCCTTCTCCCTACAATCAACCTGTTGCAGTCACTTATGGTTAATCTTAAACCTGATATGTTGGTGATCTTCGAATCTTGACTCTCCTCTAAGATCCCAGATTCCTCAATTGCCATCCCTGGTTTCACTATTATTCATCAAGATCGAGCAAAGAGGGGTGGTGGCATAGCCATCTACCTCTCCTCAAACGTTCAGTTTGAGCCTATGCTCTCCTTCTCTATCTCCCCCTGCCTATGAGATGCATCCTCTCAAACTCTCCCTTCTCTTTTCTACACCCATATTTAATGCCGGTGCCTACTGCTACCTTGCCATGTCCCCACCTTCAGTAACTTACACTCTTCCATCTCCGCCCAGACTTCCTCTGGTGACTTTAGGTAATTACAATTTAAATTGGCTCTCCCATCTTCATAAATTTTGCTTCAGTATGAAGGCCCTCCTTTTAACTCAGCTGATTTCTGTCCCTACTTGCTTTAATTTCAAATCTCTAAATCACTCCTCCTTGAACTGGGCCTCTCCTCAGACCTCCACTGTACTGGGGATGTTAACACCCTCCCCGATGTCCTCAGTAGCCACCATATGGTCTACTGTATGTGCAAGATTCATCGTCCCAGAGTTCTCCCAAAATTTAGCCAGATCTGATCTTTCCATTCGCTGGATTTGTCCTGGTCTCGTGCCGACCTTGTAGCCACCAACTGGTCCCCTACTTCTACAGCTGGCAACAAGGACAGTGCCCTCAGATTCTTCACCTTTAAATTTATAATCAGTCTAGGATCATCACACCCCTCCTTAGAAAAAACAGGGTTTGAGATTCATACCTTCCATGGATCTCAGCTGGGTTGTTGGTCTGTCATCGTACACATGACCTTGCCTGGAGGACCTACAAATCCTCAGACTCCACTTGTGACCATACTAATCATCAAACTCTTTGTAATACCTATACTAAAGCTGCTAGGCACGTGAAGTCTGAACACTTCGCATCCACGCTCCAGAGCAACCTTAATCGCCCCTTTAAGTTTTGGAAGGTTACTCATGCACTTTTAAATTGTGAGACCCCATTCCCCACTCCCTGTTCCCAAAATGGGCGATACTCCTATCTTTGACCCCGCTGCAGTCGCCTCATCTTTCAATTCCTTTTACACCTCCTGTGCCCATTCACTCCTCTCTTCCTCCTCATCCTGCCCTCCCTCTCTCTCTCCTCTTCCTTCTCACCCTTCTTCTCTACCTGTCCTATTGACTCCTCCTCCTCCATTTCTTCTTTTTAATCCATCACCCCTGCTAATGTTCTTTAGGCCTCTTAGCTATAAATCCTCATAAGGGTGGGAGCCCTGATGGTCTTGAACCTACAGTCCTATTTCTCTCTGCTAATGTCCCTGCCCTCCCTATTACTTACCTCCTCAGCCTCTATTTCTCCTTATCATGTATCCTTAACTCTTGGAAGTTGGCTACTGTCATTCCCCTTCCTAAAGTGGATGACCTCTCCTCTCCTAGCAACGTCCATCCTCTCTCTCTTCTGCCCCATTGTGGCTAAGCTCTAGGTACACATTGTTCTCTCCCAACTCTTTCCTTTTCTTGATTCAGCTTCCTTCCTTCTTCACTCCCTTCCAGTCTGGCTTTAGAAAGTTTCACACTACTTCCACCTCTCTCCTCTGGCTCACTGACAGTATTCTTTCTGGCATTGATCACAACCTTGTCACCTCCACCATTTTTGTCGACTTAGCCAAAGCCTTCTACACTGTAGCTCATCCCATTCTCCTGGACAAGCTTAAGGCAGCTGAACTCTCTCCTTCCTCAGTTGACTGGTTCCACTGCTGACTTGAGGGCAGGTTGCAAGCTGTCCACATTAGAGACTCCCTTCCCCCACACCCTATCAGTTCAGGGGTGTCCCTCCCAACTCATCAGCTCAGGTGTCCCCCAAAGGACTGTCCTTGACCCGATTCTTTTCTCCACTTTTCTAAATAACCTCCCCAATGCCTGTTACCGTGTCTATTCATGTTTATGCAGATGACACAATACTCTTTTCCTCAGGCTCCTCTGTCCCCGACCTCACTAACCAGCTCCAACTAGACTTGAACAACATCTAGCTCTGGTTCCAAGAAAATCAGTTACCCCTCAATGCTATGAAAACAGTCTCTGCGAATTTTGGTACCAGGCAGAGGCTTTCTAGAGTCTCCTCCCTGCCTTCCTTTCATACCCTTGATGGTGAAACTACTGAAGATGTCTCCTTCTTCAAGTAACTCAAGAACTGTTCAAGAAGCTCCACCCCAAGCCTGGGGTGCTATACAGAAATAAGAGAAGCATTCAGCTTCCTGCACGCACAAAAATCCTCACTACAATGATTCTCCCCATTTTTGATTATGGAGACGTCATTTATAGTGCTGCTCCAAAATCCACTTCAGCTAAAAACTGGAGCCTTTCACTCCTCCTGTTGCTTTGCCCTTGACAAACCCATTCACACACACCACTGTATTCTTCCCTCTCCCGCCTCCCTCTTGATGCCAGGCACCTTATCCACTGTGCTTCATCTCCAAATATTGGTTTGGCTCTTTCCCCTTGTAACCTGCTCCTCTCCTCTCTTCCCTGCTTATACTCTTCGTAATTGTTTGCCCTACCTCTGCTGTTCTCCCTCAAATGAAATCTACTGCTGGTCAAGCTGCCTTCTCATTCCGCTTCCCTAAACTATGGGGCTCTCTTATCCTTTCCATTCACTCAAGTCCTTCCTTTCCAGCTCCGAAATCTCTCCTTGAGTTCTCTATTCACTCCTGCAGTTGCTTCTGATATTGGGGTGGACTCCTATTCATCTGCAAAACACCTAACACTGGCACAAACACTGTCCCGCTCCCCTAGTATCAGTCATTTCTCCCTGTTCCTTACTTTTGTTTAGTTTCTACTCATTCCACAGTTTGCTGTTTGGCAATTTTATTCTTTAACCATTCTTGAATTGTTATATTTTGAGTTACTTTTTCGTTGTATTATTTTATACATCGTACTTTTTTTATCTGTTGTCTTCGCTCCACCACCCAGACACATCTGGAAATGAGCTGTTAGCAGCTAAGTATTACTTTCTTGGTAAAACTTTTGAAATAAATCCCTCAGTCTTTTTTCTTAGGGCTTTTGATGTAACCCCTGCACCGGTTACTGGTTACCCAAAAAAAAAAAAAATGCCATTTTAGTTGCCCTCCTCCGGACTGCCTCTGCCCTGTCCAAGTCCTTTCTAAAATGGGGCCTCCAGAACTGAACACAGTACTCTAGGTGGGATCTCACCAGCGATCTCTACAATGTGGCAACACCACCTCCCTTCTCCTGTTGGTAATACCTCTCCCTGTGTACACCAGCATTCCACTGGCCCTGCCTACTGCCTTGTCATACTGCACCACCTAAAGCCACAAGGTATTATAACCCAACGGTCTCTTTCCTGCTTAGTTACCGTAGTAACACACACACACACACACACACACACACACACATACTTTTTATACTCCACTGCTGGGAAAAATGTACATTACTGGATAGGTACCTCACTTGTTTTGCCATTTTTATTGTTGTTGTGTCCATGTAAAAGCATTTTCTCCAGGACAGTGAGAAGATGCAATGCTTTCTCAGCCTGGTACGTTAAGAGATAAAGGTCCACCAGCAGGAAGCACACAGCTTGGGCAAACTTTTCTTCTATAGAAGGAGACACAAAAGTGATCTATAAATGTCAGAACAGTAAGGCATCAATACTATTATTCACTTATAATGTATGGTAAGCACATATTAACCACCATAATCAGCAGTCACACAGCTTTGTTATGCACTGTTTAGAATTTTAAAAGTTGTTAACCACACTTTGGAACTTCCAAACAGTGACATAACAAAGAAGAACGCGCCAGAGTTCCATAGTTCTCACACATAGAATGGAAACAGAGTTTTTTTGACCATATGCTATAAAAGATGATGGCTGGGGATTGGGTGACAACCACACTAAAATCACCTCTCGTGGTTGCTAGGGCTACAGTAAACCTCTCGAGCTGCGCTTTTGAGGTTTACCATGTTGCCCTAGCAACCACTCGAGGTGATTACAGCATGTTTATCACCCGATCCCCAGCCATTATCCTCTATATATACACACGTATGACCACCGAAAATATTTAGATATGGTAATTGTGTTCTGTCCTAAACAGGACCTCCTTGTAAACAAGCATTGCTCAATGGAGCTTTTCTCTTGGTAAAATAAATAAATAAAATACAAATACAAAACTCCTTTGGCATACAAGTAGCACAGATCAGATGAGGTTTTATGGAAAGGAGTCTTTACATAGAAAGTAAACAGAGCAGAACAAGCCCAGTGGCGCTGAGGGTTGCGGCACTGGACGTCTCACCTCGCGCTATGCTGGAGACCAGGGTTCAGGAATGACCCCGGGCCACTGGGGTGCGAGCAGGGGGGGAGTGGGAGGAGCAGGACTGAGCATGCCATCAGGCTGCTCTCCTCTCTCAGGGCTGGTGGGGGTGGGTTGTCGACCTACCCATAGTTTCATTCTCCAATGGGTGGCGGTCCAGTGGGGTAATGTAGGCGGGCAGGGTGGCAGTATGGGTGGGTGGAAGGAGCCGAGCTGGCTTCCGGTGTGCGTGCATGCCTCCACATGCACTTACAGCCGTGTGCCAGGGCTCGGGGGAGCACAAGAAAAACCCAGAAAAAGCTCTATTAAAAAAAAAAGAAAGTAAACAGAGCACAGAGATACATTTGGTTTAACATTATAAACTGAGGGAGAGCTTCTCTCCAGTCAAAGTGCTCCTATCCCCAGCAAGCATTACATTTTCATTCTGCAATGTGCATGTCAGGTACCCTAGAAATGGCACATTTGGGGGACTTTTTAATTTTTAATATACATATATTATTTATTGACCACGATCGATTCTATATCAGAATGGAAGATGGTCGCTGGGCTGGGGAGGTCATCATGATCTCCGTTCGGACAGCTCCAAAATTGGCTGGCTAAGATTCCCTGTTTTAGGGTGTTCACAGTGCAACTGAATTGCATTTTAAATTTTAACTTAGAGTAGTACTAGGGTCTGTTTTAGTGTAGTTAGCACTTCAGTGATTCAGAAGACGAGTTAGCCTTATTTTCAGTAAGGGGCATACTCTGGTGTTTCAAGCAGTATCACCCTATCATTGTTGGTCATACAAGTAATTTTGCAGCTCCAGTGTTACAGCACATCAAGGAAAGCAACATCAAGTTTCTTTCTGGTGAGCTACATATCAGCCCATCCAAAGAGTGATTCAGTAAACAAAAGACAGTGAAAATACCTTGCATTGCACTTAGCTACCTGCTGCTGGCTGGGGGAGGTGGCTGATCTCAGTGGTCGGAGCAGAGTCGGAACCAGAGGTCGAAAGATCTGGGTCAAAGGTCAAGGAGCAGAGAGCATGCAGCAGCATGAGCCGTGCTTGGAGTTTGTTTGTGAAGCATGACGTTGGTGAGAGTGGCGTCCTGAGCTCTGTGTACAAGATGCTGGGAATCGGGTGCCACCTAAATTGCTGGTGAGCAAAGAGCTGATGCAGCTGGTGAGGGAACCCCTGCCAGGTGTGTGATGCAGAAATGCCAGGGGAAGGCTGCCCTGTGCATGTGGCAGCAAAAGAGGTACTGGCACTGAGACGATTGGGGACTGGTCTGTGAAGGTGTTTGTTTTGTGTGGGAGCCTCCATCTTTGCCTCCAGCTGCTCTTCTGCCTCTATAATGCTGCTCTGGGATTTGCGCCTGCTTGCAAAGGACTTTTGATAATCCTTGTGCCAATTCTGTGGTAGTGAGTTGAATCCAAGAGAAAATACTGCGTTTATGCTCCCTGGGTGAGCGCCACAGGGGGAAGAAGGCTATAGCACCTAACTGTTTATATCTTCGGGGTTCCCATAGTACTTGCCATAGGTCTGGGACTTGGGAGTTCTCCCTGGATAAGAGCCGGGGGTTAACATTTAGTGCAAACAAATGTACTCTACTTTGTGATTTGCTCAGAGCTTTTACATAGAAAGAGAAACACAGAAGCTGTCGGCAGAAAAGGACCTCTTGGCCCACCTAGTCTGCCCTTAAGTCCTTACCTACTGTGCTACCTTAGACCCTAACTGATCTCCGGCCTTAAGACCCCCACCCCAGCCCTATTACTAAGGTCTCCCTGTGTCTATTCCATGCATGTTTGAAACCTGTTACCATTTCGGTACCCACAACATCTGCTGGGAGGCTGTTTCAGGCATCCACCAACCTTTCCATGAAGAAATATTTCCTCACCACATCCCCTCCAAGTCTCCCCTTTCCAGCTTCATGTCATGCCTCCTCATCCTTGAGCAACTCTTTCTGTGCAATATGCCACCCTCAACTACCTTATTGATATCCTTGAGGTATCTGAATATTTCTATCATGTCTCCCTTTCTCTCCTTTCCTCCAAAGAGTACATATTTAATTCCCCAGTCTTTCCTTATAGGACTTCTGATGCAGGCCATGCACCATTTTGGTTGCCCTTTTCTATGCCGCCTCCACCCAGTCTACGTGTTTGCTGAGATGGGGCCTCCAAAACTGCACACAGTATTCCAGGTGTGGCCTCACCACTGATCTATATAGGAGTAACACTACCTCCCTTTTTCTGCTGGCGATACCCCTCCCTGTGCACCCCAGCACCCTACTAGCCTTTCCAACTGCCTTATCACACTACTTTGCTACCTTCAGGTCATCAGGTATGGCCACCCCTGGATCCCTTTCCTGTTTTGTTGTTAACACCTCCCCCCGAAACGATACATTGCTATACTTGGGTTTCTAAGCCCCATGTGCAGAATTTTATATTTTTTGGTGTTGAAGTCCAGTTAAGAAACACTTGTCCAGTTTTTTTTTTTTTTTTTTTTAAAAGATCTTCTTTCATTTTCTCTACCCTTCCACCCACCCCACCCCCCACCATCGGGGTGTGCACTCTGCTGCAGATTTTTATGTCATTCATGAACAAGCATACCTTTCCTTCCAGTCCCTCTGCGATGTCACTAATAAAGACAATGAAGAGAACCGGTCCCAGTACTGCCCCCTGTAGAACCCCACTGCTTACCTTACCTTCCTCCGAGTAAACTCCATTTACCACCACCCTCTGAGTTCTGTTACTTAGCCAACTTTTTACCCATTTTACTATCTTTGGACCCACTCCCATGCTGTCTAGCTTGTTTTCCAGTCTTCTGTGTGGAACACTGTTGAAACCCTTACCCAAATTCAGGTAGGCCACATCCACCGCTCCTCCCTGATCCACCTCCCTGGTAACCCAGTCAAAAAGCTCTATCAGGTTTGTTTGGCAAGATCTACCCCTGTGATGCATGCTGTCTCACATCCTGCAATCCACTGGCGTTAAGGTATTCCCCAATCCTTTCTTTAAGTAGAGTTTCCACACCCTTGCCCACCACGAAGTCAGGCTTACAGCTTGGTAGTTTCCTGTGTCCTCCCTATTACCACTTTTGTGTAGTGAGACCACATCCATCCTCCTCCAGTTCCCCAGAACTTCCCCCGTCTAAACAGGGCCGTCAAAGGCCCAGACAGTTCCTCCTTTAGTTTCTTCAATATCCTAGGGTGAACTCTGTCTGGCCCAATAGCATTGTCTACTTCTAGTTTTGTAGTTCCCGGAGGACTCTCTCCTATGTAAAAGGGCTAGTGTCCACCTCCCTCCCTTTCCTTAATGCTCTTCTCCACTTGTCTGTGTCCTGTCATCTACCCTTCTTTCGTGACTACTGAACAAAAGTACTTAGTACATCAGCTTTCTACTGGTCCTCTTACTCACACAAACACGCACCCCTTTTATTCTTACTATCCCTGCCTTGCTTTTCTTCTTTTCGCTTATGTACCTGAAGAAAGAAAATTACTTACCACATTAATGCTGTTTCTTCTAAAGGAGTCCTAATGTATTCTGACATATGCAGTAAGACCTTGTTGTTCTGCTGCCCCAAAGAGGAAAGAGTTAAAGCCTATATTCTAAGTAGGCATGCGCTCAGTTTCAAATCACTGTCCCCTGGTACATTCTATTCAACTGTCAGATTCTTGCGAGCAACCCCAAAAAGCTTATAAAAGATTTGAAAAACAATAGCAAATGCTTACAGCATTTAAATGGAAACTTTTCCTAAAACCCTACCACCCCAACATGGGCTAAAGACTCAAGTCACAGATGCCTACTGGAGAAAAACAAACTTCCAAGTAAACACAAAGTGTATGAGCTGGAGTGCAGAGACCCCGGGTTCTGGCAGGTGAGGCAGGGTGGGAGGTCAGAATACATTAGGACTCCTTTAGAAAAAACATTACAGTGGTAAGTAATTTTTTCTTCAAACAACAAGCAGTCCTAATGTATTCTGACATATGCAGACTACCACGCAGTTCCTTTGGAGGAGGGAAAAGAACCTACTTAGGAAAGAGGCTCTGTAATACTGCTGTTCCAAACCTGGCATCACTTCTCACCTGCACATCCACGCTGTAATGCTTGGTAAATGTGTGTACAGTTTTCCAGGTAGCTGCTTTACAGATTTCTGACAAGGGAATGTCTCTCGCAGCTGCTATAGTGGCAGCTGTGCCCCTAGTAGAGTGAGCCCCGAGGCCCACAGGGAAATACTTTCCTAGTTTCTGGTAGCAAAACTAAATGCAAGACACTATCCATCTTGCAATGGTCCTTTTAGTGGCAGGCTTACCCATGCCCACTTCCCCATAGCAGGTAAGGAACTGACTATTGTCACCCCTATGTCCTCTGGTCATATCCAAATAGCAGACAATAGCCCTCTTTACATCCAGGCTATGCAGCCTATGTTCCCCTGAACTAGAATGTTCAGTGAAGAAGTCAGGCAAGTTTATAGACTGGCTGAGGTTAAACTCTGAGACTACTTTAGGGAGGAATCTTCTATTGGTTCTGAGAACCACGTTATCATCATGAAAGGTGATATAGTTAGGTTCCACAGATAAAGCCTGTTGCTCACTGATACATCTTGCTGAAATGATGGCTACTAAAAATGCAGTTTTCCATGTCACAAACTTTAACTCTGCTGAGAACATAGGTTCTTAGAGGGGTTGCATTAATTGTGCTATGCATATATTTAGATCCCATGAAGGGTCTCCCTATGAGGGGGTTGCAATAGCCCCTTAAAAAATTGTTTAGGGTCAGAGGCTAAAAAGGAAGATTTACCCACTGACCAATAAGCAGAGACTGCTGCCAAGTGCATCCTCAAAATAGAAGGCTTAAGGCCTAGAGAATGTAAATGAACCAAAGAATCCAATAAAAGTGGAATGCCCACCTCCTGTGGTACCACACCTGACTGACTGCACCATACTATAAACCTCTTCTATTTGGAAGAATACATTTTCCTAGTGAAACCTTTAGGATATCCAGAACAGGGTCAGAAAGTTGCAAACCAGCATATTCTTTTTTTTTTTTTTTTTTTTTACTTTCTATTTTTGCCTCCTCCCCTGCACTGGAACCCCGCTCAGTCGGGAGACGTTCATGTGCCGCCCTGCTTCGCCTCCTTACCTGGTTCTGCGGCAGTCCCCCATGGAGCCGTGGTTATACCCCCCAGGCGGGTATGAGGTGGGGTCCAAGCACTCTGATGCTTCTAGTTTCGTCAGGTCCCCGTCAGTCCAGGCGGGTCGGAGCTATTATGGTCTGCTGTGGCGCTCCTTCTCCTCGGCATTCCAGTGCTTGTTTTTCCGGTGTTTCTGTGGATGTCGCGTGAACCCTTGATGTCCCCTCTCTTGCCTCAGCGCATGCTGTGCCCCAGACCTCCGCCTGGGGTCAGTCTTGTGCCGGGACCTTATCTCCCCCTCCGGAGAAGGCAAGCTATCCCTGGGGGCGCTCAAGCCTTCTCCCGGTCACCTCCAGCTTCCTGGGTTCATTCACGAACCTCGGTCGCCATGCCGCAAGCGAAATCCAACCACTGCGCTTAGCGGGCCGCACAAACCAGTATATTCTAACTCTTGTAAGAGCCAGGCCTTCAGCCTGCGGACCCCAATCTGGGGTACATGATCCTCCCGGGAGGTGGTCAGCAGGTCGTACCTCCTGGAGAGGCAAATCGGGCTGGTCGATTCCACAGCCAATAGTATCGAGTACCAAGGCTGCCTGGCCCAGTCTTGGGCTATCAGGATCATCAGTGTTGACTGGCCCCTGAGTTTGGTCAGTACTCTAAGAAACAAGGGAAATGGAGGGAAGGTATACAGAAATTTCCCTGACCAGTCCAGAAGAAGTGCATCTACTGGGACTATGCCCAGGACTGGAGACCTGCAGCAATACTGACGCAACCAGTGATTGCCTGGTGCTGCAAAGAGATCCAACTCTGGAGTGCCCCACAGCTTGAAAATGTCTGAGAACTAGGTGATTCAGTGACCACTCATGGTGTTTCTAGTTGATCCTGCTGGGACAGTCTGCCAGAACATTGTCCTTCCCCGGAAAGTGAACTGCTGACAGAGTTACCTCCAGGGAGTAGGCCAGATTCCATAGCTTCTGTACACAACAGAGTGGACCTTGTGCCACCCTGTTTGTTGATGTAAAACATGGTTGTGGTGTTGTCTGTCCTGATCTGCAACACCTTCCCATGAATTATGGATGAAAAGGACCGGAGAGCCAGCAAGACTGCTCTGAGTTTCAACAAATTTATGTGCAGAACAGACTCCTGAGGAGACCATGTGCCCTGAGCTGTATGTTCCCCCAGATGTGCACCGCACCCCACCCCAAGAGGGATGCATCTGTGGCGAGTACCACTATGGGATTTTCCTGAAGGAATGGGACACCCACCCTGAGGTTGTCCCTCTCCTGCCACCACTGCAGAGCTTGAAGAAAGGTGGAAGTCAATGGAATCAATTTGGACAATGAATCTCTGCTCTGGGACCAAAAGGACTTCAGATGGAACCGAATGTCTCTCATCTGAAACCCTGCACCTGGTACCACTGCTGTTGTAGCTGCCATGTGTCCCCGCAACTGCAAAAAGTACCTGGCTGGCTTTGGGGAGCAGAGCTTGAAAGAA
This sequence comes from Neoceratodus forsteri, assembly GCA_016271365.2. Classification (NCBI taxonomy): domain Eukaryota; kingdom Metazoa; phylum Chordata; order Ceratodontiformes; family Ceratodontidae; genus Neoceratodus; species Neoceratodus forsteri. The sequence continues at coordinate 1,068,253,418 of CM057456.1, forward strand.
TCCACTAACTGCACAATGTCGTCCACCCTGTCTGGTGGAAGTCTTGCTTTTCCCAAAAGCTGTGTCCAGTTCCGCGCCTATGAACTGCAGCAGCTGGACTGGCTTCAGAACTGACTTTTTTGTATTTATTAAGAAGCCCAGCAAGTGAAGTGTTGCCTGAGTGACTACCACAGCCTCTACCACCTGCTGTTGAGACTGGCCTACCATGAGGGATAGGAGTTCTCCTTATTGGCTACATCAGACTTCCCTTCCTCCTCCTCCTCCTCCTCAAGTAACTTCTTTGAGTCAGGAATTTCTCCAAGATTCCAGAAATCTTCATCCTTACCCTCCGTATGGTTAGGGTTGGGGTCTGCCTGCATATCCAAATCCACAGCTCTGTCCTGCTGCGATGCACCTAGACATGCAGGTGTGGGCCCCCCCAACCTAAAGGGCCCTGTTTGGGGTCAGGTGTGTCTGATGAGATCTCCTGCAGAACATCAGGGCTCAAAAGCTCTCCTATAAGCAACAATAAAGATTTAAGCAACTCTGCTTTCCCACTGCCAACTGGTACACCAGGTGCCCCCCCCCCAGCTCGAAGGTGCGACTGAGAGGACCATAATAGACATATTAGCTTGAGAAACACAATGGGGGGCAATAGGTCACACATCTTTTAAAAGTTAGGGGTCTCCACTAAGTCATGGTGCCAGGAAAATAGTCCTGCAGATGTCTGGGCTAAGAAAAGAAGCGTGTCCCTTTTTTTTCTTTCTAAGAAACCAGAGAGCTGCCGCGTCTCGCACTAAAAAGTGCAGGCGTACGTGCTCTTATATGGATGTGTGTGACAGTACAACACTGTGCTGTCAAAGCAATGCAGAGCAATAAAAGAAATGAAAATCAGTCAACAGCCTCTACTGCCCTCTAAACAAGGAGCTCCCTCCAGCAGATTTATTTTTAAATAGTAACTGCTAGGAGAATTAAAAGGTAAATGTCCCTGAACACATGAAAAGCAAATTAAAGGGGAAGCAGCCCCCCTAAAAAGACACACAAAATACCCATTATGAAAATAAAAATACAAAGGACCCTAAAAGTTGTTTGGGGGTGGAGGGGGGGGTTGACGCTTTCAGACGGAGGGACACCCCCTTGGAAGCCCTAGACTAAAGGAACCCAAAACAGAAGACGGCTACTTACCTCTGACACCCTTTTTTCCTTCGTAAAAAAAAAAAAAAAAGAAATCGGAAACCCTCTTTAGGAGAAAAACACCCTGAATTCAGTAGCAGACGTGCCCCCCAATCCAAGTACAAGCAGCGGAAATGGGAAGAGCAGGTCAGCTAATCTGACAGCTGCAGCTTAACAGGCACAATTTTAATTTAGGGGTGCTCCCTGTCACCAGGTAGCCTCAATCTACTATGCAGAATTGCAGCCCCAATGTCTAGAAGTTGAAAGTTTCTTCAGAGAAGCTTTTCAGTTGTTTCCCCTTCAGTGGCATAGCTAAGACTGGAGAGTTGCTGCTGTCTGGAATCTTCATGTGCCCCCCACTTCAAGCCTTTGGGCGGTGCCATTTCCCCAGTAGGGGTGCACAATACCCATTTGTAAATACTACCCATTGACAATGTGGAGCACTACAGAAATTACTGATTCAACAGACATCAGTACTGCAGGACAACAACATAATGATGTCACTACTGCAGCACAACAAGCATATTCCAGGCAGGGAATTCCATGCATAACAGGGTTCCACCATACACTATAAGTAGGCAATAAGACATGATGGGGTGTGCACTGTGCTGAGATAACCGCATGCCCAGAGGCACAGTGAGGCATAAGACTGCAGACCGAATGCCTTCTGCCTCTGGAAGTGAGGTTATCTCAGCACATTGAACACCCCTGGAGCATCTTATTGCACTTGTAAAAAGCGTCTTTATTTTTAAAATATGTTTAATAAAATATAACATTTTATAAGTGTGTGTTTTTTCATATATAATTAGTCCTTCCACCTACGAGGACCATTATTAACTTTTTGCTTTTCTTTAGGCTCTTTGACCCAATTTAGATTCCACAGTTGTAGTTTCTAAGTTCTATGACCCATGCCCCACACCCTTGATTTCACAGGTTATTTTTTTTTGCCTGTTTACCCTAGCAAGGGAGCCCTTTGATGAAAAAGATGGCTTTGTTTTTATGAAATACACTGCCAGACACTCGCTTGACCAGCCACCCTCCCACATTCATGTTGGAACTTCAAGAAAAACAAAGGGCAGTTCATTTCTCTACTGTAAAACAATTTGTTAGCGAGGACAGTTCTGTAATGCCAGACTGTGACAGAGGTCTGTTCCACGACATCTGCCCACATGCAAACGTCTGCTTGCCCCCCCTGGCCCCCCGCTCGCTGTTGCTCTCCCACCTGCCCACTGTCACTCTCCCACCTGCCAGTTGTCATTTGTCAGCCCACCAGTACACCTTTGGATTACTCTGGTGCACAAAAGGCAAATGAAGTGGTCTGAAGAGAGACTCTTTTTCCATTTAAAAAGTATTTGTTTTTGAGAGAGGTTCTTACACACTACAAGTTGTGAGTGCTATAGCCAGCACAGGCTGAAACAGCATTGCAGCTGGTGCCAGATTACTTGGCAAGTATATCTGCTGAAGCCTATTTGCTGCTCCATCTTTTAACAGACTGTAACTTTGGACATTATAGTGGGGTGTATGGGGGGGGGATTATAACTACAGGGGGACAAACGGGGCAGCTGGCTTTAACAGAGAGATGCCAGCGATTTAGTGAGTGAAAAAGTGGCTGTCAACCATTTTTTCCCCTCAAAATTCGATGCCAGTGTAGTGATTTATGTTTAGGCTAAATACAAGGATGACCACGCATTGTGCTGCAACAATGCACAGTTGGGTGACTTGATTCTAGCCAGTAGGAATTGCAGGATTGTCATATCCATTTTATAAAGGTATTTTAGCACACATAAACCCCTACCTAGAATGTCTAGGAATTCAAGAGTCTTTCTTATGAGATTCCCAAACAAGGGTAGCAAAGTCTGAATACATCACTGTAACAAAAGACGTCAGGGATGTCAGATATGGATGGAAGAGGAAGTGTTCATTTAAGTAATAATGCAAGACAGGGTGTGTGTTACTGTGTAATAACGTCGTTCCTGGGGTGGGTTGAAGCAAGAAGCGAAGACGAGTGCTTCCACCACTCCAGGAGTGACGTTCTTACACAATAACACACACTCTGGAGTGCCTTACTGCTATTATATAGTGGCTTATTTTGAAATAAAAAAAAAAAAGCAACAATTATTACATTACTAGTGTGTGTATGTAAAGCATATGTTAGACATGTGAAGAAAAGTAGTCCAGTAGGCTGGTGCTTCATGCCTTCTCTCCCCTCTTTAGTTTTCCTGTGGCAGTTCCAGTTTCGGACGTCTATATATACACACACACACACACACACACACACACACCCCGAGACAGAGGAAGAGGATTCTTGGTGGCCAGCTACTTTAATTTAAATAGTTTTGCTTGAGGGTTTTCTCATTCCTTTTAGTCAGGATCCATGGGAGAATGAGCAAACGGCGCAGAGCAAGCATGCACCTATACAGTCACTGTAGTAAAACGGCTTCAGAAAATATCTAAGCTGTGTTGCCGCGTGTGCCATTCCTGTAAGTTGTAACATGGAAAATTATTTTTATTTTGCCTCTGATATTGAAGTCAACGACAGGATACAGGCATTTAAACTGAGTGGCTTTACTGAACCGCACGACCGGTAGTTATAGTTAGCGTGGTTCAGTGAGGCTGCTCACTTCGGGCAGGGAATGGCTGTCATGTTAAATTCATTTTGTTTCTGGCACAGTACTATGTTTCCTGTCAGTGCCTTTAGTTTGGTTTTCTTTTATTGTAATGACATCGGGACACCCGTGGGCTGGGAGATCTGTAAGGGAGTGCAGCACTGTTATGATTTGTATGTCTGTGCTGCAGTACCCACAGAGCAAAAGGAATGGAAATAGCTTTAAAAGGAACTGAATGGGGAGTAATTTTTTTCATGTTGTGTGGTGACTGTGCTAGATACAGTGATGTTATTGTCTAATAACATCACTGTGTCTACGGGTCACCAGCCAATCAGGCTACTAGAAATTTTCTTGCTATTGTATAATATCACTTGATACAGGTTCTGGTTCAGAATCACAGCCAGAGTCCTTTTCTTAAAGCAGTACTTGTCAGTGAAAAAATATCAATGTTTTTTGTAATGATGTAGTTCTGCAAAAACATCAATCTATCCATTTTCTTTTCACAGTATTTCACTCCTTAACTAAGATGTAAAACTTACTCACCATAGTAATATTATTTCTTCCAAGGTATTCTTCAGTAAGCTTGACAGGTGCAGTATGCCAGCAGGGTTCAGCTGCCCTGGAGGAGCAGCTAATGCTAATGATTTTTGGCATCAGCCAGACAGAGAGCAGGAAGAGAGTGTGCTGCCTGATCTAGAGTGGGAGGTCATTCAGATTCATTTCAAAGCTAACGGGCAAAAGGCACTAATAGTACTTATCAGAACTATGAAAATATAGAAACAAGAACAATACATAGGACTACACAACACCCATAACTGTAAAGTTTTAATTATAAAGTTCAAACAGTGAAATCTGGGCCAAAGTATGGACTGCAGAACTACTCAGTTAGATTATGTAGGGGAGGATAGGTGGGAGATCAAGCATACTGAAAAATACCCAAGAAATTATATTACTACGGTGAGTAATTCTTTCTTCTCACCCCGGGAATTCTTCAGTATGCTTGACAGGTGCAGACTACAAAGCAGTACAACTGGGAGGAGGGTATAGAACCTACTTTGGAAAAAGGTTCTACAGGCCTGCTGTACCAAATTTGGCATCTGACCTGGACTGCACATCCACACAATAGTGTTTTGAGAAACTGCGTACAGTCTTCCAGGTAGCTGCTTTGCAGATGTCCAGCAAGGGAATGCCCCCTGAATCTGCCATAGAGGCTGCAGTGCCCCTAGTGGAGTGGACCGGGATGCCTTGTTTGCCAGTCTTACTGTAACAGAACTGAATGCAAGACTCTATCCAACAAGAGATGGTCCTTTTAGAGGCAGACCTGCCTTTCCCTACCTCGCCGTAGGTAAGAAAAAGCTGAGTATGTGAAGTCCTGAGCAGTTTGGTGTACTCTAGGTAGTAGGTCAGTGCCCTTCTCACATCCAAACTATGGAGCTTTCACTCCCCAGGAGTGGATTTTGTCTGTGAAAAAGACAGGAAGTGTTATGGACTGGTTCAGACGGAACTCTGATACCACCTTAGGAAGGAATTTTCTATTTGTCCTGAGAATTACCTTATTCTTCTGGGAGATAATGTAGTTAGGGTCAAAGCAGAGAGCCTGTAGCTCTGAAATTCTTCTTCTGCCTGAGATAATTGCCACCAAAGAAAAAATTACTTACCATAGTAATCTTGTTTCTTCCAGAGGATACTCCAATATTCCTAACTCTTATGCAGTACGCCTTTAAGCCAGATCTGCCCGGAGATGGAACGTTACGCTAACGATGGAACACCAGCGGCACGTGCCACTTTTCAACTGCTGCCACCTATCAACTACCAGCACTCTAACCCTCCGATTTCATGGACGCCTGACAAGACGGGGCCCACAAGGAAAACTTTTTAACATTATAATAGTAATAATTTAACACCTAAAAACCTCCAACAGGAGGGAAAAAACACAAAAAAGTACCCCCAAATATCAGAATCACCTGAAGAGGGTAAAACCAATGAAAAACAGTTCCAAATAGAAATGCCAGAGTGTGACACTCATACCCCTGGTAATACAGCATGGAGTACAGAGGCCACTGGTTCTAGCAGGGGAGACAGGGTGGGAGAGTTCTGAATATTGGAGTATCCCCTGGAAGAAACAAGATTACTATGGTAAGTAATTTTGTCTTCTCACCCCAGGAATACTACAATATTCTTAACAGACTAAGAAGCGGTACCTTTGGAGGTGGGAACAGAACTTACTTTGGAAATAGACACTGCAGGACAGCTGTGACAAAACTGGCATCACCCCTAGCCTGTGTGTCCAGGCTATAATGCTTAGTGAAGGTGTGCACTGTTTTCCAGGTAGCCGCTTTACAGATGTCCACCAAAGGAACATCCCTGGAAGCTGTTATAGTAGCAACTGTACCCTTGTGGAGTGGGCTCTCAGCCCTGCTGGGGGCTCCTTCCCAGCTTTTGAATAGCAAAACTGAATACACTGAACTATCCAACGAGAAATGGACCTCTTAGATGCTGGATTTCCTTTTCCCACATCCCCATAAGTCAGGAACAGTTGTTTCCTGTCTTGTCTATGGGCCTTGGTGACTGTCATTAGTAATATGAGCTCTGAACATCAAGACTGTGCAGTCTACGTTCCCAGAGCTTGAATGCTCAGTAAAGAAGGCAGGTAAAGTAATGTACTGGTTCAAATGAAAGTCCGAAACCACCTTTGGGAGAAACTTTCTGTTTGTTCACAGAACCACTTTGTCCTTGTGGAATGAAATGTAGTCCTGCTCAATGCAGAGAGCTTGGAGCTCACTGATCCTTCTAGTAGAAGTGATTGCCACTAGGAAAACAGTTTTCCGTGTGACATATTTCAAGGGAGCTGAAGACATGGGTTCAAAAGGGGAACCCACGAGCTTGGTAATACACACATTTAGATCCCAGGCTGACCCCAGTTCCCTGAGATGAGGGTGCAAATGAGTTAGACCTTTAAAGAACTTTTTAAAGATAGGGTTTGATGCCATAGAGGCATTCTTCCCAGCTGGAATGTAAGCAGACACTGAAGCTAAGTGAACTCTTTAAGTAGTGGGCTGCAGGCCCAGTGAATGCAATTAAGTAAGGTAGTTCAGCACAGTTGGAACCCCTGCCTGAGCTGGTACCACATCCCTGGTGGAGCATCAGATAAAAAACCTTTTCCATTTAGAGGCATACGTTTTCTTGATGGAAGGCTTCCTGCACCCCCTTAAAATATCCAGACCACTTTCACAGAGATGCAAGCCTGCATACTCTAGGTCCTCAAGAGCTATGCTTTGAATCTGAGTGATTTGAGGTTTGAGTACAGGAGTCTCCCCTGACTGAAGGTTAACAGACTGCGCCTCAGAGAAAGGTGTACTGGCTCAGCTATAGACATGGAGAGCAGCAGAGAGTACCATGGCTGCCTGGCCCAGTCTGGAGCTATCAAAATCATTGAAGCTGGCTGGGACCCGAGCTTGGGTAGCACTCTGTACACCAGAGGAAATGGTGGTAACACATACAGGTACTTCCCTGACCAGTCCAGAATCAGAGCATCCAGAGGTATTGTTCCCTGAGCTGGGGGTCTGCAACAATACTGTGGCAGGTGGTGATTTTCGTGAGATGCAAAGAGATCTATCGCTGAGATGCCCCACCTTCTGAAAATCACTTCCACCACCTGTCTATTCAAGGTCCATTCGTGATAAGCCTGGTTAATCAGACTCAGAGCATGAGTTAGGGTATTGTCCTTGCCTGGCAGATGAAGGTCTTAAGAGAAACTCCTAGGGAGTTGGCCAGAGTCCAAATTCTCATAGCTTCTGTGCAGAGAGGATCCAACCTTGTTCCTCCCTGCTTGTTTATGTAGTGCATTGTGGTGGTATTGTCTGTTCTGACCTGTACCACCCTTCCCTGAACCAGTGGTGTGAAGGCTTGGAGTGCCAGGAACACTGCTCTGAGCTCCAACAGGTTTATATGCCGGAGTGACTCTGTACTGGACCAAGTGTCGTGAGTAGTGTGATCCCCTAGGTGGGCACCCCACCCTAGTAGTGGTGCATCTGTTGTGAGAATCACTGATGGGGCCTCCTTTTGAAAAGGAACCCACTCCCTGAAGTTGGCTTCCTCTTTCCACCACTGAAGGGCCAAATGTAAAGTTTTTGTTACTGGAGCTAGCTTTGAGAGAGAATCCTTTCTCTGATACCGATGTGCCCTTAGGTGGAATTGGATGTCTTATCTGGAACCTGGAGCCCAGGATTGTGCCAGTGATGGCTGTCATGTGGCCCAGTAACTGTAGAAACTGTCTTGCAGTTTTTGGTCTGTTCAGGCTGAAAGAGCCTGCCACTTGCAGAATACTTTTTACCCTGTCTAGAGGTAGGTAAGCCCTGCCCTCCTGGGTATTTAATTCTGCTCCTATGAACTGCAGCACTTGTGCAGGGAGAAGGACTGACTTTTCGAGATTTATCAGGAAACCCAGTGACTCTAGAAGTCCTTGGGTAAGCTGCAAATGCTCCTTACCTGTTGTGGTGACTTTCCAACCACCAACCAGTCATCCAGGTAAGGGAAAACCGCGACACCTAACCTTCACAGGTGTGCAAAACCACTGCCAGGCACTCTGTGAATACTCTTGGAGCTGAAGTGAGACCGAATGGCAGGGTTGAGAACTGGTAATGACCTGAAGGGAATCTGAACCCGAGGTACTTTCTGTGAGACTCCTTTATGGGGATGTGAAAGTAAGCATCTTTTAGGTCCAGCGATGCCAACCAATCTTCTTTTTTGGATAGCTGGCTGAATCAGGGACAAGGTTACCATTTTGAACCTTGGCTTTAGTAAGTACCTGTTTAGCACCCTTAGGTCTAGGATAGGCCACCATTCCATTTTTCTTTGTTGTGAGGCAATATCTTGAATAAAAACCCTTTCCCCTTTGTTGTGGGGCCACAGGTTCCACTGCCTTCAACAACAACAGGTTCGGTACCTCCTTTTCCAGCAGCTTTCTTTCTGCATTGGAAGCTGACTTGGACACTCTGGTTCTTAAAGAGGGAAGGGATTTGAAGCTTAGGGACAAACCCTGACTCACTACGACCAGGACCCACTTGTCTGTGATGATCTGTTTCCAAGCCTGGAAATAGTGAGTCAGTCTGTCCCCTACTGGAAGTGGGGAGGCAGCCTGGGAAAGCATGTCAGAGGTCTTGCTTTGCCTGAGGCTGAGACTGGGAATCACGCCTGGAACCCCTTCTGCCCCTGCCCCTGAAGTACCCTTGCTGTGGGTACTGTTGAACTTAGGGTATGGCCAAGGCCTGATTAAAAAGCCTGGTATGAGATTGTCTGCCCCTGCATCCCCTTCCATAAAGTCCAGTGAATGGGGAAGCCCTTTCCTTGGCTGAATTGCTTCAGTAGGTGGCCTTGTACTCATCCACCTTTTTTATATAAGCCTCTGTATGTGTTCCAAAGAAAGAATTACCCTCAACAGGAAAATCCAGAGCCTTGTTCTGCGTATCCTGAGTTAGGTTTGTGGCTCTTAACCAAGCAAATCGTCTCTGGGTAATTGTATTAGCCAACCACCTGGTAGCAGTGTCACTGGTGTCTGCTGCCATCTGAAATTGGTATCCAAAATTGGTATTTGGATGCTTCTAAGCCAAATCTGGTATTCTCAGCTGAGTCAGCTGAAAGACTAAAGGGAGTCTTATCTGCCATAGCCATGATAGCTTGCCAGAGAGATTTTTGATACTGGGCTGAATAAGCCTGAAAATCAGCTTGTCTGATGGTCAAGGATGCTGATACGTAGCCCTTTTTGGCCATGCTATCAATCTTTCTGGAATCTTTTTCTAGGGAATGAGATGCCAGAAGAACTTTTGCCTTGTCACAGGCTGTAACTTGTACCACCCCCTGGTGGTCAGGGTGGGAGAACAAAAATTCAGCCCCTTCCCTATCTAGCTGATACTTGTTGTCCAGCCTTTGTCCGGGGGACAGACCCAGATGTCTGGAGGATTTTACTTATATATATATATATATATATATTTTTTTTTTAATTTATTTACAGGGAGCAGTAACTTTTTAGTGGGTGTTAACCTCATCATTTCCAGGTATTCTGCTTCCTCTTCATCCTCTATCACCTCAGTGGTAGAAATGTCAAGAGCATCCACCATTTTTCGGGCAAATGTAAAATGGGATAAATAATCCTCTCTGATGCCCTGAGAGGTGAGCCAAACTCCTGTTCAGGAGAGACTTCAGGCTGTACAGGCTCCCCCTTATCTTCCTCCTCATACTCCCAGTGTCTTCCCTAACATCATGTAGGGAAAATTAGGTTGATTCAGCAGGGGTCTGAACTGTTGACTGCTGTCCAGCAGGCAGCATCCCCTGTAAGGCCTGCAAGACCTTGACAGCTTGAGCAGTCTCCAGTGGACAGGGTACATTTACTGCCACACCAGAAGTACCCAGATGCTGATCAGCAGAGGATTCTGAGTGTTTCTTTTTCAGTGGAATCGGAGAGCTAGCCAGTTCAGCAGGCCTTTTTGACCTTTGCATCCGTATCAACGGTAGAAGTAGTGGTTTCTGTGGTTTCACCCACAGCTACTGAGTGTGTCGGCTGGTCAGAGCCAGAGGGACACTTAGGTGGAGGCAATTTCTTTTTAAGACTTTCCAAACGTTTTTCAAGTGTTTTCTCAGGAAAGATATTGCAAATATCACAGTAAGATTTTAAATGGTCATAGCCAAGGCAGGCCACACAAGAAGTGTGTTTATCTGCCTTGGCAAAAACTTCTCCCCACACTGTACAGTTTTTAAAACCGGATTCACCGGTCTTCATCTTAGGTTTTTCTGGCATTTTATTCAATTCAGCAGAAAAACAGCAACCACGATAAAATTAAACTTTTTAAAATTAAAACTAGCGGTTGCAGTCGGTTCAGGAACCGATCAGAACAGAGAACCAATGAAAAAGGAACCGGGTTTAACAACTGAATAACCGGTATTAGCGGTGACACAAAAACAAAATTTAATTAAATAAAATACGCTAAATTAAAGGAGTTTCTGTCACAAAACTCTATTTAAGACTAAAAAACTCCCGGTTCCCCACCGGTTATACTGAACCAGGAGAAACCAAGAAAAATCACCAATTTAACTAAAATAAGATAACGGTTATCTAAAAAACAAAAGATAAGGGCAGCAAAAGCAATACTGATATATAGAAGTTTCACGATGAGATGTTGAGGAGAGGATCTCCAAGCGTCTAGTCTTGACAGGAGGAGAGTGAAATCTGAGGGCTAGAATATAGGCAGTTTGATAGGTGGCAGAATTTGAAAAGTGGCATGTGCCAATGGTGTTCCATCATTAGTATAACGTTCCATCTCTGGGCAGATCTGGCTTAAAGGTATACTGCATAAGAGTTAGGAACATTGGAGTATTCCTGGGGTGAGAAAAGAGAGTTTTCCAAATGATGTACTTTAGCTCTGCTGTGGCCATGGGCTCAGAAGGAGGCTCCATGAGTTTGGCTATGCAGAGGTTCAAGTCCCAAGGAGGGACAGGTTCCCTAAGAGGGGGCTGAAGGTGTAACAGGCCCTTGAAAAAATTCTTAAAGATAAGTTGGGAAATTAAAGACTATTCCTTCCCAGCCAAAATAAAAGCAGACATAGCTGCTAGACGGACGTTCAAAGATGAGGCACATAAGCATGAGGCCTGTAGATGTACCAAGCAGTCAAGCACTGAAGAGAGAGAAGCTTTCAGTGGGTGAGCACGCCTGTCCTTACACCACAGGGAAAATCTTTTCCAGTTTGAAGCACAGGTCTTTTTAGTACTAGGCTTCTTAGCCAAGTGAAGAATCCTTAGGGCCTGTTCTGAGTACTGAGAGTATGGGTACTCTAGCTCTTCAAGTACCAGGAATTGAGGTGAAGAGACTATTTCGGAGTATGTTATCTCTGTCTGAGGTAGAATCAGGAGACTGTGCTCAATGGTAGTCAAATTGGTTGCTTGGCTGCCAGGGCCAGGAGTAGGGAATACCAAGGTTGCCTCACCCAGGCCAGTGCCACTAGAATCGTGCTGGCAGGCTGGGTTCTGAACTTCAGGACAACTCTGAGGATCAGTGGGAAAGGATGGAAGGCATACAGGAACTTTCCTGTCCAATCCAAGTTTAGGGCATCCACTGGTACTGTGCCTAGAGCTGGATACTTGCAGCAGTACAGGGGTTGCTGGCGATTCAGGCTGGAGGCAAAGAGATTTATCTCTGGAGTGTTCCACCTTCTGAAAACTGTGGTCAGTACACGTCTGTTCAGGGTCCACTCATGGTAGCCCCTAATGATGCGGCTCAGAGCATCTGCCAACACACTGTCGTTGCCCGGCAGGTGAATGGCCGATAGCTAAATTTCCAGAGAACAGGCCAGAGACCAAAGTTTCATCACCTTTGTGCAGAGCTTTGTGGACACCCTTGCTTGTTGATGCAGAACACAGTTGTTGTGTTGTCTGTTCTAATTTGAACAGACTAGCCTTTTAGAAAAGGGGCAAATGCTTTTATTGGCAGATAAAGTGCTTTGAGTTCGAGGAGGTTTATATGGTAGGTGGACACCTTGGGGAATCATATCCCACTTATGGATTGGTCTGTCAAGAGTGCCCCCATCCTAGGAGGGAGGCATCTGTAGTAAGTACTCTGGATAGTTCCCTTTGCTGGAAGGAGACTCCTTCCCCAAGATTCTGTAAGTCCTTCCACCAGTCTAGGGCTTGTAGCAGAGTACTTGTGACTGGAATGAGTTTTGACAAAGAGTCTTTTATTCTGAGACCAGTGAGCCCTTAGGTGATACTGAATGTCCCTCATTTGAATTCTTGCACCTAGTACCACAGCTGTGGTAGAAGCCATGTGGCCTAGAAGCCTCAGGAGAGTCTGGCTGGTCTTGGCTGACCCAGAATAAAAGTTTGCCAGGTTCTGCAGGTTGTGTGCCCTGTTGAGGCAGAGCAGGCCCCTTTACTTTTGTTTGTTCAGTTCTGCCCCAATGAATTCCAGTAGCTGAACTATTTGAAAGGGGGATTTCTAAAAACTGATTAGGAACCCTAAGGATTCTAGGGTAGTCCGAGTTAATCTGAAAGCGTCTCTGACCTCCTGTTGAGACGTGCCCACTATTAACCAATCATCCAGGTAAGGGAAGACAGACGCTTCTTGTCTCCTGAGATGGGCTGCCACTACTGCCAGGCACTTTGTGAAGACCCTGGGTGCTGAAGAAAGGCCGAAGGACACTGCTGCAAACTGGTAGCAGCCGGAAGGCAATCTGAGCCTGAGAATTTCCTGTGAGACTGCCTGATTAGAATGTTGAAATAGGTGTCCTTGAAATGCATGGAAGCTAGCCAGTCTCCCTTTTGCAGAGATGGAATCACCGCAACCAGGGTGACCATCTTGAATTTGGGATTGACAAGGTGTCCGTTTAGGAACCCAAGATCTAAATTGGGTCGCCAATCCCCAGTCCTCCGGTTAGGAAATATCTGGAGCAAAATACACTTTCCCCATTGGGAAGGGGAACTCTCACCACTGCTTTTGCAGACAGAAGGGAATTCTAGCTCCAACAGTAGCTTTTCAGTAGCAGTTGAGATTTTAGTGATTTCTGACCCTGTGGAAAGGGGAACTTTTTGAACTACAGGATAAGACCTTGACTCACTACCTCGAGTGCCCACTTGTCTGTGGTAATGAGGTACCATTGGGGGAGGCAGTGGAACAGCCTTCCTCCCACTGCGGGGGAGAAGAGACGACCTGTCTTTTGTGGTCAGGAGATTTGTTTGGACTGAGCATTAGAGGGATGAAAGGAGCCTGCTCGTCTCTGGCTTCTCCTACCCCTTTCCCCTGAAGTAACCTCACACTTGAGAGTAGTCCAGGGGTAGGGGCATGGGCATTGGCATAGGGTACAAGAAAAAATTACTCACCATAGTAATGTTTCTTCTAATGGAGTCTTGCTGTATTCAGACTACATGCAGTTAGCCCAAGCACTTGAACTGCTCCAGAGAATAAAGGGTTAACTCTATGCCAAGGCATAAAACATGGAGCTCGAGCTCGGTTTTCAAACCTCTGTCTGTGGTACTCTGAAGTGTAATCATCAGATTCTTACAAGCACTAAACTAACTCAATAATTAGAAATGGTTTCTTAAAATTTTTATGCCAAAAGGCAAACAGATTTTAGGGCCAAAAGACTCAAGTCGAGAACCCCAAAAAGAATCCAAGCAGGTAGTGAAACAACCAAAATATTCATAATAAAAACCAGAAGAACTCTTAATAAAATAAAGGCATGCTAAGTACACCTCTGGGGTGCAGCACTGTGCCTGCCAACCCACATCCCAAAACTACTAGGTTCCAGGAGGGGAGGCAGGGAGGGAAGTCAGAACACAGCAAGACTCCATTAGAAGAAACAACATTACTACGGTTAATAATTTATTCTTCAAACAGCATGAAGTCTTGCTGTATTCTGACTATATGCAGACTACCAAGCAGTACCCCCTTGGAGGAGGGAGTCACAGAACCTATTTTGGGAACAGGATCTGCAGCACAGCCATGCCAAACCTAGCCTCACTTCTTGACTGAATGTTGAGAGTAATGCTTGGTAAATGTGTGAACAGTTTTTCAGGTGGCTGCTTTACAGATTTCCAATAAAGGTATATCTCTAGCTGCTGCGACCGAAGCAGCTGTACCTCTGGTAGAATGAGCCCTCAGGCCTGAGGGAGGCTCTTTCCCAAGCTTTGAATAGCAGAACTGAATACAGGAGACAATCCACCTGGCAATTGTTCTCTTGGTGGCAGGTTTGCCCTTTCCCACTTCTCCATAAGTGAGAAACAACTGAGAACAGTCATTCCTATGGGCCTTAGTATGTTCCACATAGTAACTAAGAGCCCTCTTTACATCAAGACTGTGTAATCTTCTTTCCCCAGAGGAAGAATGGTCAGTGAAAAATACAGGCAGTGACACAGACTGATTCAAATGAAAGTCTGATACCACCTTGGGAAGAAACTTTCTGTTGGTTCGAAGGACCACCTTATCCCTGTGAAATGAAATGAAATTAGGTTCCACTGAAAGCCTGTAATTCACCGATTCTCCTGGCAGAAGTAATGGCTACCAGGAACACAGTTTTCCAAGTCAAGTACTTCAGCTCAGCCGAGGATAGAAGCGCAAAAAGGGGGCTGCATAAGCTGTGTGATACAGATATTCAGGTCTCAAGAAGGGGTAGGCTCCCTAAAGGGAGGATTAACATGTAAGCTAACCCTTGAAAAATTTATTGAAAACTGGATGAGAAGCTAGGGAAAAGCACTTACCAGCAGAAAGGAAGGCAGACACAGCTGCCAAATGTATCTTGAGTAGTAGTAGGCCAGAGGCCTAAACTGTTAAGATGCACCAAATAGGCTAGCTACCAACAATGGCAGACGTGTGTTATCTGGCTCCTCGGGCAAAAGATTAAATAATTTGCCTAAAAAGCTGTTAATTGACTCTTTTTCACCACTGTAGTGACTTTATGAGCTGCTCTAATTCGTGACGTCTTCCAAACAGAAAAATTGTCAAGGAAAGATGCATCTTAGTGCTGCTAAACCACCACGTTCTGGGAGACACAGTGAGACATCTTTGGCACAACAGGGCATAAGCATGGAAGGGCCAAAAGGCTCAGTTGGGCCTGAAATGAACACACTCACACAATCCCTTGCTGGAGTACCCTCAATGCTTTTGCAGATGCAGCAAGAAATGAAAGCAGGATTTGAGAACCTCACAGCCCAACTCACTCACCTGCAGGGAATTGTGAGGGGGCTTTCTGAAACTTCGACTGCACATTCCACGCAGATCGGAGTTAGAATACAGGGTGAGCACTCTGGAGGATACACACTCCAAGGTGATGGCGGAGAGAAACACTATGAATGCCTCGACAGAGGAGCTAGTGGCAAAACTTGACGATCAGGAAAACAGGTCGAGACGCTCGAATATCCCTATAATAGGTCTACCTGAGGGTATGGAAGCTCGGGACGTGGCGAGAGGCTTGCAGAGTTGGTTGGTGGCACAGATGGGCCTTCCCAATGAGTGTGAGAATTTTTAAATAGAATGAGCGCATCGCATGGGGCGTCCACCTAAGCCTGGTGAAAGAGCCAGACATTGCCTAATAAAGTACCTCCACTATCAAGATAAAGAAAGAATCCTGCAGAAAGCCAAGCAGATGGGTCTGATTACCTATGAGAACACCAAAGTGCACATCTATCAAGATTTCAGTAAGGACCTACAAACTAAGAGGCAGACCTTCTCTCAAACTAAAGCTAAATGACATAACCTTGGCTGATCTTTCGCATTTTGATATCCAGCTTGCCTGCAGATTGATCATCTTGGGCAGGCCCCTCATTTCTTTGTGTGCCCTAGGGAAGCTGAAAAGTGGATCGCTGAAGAGGAGGCCAGGCGGAAGAGGGCTCAGGGAGCAGGTACCTGACACTAATATCTAAATGTTAATTAAAATCCTGGTCCTATTACCCCTGGAGCGCTTATTTCCCTGACGTTCTGTCTTCTGTAGTTCAGCTTAAGCTTTTCTGTCTTTTGGCTGGAAACTTCGAGGGGCCTCCCAGTGAATATTCCAAATGGTGATCCAACTGACTTATAGTGATACCTGTGCTCTCTCTGGACCCTAAACGCCCAACCATGTCTGGGAACATGGGTGACAACGGGCTAATGTTTGCAGTATTCAATTTCAATACTCTCTCAGTGGATGTTATGAGCGAATAGTTTTAGTTTATTTGCGCGTAGAGTTCCAGTTGAACACTTCGAAAGACAGGTGTTATCATTGACCTTTAACTTGAATTTACAGCTTGAATGCAGAGTGTGTTGTAACAACAATTTTGCCCTTACGTTAAATACTAGGGATACATTTAAATTTTGCTGATTACTGTTGTATGGGTGGTTTACAGGCTATAGCAAGTTTGTTTGTACTTGGGGGGGGGGAATTGGGGTTGGGAAGACGGCGTGCAGGAGGATGAGTCAGAATTGAGGGGGGGTCCTCCAGATGGAGGTTACTTTTTGTTTGGAGTGGGGGAGGCCTGTGGAGCCAATCTGGGAGAGATATATCTTGCTGTACCATTCTCTTCATACAAGAGGCTTGGGATGCCTTCCTGCTCCCTCTGGTGGCTCAATTCTTGACTGCTAGGTTGGGGTTTAGGGGGCTGGGGGAGGGGGAAGTTTTTTTTTTTTCCAGGGGCTTGGTTCTGTTTTAAGTGTTAAAAATGTTAAAACAGTTGGTTCAGGCTGCATGCGCTTCACAGCAGGGTCAGGTAACAGTGATCTTCGTTTTAATCAATCTATCAATCATACTTTATTTCCAGCCTGTTTTTCTTAAATCAAAGCATGTTTACAATTTTAAAATAGTTGTCAAACGGTTTCAATTTCAATTTATTTTCAATTTATTTAAATTCTAGGATTACAATTACCTTTGAGCCCAGGGCTCTTTTACAAAGGTTCCACGTCAAGACATTGGTATCACATGACAATAGACAAAATTGTTACACAAAAAAGTATAAAGGATACAAATTAATTTCGAGCAGACAGGGAGAGGGTAAAGTGGAAAAGAAGAAGAAGACAAGAGGGGGAGAAGGTAGAAAGAAATGGGGGGGCAAAGGCGGGAGGTAAGAAATGAGAAGAGAGGAGAGGTTGGGGGTAGGTAAGGATATTGGGGGTGAAGCAGCCAGGAAGGTGGCATTGTCAGGTGCTGTAGAGCGGATGGGGCAGAGGCCAAACTAGGGTAAGTGCATTACGTAAGGAGCTAGATATAGGAAGAGCGGTATCAGAGCAGTGTTGCAAAGACATTATCCATGACAGTCGCAGATGCTGGAAGCGACCAGGGTGTTTCAGAGCCTAGATTTGAAGGCCCCTAGCCCAGTGGTATTGACAGTATCATTGGCAAGACCGTTAAACCAAGTGGGTGCCCTGTAGACAAATGAGATGCCTGCCAATACGTGCAGCAGCTTAGGGATATGGAAAAGTTGTGGCTTTGATCCCCAGTAATTCTGGAGCTGGTTTTCGTCTGAAGGAGTGAACAGACCCCGGGAAGGGCAGTTCCCAACTGTATTTTCTTAGCAACCACGCAGGTTTGGTACTGAATTCTATTATCAAGTTGAAGCCAGTTAGCCTGTGAGTAGAGGTCACAGGTGTGTGTGTGAGCCGTTCGGCCCCAGTGACGAGTCGGCAGGCCTTGTTTAGGGTAGTAGTAATCCTTCTGAGAGCAGTGGCAGTGCCATAGATGACAAGACCATAGTCTCTTCCCAAATGCAAGATCAAATAAATAAGTCTTCAAGGAGAATTTAAACATCTCAGTGGACAGGCAATCTCTAATCCAACGAGGTAGAGTTCCACAGGGTCGGGGACACAAATGCAAAAGCCCTAGCACCTGAAGTCTGTAAATGGACCTTGGTAACCTATAGCAATCCCTCGTCGGCGGGGCGGAGGGGATGATAAGGTCGCAGGAGGTCTTGCAAGTAACCCGGTCCCTGTCCGTGTAGGGTGTTATAGGTCAGCAATGCGACCTAGAAGATGATCCTCCATCGCACCGGCAGCCAGTGCAGTTCGCACAGCACAGGCGTGATATGGCAAGATCCAAACTGCCCTGTAAACAACCTGGCCGCTGCATTCTACACCAACTGCAGGCGACGGAGATCCACCCCTGGTAACCCTAGGAATAGAGCACTACTAGTAGTCCAGATGGGAGGACACAAAGGTGTGGACCAACATAGGAAAGTCATTGGGCAGAACAAGGTGCTTAATCCAGGCGATGTTCCTCAGATGGAAAAATGAGGATTTGACCTCAGCCTTTTAAATATGACTTCTGAAGCTAAGATAGTCACGTGGAACATAAATGGTCTGAAAACCATTCTTAAGCGCAGGAAAGTACAAGCAGAGACTTGCCAGATGAAAGGGCAAATAATGCTTTTACAAGAAAGAACAGGTTACTCACCTGTAACAGTAATTCTAGGAGTGGTATATGTTGTTCATCCACTCTTCCAGGCATGTCCCTTTCCCCTTTAAATCTTGCCGGAAGTCTTCAAGCTGGCTCCTCCCACCCACCCGGGTGGTATACACCTTGGCTCTGCCCCATGGCGCCAGATCTTAGCCCGCTGGAAGCCAGGTTGTGTGCCTAAAGCCAGGGAGGTTGGGTGGGTGCGTATGGATGAACATATACCACTCCTAGAACTACTGTTACAGGTGAGTAACCTGTTCTTCTAGGAGCATGGATATGTTGTTCATCCACACTTCTTGGCAGACTCCAAGCAGTTCTCCAGGAGGAGGGAGGCAAGGTGCACACCCCCCTACTTAGGAAAGAGAAACTGGAGAACCAAGGCCCCAAAACCAGCATCCCGGCGTGACTCAAGGTCGATGTGGTAGTGGGTAATGAAGGTGTTTGCTGATTTCCAGGTAGCAGCCCGACATTTCCTGGATAGGAATGTCCCTGGAAACAGCCACCAATGCAGCAGTATGGCGGGTAGAATGAGGTCCTATCCCTCTGGGAGGCTCCTTGCCCGCCAACTCATAGCACAGACCAACGCATGACGTAACCCACCTTGTAATGGTCCATTTGGCTGCAGGTCTGCCAGAAGCGTCTTCAGCATAGGTGACAAACAGCTGGCGAACCTCTCCATGAATTTCCACCATTTGCTCCTAATAATAGGAGAGAGCATGTCTCAGGTCCAAAGTATGGAGCCTATATTCGACGTCCGGGGTGTAGTTCAGGTAGTATACTGGCAGAGTCAATACCTGGTTAAGGTGAAACTCTGGTAACACCTTCGGAAGGAATTTTGGGTGGGGGCACTGGACAACTTTGTCCCTGTGAAAGACCAGATAAGGGGAGTCCACCAACAGCGCCTGGAGCTGCCCTGTCCTTCTGGCTGACATGATAGCCACCAGGAAGGCCATCTTCCACAAGTGTGAGAGTGCACACTTGTGCATAGGTTCGAATGGCTTGCCCATGAGCTTAGCCAATACCAGCAGTAGATCCCACGGAGGTGGAGGTTCTCGCACTAGAGGGGATATGTGATCAAGGCCTTTGAAGAAGCGCCCGACCACTGTCTCCTGCACCAATGTCGGCTGAACGGCCCACGCCCAGTAAGCAGAAATGGCTGCCAGGTGCACCCTAAGGGTCGATGACCACAGACCCCCTTTGGAGAGATACCAAAGGTAGTAGAGAATGTTAGTCACAGAGCAGGATAAGGGGTCCAGACTCTTACCCTGACACCAAATGGAAAAGTTCTTCCATTTGAAGGCATAACATTTCCTGGTCAATTCCTTACGAGATGCCTCCATCACAGTGTAGACATCCTCGGAAAGACCCAGAGCCTGGAACTCTAGCCGCTCAGGTACCAGGCTGTGAGGTGCAGGGATTGAAGATCCGGATGGAGTAACTTCCCCTGGTTCAGTGATATCAGGTCCAGGCGTGTACAAAGCCACTCTGGGGGCCTGCAGCTGAGGCTGAGGAGATGTGTATACCAGAACTGGCGCGGACAATCTGGGGCTACCAGGATCACCTTCGCCTTGTCCCTCAACTTGAGTAGCACCTTGTGGATCAAGGGAAATGGAAGGAAGGTATAGAGGAGGCCTGGGGTCCACGGCCTTGAGAAGGCATCCCCCTGCAGCGAGCCCTGCTGAGGGAGGTGGGCATGGTACAGCCTCAGCTTGTTGTTTTCCCTGGAGGCAAACAGGTCCACCAGTGGTTTGCCCCAGTGGGAGAACAGACTGTAAGCTACCTCTGGATGAAGAGACCACTCATGGGATGTCTGGCCTATGCGGCTGAGAGCATCCGCCAGCTGGTTCGAGACTCCTGCCACATGAATGGCTATGATATCCGCCTCCAGCCGACTAACGAGGGTCCAGATGCAGAGTGCCTCCTTGCACAGTAGACGGGAGTGCGTGCCTCCCTGTTTGTTGAGGCAGTACATTGTCATGGTATTGTCCGTCTGGACTTGAACCACTTGACCCCGGAGCTGAGGAGCGAAAGCTGACAGTGCCAGTCTGACTGCTCTGAGCTTCAACAGGTTGATGTGGCATCGGGACTCCTCAGAGATCCAGAACCCATGGGCCCTGTTGTCCCCCACGTGGGCTCCCTAGCCCATGAGAAAGACATCGGTCGTAAAGATGACCGTTGGCTCGGGGCAAACAAGTGGGATCCCTTCCTGCAACCGTTCTGGGGTGGTCCACCATTGGAGAGCGTCCCACATCTTCTGGGTTACAGTGATCAACTGGTGGAAATGACCGTGGCGCTGAGTCCATTGGGTGGCCAGCTCCCTTTGGAGGGGGCACATGTGCCACCTGGCCCAATGGACCACTAAGGTACACGCTGCCATGTAACCCAGAAAGCACAGAAAGTCCCGGGCAGGGCGCAAGTGCCCAACCAGAAATGATCGGGCAAAGGAGGAGAGAACCTCTGCCCTGTCCGCTGGGAGCCAGGCTCTGGCTTGACAACAGTCGAGCTCTGCCCCGATGAAGCCCATCACCTGAGCAGGCACGAGTTCCAACTTGGCCTTGTTGATCAGGAGACAGAGTTGGGAGCCGGTCTGAAGAGCCAGATCCCTGGACCTCTCCACCTCCTGAAGGGAGGATCCTGCCAAGAGCCAGTCGTCAAGGTAAGGGTAGATACGTACACCTCGATGCCGAAGATGGGCTGCCACCACGGCAATGCACTTGGTGAAGACCCGAGGGGCCGATGACAGGCCGAACGGCATGGCTCGGAACTCGTATAGGATCCCTTCGATCCTGAAGCAGAGGAACTGCTGACAGGATGGACGGATTGGTACATGAAAGAACGTGTCCTGTAGATCCGGTGAACAGAACCACATGTTTTCTGCCCAGGGATGGTATCATCTGGTTCAGAATTACCATCCAGAAGGTGCGAGACCTGAGATATTGATTCAGGTCATGGAGATCCAGGATGAGGCGCCAACCCCCCATCCACTTGTGCACCAGGAAGTACCTGGACACAAAGCCTGGGTCTGTAGGAGGATCCGGCACTGGAGCTACCGCCTCCTTGCGGAGGAGCTGAGCTATGTCGTCTCGAAGAGCCGACTGAGTGCAAGCTGAGATCCTTTCCTTCCGAGGGACGCGGGCTCGGATGGGAAGGTACTGCTCAAACTCTAGAGGCAGTCCCTGACTGACCACTTCGAGAACCCACCTGTCCAAAGTGATATCGGACAGGCGGAATGAAAGTGGTGGAGCCGGCCCCTCCACGGGAGGACCCAGAGCTGGCATGACTAGTGTAGGGGTGGCAACCCCCAACCCGTCACTGAGCAGGCTTAGAGGAGAGGAGGAACCTGGACCTGCGCCTCGGCCTCCTTTACGGGGCTGTTGAGGACCTTGCTTGGGCCGAGGGCACCAAGCTTGAGCCTGCTGCTGCTGGCCTCCTTGATAGGAGGGCTGTCTGACCACAGAGGAAGAATGCCAAAATGGCTTCTTCTTTCTTTTCTGCTGGTTCTTGCCTGTAGAACCTTTTGCAGAGGTAGCATCCAAGGTGGCAATGGACTGCTCGATACACTGAAGGTGACTGGCCACCCCTGGACCGAATAAGTTGGTACCAAGGAAAAGAACGTCAGTTAACTTGTGCTGGGTATCCGCCGGGAAGGAGGATAACCTCAGCCAGGCACTGCGGCAAATGGTCACTGCGGCTGGCTAAAGAGCAGGCACAAGATTCTCCGATGTCTAGGGCCGTCTGGAGCTGCTGTTTTGCAACAGCACGGCCCTGATCTTGGACTTGCTTGACTGTGGTCTGCATGTCCACCGGGAGATGACGGAGGACTTTGTCTAATGACCCGAGGAGGGCATGAGAGAAGTGTTCCATAATGACAGCCGAACTGGCCTAACCAAGGCCTAAGGAAGAGGCCGCGTAGACCTTACGGGCGGAGTGGTCTATATTTTTGGACACTTTGTCAGGAGGTCGGTCAGTGTCGGCTGAGCTACCAGTACGTCTAAACACAGAAGTGGTCACCAGGCTCTCTGCTGAAGGATGTTCTGTGAATCCCGGCAGGGATCCCATGGGCACCACATACTTGCGGGCCATGTGGGCAGACAGTGCTGGGCAGGAAGCTGGACACTGCCAGAGCTAAAGGACCATGCCAGTGATGGCTTCAGCCACTGGAAAGTCCTCCATCGGGGTATTCCCCCTTTTTAGGAAGTCCGTAAGGGGGTACTCTACCATTTTCTGGATATACTCCAGGGGCATTCCGGTGCATTCAGAGATCAGGCGGAGAATGCCTTGAAAGGAGGAAGGACCTTCCTCTAAACCTGCCACAGAGGACTCATCTCCAGGATGGGAGTCTAGTCCTGTGACATCGGTCTCCCGCCCACGTCCCCTTCAATCTGCCGGGGGCGGTCAGGCGTAATCGTGATGGACAAACGTCGGGGAAGTCCGGTGACTGTATGGTCCTCTTTCGAGGGAGCCCCTCCCTGAGGCTACTTAGTCGGCAGTTCCACCAGAATCGGTGGAGAGACCAAGATGGGTCTAGCCGGGATATGGGCCGGGAACCGAAGGCTTCGGTGCCGGAAGGGTCAGCGTTGGCCCAGGAGGCGGTAGCCATGTGATGGCCAGGGTGGACAGCGGAGCCGGCTTCTGCCTGGTCAAAATTAGCTGTTGCCACATAAGTTCCTCATAGCATCAACGGAAATTCCGTCGAAGCCTCTCCTCGTCTGAGGAGGATGAGGATCTTCGGCGATGCCTCTTTTTAGAGTTCTTGTGACTCTGTTATGGTTGTTCGACCGAGGGGGTTCTGGACCGCGATCGAGATCGGGATGGCCAACTCGGTCAATCAGGAGACACCGGGGTCGGTGAAAACCGAGGGTCCGGAACCATGTCCTCGATGGTGACACCAGCGGGCTGGGTCCCTTCATCGGGAAAGACAAGGACCGGAGTCCTTTCTAAAGGATCGTCGACTGGAGTCGGCGAAATAGGGTCGATCAGGTCGAGAGATGCGTCAACCTCGTCACCCACTTCCTCAATCTCTTGGAAGATCCGTGAAGCCGGCGGCCGAGGATGCGATCTCGACGAGGTCGAGGCCGCATGTTCCTGGGACTCGGACCTTTTTCCGTCCCAAGAACATCTCCGTGTGGACGAAGACTTAGGGTCCTTCTCCCTCTTCCGAGGGCGGGAGGAGCACGAGCCCAAGGGTGCCTCACACCGATAGGGAGAGACTGGCACAACTCCTTAAAGGAGCCCAAAAAGGTGGAACCGAGGTTCAGAGGAACAAAAAAGCTCCAAGTGGCTGAAGCTTGAGCCGCTTCCCCCTCAAAAGCCTTCATTTCCTCCATTTGTTTGACGGATCCCGCAGCCTCGGAAACAGCCCACCTCGCCTCCTTCGATTTCACTGGTGGGTTTCTTTTTTCCGGTATCCCCAATTTTAGGCATGCCAAGTGGTCGTCCAGGACGTTGGGATGGAAGGCCAGGCAGAAAGTGCAGGTGGAGGTGTTATGTCCGACACCAAGGCAGTAGATGCACGTTAGATGGGGATCGGTGCGTGACATCTTCTGGCCGCAGGAGCACCAGCAAAATCCAAAAGCAGATTTTTCCTCCAGGTCCGATGCGTTACTATTAGAATCGACAACTCGAACGAGTTTTAAGCTAAGTTGCGGTGAAAACCAACGTCTGAAATCCAGGGCCTACGAATTTGCTGTAAAGCTTGAGGGAACCTGCATCTTCCAGCGGAAAGGAAGATCTGGCGTCATGGGGCAGAGCCAAGGTTTATACCACCCGGGTGGGTGGGAGGAGCCAGCTTGAAGACTTCCGCAAGATTTAAAGGAAAGGACATGCCAAGAAGTGTGGATGAACAACATATCCACGCCCTAGAACTAATTTTTCTATTGGTGAAGCTTGCAGGACTGCTGCCTTTATGGGGGGACACATGGGTTTCGTCCACATTCTCATCGAAGGCCAGGCGCCTCGATCTGGTTGCCCAGGGTAGTGCGTAGAGGTAACTGACTTTGTGGGATTCTATGGGCGTTATAACCTCGCAAACCTCCGCATATCTGGGGAGAAACGCTTTGCTAGGGCATGTTTATACCCCAATATAGATGACCCAGGCTTTTTTCAAAAATTAGCAGTGGATATAGCTAGATGGGAAGGTCCTCGGATACTTGGGGGAGACTTCAACTGTGTGCTAGACAATTTTGGATCATTCTAGGCCTACTGTGGTGCCTATGACCCAAAATGCCAAGGCCTTGGAGAAGATTCAAAACGAAATGGGGCTCGTGGATGCATGGCGTTACTGTCATCCCTCAAACAGGGAGTATAGTTTTTTCTCCCACTCCTGTCAGTCCTATGCTAGGATCTGTTTTCTAGGCTGTTTGTCTCGCCAGTATTGTTGGCAGCAACAGGTGAGGTTAAATACCTACCGATGCTGGTGTCTGATCATGCCTTCACTTTCTTTCCTTGGATATCATGGGAACTGCTGTTCCCCCACGCACTTGGAGGCTGCACCCACTCCTTCTGAAGGACCCCAGTTATGTGGAGCTGATGAATGACAGGATTCGGGAATTTCTGACTCAAAACATCAGGGGGGAAACTTAACATGGCATTAGGTGGGAAGCATTGAAAGCATTTATAAGGGGACAAACTATCTCTTACGCAGCCCATCGCAAGAAAGAAGGAGATAGAGAGCTGGCCTCTCTTAGAACCAAGATTGCAGCCTGTGAATCCGCCCATAAAGCTAGACCTATGCATGAGCTATATCTTGTTATTCAACATGCGAGATACAAATTTAATGTGCTTAATAGTGTTAAATTAGAACGCACTATATTGCTTGCAGATGCGGGGGCCTATTTTGATGGTGACCGAGGGGGTAAATTCCTTGCCTGGCAGATTAAACGGAGGGAGGCTGAAAGGAGAGTGGATGGTATAGCTGATTCCGGGGAAGGTATGCTATATGACACCAGCAGTATTGGGAAGGCATTTGTAAACTTTTACAAGAAACTATATACATCTGAATGCCATCCATCTGAGGGAGAGCTAGCATCCCTCTATAGTCAGGCACCGTTGGAAAAACCAGAGATGGAGGACACAAGGAAGTTGGAGACCCCCATATCTGGGCAGGAGGTTCGGACAGCAGTGATGACCCTGAAAGGTGGCAAAGCCCTTGGCCCAGACGATATCCCAACAGACTTTATGAAAACTTTCTGCCCGCAAATATTGGACCCTCTATATGATATGTTAGTGGAGGGACTGCAGACAGGTATTTTGCCCACATCCACGAGAATGGCAGTTATCACTGTGCTCCCTAAACCTGGGAAAGACCTGACAAAGTTTGCCTCTTATCACCCCATCACGCTGCTTACTGCAGACTACATAATTATGGCAAAAGTGATGGACACGCGTCTGGAACCCATGCTTCCCAAGGTGATCCATCAAAACCAATCAGAGTTTTGTGAAGGGCAGACAAGGTAAACATAATATTAGAAGAACCCTGAATGTGAGCTACAGGTGGGCTCGGGGAAGGGGTCACATGGTACGGCAATAGTTGCGTTAGATGCAGAATAAGCATTTGACTGCGTGGAACGGGGATATCTGTTTGATGTTCTGGGATGGATGGGGCTGAGCACAATATTCTGTCGGTGGGTGCGCACTCTTTACAACGATCCATCAGCTCAAATTGCCATTAATGGAAGTCTCTCCAAACCCTTTAGTTTACAACGGGGAACACATCAGGTTTGTCCACTGTCCCCTCTGCTTTACGTTTTATCCTTGGAACCATTGGCAGCAGTCCTGCGGGCTCATCCAGACATTGAAGGGTTCGGGGCTGTGCATAAAATTTCAATGTACGCAGACGACCAACTGTTATATTTACAAAATCCTAGAAGGGACCTCCCAGCCATCCATACTCTAATGAGAGATTTTGGTGCTCTCTCAGGCCACAAAGTAAACTGGACTAAAAGTGAGTTAATGTCCATAGGCTCCCATGATAGAGCACAACTGATTGCAAACCTGCGCGGCCTACAGATGGTGAATCAAATAAAATATCTGGGAATACTCATATCTGCATCAATAAGTTGCTTATATGCTCTAAATTATAAGTCTTTAATGTCCAGAGTAGCAGAGGACTGTGAGTGCTGGGGCGTCCTTCCCATCTCATTGCTAGGTAGGGTCAGCACCGTTAAAATGATGGTACTACCAAGGTGTTTATATCTGTATCAATCTCTCCCTATCAGAGTACCTCAGAGCCATTTTAGGTGCCTATATGCAATTCTTCATACATTTTTATGGAGGGGGGGTGGTGGTACTCGTATTTGTAAAGCCACACTATTCCAACCTGCTGACAGAGGTGGTGTGGGACTGCCAGACTTCAGGGCCTATTATTGGGCCGCTCAATTAGCCAACATACAGCAAGGTTGTGGGAAGGGCTCACTGGCCTGGGTGAGACTGGAGGAGGAGATGACAACGGGTAATTTTAAATATGACCTATTAAGTGGTAGTCTCTCCCCTCCGGCTTACCAACATGTGAACGTGTCACCAAACCCATTTACAGCGAATACCTTAATGGACTGGAAGAGAGTGCACCAGTATATTGGTTGGCAGGGAAGTTTCTCGCCATACCTAAGTTTGCTTGGTGCGGTGAGACTGAGGGGCCCACAATCGGTACTGCTCATTCAGAGATTAAGTTCTTGGAAAAGGGCAGGCCTCTCCTCTGTGACACAGCTCTTTGAGGGTGGACTAATCCGCAGTTTGAGATGTGTGTGATACCTAGGTGATCAGGCCGAGTGATTTCTTTGTTTACCTCCGAATGCGACAGATCTGTGACTCCACCATCTCCACCACTGGGCAGCTCCTTTCCCTTTTGAGGAGGAGTTATATAGACCCCAGCCGGGCAGCAGGCTATCCACCTACTACCACACTACTTTGGGAAAAACTGTGGAAGCACCACAGTTGAGCAGAATGAGATGGGCAGACGACCTAAGTCTGGAAACTGACCCACACACCTGGAAACTGGCATGTTTCCATTACGTAAATTGTTCACATAGCAATAGGTTGAGGCTGATACAGTTGAATTTCTTGCACAGGGCTTATGTCACCCTTGCCAAACTACACTTAATGGATACCTCCAGATCCACTGTATGTCCCAAATGTAAAATGGGTGTAGGTGATTTCCTCCACATGACCCTGACATGTGCCAAGATCGCACCATTCTGGCATAGTATCCATAGAATCATGTCGGACACTCTAGGTTATGTGCCATCGAAGTCCCCCTTGGAGTTGCTCCTGGGAACTGATCCGAGACATCCCAATGGTGCTATGAGCAACTGTTTGTGCAGCATGGCCCTAATCAATGCTAGAAGGACTATAGCTCAGGTTTGGATATCTCCAGACCCCCTCTGTAGCTAAATGGTCACAGAATCTGCTTTCATGTATGGCCATTGAAAAAGCACAGATGGGAGCGCTGGGCAGACTCCCAACACTTTAAAGAAATGTGGGACCCATTATTAAAAGCAGTCGGGGAGAGTAGATTCCCTATCTGGGGTACAGCCCTTCCTAAACCCTGTCTGCTCCTTAACTCTGTTTGTCACCTGTATATTCCACAATGTGGCTAATGATCTGCATGCTTAGACAGTGTATACAACACCTGTAATGGACACATAACGTGGATATAGCCAGTTTATATGTCTATGAGTGCTAAAAGTCCTAATTGATCAAATATGACTTTTTACTTTCATAATGATTTTGGAACAATGTGTAACCTGTTGACCTCAGACATTTTGCTATACCTGTACACAGTGTGACTGACTGCCATGCATCCTTGAACCACTTAATAAACTGTTTTTGAAAAGAAAAAAAAAAAAAGACGCACCAAACAGTCCAATACAGTGGCAATATCAGCCAGCTCTGGCTGGACATGCTTCTGGGAACACCAAAACCCAAATCTTTTCCATTTGGAGTTGTAAGTCCTTCCAGCAGCAAGTTTCCTGCTAACCTTTAAAATGCCCAAGGCTGATTGAGAACGATGTAGGCTTGCATATTCTAGCTCTTCAAGAGCCAGGCTTTGAGCCTGAAGGTAGGAGAAAAGAATCCTCCCCTGCGAGGAGATAAGGAGATTGAACTGTCTGGGAAGACACAGAGGCATAGTTACTCACAGTGACAAGAGAAAGGGATACCAAGGCTGTCTGGCCCAGTCTGGAGCTACTATAATCACCTTGCAGGGCTAAGACCAGATCTTGATCAGAACCCTGAATATCAGAGGAAAAGGAAGAAATGCATACAGAAATCTGCTTGTCCAATTCAACAAGAGAGCATCCTGAGGGACAGGGCCCAGAAGAGGCGGTCTGCAGCAAAAAAGAGGAAGTTGGTGATTGTATGGTGCTGCAAAGAGATCCATGTCTGGAATGCCACACCTCTTGAAAATGACCTGAAGAATTAGAGGATTCAGGGTCCATTCGCGGTGACCCTGAGAAATCCTGCAGTGAGCAACTGCTAGAATGTTGTCCTTCCCTGGGAAATGCACAGCCATCAGGGAAGCCTGAAGGGAATATGCTACAGACCATATCTTCATGGCCTCTGTGCACAAGGCCGAGGACAGAGTGCCTCCCTGCGTGTTGATGTACCACGTGGTTGTGGTATTGTCTGTCCTGATCTGCACCACTTTCCCCTGAACAGCAGTTGAGAATGTCTGAAGTGCTAGAAAGACAGCTCTCAGTTTGAGAAGGTTTATGTGCAAGACAGACTCCTGGGGAGATCAGTCTCCCTGAGCTGTAAGCTGATCTAGATGAGACCCCACCCCCAACCCAGTAGAGAGGCATCTGTGGTGAGAATCACTGAAGGTGCCTGACTGATAATGGAGACACCTTGTCGAAGACTGTACTCCTCCAGCCACCACTGGAGGGCCTGAACTAGAGTTTGAGACACTGGAACCAATTTGGAGAGAGGGTCTTTTTTTCTGAGACCAATAAGATCCGAGATGAAACTGAATATCTCTCATCTGAAACCTTGCTCCCTGGACCACTGCTGTGGATGCTGCCGTCTGACCCAGCAACTGTAGAAAGTGTCTGGCTGGACGAGAAACTAGAGGACAAAAAGATGAAGCCAGAGTGACAAGGGACTGAACCCCTGGGAGGGGGAGAAATGCTCTTGCCTGAATAGTGTATAGTTCCACACCTATGAAAGTGAGAAGCTGGGCTGGCTCCAGAACACACTTTTCTAGATTTAGAATGAAGCCCAAGGAGTCTAGAAGCTTCTGAGTGACCTCTAAGGCTGACTTGACTTGGTTGGGGGACTAGCCCACCAGGAGCCAGTCATCCAGGTATGGGAACAGAAGGATACCCTGACTCCTGAGGAATGCCACCACTACTGCGAGACACTTGGTGAACACCCTTGGAGCAGATGTTAGGCCGAAAGGCATAGCTCTGAATTAATAATGGCCTGAGGGCAACTCGAACCTGAGGTACTTTCTGTGGGAATGCCTGATAGGTATGTGGATGTAGGCATCCTTGAGATCCAGAGAGGTTAGCCAGTCTCCTCGTCTCAGAGAGGGAAGAATTACTCCCAGAGTCACCATCTTGAATATCGTTTTAAGTGTTCAATCAATCAAAATCTTTATTTACCAAGGCTATCACCATTGAGCAAGCTCATTTACAAGGTGGACCTGCAGTTTGCAAGGATGAGGGTAGACAATAGAGTACAAGTAAAATATACATAAAACAGTAGCAAGATGTATACAACAAAATATATACAGTGTAGAAATAAAGGTAAATAATATATACAGAAATGCCTTTATAATCCTATCCACCAATAATATGTTCATAGCCTGTAAAGGAGTCCCTGGGATATGGAAAAGCACACACGTAGGAGGCAGGGACGCTGGCAGAAAGAGTCTGGGATACTAAGCAGGTGGTATCAGGGCATAAGAGTAGGCGATGGGGGGGGGGTGTTGCAGTGAGTACGTAGTACCAGTGGGACTGAGGTGAACCAGTAATATCAGTGGGACTAGAATGGACTGAGGGAGGTGGGAGTAATCTTGGTAAGGGAACACTTAGTTTGAACGGGAAGAACTTAGATTGGGCGGAAACGTCAGCTAGACAACTAGGAACGGTGGAAACAGTTACAGAGCTCCACAAATGTTTTGCCATACAGGGTCTTGAACATAGCAAGACTAACAGGGAAGCAAAGTCTCAGCGATTTCTGTATCCTGTTCCAAAGCATGGGCAGGACAAAGCTTATGGCTGCTCTTCCAAAGCGGGTACTGACCTTAGGTACTTAGGAAACCACTGAGTGACTTCTCAAGGCATAATTCCCAATCAGGCTTAGTGGGAGACAGTCAGCAATTATTGTGGGAGTTCACATGATGGCTCTGAGCGTCCAGAGAGCTGCATTTCTATACCACCTGTGTTGAAGGGAGGGCCAACCCACAGCTGCATATAGTGAACAGTGGTGGGTGGAAAAGGGGAGGCCTGTTATAAATCTCAGAGCTCTATGATACAGTACATCCAAATTAGCAAGGTGTGAGGCAGGGCACTGGCCATATATGAAGTCAGCATAGTCAATCAGTGAGAGGAACGTGGATTGGACGAGCCATCTTTTGGCGTCTGTGGTCAGGAGGCAATTTATTCTGAAGAAGAGTCCAAGCCTCTGCCTCAGCTTTTTCAGCAGTTCTTCTATATGTTCCACAAAAGAGAGAGCTTACTGTCTATCCAGACACCCAAATACTTGAATTTTGGTACGTATTCAAGATATTCACATAGTAAGGTGGAGATAGAAGGTAATGGACCAGCAGCGGCAGAATATGCCCCCTGGCCAGTTGGTGAGAATAGCATTGCCTTGGTTTTTTTGGCGTTAAGTAGTAGTCTTTTACTGAGGAGCTGGTGCTGCAGGATGTTAAAGTCGGTTTGCAGGTCGCCACAGGCAGCTTCAGGAGATCCACAGCTTATGTAGAGCACCGTGTCGTTAGCAAACAGGTGAATGCTTGCTTCCTTAATGCCTACATCCAGGCTGTTGACATAGATAGCAAACAGTGACGGTCCCAATATGGACCCCTGAGGGACACCTCTTTTTATCAGTTTAAGTGAAGAAAGCTCCCCTTCAGCCTTGATTTGTTGTTGCCTACCAGTGAGGTAGTCATGGAACCAACACAAGGAGGTTCGGTCTAGGCCTACTGTTTGTAAAGTGGTGAGGAGCAAACAGTGGTCGACAGTGTCGAAGGCCTTACTGAGATCCAGGAAAACTGCACAAATGAATTTTTTGTTGTCTAAGTCCCATTGCCAGTCGTTAGTTACTTCTGCCAGGGCCATAATGGTACTTTGCTTTGCTCCGAAGCCTGACTGCATAGGGTTTAGTAAGTTTGAGTTGTCTATGAAAGATCTCAGTTGGGTATCCACAATTTTTTCTAGGAGCTTGGAGAGTATGGGGAGGAGGGAGATCGGCCTATAGTTATTTAGGTCACAGGATACCCTAATTTAAACAGGGGGATGACGTGAGCAACTTTCCATAACTGAGAGAGGGAACCTTGCGATAGGGACAGGTTGAATAAGTGAGAGATAGGTGCTGCAAGGATGTGATAAGCAATTTTCAAGTAATATGGGTCGAGGAAGTCAGCCACAGCACTTTTTTTAATGTCCAATTTTAGGAGAAGATCTTCAACTTCCTTTATGGAGGTGGGTAAGAATGAAAAGGTTACAATATTGTTACTCGGTTCCAGGAGCTTAGTGTTGATCTGTGGGTATAGTCTGCTCACCGAATGCGTTATCGAATGCTAGGCCTGCAGTTGCAAAATGAC
Organism: Neoceratodus forsteri; assembly: GCA_016271365.2. Taxonomy (NCBI): domain Eukaryota; kingdom Metazoa; phylum Chordata; order Ceratodontiformes; family Ceratodontidae; genus Neoceratodus; species Neoceratodus forsteri. Next base: position 1,068,285,841 of record CM057456.1, read on the forward strand.
TGAAGGCCTGCAGGATCTCGTTTCTGTCACTGATTATAGCATTGTCAGTGGTAATTTTGGAGGGAAGCACATTTCCTGAAGAATGACCAGTTAGTTCTTTTAGTGTGGACCAGAACTTGGTAGGGCATTTCGATGCAGAATCTAGCTCAGATAGGTAAAAATTGGCCTTGGCCTCTCTGACCATCTTATTGCAGGCATTTCTAGCTGTCCTGAAGAGACACCAGCCTTCGTCTGTGTGTGATTTGCGAGCCTTTTTCCGGAGTTGATCTCTTTTTAGTAAGGCAGCCTTGAGGTCCACTGAGAACCAACGACATGTTCTAGCTTTTATACATGCTTTTACTAGAGGAGCATGGTTATTTAGGGCACTGGTTATAATTTCATGGAAGATGTCGTAGGCATTACTCACCAATTCAGCAAGGCAAAAACTCTTGTCAGTGCAAAGAGTTTTTTAATTCATTGAAGTATGCGAGAGGATCGAAGTTCCGTCTGGACCTTTTAGTGGAAAATTTAGCTGCTGGTGAGGGTTTAGCGTCAGTTCTTATACCAGCAATAAAGCAGTGGTCACTAACATCAGCTGAAAAAATTCCAGCACGAGAAAAGGAATATGGTTTGCTTACGAGAACATCATCCAATAGGGCGTTGTTCATTGGGTTTTTCTTGTTAATGCGAGTTGGCTCAGTAATAAGTTGTGTGAACCCGTGGGAGTCACTGAATTACTTCAGGGGTAACGAGACCGTAGTCAACCAATCATAATTAAGGTCTCCTAGAATAATTGTTTCAACGGGGATAGAGCCCATAATAGATGACAAATGGAAAAGGAGCTGAGGTCCAGCGGCTGGTAGTCTGCAACAGCCTATGACACGGAAAGCCATTGATGGGGAAAGTTCAACTTTAAGGGACAAACATTCGAATCCACCTGCAATAGAGGTAGAGTCTAGGATGGACACTAAAGATTTGTTTTTGACGTAGATGACTCCACCTCGCCTGGTCTGCCTATTGGCTCTAAATAGGAGGTAGTTAGGGATGTTAACCTCTCTATCTGAGGTGGATGCCCGAAGCCAGGATTCAGAGAGCACAAGTACGTCTGGTGCGGTATGAGTAATCCATGCCTGGACTGATGTAAATTTCTTTAAAAGACTGCAAACATTTGCATGCATAAAGTTGACTCCTTTCAGTCTTGTAAGGTCAGATGGAGATGAGAGAGCTTTTGTGGGACCGGGGTTGAGTTCAACATTACCTGAACACAAAAGCAGTGGGAACACAATTTTCCTTAGGGCAGCGAGGAGTAGTTTGAAAGCACAAATCTTTCTGCATCTAGTACAAGTCTGAGTGCGGGGGTCCTGAGTCCAAAGTTTCCCCCTTGTGCTGACCTAGGGACACGTAGCCTATGGTCCATCCAGTATAGCACCAAGACGTGTAGGTTTTGGTTGGGTAGGGTGAGGGGCTACATATTGGTAACAAGGTAGCGGTCCCACCTCGAGGAGATTCCACAAAGTGAGAAGGGTGCAGAGTCATGTGGTGGCAGCATAAGTTATACGTAGTATTAATATAAAGGCAGTCTAGCAGTGGTAGACATGATTCTATGTTGGGGTCAATTCTGCTCGAATGATCTGTCACGTGGGGTACCACACATAAGCAGGTAAGTAACTGAAACCACACGAGGACTGCCATGATTGCCCAATGTGTTAACAGGGTGCGAGTTGCACCAAGACTCACTAGCTAGGTTCTATAAGTCTCAAGGATCACTGCTCCGTGTTAGACAAGCTAAAAAAGACAGGGATCGATGGTACGCAAAGATACATGAAAACAGCCCGATGGCACAGATGTCTTAAGGATTTATCTTCAACAGGCAGGGATATCCTACTGATTACACTTCATGAAGAATATTGGGGAATTGCTTAGAGGAGACAAGTGAGCTCAAGAGAGGATCACCACTTTAAGAAGTTACAGAAAGGAGAGTCCCTTCAAGCAGTTGCTGTAACTGACTAGTGTGAGGCCTCAGGGGGTGTGGATCACTAGGGAAGTGTACTTAATAAAGAAGGGAGGAGGAAGTGGGCGGGTGGGCAAAAAAATTGTCCAGAGGGCAGTACAGCAAGGCAGTGGCAGTGTTTGTTCAGGTACCTTAAATCTAGGATGGGTCATCACTCCCCTGTCTTTTTTGGGGTAAAGAAGAATCTGGAATACGGTCATTTTCCCCTGTGACTAAGTGGTACCTTCTCTACTGCTTGCAGAAGAGAGGAGACTTCTGCCTCTAAGGCCTTTGCTCCAAGGGGAGAGGGAGTACTGAAGGACCTTGCTCTCATTTTTGGGAATCTTTTGAAACTGAGAGCAAGTCCCTGGCTCACTACTTCCAGGACCCATTTGTCTGAAGTAATAGACTTTCAGGCCTGAAAGTAGTGAGCCAACCTGCCCCCTACTGGAACTGGGGAAGCGACCCTGACCGACAACTCAGGGTGTCTGTCTGGCAGGGGGCTTAGACTGCATGGATGATGGGGTTCTGGTCATCCCATGCCTGCCTCCTCCCCTATAAAAACCCCTCTGCTGGAAAGAAGAGGAGAAGGCCTGAGCTTGGTAGAAAGGCCTTTGAAAAGACCTGCCCCTGCCAGCCCTAAATTGCTGTCTGAGGAATGGCCTGCTTTTCCTTGGCTGCAGCACTCCTATAGGCGGTCCTATATTCATCCAGCATCTTCATGTAGTTCTCGGTTTGCTCACCAAACAGAGAATTACCAGTTACAGGAAAATCCATGGCCTTAGTCTGGGCATCCTGCAAAAGACTGGTACATCTAAGCCAAGCAAACCTCCTCATGGAGATAGATGTAGCCATGACTCTAGAATGGACATCATTTGAGTCCACAGCAGCATGAAACTGCACTTTGGATGCCTTTATACCATCTACAGCGACCTGCTCCAGCTCCTTGGCTAGTTAGGGAGGGGCATTCCTAGCCAGCTCCAGAACCGTATCCCACATTGATTTCTGTTACCTGGCTGTATATGCCATGTAATTTGATTACCTGAGCCCCAAAGAGGATGTCAAGTACTGTTTCTTAGCCATGGCATCCACTTTCCTGGAATCCTTATCTGGGGGGTGAGATGCCAGGAGAATATTAGCTTTGTCACAGGCTGCAGCTTGCACTACTCCAATATGGCTGCAATGTGCTGAAAGGAATGCCATGCCAGGACCTGATAAGGCATACCACCTGTCCATTCTTTTATCCACAGGAGGAATGGATGTGGGAAATTGCATGATTTTTTGTGTCCATTTCCCCAGGGATTTGTGCAAAGGGATAGACACTCTCTTTGACTCTGAAACATCCATCATTTCCACAAAATCAGGCTCCTCCTGATCCTGATCAGCCTCTTCCATAGGAAGCTGAAGAGTCTCAGCCACCTTCTTGTAAGACAAGAAGTGGGAAGGGGACTCAGAAAGCCTGGGAGGGGAAACATTGGAAGGCCTGTCTGGGGAGATGTTAGGCTCTACTGGCTCATCTAGGCCTTCAAACTCTCCTTCTTCATCATCATCTTCCTCCTCCCAATTGCCCTCATAGTATGCCTCCAGATCAATGTCTGAGGCAACAACTTCTGACCAAACCGATCGCCTTTGAAATGATGTCAGTTCAGTCGGAACCGAGCAAAGCAATTGCACTATTGTAATCGCTTTCGCTATTTCCTTAGCAGTCGGAACATGGGGTTTCGGATCCGAACCGGCTGATTTTCCTTTTCTCTTAGACAGAACCAACTCCGCAGTCTCTTCTCTCCTTTTGCCCAAAGAGGTATTGCCCAGGTCAGTGGGCACCTCTTCAGGTTCGGTCGCAACCGAACCGGGCTGGCCATCCGGGTCAGCGGACTTCTCGGCCTCCCTTTCCTTCAGCCTACTCAGATGTTTTTCAAGAATGGCTTTAGGAAAGTTCTTACAAATTTGGCAGTCTTCCTCGAGGTGGTCAAGCCCCAGACAACACACACATACAAGGTGGGGGATCAGTCTTAGCAAAGGCCTCCCCACACTCGGTACAGTGCTGAAACACAATGGGACCAGTTTTCTTTATGGGTTTCTCAGACATGCCGAATACAAGTCCTTGTCAGCGTTAAGCCAGGCAACTAACACTTATCGGTTCCAACCGTGTCATGGGTCGGTTAAAAAAACACCACAAAAATCCAGATTTTTTTAGGAACCAATAAGTACTGGAAAACCACAATAATGAATACAGAAATACACAAATCACAATAGATTTCAGCACTGAACAGGACCGACCGGAAAAGAACCGAAGACAAAACAATTTCTAACAAATTCAACAAAAATTACCACTACCTGCTACTATCACTCACTGTTACCGAGACAGAGATAAGAATACCGATAAAATAAGAACTGCGATTGAAAGGAAAAAAAAGACCAATTCAAACTATTACCAAACCGAAGCACAGGAGAGATCTCCCGAGTGACTTCACAGTTAGGAGGAGTAAGAAATCTGACGGTTACACTTCAGAGTACTACAGACAGAGGTTTGAAAACCGAGCTCGAGCTCAACATTCTATGCCTTGGCATAGAGTTAACCCTTTACTCACTAGAGCAGTTCAAGTGCTGGGGCTAACTGCACATAGTCAGAATACAGCAAGACTTCATGTTGTTTGAACGCCCTGGAGTAGTAGCCTCTGCCTCTATTCCCTCTACTCTGAGACCTTTGGGAAGTGGAGGCTTATTCTTTTGCTGTATTACTTTGGTAAGTGGTTTTGTATTCTTTCACCTTTTTCATATAAGCCTCAGTTTTGTCCCCAAAATAATGAATTATTCTCACAGGGAAAATCCATAGCTTTATTCTGGGCATCCTGCAAAAGATTAGATGCCCTTAGCCAGGCATGGCGCCCAAGGGAAAGTGCCTAGGCCATGGCTATAGAGGCAGTGTCATTAGTGTCGACTGCCATGTGAAACTGGTATTTCGTGGCTTCTAAGACCAATCTGACAGCTACTGTCAGGTCCAAAGCCACTTTGTCTGGGGCCTGCTGACTGATAGCTAGCACTGAGTTCCAGAGAGCTTTTTGGTACTGAGATGCACAGGCCATGTAAGTAGATAGATGAAGCATCAGAGAGGCTGTTGTATAAGATTTTACCCCTATAAAATCATGCCTTCTAGATTCCTTTTCAGGAGGCTGTGAAGAAAGGGGTGCCTTAGCCTTGTCACAAGCAGCAGCCTGCACTACTCCCTCACGATCAGGGTGGGTATACAGAAACTCTACATTATGCTTTCCCAGTTGATACTTTTCTCAATTTTCTTGTCTACTCCAGAAATGGAAGTGAGATTTTCAAGAACTTTAAAAGTTGCCCTGTGAAGTGATTAATGTATGGGCAAATGCAACTTTTTGGAAGAAGGGAGACCTATCATGTCTGAAAAATCTTCCTCCACCTCCTGGTCAGTGGTCTCTTGACTGGTGAGATCCAGAGTGTCCACCATATGTTGAATGAAGGTAAAGTGAGAGGAAAAATCCTCCTTGTCATTAGAGGGACAGCAAAACTCTTAGTCAGGAAGAACCTCTGGTTCTAAGGGTTCCTCCCCTACATCATCATCATCATCATCATCATCATCATCACCACCACCACCACCACCACACTCATAATAAAAACTCTGGGTATGCCCAGAGTATGATGTGCAAGGGGTAGTAGAGTCAGGAGGGGGCATTCATAGCCTATGCCATTTGGTAGAAGTTCCAAGCCTTAGCCAACTCTTCATCAGAGGGCATAATATTTTGTGTCACTGGTGTCTCCCGTTGCTTTTCAGCAGGAGGAGCAGTGATGTGTTTTTCCTTTTGTTCCTTTTTAGCAGGCACTTCATCAGAAACCTGCTCATTATGTCTCTTTTTGGCTGGGTCAGAAATATTTTTGTCTGTCTTATTCTGTACGGACTCTTTATCAGATCTCCCCTTAGCTTTATGCGAGGAAGACCCCTCCTCAAGATTTTTATTTCAGGGGGAAGCAGACTGAGAAGCCATACTATCCAACCTTTTGGCTCTATTCCAGACTGTTTCAGAACAAGGTTTAGAGCTAAGCTCATAGTTATGGTCTGAATCTCAAAACTTACAATTTACACTATTTTTACAAACAGAAAGGCTGGTTCTTCTTATGGAACTATTTGACATGCAAAATTGTCAGAAGACTTCAAAAAAGTTATCCCCATGGGGAAAAGACTGAAAAGCTGTCGGTTCCCAAGCACTATGGAACCGTGGAAAATTGTTCCACAGAAATGCTAAAAATAAAAGGTTCAATGTAAAATCGTGGTTCAGATAAAAGAAAAGGGAACCGTGAATTAAACTGAGAAATGCAATTAAGTTTAGTGAGAAAAACATTCAAAATTCTCTGCAGAAAAGAGCGGGAACCGTGAAAGGAACCATGAGGAGAGAAATCTGCGGTTCCTGGGAATCGAAGGAACTGCAGTATGAAAAACAGCAACAGTAGGAAAAATTACTTAAAATTCACTAAGGCAGCACAATTAACCCTTGCTGTGACGCCAACGTGTATACACGTCCTAAAACCCTATACATTCTAAATCTTCTGGCAGTCTAAGGGTTAAAAGGTTTACCAACTAAGAGAAAGAAATGAACTTCTTCAAGCAAAGTATGAAGAGAGGGAACTCTGGGGCAGTGTTTTCCAGTCAGTGGAGAAATGAATCAGACTGACCTCCCACTCTAGTTCAGGCATCTCTCTCTTTCTCTTCCTGCTCTCAGATTGGCTGATGCCAAAAATCATTACCATTAACTCCTCCTCTGGGGCAACTGAACCCAGCTGGCATACTGCACCTGTCGGGCATACTGAAGCATTCCTGGGCTGAGAAATGGAGATTTAAAGCTTTTAAAAATTCTCTGCTCTCTGGGCACGCTCACTAAAAATAAACATTTCCGGGTGATGATGTGCTGGATGCCATCACATACTTGTGCTAGCATACTAATACATTCACAGTTGAATACAGAATGTGAAGTACAAAACTAAATTATTCTGAAACATTGCTAGTGTCCACGACCATCTTTAATGACTTGAGTCTGTAATTATAAAATTGATAACAGAAATGGTTTTAAAACAATGTAGAGAAATAAAACAGTAATGATGAGAAATCTAATCCTGTCAGAAATATATTAGTGCTAAAGAACTGTATGATGACATTTTTTGCAGATTAGCAAATACTGTTGCTTTAATGCAGCAAAGAAAAATCTGAATGTCAAGGTTTTAGGCAGCGCCTTCAGAGGCTGAACTGGAACTGGGGCAGATAACACATACTGAAAATAATTATTGGATTTGGACTCTATGGAACAAGCAAGGGAACCAGAAGCTGAAGGCAGCTAAACTAGAGACTGCATGGCAGGGATCAATGGGACTTCATTTATGCTTGTTAGCAGCAATTGGGAGGGGTTAGGATAGAAACATAGAAACACAGACTCTGACGGCAGATAAGGACCACTTGGCCCACCCAGTCTGCCCATTTTCCTACCTACTGGTTAAGCTGCAGATTCTAGTTAACCAACAGCATACTTCCTGCAACCCCCAACTATAATTGCCTTGTGTCTGTCCCATGCATGTTTGAATTCCCCACTGTTTTAGACCAGCGACCTCCTCAGGAAGGCTGTTCCATGTATCCACCACTCTCTCATGAAAAAAATTCTCACATTACCCCTGAGCCGTCCCCCCTCTATATTTAAATTGTGCCCCCTTGTTCTTACACATCTCTTTTTCTGAAAGATGCTACCCTCCTGGACTTTGTTGATTCCCTTGAGGTACTTGAACGTTTCTATCATGTCCCCCGTCCCTCCTTTCATCAAGAGTATACATATTAAGCTCTCTCAGTCTCTCTTCGTATGGCTTCTGCTGCAGACCCTGCACCATTTTAGTTGCCCTCCTCTGGACTGCTTCCATCCTGTCTATGTCCTTGCGTAGATGAGGTCTCCAAAACTGCACGCAGTACTCCAGATGGGGTCTCACCAACTGTCTGTACAGAGAGATAACAACTTCCCTTTTTCTACTTGTGATGCCCCTTCCTATGCATCCAGTATCCCCCTGGTTCTCCTTACAGACTTTTCACACTGCTTACCCACCTTTAGGTCATCTGATATGACTACCCCCAGGTCCCTTTCCATTTTTGTTGTTGTTAGTACCTCCCCTGCTATTGTGTACTCTTCTCCTGGGTTTTTGTTTCCCAGGTGCATTACTTTGCACTTCTTTGTATTGAATCTAAGTTGCCACATGTCTGACCATTCCTCCAACCTTGCCAAGTCCCTTCTCATCCTTTCTACCCCCTTGTGTATCAACTCTGTTACAGATCTTTGTGTCATCTGCAAAGAGGCATACCTTTCCCTCCAGACCCTCTGCAATGTCACCTATAAAGATGTTAAAGAGGACTGGGCCCAGTACTGAGCCCTGAGGTACTCCACTAGTAACACCCCTTTCTTCAGAATGTGTTCCATTCACTATTACCTTCTGTGTCCTGTTGTGCAGCCAGTTTGCTACCCAGGCTACCACCATGGAACCCACTCCCAGGCTGGCTAACTTAATTATTAATCTTTTGTGCAGGACTGTGTCAAATGCCTTGCTAAAGTCTAGGTAGGCCATATCCACAACCCCTCCCTGGTTTATTACTTTGGTCACCCAGTCGAAGAAATCAATTAGATTCGTCTGACATGACCTTCCTGCTGTAAATCCATGCTGCTTTGGGTCCTGTGCCCCGCTGGCCTCTAGGTACTCAACAATTCTTTCTTTCAGAAGTGATTCCATCATTTTCCCTACCACGGAGGTCAAACCTGCAGGTCTGTAGTTTCCTGCTTCTGCCTTGCTCCCACTTTTGTGAAGGGGAATCACATCTGCCCTCCTCCAGTCCTCAGGTACCACCCCATCCTGCCATGATCGGTTAAAAAGCGTGGTCAGTGGTGTCACTAGGTCCTCCCTTAGTTCTTTTAGGATTCTGGGGTGAATCTCGTCAGGCCCCATTGCTTTGTCCACCTTGAGTTTTAGGAGTTCTTTCAGGGCTCTTTCTTCTGTGAATGGACTGGTATCAACCCCCCTACCCAGAGTGCTTCTATTGTCTGGTTTAGGTAACTCCTCCTCATCTTCTTTTGTGAATACTGAGCAAAAGTATTCATTCAGAATCTCTGCCTTTTCACTGTCTCCCTCTGCCCACCTCCCATCTCCTTTATTAATCTTCACTATCTCTCCTTTAACCTTTCTATGCTCCCTAATGTACCTATAAAAGGTTTTATCCCCCTTCTTAACTGAGTTGGCCATTTTTTCTTCAGTTTGGGGCTTTGCTAGTCTGACTGCCTTCCCCACTTCTTTCTGCTTTAATTGATACAGGATTACAGTGGGAAACAGAGTCAAGACGGCAGGTATCAGAGAAGAAGTTTTTATTTGGGAACAGTGACCTAGAGTAATAAGTCCCATATGGGACACGCACTGTCCAGTTCCCAGTCCCCTTGCACTGGTGTAGAGAAGATAGAAAAGGAAAGGGTACCATAGAGGATCCACTCAGCGCCTGGATCTAGGTCCTGGGACAACCTTGGAGGAAAAAAAACAGATGCAGACATTCATATGCTTACCAATGTCACTGATGTATATATAATATATATAACTAGGGGTACTACTATGTAAAAAAAACTACAAAAGGGATGACTTTAAAAAAAATGAAGCAAGAATTGAAGGCATGGAAGTGGGAAGTTGATTTGGATGGGAAAATACTCAGGACATGTGGCGTATCTTCAAAAATAAACCCTAGAAGATAAATTTGTTCCAAATAAGAAATTATAAATAAGAAAGGCAGAAAACCCGCATGGCACACCTCTAAGGTGATGAAATTAATCAATAAGAAAAAAAAAAGGCTTTAAGGACATGAAGCGGCTGGGGACAGTCGAAAGTAAAGGGGATTATAATGAAGTACTAAAATCGCTAAAAAAGACAATACGGTTAGAACGGAATAAAATAGAATTTAGCTTGGCCCATCGAATGGGCCAATAATAAGGGTTTCTTCTCATAAATAGGTTAAAAGGGAATAATAATCAGATAGGTGCACCGAAGGTTAATGGGAAGGAAAGAACTGATCCTAAGGGCATGGCTGAAGTCGTTAATGATTACTTTGTGATGGTCTTCGAAAATAAGACTAGAATAAACCATGCTAAAATTGATAATGTTTGTGAACAACTGGACCTTAAGATCACCTTATGATTACTGCAGAAATTCATTAACAATTTAAAATCACATAAATCAGCGGGCCCCTGACCAGCTCACCCCCAGATTAAAAAAGGAGATGAGTAAGCAGGTAGAACCACCTCTGATTAAGATTCTTAATAGCTCGTTTGAAACAGGACAGATACCCTGGGATTGGAGGCAAGCCTTGGTGATACCCTTTTTTAAAAAGGGGGACAGGATGGAAACATCAAATTATAGACCAGTCAGCCTGAGCGCCATTATTTGTAAGACAGCTGAGAGCTTTTTGAAAACAAAAGTGGAGGAAAATATGTTTATTATTGAGTTAGTGGATAAGAAGCAACATGGGTTTAAAAAGAACAGAGGATGTATAACAAACTGTATTTGTTTCTATGAAAAAATTAAAAAAAAAAAAAATCAGTTGGAGAAAATGTTCCCATGGATGTCATCTTCCTGGACTTCCAAAAGGCCTTTGATAAAGTCCCACATTACACTCTGATTGAAAAAAAAATGACAAACCAAGGGTTAGATAGCAAAATTATAAACTGGACAGATAATTTGTTATGTGACAGATATCAGAGAGTGAGAGTAGTGGAAGAATGTTCTGTACCCATTGAGGCCACTAGTGGAGTGCCGCATGGGTCGATGTTGGGGGCCAGCTTTGTTTTCAATTGTTATTAGTGATTTATAGGTTACTATAAAAAAATGATATAAAATTTGCAGATGATACCAAGTTAGGTGGACCGGTTGGTATTGTAGAACAGCAACAGGATACAACACATGACTTAAAGATAATTGAAGACTGGGCAGTCAGAAACAAAATGTCCTTTAGTGCAAAAATGTGTTGGCATGCACATGGGGAAAAATAACATTTTACAAACGTATGAGTTAAACAGGAAAACACTGAAGAAAGTTTCTAGTGAAAAAGACTACGGAATTATTGTGGACAACAAGCTAAATTTTTATAAACACAGGACTCATACGTTAATTAGAACAAACTTTATGATTAAAAATATTAACCGATGTTTCATCAACAAATCAATGAATTGTAGGCTACCACTGTATAAATGGAATGTCAGACCACACTTAGATTACGGATCTCAGCTCTGGAATCCATACAAGATTGGTGACATTAATAAACTAGAGAAGACACAAAGAAGATATACAAAAGCTATATGTCCTTTGGGCAAGCTTCGCTACAAGGATAGGCTATGTAACACTGGTTTGTTCTCCCTAGAGCAGAGAAGAGCAAGGGGAGATCCACTGATGTTATTTTAAGATAATGACGGTGTTAAATAGGGAAATGAATATTGAGGTGAGTGAGAAGCAGGGAGGACTAAGAGGTCACAAGAAACAAATTAACAACAGCTAGACTGAATAGTGAGTATTACTCTCTTGTGAGTAGAATAGGAAGACTGTGGAATACGCTACCTGTGGATGCTGTGAATAGCAGAAATTTGGACAAGTTTAAAATGAAAATCAATGACTGGTAATGGAAAATAGGGAACGCTGGACCCACTGATGTGGGGAGCAAGTATGATGTCAAAAAAATATAACACTCAAGGTTGAGTGACTGACCACGCACTACAGACATAGGTTTAAAACATGTACTGGAAGACTTGAAGCCCGGTTTGGTGCATACGTATTGTTGGACGTGGGAAAATTACAACCTGCTGAAACAAAATGAAGTACTTTCAAAGATATACTGGTACAACTTTTCCATGCAGAGGGCAATGAAGAGAGTAGTGTCAAGTTCAGCATTATAAATCATGACATCATGTTTAGCCTATCAGGAATGTTTATTTCTAAACATTCCAAGTACTCTTCTAACAAGAGGTTGTCTCATGCAAATGATTCTTAAAAAGCTGCTGACGCTTCAAAGAAAACTTTGAAAAACATAATATTTAGGTACAATTTAGCTAGCATGCTATATGTATTCGATAGATTTCTCCTCCCCATTATTCATTACTATGAAATTTGCATGGAAACATGCTCTATATCCCTTAAGAGTTTATCTGCCTTTTTAGCTTACTCCTACTTCATGTCAGAGTCCTCTGTTGTGACATCACAGTCTGTTGCCATGGGAGCAATTGTGATGTCACAAATATCAATCAATCAAAATCTTTATTTAACCAGGCGATCACCGTTGAGCACAACTCATTTTCGAGGTGGGCCTAGGGAATAAATAAAGCATTATGACCTTAGGTAGGGAGAAAGCAATAGGAACAGATTAACTCTTCAGGAGCAAAGATCCTGTTTTCATGTATATGTCCTCAGTAATAAATAATAGAGAGGAGAAATACAGAACTAATGTGAAATACGAGCTGAACTGTGTCTAAATAAACAGGTTACTCACCTGTAACAGTAGTTCTAGGAGTGGTATATGTTGTTCATCCACACTGTCTGGCATTGCCCCTTTCCCCTTTAAATCTTGCCGGAAGTCTTCAAGCTGGCTCCTCCCACCCACCCGGGTGGTAAATACCTTAGCTCCGCCCCATGACGCCAGATCTAGCCCGCTGGAAGCCAGGTTGTGCGCCTTAAGCCAGGGAGGTCGGGTGGGTGCGTGTGGATGAACATATACCACTCCTAGAACTACTGGTACAGGTGAGTAACCTGTTTTTCTAGGAGCGTGGATATGTTGTTCATCCACACTGTCTGGCAGACTCCTAGCAATTCTCCGGGAGGAGGGAGGCAAGGCGCACACCCCCTACTTAGGAAAAAGAGACTGGAGAACCGAGGCCCCAAAACCAGCATCTCGGCGTGACTCAAGGTCAATGTGGTAATGGGTAATAAAGGTGTTCGCTGACTTCCAGGTAGCAGCCCGACAGATTTCCTGGATAGGGATGTCCCTGGAAGCAGCCACCGAAGCAGCAATATGGCGGGTAGAATGAGCTTTTATCCCTCTGGGAGGCTCCTTGCCCCCCCAATTCATAACACAGACTTATGTATGATGTAATCCATCTTGCAATGGTCCGCTTGGCTGCAGGTCTGCCGGAAGTGGCTCCAGCGTAGGTGACAAACAGTTGGCGAACCTCTCCCCGAATTCCGACATCCTCTCCTTATAGTAGGACAGAGCACGTCTGAGATCCAGAGTATGGAGCCTGTACTGCATCCGAGGTGAAGTTACGGCAGAGTCAACACCTGGTTAAGGTGAAACTCTGACACCACCTTCGGGAGGAATTTCATGGGCGCAGGGACAACTTTGTCCCTGTGGAAAGACCAGATAAGAGGAGTCCACCGAAAGTGCCTGAGGTTGCCCTGTCCTTCTGGCTGACATGATAGCCACCAGGAAGGCAGTCTTCCACGACAGTCGCGAGCTAGCGCTTGTGCATGGGTTCGAATGGCTTGCCCATGAGCTTTGCCAAAACCAGCAAGAGATCCCACGGAGGTGGAGGTTCACGCACCGGAGGGGATATGTGATTCAGGCCTTTGGAAAAACGCCCGATCACTGTCTCCTGTGCCGTCGGCTAACCGGCCCGCGCCCAGTAAGCAGAGATGGCTGCCAGGTGCACCCTAAAGGTTGATGACCGAAGACCCCCTTTGGAGAGGGACCAAAGGAAGTCTAGAATGTTAGCCACAGAGCAGGATAAGGGGTCCAGGCTCTTTCCCTGACACCAAATGGAAAACCTTTTCCATTTGAAGGCATAACATTTCCTGGTCAATTCCTTTTGAGATGCTTCCACCACGGTGTAGACATCCTCGGAAAGACCCAGAGCCTGGCACTCTAGCCGCTCTGGAACCAGGCTGTGAGGTGCAGGGATTGAAGGTCCGAGTGGAAGACCTTCCCCTGGTTCAACGATATCAGGTCCGGGCGTGTATAAAGCCACTCCGGGGCCCTGCAGCTGAGGCTGAGGAGATCTGGATACCAGAACTGGCGTGGCCAATCTGGGGCTACCAGGATCACCTTCGCCTTTTCCCTCCTCACCTTAAGTAACACCTTATGGATCAAGGGAAATGGAGGAAAGGCATAGAGGAGGCCTGGGGTCCATGGCCTCGAGAAGGCATCCCCCTGCAGCAAGCCCTGCTGAGGGGGGCGGGCATGGTACAGCCTCAGCTTGGTGTTCTCCCTAGAGGGAAACAGGTTCACCAACGGTTTGCCCCAACAGGAGAACAGATCGCAAGCTACCTCTGGGTGGAGAGACCACTCGTGGGATGTCTGGCCTATGCAGCTGACAGCATCCGCCAGTTGGTTCGAGACTCCTGCCTCATGGATGGCTGGGAGATCCGCTTCCAGCCGGCTGACGAAGGTCCAGATCTGGAGCGCCCCCTTGCACAGCAGATGGGAGTGCGTGCCGCACTGTTTGTTGAAGTAGTACATGATCGTGGTATGGTCCGTCTGGACTTGAACCATCTGACCCCGGAGCTGAGGGGCGAAAGCTGACAGTGCCAGTCTGACTGCTCTGAGCTCCAACAGGTTGATGTGGCATTGGGACTCCTCCAGGGTCCAGAACCCGTGAGCTCTGCTGTCCCCCATGTGGGCTCCCCAGCCCATGAGAGAGGCATCGGTCGTAGGGACGACCGTCGGCTCGGGGCGGACAAATGGGATTCTTTCCTGAAAGTGACTCGGGACGGTCCACCATTGGAGAATGTCCCACATCCTCTGGGTGACTGTGACCAGCTGGTCGAAGAGACCCTGACGCTGAGACCACTGGGCGGCCAGCAACCACTGAAGAGGGCGCATGTGCAATCTGGCCCAACAGACCACTGAGGTGCACGCCGCCATGTAACCCAGGAGGCGCAAGAAGTCCTGGGCAGGGCACAAGCACCCAACCAGAAATGATTGGGCAAAGGAGGAAAGAACCTCCGCCCTGTCCGCCTGAGCTCTGGCTTGACAAGAGTCAAGCTCTGCCCCAATGACGCCTATCACCTGAGCAGGCACAAGTTCTGATTTGGCCTCGTTGATTAGGAGGCCCAGGTGGGAGCAGGTTCGGAGGGTCAGGTCCCTGGACCTCTCCATCTCCTGTAGGGAGGAACCCGCCAGGAGCCAGTCCTCTAGATAGGGGTAAATGCAAACCTCTTGACGCCGTAGATGGGCTGCCACCACTGCGATGCATTTGGTGAAGACCCTTGGGGCCGATGACAGGCCGAACAGCATGGCTCTGAACTTCGTATAGGGTCCTTCAACCCTGAAGCGGAGGAACCGCTGGTGGGACGGATGGATTGGGACATGGTAGAATGCGTCCTGAAGATCCAGTGTACAGAACCACATGTTTCGCTCCAAGGATGGTATGATCTGGTTCAGAGCTACCATCCGGAAGATGCAAGACCTGAGATACCGATTCAGGTCGTGGAGATCTAGAATGGGGCGCCAACCACCCGTCCGATTGGGCACCAGGAAATACCTGGAAATGAAGCCTGGGTCTGAAGGAGGATCCAGCACTGGAGCTACCGCCTCCTTGAGGAGGAGCTAAGCAATGTCATCCCGAAGGGCCGACTGAGTGCCAACTGAGATCCTTTCCTCCCGTGGGGCACGGGCCCAGCTGGGGGGTACTGCTCGAACTCTAGAGGCAGTCCCTGCCCGACCACTTCCAGAACCCACCTGTCTGAAGTGATACCGGACCAGGAGGAAAGAAAGTGGCAGAGCCAGCCCCGCACGGGAGGATCCAGAACTGGCATGGCGGGTGCAGGGGAGGCCACCCCCGACCCATCACTGTGCAGGCTTGGATGAGGAAGAGGCACCTGGACCAGCACCTCGGCCTCCTCTGCGGGGCTGTTGGGTACCTTGCTTGGGCCTAGGGCACCAAGCTTGAGCCTGCTGCTGTTGCTGACCTCCTTGGAAGGAGGGCTGTCTGACCGCATGGGAAGAATGCCGGAAGGACTTCTTCTTGCACATCTGCTGGTTCTTGCCCAAAGAACCTTTAGCGGAGGTGGCAAAGGTGGCATTAGACTGCTCAATGCACTGTAGATGATCTGTCACTCCCGGACTGAAGAGGTCGGTGCCAAGGAAGGGCACGTCGGCTAACTTGTGCTGAGTATCCGTGGGAAAGGAGGATAACCTCAGCCAAGCCCTCTGGCGAGTGGCTACCACGGCAGCCGGTGAACAGGCACAGGAATCACCAATGTCCAGAGCCGTCTGGAGCTG
The DNA here is from genome assembly GCA_016271365.2 of Neoceratodus forsteri. Classification (NCBI taxonomy): domain Eukaryota; kingdom Metazoa; phylum Chordata; order Ceratodontiformes; family Ceratodontidae; genus Neoceratodus; species Neoceratodus forsteri. The sequence goes on from CM057456.1 coordinate 1,068,302,091, forward strand.
TTGTTTAGCAACATCACGGCCCTGGTCCTGAACCTGCTTGACTGTGGTCTGCATGTCTGCTGGGAGATGAGGGAGGACTATCAAGCGACCCCAAAAGGGCGTGAGAGAAGTGTGCCATGATCACTGCTGAGCTAGCCTGACGAAGGCCTAGGGATGATGCCGCATAAACCTTCCAGGCCGAGTGGTCCATATTTTTGGACTCCTTGTCCGGAGGGTGGTCAGTATCCACAGGGCTGCCCGTTCACCTAAACACTGAGGCATTTACAAGGCTTTCTGCCAAGGGATGCTCAGTGAAGCCCGTCAAGGACCCCATGGGCACCGCATACTTGCGGGCCATGCAGGCAGAGGGAGTCGGGCAAGAGGCTGGACGCTGCCAAAATTCCAGTGCCGGGCCAACTATGGCTTCGGCCACTGGGAAGGCCTCCGTCGGGGTATCCCCTCTTGAGAATATCCGTGAGAGGATATTCCGCCTTCTTCTGAATGGGCTGCAAGGCATACCCGTGGACTCCGAAATGAGTCGAAGGATGCCCTGGAAGGAAGAAGGCCCTTCCTCCATGCCTGTCACCGACAGCTCATCATGTGAGTGAAGGCCGGTAGTATCTGAATCCGAGGAGTCCGGATACAAGGGTCTCCCACCCAAGTCCCCCTCAATGCGCCTAGGGCAATCAGGAGTGACCGTAACAGACAACCTATGGGGCAGGCCCGTAGCTGGTCGGTCCTCCTTAGAGGAAGCCCCTTCCTGAGGCTGTTTTGGTGGTGGTTCCACCAAAATTGGTGGGGAGCTCGTAACTGGCAGAGCGAAATGCTCCCGATCCCACGGATGGAGGGCCGGAGTCCTCAGAACCGAGGAGTTGGTGTCAGCCGAAGAGGCAGGGGCCAAGTAATGGCCAGTACCGCCGGAGCAGCTGGCTTTTGACCCGTTAAAAGAAGTTGCTGCCACATGAGGTCTTCATAACGTCGACGGAGCTTCTGTATAAGTCTCTCCTCGTCCGAGAAGGATGAGGAACGGTGGCGGCGCCTCTTCTGGGAGTGTTTGTGACCCTTTCTCAGTTTACCGACCGACGGTGTCCTACTCCTCGATAAAGACCCACGGCGTCGGCTCTGTCAGTCGGGAGAAGCCGGATTTGGTGAGAACCGGGCTTCCGGCTCTTGTCCCTCGATCGGGATGCCCGAAGGACAGGTCTCCTCGTCGGGGAAGGAGAGAATGGGAGTCCTCCAGGAGTCATCGACAGGCGTCGGCGACAGCGGCTCAATCGGGTTGAGAGAAATCTCGGCGGTTCTGCGTATCCCGACCGGTGCCCTGGCCTGACAGGAGGTCCAAAAGCGGCGAGGAAGCGATCTCGACCGTGGTCGAGATCCTTACTCCTGAGTCGGACCGCTTTGGGTCCCGAAGCATCTTCTTGGGTAGAAGAAGATGGTTTGAGATCCTTATCCTTGGATCGGGAGGACTGCAAGCCCGAAGGCGCCTCACCCTTAGTAGGGAGAGACTGGCACAACTCCTGGAAGGATCCCGTGAAGGTGGAGCCCAAGTGGAGCGGCACGAAGAAGCTTCGGTTGGCCGAAGCTTGGACAGCTTCCTCTTCGGAGGCCGCCATCTGCTCAAGCTGCTCGGCGGATCCCGCAGCCGTGGAAACCACCCACCTGGCCTCCTTCGATTTCACCGGTGGATTGCGAAGCTCCAGTCTCCCCAACTTAAGGCACGCCTTGCGGTCCTCCAGAACGGTGGGATGAAAGGCCAAACAGATGGTGCAAGCTGAAGTATCATGCACGGCGCCAAGGCAGTAGACGCACGGGAGGTGAGGGTCGGTGCGAGACATTTTTTGTCCACAAGGACACCGGCAAAACCCGGGGGACGACTTGTCCTCCATATCCGGAGCGTTCGGATCTGAATCGCAAACTCTTACGAGTTTTAAGGCGAGTAAGTGCGGCGAAAACTGTCAGTTTGACTCCAAGGCCTTATGGTACTGCAAAGTAGTACGAGGGAACCTGTATCTTCCAGCAGAAAGGAAGATCTGGCGTCATGGGGCGCAGCCGAGGTATTTACCACCCGGGTGGGTGGGAGAAGCCAGCTTGAAGACTTCCGGCAAGATTTAAAAGGGAAAGGGACAATGCCAGACAGTGTGGATGAACAACATATCCACGCTCCTAGAAATTATGTTTTGTTAAAGCTGTCCTAATGGTGTCAGCTGCTCTTTAAAAGTTCTAAGTTCAGGTGGCATTAGTCCAGTTCACACAAAGGTGTTTCTCTTATTTTCTACAAAATAAACCATTTTGAATGTAACTTTAAATTCTATTGTGCAGCCAAAGAACTGGACAATGCACTCTTATAACCATAAGAGGCACAGCAACTCTACATATAAACATACAGAGAGAGTGATCAGCTGGTCATAGAAACATAGAATTTGACAGCAGATAAGGACCGCTTGGCCCACCTAGTCTGCCCATTTTCCTACCTAATAGACAAGCTGCAGATCCTAGTTAACCAACAGCTTACTTCCTCCTACTCCCAACTAGGACTGCCATATGTCTGTCACATGCATTCTTGAATTCCCCCACTGTTCTTGACTCCAAGACCTCCTCAGGGAGGCTGTTCCATGCATCCACAACCCTCTCTGTGAAAAACTACTTCCTCACATTACCTCTGAGCCATCCCCCCTCTATCTTCAAATTGTGCCACCTTGTTCTTGCACATCTCTTTTTCTGAAAGATGCTACCCCCTTGGACTTTGTTGATTCCCTCGAGGTACTTTAAAGTTTCTATCATGTCCCCTCTCTCCCTTCTTTCCTCAAGGGTATACATATTAAGCTCCTTTAGCATTTCTTCGTATGTCTTCTGGTGCAGACCCTGCATGATTTTGGTTGCCCTCCTCTGGACAGACTCCACTCTGTCTATGTCTTTGAGGAGCTGGGGTCTCCAGAACTGCACACAGTACTCCAGATGGGGTCTCACCAACTGTCTGTACAGAGGGATAACAACTTCCTGTTTTCTACTATTGATGCCTCTTCCTATGCATCCCAGTATCCCCCCAGCCTTCCCACATTGCTTGCCCACCTTTAGGTCATCTTATATAATTACCCCAAGTCACTTTCCATTTTTACTGTTGTCAGTATCTCACCCCCCATTGTGTACTCTTCCCTTGGGTTTTTGTTTCCCATGTGCATTACCTTGCACTTCTTTGCATTGAATCTGAGCTGCCATACATTTGACCATTCCTCCAACCTTGCCAAGTCCCTTCTCATCCTTTCCACTCCATCTTGTGTATCAACCCTGTTGCAGATCTTTGTGTCGTCTGCAAAGAGACATACTTTTCCTTCCAGTTCCTCTGCAGTGTCACTTATAAAGATACTAAAAAGGACTGGTCCTAGTACTGAACCTTGCGGTACCCTGCTAGTAACCCTCCTTTCTTCACCGTGTACTCCATTTACCACTACCCTTTGCGTCCTGTTGTCTAGCCAATTTTTTATCCAGGCTACCACTTTTGGACCCACTCCCAGGCTGGCTAACTTGTGTATTAATCTTTTGGGTGGGACTGTATCAAATGCCTTGCTAAAATCTAGGTAGGCCATGTCGACAGCCCCTCCCTGGTCTACTACTTTGGTCACCCAGTCAAAGAAATCTATTAGATTCGTCTGACACGACCTTCCCATTGTGAATCCGTGCTGCCTTGGATCCTGTGCCCCACTGGCCTCTAGGTACTCAACAATTCTTTCCTTCAGAAGTGATTCCATCATTTTTCCTACCACTGAGGTCAAACTAACTGGTATGTAGTTTCCTGCCTCTGTCCTGCTCCCACTTTTGTGAAGAGGAATCACATCTGCCCTCCTCCAGTCCTCTGGTACCACCCCATCCTCCCATGATTTGTTAAAGAGAGTAGTCAGCGGTGTCACTAGTTCTACCCTTAGTTCTTTTAGAATTCTTAGGTGAGTCCCATCAGGCCCCATTGTTTTGTCCACCTTGAATTTTATTAGTTCTTTCAGAACCCTTTCTTCTGTAAATGGACTGGTATCGACCCCCATCTTCAGAGTGCTTCTCTTGTTTGGTTTAGGTACCTCCCTCTCCTTTTCCTTTGTGAATACTGAGCAGAAATATTTGTTCAGTATCCCTGCTTTTTCACTGTCACCCTCTACCCACATTCTCTCCCCTTTATTAAGCCTCAGTATCCCTCCTTTGGTCTTTCTTCACTCCCTAATGTACCTATAAAAGGTCTTATCCCCCTTCTTAACAGAGTTGGCTATCCTTTCCTCGGTTTGGGCCTTTGCTATTCTGACTGCCTTCCCAGCCTCATTCTGCTTTAACTGATAAAGTTCTCTGTCCTGCTCCTTCTATGTTTCCTTATATTTCCTGAATGCTATCCTTTTCTCCTTTACCTTCCCTGCCACCTCTTTTGAGAACCACAGCGTTTTTTTTCCTTCATTGTGCTTTGCTGATTTGCTTCATCCAAAGGCTTGTTGCCTCCGTGATGGCTGTTTTAATTACTCCCCATTGTTCCTCCACCCCTCCTTCTTGCCGGTTTGCTAGTGCTTTTATGAGACACTCTCTCATTTTCCCAAAGTCAGCCCTCCTAAAGTCCAATACTCTTGCTTTTGTATGGCTTGATTGTATGGCTGTGTTTATCGTGAACCACACTGTTTGGTGGTCGCTTGTTCCCAGATGACTACCCACTTCTAAATCTGAGATTCTTTCTCCGTCCCCATTTGAGAGTCAGAGGGAACAAGGTGCAAAGCACATTTGAAATTACAGGCATTTTAAGGGTTTACGCATGCATGAACACTACTGCTCAAGTTTGGGGCATTAGAATATTTCCATGTTGTTAGAACGCACCATCATAAAAAAAATGAAATAAATAAAAAACCCAGCCCTGTAATGATGTGTACTGTAGCAGAACCATACATCACATCATTAGTGTAACTTAAGAAATGTGGGAGGTATATGCAAATCACCACAAAATATGCCCTTTGGGGTAACCCTTGCCTCAGTACTTGCGCACTAAGGTTCTTTGTCTTTTAGTTTTTTTGTTTTTATTGGGCTCACCTCAACCCCACCCAGATAGACCAACTTAGGGTAGCTGGTTCATTCCACTGGGGTGTCATACAGACGAGGCACATGGATGAGTCCTGGTAAGACTAAACATGTATCTGTGTCTTCTGTTGGCACCCTTTGCAGACCGTGTGAGAGGCCTTTCGGCACCATGCATTTCTGCTTAAAGTTGAACCAGCATAATATCTTGTGGTGATTTGCATATACAGCCCATGATGCTTTGCATTATGGGGGTATGTGTGATTTTGTATTTCTTTGAAATTTGGCTTCCCGGCCAATGCCCTTTGGAGTAACTCTTGCCTTAGTGCTTGCGCACTAAGATTCTTTGCCTATTAGTGTAACTTAATAAACTTGGCTTGCTGAGTATAAAACAATCATAAGTTCATGGGTAAAAAGAAAAATACGTGTGCAGAAGTATAAAAAAGCAGATTTCAGCAATTATCTAATAACATAATGTCAATGTTACGCAAATGGTACAATTAAAGCTTTGCATATATAAAACCACAAATACATACCGAAGGGTTCTATAAACTGGTATAGCTTTTCTCCTATTTCTATAGCTTCAGTGTACTGACGCAGATGATAAAGAATTACAGCTTGATTGTAGTAAAGTGAGCTGTTCTCAACATCATCCAACCCATCCATTTCTTCACTTGTAGAATGAATCTTGAAAATCAAAATACATATCAACACAGCAGCCTTCGAAGCCAAGTCATCTGCTGGTACTTCTCCATAATGCTAGACAGTGATATTAAAACTAACGCCGGCCTAAACTGCTAGTGTACTAGCTTCACAAATCTGGATGATGGTTACTAGCCAAGAGTACTTGGTAGCCCACTTTAACTATTCACCACTTCTTAAAATGAAAAGTAATACTTCACATTCACTTTCAAAATGTTGCCTGAATGCCCACGAAGAGCTAAAAAAAAAAAAAAAAGATACACGCACTCTATCTCTGTATGCTGTGCAGAAGGAAAACATTACCAGTGTACAGGTAGCCACAAGGCCACTCACAGGGGCAGTATACACTTACACAAATGGGAAACGTGCAATAAACAATGAAAAGCAGATTAAGCATTTCATACTTTCCTCATACCGCATCATATATGCAGATAACTATTTCCATGTCCCTTTTAGGTGTTTGATGACTGCTTTGCTGGCAGCAGGAAAATGACTGATAATTACTTCCAATAGCTTCGTATGAAGTTCAACCCATCCACTGCCTGACTGGACACAAAATGGCCAGCCAGCATAGAATGAGTTAAGTATTACTTTTCATTTTTCTATGTTCTTAAACTTACTGAATGTATTCTGCATATTTACAAAAGCAACTTCAGTGCACAAAAGAAAAATATACATTTCATGTTTACACTAAAGATCACCAATAAAAAATTGCAACTGTAAGATGCATGTTATTTATTTAGTTATTTATTTAAAGAGTTGGCCAGGAAAGGCAACATGAGTTGCACAGCTGATTTCCAGTTCCATTCTGGGGAAGGGAACAATGGTACAATTCAGATAAACATGGCATTACAGAAAACATAACAATAGTAGTAATAAAAACAAGACAAACAAACAAAAAAAAAAGACAGATTTTAGGCACCACTTTGCCAACACCATATCTGAGCCACGAAGTTCTGATCAATCAACGAATGGTGGCAGCAACCCTTCCAACAAGCCTGCTGAGGGTCTGGGAGGAGAAACTCCCAGAAGTCAGGCTGTGATCCTCAGATTATCACTTGTGTTTGTATTTACTTGTTTTACCAGGACAAGTTTCACTGAAAAGTTCTCATTTGCAATGAAGTCCTGCTTAGGACAGGCAGCAGTACATAGAAACAAAAGTATTACATTAACAGGTTATAGAAAATCAGGAGCAACAACTATGTGCAATACACAAAGATCCCCAAACTTAATGTCTGTAAGGGTACTGGTAGCCCTTATGACCCATAGATAATATCCCCCATTTCAAAGTGACATTGATGTCTTAGCCCCATTATCTTATCCAGATTATTTTGAAGCGATCTTTGTTTTTACTATAAAGTTTTCAGTCAACGAATTCCAAAGTCCTATGATTCTTTATATGAAGAAATATTTCCTTTTTTGTCTGATTTGAAACGTGAACCCTTCAACTGCTTATCGTGACCCCTAGGATTATGAGCTGTATAATTTATTGCTATTTCTATACATTAAGCAGAGATTCATACCGTATAATATATAGAGAATAATGTATGGGGTGGTGTGCATTACAGGACTTTAATGCACACCCAAGGTGTCGGGTGCTACATAAATCCTGACAGCGAAGTTCAAGGGGCTTATAAAACCATCCCACACAGCAGGTGTGCATTAAATTCAAGTAATCAACACCATATTTTATTTTTTATAATTATTGGCCATCAATCCCCCCCCCTTTTGAAAATGTGTGCTTGTTTGTTTCTGCCATCCCCCACCCAAAAAAAAAAAAAAAATTACTTTAAAACAATATTGAATTTTTGTTAAGACACATTTAAAATAAGACTGAACTTACTTTAGTTTCTTATAGGTTGCAAACATACTGGAACATCCCAGTAACAGGCTAAAGAAATAATTTAATTCGTCACAGGAATGCTAAACCTAGGCTAATAATTAAAACTTTTTGTTTTGGCATGCCCCCCACCACAGTTCCACACCTTTAACTGCCTTGAGAGGTCTTAAAGTCCCATGCCAAGAGAAGAGAAATGCATTTCCACAGACCCGCAATCGCGATCTGTCCTGAGTTGCTTTTTTTTAAACATTCCGAAAATGGCGATTTCAGGAAGCAGAAGCTGTGGCATGAAGGAGGCAGCACAAGTATTCCTTTTCTTTAAATGTTCTGCTCCTACCAGATATAAATGATGTTTAAGCCGACCCCCTGTTTAAAAAGTAATCATTATTAGTGGCAGTTCATAGAAAAGCAGGAAAGAATCGGACAGCAGTGTCTCATGCCTGTTCTGACAATTACCGTGCACACGAAAGCCGAAATAACCAGCTGGTTATTACGGCAAATAATAATTGGCCATCTCCACTGAAAAAACTGATGGCCAGTTATTATTATACATTAACAGAATGTCTCCCCATGTGCTTCTGTCCTCACGACTGTAAATTCAGATGTCTACTCTATCCTTGTTCGACATGTCCTTCAGCCCCCATACTGTCGTAGTGAATCTGTACTGGACCTTTTCAACCTTTGCTGTGTCACCTTTTTTGTATGGTGACCAAAACTGGGATCCATAATCTAAATGAGGGCTGATACACATCCAATATATACCACCCCATATTTTAGGATTCCTAGATTTGACTTCTGCATTTTGGATCAGATCATTTGCTTTCATCGTGACAGTACTACAATGTGGCTTGGAAAAGGTTACATTTAACATCGGGGGACAATGCATGTTAGGAGCACATGGACAGCATGGGTTAAATGCAGGGTTCAGCACTGTACCTGTTTTAAAAACAGACATAATATTGTGCTGCCTTTCAACATATATAGGCGTTTTCTGAGTGTATAATCCTTTTTGATTTTTGCTTTTGCAGTATGACAGGGTTGATTTACCAACATGTTGAGCTTTCTCTGATTTATCTTTGTTCTAGGTTTGTACTTTATCAAGGTTTTATATGTATATTTTGCATTTTATTCTTTGAAGTTTCAAAAACAAAGAGGCTGTGGACAAATATTTATTGTTGTGTGGATGTAATAGTACTGTATATGCACTTTATGTTATGTGATATATCTTTAAGAAATCATCACATATAAGCTGAAATTGTGTAGTGTTGCTCACGCATTGACAAAGCCTCAGCGGACGTGAAATTTACATCTGCATGCGGTATAGGGGTGCTTGCTGCACATTTTATCTTGTAAAAAAAATCTTTTATCGTGACCTAACTTAAAGGTTTTCTATCACTTTTTTACTGTGCTGCCAGGCTCCACTGCTTCTACATCTAATATCATACAGATGGAGGTGATGCACGGAGGACAGGGACCCAGGTGGGCCGGGTCTGGCAATGGGCGTGGTGGCCAGGGTGCACCACCACCTACCATCACCCTGCAGCTTTTTTTCCTTGTTCTGGTGGTCTGCCCCTAAGCCCTTCCCTAGGCAAGCCGAACGTGCAATGAAATCCAGTGGAGGAGGCACGTTTGCTCCAGAGTGCGTTCCTGCCTACATCTGCCATGCTCCGCCTCCCCACTTGCTAGCAGGCTGCAGCTCAGTACCCCCATCTGCCAGCGGTAGGCACCAGAATGCCGAGCCCTGCAACCTCTCCCCCCAGGAGAAGGGAAACTGTCAGCGGATGCTCCAGCCTTCTCTTCCCCTGCTGACCCCCAGTGACCCGTGCTCGTTCCTGAACATAAGTGGCTGGTGTGGCATCCAGCGCCTCAACCCTCAGCACCACCGGGTCAGCCTGCAACCATGAAATTAACCCTATTGTGGTCGCTACCCCCTATAGATGGATGTAGAGTACAATTATTAACAGTTATCCATTGCAACAAGAAAACCAGGTCCAATATGTTATTCCCCCAAGGTTGGTTCAAATACATACTGTGATATATTATTTGCCCTTGTAGTTTCCTGGAGCATCTTTTCACTACATCCCTTGGTGTGTTCTGGGTAATTCCAATTTATTTCAGGAAAATTAAAATCCCTTGAAAGGATAATGTCTCCCAGGTCTGTAGCCTTATTAATCTCATCATATATGAGCTGGTTATTGCTATGAGCCCCATAATTAGTGATGTTGTATTACTAGTTTTCATTTTGTTCCAGACTGATTCAATATTTGAGCCATTTGTTTTAATGTTGTCAGACAGATCATTTGAAATTATTTCTCCATTTACAAATAAACATATTCCCCCTCCATTTTTATGTCGTCGGTCCCTTCTGTAATGCGTGCGCCCTTCTAATGTGCTCTAAATGTTCACTAAAAATACCACCAACAGCTTAATATGGTTCATTTCAGTTGGTCACAATCTGTCTCCTCCCCCCCCCCGAAAGAAGGACTTCTAGTCTCAGCAGGCCTACCAGGTCAACAAAATTCAATAAATAAATAAATAAGGAATCCTATATTCCAGGTGTCATTTTCCTTCCACCATGTCTCAGTCAATCCAATCACTTGAAGGCGTTTATTTTCTTGAAGTGATTCACATTCATTTTTAATCCTTCTGCATTATTGAATATTCCTTTAATATCACCCCTAGTTTTATATTGTTTATTTTAATGGGTATATTGTTATTGCTTTTAGTTTTACTTGGACTTATCCTTGGTCCTTCCCATGAATGTTTCCCCACTGTCCCCTTGTCAATCAGTTTAAGGTTTCAATAACATGATTTTAAATTTTTGAGCCCGGTTGTTCTGTCCCTTAAAGCTCAAGCGTAAGCCATTTCTATCAAAGAGGTCTCTTCTGCACCATATTCAGAGCTGGCCAACACCACACAGCCAGCTCTGAGCTATATCCAGGCAGCACATTCCCACTTAGCACGTCAACTGTCTAAATATGGGGCCATGCCAGAACAGTACAAAACGACTATGCGCTACATTGACAAGGCCCAAGGCTGAATCTGGCCCACTGTAGATAATGCTGCCCAAAATGGGATATTGCTACAGCTCCTGTGCACTATATTCAGCCCTAGCAAGCAAATGGGACCACTGGACATGCGAGGCACTACAAGGCCATTTGCATGCCCATGTTTTAAACATATACTTACATCCTTGGCAGTGTACTGGACTGCCCCAAAAAAAAAATTGCTTCTGTATTACACTATTTATAGATCCCTGGTAGTCTAGTAGACCCCCCAATCACACCTATATTGCAGTTTTAATAGCCCCCGTCAAGTGGAACCCTCATTTCCCACTCACTAGGATTCCCCACCTCGTATCCCCGTTAGCCAGGTCACTGGTTCACCAGCTCAAGACGGGCGAGCAGCACAGCCCTCTGCTTAACTTCTCATCCAGCCGTCTCACACTCAATGAGTGCAATCATGAGTACTCAGCTGTTTCTGCAGTACTCGCAACCGTGCCCATATAATGTTAGATGGCAGCTGGTCAAGGAGGTGAGTGGAAGGCTGTGCCAGTCAACTGTCTGGTGCTCACAAACCAGTGACTGGGGTGAGGGGAGGGATCATCAGTGGGTGGGTTGCACTCGGATGGGAGGGTCCACTAGACTATCAGCGATCTATAAATACAGATTACTCACCTGTAACAGGAGTTCTAGGAATGGTATATGTTGTTCATCCACACTGTCTGGCAGGTTCCTTGCCACTTTAAATCTTGCCAGAAGGTCTTCAAGCTGGCTCCTCCCACCCACCCAGGTGGTAAAACCTCGGCTCCGCCCCATGATGCCAGATCTAGCCTGCTGGAAGCCAGGGTTGTCTGAAGCTGAAGGTCAGGATGAACAACATATACCACTCCTAGAACTCCTGTTACAGGTGAGTAACCTGTATTTCTAGGGGCATGGATATGTTGTTCATCCACACGGTCTGGAAGACTCCTAACAGTTCTCTGGGAGGAGGGAGGCAAGGTGCACACCCCCTACTTAGGGAATAAAGACTGGAGAACCGAGGCCCCAAAACCAGCATCCTGGCATGACTCAAGGTCGATGTGGTAGTGGGTGATTTCCTGGATAGGAACACCCCTGAAAGCAGCTACCGATGCAGCGGTATGGCAGGTAGAATGAGCTCTTATCCCTCTGGGAGGCTCCATGCCTGCCAACCTATAGCAGAGATCTATGCAGGAGGTGACCCACCTGCGTATCGTCCACTTGGCTGCAGGTCTGCCAGGTGCGGCTTCAGCGTAGGTGACAAACAGCTGGCGAACCTTTCCCGGAACTTCAGCCATCCGCTCCTTATAATAAGCGACCGCTCTTCTAGGGTCCAAAGTACGGAGCCTATATTCGGCCTCCGAGGTGTGATTGGGGTAGAACACCGGCAGAGTCAACACCTGGTTAAGGTGAAACTCCAACACCACCTTCGGAAGGAATTTCAGGTGGGGGCGCAGGACAACCTTGTCCCTGTGGAAGACCAGATAAGGAGACTCGATGGAAAGCGCCTGGAGCTCTCCCATCCTTCTGGCTGATGTGATAGCCACCAAGAAGGCGGTCTTCCACGACAGGTGGGAGATATCGCACCTGTGCATTGGTTCGAATGGCCTGCCCATAAGCTTAGCCAATACCAGCAGTAGATCCTACGGAGGTGGAGGTTCTCGCACCGGAGGGGATATGTGATCAAGGCCTCTGAAAAAGCGCCCGACCACCTTCTCCTGCACCACTGACTGCTTCCCGGCCCACGCCCAGTAAGCAGAGATGGCTGCCAGGTGCACCATAAGGGTCGTTGACCGAAGCCCTTGCTGAGAAAGGGACCACAGGAAGCCCAGAATGCTTGCCAAGGAACAGGAGGAAGGGTCCCGGTCCTTGCCCTGACACCAAATGGAAAACCTCTTCCATTTGAAGGCATAGCACTTTCTGGTTGACTCCTTACGGGATGCCTCAACGACACTGAGGACCTCTTCGGAAATACCCAAGGCCTGGAACTCTAGCCGCTCAGGAACCAGGCCGTCAAGTGCAGGGATTGAAGGTCCGGATGGAATACCTTCCCCTGATTAACAGAGATCAGGTCCGGGCGGGCTGGAAGCCGCCTCAGGAGCCTGGAGCTGAGACTGAGGAGATCTGGATACCAGAACTGATGGGGCCAGTATGGGGCTACCAGAAGAAAAAATTACTCACCTCAGTAATGTTGTTTCTTCTAATGGAGTCTTGCTATATTATGACATATGCAGTGATTCCCAACCTTCAATCTGCTCCGGAGGTGAAAGAGTTAACTTTCCATGCCAGGCATGGAACGTTGAGCTCGAGCTCGGTTGAAACTCTGTCTGTTGTTCTTCAAACTCAAACCGTCAGATCTTTACGAGCTAAACTCACTGAGGTCCTGTGTGGAAGCTGTAAACCTACACTAGCCAACTGGCTACTAAACATAAGAACCCATTTTTTGGTCCCAAAACAAAGACTCAAGTCAGGAGACCCAAAAATGAAAAACACAACACCAAGTCATCCCAAAAAAGAGGGGTGAAACAACAAAGTGGGCATCTACTAAGTGCCAACACTGCACTGCCCACCCACATCCCAAAACAGAGGTTCTGAGAGGGGTAGGGGGTTATAAATATAAGACTCCATTAGAAGAAACAACATTACTAAGGTGAGTAATTTTTTCTTCAAACAACATGAAGTCTTGCTATTATGACATATGCAGATTACACAGCAGTACCTCCATGGAGGAGGGACAGAACCTACTTAGGAAATAGGCTCTGAAGCACAGCTCTGCCAAACAGAGCATCACTCCTAGCCTGGATGTCCAGGGAGTAATGCTTGGTAAAAGTGTGAACTGTTTTCCAGGTAGCTGCTTGACATATCTCTAGAATAGGGATGTCCCTGGCAGCAGCCAGGGAAACAGCTGTACCTCTGGTAGAGTGAGCTCTCAGGCCTGAGGGAGGAACCTTACCCAGCTTTACATAACAGAATTGGATACAAGAGACAATCCACCTGGCAATGGATCTTTTAGTGGCAGGTTTCCCTTTACCCACCTCACCATAAGTGAGGAACAGTTGGAGGGTGTCAAACCTGTGACCCTTGGTACACTCTATGTAGTAACTAAGGGCCTTTTTCACATCTAAACTGTGCAGCCTCCTCTCGCCAGAGGAGGAATGGTCAGTGAAGTACACTGGAAGAGATATAGATTGATTAAGGTGGAAATCCGAAAAACAGGTTTGGAAGGAAAAAGAGCAGGAGATAAGGGCATCGGTGTGGCCCCCTGCGCCAAAGCCATGTGAGGAGGGGGGGGAGACACCTAAGCACGGAGTCGACGGCACCGAAGGAGGTACCACGCGACCAGGAAAGTCCAACTGCCCTACCTAGTCGCCAGAGAGCCCGAAGGCCCACGAACCACCGAGCCAGGCAGCCGAACCAACCTCCAAGCCCATTGCTCCAAAAGAGCGGCCCACTGATGAAACTGCTCATCTGAAGACCTACCTGTGGGCGGGGTAGGACTCTGATGTCGAAGACTTCGGTTACCAGAAGCCGCTGTTGGCAACTCCGGAGGAGGAGACCGGTAACTAGCCTCGATAACCGAGCGTCTACGCACAGACGTATCAGAGGCGACCTCGGTGATGCCTTCTCTTTTTGGACCTGTGGGCGAAGAAGGCTTCGAGGCGAGCGGTGCCGAGAATGCACTGCTTGGCTTTATAAGCTCCGCTGGGACCGCCCAACCCCCGGCATTGGACTGACTGTTGTCAGACCCTCCTTCCGGAGAAGGCGGCGGACCGGACCCAGCCCGACTGGCTGAACAGCTTTCATACGAAGTCTCCCTACCGTCACCTGACCTGCTCATGGTCGACTCCGTCAATGTAGGCTGAGACTTCATTGTTTTTATTTAAAAATAAGAATAACTTAAGCGATACTGTATCGAGATAATACTACAAAATAATAAAAACTGAAAACTATGCTGCTAGTTTGAAGTTTGACTCCCGACAAGCGACGGCGTCGTCACTGAAGGCACTCGCGGTCGGGGAAAAAGGAACTGAGGCGGTTAGAGTCGACGAGATAGTCATTGTCAGCCGAGCCAGGCTCATGGACCGTTCCTCACGGTGCCATCTCTGGCGTCGACTCCCCAGCAAAAAGTTTGCTCCCGATGGGTCCTAGTGCCTCCGGCGCAGATCCCAATAGTGTGAATGAGTGGTGGAGACTTATGTCCAGGAAGATCTTCCTGTTAGTTCTGAGGACCATCTTATCTCTATGAAAGGAGATAAAATCAGGCTCCACTGACAAGGCTTGTAATTCACTTATGCGTCTGGCAGAAGTGATGGCTACCAGAAACACAGTTTTCCAAGTCAACTACTTAAGCTCTACTGAAGGCAAAGGCTCAAAGGGGGGTTGCATAAGCTGAGCAATGCAACCATTAAGATCCCAGGCAGGGGCAGGGTCCCTGAATGGAGGGTTGGTGTGAAGCAATCCCTTGAAAAACTTGGAGAATACAGGATGAGCTGAAAGAGAAGAGGGCTTACCTGCTGATAAAAAAGCAGACACAGCTGCCAGATGCACTTTTAGGGCAGCTGGTCTCAGCCTCAAGGTATTTAAGTGGACCACATAATCCAGGACCGTGGGCAAGTCAGCAGATTCTGGGGAAATGTTTTCCAGAGCACCATATGGAAAACCTCTTCCATTTGGAATTAAAAGTAGCCCTTGTGGAAGGTTTCCTAGAAGCCTTCAGGATGTTCATCACACCTTGGGAGAGGTGTAGATTAGCAAACTCTAACCTTCAAGAGCCAGGCCTTGAGATTGAGAGATTTGAGGTTTGGGTACCAAACTCTCCCCTGAGCACAGGTTAACAAGTTGTGATTCCTGGGAAGACACAGGGGAAGATGGACTGCTAAAGACAGTAGGAGTGGATACCAGGGTTGTATGGCCCAATCTGGAGCAATCAGAATCATCTTGCAAGGTTGAGATCTGATTTGACTAGCACTTGAACGGGGGGGAAGCAGAGAAACTTCCTTCCCAAATGAGAACCAAGGCATCCAGAGGACTGAGCCCAACACTGGGGCTTGCAGCAAAAGGGAAGTTGGTGACTGTCTGGGGCTGCAAAAGATCTATCTGCGGGGTGCCCCATCTGGCAAATATCACCTCCAAGACCAAGGGGTCCAGTGACCATTCGTGATGGCCCTGGGAAATCCTGCTGAGAGCATCTGCCAGGACATTGTCCTTGCCTGGGAGGTGAACTGCCGTAGGAGGTGTTCAGAGAGTAAGCCAGAGACCACAACTTCATAGCTTCAGTGCACAAGGCCGTAGACTGAGTGCCCCCTTGCTTGTTGATGTACCACATTGTGGTGGTGTTCGCTGTCCTGACCTGTACAACTTTGTCCTGAACAGACCTGGAAAAAACTTGAAGTGCTAGAAAAACTGCTCTGAATTCCAACAGATTGATGTGGAGCAGAGATTCCTGAGGGGACCACAATCCCTGGGTAGTGAGGTCGTCCATGTGAGCTCCCACCCCAAGAGGGATGCATCTGTAGTAAGGATTAAGGAGGAGACTGGAGGACAACGGAACCCCTTGTCTCAGATTGCTCTGATCCTGCCACCACTGAAGGGCCTGGATCAGGGTTCGAGTCACTGGGATCAACTTGGTTAGAGGGTCGTTCCTTTGAGACCAAAAAGCCCTCAAATGGAACTGGATGTCCCTCATCTGAAATCTTGCTCCCTGCACTACTGCTGTAGAAGCAGCCATGTGCCCCAGGAGATGTAGAAAATGCCTTGCTGGTCGAGAGACCTGCAGGGTGAATGAGGAGACCAGCGAGACCAGGGTCGTTGCCCTGTCTAAAGGGAGGAAGGCTCAGGCTTTCTCTGTGTTCAGCTCTGCGCCTATGAAGGTGAGAAGCTGGACAGGCTCTAGAACTGACTTTGAAAGATTCAGAAGGAAACCTAGAGAGGTGAGCAGTTGCCGAGTTATCTGTAGATGTAACTTGACTTGGTCTGGAGACTGGCCTACTATGAGCCAGTCATCCAGGTAAGGGAAGATGGCAATTTTTTGCCTTCTTAGGTGGGCAACTGCTACTGCCAGGCATTTTGTGAATACCCTTGGAGCAGAGGTGAGGCCAAAGGGCATTGCTCTGAATTGGTAATGGCCTGAGGGCAGCTCGAACCTGAGGTACTTTCGATGGGAGCTTTTGATGAGGATATGGAAGTAGGCATCCTTGAGGTCCAGGGACGCTAGCCAGTCCCCTAGCCTTAGAGAGGGGAGAATAATTCCCAGAGTCACCATTTTGAATTTTGGTTTTAAAAGGTGCTTGTTTAAATATCTGAGATCCAGGATGGGCCGCCATTCTCCTGTCTTTTTTGAGGTAAGGAAGTACCTGGAGTACAAGCCTTTGCCCTGGTGTAGGGGTGGAACCCTTTCCACAGCTCTGAGAGCCAGGAGGGAAGATACCTCTGCCTCTAAGGCAACAGCCTCTGGTGGGTTTGCAGGTGGAAAGGATCTGGTTCTCATCTTTGGAAATTTTTTGAAGCTGAGAACCAGTCCCTGGCTTACTACTTCCAGGACCCACTTGTCTGATGTCAGAGACTTCCAGTCCTGGACAAAATAAGCCAGCCTGCCCCTCACAGGTAGCTGAGAATCGCCCTGGCAACCCCATCAGGGTGCTTGTTTGGCAGGGCTTTGGGCTGAGGGTGGAAGCAGGTCTGCTTGTACCCGCCTGCCTCTCCTCTAAAGAACCGCCTCTGGGCATAGGCAGAAGAGGAGGCCTGGGCTTGGTAAAGGCCTATGAAAGGCCTGCCCTGCCCTGGAAAGCTGCCTTTGAGGAGTGGCCTGCCTTCTTGGCCTGTGCACTCCTATAGGTGGTCCTATACTCATCCATTTTCATGTAATTCTCTGTCTGCTCCCAAACAGAGAATCACCCACAACAGGAAAATCCATGGCCTTAGTCTGGGTATCCCAGACAGGCTAGTACATCTGAGCCAAGCCATTCTGCAGGCGCACAGATGTAGCCATGACTCTTGATGACACATCATTAGAGTCCACTGCAGCATGGAATTGCACCTTGGATGCCTCAATACCATCAGCAGCCACCTGCTCCAGCTCCTTGGCAAGCTGGCTAGGGACCTGTTTTGCTAGAGCCATAACAGTATCCCATCTGGATTTCTGGTATCTAGCAACATAAGCCATATAATTTGCCTGTCTGAGTCCCAAGGATGCTGCCATGTACTGTTTCTTTGCCATGGCATCAATCCTCCTGGAGTCCTTATCAGGGGGGGTGTGAGCCAAGGAATATTAGCCTTGTCAAAGGCTGCAGCCTGCACTACCCCAGCATGGCTGCATTGTTGTGTGAGGAACTCCGTATCAGAGCCTGACAATGCGTACCTTTTGTCCATTCTCTTATCAACAGGAGGTATAGTGTGAGGAGCTTTTAAAAGTCTGTTTCCCAAAAGATTTATGCAAGGGAATAGACAGTCTTCTAGACTCTGGGATATCCATCATTTCCACACAGTCAGGCTCCTCTTGATCACCCACAGCTTGCTCCATAGGAAGCTGGAGGGTTTCAGACACTTTTATAAAACATAAAATGAGAAGGGACTCAGAAAGCCTAGGAGGAGACACTCCTGAAGGTCTGTCTGGGGAGATGTCCGGGTCAATGAGCACATCCAGACTTTCAAATCCACATTCACTCTCCTCATACTCCTCTTCCCCCTCCTCCGGTTCATAATAATCCTCTAAATCATACTCTTGAACCGGCCGAACCGGGCGCTTACCAGATGGTGCTGGTTCGGTCGGAACCGGGGAAAGCGACTGGACAATTTTTATCACTTTGGCCATTTCTTCAGCGGTTGGAGAGGAAAGTTTTGGCTCCACACCAGCTGATTTTCTTGTCCTTTTGCTGGACCCGGCCCCTGAGTCGGATCTCCTTTTGCCCAAGGAAGTCTCGCCCTGGTCAGAGGGCACTCCCTCCAGTTCGGCTGAACTGAACCAGGCTGGCCATCCGTTCAGCGGACTTTTTTGCCTCCTTTCCTGAGCCTACCAACTCTCTTTCCAGGGTAGCTGCAGGAAACTTTACAAATCTGGCAGTCTGCATTGAGGTGGTCAAACCCCAGACACAACACAGGTGGTGTGGGATCAGCCTTGCAAAGACTTCCCACACACTGCAGTGTTGAAACCCAGTGGGCCCGGGTTTTCTTTTTTCTCTGACATAGTGTCAGCCTAACCAAACTTACCCGCTTATGGCAATCCACCAGGTAAGACCCACTTATCGGTTCCCAACCGTGTCAGGTCATGGAAAACGTAATAAAATCCGTTTTTAGAACCGATAAGAACCGGTAACCACACTATAAAAGACAGATTAAGATAATTTAAACAACTTGATCGGTTCAAACCGAACCGATAAACTGCTTACAAGTTCCACACAGATAGAAATTAATGTAAAACCTATCTAGTGCTCACAATACCACAGACAGAGTCTGAACCGACTGTTATGTGTTTAAATTCGGCTAAAACCGAGAAAAACAATACTTTAAATCGACAAAATGAACCGAGCAGAAGGAGAAATCTCCGGAGTGACTGTTCAGTGAGGCGGAGTAAAGAATCTGACAGTTTGAGTTTGAAGAACAACAGACAGAGTTTCAACCGAGGTAGAGCTCAGCATTCCATGCCTGGCATGGAAAGTTAACTCTTTCACCTCCGGAGCAGTTCGAAGGTTGGGACTCACTGCATATGTCATAATATAGCAAGACTTCATGTTGTTTGAATCACCTGCGCCTTGTCCCTCCTCGCCTTGAGAAGCACCTTGTGGATCAAGGGAAATGGGGAAGGCGCAGAAGAGGCCCGGGGTCCATGGCCTCAGAAGGCATCCCTGAAGCGAGCTCTGCTGAGGGGGGCGGGCATGGAACAGTCTCAGCTTCGCATCCTCCCTTGAGGCAAACAGGTCCGCCTGAGGCGTGCCCCAGAGGGAGAAGAGATCTTGTACTACCTCTGGCAGGAGAGACCACTCATGAGACGCAGCCCCTATCCGGCTTAGGATATCGGCCAGGGTGTTGGAGGCTCCTGCACATGAATGGCGAGGAGATCCGCCTCCAGGCTGTGCATGAGTGACCAAATGTGGAGAGCTTCCCTGCACAGAGGCATGGAGCACATCCCGCCCTGGCGGTTTAGATAGTACATGGTCGTGGTATTGTCCGTCTGGACCTGAACCACTTGACCCCATAGAAATGGAGCAAAGGTGGTGAGGGCTAGACGAACCGCTCAAAGCTCCAGCAGGTTGATGTGGCATCGGGACTTCTGGGGACCAGAGGCCGTGGGCTCTGTGCTCCCCCAGATGGACACCCCAACCCGTCAGAGAGGCATCGGTCGACAGAGAGACCATCAGCTCGGGGCGGACAAACAGGATGCCCTCCTGCAGATGTGCCGGAACGGTCCACCACTGGAATGCGTTCCACATCCCCTGGGTCACTGTCACTAGCTGATCCAATGGATCGAAGCGCTGTGACCACTGGCTGGCCAGTCCCCATTGAAGGGGATGCATGTACCAGCGGGCCCAACGGACCGCGCTGTTGCAGGCCGCCATGAGGCCCAGGAGGCACAGGAAGTCCTGGCAAGGGCGCGATTGCTCAACCAGAAATGATTGGGCAAAGGAGGAAAGAACCTCGGCCCTGTCCGCCGGGAGCCGCGCTCTGGCTCGAAGACAGTCGAGCTCTGCCCCGATGAAATGTATCACCTGCTTTGGCACAAGTTCCGACTTGGTCTCGTTGATGAGGAGGCCAATCTGAGAGCAAACCTGGAGGGCCAGATCTCTGGACCGCTCCACCTCCGCTCTGAAGGGGGCTGCAATCAGCCAGTCTTCTAGGTAGGGGTACACCCGGACCCTTCGGCGCCGCAGGAATGCTGTCACTGCCATGCATTTGGTGAAGACCCTGGGAGCTAGGAGAGGTCAAGAGCATGGCCGGAATTGAGGGATCCCTCCGCTCTGAAGCGGAGGAATCTCTGATGAGACGGACGGATTGGGACATGAAAGAACGAGTCCTGGAGGTCCAGGGAACAGAACCACATGCCTCGTTCCAAGGATGGTATTATCTGAGCCAAAGTGACCATTCTGAAGGTCAGAGACCTTAGGAACCTGTTCAGGTCCTGCAGGTCGAGAATGGGGCGCCAGCCCCCCTGTCCGTTTTGGGACCAGGAAATACCTGGACACAAACCCCGGGTCTGGAGAAGGATCCGCCACCTTCCTGATAACCTCTTTCTCGAGTAGCAGGGCAATATCGACTTGGCGGGCCGACAGCGAGGCTGCGGACCCCGTAGCCCCCCGAGGGGCGATGGCTCGAAAGGGTGGGGTCTGCTCGAACTCCAGAGGCAGGCCCTTTCCTACCACCTCCAACACCCAGTGGTCCGTGGTGATAGCGGACTAGGCGGAAAGGAAGTGGTAGACGTCCCCACCAGGGGAACCCGGGGGGGGGGAGTGACGAGGCTGGGGTGACACCGCCAACCAGTCACTGGGTAGGCTTGGAGGAGGGACCGCCGAGGACCTGCTGGGCTTTACCTCTCTGCTTCCTGTTGGAGGAAGCAGCGGGCTTGGGTTTGGGATGCCAAGCGCGAGCCTGCTGGCCCTGATGCTGGTGCTGTTGGGCCGGACATGCCGCAGGTGCAGAAGGATGAAAGGGCTTGTGCTACTGCTGACGGCGGCCTTTGTCCTTCCGGCGGAGGTGACCAAGTCCAGGGTGGCATTGGACTTTTCAATCCGCTGGAGGTGACCTTCCACTCCAGGGCCGAAGAGGTCGGTCCCCAAGAAGGGGACATCTGCCAACTTGTGCTGGGTATCTGCCGTAAAGGTGGGCATCCTCAGCCATGCTCTGTGGCGCATGGCCACTGCGGCCGCAACCGATCTGGCACAGGAGTCCCCTATGTCCAGAGCTGTTTGGAGCTGCTGCTTCGCCACCGCCCTACCCTGGTCCCGGACCTGCCAGACCATGGTCTGGAGGTCGGCCGGGAGATGAGGGATCACCTCATCCAGGGAGCCCATGAGGGCATGGGAGAAGTGTGCCATCAGCACGGCCAAGCTGGCCTGGCGGAGGCCAAAGAAGGATGCAGCGTACACCTTGCACACGGCATATTCCAGCTTTTTGGATTCCTTGTCGGGGAGGGGGGGACTTATCCACGTCCCTAGCGTTCCCGGAATGCCAGAAAACGCTGTCGGTGACCAACCCCTCGGCAGAGGGGTGTGCCGAAAACCCGGGCAAAGAACCAGTAGGGACTGCATACTTCCTGGCCATCCTGGCCGAGGGCGCAGGACAGGAAGCAGGCCACTGCCAAAGCTCCAAGGCTGGGCCGACAATGGCCTCAGCCACAGGAAAGGCCTCCGTGGGTAAATCCGCTCGGTCCAGTATCTCTGTCAGGGGATACTTGGCCCGTTTGGAAATGGGCTCGAGCTGCATCCCGGTGGACTGCAAGATGAGCAGAAGCAGACCCATAAAGGGCGACGGGCTTTCGTCCAGTGACTGGCCCCCGGAGGACTCCAAGTCAACCTGCCTGGAGAACAGGGAGGAATCGTCGTCGGACTCCGAAGAGTCCACAAAGAGCTGCCTAGGGCCTGAGCCACCCTCCACCTGCTGAGGACGGTCGGGAGTGAGGGTGACCGACAACCTGTGGGGCAGGCCTTGAGCCGACCGAGAGTCCTTGGTCAGTGCCCCCGATTTCGGTTGTGGAGGTGGAGGTTCCACCACAATTGGTGGGACAGCAGGTTTCAGCCGAACAACCAGCCCAGGCTTGGGTATCTCGACTGCAGCGAGAGACTGTTTCGGTCATTCGGGTGACAGCCACTTGATGGCTGGGGAAGGCGTCGGTGTCGACTTAGTCCTGACAAAAGTAACTGCTGCCATAAGCCCTCGTAGCATCGACGCGATTCTGGCGCCAAGCCTCCTCATCTGTGGAGGAAGACGAGGAGGAGCAGCGTCGCCGCTTACCTCGGTGCCAAGACCGAGACCGCCAATGTCGGCGAGATTGGCTGGACTGAGAAGAGGTCCAAGACCGAGACCCTCGGTGTGTCCGAGGGCGGGCCTGGGAAGGAGAGGGGGACACCCGCTCTTCCCTTGGCTCGGACGCCTTAACTGGGGATTGCTGCACCGATGGCGAAGGCAAATCCTCGGTTTCCACCAGGGGAACCGGTGAAGAAGGGTTGTCGGCTTCACCAGTCGACAAACTGTCCGACGGGTCGAGAAAAATCTCGACCGCGTCGACGGCTGTCTCGGCCGGCTGACCTGACGGGGATGCCGTGAAGCCAGCAGCCTTAGCCGCAACTCGACTGAAGTCGACGGTCGGCTGTCCGGGCAAGGGGACCTCTCCCGCTCCCACGAATGTTGACGATGGGACATACCCTTGGGATCCTTCTTTTTGGCCTGAGAGGAATGTCTCGATGGCCCCTCTCCCTTTGTGGAAAGGGAATGGCAAAGCTCCATGAACGAAGCAGAATACGAGGTACCCAAAGAGAGCGGGATAAATGCCGCGACCGAGAAGGAGGAAGATGTGGCCTGGGCCGCCTCCTCCTCGAGGGCGATCATCTGCTCGAGCTGCTCAGTCGCGTCAGCCGCTGCGGTAACCGACCAACGGGCCTCTTTAGACTTTACCGCCAGGTAGCGCTCGGGCACCTAAGCTTCAACCGGGCAGCGGTCCTCCAAGACGTTGGTCGAGAACGAACAGCAAGACTCACAGGCCTGCGGGTCGTGTTCTAGGCCGAGGCAGTAGACACACGTGGAGTGCGGATCCGTCCTGGACATCTTCTGCCCACAAGGGCACTGCCGAAAACCGGGAGTCGATTTGTCCATCGCAGCTGCGAGGGAAAAGGAACACCTAAGTCTTGAGAACTTTAAAACGAGTTTCGGACGAACCGAAGAGTTAGGATCCAGTCTAATACGCAGAGCGTTAAGGAGGGAACCTGAGCTTCCAAGTGGTAAGGAAGATCTGGCGTCATGGGATGAGCCGAGAGTTTTACCACCCAGGTGGGTGGGAGGAGCCAGCTTGAAGACCTTCCGGCAAGATTTAAAGCAGCAAGGAACCTGCCAGACAGGGTGGATGAACAACATATCCATGTCCCTAGAAACAGAGCAAAACGGGGGCTATCCAGAGAGGGGCATCCACTAGAGTACCAGGGATCTATAAATAGTGCAATACAGGGGTGAGTGATGGAGTCCACTAGACTAGCAGGGATCTATAACTAGTGTAATACAGTGGCTATCAGAGGAGGGAGTTTACTACACTACCAGGGATCTATAAACAGTGTAATACAGGGGTGAGCGAGTGGTGGGGTAACTAGACTAGCTGGGCTCTATACATGCAGTAATAGAAGGGCGACTGGGGAGTGGGGGATCCACTAGAGGTCAAGCACATAACTTTTGTTCCACAACACAGCTGATAGGGGGCACAGCCACAGCACCTGGTTAACGGCAGGGCTTAGAAGATCATAAACAGCACTGCACTGCCAGTTGTTTAGCATCGTCAAAACCTATGAATATACCACTCTGTCCATTATGCATGAAGGATCCCTCGTTTACTTAAGTGCAGCGGTATACTTTGCATGATCACACTGCTAGGTTAGTGCGGTGTTCCAGGGGCCTCTCAATATGACCCTGCCCAGATTGCCTGCACGATTCACGGTTAGAGTGGCACTAACCTGGTTAGTGCACTCCTAACCTTTTGAATATGGGGGCAATGAACACAGAATAAATACAAAGCATGAATGAAATCATGGAATGCAAAAAAAAAAAAAATGGTACTATCGACAAGTACATTTATCTATACAGTGACTTGACTGTTATATGCTATCACCACTCCATGGAAATGCAGGACAGGTTACTGGCCATTTATCCACTGGGCTTTCTAAACACGACTTGTATGTCCAAAAATAAAAAAAAAATGGTTTTAATAGCAATTCTAATATCATTTGCTGCAAAATTCTTGCCACAAAAGGCTACACCTGTGCTTCTGTAATTTAAAAGCAGATCTATCCTGTCACAGGAACGTCATACTACTTTAGAGTAACTGCTATGCAAATAGATATGCATAACAAATTCTTTATTGAACATTACAGCAGTGATGTTCAATTTTTATTTGTGGCTTCATATTTCTATATACACTATACAGATAGATATATATGTAAGCATTAACCCACAATGGGACGCACATTTCTAAAAGATTAAAGCACACCACAGGTGAATTGGAAGGTAAGTGGCCAATGGCAGTGTGTCTTTCAACACACCCGGGAAGTGCCAAATTCTCACCTAACTAATGCTGTTTTTTAAGGGATCCATCAGTAATATTCACAAACAGCAGTCAGTCCACTGGACAGAGCTGACCTGGAGATAAAACTTACGCTAATTATGGAATTTAGAACTAGAATTAAGTTCAAACTCTGCACTGTGGTCAGTCACGCTTCCCCTAACTGCCTTTCTTCAGACTGGCTTCTAAAGCTATGGGGATCTGTGACCACTAAAACTAGCTAAATGGCTACCAACACGTTTTGAAAGGTTTCGGTGAAAGTTTGAAAATAGTTCACAAAAGCAGACTTGATTACATCACTTATTCAGAATCGTAACACACTGTAGTAAGTAAAGCTCACGCAGATAAAAAGAAACTGTTTCTTGTCTGAACCTATTTCCAGGTTCTGGAAAGGGAGGCAAAGTAAGAGACTATGAATATTACCGATGGATCCCTTAAGAAGAAACATCACTATGGTAATTTTTTTGTTTTCTAACCCCAAGAATCCATTAGTATATATTCACAAACAGCAGACTCCATGAGTACCTTGAGAGGCTGCGTCCAGAATCTATTTAGGGAAAAGGTTCTTCAAGACAACAGTGTCAAGCTGTCATCTCTCCCAGACTGTGTGCCCAGACAGTTATGTCTTGTGAAGGTGTGCATTGTTTTCAAAGTAGATGCTTTACAAATGCCTTGAAAGAGGATACCCCTTACTGCTGCCACAGAGACAGAGGTGCCCCTTGTAGAATTCACCCTCAGACCTCTTGTAAGCAAATTTGCCAGCTTTCTCCTAGGAGTTAAATGCAGAAGACCATCCAGTGTGAAACAGTTCTCCTAGCTGCTGGTTTGCCTTTCCCCACTTCACCGTAAGGGATAAAAGCCAAGTGCGGTTGGACTGGACATCTTTTGTGTGGGCGTCTGGGCAGAGGAGATTTTGTTCACCTGTACTGGACTGCTCAGTAAAAAGCACAGGAATGGCAACTGATTGGTACAGGTTGAATTTTGATATCACCTTAGGAAGGAACTACCTTATCCCTATAAAAGATTATGTAGTTTGGAACTATCAAGCAATGCAACAGTTTCTGGCACACACAAACCTGTAAAGAGGGACGCAGACTTCAAAAGAAGTTCAAATTCCATTTTATTTACCATATGAAAAAGCAAATGGACTAGCAGACTGATGCCCGACATGTTTTGGACTAGGTGTCCTTTTTCAAAGGCTAAAAAACTTCAGAAACACCACACAGATTTAAACAAACAGGGATACACCACCTGAATGAAACAACCAATAAAATGTTTTAGGCTTTGTTTCCCATAGGATCTATAAAATCAATTCCTTTTTGAATTGTATTTACAGCATTTTAGATGCTGTTTTAAGCACATCATCACTTACTTTGTATGTAGGTATCTTTTTAGGGTGTTTTTTTGCCAATATGGATGAAATAACAAGTGTTTTTGGCTTCCTAAATAAATTCCGGTGCAACACATTGTGTCACTAAGGCAATTAATTGATGCAGAGAGAAGCCTAGTTGATACTGCTTTGTAATAACACATCAATTTTGGGGAAGGAATTTTATTGGTTGTTTCATTCACATGGTGTACCCATTTGCTTAAATCTGTGTGGTGTTTCTGAAGTTTTTTAGCCTTTGAAAAAGGACACCTAGTCCGAAACATGTCAGGCGCCAGTCTGCTAGTCCGTTTGTTTTTTCATATGGTAAATGAAATGGAATTTTAACTTCTTTTGAAGTCTGCGTCCCTCTTAACAGGTTTGAGAGTGCCAGAACCTGTTGCACTGCTTGCTTGGTAAGGTTTCTTGAGCACCACGTCCCGGTGCGCACTTCTGAGGTTGCTTGTTCTAGTTTGGATCCATGCAGAAGGCATGGAGGTTGCTTACACCCCTCGCAGATGACACAGCCACTAGAAATACTGCTTTCCAGGTGACATTTATTGTCAGAAGTAGTCAAAGGCTCAAAGGGCGCTTCCATCAGCTTGGGCAATGCACACAGTTAGGTTCCAGAGAGGGACACGATCCATACAGGAGGATACAAATGGTTGCGTCATTTAAAGAACCTTTGGAAAATGGGTTATGATGATGTCAGGGATTTTTCATTACCAGCTGATATGTAAGCTGAAACTGCCACCAAATGCACCTTCAGAATAGAGGGCCTCACGCCTAGGGGCTACAAGTGCAGAAGGTAATCCCAGACTGAGGGCAGGCCTACCTGCATAAGTAGTAACTTTCTGGGAGTACAACAGAAAAAAAAAACTTTCATTTTGAAACAAATGTTTTTCTTTTTGCTGGTTTTCTAGAAACCTGTAATACTCTGATTATTTCCTCTGACAAATTTAGACTAAAAGACTATCTCCTCAAGAAGCATGTCCTCGCGCATAGGGTTTTGGGGTCTGGGAATGCTATACTGCCCTGAGACAGTGCCAGAAAGTTGTGCCTCAGTGGCAGACTGACTGGAGACTTGCTGGGTAGGGCCAGGGACATACAGTACCAGGTCTGCCTGGCCCACCGTGGTGCTATCAGAATCATTGTTGCTGACTCCCTCCTGAGCTTTGTGAGCATTATCTGCAGGAGTGGGAATGGAGAGAAGGCATACAGGAGCTTCACTGTCCAGTCCAGGACCAGGGCATCCTCCGGGACTGTCCCCATTGCTGGGGCCTGCAACAAAAATGTGGAAACTGACTGTTCACCATGGAAGCAAATAGATCTATTTCTGGTGTACACCATTGTCTAAACACTGATGCCAGCACCTGCCAGTTCAGAGTCCACTCATGGTTTCTCTGGCTGATTCTGCTTAGTGAGTCTGTCAGAACATTGTCCCTTTCTGGCAAGTGTACTGCGGATAGCTCTGCATCTAGTGAATATACTAGGTTCCAGATTGTCTTGGCTTCTATGCACAGCCTTAAGGATCTTGTTCCTCCCTGCTTGTTTATATAATACACTATCATGGTGTTTTCTGTTCCTATTTGGACAGACTGACCTTGTATCTGGGAGGAAAATGTCTTGATTGCTAGGAACACTTCCCTGAGCTCCTGGAGGCCGATATGTTCCTGAGTCAGCTGTGTCCTCTAGCTGCCACTCACAGGAAGATCCCATCTGTTGTCGCACTGCTCGGCCACCTTTAGGTCATCAGATACGATTATCCCCAGGTCTCCTTCCTGCCTCGTACTTGTCAGTACCACTCCTTCTAGTTTATATCTGCCCTTGGAGTTTTGTGCCCCGAGTGCATTATTCTTCCCTTTTTCACACTGAAACCCAGCTGCCATACCCTTGACCACTCCATTTTAATTTACATTGCTAAAAATGCTTATAAGTGAATATGCAAATACAACAAAATATAAATGTATCAAGACATTTAGATAATGGATGTAACCAATTAAATTTAACTGGTACTGTGCGCCTTTAAGGTGCAGCATATTTCAGGGTGAGGGACCTGTGAGCCGCTACAACCCCATGACAAAAGCCTGTTTGGCTGAAGCACTGAGGAATACAGGTCCTCTAGTCATGTCCATGGATTGTTAATTTGCCACAGTAAAATGCCATTTTAGCATTACCGTTAGCTATGGTTCCTGAGTGCAGACTTGTTCATTTTTCTTGCTGTGTTTTTCCTGAGAATAGCCAGTCATTCAGGTAGGGAAAAATCACCACCCCTTGCCTTCTTAGGTAGGTAGCCACCACATCTAGGCACTTTGTAAAAATCTTTGGTGCTAAGGTGAGGCCGAAGGGAAAGGCTGTGAACAGATACTGGCAGTTCACTAGCCCGAATCTGAGGTACTTTCTGTGGGTGGGTCTGGCTGGGATGTGGAAGTAGGTACCTTTCAGATCCAGTGACCCCAGCCAGTCTCCCAACTGCAGAAACGGTATCACTGAGCCCAGTGCAACTTATTTTGAATCTTTCCATTTTTATGCATTTGTTCAGCTATCTCACGTCCAAAATGGGTCACCACTGCCCATTTTTCTTGTGGGTTAGGAAATACCTTGAGAAGACACTGTTGCCCAATTGTGTGGCAAGGACTTTCTCCACTGTTCTTGCCTGTCGTAGCTTCTTTACCTCCAGCTCCTTTGTTTTTTGTTTCCGTTGGAATGTGAGGTGGGAACAGTTTTGGTTTCTGTAGTCTGGGGAATATTTTTAACTACAGGGACAAACCTTAGCTCGCTACTTCCAGGATCTACTTGTCTGTGGTGATTTTTCACCATTCCTAGAATTAGTAAGACAACCCCCCTCCCCACTGGCAATGACTGGACAACCTGAGCAAAACTGTAAGGGGTTTTTACTGTGGCTTAGGGGTTGGTGTTGCAGCTGTCCACCTAGTGCCCTTTTTACCCAGTCCCCTACAGAAACCCCTTTGGGATGGATACTCATAAGGGGTGTAGGACCCTATGTAGTAACTCCATCCTCTTCCTCCCCTTCCATAAGACCTGTAGGAAGTGGAGGCCTTTTCATTTAGTATTTTTCCTGCAGCTGGTTTTGTACTCCTCCACCTTATTCATATCTGCCTCTGTCTCATCACCAAAGAATTTCCTTCAATGGAGAAAGCCACAGCTTTAGTTTGTGTGTCCTGGGATAGGAGGATAGCCCTAAACCAGCCAAACCTTTATAAGGCAATACATGAAAGAAGAGGAAGAATCAGTACTTGTGTAGCTCTTTTCATACACAATGTATCCTAAAACGCTTTACAAGCAATGCTAGACTGGTAGTGAAGTGACAGTGTGTAGTGGCGGCCATATCACACATCAATACCCACACACAGCCCGGACAATTATATTAACCGGTTTTACGGGAAGGGGAATATTGGCCAAGGCACCGGGAATGTCCCCTATTCTTTGCAAAGAATGTCTTGGGTTCTTTTACTTCCACCTGGACACCCACCAGGAAAGCACCAGGATAGGTAGAAGGGACCTCGGTTTAATGTCTCACCTGAAGGACGGCACACCCCAACAGTACAGCACCCCCCAATACTGCACTCAGGTGCCAGTGTTTTTAGATACAAATCCAATCCCAGTGTGGAACAAGAACCCACAACCTTCTGGTCCAGAGGCAGATGTGCTACCAACTGAGCCACACTGACACTGAACCTGAAGCAGTGTCTACAGCCATGTGGAAAGTGATACTTGCTGGCATCCACTGCCACTCTAGCTGTGTCCGCCGAGTCCTGTGCCAGACAACCACCTGCTTCTTCACTCAGTGCCAGTATGGAGTTCCAAACTGCATTCTGGTACTGAGCTATATATGCCAGGTAAGCTGCTTGCCTGAAGAGCAAGGAAGCTGATGTATACACTTTCTTGGCCATGGTATCCAGCTTTCTGGAATCCTTCTCAGGACACTAAGCACAGAAAGACACAATGGCCTTCTCCCATGCAGCAACATGAACCACTCCCCTCATGAGTAGGGTGGGAATACAGGTACTCAGTCCCCCTGTCTGTCCACCTGATACTTTTTTCAATGTTCTTGTTGATGGCAGCAGCTAAGGTAGGTGTTGACATGATTTCAGTAGTGGCTATCTTAAGGGATTTATGAATGGGAAGCAGCAACCCCCTAGTGAGGGTCAGACCCATCATATCCATCAACTCGGCCTCATTGTTGATAGAAACATAGAATTTGACGGCAGATAAGGACCGCTTGGCCCACCCAGTCTGCCCATTTCCCTACCTACTGGATAAGCTGCAGATCCTAGTTAACCAGCAGCCTACTTCTTCCTACCCCCACCCCCTAGAATGGCCTTATGACTGTCCCATGCATGCTTGAATTCCACCACTGTTTTTGACTCCACAATCTCCTCCGGAAGGCTGTTCCATGCATCCACAACCTCTCTGTGAAAAAATACTTCTAAATTACCTCTGAGCTGCCCTCCAATCTTCAAATTGTGCCCTCTTGTTCTTGCACACCTTTTTTGAAAGATGCTACCTCTTGGACTTTGTTGATTCCCTTGAGGTACTTGAACGCTTCTATCATGTCCCCTCTCCTCCTTTCCTCGAGGCTATACATATTAAGCTCCTTCGCTCTCTTCATATGTCTTCCGGTGCAGATCCTGCACCATTTTAGTTGTCCTCCTCTGGACAGCTTCCATCCTGTCTATGTCTTTGCTGAGATTGGGTCTCCAGAACTGCACACAGTACTCAGATGGGGTCTCACCAGCTGTCTGTACAGAGGATAATAACTTCCTGTTTTCTACTGGTGATGCCTCCCTATGCATCCCAGTATCCCCCAGCCCTCCTTGCTGCCCTCTCACATTGCTTGCCCACCTTTAGGTCATCTGATATGACTACCCCAGGTCCCTATCCATTTTGTTGTTGTTAGTATCTCACCCCCATTGTGTACTCTTCCCTGGGTTTTGTTTCCCCGTGCATTACCTTGCACTTCTTAGCATTGAATCTAAGCTGCCATACATTTGACCATTCTCTAACCATGCCAAGTCCTTCTCATCCTTTCCACCCCACCCTGTGCATCAACTCTGTTGCAGATCTTTGTGTCATCTGCAAAGAGACATACTTTTCCTTCCAGTCCCTTTGCAATGTCGCTTATAAAGACACTGAAGAGGACCTGTCCTAATACTGAACACTGCGGTACCCCATTAGTAACCCTCCTTTCTTCTGAGTGGACTCCATTTACTATTACTCTCTGTGTCCTATTCTCCAGCCGATTCTGTACTCCAGGCTGTCATCTTGGGACCCACTCCCAGGCTGGCTAACTTGTATATTAATCTTTGTGTGGACTGTGTCAAATGCCTTACTAAAGTCTAGGTAGGCTATGTCCACAGCTCCTCCCTGATCTACTACTTGGTCACCCAGTCAAAGAAATCTATCAGATCTGGCCTGGCATGAGCTCGCTGGGAATCCATGCTGCCTAGGGTCCTGTGCCCCCTGGCCTCTAGATACTGGCAATTCTTTCCTTCAGAAGTGATTCCATCATTTTCCCTATCACTGAGGTTAAACTAACAGGTCTGTAGTTTCCTGCTTCTGCCTTGCTCCCACTTCTGTGAAGGAATCACATCTGCCCTCCTCCAGTCCTCGGGTACCACCCCATCCTCCCATGATTTGTTAAAAGGGTAGTCAGTGGTGTCACTAGTTCTACCCTTAGTTCTTTAGAATTCTGGGATGAATCCCATCAGGCCCCACTGCTTTGTCCTTCTAGTTTTAAGAGTTCTTTCAGAACCCTTTTCTTCTGTAAATGGGCTGGTATCAACTTCTGTATCCAGAATGTTTCTACTGGTTGTTTTATGTACCTCCCCCTCTTCATTTGCAAATACCGAGCAAAAATATTTGTTTAGTATCTCTGACTTTTCACAGTCTCCCTCTGCCCACCCTCCCTCCCTTTATTAAGCCTCACTATCCCTCCCTTGGTCTTCCTTCGCTCCTTGATGTACCTATAAAAGGTTTTATCCTCCTCCTTAACTGAGTTGGCTATCTTTCCTCGGTTTGGGCCTTTGCTGTTCTGACTGCCTTCCAGCCCTTCTTTGCTTTAACTGATACAGTTATCTGTCCTGCTCCTTCTCGATTCCTTGTACTTCCTGAATGCTTTCTTTTTCTTGAACCTTCACTGCCACTTCCTTTGAGAACCATAGTGGTTTCTTACATAGTTTTGTTTATTTGCTTCACACAAAGGCTCGTTACCTCTGTGATGGCAGTTTTATTATTCCCCATTGTTCTTCCACCCTCCTTCCTGCCCATTTGCTAGTGCATTCCTTAGCACTCATCCATTTTGGCAAAGTCAGCCCCTAAAGTCCAGTACTTTTGCCTTTGTATGGCTTGACTCTATTGCTGTGTTTATTGTGAACCATACTGTTCAATGGTCGCTAGTTCCCAGATGGCTACCCACTTACATCTGTGATCCTCTCCATCTCCATTTGAGAGAATCAGGTCTAAGATTGCTCCCTCTCGAGTGGGCTCCAATACTAGTTGTCTAAGGCA
The DNA here is from genome assembly GCA_016271365.2 of Neoceratodus forsteri. NCBI lineage: Eukaryota > Metazoa > Chordata > Ceratodontiformes > Ceratodontidae > Neoceratodus > Neoceratodus forsteri. The sequence continues at coordinate 1,068,334,814 of CM057456.1, forward strand.
TGCCCCCTGTAGGGCATCTAGAATAACTCCACTCTTCGAAGTGGCTGCTGCAACTGCACTACAGTTAACATCAGGCATATTCAGATCACCCATCAGCAATATCTCCCCTTTTTCTGCCATTCTAAGTATACTTTCTATCATTTCCTTGTCCATTTCCTCCCCCTGAGAAGGGGGTCTGTATACAGCCCCTATGCGGATTGTGGTGCCATTGCCTGTCTCCAAATTTACCCACAGTGCTTCTTCTCCTCCCTGTTTACCCTTTTGTTCTGTTGCTTTTATTCCTTCCCTTATGTAAAGAACTACTCCTCCTCCTCTTTTACCCTCCCTGTCCCTCCTGTAGATAGTGTATCCTGGTATGTTTACGTCCCAGTCATGGTTTTGTGTGTACCATGTTTCTGTGACTGCCACTATATCCAGATGTTCCTCCTCCATCAAGACCACTAATTCAGGAAGCTTGTTACCCAGACTACAGGCATTGGTACTCATTGCTCTCCATTTTTGATGGCTTTACCTTCTGTTGCAGTATCCCCCACTGACCTTTCTACCTCGGTCTTTTTCTCATTTAGTACCCTGTTTTGTAGGGAGAGGCTGGGATTTTCCTGCTGCTTATCAGTGCCTCCCCCTTTGACTAGTTTAAAAGCTTGCCAATGAAGTATTTAAACCAATTGCTCAAAAGACTTGTTCCCTTCCTGGGCAGATGCAGACTATCCTGCCAGTATAGGCTGGTGTCCCTCCAGGTGGAACCCCAGTCCCCAATGAAGCCAAACCCCTGTGCTCCACACCATTTCTTCAACCATTCATTAAACTGCATGGTGCTAATTACCCTCGCCTCCCCCATGCCCCGGCCTCATAAAAGGAGACTGAGGGTATATACCCTTTGCCTTACAAAGGAAGAGCAGTATATGTAATCCTCAGAAGGCCTGGGAGGACAGCCAAATTCTTGCTCAGGTGAACCGTTTCGTTCCAGAGGCTCCCCTCCTACTCATCTTCATAATACATCTCTTCCTTCTCCACAGGCATTTGGTATGCAACCAGTGCCTCAGGAGGGGGCTGGCATATTAACAACATTTCCCATAACATGGAAGGCCTGGAAAAATTGCCATGCTCTGGTCATGCCCTCTACTGAGGGCATTTGTCTTGTTCCAACTGTCTGCTCCTTTCCTTTTTCAGAAGGTGTGGCAGACATTATTCTCCTTTTGTGTTTTCTTTGTAATAAGAGATTCTAGCTATATTGGTCCTTGGAAAACAGGATATGCTGGAAGGTTTGATACCTTTTCCCAGACCAACAAGTGTCTTGTACAAAGATGGAAACACTTGTTGGTCCAATAAAGGGTATCAAACCTTCCAGCGTCTCCTGTTCTTTCTCTGCAAACTGTTTCCAGTGCCTGCTATGAAGCTCTTGCTTTTCTTCTTGCCATCACTGTGCTCTGGGCTCCCCCTTTTGGACACCCTGGGTTCTTTACCATCTTTGCTGTGCTTTTCTGATGGTTGAACAGCTTTTTCTTTCTTTTCAGTTCCGTTCAGCAGGGACTGCTGCTTATGCTGAGGGGCAGCACCCTCATCTAAGCCTCTTTTTAGGAGACATGGAGGCAGACTAAGAAAGCATAAAGTCTTCTCTTTACTTACCCTTTTTCTTTTGTGTTTTAGAGCAGAGTTCAACTGTACACAAACACAGCAACTTAGCTGGAGTTGTGGTGCAGGCAGTTACAGAATACAAACTGGAAACACACAAATGCGCACATACACTCACGCCAGCTATGAGGCTTAAACAAATCACTGGGGCTTTTGCTGCACCCAAGTTGCTCCTGCATTGTATGTTGTTTTGTAACAAATTAAATTAAATCACAGTGAACAAGTCTTGTCTCTCGTGGTGGACTACTGACTGATTTCAGTCTCACTGCTGGTGTGAGAGAGAGAGAGAGAGAGTGTGTGTGTGTGTGTGTGTGTGTGTGTGTGTTTTCCAGTTTTTACAGAGTTCACAATTCAAAGAGTCGTGGTCAGGACCACAGCATCTTAGGCAATGCTAGTGACAGTCTGCCCTTGCCAGGAGCTGAAAGCAATTTTTAAATCCTGTAGGTCCTGTTCCTTTCTTTTTAGGTCTGTCAGTCATGCCAAACACTAAGAGCCTCAATAACACTGTATCCAGATCCCAAATAATGTTAAATAACCCCAAAGTATGTAAAGAGGGCTATAAAAATATTTTTCCACTTTTTTTTTTTTTAACACCTCAGAGCTGATATAAGGTTAACAGAGGCAAAGGTAAAGTGTAAAAATCAATTTTCTTTTTAACAGTTATCAGCTCAGTTTCCTCTGTAATGAAACAGAATGTTGCTGCCTTCAAAGCCGAACCCCCCTAAAATACATGGAAAGAACAACAAGATTTAATAATTATAAATGACAGTAAAGTGGTTCCCCAAAGGCGGGAACTGCACTGACTAGCAGCCTTCTCCAGTGTCTGGGAACCAACTGGGAAAAGGAGAAACCGCTAAAATATGCAATACACATAAACCAACATACTCATGCAGAGTATCAAGGAATAACTAAACTACCTGTCAACTTGTAATGTTTCATACTTTACTTTTCCAGACCCCAGAAATGAAAATTAAGTATCTACCGTAATTCTGATCTTTCTGTGTATCTTCACCATTCGTCACCTTTGGGTACTGGCCGGAAGTCATGACCCCGTGGGAGCTTTTTTTTTTTTTTTTTTGATGAGCGGAGTTGACGCACTATGGGCACCGCCCTCCCGCCCTCAAAGGCCGACACACTCATGTGGCGCCGCGGGTTGGCCGCTAGGTAGAGTCGACTCTGCCCTCCGCCAGTTCTGAGTCGCCATAGAGTAAGAAAGGGTTGGGAGGAGGGACAAGCAAGTCTAAGGGACAGACAAAGGAAAAGATATATAAACTAAAAGGAGAAGTAAACGACTGAGAGGACAGAATAAGTTTGAAAACTAAGGTTGATTAGGGGCCCCAATCCTGGAAGCACAAAAGAGGAGGGAGAGAGGAGGGTTAAGAAATTTAGAGATAAGGATTGGGGGAACACACCTGAAACCTTGACCTGTCTCCAGATTGTATAGGAACTGCGAAGGAGTAGCCAAAATGCTAACTGCCAGAATTCAAGGCACAGAATCACTGGGAATAACTCCAAAAAGCAGAATCGGCTATTCTGGAAGAAAAGACATGATACAGGGATCATTCCCAAGAAATTTTTGGTGCAAAAAAACTAGTTTATTAAATTAAAATCGAGGCTGTGTCCAAAGGACAAGGAAATTAAAGCAAGGTGACAGGGAGAAGGGAGAGGGAACAAGAAAGAGTGCAACTACCAACCCCCACTCTACAGGGGTGGAGCTGAGGCACTGAAGAAGGAGTGCCCCCCACCCTGACCACTCTACCCCCAGAGAGAATTATCCCCCTATGTGCCACAAGTCACCCCACTCCTGATTAACAGAAAGGAGTGGGGTGAGGGAGGGAGGGGGACCCAGAGACTATGGCCCCACGGGGATGGAGGGTGGTATTGTGATGAATGGTGAAGATACACACAGAAAGATCAGAATTACAGTAGGTACGTAATTTTCATATATTATCTGTGTCAATCTTCACCATTCATCACCTTTGGGTGAGTGCCGAGCCCCCCTGAAGGGAGCTTCAACCCTAAGGGACTGAGTCTCTTAGCTCTCAGTGGATGACACACTAAGGAGGAGAACCTTAATGGGTCTGGAGAGACCAGAGACTGGGGAGAGTGAGACAGGGCCCCCCCCTGGAGGGGGTAGGAAGTCGCCCCGACAGACGCAGTCTCACCCTACGGGAGAAAAGATAGGTTCTCTGGTGAGCGGAGTTAATCACCCTACGCCGGGCCAAGGGTGACAACCGGGAGAGACGCAGCCATGCCGTCCGCCTAGTGCAGATCACTGTCCCTACGACTCTGGTAGCTACCTCACTGGTGTCATACGATGCCCTTGCTTGGTGCCTTGCTAGCTCCGGGCCACGTGCAATGGCTTGTCTGGTTTCCTCCGTGTCAGGTATCGAGGCTAGGAGTTGACCTAGCCTAGACCACAGGAACCTATCATAGGTAGCATAGTGGGCCTGATGAGCAGATATCGAGAGAAGCAACCGTGCGGAGTAAAAGGTCCTCCTACTCAGAAGTCAAAATCCAAGGAATCTTGATTTGGGGGCCGGTCACGGTGCAGGGCGCGAAGCCAGTCAGGAATATCCAATTGCGTCAATCCTGAGCTAGGATGAGGCAGGTTACCTGGCGACTGGGGGGGGCAAAATACCTCTGGCACAGATCCCTAGGGGCTGGGACTCCGGAAAAGGTCTCTGCCAGAAGCACATCGACGCCCTCCCCAAAGGGAGCAGGCCGGGGCCACCACAAGAGTGTCTGCATTTGAAACGCCCAAAAAGGCACGCGCCGAATGCTCCGGATTGTGCTGAGTTGGGGGTGACATGCAGGTCCTCCAAAATCCACATGAGAAAACGCTAGTATTCTGCGAGATCAGCAGCTGGGGAGATGTGGACAGATGGTTCCTCACCTCCTGAAAAGGAGGATGAGGAGTCAGAGGACCTCAGAGGTTGGCTGCTCAGGGGGAGGTCGAACAACATGTCTGTACATGGCCCTAACCGGCATCGAGGGCGGCGCCAATGGTGCCTAGACTCCGCCCATCAAAAAAAAAAAAGGCTCCCGTGGGGTCATGACCTCCGGCCAGTACCCAAAGGTGATGAATGGTGAAGACTGACACAGATAAGATCTGTTAGCGCTCAAAATTTGTATATGTAATTGTTTTGATGTATTTCTACTTTGTACCCTCCCGGGTCGTACCTGAGAATAGGCATTAAGCTGTTTAGTGTACCTACCCAGTTACTAAAAACAAAATTAATTTAAATTAATTAATAATGTATGGACAGTGTATTAGCTATCATGTTTTCCATCAGTTTATTAAGCAATAAGGTATGTTCAGAGGTTAGATTAACAGTCTGTTAATCACCCCCTTGTGGCGTAATGTGGCACGAGACACAGCAGAGTGCCATATTGCCACAAAGGGGGTGATTCACTGACTGTTAATCTAACCTCTGATCATACCTTATTGCTATATTATAAGATCACTGGGCACAAGAATTTGTTGAAACCTATTTTAGATGTTTAATTTCACAATCTGTGTTGCTTAAAGGTAAAATAGTTCTTCCACGCTGTCCGAGTTTGAAGTATCATGGAGTCGTCGTTTAGTTGCTATGGTGACATAGCAACAACCTTCTACTGCAGAACGGGTGATTGCAGTATCTAGCCAGCCGGCAGTCCATTTCAGAATACCTGTTTTTTTTGTGCCTAAAGATGTGCAGTCATGGCCTTTGTCAAAACCATTCTTAAATTGGTATTTTTTTGAATGGATCACCAGTTTTAAAGTGAGACAGTAGTTTCAATGCTGACTTGTCACCTACATTCTGCACTTCGTAATGTGCTGATGTACGGCATCTTGCGATAAATTGCAGAACGGGTGATATGAAAGTCTAGCTCAGTGGCGATCCTCCTTAGACAAATTGTGTTCTGTTGACTCAAGCTGTGTAGTCACACCTTCAATTTCTTCATTATTTAAGTGGGATTTATGGATTTTTTTCAGCGATCTTTCTAGCACGAGCATGCGCAGTACTGCTTCACTTGTATGTTTCTCGGGCACTTGCTCACAGAATTGTTTTCAGAATGTGGCTCTCATTTGAATTAACTGCCAGCTGTGCACCCTTTTGCTAACCGGATTCAATTGTGTACAGTTTATTTTACTCAATACTGCAATGTGGGGCTTCATTACTGGCACAGCGTTGCGAATCGTCACTTTCAATTTCAGTAGCTAATTCATATGCACTCTGACAGGATCACAAAGCCGTGCCACATTACAGAATGTTTTTCCAGACGTTTATTTATCATACTGATTTTTCCAGCTTACTGTAGCTGGGTATAATACTTGATATATGCCGTTTCTAAGTATGGTGATGTGTCGTGGCCACATTATGATAAGGTCTCATACGGACAGCCATTTTTTTCAAGAAATTCCCGAGTCTCTGACGTGGCACTTTTTTTGTACAAATTATTAAAATCAGCATGCAGTGATCGGGCTGTACATGCTAGGTTAACGTGGGTTACTGTAACCCTCTTAGAACCATGATAGCCAATCAGATTGCTTGTAATTTATTTGCCTTATAATAATAACCTGATAATCCCATTGTTATGACATCAGTATGCTGTAAACCTTGCTTAACTATGTCATAATGATGGGATTACAGGATAGAATGTTTACACATGTCAAAATTCTTGGAAGGAAAGGCGATCTGCTGCTTGGATATTCGTTCAAAACACACACATTCCATTCAGACAGTTACAGACCCGCTGCAGTATAGATCACAATGGCTAATTTCAGCACTTCAGTTGCTCAACATTTAAACCAGAAGGCAGTCACAGCCGAGCAGGAGAACAAATGCACATTGAAAAAAACTATTTTTTTCCCCACAGTGGCTAGTTTTTCCATATATTATAAAGTACAATGCCTGAGTAACGGTGGACAACCACAGACTTAGTCACCTCTTGCAGTTGCCATGACAACTGTAAACCTTTCGAGCTGCGCTCTCGAGGTTTACTTGGTTGTCCTGGCAACTGCTTGAGGTGATTACATCATGCTTAACCACTGTTACTCAGGCATTATCCTCAATATTTAAAATCCAAAGAAAGGCACTTAAGGGAGGGTGGCCACAGTGCAGAGTTTTAACTTGATTCCAATTCTAAATTCCATAATTAACATACGTTCTATTTCTGGGGCAACCCAATCCAGTGGACTGAATGCTGTTTGTGAATATATACTGATGCACTGCTGGGGTTAGAAATGCACGTTCTGAAGTGGGTTACTGCACGTAAAATCTTTTTTTTTGTGAAAACAGATTTGACTTTTGTGTGGTTAGATTGTTGCTAGGTACAGTATGTTAGGCTGGTGACAACCCATGCATGCATTTGGCACTGATGAATGGTCACGTGATGTGTTTCAACCAATGGGGTTGCTGAAATATAACATTAGTATTATAATGATGTCCTGCTTCTACCCATTTTTACAACTGGTCAAGACCGAAGCAAAGGAAGGACAAATGACTTACGGTTACACAGTAAGTAAGTGATACTGGTGGAATTTGAACCTGGATCTCCTGTAAAGCTAGTTTTACATATGCTGTGCAAGTGGCGGCTTCTAAGGTCCATTCAATGTGGCGACAACCAAGTTAAGTGTGATATTCCCCCTTCAAAAACAATATGGCTACATGTATAATCTCTGTAGCTGGATTACCTGATTTTTCAACTGGTTGAGTGTTTGCTTCAAGTTGTCTGTTGTGGTCTGGCCGCTTTTACAGAACTCTGCTACAGCTTTATTCAGGAGTATTTTGTAGTCATCCTTGTTCAGTTCCTGCAGGCGCCCAACGTATTGAAGACACTGCTCACAATTCCCAGACTATAAAGAGTTAAAACAAGAAATGCTGTAGCAGGACATTACTACAGAAGTGATCTTATACAAATTTTTTATTATTTTTTTATTTTAGAACTGCATATTTGCATCACACCAAAGTAGGTGTTCAAATCAAAACTCTATTCTGTTTTATCTCCATAAAGCTTTTCCTCCCATCAGTATGCTGGCAGGTGCAGCTTCACCTCTTCCTCACTTAAAGGACTCATAAATAGGGACTGCTCAATTCCCCCCCAAAAAAGCACAGCATCTTAGGTCAGGGGCTTACCTACCAAGTGCTATCATCTGTTTTCGTGTAAAAGTGTTACAATCCATATTCGCTAATGAAGAACAGTTCCTCCGAAATGTAAACAAACCCGCAACTCCAGTTTAAGCTCCCCACCGCAGTAGCTCCATAAGATGGTGGAAATGCTCAAGAATAATATACAAAATAACCTTAATGAAGCACTTCTACAAATCTTTTACCTGTGCAGGTGTGACCACCAATTTCACACCTGCACAGGTAAAAGATTTGTAGAGGAAGCGCTTCAGTAAGGTTATTTTATATAACATTCTTAGGCCCCCATTCAGCCTGCATTATCGCTTCAGGGCTGTGTCACTACGATGATGTCATTGCGTAGTGATGTATCCGCCATCTTAGAGCTACTGCGGCGGGGAGCTTAAACTGGAACTGCGGGTTTGTTTACATTTCAGAGGAACTGTTCTTCATTAGTGCCTACGGATTTTAACATTTTTACATGAAAATGGATGACAGCATTAGGTAGGTAAGCCCCTGACTTAACATGCTGTGCTTTTGGGGGGGGGGGGGACTGAGCAGTCCCTATTTATGAGTCCTTTAAGAAAGCTCCACTCAGCCCCTCAGGGCACTGTGTACCCTGCCAGAGTTCCTTTTTCCATTTTTCTCCCATTCACCCATTACTGGGGCACATACATCAGCATGCGTACGTGGAAGCACAGGCACGCTGCAGAGTCCTGCAGCATCCTTCCGTCTGTTGTCATCCAAGATCTATAGTACCCCCAGGCCTCCACTTGGTGGCAGTCATTCAACGGGAATGACAATCCACCCTCCCCGGGAGAGGGAAGCAGTCCTACAGACACTCAATCCTCTCCCTCCCTGGCCAACCCCGGGCAACCCATGCTCGCTACCGAACATGGGTCGCGGGTGTGGCAGAAGGTAAGGCGCCAGCACCTCAGCCCTCCATGCCACTGGAGCAGCTAAAACTCTACTCTGCTTCTGGAGTTAGCTTAGACGAAGATTGGAAATACTCTGCATACAGGATTCTAAACAGACTTGCCATTCATTAAACTTCATCTGCCCTGGCTACTTGTCTACACTCAATATCACAATCCTTTCTTTATGACATCATAATCATTTCCAAAAGCAACAGATTATGGCATCACAAACAGAAGGCTGTGATCTCAGGTGAGATAAGCAGCCAGAGCATGTGAAGTATACAGGACATCTTATACAGATAGTCAAACCAACTACTTACCAAATATCAGATGACTCCAGCAAAAGTTTGGAAAAAATAATTTTAGGTATATCTTGGCTTATGTCTATATCTCTTATGGGGTCTATATCTGTCTATCTTACAAGGTATGTACTTCCTCCAAAGTCTACTAGTATGCAGATAACACTGCCCTAGTGTGTGTGTGGATAAAGATGTGAAAAAGAGCCCAAATCATGACATTGCTCAACTCTAAATACTGAAAACACTAAAAACTTTGCTTGTTTGGTCTCAGTCCAGAACCAAGATCTTTAAGGTATACGCTAATGGAGTCCTTCTTGACTCTGTCAAAAAAAACACTATGGTTCTCAAAAGAGGTGTCAGGGAAGGTTAAGGAGAAAAAGGCTGCATTCAGAAAATATAAGGAATCACAGAAGGAGAACAACAGGGAACTGTATCAATTAAAGCAGAAAGTGGGGAAGGCAGTCAGAAAAGCAAAGGCCTAAACCAAGGAAAAGATAGCCAACTCAGTTAAGAAGCGGGATAAAACCTTTTTATAGGTACATTAGGGAGCATAGAAAGGTTAAGGGAGGGATAGTGAAGATGAATAAAGCAGAGGGGAGGTGGGCAGAGGGAGACAGTGAAAAGGCAGAGATACCAAATGAATACTTTTGCTCAGTATTCACAAAAGAAGAAGAGGAGGAATTACCTAAACCAAACAATAAAAGCACTCTGGGTAGTGGAGTTGACGCCAGTCCACTTACAGAAGAAAGAGTCCTGAAAGAACTCCTAAAACTCAAGGTGGACAAAGAAATGGGGCCTGACTGGATTCACCCTAGAATCCTAAAATAGCTAAGGGAGGACCTAGTGACACCACTGACCACACTTTTTAACAAATCAGGGAGGATGGGGTGGTACCAGAGGACTGGAGGAGGGCAGATGTGATTCCCCCTTCACAAAAGTGGGAGCAAGGCAGAAGCAGGAAACTACAGACCTGTTAGTTTGACCTCAGTGGTGGTGAAAATGATGGAATCACTTCTGAAAGAAAGAATAGTTCAGTACCTAGAGGCCAGCGGGGCACAGGACCCAAAGCAGCATGGTTTCATAGCAGGAGGGTCATGTCAGACGAATCTAATCGATTTCTTTGACTGGGTGACCAAAGTAATAGACCAGGGAGGGGCTGTGGATATGGCCTGCCTAGACTTTAGCAAGGCACTTGACACAGTCCCGCACAAAAGATTAATAATCAAGTTAGCCAGCCTGGGAGTGGGTCCCAGGGTGGTAGCCTAGATAGCAAACTGGCTGCACAACAGGACACAGAAGGTAATAGTTAATGGAACACATTCCAAAGATGGGGGTTACTAGTAGAGTACCTCAGGGCTCAGTACTGGGTCCAGTTCTCTTTTAACGCCTTTATAGGTGACATTGCAGAGGTCTGAAGGAAAGGTATGCCTCTTTGCAGATGACACAAAGATCTGTTACAGAGTTGATACACGGGGGTAGAAAGTATGAGAGGGACTTGCAAGGTTGGAGGAATGGTCAGACATATGGCAACTTAGATTTAATGCAAAGAAGTGCAAAGTAATGCACCTGGGAAATAAAAATCCAGGAGAAGAGTACACAATAGCAGGGGAGATACTAACAACAACAATAATGGAAAGGGACCTGGGGGTAGTCATATCAGATGACCTAAAGGTGGGTAAGCAATGTGAGAAGTCGGTAAGGAGAGCAAGGGGGATACTGGGATGCATAGGGAGGGGCATCGCAAGTAGAAAAAGGGAAGTGGTTATCCTTCTGTACAGACAGTTGGTGAGACGCCATCTGGAGTACTGCATTCAGTTTTGGAGACCTCATCTATGCAAGGACATAGACAGGATGGAAGCAGTCCAGAGGAGGGCAGCTAAAATGGTGCAGGGTCTACATCAGAAACCATATGACGAAAGACTGAGAGAGCTTAATATGTATACCCTTGATGAAAGGAGGGACGTGGGACATGATGGAAACTTTTAAGTACCTCAAGGAATTAAAGTCAGGAGGGTAGCATCTTTCAGAAAAGAGATGTTGCAAGAACAAGGGGCACAATTTAAAGATAGAGAGGGGACGGCTCAGGGGTAATGTGAGGACATTTTTTTTTCGCAGAGAGAGTGGTGGACGCAAGCAACCGCCTTCCTGGAGAGGTTGTGAGGTCTAAAACAGTGGGGGAATTCAAACATGCATGGGACAGACATAAGGCAATTATAGTGGGGGGGGGTTGCAAGAAGTAGGCTGTTGGTTAACTAGAATCTGCAGCTTATCCAATCGGTAGGGAAATGGGCGGACTGGGTGGGCCAAGTGGTCCTTATCTGCCATCAAAGTCTATGTTTCTATGTTTCTAACAAGTAAACACTTTGGAGTCTACTTTTCATTTTGCATTTATAACACCAAGTGCAGGTGGAGGACTTCACCCACTCTGTCTAGACTATGGCTATCGCACCAGGGAGATATTCTCTACAGTACATAAATCAGTTTCTCTCAGGAAATGTGGTCCAACCCTTCCTGACCTTACAAACTCAATATAACTTGTGGGGAACAGAGTTCTACCAATACCTACAACTCCGCCACTTTATCACCTCTCTTCCATTAGAAGCTCCCACCCCAGAGATATACTCGATCATCATTACTTATAGTAGTAACTTTCTCAAAACCAGGGTTCCGCCCCATGTGATTTCGCAACTCTGTCAGGCACTCCAGGCCATGCCTGGTAGAGACTCCATGGATGCAGCCTTAAAGTGAGCAGAGGAAACGGCACCACACTAGACATGGACATATGGAAACATGTATGCTGGCCATCTGCTCAGGTCACCAGCTCCTACTGATGGAGGGAATATGCCTGGAAACATCCAAGAAGATTCTTTTGGGCCCCAGTACGCCCTATATTGTAGCCTTTTTTCTGTTCCCTGAAAGTGGATCTGGCAGAACTTCAGCAAGCTTGTCTCACTCACCCCAAACGTATTCCTTTTTCTGCAATACCCCAGGGGACTCAGATATGCTAAATCCCATTACCTCCCTGGGATATTGATTACCGCAGCCAAGAAAACCATGAAAATCCCGTGGCTCACCCCAGCAGTCCCACGTGTGATAACCTCTAACCTGGTCAATCATATCTACCAGCTGGAGAACAGCAGACATTCTCCTAACGACCGTAAGGAGACATGCTCCTCACGCTGGAATGGCTGGCTCCCCCCAAGTAAAATGCTTTAAATAGATCGCCTGAACAGGAATCTTCTGCGTCTGATTAAAAGACAAACCCTAGCTGAGGCTGGGACTGAGAAAGGAGACACAAAGTTCACAAGACTTTTTTGGGAAAAATCTAAGAATCCCGGAGCCAAGAGATATAGGAGCCTCCCAGGCTGTGGGGACCATAGCCAGAGGTACGAAAAAATGGGGATATCCTTATAGGATACAGGGTTCACCTGCAAGAGAAGGGTAAGGGCAGAAATCACAAAGAATGGGGCCTCCTGAACCTAACAGGGGCAAGAGACACTCCCAAACTGGGAGCAGGAGAAGGGAAAGAGGGGTACCGACCCTCAAAAGTTACCTGAATGCCAGCCCGGTGGTGCTGAGGGTTGAGGCACTGGATGCCACACCTCATGCCACGCCGGTGACCCAGGTTCAGGAACGAGCCTGGGCCACCAGGGGTCAGACAGGGGAGAGAGAGCATCCGGAGGATTGCTCTCCACTCTCGGAGGCATGGAGACTTGTCATCCCGCTCACTGACTGCCCTCTGGCGGTGGCTGAAGGGCAGTATGAGTTGGGAGGCTATAAGCCAACATCTTTGCATCGGAAGGGAAGGGGGCCAGGCGAAAAAGGAAAAAAGCAAGCCTGGGAGACTCAATGATGGTCAACGCTCCTGAGACAGTCCCTGGATTCTGGATTGGGTCTGCAGGCGGCGGCAACCCCTCCTGGCCACCGCTGGGGAAAACATCACGGAGGAACTACCAGGGGCTGCCTAGCACCAGAGCAGTGGGACCAGAGAGACAGTCCCTCCATTCGAGGGCTGTAGCTGCCTGCCAGGGTGCTGGGGCCAAAAATGCTTACGAAACAAAAAAAGTATCCCAGAACAATCAGTGATTCCACTCAGAAAGAAGAGGGGGAGGCCCCAGATTATGGTAGCTGTTGTCCGAAAGAACCACATCCACAAATGGGAAAGGGGATGGGGGTTCCCCAACTGAGAGAAGGAGAAAGACCCCCCAACCCAGAAGTCATAAGGAATGGGCTTTGGGACTAAGGAGTAAAGCCACCTAACACGTGCACTCAGAGGACAACAAGATAGGGGAACTGCTGCCGGCACGAGACCGTAGGCTAGGCTCCTTCAGGCTACATCAAGCTGCGAGAAGGGGAAAATCCAATGAAGCAAACACAAGAATGTCCCCCGACATCGAATGGCTGACGCACAAAGCATCAAAGCTTTGGGGTAGCCATCCGGCCTGACAAACAGCAAGACTGCTGTAGAGGCCAAGCCAGCGAACAGCTGGGCTGTTCGTTGGGCTGCACAGAGCTCCAGATGCCTGAATAATGGACCAACAAAAGCCACAGCATATTTGCCTCACTGCTGGGCCATCTGGTCTCTGGAAAAGGAGACACGAGCGGGGATGCCCCCCCAGAGGGATGCTCCTGAGTATATGCATACCCGCCAAAAGGTCGCAGGGGTGCCCTGAAAAGTCAGGGATAAGAGAGTCCGGCGGGTGTGCGAACAGACTCCGTCAGAAACAAGAAGACCTACATGGCTTGAGGAAATTCTGACCAGGATGAGATGTTCCGAAGTGAAGAACTTTTCCACCCAAGGAAGAGCTGGAAGTGAAGGCTGGGGCCCCGAGGGTCCATGTACGGAGAAAGTCCGCGAGGGCCCAGACAGAGCAACGCACTATGGACCCCTGAAGAATGGCTTAAGAGTCAGGGAAGAAGCAGATCACAGCCCGTGGAGGAAGAAACCCTGTAACATTCCCCAAGCAACTGCGACCTACCTGCGAGGAAAGTATAGCCTAGTAGGAGCCCTATCGCGCCTCGATTAGAGCAGCCTGGAATTCAGACAGGTGGACGTCAGAGAAAATTGTCCAGAGGACAGACATCAGGTCACGTGACCATGGTCCAGGGCAGGGGACAGGCCCAGGAAGAACCCGGCAGGGAAGCTGGAGACCAGAAAACCAGCCCAAGTTGTCCCGGAAAGAGAGAAAGCGGAGGGGCACCCCCTTGGGAGAAGAAGGCCAGGACGGCAGGGGAGGGGAGAACAGCCCGAACTCCACTAAGGTATCATCCATACCAACAAGGAAGAGGATATGTGGGCAAAGTCCAGTACCCCCGCCAAGGGGAACTGTGTCCAGGGTTGAGATGAGGCGGGAGGCATCGACAGCGCAGTCACCTCGATCCTGTGAGCTTTGTGGGCTTGGGCGGCCAGCACCAAAGAAGCCCGGTGTTTGCACCAAAGCCCCAGCGGGCTATGGACACTGGGGTCGCCACACAGAGCAACGTAAAGACAGATGCTGTGTCCCACCCTGCTGGCTACGAGACCCAGTACGGAGGACTGTGCCAGACTCCTGTACAGAGGAGCGCAATTCCTGAACGTCCTCACCAAACAGTGAAGGGCATCCGGAATGGGGCATCCATGATGGCGGCCTGAACTCCTGGGTCAAATCAGACAGGTGCAGCCAAGCATGATGTCTGAGGCATACAGCTGCAGCTGTGCCATGAGCAGAAGCGTCCACCATGTCATATGAGGCACACAGGCAGTGAAAATCCACACTGGAGGCAGAACCCGGTAGCTGTTCCAGTAGAGTCCTAGCAGGAGACTATGGCAATGACTGAACTATGCCCTCTGCTTACCCAAAAAGACACTGCTGGTGCATTAACGTGTGAGCAAGACAGTTCTGGGCACGCAGGGCCAGATTACAGGAGGCATAGACCTTGCACCCTAGAATATCCAAGTACTTGGACTCCTTACCTGGAGGAAAGTCCCCTTGGCGTTTGAACTAAAACAATTACTCACCATAGTAATCTTGTTTCTTCCAGGGTATTCTTCTATATTCATAACTCTATGCAGTCAGCCTCCTAAGTAGAACTGCCCGGAGATAGAATGTTATGCAAATGATAAAACCTATCATTGGCTCGTGCCACTTATTCAGATTGCTGCCCTTATCAGATGCCACGTTCCAATAACATCAGATTTCTGAGGAGCCTGCAAGGAAAGTAACTACTACTAAATCTGTCTACTTAAAGTAAAGACTACACTGTCATGAACAGTAAACTACAACCAATATCTTTAGCCCACCCCCGCTCAATGTCAGAATCACCTGAAAAAGAGAAGGGGGGGGGGGGGAGAGAGACTCTACCCATCAGGGTTTAAACAATGTATGTCTGTGTTTGGCCCTCCACATTTATGTAATCTGCTAGGAGTGCAGAGGCTCTGGTTCTGGAAGGGGAGGCGAGGTGGGAGAGTTATGAATACAGAAGAATACCCTGGAAAAACAAGATTACTATGGTAATTGTTTCTTCTCACCCCAAGTATTCTATATTCCTAACTCTATGCAGATATCAAATCAGTACCTTTGGAGGTGGGCACAGAACATATTTTGAAAACGGGACTCCGCAGGACTGTTGTGCCAAACCTAGCATCACTTCCAGACCGAGTGTCCAGGCTATAGTGTTTAGTAAAAACAGGTTACTCACCTGTAACAGTAGTTCTAGGAGTGGTATATGTTGTTCATCCACACTGTTTGAAATATCCTTTCCCTGTAAGAACCTTGCCGGAAGGTCTTTAAGCTGGCTCCTTCCACCCACTCAGATGGTATAACCTTCGGCCCTGCCCCATGACATCAGATCTTGCCCACTGGAAGCTTAGGTTGTGCGCCGAAGCCGGGTGGGTATGTGTGAATGAACAACATATACAACTCCAAGAACTACTGTTACAGGTGAGTAACCTGTTCTTCCTAGGATCGTGGCTATGTTGTTCTATCCACACCGTTTGGCAGAATCCAAGCAGTTCTCCGGGAGGAAAGGCGCACACCCCCCTCTATACTTACCTGGAGAACAGAGATTGGAGAACTGAGGCCCCAAAACCAGTATCCCGGCGTGACTATAGGTCGATGTGGTAGTGGGTAATGAAGGTGTTTGCTGTCTTCCAGGTGGCAGCCCGGCAGATCTCCTGAATAGGGATGTCCCTGGAAGCAGCTACCGACTCAGCATTATGGTGGGTAGAATGAGCTCTTAATCCTCTGCGAGGCTACTTGCCCACCAACTGGTAGCAGAGATCAATGCAGGATGTAATCCATCTGCCAATCGTCCATTTTGCTGCAGGTCTGCCAGGTGCAGCTTCAGTGTAGGTGACAAACAGCTGGCAAACCTCTCCCCGAACTTCTGCCCTCCGCTCCTTATAACAAAGCACTCATCTCAGGTCCAGAGTATGGAGCCTGCACTCAGCCTCCAAGGCGTAGTTCATGTAGAACACAGGCAGAGTTAACACCTGGTTAAGGTGGAACTCTGACACCACCTTCGGAAGGAATTTCGGGTGGGGGCGCAGGACAATCTTGTCCCTGTGGAAGACCAGGTACTGTAAGGAGACTGCACCAAGAGCACCTGGAGCTCCCCAGTACTTCTGGCTGACGTGATAGCCACCACGAAGGCTGTCTTCCATGACAAATGTGTCATCTCATACTTGTGCATCGGCTCAAATGGCTTGCCCATGAGCTCTGCCAACACCATCAGTAGATCCCACGGAGGTGGAGGTTCACGCACCGAAGGGCATATGTGGTCGAGGCCTTTAAAAAACACCAGACCACCTTATCCTGTGCCACCATCTGCTGACCGGCTCGCGCCCGGTAAGCAGAGATGGCTGCCAGGTGCACCTTAAGGGTCATAGACAGAAGACCCCCCTTTTGGACAAGGACCAAAGGTAGTCTAGGATGCTAGCCACTGGACAGAACAAAGGGTACAGGCCTTTACCCTGACACCAAATGAAAAACCTTTTCCATTTGAAGGCATAGCACCTCCTGGTCAACTCCTTTCTGGATGCTTCCACTACCGTGAGTACATCCTCAGAGAGACCCAGAGCCTGGAACTCTAGTCGCTCAGGAACCAGGCTGTCAGGTGCAGGGATTGAAGGTCCAGATGGAATACCTTCCCCTGATTGATAACAGGTCCGGGTGTACTGGAAGACGCCTCGGAGTCCTGGAGCTGAAGCTGAGGAAATCTGGATGCCAGAACTGGCGAGGCCAGTCTGAGGCAACCAGGATCACCTGTGCCTTGTCCCTCCTGACCTTGAAGATCACCTTGTAAACCAAGGGAAGTGGAGGGACGGCACCGAAGAGGCCTGGGGTACACGGCCTCAGGAGACATCCCATGGCCGAGCCCACTGAGGCGGGCATGAAACAGCCTCAACAGTGTTCTCCCTGGAGGCAAACGGATCTATCTGAGGTTTGCCCCAGTGGGAGAACAGGTTGTGTACTACCTCTGTATGGAGAGACCACTCATGGGACGTCTTGCCCACACGGCTGGGAGCATCTGCCGGTTGGTTTGAGGCTCCTGCCACCTGAATAGCTAGGAGATCCACCTCCAATCAGCTCACGAGGGTCCAAATGCGGTGCGCTTCCCTGCACAACAGCCAGGACTGTGTGCCACCCTGTTTGTTGAGGTAGCACATAGTCATAGTACTGTCAGTCTGGACTTGCACCACTTGACCCCAAAGGAGCGGCGCGAATGCTGACAGTGTCAGTCTGACTGCTCTGAGCTCCAACAGGTTGATATGATATTGGGATTCCTCGAGGATTCAGAACTTGTGGGCTCTGTGGTTCCCCATGTGGGCTCCTCAGCCCGTGAGAGAGGCATCAGTTGTGAGAATGACCGTCGGCTCAGGATGGACAAATGGGATCTCTTCCTGCAAGTGTGCTGGGATGGTCCACCATTGGAGAGCATCCCACAACTTCTGGGACACAGTAACCAGGTGGTCGAAATGACCATGATACTGAGTCCACTGTCTGGCCAGCTCCCATGGAGGGGGAGCATACGCCACCAGGCCCATCAGATCATGGTGGTGCAGGCCGCCATGTACCCCAAAAGGTGCAGAAAGTTCCACGTAGGACGCAAGTGCCCAACCAAAAATGATTGGGCAAAAGAGGAGAGAACCTCCGCCCTGTTCATCAGGAGCTGGGCTCAGACTCAGCAGGAGTCCAGGTCTGCCCAAAAAAATATATATCACCTGTGAAGGTACGAGTTCAGACTTGGCCTCGTTGATCAGGAGACCAAGATCGGTGCAGGTCTGGAGGGCCATGTCCCTGGACTTCACCTCTTGCTTGGAGGATCCCCGCCAAGAGCCAGTCGTCGAGAGATGGGTAAACCCTGACCCCTCTACGCCGAAGATGGGGCACCACCGCTGCAATGCATTTGGTGAAGACCCATGGGGCCAATAACAGGTTGAATGGCAGGCTCGGAACTCGAATAGGACTCCTTCTGCTCGGAAGTGAAGGAACTGTTGGTGAGACGGATGAATCAGGATGTGAAAGAATATGTAATGGAGATCCAGAGAGCAAAACCACATGTTCTGCTCAAGAGATGGTATGATCTGGGACAGAGTTACCATCCTGAAGGTGCACGACCTGAGGGACTGGTTCAGTTCATGCAGATCAAGAATGGGGCGCCAGCCCCCCCATCGGCTTCAGAACCAGGAAGTACCTGGATATGAACCCTGGGTTGACTGGGGGGTTCACAACTCTGGCAACCACTTCCTTGCAGAGCAGTTGGGCAATGTCGTCTTGAAAAGCTGACTGAGCGTGTACAGACACCACATCCTCCTATGGGGCATGGGCTCGGCTTGGAAGGTACTGCTCAAATTCTAGAGGCGGTACCTGGCCCACCTCTTCTAGAAACCACCTGTCCGTGGTAACAGCAGACCAGGCGGAAAGAAAGTAGCGGAGCAGCCCCCCACGGGAGGACAAAGAGCTTGTGTGTCAGGTATGGTGGTGGCCACCCCGATCACGTCACTGAGCATGCTTGGAGGAAGAGTCTCCAGATTGGGGACTGCCTGAGCCCCGTCCTCCAGGCTTAAGGGCCACCAGAGGCTCGGACTTCGGCAGAGGGTGCTAAGATTGTGCCTGCTGTTGCTGCCCCACTTGAAAGTGGGGTTGCTTGGTCGCAGGAGCAGAGTGCTGAAATGGTTTCTTCTTCTGCTTTTTGTAACCCTGGGATTCCTTCAGCGCAGAAGTTACGGAGTCCAAGGTGGCACTGGACTTCTCGATGCGTTGGAGGTGACCATCCACACCTGGGCCGAAAAGGTCGGTAACCAGGAAAGGGACGTCCATTAGCTTGTGTTGGGTGTCTGCCATGAAGGTGGAGACCCTTAACTAAGCCCTGCGCTGCATGGCAACCACGGCTGCCACCAAGCTGGTGCATGACTCCCCGAGGTACAGAGCCATCTGGAGTTGCTGCTTCACAACAGCCCAACCCTGGTCACGGACCTGCTTGACCCTGGTCTGGAGGTCTGCAGGTAGGTGAGGCAGAACCTCATCAAGGGAGCCCAGAAGGGCATGAGAGAAATGACAACGGCTGAGCTTGCCTGATGGAGACCCAGCGTAGGCATAGACTTTTCGGGCAGAGTGGTCCAGTTTTTTGGACTCCTTGTCCAGAGGTCTATCTCTATCCGACGAACTACTCCAGCATCTAAACACAGATTCAGTCACCAAACCCTCAGCAGAGGGATGCTCTGTGAATCCCGAAGGGACCCTATGGGCACGCGTATTTGTGGGCCATACAGGCAGATGGGGCAGGGCAAGAGGACAGGTGCTGCCATAGCTCCAAAGCCGGACCAACAATGGCCTCAGCCAATGAGAAGGCTTCTGTCTGTGAATCCCCCCCATTTGAGAATATCAGTGAGGGGATATTCAGCCCGTTTCTGTATGGTTTCGAGAGGCATCCCTGTAGATTCAGAGAGGAGACGGAGGATGCCCATAAAGGAAGAGGGGCCTTCCTCCGTCGAGAGACTACCGACCAATTCCTCGTGTCCAAGGGACAGGAATGAAGGTCCAAGTCGTCGGACTCCAAGGAGTCCGGATAAAATCGGCTGGCCACTGGGGTCTCCCTCCACACACCTAGGACGGTCAGGAGAGAGGGTGACAGAAAGCCTGCACGGGAGGCCTGGAACAGGCAGAGTCTCTTTGACTGGAGCCCCTGAAGGGGGTTGTTTAGGTGGCGACTCCACCAGGATTGGTGGAGAGGTCGATTCTGGCTAAACTGGGATGGTTTTGACCAGCTCCATGGGAGGTGGAATGGTGCAAGCCAGTTCCGGAGGAGTCGGCTTCGGCCTAGGAGGCAATACCCAAGTAATGGCTGGGGTGGAAGCCAGAATCTACTTTCACCTGGATAAAATCATCTGTTACCATATTAAGTCTTCGTAGCATCAACGGAGTTTCTGTCGAAGCCTCTCCTCATCCAAGGAGGATGAAGAAGAATGCCGGTGATGCTTATTCTTAAACCGCTTGTGCACCTTCTTCAGCCTGTTGGTCGAAGGAGTCCGAGACCTCAACCTCGATCATTGGGGAAACCGACAGGGTCGATCAGAAGGCACCAGGGAAGGCGGTGGTTCTTCTCTGTCCGGGACCGGGTCTCCGATGGGATTCCCAGCAGACTGGGTCTCATCAGGGAGAGGCAGGACCAGGGTCCTGAATAAGGAGTGGTCGGCCTCATCAAGCGACAACTAATTGATTCGGTCGAGAATGATCTCAACCGGGCCATTGCCCAGAGTCTGAGCCGGCTGGCCCAACGGGGGAACCATGAAGCCAGCGGCTAAGGCCGCAACCTCGACCTAAATCAAGACAGGTAATTCCTGGGACCGAGATCTTTCACGATCCCAAGAACGCAGTCAGGGAGATAAAGATTCTCTTGGTTCCTTGTCCTTTTTACGGGACTGAAAGACATGCGCGTTCAAAGATCCCTCGCCCTTGGTGGGGAGGGACTGGCACATCTCCTGAAAGGATCCAGAGAAAGTGGAGCCCAAGTTGGCCGAATGCGAAGGAGGAATGAGGACCGATCTGCATTGAAAGCCACCTCTTCCTGAGAAGTCTTAATTTGTTCGAGCTGCTCAGCGGATCCCGCAGCCACGGAGACCGCCAACAGGCTTCCTTAGATTTGACCGGCCGATTCCATTTCTCTAGTCTTCCCAACCGGAGCCATGCAAGAGAATCATCCCAAGATGTTCGGGTGAAATGAGCAACGCATTTCACAGGCCTGAGTATCATGGCCGACACCCAGGTAGTACACACACGTAGCGTGCGAGTCGGTGAGAGACATCTTTTGCCCGCACGGGCAGCGGTGGAAACTGGGTGAGGATTTATCCTCCATAGCGGTCGAGATCGCGAGGTGATTTGGTGCAACTCTGACTCGTTTGAGCAAATCCATGGATTTGAAAGCCAGGGCCTACACAACGCAAAAGCGGTAAGGAGGGAACCTGCATCTTCTGGCAGACAGGAAGAGCTGGTGTCATGGGGCGGAGCTGAGGGGTACTACCACCCGGGTGTGTGGGAGGGGCCAGCTTAATGACCTTCCAGCAAGACTCTTAATGTGAAAGGACATGCCAAACAGTGTGGATAGGAAAACATGTCCACAATCCTAGAAAGAGGTGTACTTTTCTCCAGGTAACTGCTTTACAGATTTCAATCAAGAAACATCCCTGTAACCTGCTATGGAAGCAGCTATATCTCTGGTAGAGTGAGCCCTCAGCCCTGTTGGGGGCTCCTTGCCAGCTTTCGAACAACAAAACTGAATACACTGGACTATCCAGCGAGAAATGGACCTCTTTAAAGAAAAAATTACTTACCATAGTAATCTTGTCTCTTCCCAGCGATACTCAGGTATTCATAACTTTCTGCAGTGTCCCTTTAAGACAGAACTGCACAGAGAGATGGAACATATGCAAACATGGAATATTTTGTAGGAGCCACTTTTTCAAATGCTGTCTTATACTAACTGCCTTAGTTCTAAACCCCTCAGATTTCCTGGAAAGACAGGCTATGAGGACTAAGTGTAATAATAATAAAAATAATAACAATATTAATCATAATAATAATAATATAGAGGATAAGGCCTGATGTACAAGTGATAACCATGGTGTAATCACCTCGAGTGGTTGCTAGGGCATCAGTAAACCTTGAGTGCAGCTTGAGAAGTTTACCATTGCGCTTAGTAACCACAAGAGGTGAATACACCATGGTTATCACCATACATCAAGCATGGTCATTTATAGTGTATGGGACTCGGCATGAGAAGTTATCCCCCACCCCCCACCCCACCCCACCCCACCGAACACAGGTAATTTAGCCTTACCTTATTAATGAATCTGCACTACGGCCACATGATTGTGTAATAAAATTTATTAGGATACACAGACTGAAGAACAGCGGGCCGAAATAGCACCAGAGTTAAAATCTCTATCAGATGTAGCAATCACTAGACTCAGTAAAAGTAAACTGTGACAATTGGAAAGTTATTTGAATACTGTACTGAGACTAAATCGCATTCTGGGTGTGTAGAGTACTGAATAACAGTGGCATTCCGTTTTGTGAACCCATTGCTATGACATAGATGAAAAGGATTTATAAGGTTCTGACATCACACCAGTGGGATTACAAGGTTGTAAACAGCTTACTTTCAAAATCGGTAATAAGGGCCACCCATACATTATAATAATAATAATAATACTAATAATAATAATAACAATAACAACAAGTACTCCCTTAACACCCAAAAAGCTCTCCAACTGTGGGGCATAACATATGAAAGAATACACCTGAATGTCAGAATCACTTGAAAAAGGGGGAACAACAGTACTGAACACAATCACAACATATGTGCTAGAGTGTGGCACAGATACCCCTGAGAACACAGTGTTTTTAGGAGTGCAGAGGCTACTGGTTCTAGAAGGGGAGGCAGGGTGAGATGTTATGAATACCGAGTATAACTGAGAAGAAACAAGACTACTATGGTCATTTTTTTCTTCTAACCCCAGTAATACTCAAGTATTCTCAACTTTCTGCAGACTACTAAGCGGTACCTTTGGAGGTGGGCACAGAACCTACTTTGGAAACAGACTCTGTAGGACTTCTGTGCCAAACCTGGCATCACCTCTGGATTGAATGTCCACACTGTAATGCTTTATAAAGGTGTGTACTGTTTTCCAGGTAGCTGCTTTACAGATGTCCACCAAGGGAACATCCCTGACAGCCGCTATGGTAGCAGCTGTGCCCCATGTGGAATGGGCCCGCAACCCTGTTGGGGGCTCCTTTCCAGCCTTAGAGTAACAAAACAGGATACGCTGTACTATCCAGCGAGAAATTTTCTTTTTTGATGCTGGGTTACCCCTTCCCACATCCTCATAGGTCAGAACAGCTGTTTTCTATCCTGCCTATGGACTTTAGTGGCTATCAGGTAGTAGCTAAGAGCTCTTTTGACATCCAGACTATGGTGACTCCTTTCACCAGAACTAGAATGCTCAGTGAAAAAGACAGGTACAGTAATGGTTCAAATGAAAATCAAACCACTTTAGGAAGAAACTTCCTGTTTGTTCTCAGGACCACTTTGTCTCTGTGGAATGAAATGTAGTCCTGTTCAATGCAGACAGACAGACTGGAGCTCGCCGATTCTTCCGGCAGAAGTCATTATCACAATGAAAACAGTTTTTTATGTGACATATTGAGCTGAAGACATAGGCTCAAAAGGGGAACCCATGAGCCTAGCTATACACACACACACACACACACACACATATTTAGGTCCCATGCTGGCACTGGTTCCTTGTGAGGGGGGGGTGCAAATGGGACAGGCCTTTAAAGGACATTTTAAAGATAGGGTCTGAGGCCAGAGAAACATTCCGTCCAACTGAAATATAAGCAGATACTGAAGCCAGGTGGACCTTTAAGGTACTGGACTGCAAGCCCAGTGAATGCAAATAGGTAAGATAGGACATCGGCCTGTGCTGGTATCACTCTTCTGGTTGAACGCCAAATAGAAAACCTTTTCCATTTTGCAGCATAGATTTTCTTAGTGGAGGATTTCCTGTAACCCCTTAAAATGTCCAAGACACTTTCGAAGAGATGTAAGCCTGCATATTCTATGTTCTCAAGAGCCGTGCTTTGAGCCTGAGTGACTTGAGATTCAGATACAGGAGCCTCCCCTGGTTGGAGGTTAGTAGATTGTGCCTCCAAGGAAGGTGTATTGGTTCGGCCACAGACATGGAGAGTAGAAGACATTACCATGGCTGCCTGGCCCAATCTGTTGCTATCAAGATCATTGATGCTGACTGGGACCTGAGCTTGAGCAATGCTCTGTATACCAGAGGGAAGGAAGGAAAAACATACAGGTGCTTCCCTGACCTATTCAGGGCCAGAGTATCCAGGGAGATTGTTCCCCGATCTGGTAGTCTGCAACAGTACTGTGGCAGGTGGTGGTTCTGGTGAGACGCAAACAAGTGTACCTCTGGGGAGCCCCACCTCCTGAGGATCACTTGCACCACTTGACTGTTCAAGGCCCATTAGTGATGGGCCTTGTTGATTTGACTCAGGGTATCTGCCAAGGTATTGTCCTTGCCTAGCAGATGAATATCCCACAGGGAAACCCCCATGGAGTATGCTAGACTCCATATTTTCATGATTTCTTTGCAGGGAGGGCTTGACCTTATCCCTTCCTGCTCGTTTATGTAGTACATTTTGGTGGTATTGTCTGTTCTAAACTGTACCACCTTTCCCTGTACTAGTTGTGTGAAAGCCTTTAGTGCCAGTAACACTGCTCTTAGCTCCCGCAGGTTTATGTGCAGGAGTGACTCTGCACTTGACCATGTGCCTTGGGTGGTGTGAACCCCCCGATGAGCACCCACCTTAGTAGACATGCATTTGTTGTCAGATCAACTGATGGGGACTCTTGTTGAAAAGGAACCCCTTCCCTTAGGTTGGTTTCCTCTTTCCATCATTGCAGGGCTTGTAACAATGTTTTTAGTTAATGGAATTAGTTTGGAGAGACGACCCTTTCTCTGACACCAGTGTGCCCAGAGATTAAATTGAATGTCCCTCATCTGGAACCCAGATTCCAGGGCTATGCCAGTGGCAGCTGTGATTTGACCCAGTAGCTGAAGAAACTGTCTTGCAGTTTTTGGTTTCTTCAGGCTGAATGAGCCTGCTATCATTGGAATACTGCTTGCCCTGTCTAGAGGCAGGTCCCATGAACTGCAGTGCCTGAACAAGCTGCAGGACATACTTTTTTAGATTTATTAGGAACCTTAGAGACTCCAGGAACCCCTGGGTGAGTTACAAATGCTCCCTCACTTTTTCAGGGTGATTTTTCAACCAGCCACTCATCTAGGTATGAGAAAACTGTGACACCTTGTCTTCAGAGGTGTGCTGCAACCACTGTCAAGCACTTCTGTTAACACCGTTGGAGCTGAAGTGACACCAAAAGGCAAGGCTGATGTAACCCCTAGGTGGCGCCATCCCAAGAGCTACTACCCCTGCCTGCTTGGCTAGTAGCAGGTTCAGGGGCCTGAGTTCTCAAATGGGTGTATCCACCCAGAGGTCAGAGTTGGTAGTGGTCAAGCTAACCTGGGCACAGCCCTCTGGGACACTGTAACCCCCCTCTTGCCTTACTAGTGGCCGGAACAATACACAATAATCACTTTCACAATACCCCTGATACACCACACAAGTACTCACATTGTTTGCACTTACCACCAGGGTTTTCCTCTGGCCCGGCCCTAGGGACCCCGTGTAAAACAAAGTTATACACAGCAAATAACAGCAGTACAGTACTCTTGTACAAACTGGAACCACAGTCGGGGTAAATGCAAAAAAGATTTAGATCGGATTTATTTAAGGGACTTGAACAAGGGAGGGGCGTAATCAGGTTAATTTGCTTAAAGGCTGTATCAATCAAACAGTTATGCATGCACTTCAAGGTCCATAAACAGCCACACACTCTGGGTACCCAGATAGGGAACAGTGGGCTAGCCAGGAACGTTGCAGCTGGTTGGGGCCCTGTGATGGAAGAAAACAACATGCACAACACACACTATTTGTAATTGGAAGCCAGAGGGCTCAGTTCGTGAAAACAAAACAAGACAATCAGATGACACACTTTTAGATTAGGCTGTTGTTGCAGGGAGCTACCCTGATGATTACTCACTATACCCAAGACTGGACACAGGCTGGATGAAAAATCGGGACAGCAGGTGGTTAATCTGGAGTGCCAGGAGAAGCAGGGCCCACACGAATCGCCAAGGAGTTGTTCCTGTTCAAGCATGGAGCAGGGGGCTGGTCCATAGGCAGGTCTCTCATCGATGGCTTTCTCTGTGTAGCGTGTAGTCTGGCTGGGCCAGTGTGGCAAGGCCCCAGCCAAATGGAGACAAATTTGGATACAGTCCGTTTTGGGCTGTATACAGCTTCCAGCAATCAGAACACAGTTCACACAGTGGGTAACCAACTCACAACCCACTAACAACTCACAGCACATTTACATGTAAGGAAATTCTACTGTACCATGCAAACTGCTCTCCAGTCATGATCGCAAAGTCTCTGCATAGACCAGGGATTCAAAAGCAGCTGGAAATCCTGGCAGGCCGATCGCATTCAGCAAAATCTTCAGCCTTCTTCAGGTAAGAGCCTGGTAAAAAAATCAGTGGCTTACTTCGTTCTCACAAACTTGGATTTAGTCCGAAATAATTTTCTTCTCTCCCTCTCAGTGGCAGTAGGCAGACATGCAGGCCACACCTAAGACCTCTCCACAATTCTCCCGCGTGAAACTACTCAAATGGCTGCTTGACTGTGTCAAGCTGTTGCTTCTTCAGCTCCCACCTTAGATCTGACTCAACTGCCAGCAAGCCTGGGACTTTCTCCAGAATCCAAAAGGTTCAGTTGGCTAATCTGTCAATTAGTCATAACAAAGGCTCCCCCTTCAGGTGCAAAAAGGCGCCAAAAGCCCAAAACTACATTTCCTACAGATTTTGACTCCAGACAGCTCCTGTAGTCTGGCTCCATTTTAGGTACCACCAGTACTGGTCGGTTCAATTCGGCAGTCCAGGACCAAGATAGTGGAGATAAACAAAACAGCCCTTGCTGCAAAGAAGGCAGGTTAAACAAACTACATTATCATTATCACTCTAAATGATTTTCAGCAAATAGTTACATCTTTCAACAGAGCTCCCTCTCGGATTACTTATGACTGCAATCCAGGCAGCTCTTAAAGACACAGTGCACAGAAGGCACTCTCTGGCAATCACATTTAAACTGCTAAAACACAGGACACCAACCTAGCAGTGAGCATTTAGGCAAGCTCAAGAAAGCCTTTTCGGGAACCCCCATTTGTAAAGGGGGGGGTTACACTGAAAACTGGCAGTAACCTGATGGGAGTCTGAATCCGAGGTATTTTCTATGAGACTCCCTTATGGGGATGTGGAAATAGGTGTTTTTTAGGGCCAGAGATGCCAACCAGTCCCCTTTTTGGAGCGTTGGCAGAATCAATGCCAAAGTCACCATTCTGAACTTTGGCTTTGTTAGATGCCCGTTTTTAGTACCCTGAAGTCTAAGATAGGCCAGCACTCCCCAATTTTCTTTCTGGTAAGGAAGTACCTTGAGTGAAAACACCTTCCTTTTTGCTGTACTGGGACAGGCTCCACTGCCTTTGACAGTAACAGGTTTTGAACCTCTTTTTCCAGGAGTTTTCCCTCTACATTTGTAGATGATTTGAAAACTTTTGTTTTTAATGCTGGAAGGAATTTGAAATTCAGAGACCATCCCCAACTCACTATATCCAGGACCCACTTGTCTATGGTAATTGTTTGCCAAGACTGGAAAAAGTGAGCCAGCCTGCTTCCTACAGGTAGTGGGGAGGCAGCCTGGGGAGACACGACAGAGTGCCTGCTTTGTTTGGGGCTGGGCCTAGGAACCACGGCTGGAACCCCTTATGCCCCTGTCTGTAAAGTACCCCTGCTGTGGGTACTGCTGATACTGAGGCCTAGCCATGGCCTGATAAAAAGGGCTTGCTGTGAAATGATCTGCCTCTGCCTCCCCTTCCATAGGTTTTAGTGGACAGGGAAGCCTTTTCTTTTGCAGAATTGCTTATGTAGGTGGTTTTGTATTTATCCACCTTTTTAATGTAAGCCTCTGTCTTTTCTCCAAAGAAGAAATTACCCTCAACTGGGAAATTCGTAGCCTTGGTTTGGGTATCCTGAGTGAGGTTTGTGACTCACAGCCAGGCAAACCTCCTTAGAACCACTGTATTTGCCATCCGAGAGCAGCGTCATTAGAGTCAGCAGCAATTTGAAACTGGTATTTGGCTGCTTCCAAACCAAATTTAGCGGTTTAGCTAGATCTGTCAGGGGAGTTTAGGCCTTGACTGCCACAGCAAGGACAGACTGCCATAGTGACTTTTGGTATTGAGCAGCAAAGGCTTGAAAGCTTGCCTCCCTGATGGCCAAAGAAGCACATATTCTTTTTTTGGCCATGCTGTCAATGTTCCTGGAATCCTTGTCAGAAGGATGGGATGCCAGTGGTACCTTTGCCTCGTCACAGGCTGCCACTTATACCACTCCCTGGTGGACAGGGTGGAAGAATAAAAATTCAGCTCCCTCCCCATCCAGCTGATATTTCTTATCCAGTGGAGGAACAGAGCTTGGAGTTTGTAAAATCTTTTAAAGTATCTTTCTTGAATTTATTTCCAGGAAGGAGAAGCTTTTTAGTGGGTGTCAGCCCCATTATTTCCAAGTATTTAGCTTCCTCCTCATCCTCAATCACTTCACTGGTGGTGATGTCTAAAGCATCCACCATTCTTCTCACAAATGTGAAGTGTGAGGAATAATCCTCAGATGCTCTGTGAGGCAAGCCAAACTCCTGTTCAAGGTAAATCTCAGGTTCAGTAGGTTCCCCTTTCTTCACTTCATCATAGTCACCATATGCTTTATCTTAAATAATAGGGAGACTGAGCAGAGGAGACAGACTGCTTCGCAGGAGTCTGCTGCTGCTGAGAGTCAGACAGCCCTTGTAAGCCTGAATGACCTTAAAGGCCTGTGCTATTTTTGCAGGAGTTGCCAGGCTTTATAGCAGGCAGAGAAGTCCCTGAATGCTGCCCAGCAGGGGGTTCTGTGTGCTTAGTTTTCTTTGATGTCTTTGAGGGAACCAGGGAGTCAGACGGTTCAGCAAGCCTCTTAGGAACGGCTTGTATACCCATGTCAGGGGTAGTAGTTACAGTAGTTGTAGTAGTTGTAGTTTCACCCACAATAATTTAGGGTGTCAGCTGGTCAGAGCTCGAGAGACCTCCCCTTTAGGTGGTGATAGTTTTCTCTTTAGCCTTATCCAGACATTTTTCACTAGTTTTCTCAGGATATGTACTGCAGATTTTACTCTGCTTTTAAATGTTCATGCCCAGGAAGGCAACGAAAAAAGAATGTTTGTCTTAGTAAAATTTCACCACACTCAATACATGGTTTGAAACCATGATCACCAGCGTTTCTTCTTGGTTTTTCTGACATTCTCAATGCAAAACCGATAAAAGATGCAGACCGGGATCTGAGGTAAAAGTGAACCAAGGCTATCAGTTCAGGAACCGGTATTAGCTGCTCTTAATACAAGTTAAATTTAATAAAAGTTAAATTTAATAAAATTTAAACATAACTAACGGAGTTTTTTCATCAGAAAACTCCGATAAATATAAAATAAACCTCGGGTTCAATAGGTTCCCGAACCAGAAGAAACCAAGATAACTTACAATTTAAACACTAAAACTACAGTTTAACTTAAAATTACAAAAAGTAAAAAGCTGCAAATTAAATGTAAATAATACTTATATACATTTTTTTTTTATAAGTTTTCTCATGTCACAACAAGAATCTCCGAGCACCTAGGTCTCGACAGGCAGAGAGTGAAAACTGAGGGGTTTAGAACTAAGACAGTTAGTAGAAGGCAGCATTTAAAAAAGTGGCTCATGCAAAAGATTCCATCATTTGCATATGCTCCATCTCTCTGGGCAGTTCTGTCTTAAAGGGACACTGCAGAAAGTTAGAAATACTGGAGTATTAGTGGGGTTAGAAGCTAGATTTCCTTTACCGACATCCCCATTAAGTCAGGAACAAATGTTTGTCCTGTCTGCGGTCTCTGGTGTAGGTCATATAGTAGTTTAACACCCTCTTGACATCCAGACTATGGAGTCTGCATTCACCTGAACTAGTGTGTTCAGTGAAAAAGACAGGCAGGGTAACTGACTGGTTCAAATGGAAATCAGAAACCACTTTAGGGAGGAATTTCCTATTTGCTCATAGTACTACGGTCTCTGTGAGAGAAAAGGTAATCCTTTTCGACACACAGGGCTTGAAGTTCACTAATCCTTTCTAGCTGAGGTGATGGCTACCAGAAGTACAGTTTTCTGGGTAACACTTCAGGTGTGTGGAGGTCATGGGCTCAAATGGAGGTCTCATGAGCTGAGTAATGCATGCATTCAGGTCCCATGCTGGCACTGGTTCCCTAATAGGTGGGTGTAAATGGCACTAACCTTTAAAGAACCTCTTGAAAATAGGATTAGATGACAGGGAGGTGCTCCTCCCAGCACAAATGTAAGCAGATACTGAAGCTAAATGAATTTTCAGGGATGCAAGTTGCCAAGTCCTGGGAGTGCAAGTAAGTCAGATAGTCCAAGATGGCTGGTATCCCTACTTGAGTGAAGGTGATACCCTTGGAAGCACACCAGACAGAGAACCTCCTACACTTTGAAGCATAGGTTTTCTTTGTAGAAGGCTTCCTGTAACCCCTCAAAATATCCAGAACACTTTTAGAGAGTTGCAAGCTTGCATACTCCCAAGTCCTCAAGAGCCATGCTTTGAGACTGAGTGATCGGAGATTTGGGTACAGGATCCTGCCCTGATGGGAGGTTAACAGATTATGCTTCCTGGGAAGATGTATTGGTTTGGCTACAGACATGGAGAGTAGTAGAGGATATCAGGGCTGTCTGGCCCAATCTGGTGCTATCAAGATCACTGATGTAGGCTGTGACCCGAGCTTGATCAAGGCTCTGAAAATGAGGGGGAATGGGGGGAAAGGTGTACAGGCTTCTCCCTGACCAATCCAGGAGAACTGTACCCTTTGGCTGGTGGTCTGCAGCAGTAGTGAGGTAGGTGATGATTCTCATGGGATGCAAAGAGATCTATCTCTGGTGTACCTCACCTTCTTAACACTGCTTCCAATACCTGCCTGTTGATGGACCACTTGAGGTGGCCTGATTGACTGATTCTGCTTAGGGCATCTGCTAAGGTATTGTCTTTCCCTAGCACATGGATGGCCTGTAGTGAGGTCCTCAATGAATAAACCAGACTCAAGACCCTCACTGCTTCAGTGCACAAGGGGTCTGACCTTGTCTCCCCCCAACCCTTGCTTGTTTATGTAGTACATTGTCGTGGTGTTGTCTGTTCTGACCTGCACCACTTTTCCTTGTATGAATGGTGCGAATGCTTTCAATGCCAGGAACACTGCTCTTGACGCCAACAGATTTGTGTGCTGGAGTGACTGTGCTGGACCAGGTTCCATGTGTGGTGTGTTCCACTAGGTGTGCACCCCAACCTAACAAAGAGGCATCGGTTGTGAGGATGGCTGATGGGGTTTCCTGCTGAAAGGGGGCCCCTTCCCCGACGTTGTCTGCTTCCTTCCACCACTGTAGGGCTTGCAGTAATGTTCTTGTTACTGGAATTAGCTTTGACAGATTGCCTTTCCTTTGGCACCAATGTACCTTGAGCTGAAACTGTAGGTCTCTCATTTGGAACCTGGCACTCAAAACTGTGCCTGTTGCTGCAGCCATGTGTCCTTCTAGAAGCTGCAGAAACTGCCTTGCTGGCTTTGGTTCATTCAGCCTGAAAGCAGCAGGTATTTCCAGGATGCTTTGCACTCTGTCCTAAGGGAGGAGGGCCCTTCCCTCTAAAGTGTTCAGTTCTGCTCCTATGAAGTGCAGTACCTGCACTGGGGCGACGACAGATTTCTATTGATTTACCAGGAACCCTAGTGACTGTAAAAGGTTTATTGTCGCTGCAAATTGTCTTGCACCTGATGGGGTAAGCTTTCCACCACCAGCCAGTTGCCGAGACAGAGGGAGACTGAGACACCTAACCTTCTTAGGTGCGCCACCACCACTGCCAGATACTTTGTGAACACCCTTGGGGCTGAGGTGAAACTGAAGGGCAGGGCTGAAAACTGGTAGTGCCCTGATGGAAGTCTGCATCTGAGGTACTGAGGTATTTTCTGTGAGACTCTTATGGAGATGTGAAAGTAAGCATCTTTTAGGTCCAGAGATGCCAGCCAATCTCCTTTCTGAAAGACTGGCAGAATCATTGTCAATGTGACCATTCTGAACTTTGACTTTACTAAATACTTGTTTAGTAGTCTGATGTCTAGGATAGGCTGCCACTCCCCAATTTTCTTTCTGGTGAGGAAGTATCTTGAGTAAAATCCCCTTCTTTTTTCCTGAGGTGAAACATGTTCCACTGTTTTTAGCAGGAGAAGGCTTTGCACCTCTTTCTCCAGGAGCTTCCTTTCCAGAAGGGAAGCTGGCTTGAACACTCTTGTTCTTAAGGGAGGGAAGGACTTGAAACTCAGGGACAGACCCTGACTCTATTTCCAGGACCCACTTGTCTGTGGTAATGGATTTCTAAGACTGGAAATAGTGAGCCAGCCTGACCTCTACTGGTACAGGGGAGGCTGCTGTGACCACCGAGTCAGGGGTTCTGTTTTGCTTGGGGATGGGCCTGGGAGGTCTGGGATCCCATCCTAGACCCTCTTCTTTCTCTAACTCTGAAATATTCTGTTGAGGGCATTGCTGATATTGAGGAACAGCATGGGCCTGGTAAAAAGACCTGCTGTAAGCTGCTCTGCCTCTGCCCCCTCCTTCCACATGGTCTATAGGAGGAAGAAGGCTTCTCCTTTGCTGAATTACTCTTAAAGGTGGCCTTGTTACTCATCCACCTTTTTCATATAGGCTTCATTTCATTGGACAAACAGAGAATGATTTTCCATAGGAAAATCTAAGGCCTTGTTCTGGGTATCCTGTGTAAGGTTTGTGACTATGAGCTATGCAAACCTCCTGAGGGCTATGGTGAGAGCCATCCATCTGGCAGCAGTATCATTAGCATCTGCTGCCATCTGAAACTGACAGTTGGATGCTTCTAGTCCAAACCTGGCTGTTTCAGCCAAATCATCCGATATGCCAGAAGGAGCCTTCTCAGACATGGCCAATACTGACTGCCACAGTGACTTTCAGTACCGTGCAGCATAGGCTTAGTAATTGGCCTGCCTGACTCCTAATGAGGCTGCCAGGTAGCCATTTTTGGCCATACTATTTTACGCGAGTCCTTTTCAGGTGAGTGAGATGCCAATGGCACCCTCGCCTTTTCACAGGTTGCTTGCTGAACTATCCCTTGATGATCAGGATAACAGAAAAGGAAAAGGAATTCAGTCCCTTACCTGTCAAGCTGATACTTCTTGTCTGCCTTCTTATCAAGAGGGGAAACAGAGGGCTGGCCTGCCAGCGCAGCGGTAGGGCTATCATTTGAGACACCAGAGACGCATGTTCAGAAGCGAGCACAGGCTATAGGAGGGCCGGCCGGGGGGAGGTGCATGGAGTGCCCAAAGGCTGCTCTTCACCTCTGGGAAGGGAGGGCTGCATGTCCCGCTGCTATACCACCACCTTGGTGACCACGGGTGGAGGTGCAGCGGGACAGCAGAGTGGCTGGGTGGGGAGGACATTGGCCAACGTCTGGAACAGAGGCACATTTCTACGTGCCCCCGTCTTCTAGGACCTGCCTGCATGCTGGCATTCTCAGGGACAGGACAGAACACAAGGAAAAACCTTGCATGCAGTGCTGGTAGAAGGGCTCCAGCACCCAGACTCCTTAACCGGGCTGTTGAGAGGGGCCGCTTGAACCACTCAACACACTAATAGACTGGAGGAGGAAGTGCTGATGATCCCCCTTCTCCCTGCATGGGGGGAGGCCGAGGCAGCATGGGGGTGAGTTTGTTAGACCCCTCCGAGAGGTACCCGAGGCAGAGATAGAGATGCACAGGAAGCCTGGAAGAGTGGTGCTGTCTGAGGTGAGAAGGAGCCGTAGAAATAGCATAATATATATATATACACATATATATACATACATACATACATACATACACACACACACACACAAAAGGGGGACACAGTTAGGGGTCTGCAAAATCTAACAAGTCTTTCTTAAAAAACTTGCTGATAGGGAGTAGTAGCTGTTTTGTGGCTGTTAATCCCATCATCTTCATATATTTGGCCTCCTCCTCATCCTCTATGACTTCAGTGGTAGCAGATGAAGGGCTTCAAAAATCTTTCTTACAAAGGAAAAATGTGAGAAAAAATCCTCAGCCCCAGGAGGAGATCCAAATCCCTGCTCAGGGGAAACCTCAGGCTCAAAAGGGTCACCCTCATCCTCTTCAGGTAACTCATACCCTTCGAACTCCATCTGTTCCTGGGATGGAGTAGGGGCTAAGGATGGCCTAACTGGGGCTTGAAAAGGTGTTAGAGGTGTTGGAGGGGGTATGAGACCCTGCATTACCTTGAAAGCCTGAACAAGTTCTTCTGAGGATTACAGGCTAAGAGACACAGATGAAACCCTCCTTTGGTTTCTCAGCCTGGGGTTCAACGTGCTTGGCTTTCTTTGTCTTTTTGGTAGGAACCGGGGTGTCAGCCGGTTCACCAGTCCTTTTACTGGATGATGCTTCACCCTTTTCAGATGCATTTTGTTTAGGTTGTGCAGTTTCACCCGCATGTTTAGGGAGTATGGACTGGTCAGAGCCCGAAGCACCCTTCTCAAGTTTCCTTTGAAGCCTTTCCAATCATTTATCAATGGTCTTTTGTGGAAAAGACTTGCAGATTTCACAATCTGCAGGAAAATTCTCATGTCCAAGGCAGATCACGCACAAGTCATGCTTGCCTGCCTTGGCAAAATCATCCCCACACTTAAGGCAATTTTTAAATCCTGGGGGGTCTTGCATTTCTTTTAAGTTTTTCTGACATTATCAAATCAAGATTGAAAAACAGAACCGCAAGCTAACTTTTTTTTTAGTGGTTGTCATCGGTTCAAGAACCGATTAAAGTTCTGATACGGAACCGAGAACCAGGGCAACAAGAACCAGGTTAGCAGTTAAAAACAGAAATTTTTATTAAAATAAAGACTAAAAATAACTAAACTGAATCAGAGTTAAAAAAAAAATAAAAGTTCCAGAAAACACAACTAAGGCACGGTTTCCCAGCAGTTATCCCGAACCATGAGGAACCAAGAACATGAACTTAAAAACACTAAACTAATGGTAAAGGAGTTAACAGAAATAAAGTAAGCAGTACAAATAATTAAAAGAAAATACTTAAAACACAGTGAAGGATCACAATGAGGAATGACTGAAAGGGAAAGTTTCCAAGGCATCTTGGCTTGTCAGGCAGAGAAAGAAATCTGATACGTTACTGGAATGTGGCAGCCGATAAGGGCAGCAGTTTGAATAAGTGGCACGAGCTAATGATCGGTTATATCATCATT
The DNA here is from genome assembly GCA_016271365.2 of Neoceratodus forsteri. NCBI lineage: Eukaryota > Metazoa > Chordata > Ceratodontiformes > Ceratodontidae > Neoceratodus > Neoceratodus forsteri. The sequence goes on from CM057456.1 coordinate 1,068,370,329, forward strand.
TGCATAATTTTTCATCTCCGGGCAGTTCTACTTAAGAGGCTGACTGCATAGAGTTAGGATTATAGAAGAATGCCTGGGGTGAGAACCATGAATTTCTCCTGTGCCCCCGATAAGACCGAGGGGTCAGCCTTAGGGTGGGTATCAAAGTAAGGCCTGTTATCAGGGGCGTGGTATAGTCTGTCAGCCTTCCTGGGAACAGAAGGGACTGACGCCGGTTATTGCCAGATGATACAGAAGAAATCATCATGTGGAATCACTAAAGGTGGGATAACCACAGATGTCACCTCCGGAAGGCGTAAGTGCTCTGCCAAATGGCAGCGTTGAGGTTTCTGTTCCTCAGTGCGCCACCCCTGGGAAGCTTGGATAAGTCATCTACAAAACAGATGGGTCCTCAGGAGGAGATTTAGGAGCATCCCTGACCCACACTTCCTCAGGGGGCGGGTGGAGGAGGGGGAAATCAGGGACTCGAAAGAGTTTGAATCCATGTCCATGGATCCCTCCGATTCCGAGGCAGTGTGCTGGGGTGACAATAGGCCAGAGCCCATAACGTTCCCGGCATCCAGCCAGGTTTCCACTGACAGAGGGGAAGCCTCCACATCTGGCATAGGGGAATGTCGCATCCGGGACAGGGCAGAGGACTACATCACCTGGGCTGGCATCAAACGCTGAGCTGACACGCACCACACGCTAAGAAAAATGCTGCAGTCAGCTGGCACTCGGTATAGAAACATCGGGTAAAAAGAAAAGCCCAGCACAGAGTAATGCGTCAGGAGACCGCTGACTGAACCGGATGACAATCCTGATGGACCGGCTGTATGCCCCACAAGGCACCAACTGGAGGCTCGAGCCTGAAGGGGTGCCCAAAGGGCAGTCCCGAGTCAGACGCGACAGTGGTTGCTGGTCGGGTAATGGGCCCAAGTAGTCTGGGTTCTGAGGCAACGCCTAAGTGACTAAGGAGAGGTCCATAGGCTGAACAGCTGGGTGTGCCTGGTCCAAAGGAGGAGGACCGTCTGGATCATATCACAGAAGCTTGACGGCAGAGAAGGACCATACCAGCCCATCTAGTCTGCCCTTTTTCCCCCTACACCTCCCCCTCCCGGCCAGCCCCGACCGACCCCCGATACTCAGACCCATAAGTTTGTCCCATGCCCTCTTGAATTCTTCCACCAATTTAGTCCCCACCACTCCATCTGGTAGTCTGTCCCAGGACTCACTACCCTCTCCATGAAGAAACGCCCTCTCACATTGCCCCTCTATCTTTTTCCTTGCAGTCTGAGGCTGTGCCCTCTAGTTATGACCCACTCCTTCCTCTTACGTAAACCCTCTTCTCCAACTTTATTGATCCCCTTTACGTATTTAAAAGTTTTAATCATGGTCGCCCCTTTCCCTTGTCTCCAGCCTGCACGGATCCAGCTCCTTACACCACTGCTTATATGACTTTCACTGCATACCTTGCACCATCTTGGCTGCCCTTTTCAGAACTCTCTGCAATGACCTATAGCCTTGCGGAGATGTGACCTCCAGAACTGAACCCCATACTCCAGGTGCGGCCTCACCATGGCTTTGTAAAGGGGCATTATTACCTCCATCCTTCTGCTAGTAATGTCCCTGCCTATGCATGCCAACATTCCATTGGCCTTTCCCACCACCCTGCTACACTAGATTCCTACCTTAAGGTTCGTGGAGACTATGAACCCCTTGATCTCTCTCCAGTTCTGTTACTTTGATTTCCTCCCCACTTAGGGTGTACCCTACCCTTCTGTTCCTACTCCCTAAGTGCATCACAGCACACTTTTTGGCATTAAATTTCACCTGCCACGTCCCAGACTATTTTTTGACCACCTTTCAGTCCTCCCTCATGTCCTCCACCCCCCCTTGGTGTCCACCCTATTGGTAGGATCCGATGGAGGGCAGCCCGGCGCGGGTTCGAGGGGGAGACAGCGACCCTGCCAGCACTTGGTGGGAAGGGCCCGGAGAAGGGACCAACAACACTGGCTGAGGAGCCAAAGGCACCCGGTGTGGGGGGGGGGGGGGACTCCACGGGTGCAGACTGAGGCCCTACAGGAGTGGGCAAAAGCTGGTTTCGGTCCGAAGGACCATCATCAGACCTAAAACAGGGGTCCGGCAAAGATGCCAGGGCCGGGCGGGTGTCAGTAGAGAAGCTGGCACCCGGAGAGCCGGCCTGGCCACCTGGCTGACAACCATGATGGTGGAAGGACCAGAGTGTCAGCGTGATGGAGAAAAAGACCCCTGCACCCACAAAGGCGCCAACCGCCACAGAAATCAAGGCGGGAGGCGCGACCAGAGGCAGCCCAGAGGAAAGGAGGGCTGGTGTGGCCACTGAGTCAACCCCACGGTGGGGGGTCCAGCATCAGTCGTGGACCTGGGCGATGTGGCTCTGAAACAGACAGCTCGTGGACCCGATGCTTCTTGTGCTTCTTCTTGAGGCGGAAGTCTCCGTAGAGGTCCCCGACGCAGTCTGGGCTGCAGCTCTTTCTCTATGGCAACCAATCTTTGCTGGTGGAGATGGGCCTCCAGAACCTTATGGCATTGTTTTCATGTGACCTGGTTAAACTTCTGGCATGCCTTGCAGGCTTCGATATCATGGTCCAGACCTAGGCAAATGATGCAGGCTGTGTGGCCATCCTTTTCAGGAATTTGTTTGCCACAGGCGCACTTAAGACTTGCAGGGACCTGCAGTGGAGGTTGCCGAAGACATGCAGACGAAAATAAAGGCGAAGTACAATCTGTGAAAAAATAAAGTTTGAAGAAATGGCGGTCAACTGAAGTAATGTTCCACAAGGTCCAACAAGCACAGGTCAATGGCAGGAAAAGAACCAAGGTGGGTGTGGGGGACTGCTCCTCTTATACCACAGGAGGACACCGGCGTGCGTACGTCGGGGGGCAGTCCCACGTTGCAGATTGCTAGTTTTGAGTTTTCCGTGTGTCACCTGGTGGCTTATTCCTAATGGTGTTGCCTACTGCAAGAGCCCCTTCAAAGTATGATCTCGTGCTTCGGTCAGGAGAATATGGGCTAGGGGTGGTAAACAGAGTTGACAACCGCTAGGAAGACCTCACCACTGATGTGCCAAGACTTCAGAGACCCAGAACCCTAATGTTTTTTCCTTTTGCTGTTTAGGAGATGGGGATGGGGAATTGAGGGTGGAAACCCTAACGTCACATTTCCCTACTTTGTTGCATTAGGTTGAACCCTAACTGGTGCATAACACAGTTTTTTCCAAATAATTTCCTTTCTTTTTGAGACAGTGAAAATGTATCATCATTCACACAGGTCCCAGAGGGACCTGCATGAACAGATGCTGATGCAAAGGGCCGTCTGAGCCCTGCACCAAGGGAAGAGTCCATGTGCCTGCGGAAGTGCAGGGCCAGTGTAGCAACCAATGTCAAGGATTTGTGGGACTGGTCTGGTGGGCTGCAATTGGCGCAAAGCCTTTCCATGTGGCTACAGACACAGACACTCAGGCAAAAGAGTCCATCTGTGTGCTTAAGCGCAGGACCCTCTGGCAGCCACAGGTACAGAGATATAACGCCTTACGGCCAAGGAAAGATTCCATTCACTATATGGTACTTAAGCCTACGTGGGCATCTCTGCACCTTCCCTTCCCAGGGTTGGTATTGCATGAGAGTGCCATCCCCCCAGCCTCGGTCCATCCAGCAGGCTCACTGAGCTCATGCCTAAACTGAGCTCAGCAGCAGGGGGATTGCAAAGCACAACCCGCTGAGGTAAAGGCTGGCACTACACATATTTCTGTTTTTTTTTTTTTTGTTTTTTTTTTAAAGTTTGACTCCAATTTTAAAGCTAGCCATTTTATGATTCCTCCTTACAAACATGACAGGTGGCATTTATAGAATATTGTCAGAAACATCATTTTGCACCACAAGTGCATTTCGGCCATAATTTGAAAAGTGAAAAAATACTTATACTGAAAGTTTGGAGTCAAAATACTGAAAATCATCAAAGTTATGAGTGAACATTGAAATATTTCAACGTTCACTCATAATTACGAACATACGAAATTGCCGGCAGAAAAAGGCCCACAGGTCTATCAAGTCTGCCCAACTGTGCAGCTCTTAGTTTCATATTACTATAGCTGCCCCAGCCCCACTCAAACCCCCCCTTCCTCCCCTTTCCTGGTCTTCCCCCCTTTGTGTTCTTGTCTGTACTAATCCTGCCCTTTACCCTATCCCGACCCCACTTAAAGCTATCCACTGTCCTCAGTTCGATTAACTCCTCTGGTAGTGCGCTCCATCTTGCCGCCACTCTCTCTGTAAAGTAGTGCCTCCTCATCTCCCTCCTGAACCTTCCCCCTTCAGACGGTGCCCCGTAGTGACCTCTGCCCCTCTAAACGGAACAAACCTCCCTCTCAGACTTTGTTTATGCCTTTCAAGTACTTAAAGGTCTATATCATGTCCCCTCCTTCCCTCCTCTCTTCCAGCAAATACAAGTTGAGCTCCCTCAATCTTTCCTCATATGGAAACTCCCCCAGTCCCCTGATCATTTTCATAGCCCTGCGCTGCACCCTCTCCAGTAATCTCACATCCTTTTTGAGTTATGGGTACCAGTACTGCACACAGTACTCCAAGTGTGGTCTCACCAGTGATATATACAAGGGTAGGATGACCTCCTCCTTTCTAGAGGTGATCCCTCTGGCAATGCACCCCAGCATCCTATTTGCCCTTGCTGCCACCCTCCTATACTGTGCTGATACCTTCATGTCCCCTGTGACTATTACCCTGAGGTTCCTTTCCTCCTCTGAAGCTGTTACATGCATTCCTCCCAGCCAGTAGCTGGTCCTGGGATTTCTTATTTTGAGGTGCATGACCTTGCACTTCTTAGCATTAAAACCCTAACTGCCAGTCCCTAGACCAGTGTTCGAGTTTAGCTAGATCCTCCCAGAGTGCCTGCCTCCCTTCCTCATTGTCCAATTTTGTACAAATCTTAGCATCATCTGCAAACAGACTGATCTTATTCTTGACCCCCTCTGCAATGACTCTAATGAAGACACTGAACAAAACAGGGCCCAGCACTGAACCCTGCAGTACCCGACTTGTTACTGGCCTTTGCTTGGATGTCTCCCCCCTTACAACTACCCTCGGCTGTCTGCCCTGCAACCAGCTCTCAACCCACCCCACCAGTTTCTCCCCCACCCTCATGTCCCTCAGCTTGCTCATTAACCTCCTCGCTAAGCCGAGAAGCCCCCTGGGCTCCCAGCTCATCTGCTGAGGGAGACTCTGCCTCCAGGCAAATGGCGCTCCCCCCAACACAAAGACTAGTAGTGCAGTTATTATATCACAAGGAAGGACTACTATGGAGTGTTTCTTAATAAACCAGTGGATTCCAATGTGGCTCACAGACCCTGTTAAGAAGGCACAGGTGTCGATTCCAATCAAGGCCAGCAAAACAGTTACAGTAATCAGCAAGCTACTTAGCTAACTGGGGGAGACAGAGACCGCAGTAACGAGCTAGCTAGATATGATAGATACAGAGAGTCTAAGACAGAGGCAGGGAGAGCAGGGGATCGCCATCTCACTGCTTCACAGAAGCTGGCAGCATGACTCCAGCTGCGGTTTCAGAATTCAAGAAAGTCCCCCTCTTCTCATACTATGAACGTGGATAAACAGCTTCTTTCATTAAGTCAGGCTCCCTGGGTTTCCAGGTGCCCAGAAACATGTCGTGGAATATGTTCAAGTGAGTGAGGGTGTATGTGGGGTGGTGGGCATCCCAGTGTCAGGCTAGTGTTCGGCTGCACCGGGGGGTGGGCACCCCAATGCCACCATGCATATAATGGAAAGCGGGCAGGCAACCTCGAGGGAGGTGAAAAGAAGCAGTACCGGGAGTGGGTACTTCAGTCCACTACCTAGATAAACAGGCAGATAGACAGACATACTGCTTCAACTGAAGCCAGCAGCATGTGAGTTAAAAAAACAAGATGGCAGCCAACATGATTGGTATTATGTTTTCCACACAAGTAAATCATGAAAATAAGCACTTATAACCTTTTTTTTTTGTTTGTTTACCATTTGCATCTGTTAGTTATCCTAAAAATTCTTGTAACTCTGGAATCATATAATATGTTTTCACAAAACTCTGAAACACACACCCTTGGCACAGGCCCCTTCAACCCTGAAAATTTAATGAAAACAATTCCACAGTCAGGCTGCAGGTGAAAGCTAAAACAAAAACAATACAAGGCAATGTTAAGTATAGGGAAACCAAACGGGGCCCTCCCACCCCATTTTTTTGGCTGAAAACCGAACACGATGCCATCAAGAAACTTTTCACATCTTGACACTCTGACAACCTGACTGCACATATTGTACAATTTTGTGCTAGTTCGTCAAACATCAAACCTATTAAAGTGCAAAAATTGGGGTTTAACATTAAACAGCCTATTTAACCCTAACTATAGGGGCACTGCTGTGCCCCTATAATATTAATCAAGTGGGCTGGCAACCACTAATAAGAACATACACAGAAACACACACAATGATGGCAGAAAAATGGACAGCTCGCTTTCATCGGCGGCTGATGCTAGATAAGCCAGCCGGCCGATCACCCTCCTCAGCCCGCCTCAAGCACTCTTGTGCTTGGGTAAGCCTGCCACTTTGACCAGGAACTCTCCTTGGGACTCTGATTGGCTGCAGCACTATTTAGCCTACACCCGACTGGCTGCTGCGTTACCGCTTTCGCTGGGATTGGCCCTTGCTATTCTCTTGCATTCCACAGCTTTTTTCTCTCACCAGATTTTCTCCCTGTAGATGCTAGTTGATGTTATATTCTCTCCCGTGCACCCAGACCCCAGCCTCTATTAAATACACTATTAGCCCGCTCTTTCCTTCTCTAGTGGCTATTGCTATCTGTCCTGTAGTAGACTAGCTGCTCATGCTCCAACTTACTGGTAGCATTTTCCCTAACCGTTACCAGTTCTGTACTGCCTGTAGCACTGCTCTCATCCTGCTGCCCCTTCCTCTAGCTCTGCTTCTGTGCTACTTCATCTCTACCTTCCCCTGTGCCCAGGGTTTTTGTGATTTGACCTCTACCAGCTGTCCTTTTGCCCTAGGTTTACTCCTTAGTCAACCCACCCTACCTCACCCCCTACCCCTGTTCTCTGTTTTGACACTTCTGCCTTTGGCTCCTAACATTTATATCTGGACTTTCCCCTCCTCTGTACCCTTGTGGCCCTCTCTAGCCACTGCCATACCCCATCTACTTCTCTTGAGTTCTCTCCATTTGTGTCTCTATCTTGGCAACCTACATTGGCTAATCTCTGTCCTACCTTCTTTTGCTTAGTTGCTGTGCTGACCGGTTTATCGCTGAGGCCTTACATTACCCTTCTTATAAACAGTTCCCCTCCCCCTCACATCTGGCTAGAATCCTCTTATGCGCTCCTATACATCCCTTTTTGTCTTCCCAAGCCGGACACTGATTTCCCTGGACTCTGGCTCCACAAACGTTTACTTATACCTAAAGTTGCAACTGCCCTAGAAATGTTCTCTTCCTGTGCCTCATCTTGGGTCCATATGTCTGCCCTCCTCGTTCTGGCCTGCACCAGGGACATTGAGCTTAATACTGGGCCCCATCGCCCTACTCCTGCCCACTCCCCCTTTACTACCACCATACACCAAACAAAAAGCCTAAAAGTTGCACATATGAATATTCGTAGTCTCCGCCCAAAAATGGCTGAACTTGAGGCTTGGGCCCTACAGATGACTCCCAACACTTTATGTATATCGGAATCTTGGCTCAAGCTGGCTACTAAACAGCGTAAGGTGGCACTACCCGGTTATAACTGTTTCAGAAAAGACAGACTGGGAAAGAGGGATGGAGGTGTTCTTATCTACTCTAGGTCTGATCTAGATGTCATCGAACTCCCTGATCTTGACACGGACTCATTTCCTGCAGGATCCCTTTTCATTTCCCTAACCCTCGGAATGTCAAAAAATTTACCATTGGCCGTGTATATCTGCCCCCCAGCAAGGCTTCCCTAGGTCTTCTCCCCTTCCTAGCTTCCCTAGCTAACCTACCCTGCCATGACCTTGTACTTTGTGGCAACTTTAATTTAGATTGGCTCCACGCTGATGCAGAAAAAATGCGTGCATCGCTAGCTGACTCCAACCTAGCACAACTCCATCAGGATTCAATTCCATCAACACCAAGTCTGAAAAACATACTCCACTTGATTGGATAGTCACTAATTGTCCTCAGAAGATCAAAGCCGTCTATGTCCTCTCTGACTGTATAAGCGACCATTCCCACACTTTCTCTGTGTGGAGAAACAGCTGTCCCAACCCCCTCTCAAGATCTCCCTAATTCAGGACATATCTAGGTTCGATGTATGCAGCTTTATTACCTCCATCAATAACACTCACTAGCGTCCTATTAAAACTCTCCTCGATATAAATCAAGCCTTGGATTTCTTAATATCCACCTTCACTCAAATTAACAACCATGCCCCCCAGAAAAAATGTAGGTCCAAGGGTGTCAAGGCTCCTTGGCTCACTAAGGAAATTAGGATGCTTATGTCCCATCATGATAAAGCTTGGCGGACCTATAAAAAGAGTGGATTCCCTTCAGACTGGCAAGTCTATAGGCAATTCAGAAACAACTCCAAGAAGCCAAATGCAACTATTACAAATCCCTACAAACCAAGCACCTTTGCAACCCTAAGGAATTCTGGAGGCAAGTCAAAGTGGCAGGCTTACCCAAGCACAAGAGTGCTTGAGGCGGGCTGAGGAGGGTGATCGGCCGGCTGGCTTATCTAGCATCAGCCGCCGGTGAAAGCGAGCTGTCCATTTTTCTGCCATCATTGTGTGTGTTTCTGTGTATGTTCTTATTAGTGGTTGCCAGCCCACTTGGATTAATATTATAGGGGCACAGCAGTGCCCCTATAGTTAGGGTTAAATAGGCTGTTTAATGTTAAACCCCAATTTTTGCACTTTAATAGGTTTGATGTTTGACGAACTAGCACAAAATTGTACAATATGTGCAGTCAGGTTGTCAGAGTGTCAAGATGTGAAAAGTTTCATGACTCCCTGGTAAAAGGGAAGGCTGCCGAAGTCCCAAGCTCCATCACTGCCAATGGCTCCACCTTTGCTGACCCCGCGTCCATCACATCTGGATTTAATAATTTTTTTTACTAATCACTACAAATATACCATGCTCTTCCATAACTCCTCTTCTCCCCCCACTGCCCAATCTCCCGCGAGCACCCCTAGGCTCAACCTGCTTTCCACCTGAAGCTGGCCACACACAAAGAGGTACAGAAGCATCTCTCTAACTTAAAATCGGAGAACTCTCCTGGCCAGGACTCCCTTGAGCCAAAATGTCTTAAGCTGGGTACCCCAGCTCTTGCTCACCCTGTCCGTGACTTATTCAACTGGTCTTTCCTCTCTAACACTGTACCAGACAAATGGAAGGTGGCGGTAGTCATTCCAGTGCATAAGGGGGGTCCCAATACTGTTGTCGAAAACTTTAGACCCATATCCATCCTCTGTCCGTTGGCTAAAATTCAAGAGCATATAGTTTACAACCACCTTCCAGACTACCTGAAATATCACAGTCTACCATCCCCTTATCAACATGGCTTCAGAAGGAATCACAATACCCTAACTGTCCTGATAAAAGTGACCACAGACATATTCCAGGCAATGAACCAAGGTTATGCCACAGGTGCCATCTTTGTCGACCTCACTTAAAGCATTTGATCTGGTGAATCACGGTCTTCTGCTCCATCAGCTTCATGTTCTTGGTCTGGATACCAGTGCACTGAACTGGGTAAAAAGTTACCTCTCCTGCCGTTCCCAAAAAGTTAAGTGGGCAGGTTCCGTCTCTGATCTAAGGCCCATAACTCATGGTGTTCTGCAAGAAAAAAATTACTCACCTTAGTAATGTTGTTTCTTCTAATGGAGTCTTGCTGTATTCTGACAATAGCAGTCAGTCCCAACCTTCAAACTGCCCCGGAGATGAAAGAGTTTACTTTCCATGCCAGGCATGGAACGCTGAGCTCGAGCTCGGTTGAGACTCTGTCTGTTGCTGTTTGAACTCAAACCGTCAGATCTTTACAAGCTAAACTCACTGAGGTCCTGTGTGGAAGCTGTAAACCTAAACTAGCCAACTGGCTACTAAACATAACAACACATTTTTTGGTCCCAAAACAAAGACTCAAGTCAGGAAACCCAAAAAATGAAACACACACAACATCCACTCACCCAAAGAAAAAGGGGTGGTGATAAAATAGGTGGGGCACCTCCTGAGTGCCAACACTGCTACTGCCCACCCACATCCCAAAAACAAAGGTTCTGAGAGGGGAAGGCAGGGGGGAGGTCAGAATACAGCAAGACTCCATTAGAAGAAACAACACTACTAAGGTGAGTAATTTTTCTTCAAACAACATGAAGTCTTGCTGTATTCTGACAATAAGCAGACTACCAAGCAGTACCTCCATGGGGAGGACAGAACCTACTTGGAAATAGGCTCTGAAGCACAGCTGTGCCAAACCAAGCATCACTCTAGCCTGGATATCCAGAGAGTAATGCTTGGTAAAAGTGTGAACTGTTTTCCAGGTAGCTGCCTGACATATCTCTAAGATAGAATATATATATATATATATATATATATAAATATATTTTTTTTATTTTAGCTTTTGTTGACGGTTAAGTGCACTAGACAAATCCTGCCTATTTTCAAGCCACGACCGGGAGGGATACAGATGAATGCCAACTGACCTTGAACCAGATTAAGCTGTTGATGGTATTATTTGTTAATGAGGGAAATTTGGCCAGGACACCAGGGAAGTCCCCTACTCTTTTCGATAAGTGCCATGGGATCTTTAACATCCACCTGAACTACCACCAATCCAGGCAGATGGGACCTCGGTTTAACGTCTCATCCGAAAGACGGCACCTCAGAAGTGCAGCACCACTCTCATGCTGCACTACAGTGTCAGTACTGGGATATTAACCCAAGTGCCAGATGTGGGAACTGAACCCACAGCCCTCCGATATCCCGGCCTCAGAGGCGAGTGTGCTACCTACTGAGCCACTGACACTGACACTGATATCCCTGGCAGCAACCAGGGAAGCAGCTGTACCTCTGGTAGTGTGAGCCCTCAGGCCTGAGGGTGGAACCTTACCTAGTTTTTCATAGCAAAATTGGATGCAAGAGACAATCCACCTGGCAATGGATCTTTTAGTGACAGGTTTTCGTTTACCAACCTCACCATAAGTGAGGAACAGTTGGAGGGAGTCAAACCTGTGACCCTTGGTACGTTCTATGTAGTAGCTAAGGGCTCTTTTCACATCTAAACTGTGGAGTCTCCTCTCACCAGAGGAGGAATGGTCAGTGAAGTACACAGGAAGAGACATAGATTGGTTAAGGTGCAAGTCTGAAACCACCTTAGGTAAAAACTTCCTGTTAGTCCTGAGGACCACCTTATCTCTTTGGAAAGAGATAAAATCAGGCTCCACTGACAGGGCTTGTAACTCACTTATGCGCCTGGCAGAAGTGATGGCCACCAGGAACAGTTTTCCAAGTCAAGTACTTAAGCTCTGCTGAGGACAAAGGCTCAAAAGGGGGGGTTGCATAAGCTGAGCAATGCAAACACTAAGGTCCCAAGCAGGGGCAGGGTCCCTGAATGGCGGATTGGTATGAAGCAATCCCTTGAAAAACTTGAAGAATACAGGGTGAGCTGAAACAGAAGAGGGCTTACCTGCTGTAATAAAAGCAGAGACAGCTGCCAGATGCACCCTTAGTGTAGCTGGTCTGAGTCCCAAGCTATTCAGGTGAACCATATAGTCAAGGACTGTGGGCAGATCAGCAGACTCTGGGGAAGTATGCTTCCCAGAGCACCATATGGAAAATATTTTCCACTTGGAATAAGTAGTTCTGGTGGAAGGCTTCCTAGAAGCCTTCAGAATATCCATGACACCTTGGGAAAGATGTAAATCAGCAAACTCTAACTCTTCAAGAGCCAGGCCTTGAGATTGAGAGATTTGAGGTTCGGGTACCAAACCCTCCCTTGAGCATAGGTTAACAGGTTGTAATTCCTGGGAAGAGACAGGGGAAGGTGGACTGCTAAGGACAATAGGAGAGGGTACCAGGGCTGTCTGGCCCAGTCTGGAGCAATCAGGATCACCTTGCAGGATTGAGACCTGATTTTGACTAGCACTTTGAACAGGAGAGGGAAGGGGGGAAAAGCATACAGTAATTTCCCTTCCCAACTGAGAACTAAGGCATCCAGGGGGACTGAGCCCAACACTGGGGGCCTGCAGCAAAACAGGGGAAGTTGGTGATTGTCTGGGGCTGCAAAAGATCTATCTGTGGGGTGCCCCATCTGCAGAAGATCACCTCCAAAACCAGGGGATCCAGTGACCATTCGTGATGGCCCTGAGATATCCTGCTGAGAGCATCTGCCAGGACATTGTCCTTGCCTGGGAGGTGTACTGCTGTGAGGGAGGTGTTCAGGGAATAGGCCAAAGACCACAACTTCATTGCTTCTGTGCACAAGGCCGCAGACCGAGTGCCCCCTTGCTTGTTGATATACCACATTGTGGTGGTAATGTCTGTTCTGATCTGAATAACTTTGTTCTGAACAGACTTGGAAAAAGCTTGAAGTGCTAGAAACACTGCTCTGAGTTCCAACAGACTGATGTGAAGCAGAGATTCCTGAGGGGACCACAACCCTTGGGTGGTCAGGTCTCCCAAGTGAGCCCCCCACCCCAAGAGGGAGGCATCTGTAGTAAGGATTAAAGAGTGAGACTGAGTGACAAAGGAACTCCCTGTCTTAGATTGTTCTGATCCTGCCACCACTGCAAGGCCTGGATCAGGGTTCGAGTCACTGGTATCAGTTTGGTCAGAGGGTCTCTTTTCTGAGACCAAAAGGCTCTCAAGTGGAACTGAATGTCCCTCATCTGAAATCTTGCTCCCTGCACCACTGCTGTAGAAGCAGCCATGTGCCCCAGGAGCTGCAGAAAATGCCTTGCTGGTCAAGACACCTGTAGGGTGAAGGAAGAGGCCAGTGTGATAAGGGTCCTTGCCCTGTCCAGGGGAAGGAAGGCTATGGCCTTTTCTGTATCTAGCTCTGCGCCTATGAAGGTGAGGAGCTGAACAGGCTCTAGAACTGACTTTGAAAGATTCAGAAGGAAACCTAGAGAGGTGAGCAGCTGCTGAGTTATCTGCAGATGTAACTTGACTTGGTCTGGGGACTGGCCTACTATGAGCCAGTCGTCCAGGTATGGGAAGATGGCAATCCTTTGCCTTCTTAGAGAAGCAACTACTACTGCCAGGCATTTTGTGAACACCCCTGGAGCAGAGGTTAGGCCGAAGGGCATTGCTCTGAATTGGTAATGGCCTGAGGGATGCTCAAACCTGAGGTACTTTCGATGGGAGCCTCTGATGAGAATATGGAAATAGGCATCCTTGAGGTCCAGGGAGACTAGCCAGTCCCCTGGCCTTAGAGAGGGTAGAATTATTCCCAGAGTCACCATTTTGAATTTTGGCTTTAAAAGGTACTTGTTTAAGTATCTGAGATCCAGGATGGGCCGCCATTCTCCTGTCTTTTTGGGAGTAAGGAAGTACCTGGAGTACAATCCTTTGCCTTGGTGTAGGGGTGGAACTCTTTCCACAGCTCTGAGAGCTAGGAGGGAAGAGACCTCTGCCTCTAGGGCAAGTGCCTCTGAGGGATTTGCAGGTGGAAAGGACCTGGTTCTCAGCTTTGGAAATTTTTTGAAGCCGAGAACCAGTCCCTGGCTTACTACTTCCAGGACCCATTTGTCTGATGTTAAAGACTTCCAGTCCTGGACAAAGTAAGCCAGCCTGCCCCCTACAGGTGGTGGAGAATCTGCCCTGGCAAACCCATCAGGGTGCCTGTTTGGCAGGGGGTTTAGGCTGAGGGGTGAAAGCAGGTCTGCTCATACCCCTTCTGCCTCTCCCTCTAAATAACCCCCTCTGCGCATAGGCAGAAGAGGAGGCCTGGGCTTGGTAGAAAGGCCTATGAAAAGGCCTGCCCCTGCCCCTGGGATGCTGCCTCTGAGGAGTGGCTTGCCTTTCCTTGGCCTGAGCACTCCTATAGGTGGTCCTGTATTCATCCATTTTCTTCATGTAATTACCCACAACAGGAAAATCCATGGCCTTAGTCTGGGTATCCTGCGACAGGCTAGTACATCTGAGCCAAGCCATTCTACGAAGTGCCACAGATGTAGCCATGACTCTAGATGAAATATCATTGGAGTCCACTGCAGCATGGAATTGCACCTTGGATGCCTCAATACCATCCGCAGCCACCTGCTCCAGCTCCTTGGCAAGCTGGCCAGGGACTGTTTAGCTAAAGCCATGACAGTGTCCCATCTAGATTTCTGATACCTAGCTGTATAGGCCATATAATTGGCCTGCCTGAGTCCCAAGGATGCTGCCATGTACTGTTTCTTTGCCATGGCATCAATCCTCCTGGAGTCCTTGTCTGGGGGTGTGAAGCCAAGGGTCTATTAGCCTTATCACAGGCTGCAGCCTGCACTACCCCAACATGGCTGCATTGCTGGGTAAGGAACTCTGCATCTGAGCCTGACAGAGTACACCTCTTGTCCATTCTTTTATCCACAGGAGGTATAGTATTAGGAGTCTTTAAAATCTTAAATGTCTGTTTCCCAAAAGATTTGTGTAAGGGAATAAGACAGCCTCCTAGACTCTGGGATATCCATCATTTCCACATAGTCAGGCTCTTCCTGGTCATCCACAGCTTCTTCCATAGGAAGCTGAAGGGTTTCGGCCACTTTCTTGTAAAATATGAAATGGGAGGGGGACTCAGAAAGCCTAGGAGGAGACACTCCTGAAGGTCTGTCTGGGGAGATGTCCGGGTCAATGGGCACATCCAGACTTTCAAAACCACATTCACTTTCCTCATACTCCTCTTCCGGTTCATAATATTCTTCAAAATCATAATCCGGAACCGGCCGAACCGAGCGCCTTCCTGATGGTGCCGGTTCGGTCGGAACCGGGGAAAGCAACTGCACAATTTTTATCGCTTTGGCTATTTCATCAGCGGTTGGAGAAGAAACTTTTGGATCCAATTCAGCTGATTTTGCCTTTCTTGTTCCCTTAGCCAGAACCGACTCCTCGGAATCGGTTCTCTTTTTGCCCTGGTCAGAGGGCCCTCCTTCTGGTTCGGTTTGAACCGAACCGGGATGGCCATCCGGGTCAGCGGACTTTTTGGCCTCCCTTTCCCTGAGCCTACAAACTCTCTTCTCTAGGGTAGCTGCAGGAAATTTTTTACAAACCTGGCAGTCTGAATTGAGGTGGTCAAACCGCAGACAATAAACACAGGTGGTGTGGGGGTCAGCCTTAGCAAAGACTTCCCCACACACACACTAGAGTGCTGAAACCCAGTGGGCCCGGTTTTTCTTTTGGGTTTCTCAGACATGGTGCCAATCCTAACAAAACTTATCCTTTTAATGGCAATCTGCCAGGCAAGACCCTCTTATCGGTTCCTGACAGTGTTACAGGTCATGGAAAAAAAGGTAATAAAATCCTTTTTTTTTTTTTAGAACCGATAACCACACTCTAAAGTAGAAATAAAGATTTTTACAACAACTTGATCGGTTCAAACCGAACCGATGAACCGTTTACAAGTTCCACACAGAATAGAAAATAATATAAACCTATCTAGTACTCACGAATACCACAGACAGAGTCTGAACTGACAGGTTGCGGTTTAAATTCGGTCGAAAACCGAGAAAAGCGGTACTTTAACCGACAAATTGAACCGAGCAAAGGAGAACTCTCTGGAGCGACTGTTCAGTGAGGCGGAGTAAAGAATCTGACGGTTTGAGTTCAAACAGCAACAGACAGAGTCTCAACCGAGCTCGAGCTCAGCATTCCATGCCTGGCATGGAAAGTTAACTCTTTCATCTCCGGGGCAGTTCGAAGGTTGGGACTCACTGCTATTGTCAGAATACAGCAAGACTTCATGTTGTTTGAAGGCTCCATTTTGGGTCCAATGTTGTTCTCACTTTTCATTAATGACTTACCCAGCTTTTGTGGAGGGGCTTCTGTAAACCTCTATGCAGAGAATGCAATCATTTATCGCTCCTCTCCAGATATTGATCTAATTAATAGAAAACCTGCCTCAGACTTTGCTTCCCTTGAGGGCTGGTTCAGCTGCAATCATCTTGTTCTTAATATGAAAAAAACTAAATGTATGCTATTCGCCCACTGACCCCCCTCAAAGTATAATCTCCCCCACTTAGCATTACCTCTCTCAGTGGTGATACCCTTGAGTCTGTCCATTCCTTTAAAGATCTGGGCATCACCTTGGGCTCTGCACTCTCCCTTAACGCATGTCTCCAACATCGATAAATCTCTGAACCAGAAAAATGAAATTTAAATACCTGTAAATTTTCTTTCTCCGATGGCTGGTCTCCGGGCTTTTATACAGATTGGCTGTATCTCCTGATGCAGATATGCAGGCAGGAACTAAGCTCTGCAGCTAGGGATATCCAGCCCTCCATTTCCTGTTTCCACCAGTTCTTCCAAAAGCAGTCCAAATGTGGCAATACTATCTGAACTTGGAGACAGAAACAAGAAAATTAAGCCATACATGGTCGATTGACCAAGTTTGTACAGTCTGGGAGGGAAGCAGAAGCCCTGAGACCAGCTGTCGGAGAAAGAAAATTTATAGGTATTTAAATTTTGTTTTTTTTCTCCTAAGCTGGTCTCCGTACTTCCATACAGATGGGATATACAAAAACAGTAAATCCCCAGATATCCCGGGTGGAAAGAATGTAATTACCCTTAAGGGTCCACCACCACCTGACCAACTCAGCTGCCAAAGGACGCCTCTGCCGAAGTTGACCATGTGGCCACTCTGCATAGGTCTGCTGCAGCTGCTTCTCTGAAGTCCGTCCATGAGGTGGCCATAGCCCCGGTAGAATGGGCTCTCACTGGGCCAGGCAAGGTTACTCCAGCCTGATCATAAGCAGTGGTGATGACAGAACGGATCCATCTGACTATAGAGTCCTTCAAAGCTTTTTTACCCATATATTGACCTGTAGCTAGAATGAACAAACTGGAAGTTTTACGAATAGAGTCCGTTCTTTTGATATACATTTTTACCGCTCGTCTTGGATCTAGCGTGTGAAATTCCCTTTCCTTTTCATTTTTTGGGTGTGGGCAGAAGGAAGGCAAAATCGATTTCTGGTTGCAATGGAAAGGAGACATAACTTTTGTTAACAAACCTGTATCTGTTCGGAGCACCACTGAGTCCTGATGAAACACAGTATACAGCTCTTTGGTGGACAAGGCTCCTAGCTCACAGATTCTCCTGGCTGAAGTAATCGCTATGAGAAAAGCGACCTTCATTGTGAGATGCATGAGATGTCTCCTTAAGAAACTCAAAAGGAGCCTTGGCCAAAGCTTTGAGAACCAGGTTAAGCCTCCAAGGTGGTACCGTTGGCTTGATTGGAGGGTGTTTTAATGATGCTGCCCTTAGAAACCTCCTGACATGGGGATGTGAACCCAATAGTACACCTGAATCCACCAACAAGAGCGCCACCAGCGCGGAAACCTGAACCCTTAAGGTGGCTGGCTGCAGACCTTAGTCAAACCCATCTTGAAGGAACTGCAGTAGTACAGGCAATGATATTGGCTGGTTCTGTATGCACTTGGACTGAAGCCAGAACAAGAATTTCCTCCAAATTCTGTAATATACATTAGAGGAAAAGGGGAGATGCGAGTTCACCATCATTTCAATAACAGGAGCTGTGTAGCCTAGCTCTTTGAAAGTTTCTGGCTCAATTTCCAGGCCAAGAGAGAGAGAGAGGTTGCTCAGATTGGGGTGCAGTACCAGACCCTGATGGAGAAGGTCCGGGCTGATCTGGAAGGTCAGAGGTGGTCACCTTGAAAAATGAATGAGAAGCGGGAACCATGGGTGAGGAGGCCACTGGGGAGAGACTAGAATCAGTTCTGCCCAGTCCAGAGCCACTTTGTGGAGGACTCTGGATAGAAGTGGTATTGGAGAAAAGGCCTACAGGAGACCAAACTGACCCCAGTCAAGGGAGAAAAAGACGTCCTGAACCACCACTAGTTCGTCCTTGTCCAGGGAGCAGAATTGCTTTACCTTCAGAGTTTTGCCAGCAAGCGAAAAGATCTATCGGAGGATTGCCCCACCATTCTGTTAGGATGTGGAAGGCACTGTCCTTCAGCTCCCATTCCCCTGGTAGAACACCTCTGCGACTGAGCCAGTCTGCTGCGACATCTTCCTGCCTGGAAGGTACACTGCCCTTATGCTTGCCAGGTGGTGCTCGGCCCACTGAAAGAGAAGAAGGGACTCCCGTAGCATTTTTGAGCTTCTTGTCCCACCCTGATGTTTGATGTATTCCATCACTGTCAGATTGTCTGTTAGAATTAGAACGTCCCGACTGAGGACTTGTTGTTCAAAGTGTATCAGGGCTAGGCTTTCATCTCAAGGATGTTTATGCTGTACCTTGTTTCTAACAGCGACCACTTGCCCTGAGCTGACAGCTGATGCAGGTGAGCCCTCCAGCCCAAGGCGGGCATCGGCTGTGATTCGGATTTGATGTGGATGGCCCAACTTGCGACCCCTCATGACATCTGTCCTCAGAGTCCGCCACTGGAGGGAAGTTTTTATCTGTTGAGAAACTGGGATCAATTGGTGCTGGCTGTGTCCATACTGGGACGACAGCCTGAGCAAGTGTGCTTGAATGGGCATCATGTGGACTAGAGCCCAAGGGACTGAATCTGCCAGCGATACTAGAGTCCCAATTAGCTGCATGAAGGAGTGAGTTGGCAGCTGAGGAGCTGTGTGAAACTTTTTGATGGCCCTGAATTTTGTTTCCAGGGGAAGACCTTGTTGGCTTATGTCATGAAGTCTGCCCTCAGGTGGTTCAAGGTCTGGCTTGAAGTTAGGGAACTTTTCCCCAGTTGTTGACAAAACCGTGCTCCGACAGGCACCACACTATCTCCACCACTGCTTGTATTACTTGGTCGAGCTGCAGGGCCTTGATCAGAATATCGTCCAAGTAAGGGAAAAGCTGTATCCCTCGTTTCCGAAGGTGAGCTATGACGGCTACTAGCACCTTGGAGAATGTCCTTGGGGCTGAAGAAAGCCCGAATGGCAGTGTTTTGAATTGGAAGTGCTGCTCCCCACCTTGAACTAGAGATATTGCCTGTGTAGTTCCTGAATGGGAATATGCAAATAGGCATCTTGCAGATCGATGGTTGACAGAAAATCTCCTTGTTGCAACTCCCTGATGATTGATGACAAGGTTTCCATCTTGAAGGGTCTGCTGTGGACAAAATGATTCAGGAATTTGAAGTCTAGAACTGTCCTGAATCCCCCTGTGCATTATGGCATGATGAAGAACAGGGAGTAGACCCACCCCCCGACTTATCTCTGTTGGGGGAACTTGCTCTAAAGCCCCTGGTTGAAGAAGGTCTGTAATGGCCTATAACACTGCCTGTCTCTTCGACAAGTTGCTCGAGATAGGGGAAGGCACCACATGAGGTAGTGGAGGCTTGGATTCGAATTTTTTTTTTTTTTAGGTAACCCTTGCCGATGATGTCTAGGACCCATCTGTCCAATGTGGTTTGGACCTATTCCTCCAGAAATTTTGCAAGTCTGACCCCTACTCGAGGATGGGCCCAGACAGCTTAATTGCATCTGGGACCTGAGGACCATGATTTGCCCCTGCCTCTTGACTGGGGCATATACACGTTAGCTGTCCCCCGAATTCCTTCACCACCTCCTTCAGAGCTGAGCCAAACAGGATGCTGATGCTTGGAAGGCCTTCTTGAGTGAGGCATCCACTTTCCTATCCACTTGGTCTCTGAGTGATGCTCCTCCCTCAGCTGGAATGACAGTCTTCTTGGTGAGGTTCGAAATCAGAGGGTCGATTCTGGGGCCACTTTTTAGATTGTTTCTTGTCAAACCTGAGGAGCTTAGAGATCTGCTGGGGCACTGGATAGGTGCGTTCTGGACTTTACCACTCCTCTTTTACCAAATCCTCTATGGCTGGAGGAATAGGGAAGGCTGTGGCCGGTTTGGTGGCAGATGCCAGGTGAAAGGCCTGTTTTGGCTATGCTGGAGCCACTGGGTAAGATACGAGATGAAGTTCAGCTATGACTTTCTTGATCAAAAAGTCTAGGTCCTTCAGGTCAAAGTTTCTAGACAGGCAGTCATCCAAGTCCGAGGATGAGTCCCCTAGCACCCCCTCTTCTAGAGAAGAGGAGCTGGAGTCTGAGGAGTCCAGGGAACGGTCCCGTCGACGCTTCCCCTTATGGGTGCCCCAGATCTACTCCAAGAATGAGAACTCATCTTTCTCTTGTGGCGTGAGGAATGCTGATCCTCCTCGACCGAGGATTTACTCCTGTATCAGGATTTTTTCTTATCGCAGTGATGTGAGGACAACTGCCCGTCTTCAGATGAGGATGGGGTCCTCTTTCTTTTTGCCTTCTTGTGAAGTTTCACATCTGGTGATCCCAGAGGTTGCCAGTCAAAGCATGCAGGATCCAGAGCAAAGGCCCTATTTAGCTTGTCTATGAGGTCTGGGGCTAGAGAGGGAGCTGTGGACTGCTGGGCCTCCCTGGTGGACACTGCTGTCTCAGACCTGATGGCTGCTGCTTGCTCAGACCTGTCTTGTAGATATCTGTCTGAGTCAAGGAAAGTGAGACCTCTGTCATGTCCTCCCCATTTGCAGATGCTGCCTTCTCACATTTTTGGCAAAGCGAACCTGCGACAGTGATTGAAAGAGGGGCTTTGTAATGCTGGCATTTTCTGCCTCTGGCAGGCTTGTCTGAGGCCATGACTGAAAATGGCTCTAATCCTCTTTGATGCCATACCCCCCCCCCCGGAGGATTCCTGATAACACGGGGGCTGTCTGGAAGAATGCTGAAGCCCTGATGGAACACTGCTGCTGGCCCTTTAAGGGCAAAAAGCTGAGCAGTTTAAACTGTGGGTTGATTAGTTATTATCTTCTTGCCCCTTAGTGCTTGGGTGGGGGGGGGGCCTGCAGTATGCATGAGAAACTCAGTTTATTCCTGAGCAGCACTCCTTGTAAAATGCAGCGCTTGTCTACGTAAGCAATAATACCCAACAGGGTGGGCGGTATTGGGCAATACCAGGCCGACCCGGGGCGTAATGAGGCCCGACGCCGCAGGCGGAGGACCTTATAGCCCCTGGAAGGTCCAGTATTGCCCAATACCGTCCACCCTGTTGGGTATTATTGCACTTAGAAAATGGGCCACTGTATTCTACTGGTATAAAAAAAAAAAAAAGAAAAGTCATGTTAAATTATTAAGTTTTGTTTTATTTATTTCGTCAAAAAAAAAAGTTCCTCCGCCTGCATTGCAGTGCTGTTTTGCTTGGACATTTGTCCTATTTGAGCCTCTGTAGTTGTGCCTGTTGGAGCTGGTTGTCGTGGTTACCCCTCCTATCCCCTCAGGACTATTTGACTCAGAGGCGGGGAAGCCGGTTCCTTGTCAGTTTTAAGTCTGGCAGTTGCTGGTGTCCCCCTCTCCCCCCCACATGTACTTTTGCTACACAGCCTCACTATGGAGCTGCTCAGCAGAGAAGTTCTGCACCTATGTTTTGCGGGTGATCGTCATCGAGTTAACAGCGAAAGAAAAAGCAAGCCTGTACAGTGCAGGTACATTTATTGTAGATTATGTCGTTTTTGCTGGGATAATCAGCAGAGCGGCTGTATTTTCACAGGGATTGGGAGAATCGGCGGGCGAGCCTGCAATGTAAAAGCAGGAAGTGGAGTTGTAGATATTTCAAGTGATATGGCAAAAGTCTAAATGTGTTTGTTTTCCCCTCCATTTAACACATCTCCCGTACTACACATTTTTTATTTGCAGGGGAAAGGTATATAGAAAATAGTTTGTTTGCTGGTAACTTGCTCAGCGTTTTTTTGTGTTTCAAGGGGATCGCATCGGAAATGTGTGTCACCGAGGAGTTGCAGCGTTAAAGAGATGTGTTTTGTTTTTTATTTTAATTCATTAAAGAGAACTGAGACGGGAGGAGGGGCGGCTTGGTCGCCACTTAGTGATCGGGGGACACAGAGTTGGCTGTGGAACTCTGAAGGAAAAAAGGAGGTACTTTGCTTTTGCTTCGGAATGTATAAGTTGCTATTGTGGGGGCAATTTGTGTTTTATGTAGGCACCCCCACCACACACTCAGAGTCTTGATGAGCTAGCAATTGCACTCACAAACAAACTGTTAGCACTCAAGCAGCAAACTACAACATATAACTTTAAAAGCTTAAATAAATTAAACAAAGTCCAGCATCCAAGTGAAAAGTCCAGTCAGATCCACGGCACTAACCCCAGCACTTCGAGTGCTGCCAGTTTGTTTGCGAGCGTCTTGTTTCCTCAGGCAAGCACCCACTCCCTTGCTCTTGTGCGCGTCTCCACCTATATTTTGGTTAATAATTGCAGCCAGTTTGCAATGTTTCTTCAGGTTCGCTTTTTTTTCTTTCTTTCTAACTAAAATTGCAACCATTACTTAGCGCGTGCCAAGAAGATGTGACACCTGGAAGTATGGGGGAAAGGAAAGAGGTGTCAAAACACTAAATTCACTTTTTTATTTTATCTTAATATAGAGTTGTGGCTTTTTGTTTATGTTTATGCCACTTTCTCATTAATTATTCTTTCGGCCCTCAGTATGTGTGGGAGTGGAGAATGAGCTGGAAATCAAAAGTGGCGCCGGAGATCAGCAGATGACACACTCGACAATACTGTGGCTGCTATCCAGGTACAGAGCCACTGTTCCAGTTGCTATGTTAAACTACAAAAAAAAAAATCAGAATTGTTCTGTCTTTTTGCGATTTAAATGTCAGCTATCAAGTTCCTCGCTGACACGGGGACGGGAGGCGCAGCACGGCTCCGCCAGCTTGCTCACTGAGTAAAAAAATGGCACCTTTTCATTTTGAATTTGGAACGTGGCACCATGATTTGAGTGGGTAATGGGGCAGGTTGGGACTGGCACTTTTAATAACCGGGCTCTGTTGTCTGATAGATGCCCACCTTGGCAGAGCCATCAGCCAATCAGAGCCTGGATATTTCTTTGCCCATTTTCTAAGAGATAGCACTGGGACATCGACAGGTGACTGAATTAGAGCTGCAGGTCCACCGTCCATGAGCAGCTGAAAGAGTCAGAAAGCCAGCCTTTGATGAGAGAAAAACAGCCCTGCCGTTGACAAGGAGAGAATCCTCTCAGAACACTGAGGTGCTTAATACTGTCCAATCGCCATAAAAATGGCATCCGTCAACGAAATCCACCAGTAGACGAACTCCAGCTACTATGAACACTGCGCTGGGCCCAGAATCGTGGGAAAAGCCTCTGCAGTAAAGTGGGGCCAGTCTGTGTAGCTTGCAAGGCTGGGATTGGGACCTACGTAGGAGTGCTCTAAAGTGCTGAGATTGTTCAGCAAATCCAATAAGAATTACATTTTTTGACTTACAGCCTGATGTCTTCAGCCCTGCCATGTGGTGACAGAGCTCTGCTGCAGAGTACCTGCTAGCTGGCAGGCAGGAAGTAAACTAGTGGAAACAGGAAATGGAGGGCTGGATATCCCCAGCTACATAGCTTAGTTCCTGCCTGCAGATCTGCATCAGGAGGCACAGCCCATCTGTATGGAAGCCCAAAGGCTAGCTTAGAAGAGAGAACTAGGACTACTCTATCGTATCTATCCATTCCTCACCTCTGCTTCCTGCCTTAAGATTGCTTCATCATCCCTTCTTCCTCTTCTAACTTATGGTGCTCACCGCTGTGACGTCCTCTCCTCGCTGGGCTGGCTACCATACAAAGTTAAATTGAGGTAATTCTCCTTGAGTTTCATGTTTAAGCTTGTCCACAAATTCACACCTCCTTACCTCAGTGAGACTATGCGCCTAAGACAAGCTCCACGTGCCCTCTGCTCTGCCTCACTCCTCCTTCTAATCATACCTAATTTGCATCTAGCCTTCGCCAGAAGGTCTTTCTCCTTTGCAGCTGTATCTGACTGGAACTCCCTTCCTCCCTCTGTCCTGTTTTGTTCCTCTCTCCCTTTGTTTCAATCTAATCTTTATGCGTCTCTCTTAGCCTCTGTATCTTGCTCCTGGTTCCACTGATTACATCTCTCTATGGTCTATTTCCTTCCCCTATTTCCTGCCTGACCCTTGAACCACGCCCTGATCCCTGCCCTTATCCTCTTTTACTACCTGTTCATACCCAGCCCCATCTCCCCCATAACTTATCTTTAGGTTCTTAGTCCTGTAGCTTTTAGTCTCAATTGTATATACCTTGTAATTATGATTTTATTGAAGTTTATATTCCAAGTTGTGTCATATTTTTGTATATATTTTTATGCTGTATGTCAATTTTTGCCATCTTGTGTTGTTCTTCTGTATTACTGCACTGTTTCTATATTGCTTATTGAGACCCCAAGTCAACCCTGAAAAAGGGACTGTAATAGTCTCAGTGGACTTACCCGATCACCAAAACTCAAATAAATAAAAAGACCAAAGTGCATCTAGTCTGCCCGGTATTCCCTATCTGGTCCAAGATCTATTGTCCACATGGTTTTATCCCTCCTGGTTCTCCCCCTGCTCCCCTCCCTATTGCTATCGACCTGAGCAACCACCAAACCCCTAGCTCTGTCTCAGCCATGACTGAAACCGTTTACAGTCTTAGTGCCCACCACCTCCACTGGCAGACTGTTCCACTGCTTCACGGCCCTTTCCGTAAAACAGAATTTTCTCAAATTTCTCTTAAACCACCCCCCTGACAGTTTCCACTCATCGCCTCTGGTTCTTGACTCTGTACTCATACCAAATAGTTCCCCGCAGTTAACCTTGTTTATTTCATTCAGGAGTTTGAAGGTCTCTGTCATATCCTCCTCTCTTGCCTGGTCTCCAGCAAGTACATGTTCATTCCCCTGTAAGCCCTGAACAGGGTGCGAAATTCCTATACTTTAGGTGCCCCAGGGCAGGTACTATTGGCTCAGGACATCTACTGTACACTAGTGCCTGCCCAGAGGGGCACCTAAGGTATTTGTGCACAGAGTTCCGTTTTTTCCCCCCATTCTTTTTTTCCACCCATTCAGTGTCACTGTAGAAGCTTGAGCGTCAGTTTCCTCGGGGCAGGGAACCATTGTAGGAGTGCAGCACAGACACCCGGTCATAAGGGCGCACCTCAGGAGACCAGATGACACACCAGCAAAGGAGACGAAGAGGAAGAGTAACAGAAGCTGATTTCCCTGACTGCAGCACAGCTATCAGCGTGTCGAATATGCAAGGGATTGGTCCATCATTGCGGATGGGGGTTACTGGTTGCAGCCAGGAGCCAGATTCCAATCAGTGAGTGTAATCTGATCGATCGCCTGACCCCTTTGCACAGTGTGTTGTGTGGTCCCTGCTGCAAAGCGCGCCACTCTAACCTCCTCTATAGGTGATATAGGTCATGCTGCGAGTGGTGCGTTTGCAGATTGTGACACAGAGATCGACGATCAGACTATTCATTATCCAAAGAGGAAAAAAAAAGCTCTTTTCAGAGGTATAGTTAAAACTTAATGCTCTTCATTTGTTACTTCAGAATAGAAGGGTGCATTGTGCTTGTGCATATGTGATAGGGAGAGGATGAGATCGCAAAAGTTACTAACGGAGGAATTTAGCAGCAAGCAGACAGAAAAATAAAGTTAAAGCAATTTTGACAGGATTCAACTGTGGGGTAAGAAACAAAAACTACAAAGCCAATACTATATTTAAACACTCGGGCAGCCATAAAGCTCTGAAAAAATACTGTAAAGGGGAAGGGTTGAGACTTGAGGATGAACTACAGTAAGTTATTTTTACAGGATAAAAAGCGCTGCTGCTTAAGAATCTTGGAAGCATATATTCAGCTTGTTGGCATAGATTTTACTGAGAAACAGTAGACTGCAAGAGAGAGAGAGAGAGAGGTAAAGGATATTCTAAGAGTCTGCAGGCTGAAGTAGTTTGCTTTTTCTCCCCTTGGTAATAGTTGCTGGGAACTAAGCTTGCCAAAATCAAAACTTAACAAAAAAGGGGAAACATCCGTCTCGTACTCTTCTCTCATTCAGTAAAATTACCTGAATAAAAATGTGTTTTGCTTAAGTGGAGCTAACATTGCAAACATCTAAATTAAAAATAACTACTGCGAGCTGAGGAAGCCAGCTGAAGTCTAAATAACAACGGTTTGGGAAGAGACTGAGAGCTACTAATGTGTTATTTCTAAACTACCTAAAATTCAAGTAAAAACTGCTGCAGACTGAGTTAGCTTAAAACTAATTAAGAAGTTTTTTTGTTTTTTTTTTTTAAAAGCAGTTATACTTCTGGCCTATCTAAAATCTGAATCCACTGGCTGGTACCCTAAAGCATTTTGAAAAGTTGCTCTGTGTTGGACTACCTTGAATCTAAATAAAAGAAGGCTTTATAAAGTCAAGAGAGCTACTGCACCTGCTGTATGTAGTACTGACATCTAAGCAATCTACTAGAGATCCTGGATACAGGTACAGCATTTTGGACTGGAATACTTAAAATCTATATATAAAAAAAGGCTCTCTGGAGCCAAATTATGTGGAAAAAAAGGGGTGGCATGTAAAATGTTTTGTGGACATGTACTTTTACTGCCTAAGGGCATGTATTTTTTTTTTTTTTTTTTTTTTTTTTTTTTACCAATTTCATGCCCTGGCCCTGAATCATCTTAGTCACCGATAGGTGCACTATCTCCAACTTGGCCCTGTCCTTCCTTAGGTAAGGACTCTAGAACCAAGCACAGTATTCCAGGTGAAGCCTCACCAGTGACCTATACATAGGTAGTAGTAGCAGCGCCTTTTTACTGCTATCAGGACCCCTTCTGATCCAGCATCCTATTAGCCTTACTATAGGCCTTATTACACTGGCATGATTGTTTGAGGGAGTCACTAATGATGACTCCCAGGTCTCTTTCCTTTGCTATAGTGCTCAGTTTAACCCCTCCCATTCAGTATTCTCTCCCGTTTTTCGCGTGTGTTCTCTAGGTGCACAACCTTGCCTTTTTGCCCTTGATGTTCGATTGCCAAACCTTCAACCACCTCTCTAGCCTTTGTAGATTCCTCTGCATCGCCCAGATACCTTTGTCGCTATCTACCTCACCACAGAGCTTTGTCTCTGCTGCAAAATGACGCAACTTGCACAGGATGCACTCTCCAATGTCATTGATGAGCAAACTGAAGAGGACAGGACCTAGGACAGATCCCTGCAGCACCCCACTCGTGACCTCCCTCTCTTCCAATTTGACCAAGTTTATCACCACCCTCTGCCGTCTCTCCTTCAACCAGTTTCCTATCCATCTGTGTCCCTGGCTGCACCCAGGTCCTCCAACTTCTTCAGCAATCTTCTGTGTGGCACCAAGTCAAAACCCCTGCTGAAATCAAAGTAGAGTAAATCCATAGCATGGTCCTTACAACTTTTTGTTACTCAGTCAAAGAAAACTATAAGGTTGGTCTGAAAAGATCTCCCTGCCACAAACCCATACTGTTTACTATTCTGTAGGCAGGCCGCTGCTCTATAGGTAGTCCACAAGGTCCTCTCTGATCAGTAACTCCAACAGTTTACCCACTACAGAGGTAAGAATGACAGGTCTATAATTCCCCAGCTGCCAATGTCTCCCCACCCTGTGTTGCAGGATTACATCTGCTACCCTTCAGTCTTTCAGAATTAACCCTGTCTGAATTGAGATATTGAATAGCACTACTAGGAGTTCAGCCAGTTCCACAGCTAATTCCCTGAACACCCTTGGGTGCATCCCAGCTGGTCCTGGGGCTTTATCTACCTTTTAAGATTTCGAGCCCCTTCTGAACCCTTTCTCTGGTAAATATTGACGGCCTCATTTCAAGAATACCCCTGGCAGACGCCTTGAAACCACTTTTAGGCAGGGGCCTGCTCTCTTCCCTTGTAGTTGTAGTAGTAAAAACTTTTATTCAGTAAATGAATTGGTAGCTCAGCTGAGACAAGCTCATTTTCAGTGAGGTCCTGATATACAATGATTACTTCACTTGTCATTACATAGTTATTCTTCAATTATTACATAGAAAATACAGTGACACAATTAAGTACAAACATAGTTTAAAAATACATAAAATACAAATATAAAATCGTGCACAAATACAATTACAAATCAATCAATCCCAGGTCCTATTTTATTCTCTCCTCCCTAAACCAAGATTTTATTTGTGCAATGTGTTTCTTCCCATCTTTTTTTCTAATTGAGACAGGTAGTGAATTCCATAAATACGGCCCTTAGTAGAAAAAAAATGAGATCTTCCTAATTCTGTATTATACCTGGGAAGATGATATTCTGTTCCCTCTGTAGATCTAAGCCCTACCTTAATCCTTCTAATATTTAACCTGTTAATGTAATCTGGAACTTCATTTCTGAAGTATTTATACAGATCAATTATTGCATGAAGACTTCTGTTAGGGAGTACCAATGTATTGCCTGGTATAATTCTCTTATATGGGTTGTTTTAGGTGCCATAATGATATAATGTGCAAACAGATTTCCTCTACCGAGTGACGCTCGCGCTTGCAGGCAGCCCGTGTTTTGAATCTGGCAGCAGTTCTATGGCGGCTGTAACGGGCAGCTGAGCTTCTCCCGTGTGATGGAATTAAGGCTGTTGTGAGCTTGCAGGCAGCCTGTGCTTTTAACTGCACTAGCCCCTCCCTCCACTCCATTGCACAGCAGGTGTCCTGCCTCCGAGCCCCCACGCCTACCAAGCTTGTGGTGGGAGATTTAAAATATGGGGTACTAAAGTCAAAAATATGGTAACTGTCCAACGGAACAACAAATAACGGGTAGCTGAGCTTCTCCCGTCAATCAACTCCTGCAGCAGTTCTGTGGTAGCTGAGCTTCTCCCGTCAATCAACTCCTGCAGCAGTTCTGTGGTAGCTGAGCTTCTCCCGTCAATCAACTCCTGCAGCACCTCTGTGGTAGCTGAGCTTCTCTCATTAGTTGAATCCGGCAGCAGCTCTATGGCGACTGTAACAGGTACCAGAGTTTCTCCCATTAACTGAATCCAGCAGTGAAGACAGAGCAGAAGTAATTATTAGGGATGGCTGCTTTTTGTTCATGTCAACAACTCTGAAGACACAGTACACAGCTGACCACTGAATCAACAGCTTTAAAGTAGCAGCCACCTGTGGCACTAATAAATCTTCCACCTACAAACAAATCAACCGTTTTATCTACCACCAGTCAAAGATCTCCCCAAATGCCCAATCCCTGCCATTCATCAAGCCATGGTTCACCTCCAGCAGCAAACCTAAATCCAAAGAGCCTGCAAACAAAGCTTCATCTCATGACTGCCAAACAATTTTCCTGGAATAGGCCACACTGCCAAACTGACTTTTTTTCAATACTTTTATACAGCTCCGCTACAGACCACCCTGCACCACAGAAGCAACAGTTTTCTTTCAAATGACAGCAGAAACCAAATAAAACCTCCATATTAAAACCTCCACACTTAAAAACAATCTCCCAACAGGCGAGAACAACAGGAACAACCTCCCATACAACATGTCAGCACAATAGCAGCACAGACAAGTAGAGGAGGAATTATGCAGCAGTAAAAGTAAACCCCACCCACCCAAGGAAATAGTGGGAGATTCAAAAATGATTGGCCCCAAACTACTCAGATGCCCCACTCTGTGGGGGCAAGCCACTGTCTGAATCCTCTATAAAAAACCCATCTAAAATGCCCCAAAAGAAAAATGCTTGAGAGGTGGAGAGTGAAATGACATAAAATCCCCTCTCCCTGATGCATAGAAGATCCCGAAATCCCCAGATAATCCCCACATTGCTGGGGGGGGGGGGGCATATTTTGACTTCTGCATTATTTTGTGCTTTTTGATATGCATAATTGTAAAACTTTTATTTTAAAACTTTAAAAAAATATTTCATTTTCTGAATGTTAACAACAAAACCCACTTTATAAGTGCAATAAGGCACTACGGGTATGGGTTTGGGTTACACTGGGACAACCCCATTTCCAGGGACTGGCGGCTTGAAGCCCCTATGTCTCATGGTGCACTGTTATCCCAGTACAACCCAAGCTCTGTTGAGTCATACTGCTTATACACCACAAGTACAGGTTGCGCTGTCAACAAGTCTGGGTGTGCAAATGAGTCAGTGGTAACAATTACAGCAGGAACACACTCCACGAAAGAGGATTTGGAGGCACTATTTTTTTTTTTTTAAATAAATGAACGTGCTCCATAAATTTCCAGGCAAAAATCCACAAATAAAACAGGCATTCGTGAAAACAGTGGCAACAAATCCTTTTGCCAAGAGTGAATTTATATTGTGACAGAGTCCTAATTCTTACCTGCCCCAGGGCCAAGCAACTGACTGGAATTTGTGAAAACAGAAGGCAAAATGTAGATACCGTAAAAGCTTGATAAGCGCTGCTTGACAGCTCCTTTTCTTGATCAGTAATCCTCGAGGCAGAGGTTGCTCCTTCATGCTTTTCAGTTGCTTGATCTGTAAAAAGTTAAACATGAAGTCTCATCGCTTGATTTCCAAAGTACTGGAGTTCAAAAAAAGAACAAGACATTTAAATGCACATAACACCAAGTTAAAGTCCATTCAAACTATAAAAATTGCACTTTTTAAAATTAATTTTCAGGATGCATTTTTGATTGATAGACTGGCACCACCCAAGCTTAATCCCCATTGTTCATAGGAGCAGACTCCATGGGTGCTTGGGTGCTCAAGCACCCACAAAGTTGACTTAAGCACCCTCAATTTTTTGAGGTCAGCCTGCAAAAAAAGATTACAAGGGAACCTGGTCACAGGAAAATTACTACCTACTGGCAATGAGCACCCGCAAAGATTTCTAAAAGTTGGCATTCCTGCCATTGTTGATGATAAAGATATTATTACACTTACCAGAATTTATTTTTTTTAGCTCTGTTGTCAATGAGAATTACATACAACATGGGGAAATACGCACTCCAACCAGGGCCTCGCTGGCACTGCTATAGCTTTAAGAGGCGCTGTCACTAGCAGCACAAAATGCTGGTGTCTTGAATGCTCCAATTCCTCATTTTAGGCTCTCCATAACAATTGCCATGCAGTATATAACAGACTCAAAGAATGCTTTTTACATTTTTTTATTTGTTGTTTTAATCTGACAAACGTCAATAACACAATGCTGCATTATAAATGCTGTAAGTCAAAAGTACAGACATATCTCAGGTAAAAGGAGCATTCGGTAAGGCTTTAGCTTGGTATAAAGTAGATCCATTAGTATTATGGTACAAAATCAGTATATTTCATATAGAACCCATCCTCTCCAGAGAATTTCAAATTTCGGCAGGGCCTGGAATACCCTAGCAGTCAGCTTTTCCATAATATATGCATCTCTCATGAGATTATTCCACATAGCTACAGTGGGAAGCGTTATTAGTCAGCCAGTTTTTAGTAATGGCCTCCTTAGCCATGAGAATACAGACAGTGAAACTCTTCCTGACATTTGTAGCCCTAAATCCCTCAGGCATGTCCAAGAAATTAAAATTACGTACCTACCGTAATTCTTGATCTTCCTGTGTATCTTCACTGTTGGGTATCAGCTGGAGGCGCAGCACCCCATGGGAGCTTTAATTTTTTCATTCACCCGAAGGGGGAGGAGTCAGCACCACGGTGCCACCCATAAGGCGGACGCATGGCATAGCACTCACGAGTTGGCCATAACAGACGCTGGCTCCTCCCCACCTCAGTTCTGCAAGCCGGAGGGAGGAAAAACAGAGTGAGAGAGAAGAGAAGCTGGGGCAAGAGAGCCTAAGAGATAGAAAAAGGAAAGGAATGAAATGAAAAAGAAATATGCCTACCAGAGGACAGAGGCAGAGAAGGACCCGTGGGAATGGCATTGGCCCCAGCCCCTGGACAGCCAGCCAAAGCACTAAAGGAGAGAAAAAAAAAGACTAAAAGAAGAAGAGAAAGAAGAAATAAAGGATAAGGGAGGGACCCCAGCCCGGTGTCCTAGCTCTCCTAAACAGGGAAGCCAGAGAGACCCAAGTTTAAAGTTGTTTGGCAGAGAACCTTGCTTCACCACAATCGTGGTGCGAGCTTGAGAGGCTTACAGCTCCAGACAGGAGAACAGTTGCCACTGGATCAATTTAAGGCATGGCTATGGTCCCCTCCTCCTCCCTTCATTTTAAGGAGAAGATATCCTAGGATAGGGCTCCCCCTCCCACCCGGTTGCCACCTCTCCCGACTCAAAGGAGAAGAGAAGGGTGGGTGGGAGAGCATCCATCCACAGACCACACCTCCACCCCTAGGGGAGGAGAGAAGGAAGGATACATAGCAGGGTGGACTCCCGCGCCTCCCACCACCGGCAAAGGGTCAGCCCGAACACAGTGGATCCGGGCCAAGTCGGGGGGACCCCACCAGGCAGAGCAAAAAAAAGGGGGGTTTGAGAGGGGCATAGGAGACCTCACCCAAGACCAGGGTGCAGACCTCACTTGCCCTTCTCCCAGCAAGAGGCCCCCAGCATTTCCGGAAGGGCGCAAACCAAGATGGGAGGTTTCACCCAGCAGAGGGAGTAGGGCGAGCGGGGAGGAGGACTGCCCAGGGACTGAGGCCTTGAAGGGAAGGAGGGCAAGATTCAGTGATAAATGGTGAAGATACACAGGAAGATCAAGAATTACAGTAGGTATGTAATTTTCATATCTTCCCTGTGTCAATCTTCACCATTCATCACTGGTGGGTGAGTACAGAGCCCCCTCGAAGGGGGCCCAGTAGTTCCTTGAAGGACGAAATCCCTCAGCCCCTCATAGGGGAAGACTACAGAAGGGAGAGGACCCTCAGAGGCCATTCAGGCCTGTGACTGGTCAGGGTGAGGGTGGGGGGTCTCCTGATGACTGGGAGAAGGAAGGCACCCCTGAAGTGGCCTCCTTGCCCTGCTGGAAAACAGGAGAGCACCTGGAAGGCGGAGGTAAGCACCCTACGCTGGGCCAAAGGTGACAACTGTGACAGACAATGCCATGCTGTCCACTTGATGCAGATCACTGTCCTTGCAAGTCTGGAGGCTACCTCACTGGTATCATAAGATGCCCTTGACTGGTGCCTTGCAAGCTCCAGACCCTGAGAAGAGAGGGAAATGGCTTGTCTGGTCGCCTCCGAATCAGGCAGCTGCGCTAGCACCTAGCCAAGCACAGACCGCAAGAAAAAATTACTCACCTTAGTAATTGCTTTTCTTCTCATGGAGTCTTGCTATATTATAACAATAGCAGTCAGCCACTGCAGCTGAACTGCCCCGGAGAGGAAGGAGTTAACTCCAGAAGATCTGAGTTCTACAGCTGAGGCTGTGCCCAAAACTCTCATCTGGCAGTTTCAAATGAAACTGTCAGATCTTCTGAAGCTAACATCAAAGGACAGAAAGTCTGTGTGGAAAAACTACACTAGCTCATGGCTACCTACTAGAAGTAATAACAACAATATAAAGAACAAAAGAAACACACAGAGCCATAATAACAAAAATTGATGGTAATATGGTTCGTTTTACCACCCTTGACAAGCAATATGAACCCCCTTCCCCAAAGACTCAAGTCCAGGAAGGGGCAATATAAATAACCTACATGAAACAATCTAGATCCCTAACCCAAAGGAAAAGGGGTAGGAAAAACTACAATGGCATGACACAGTGCTTGCACCAATTCACCACCCCTACCCAAGTAGAAGTTCTGAGAGGGGTAGGAGGGAAGGTGGTTATAATATAGCAAGACTCCATGAGAAGAAAAGCAATTACTAAGGTGAGTAATTTTTTCTTCAAACACCATGAAGTCTTGCTATATTATAACAATAGCAGATTACACAGCAGTACCTCCATGGAGGAGGGTCAGAACCTACTTAGGAAATAGGCTCTGAAGCACAGCTGTGCCAAACCGAGCATCTCTCCTGGACTGGACATCCAGGGAATAATGCTTGTAAAGGTGTGAACTGTCTTCCAGGTAGCAGCTTGACAAATCTCCAGAATGGGATACTCTAGCAGCCAGAGACGCAGCTGTACCCCTGGTGGAGTGGGCCTCAATCCTGAGGGGGGGTACTCTACCCAGTTTCTGATAACAGAATTGGATACAAGAAACAATCCACCTTGCAATTGTTCTCTTAGTGGCAGGTTTCCTTGCCAACCTCGCCATAGGTAAGAAAGAGTTGGAGGGATTCGAACCTATGACCTCTGGTGCGCCTAAATAGTAGCTTAAGGCTCTTTGACATCAAGCTGTGCAGTCTCCTCTCACCTGAGGAAGAATGCTCAGTGAAAATACTGGGAGAGAGATAGATTGATTCAGGTGGAAATCAGAAACCACCTTAGGCAAAAACTTTCTATTAGTCCTAAGGACTACCTTATCTCTGTGGAAAGAGATAAAATCTTCTTCCACTGACAGGGCCTGTAGCTCACTTGTCGTCTGGCAGAGGTGATAGCTACTAGGAAAAGCGGTTTTCAAGTTAAATACTTGAGCTCTGCAGAAGACAGAGGCTCAAGGGGGTTGCATTAACTGAGCAATGCAAATATTCAGGTCCCAGGCGGGAGCTGGTTCCTAAAAGGAGGGTTAGATGAAGTAACCTTTAAAAACTTGGAGAACACCGGTGAGAAGAAAGGAGGCAGGCTTCCTGCTGACACAAAAGCAGAGACAGCTGCCAGATGAACCTTCAGGGTAGCTGGTCTAAGGCCTAGGAATTCAGATGGACCAAATAGTCCAGTAGAATGGGAAGATCAGCAGATTCTGGGATAATCTGCCTCTCAGAGCACCAGATGGAAAACCTCTTCCACTTAGAATTATAAGTGGGTTCTAGTGGAAGGTTTCTGAAGCCTTAAATATCCATGACACCTTGAGAAAGGTGTAAGTCAGGGAATTCTAGCTCAAGAGCCAAGCCTTGAGGTGAGGGATTTGAGGTCCGGATACACACTCTCCCTGTGCACAGGCCAGTAAGTCGTGGACTCTGGGCAGGCTCAGGGCAGGGTGGACTGCCAAGGACAGGAGCAGAGGGTACCTGGGCTGTCTGGCCCAATCTGGGGCAATCAGAATCACTCTGCAAGGTTGAGATCTGATTTTACTAGTACCCTGAAAAGGAGAGAAAGGGGGAAAGGCATACAGGAACTTCCCTTTCCAGTCCAACAGAAAGCGCCCAGAGGGACTGAGCCCAGAACTGGAGGCCTGCAACAGAAAAGAGGAAGTTGGTGGTTGTCTGGGGCTACGAAAAGATCTATCTGAGGAGTGCCCCATCTGGCAAAGACAGACCCCAGCACTTGTGGATTCAGAGCCCATTCGTGATGGCCCTGAGAAATTCTGCTGAAGGTCCGCAGGACATTGTCCTTCCCTGGGAGATGAACCGCTATCAGGGAGGTGTTCTGGAGTAAGCCAGAGACCACAACTTATTGCCTGTGCACAAGGCTGAAGACCGAGTGCCCCTTGCTTGTTGATGTACCACATTGTGGTGGTATTGTCTGTCCTGACTTGAACCACTTTGTTCTGGACAGAATCTGAAAACACCAAGAGCTAAAAGACAGCTCTGAGTTCCAAAAGACTGATGTGGAGCAGAGACTCCTGAGGAGACCATACCCCTGAGTGGCAAGGTCGCCCAGGTGAGCCCCCCACCAACAGGGAGGCATCCGTGGTGAGGTGAGGGAGTGAGAAATGGGAATGAAGGAACCCCTGTCTTAAATTGCTCTGGACCTGCCACCAGTGGAGGGCTAGGATCAGAGTTTGAGTAACTGGGACCAACTTGGTAAGGGGGTCCTTCCTTTGAGACCAATAGGCCCTCAAATGGAACTGAATGTCCCTCATCTGGAATCTTGCTCCCTGCACGACAGCTGTGGAAGCAGCCATGTGCCCGAGGAGTTGCAGAAAATGCCTTGCTGGTCGAGAGACCCGCAGGGTAAAGGAGGATGCCAGGCGATGAGTCTGTCCACCCTTTCCAGGAAGAAAAGCCTGGCTAACCTTGTGTTCAATTCTGCGCCTATGAAAGTTAGGACCTGAACTGGTTCCAGAACTGACTTTGGTAAGTTTAGCAGGAATCCCAGGGAAGTGAGAAGCTGCTGGGTGACTTGCAAGTGGGATTTCACCTGACCTGGAGACTGACCCACAATGAGCCAGTCATCCAGGTAGGGAAACACAGCAACCCCTTGCCTTCTTAAGTGAGCCACTACTACAGCGAGACATTTTGTGAATACCCTTGGCGCAGAGGTAAGGCCGAAGGGCATTGCCCTGAACTGGTAGTGGCCTGAGGGCAGTTCAACCTGAGGTACTTTCGTGAGAAGGCCTGGATCAGAACATGAAAAATAGGCATCCTTGAGGTCCAGGAAGCTAGCCAGTCCCCTGGCCTTAGGGAAGGCAACATATGCCAGAGTCAACATTTTGAACTTTGGTTTCAACAGATGCTTGTTCAAGTATCTAAATCTAGAATGGCCGCCATTCTCCTGTCTTTTGGGGTAAGAAAGTATCTTGAATAAAGCCCTTGCCCTGATGGCAAGGAGGAACCCCTTTCTACTGCTTTGCAGTCCAGCAGAGCAGAAACCTCTGCTTCCAAAGCAAGGGCTTCTGAAGGATTTGCAGGTGGAAAATGCCTGGCTCTCATCTTTGGAAAGTGTTTGAAGCTGAGAACCAGACCCTGGCCTATACCTCCAGAACCCATCTGTCCGTGAGTTGGGACAGCCAGTTCCGGCTGAAATAGGCCAACCTGCCCCCACCGGTACAGGAGAATCGGCCCTGGACACCCCATCAGGGTGCCTGCTTAGCAGCAGCCTTAGGCTGAGGGGGGGACGGTCTACTTGTGCCACGCCTACCCTCGTCTCTGAAGAAACCCCTCTCATGCAGACAGCAGAGGAGGCTTGAAATTGTGTAAAAAGGCCTGAAAAGGGCCTGCCCTCACCTCTGGGAGCATGCCTTGTGGCATGGCATGCTTCTCCTTAGCCTGGGCACTTTTGTAGGTAGTTCTGTATTCATCCATCTTTTCATATAGTTTTCGTTTGCTCCCAAAAGAGAATTTCCACTACAGGAAAATCCATGCCTTTGACTGGGTATCTTGGGACAGATTAGTGCATCTGAGCCATGCCAACCTACGGAAGCTACAGAAGTGGCCATGACCCTAGAAGAAACATCATTAACATCAACAGCAGTATGAAATTGAACTTTAGAGGCTTCAATGCCATCAGCAGCCACCTGTTCCAACTCACTAGCCAGCTGGCCATGGGCCTGCTTGGCTAACTGCAATCTGTGTCCCACCTAGATTTCTGATATCTAGCTACATAAGCCATATAATTTGCCTGCCTGAGTCCCAAAGAAGCTGCCATATACTGTTTCTTCACATGGCATCAATCTTCCTGGAATCCTTATCAGGAGGATGTGAGGCCAGAGGAATATTAGCTTGTCACAGGCTGCAGCTTGTACCACACCTACATGACTACACTGCTCAGTAAGAAGTCTGTATCCGAGCCTGACAAAGTATACCTTCTGTCCATTTTTTATCTACAGGAGGGACAGAATGAGGATTTTAAAATCTTTGTTGTTTGCTTCCTAAACTTATGCAAAGGAATAGACAACCTCCTACACTCTGGAATATCCATCATTTCCACATAATCAGGCTCCTCTTGCTCATCCACAGCCTCCTCTAAAGGAAGCTGGAAGGTTTCTGCAACCTTTTGTAAAAATAAAGAATGAAGGGACTCAGACAGAATAGGAGGAGATTCTAAAGGTCTGTCTGGAGAGATGTCCGTTCAATGGGCACGTCCAGACCCCCCCAGCCACACATATATTGATCAAATTCCTCCTCCCCCTCCTGTGGTTCATAAAAATCCTCAACTTCAAAATCCTGAACCACTGGGACTGAACGAACCAACCTTTTACCAGCTGTTGGTGGTTCTACAGATCCCTGAGACAGTGACAGGACAATCTGAATGGCTTTAGCTATCTCTGCAGCAGTTGGAGACACAATTTTGGACTCCAGACCTACTGATTTCCTTGTCTTTTTACTTGGGACTGGTTCCTCTGAACCAGCCTTCCTTTTGGCCGAGAAGTTTCGCCTGGTCAGAGGGCACTCCCTCTGGTCCAGTGGGTACTGGACGGGCTGGCCATCCGGTCAGCGGACTTTTGGCCTCTCGTTCCCTGAGCCAGCCCAATCTCTTCTCCAGGGTGGCTGCAGGGAAATTTTTACACCTGGCAGTCTGACAGGGTGGTCACCCCCAGACAATAAACACAAGTGGTGTGTGGTCAGCCTTGGCAAAGGCGTCCCCAGAACATCACAGTGTTGAAACCCAGTGGGCCCGGTTTTTCTTTTGGGTTTCTCAGACATAATGCCAGCCTAACCAAAACTTGCCCCTTTTTGATGGCAGTGCCAGGCAAGACACCCTTATCGGTTCCTAACAGTGTCACGGGTATTTGAAAACGCTATAATTCCGCTTTTTAGAACCGACAAGAACCGAACCGCATTATAAAACCCACTGTACACTTTTAAAATGCAGAAAAATTCAACCGATCGGTTCAAAACCGAACCGATAATTAATTTTCCACACAGACTTAAATTTTAGTACTTACGGTTACCAGATAGAGCTTTAAAACCAAATGCGGTAAAATAATAACTTTTGCCGTTCAAATGAACCGAAAATACCAGCTGAACCGAGAATGAACCGAGCTGAAGGAGCTGATCTCGGAGCGACTGTTCAGTGAAGCGGAGTAAAGAATCTGACAGTTTCATTTGAAACTGCCAGATAGAGCTTTGGGCACAGCGCCCTCGCGCTGTAGAACTCCAGATCTTCTGGAGTTAACTCCTTCCTCTCCGGGGCAGTTCAGCTGCAGTGGCTGACTGCTATTGTTATAATATAGCAAGACTTCATGGTGTTTGAAATGCCTGTTATAGGCAGTGTGGTGTGCCTGATGAGAGGAAATGCACAACATAATGCACGCCAAGGAGAAAACTTTCCATCCCCAGCAGAGTCCACATCCGGGGGTCGATCGTGCATTGGGCGTCTATGCCCAGGAGTATCCAGGGTCTCAATCCTCGAAGCAGGATGAGACACAGCTCCTGGAGATTCCTGGGGTGCACAATACCTGCACTGGCAATCCCTGGGGAGGAAGGACACTGCCAGGTACGGAATTACTCTTCACAGACAGACACTGGCCAGGGGGACCAGAAGGTGATCCGCACTAAACTTGCAAAGGAAAGCATGAGTCGCCCATTCAGGATTGCGTCTTGCCAGATGGGAGAGGTGAAGACAGTCTACCAGCCTCACAAGGAAGTGCTGATGCCCCATATGGTCAGTGTCCGAGGACAGATGGACTGAAGACTCCCTCTCCTCAGGGGAGGAAGGCGAGGAGGCAGATGAGTCAGAGGATTCAGAATACGACTGCTGCGGGGGAGAAAGGTGGAAGACCCTCTCATCCATGTCACGTATATAACGGGGAAAGGCAGCAGTAGCGGCCCTGAACTGCTCCCAAGCTAAAGGACACATAGGACCAAGGTGACCTGGGAGCTGAGGGGGAGGATGCAGAGGCAAGAGAAAAGGTATCTACACATGGCCTCTACCAGCGCTAGGAGATATAACAGGCGACCTCACACCTCGTGGAGATCCACGAGCCTGCGCAGCCAGCGGCCACTCAACCATTTCAAAGCAGTCTGGGCTGAACCCTGAAGGGGACACTCCCCGCGAGGAGATCAGGGCCACAGAGGTCCAGAAGGGCTGGCCCCAGCCCTGCCCAATGAGTCCTCCCCCAAAGGCGATGAGGAAAAGAAGCTGGGCTCTAGGCTTCGGCTCCACACCAAGCCCCAAAGGGTCCCACAGGGGAACCGTCACTCCGCACCCCGTCCCTCAACCCTGTTGAATCTGAGACCGACCTCTTCCTCACTCCCAGAGACACTGCACTTTTGACCCCTCAGGCCCCCAAAAGGGGACAGGAGGAGAGGAGACCCCCGCCCATGTCCCTACTTCTGAATCCTGGGTGGCACCAACACCAGGGTCAGCCTCCACCCTGGACTCCAAGGCCAGGACCACCACCCCTACAGTCCCGAGGCACCATCAGCCCCCTGGGATCCAGCACCTACCACTGTGCCAGGATCAGTACCAACCGCAACAACCTGGGAGGCACCAAGCTTGGAAGGCCCCCTCAGACTCCGAAGAGTCAGGTTGCCAGCTGGGGTCCGCTATAGGATCATCTGGCTCCAGAGAGCTGGAGATGAGGTAGACCTACACCCTGGCAACCGCAGAGGCACTCCCACCCACGGCCCGTGAACGGCGCCTCGGGCAGGCCCGGTGCCGCTTGCGGTGCTGCCTCTATCACCAGAGCAGGAAATAGCACCAAAACCAGAAACTGTGCTGGCATGTGGCGCTGAGGAGCCACCCGTGCTGGGCCCAGCAGCCGTCGGCCGTGACACTGGTGGAGCCTTCATCTCAGAGGAGATGACTACAGATATGATGCTCTCAGCCCGGTCCCGAATGGAACCAGACCGACCCACTGGCAACACGAAAGAAGCCCCCACCAAGGCAAGGCTAGAAAGGGTGGAGGCCCCCTCCTTCTCAACCTGTATAGAGCCAGGAGGGGACCAGGAGGAAGGGCATAAGGAGCTGCACTTGGCATCCCTGGTGTTACAGCATCCTCCAAAAGTCGGCGGCCAACTTTAAATGCACGATATTCTAAAACTCTTCGGTCCAAAGAAAAACACACGTCACACTGATCCATATCATGCTGTGGACTCGGGCAGGTTAAACACTGGTCATGTCAATCTGTAGCAAACATCTGTCAGCCGCAGGGATACCAACGCACAGGGGCCCGACCCACTTTGAAACGTTTCTTCTTGTCCCTAGATGGACACAACATGACAAACGGCAGCTAAACTCTAAACAGAAAAGACCCGTTTCCGTTTACCACATAAAAAGGAAAGATCTTACCATAAACCAAATGGCGCTGATTGGACGGCAGAACTGAGGCGGCGGCAACAATGTCGAGGTCCGTCAAAAAACAAAAGAAAACGAACTAGGCTGCAGTGACACAAACAGCACAAGCTGGATGCGAGATGCTGCACTCTCCACAGCAGGAGAAACAGAACTGAGGCAGGGGAGAAGTCAGCGTCAGTTATGGCCAACCCGTGAGTGTGACGCCTTGCGTCCACCTCATGGGCGGCACTGAGGTGCTGATTCCTCCCCTTCAGGTGAATTAAAATTTAAAAAAAGCTCCCATGGGGTGCTGCACCTTTGGCTGACACCCACCTGTGATGAATGGTGAAGACTGACACAGGGAAGATCAGAATAATCTGACTTATAAGGTCTAATGTAGGGTCAAATAACTCTCGCCAGTCCTGTTGCAGTTCAGTCCAGAACCCCCGTATTTTAGGGAATATCCAAAAGATACGTGCATTGCTAGCCCTAGGTTCCCCACACCCTCTCCAACAATGCAGGGAAATCTTGTTATCATATTTAGTTTGTTGTGCTGGGGCACGAAGGTATCAGTAAGGTTTTTCTGTGAAAACTGCTTCCTTAAATATGAAGAAGTCAGCTTGTGGGTGTATCTTGAGTAGTTATTCCATTGGACGGGAGTGATATCTACTCCTAGGTCTAATTGCCATCACTGACGTACCTAAATCAGTGGAATGTTTATTTAATTCTGTTTGGGCCTGGTAAACTCTAGATATCATTACTTTTAACAGGTCGCCCAATAGTACCGACTGTATTAAGGTGAGAATGGCTGGTTGTGGTTGTTGCAATAGGCAGAGTTTTTCAGCCCGTTGAATATAGCTTTTCACTTGTAGGTATCTATAGAAGTCTGATAGGCAAAGGTCATATTTTCTTGCTAACCGGAAAGTCGAGCAAATCTGTTCACGGTTTAAGCTGACATGGTAGCAACAAGCCCATACGTTCCCACTGTTTATAGGTATAGTCAGACTAGCTGGAGAGAAATTTGTGTTATACGCAAACAGGCTTATAAGGTATCTGTATGACTGTAAAGTTGGATGTGACAACAGTTTAGTCCAGTGTTGGAGTGCAGTATTAGTGAAAAGATTCCCCTCGCTATCCCCAAGGAGGTGATGTTCATTTGTCAAGACCTGCTTAGTTACAGGGAGCAGATCCTCTCCGATTAATTCAATAGTTTTCCATAAGGCCAAGTAGTTGGGAGCACTCCAATATAAGGCAGTACACATTTTGTTTATTTTACTGAAATCTTGGATTAAACCTTTGAACAGATGCTCTTTACATGGGTTCCACGTCAAAAAGATTAGAGTCAGGAAACAGTTACAAGTATCAGGTTCCTTGTAAGTGTAGCCTGGCAGACAAACTTATTGAAGTTACAACCAGGTCAGAGGTACAAAGAAAAAGACAAATACACTAAGGAAAGAACACTGAATGATAAGGGTTACATTGGGACCATAAGGACATTACAATAAAAAGGTAGGCAGTGTACAAAGTTACATGTCAAAGTTATGCCATCGTCACTTGTTACAATAATAATACAGCAACCAGTGGAAAAAATACCATTGGGAGGT
The DNA here is from genome assembly GCA_016271365.2 of Neoceratodus forsteri. NCBI lineage: Eukaryota > Metazoa > Chordata > Ceratodontiformes > Ceratodontidae > Neoceratodus > Neoceratodus forsteri. The sequence continues at coordinate 1,068,412,862 of CM057456.1, forward strand.
GGGGAATATGAGAGTATTTTTTAGGACAGGCGGGAGGGGAGGGAAGGAGGGAGGCAGGGGGAGGTAGAAGAAGGTGACGAGACGAGAGTAGTCGAGCTCAGGGGTGGAGGAGCCCAAGCTGCATAGGAATTTTTTTAGTTATTTATTTATTTATTCATTCTAGGATTACAAGTACCTTTGAGCCAAGGCTCTTTTACAAAGGTTCCACGTCAGAAATAACAAACAACAAGGAAGCAACAGTGAAATAACAGTAAACAATTCATGTACAACAGTGCTATTGAAAGGGGTCAATTATAGGAAGAGTAAGGTGTAGAGGATGAGGAGAAGTGTAAGTAGTTAACGGAGGCAGCTATAGTAAGATGGTGAACACAGCATGGACGCATACGCCCACAAGGAATGGGTAGGGTCAGGCACCCGGGGTGGCAGAGAAACAGAGATGAGAGGAGAGGGGGAGGATGAAGATGCAGCCGGCGGCATCTGTCGAAAAATAAATGGGAAGGAGTGATAGAAGAGATAAAGGGGGCAGAGTGGGCAGATGGTGGAAAGAAGAGAATGACCGGAGGGAGGAGGAGAGGATGGTGGAGTAGAAAGAACTGGGAATGAGAGGCAGAAAAGCTGGGGAAGAGGGTGGCAGAGACTTGGCTTAGTGTGCTATTAAGTGCAGATTAAGAGGCAGGAAGAGCCATTCAGGGAGAGTGACGGCAATCTAGGAAGCCATTGGGAACTGGGTAGGGGACCTAGAGGTGGCAGTCACAGATAGCCAAAGAAAAGTATAGTTGCATAAGAACTTACCATAATAGCAGATCTTCGAGAGGAGCTCTTGCAGCAGGTAACACCATTAGGACCATGCAGCCAGGCACTAGGACCCCATGGGAAACTTTCTAGCTAGCAGTCCAAGGCGGGTGGACTGTCCCCTGACATCCCCCAGCACCACCTCAGTTCACCAGCTGGAGACCCGGCTGGCTTTCAGGATGGGGAACCGAAGAGGATCGCCCATCCCCAGAGAGAAGCACCAGTTGCATAACCCTAGGGGCAGGTGGGAGGGAAAATCCACCTGCTGCAAGAGCTCCTCTCAAAGATCTACTGTTAAGGTAAGTTCTTACGTAACTGTACTATCTTACTTCAAAGAGGAGCTCTTGCAGCAGGTAACACCATTAGGACAGAGTCCCAAGCAGTACAAGAAGAGACCCAGGTCAGAAGGGTGGCGGACTGTTATAAATAGTGTCCTTAGCACTCCTTAGGAGAGTAGTCCCCGGAGGACCACAAGGCCAAAACCTGCTCTCCTTCTGGAAGCAGTGTCCAGACTGTAATGCTTAATGAAGGTGTGGACCGAACTCCAAGTAGCAGCTGCACAGAGATCCACTTCAGAAACGTTTCTGAGGGACACAACGGAGGCTGCGGCACCTCTGGTGGAATGACCCTTGACCGCTCCTGGCAAGGGTTTGTTGTACTTTTGGTAACAAAATGGTATCTAACTGACTAACCATTTGGCCAGTGTCTGTTTGGTCACTGGAGCCCCTGGCATCCTTTGGGCAAAGGAGACAAACAACTGGTCTGTGTTTCTAGAAGAATGACTCCGAGTACGGTCTATATAATAACAAAGGATTCTATGTACATCCAGAGCAGTACTCTCTGAATGAGGGGAAAAGGAGGGAAGGCATACAGGAACTTCCCTGTCCAAGAGAGGGACAATGCATCTCGCCAGAAAACACCAGGCCCTGGAACGAGCAAGCAAAAATTGTGCAGTTTGGCATTGCACGGGGACACAAAGCGGTCCAACTCTGGAACATTCTGGACCCCAGGCAGATGAACTGCAATGAGGTTCAATCGGTGTTCCACTGCCCAGTCCCACACCCTCATGGCCTCCCTGCAAAGGGGGTATGAGTGAGTTCCCCCTTGTTTGTTGATGTAGAAGACTACTGGTGTATTGTCTGTCTGCACCAGGAGAGGACCCAGCGAGAGCTGGTCTCTGAATGCAGCTAACACATTCAACACTGCTCTCATTTCCAGAACACTGATAGGAAGACAGCTCTCTGTGACAGACCAAGACCCCCGGGTCCTGTGATCCCCTAAATGAGCCCCCCAACCTGACAGAGAGGCATCTGTGGTTAAAGTCTGAAGAGGGCAGGGTCTCTGGAAAGGGACTCCTCCCGCTCGACTGTTGTGACAGAGCCACCCTTCCAGAGAACGATGAACCGCCCGAGAGATCCGGATTCGGAGATCCAGATCGTCCACCGATTGGTCCCACTAAACCCAGAGGTGCTACTGAAGAGTACTCATACGGAATCTGGCTAAGGGTACTGTGACTATGGCCGCCGTCATGTGTCCCAAAAGCTGCAGGACTACCCGGGCAAGGGAGGAGGGGGTCCTTTGAAACCCACTAGCCAAACCCCAAAGGCAGCCTGCCCTGTCCAGAGGCAGAAAAGCCCTTCCCTGTCCAGTGTCCAGGATAGCCCCAATGAATTGCAGCCTTTGCGTCATCCAGGAGTGCGACTTCGGCCAATTTACTGTAATGCCCAGGGAGGAAAACAGAGCCTGCGTCTCTCTTAGGCGATTAGGAGATCCTCCTCCAACTGAGCAGAGAGGAGCCAATCATCCAGGCAAGGGTAGACGAAGAGGCCTTGCCTGCGGAGAGCCGCCGCTACCACCGCTAGGCATTTGGTGAAAACCCTGGGGGCTCAGGAAAGGCCGAAGGGTAGAACCCGGAATTGATAGTGCTGGTCTCTGAAGCTGAATCACAGAAACTTTCTGTAGGACTTCAGGACCTTGATATGCATGTAGGTGTCCTGCATATCTAGGAAGCACAGCCAGTCCCCTTGCTGAAGCAGCTTAATATGTATACCCTTGAGGAAAGAAGGGAGAGGGGGGACATGATAGAAACTTTTAAGTACCTCAGTGGAATCAACAAAGTCCAAGAGGGTAGCATCTTTCAGAAAAAGAGACATGCAAGAACAAGGGGACACAATTTAAAGACAGAAGGAGGGCGGTTCAGGGGCAATGTGAGGAAGTATTTCACAGAGAGGGTAGTGGATGCATGGAACAGCCTTCCTGAGGAGGTTGTGGGGTCTAAAATTGTGGGAGAATTCAAGAATGCATGGGACAGACATAAGGCGATTCTTGTGGGGGGTGGGAAGAAATAGGCTGTTGGTTAACTAGGATCTGCGGCCTATCCGATAGGTAGGGAAATGGGCAGACTAGATGGGCCAAGCGGTCCTTATCTGCCGTCAAAGTCTATGTTTCTATGAGAAGAGGCTTGCCAGGGTGACCATTCAAAACATCTGGTATTTTACTGAGAGGTTGAGCTGGCTCAGGTCCAGAACTGGACAAAGGTCTCCAGTTTTCTTCAGGACGAGGAAGAATCAGAAGTAATAACCTTTCCCTTTCTGGGCCTGTGGGACCCTTTGAATGGCTCATTTCTCTAAGAGCTGTTGGATCTCGGCTTCTAGGAGAAGGCTGTGATCCAGTGGACAATGGGAGATTGGCGGGGGGGCGGGGGGAGTTGTCCGGCAGGATAGAGATGAACTTTATCATGTACCCATTCCGAATGGTATCCAGAAGATTGGTCTGCAGTGATACTGGACCATTTCAGCAGGTAAAGCACAAACCACCCTACCACCTTCTCGCTCTGCCTGTCCGCTAGGGGAGGAGGGTGGCAGAGGAAGTCAGGTTGAGGGGATAGTGGGGGCCTAGGCCCTAGGAGTTTTGGGCTGCTTGGGGCCCTGGGAATCTTGAGGGGCAGGGTGCCCACGCCTCTTCAATCTCTTGCTGTGGGACTGCTTGCTCCCCTGAGCCTGCCCTTGACCTCTACGAAAAGGGCGCACGCGGGGTTCATGAGGCTGGGTTTTGTACATGTGGTGTACATCAGCCACCGCTTTCCCCGACTCCTGTAGTTTTACCATTTGTTCGACTGGGGCCGAACAAAACGGGACCCTGAAAAGGGGAATCCAGGATGGACTCTTGTAAGTCCAGCTGGAAGCCCATGAGTCTGAGTCAAGACTGCCAGCTCATACAGATTCCGGAGGCGGCTGCCCTGGAGGCCATATCTACGGCTTCATACGAACAATAGAGAGCATGTTTGTCCACATCCAGACCCGACTAGGCACACACTAGGATTTCTTGCTTGAAATCAGAGCCAGGCATAGCTTCCACGAGGTCCATTGTCTTACTCCACAGTGACTGTTGATATGTGATCATGCGGACCATAAAGTTCAATGACCTGATGGCCCAAGTAGCTGAGGAGAAGACTTTATGACCCCAGGCATCAAACATCTTAGAGACTGGGTCAGGAGGTTGGGAACTCAAATGTTTTGGTTGAGACCCCCTACTGTGGGCAGCTGTGAGGACCAATGAATTGGCCTTGGGCTGTTCTGTCAGGAAAGGATCAGACTTGGGGGTCTGTCCACTTTCCTAGGGACTGCCGCAATGGAGGATGGAGTCCTCCAAGTCCGGCGTGTTACATCCTGGAATGGTTCCACAAATGGTGTAATCACCAAGGGTTTGGGTTTCTTCTCCCCAAGGAACTTGGCCAGGCATTTATGCTCTGGGTCCAGATCCTCTGTGTCCCACTTATATATGGACTAAATGTGCCGCATGATGCCCAAGAAGGAGGGATCATCCGGAGGGGACCTAGGGGAGTCCTTAGATTCCGGGGAAGGGGAAGGAATTCCCCGTCTGCAAAGTCTGAATTCTCATCATCCTCATCCAAGGAGGACGTAACAGGAGGGGAGGAAGGAGATGGAGATGAAGGCAGTTTCCTTCTCTTCCCCTTGGGATGTGGACTTGGGTGCTCACCCTGATTTCCCTGAGGTTCCAGAGGGGTGGGGGACCCATAGGTGGCAGTGGAGGGACAGTGTCTGGGAGTCTGTATAGGAGGTCCCCTTTCACAGTATTCCACCAAGTGGTGAACAGATTACCAATGTCTGCCACCAGAACGACTGCAGGGCTGGCGTCGGGTCTGAGGGACTGGGCGTCAGTTCCATAGGAGCGAGTGTCTGGGGTTCTGGCCAGACGGGCATTCTAAGGAATAACAACTGATCTATTATTCAATGTCTGTAGTCTGCTAAGAGAGGCATCCGCAGTGCCTAAATACATGGGTCGACGGCGGGAAAAGAACTGGGGTGGCGCCAGGGGATCGCCCCCTTTATACCACATCTGACATCGGGCAGAGCCAACATCAGGGGCGGTCCCCTGCCTCAGACTGCTAGCTACAAGTTTTCCATGGGGTCCCAATGCCCGACAGCTTCAGTCCTAATGGTAATACCTGTTGCAAGAGCTCCACCCTCGAAGACAGATCTGTACTATCTTACTTCGAGAGTCAGTTCTTGCAGTAGGTAACACATATAGGACTTGAGTCCCAAGCAGTACAGGAGACCACACTAGTCGAGTGGAGGAAAGAAAAAAGTGAAGAAGGAAGTACCCTCATGAGAGGAGTCCCTGCAGAGCTGTAAGGCCGAAGCTTGCTCTGCGTCAAGAGGCAATGTTCAGACTGTAGTGTCTGATAAATGAGTGGACTGTATTCCACATGGCTGCTGCACAGATGTTAGCTGCAGACATTTCTGAGAGCGGCAAAAAGAGGCTGCTACTCCCCTCATGGAGTGACCCTTCACCAAGTCCAGCAAAGGTTTATCGTACTTCTGGTAACAGAAGGAGATGAAATTGATGAGTCATTTTGAAAGAGTCAGTCTGGCTACAGGAGCCCCCTAGATCTTACGAGCAAAAGAAACTAAAAGCTGATCAGAACGTCTGAAGTCTTGTTCTAGATAAATAAAATCACAAAATGCGATGAACATCAAGTTTGTGGAGGAGAACCTCCACCCTGTTTTAGGGATCAGGGTAATACACTGGGAGATGGATGTCCTGATTTAGAGTCACCTCGGACACCACCTTTGGTAAAAACTTAGGATTAGTCCTCAAGGCCACCCGGTTCTTGTGGAACACTAAATAAGGCTCCTTGCACATCAGGGCCTGAAGCTCAGAAATTCTTTGAGCAGAAGTAACAGCAACTAAAAATAATGCTTTCCAAGAAAGAGAGCGAAGTTCTCAATGCACGGCTAGCTCAAATGGGGGTAAGGTCAGCTTTTCCCACACACAAAGGAAGGAAGGAAGGACAGGGTCTTCATGGGATGTTTCATATGTAGGATTCCCCAAAGAAAGGTACGGGTTACCTCCATATGCGCTACAGTTCTGTCTCGGACAGGGATATGGTAGGCAGAAATGGCCGATAAATGCACTTTAATGGAGGAATAGCCCAATCCTGAGTCAGAGACTGACAACAGGTACTCGAAGAGCAAGTTCACCGGACAGGTCAAGGGATTGAGACGACAGGCCATAGCCCAGAGGCAAAAGCGCTTCCACCTTATGGCATAAGTGCTCTGGTGGAGAGTCTCCTGGCAGCCACTAGAATGTTAGCGACCCTGTCCGAGATCCTGAAAAGGATCCTGGCTAGGTCTTCAGGAGTCATGCATGGAGGTGCAGCCGAAGGTTCGGATGAACCAAGGTCCCATCGTCCTGGGAAAGTAGGTGGGTGCTCGGTGGCAAGGGAATCGGAGGTTCGGCAGCCAGCTGTTGCAGCAATGGGAACCAAATCTGCCAATGGCCACAGTAGGGCCACAAGGATCATTGCTACTCCTTCTGCTTGCGGCTTGAGAAGGACCTTCTGAAGGAGCAGGAAGGGAGGGAAGGCATAAAGGTATCTCTCTCTCCAGGAGAGGGACAACGTGTCTCACCAGAAAACTCCAGGCCCAGGCTCTAGCAAGCAAAAATCAGGCAACTTTGTATTGACAGCAGAGGCAAAGAGGTACAGCTCTGGTCTGCCCCATCTGTCGAAGAGAGTGTCGACGACAGACTGAAGGAGGGCCCATTCGTGTGCTCTGGACAGAGTGCAGTCGAGAGCATCGGACAGAGGATTTTGGATCCCTGGAACGGGGACCATCGAGATCTCTAGGTGGTGGAATATGGCCCAATTCCAAAGCCGCATTGCTTCCCAGCAAAGGGAGCAGGAGTGAGTGCCTCCTTGCTTGTTGAGGTAAAACACCAGACATATTGCCTGTCCATATGAGAAAGTGTCCTGGGTGCAGCACTGTGCTCAAGGCCTGCAGGGCATAAAGAACTGCTCTCATCTCCAGAATATTTATGTAGAGGGCCTCCTTGTTCACTGACTAGGAGCCCTGCATTCTGTGAACACTGAGGTGTGCGCCCCACCCCATGTCTGAGGCATCGGACATCAAAACTGGGTCCGGAGCTCCTTTCTGAAAGGGCATCCCTTCCCAGAGGAAGGAGGATATCATCCATCAACTGAGTTCTCGACAGACCGGGTCCGTAATGGAAACTGGTTGGTCAAAACTGTCTCATCTTTGGTCCCACTGGACATGCAGAGTCCACTGAATCGTCCTCATATGCAGTCTCGCTAGAGGGACTGTGATGATGAACGCTGCCATATGGCCTAACAGCCGTAATTGAGTCCTGGCTGGGACTGATGACACAGATAAGATGTGGTATGCTAAGGCACAAAGCTGAAGGGCTCTGTCCTAAGGCAAAAAGGCCCTTCTTTGAGTGGCATCAAGCTGTGATCCGATGAACTGGAGGGTTTGAGTTGGGACCAGGGAGGATTTGGGGATGATGGCAGGGATACCCAGTTCTCTGAAAAGAGAACAGGTGTCCTGACTGGACCGTTGCAGCTACTTGTTGGACGGGACTGTCAAGAGCCAATAGTCCAGGTAGGGAAAGACATAATGCACTTTCCTTCCAAGGGCAGCTGGGACCACCGCGAGGCACCTGGTAAAAACCCTTGTGACAGAGGACAGGCCGAAGGGCAACGCCCTGACCTGGTAATGCCTCTCCTGGAAGTGGAATCGTAGGAATCTTCTGTGGGGCTTGGTAACGAGGATGTGAAGACAGGCATCCTGCATGTCCAGTGATGCCAACCAGTCCCCTTTATGTACCATGAGGAGCAGTCCCTGGAGGGTGACCATACAAAACCGCTTGTATTCCACAAACTGGCTGAGGTCCAGGATGGTTTGCAGATCCCCTGTCTTTTTTGGCACTAGGAAAAAGTGCGAGTAGAAGCCTGTGCCCCTCTGAGCTGGGGGAACTGGCTCTATGGATTTCTTGAGCAGCAGGGCCTGAATTAGCCCAGCATGTGCCAGGGAGTAGCTAGATGGAGGGGGAGGCCTGTCCAGTGGAAACTGTACAAACTCTATTGAGTGTTCATTGACGTTAAGCTGAACGACCCACTGATCGGAGGTGATCTCCCGTCAACCTTTGGCATAGAGATAAAAGCGGCCTCCAACCACCTACCCTGCAGGGGTCAGAGGAGGTTGTGGGTCCAACAAAGAGTCACGCTGTGGAGGGAGGGGGGAGAGCGGCTTGGGCAGATTTGGCAGATCGAGAGGTGGACCCTGTGGACCATCTAGGGGCATCTCTGCGACTGTAACCACCTCTCTGTGGCTGTTGATGCTGGAAGCTAGATTGCTGTTGCTGTCCCCCACGGCCTCAAAAACTAGGCTTTTAAAATGGCCTTTGTTTCGGTCTGTACATGGACTGTACTATCTGAACAGCCTTATGAGAGTCTTGCAGTTTGGTGATGATTCTCTCCGTATCTTCACCAAAGAGAACTGAATCTTGGAAGGGTGCATCTAGCAAGTTGGTCTGGACATCCTGTGCGAATCCTGAGCCTCGGAGACAGAAGCGTCTATGTAAAAGGTGGTGGTGTGGTTATGTATATCTCCTCCACCCTGCAATATGCCATTACGCTTTTCTCCTCCCTACCAGCTAATTGCGAGTCGTTGGTCATTCGGGTATCACTTCCCTTCACGATTCCTATCTTTACTGCTGGTATCTACTGCCGTCCCAACCTCCCCATTTCTGTAGCCACTGGCCTCACTACAACTATTGCCTCACACTCACAATCTGGCGAACTGTTCCTCTTGGAGGATCTCAACAAAAATTGGTTGTCACCCTCTCAAAAAACAAAACAAAAAAAAAAGACAAGACTCAATAGCTGCCCAAAATCTAGCTCAACTTAATCAGAGATCCCACACGCCTAAACACTAACATCCATAATCACACATTGCTTGACTGGGCCCTCATCTCCCATCCGCATCATGTCAGCCAATCAGGCATCCTCCCCGACGCGTTAGGCGACCACCACCTGATCTACCTGGTTAGGAAGGTCCATGGGCTCAAACTTCCACATAAAATACTACTGACATGCTCATACAAATCCATTAACCTAACCCCTCTCCTTCACGACTTAGCAAATACTGACTGGACTCCGTTAACCTCCACTCCGCTGGTAGACGTGGGCCTTGTCTGTTTCAAAACAAAATTCCTCGCTATCTGGAATCAATATGCCCCCCTCGAGTGCACTAGAGAGCAAGGCAACCATGTCCCCTGGGTCTCTGGGACCTGTCGTGGGCAGCCGAGATCACAGCGGAGTCTATCATGGGAGTTCTGCCAAAAAGGGGTGCTCTTTAGGAGTCCTGTAGAGGCGGTCCACCTTCTTGGTGATTGCAGCCGATGTGTGGGCGTTTTCCAGCCGCATTAGTAACATCCACAAAGGTATCCAGGAAAGGTGGGATAACCACTGGCTTAGGGTCCTTCTGGCATAGATATTTAGCCAGGCGGAGTCTTTCTGGGTCTAAATCCTCTGTCCCCCACCCCATATTGGATTGTATATGCCTCATGACCTCCATAAAGGAGGGATTGTCAGGCGGTGATTTCGGGGTGTCTCTCAGGTCTAAAGGGGACAGGTCCCCGATTGACAAGGGTTCTGAATAGGATGCATCAGACGACTGGTCAGAATCCATAGAGGAGGAAGAGGAGTGAAACCGATGGTGCCATTGTTTAGGTCTGTGACGGTCGGGAGAGCCAGAGGAACTCTGGCTCCGAGACCGAGATCTAGAATGGCACTTACGGGAAGCATTCCCTTTATTGTTGCCCGAAGGTGGGGTAGGCTCTGTGCCTGTGCCCTTGTCTGGAGGTGGGGTAGGAACCTTTGCTGGAGACCCAGCATCCAGAGTGGTATTCACAACTGTTTGGGGCTTAGGTGGGAGGTGGTCAGTATGAATAGTCTCCCACCAGCAGCCAAAGAGGTCCCTGATCTGGGACAGAGTCAGTTTTGGGTCTGACTGTCATTAGACCTGATGCCGGTCCAGTGCCTGTATCCGGCATAATGCCATGGTCTGGCGACTGTGGGCAGACAGGAGGGGCGGTGTTAGAGGACCCAATGCCAGTAGCCAGCATGTGCTTGGGTGCCAACTGCCAATCGTCCTCCGGAAGGCTGAGGCCACCAGTAGCGGGGGATAAACTGGTGGTGACGGTGACTGGTTCGGCAGAGCCGGCGTCTGAACAGCCAAGGCAGTGACGTCAGTAGCCCGATGTCAGTGGTGGTCCCCACTCGACGAATGCTTGGTCAATAGACTTTTGTCTGATGATGGTTTAGAGTGCCTCAGGGGCTGTGAAGCAGATCTCTCTGAGGAGCGCCCCGAGGTATTATGCCTGTCCCGGGAGTCAGCACCAGATATGGACACCAAAGGTACTGACGTCTGCCCCTTACTGATGTCAGTAAAACAGCCTGAAGGCAAGTCCGGACTAATTTTCAGCAGCTGAAGAGTTGGGCCAGAAGATCCGGAGCCGAGGTCTTTAGTACCCGATGCCCGGACCAAGACTTAACTATAGTAAGCCGAGAAGGAGAATGGGTCACCTGCAAGGCTGATTCCAAACTGCCCCTGGATGCCGAGAGGGAGCCAGAAGGTCCGGATCTCGATATGGATCTCTCCTTACTGTTTTCTTTGTGCTTCCCCAATGATTTCTGATGGTGGGAAGAGCCTTTTTTCTGAAGAGGAATCCCTCTGCATTGCAGCCAGACGTTGCTTGGTGAAGTAAGCATTCAGGGTCTTCTGGAATCGGATCTGCATCCGGCTGTTAAACTTCTGGCAGTTCTGGATGTCGTGGTCTGGGTCCAAGTACAGCAAACAGGCATAGTGGCCATCCTTGGATGGGATCAGTTTGCCACAGGCACACTTGGAAGGGTGCCCCTTGGAAGAAGGCATCGGAGAAGACGACATACAGAACTGGATCACTGAAAAAATAAATAAATAAATAAAATCCTACCACGTTTTATAACTTCCACTTACTGTGAAATCACCCTACTACCCCCCACCGCACCCTCTCCCGAAAACTCAATTTTTCAATAAATCCACTACTGTAAATATGTAAATACATGCACCTGAAATTTAAGGTTATAAAATGGTCTAGAAATGAAATGAAGTAATTCTTTTTTCAACCCTGCTGTTCATTCTGAAGTGTAACCTCACCACCAAACTCCATGTAAATGTACCATAATGTATCACTCGTCTGTTACTTGATAATCGCTGTATTTGTATTTCCCCGTCTACCCCACTGTACTACATGTACCCGGGTCGCACCTGGAAACGAGCCTCGGCTCAGCGCACTTTTCCCGGTCACCAATTTTAAATAAACACATACATAAATAACAAACATGGCAGTCAAACTAGCGAAAGGCAATCCGTGGAGCTGATAAATGTGAGTTGATGGCAAGAAAAGAATTGGGCACGCCACGGACTGCCCACCCTTTATACGTGATGTCAGGGGCGGGCCGAATGTCGGGAGAGGTGGTCTCGTCATAGAATACTAGCTAGAAGTTTTCTGTGGGGTCCTGCCACCTGCCAGCTACAGTCCTATGTGTGTTACCTTCTGTGAAAGCGGACTCTCAAAGTAAGATCTTAGGATCTGTATGCAGGGCAACTCTGCCCCTGTGGAAAATAAGATAAGGCTCTTTACATGTAAGAGCCTGCAGCTTGGAAATCCTCTGAGCAGAAGTAATGACAACTAAAAATAACACATTCCAAGAGAAAAAGCGTAGCTCGCAACTTGTGGCTGGATCAAAGGGAGGCAACATAAGCTTTTCCAACATAAAAAGAAGATCCCATGAAGGGACGGGGTCCCTCCTGGGAGGTTTGATGTGCAAGATACCCTGTAAGAAGGTCTTGCACAAATCCAATTGTGCCAGAGCTTTCCCATCCACTGGCGCATGGTAAGCAGACAGCGCAGAAAGGTGCACCTTAATGCAGGAGTAGCCGAGTTCCTCGTCTGATAGGGAAAGAAGGTACTCCAGCACAGATTCCACCAGACTGTGAAAAGGGTCCAAGGAACGGGGGGGGGGTGCCCCTAAGCAGAAACGTTTCCATTTCATGGCGTACGTTGCTCTAGTCAAGGGCTTTGTTGCTGCCACGAGAACCTCTGCCACTCTCCAGTTCAGGCTGACCCCACTTTTTGAAGAGGTCTATGACCTCTTGCAGTAGCTCCCATTCGTGACTCTGAGACCAAGAGCAACTTAGGCTGTCTGAGAGGACATTGTGAATCCCTGGAACGTGAACAGCTGTTATTCCTAGGTTGTGATCCACTGCCAATTGCCAGACTCTCATGGGCTCTCTGCACAGGGGGCAGAAGTGCATGCCCCTTTGCTTGCTGAGATAGAAGACTACTGGAGTGTCGTCTGACTGAACAGAGGACCTGGCAAAAGCACAGACTGAAAAGCCTGCAGGGCATACAGGATGGCCCTCATTTCAGTACACTGATGTGGAGACTGCGTTCCACAGAAGGTCCAGTGCCCCTTGTTTGATGAGATGTCAAATGTGCCCTCCAGCCCAGTCCCGAGACGTCTGTGGTCAAGACCTGCTGAGGGCTGGGGTATTGGAAAAGAACCCCGAGAAACAACCCTAGCGAACGGTACTGCGAAAAGCGTGAAAATGGAGGTCGACTGCATTGAGGCGTCCATGGAGCAGATACTAATGGGTCGATGGCGGTAAAGAACTGAGGTGGTGCCAGAACCTTGCATATACCACTTGAATGTCAGGCCAATGTCAGGGGGCAGTCCCCGCCTTGGACTGCTAGCTAGAATATTTTCATGGGGTCCTAGTGCCTGGCGGCATAGTCCTAATGGTGTTACCTGCCACAAGAGCACCCCCTTGAAGTAAGATCTAGATGTTGCTGAAACAAGTGCTTAAAAGAGCCAAGAGTAGGTGTGATGGATTTGTCAGCTTGTAGAGAGTTGATCCAGTGAGGGGCTCTGTAGGCAAAGGCTCGATGACAGAGGGAGGTATGGCACCGAAGAGTACAGAAGAGCTGAGTGTCAGAGCTTCTGGTACTTCGTGGTGAAAAAGATGGAGTAAGTAGGTTTGAAACTCCAGAGGGTAGCATTCCTAGGCTGGCCTTTTTGGCTAACACAGGCATGTTTGATATCGAAGTCTGCTACTGAGTTGGAACCAGTTAGCCAGTGCATATAGGTCACATGTGTGGGTCAAGCGCCCAGCTCCAGTGAGAAGGCGGCATGCCTCGTTTAAGGCTTTTTTGATGCGACGGAGGGCCATGTCCATAGCTGACCCATAGATAATGAGGCCACAGTCAGCAAGTGAGGCAACAGAGCTGTGTATAGCCATGGACAGTGCTTCCGGGGTCAAGTTGCATTTATGCCTGTAGAGTATTACAATACATGAACAGATTGCCCTAGCGATGTCGTCAATGTGTTGGGAGTAGGTCAGCAAAGAGTCGATAGTTATGCCCAGGTATTTAAAGTGCTGCACAAGTTCCAAGGGGAAGCCCTCATTATTAGTGATGTTAAGGTGGGGGAATGCCTTATATTTGCTCTGGGGGTTGGAGAGCAACATGGTCTTCGTCTTCTTGTAGTTCATGATGAGCTTGTGGTCAAGGAAACATTTCTCAGCAGCTGGAGCACCTACTTGACCCGATTTTAGGAGCCTGGGATGGAAGCTACTAGTAAAGATCACGGTGTCATCGGCACATAGGAGGATATGACCATGACAGGATTCCAGGAGCTTATTAAGGAATAAACTAAATAGGAGTGGGCCCAAAATAGAGCTTTGTGGGACTCCGGAATGTACTGGGTGCCTACCAGAAGTGGACATTTCCAATTTTTACTTGCTAGGAACGGTTGCTGAGGTAGCTTGAGAACCATTTAGTAGTGTATGCGGAGAGTCCAGTGCCTGTTAGCTGGCCGATTATAAGGGTATGATTCATGATACCAAAGGCCTTGGTTAAGTCAATGAATGTTGCACCAACCAGGAGACCCTGATCCAGTGAGTAATGAATATATCCAGTGAACTCCAAAAGTGCTGTGATGGTACTATGCCTGTGTCTGAAGCTGTACTGTTGGGCACACTGCAGTTGATACTTTCAATATACTCGACAAGCTGATCAACCACTATTCGCTCTAGTGCTTTCAAAAGCGGGGGGAGAATGGAAATGGGGCAGTAGTTCTCGTGTAGTGCCCAATCCCCACTCTTGTGCACGGGGGTCACCATAGCGATTTTCAACTTTCTGGGAATTGTGAGAGGCTAAGCGGGAGACTGAAGATCTTAGTAATAAGTGGCAGGATTTCCTCCAATGAAAGGATGATGAATTTGAGATCCAGTGTGTCCCCACTCTGTCTTGATTTTCAAAGTGCCTTCCTGTGATAGTGTTTAATTTCATCCATTGAGACGTGCCTGAAATAAAATGGTAGGTGGCCAGTGAGTTGATTTGGATATACGGGGGCATCACATGTGGAGGTGTTATTGAAGTAATCGGGGACATTGCTGAGATCGGAAAATGCATTAAAAAGTGTCAGCAATGATTTTGGGGTCCAGGGACAGGGTACAATCTAGATTACGCATGTTGGGGGTTTTAGGGTCCTTCCCAGTGGCATCCACAATATTTTTTCCAAAAGGACCTGGAGTTGTTCCAGGACTTTGAGAGGGCATCTTTGTAACAGTGACTCTTTGCAAAATGAATTGCCTTGGTGCGAACATTTTTTTTTTTAATCTATTTATTCTTTTTGGTGCCTGTTCCGCTTTGCTAGGCATCCGCCTGGTCAAGAACCCTTTAGCTGCGGCATCCCCAGATGAGCCGCACTCCCAGGGCCCCTTGGATTACCCCCCAGGTCGGAGACATGCACCCCTGGCCCTTTAGTGTGCCACGAACAACAGGATAGGGCAGGAGTCAGCCTGCGGGACCGATTGCAGCTCAGGGGCCGTTTCATTAAGGCAGCAGAGACAGGCTCATTTTTTTCCCTCTGTGGGGGGGTGGGGAGCATCCCAATGACCAGCGTCGTCCCACCCCAGGAACCTTGTGGGCGTCGGTTGCTGTGGCGCCCCTGGTCTCCGCTTAGGCTCCCCATGCACCGACGACTTCACCCTTGCCCTCCCCAGAGAAGGAGAGCAGCCTCTAGGACGCCCAATCCTTTTCCCCTAGCTGGCCTCCAACGACTATAGTCCATTCCTGAACCCGGTCGCCGCACTGCAAGCGGAAATCCAATCGGTGCGCCAGCAGGCCGGCCATTCATGCTCTTCATATATGGGCCGCTTGATGGTAACATTCTAAATATGGCAATGCCAGTCCTCCCCCTGCCTTAGGCAACTGAAGGGTATCATATCGTATATATGGCTGGGTGCCCCCCCCCCCCATATAAATTGGGAGATACATCTATCTCATTGTCTAAATTGGGACTTTGGGGGTGAAATAGGGAGAGTCTGTGATGAGTAAAGAATTCTAGGTAAAATGTTCTTCTGATACATTCCACCCTTTGTATAAGAGACCAGTTAATAGCTTGCCAATGGTGCAGGTGGTCTTCCTGCAGTATCTGAGTAAGTGATGCATAATTTAGGTTGCTTGAAGTGTCCGACTGATTTGGTAGGTTTACTCCTAAATATCTTGATGGTAGATCCCACTGAAACTGGAAAGAGTGTACTGTCTGGGGAGCAGGATTATAAATAAACGGAAGTGCCTCCATTTTTGTCTCGATAATTCAGTATCCTGCACACTCACCGAATGTCTGCAGGAGTTTCCAAAGGTGAGGAAGAGATTCATCCAGCAATGTGAAATAAACTAGCAGGTCAACTGCACACAAACCAAATTTGTGGTGCTTACCACTTCATTCCAAATCCTGAAATGTGTGGGTGTTGTCTTAAAGCCTGGGCGAGGGGGGTCAAGGTACAGTGCAAAAAGCAATGGGAATAGACGGCATGCTTGCCTGGTTCCCCAGTGAAGCAAAAGTCATAGTGCAATTTGGCCAAAAGAATACCCTTAAAGAGCATCTGTTATAGTGCTTAGAAAATAGCCCCCTCTTGAAACTTGCTTCTATAGAAGATAAACTATCCTGCTTGTAGAATTTATAAGTTGCAGCATTTAGGATGGAAAAGAACTGAGGAGTAGCTGGGACCTTCCCCCTTTTATACCTGCCAAGTGAACACCACAGGTGGTGCTAGGGGAAGTCCCAGCATCGACTGCTGAGAAAGTCATCCAGAGAAAATGACGCCTGTGGCCGATATCTCACACATATTGACCTGCTGCAAGACACTGCCTCGAAGATCATCTATAAATACCTAACGGGTAAATGGAGTATGGGAGGGGGAGTATGTTTCAGGAAAAAAAAAAAAAGAAGATGATGCACAAGAATAAAAGGACATCCAGTGAAGCTGGAAAGAGGAAAATTCAGGAGAGATGTGAGGAAGTAGTTCTTCACAGAAAGAATGACAGGTGCCTGAAACAGTCTTTCAGCAGAGGCGGTGGAGGAGACTACAGTAGTGGGATTCAAGAATGCATGGGATGATGGGCATAAGGGAATCTTAGAGCAAAGCGGAAGGGAGCAGAGATCAAATAGGGTCAGCCGCGACACTATAGGCATGGGGAAAAAAAATGGGCTCACTGTGTGGGCCAAGCAGTCTTTATCTGCCACCAAATTTTAGGTTTCCTAAAGAAATTTAAGAAAACTGTGTAAGAAACGTGATAAAATCAGTGTGCATTAGCCAGAGTTAAGCTTGATAAACCTTTAACACACAGCAACCTGAGAATTCTCCCTGACTGCAAAGAGGTCAATCTGAGGGCTTCCGAAATGACTGCACAGAAGACTGAACAACTCTGGGCTTACAGACCACTCCCCCGGAAGGATGATCTGGCAGCTATGCCACCTGTTGGGCTTCCAGGATCTCTTTTTGTGCCTCCTTGTTCATGTACATGACCGTCATTGTGCTGTCCAAGCAAATCTTCACAGTTTGGAACCTGTAATGTACTGGCTATAGAGGACCTTGCTGACTGCCCCAGGAAGTTCTGATCAGGAGACTGTCCAGATGAGGGTAAACACGATGACCCTCCTGCCTGAGGGAGACAGAGGAATCCCTATCAGGACCTTTGTAAAGACTCTCGGGTGCAGGTCCCAGTCCGAAAGGGAAGGAGTGGCACTAAAAATGCCATTTCTACATTGCAAACCTCAGAAATTTCAGAGGAGAGTGGCGATTCGAACCAGGCCTCTTCAGGGCAGGATAGAGAATTCTGCTGACTAACACAGAGAGCTAGTGTCCAGCACCACAAGTCTATTATGGTTTGAGCCCATCTTTGAAAGTTCTGAAGACATCTTCCAAGGGTCTGAGGGAAGAGATGGGCCTGTGAACACTTGTGCAGAGAATCCACCCTTCTTGCCACCTCCTCCAAAGCACCTGCGGAAGGAGCCTCTATTCTGAGAGAACTTAAAAACCAGGGAAGAAGCCTCTAACATCCTGATTTACATAGCCTTAAAAAATTGGTTGAAACAATATACCAAGAGAAGGGGGAACACAGTTCGTGTGCGCCTTGCAGGCCTGGTCCACAGACCAGTAGCATAACCAGACCCCGCTCAATGCCAAAACTATGGCAGAGGAACACCTAGAAGAAAGCTGAAGGCAGTTAACAACAGCGTCTCCAAAACAGAAAGTTTCCCAGTAAGCCACCTGAAAGAGCTGACATTCAGTCACTTTGAGCCCTGGAAACCAGGAAAGAATTCATAAGTAATTCTAATGTTTGACCCAGCCGCTGAAAAAGTGCACTGACAAACTGCACCTACGTTCTTACCATTCCCATCAGTAATAGCAGACATCCCCTCTTTTGGAATTGTGGTATTGTTTAACCATACAAAAATTGCCTGAAAAAAGGTACTGGAACAATTACAGCATCAGCATTCCATGCTGCTAGAGACCGCTCTTACAGCTATAGCTGCGCCAGTGAACCCCTTGCAAGAGTGTATATTTACCCATTCTGAACATTAATTCCCCACTGTCAACATGGAGTGATACAAATGTGTATTCTGTTTTACATTTTCAAACGGTCTGAAATCAGCATACCGGTCAAGAGCAAATGCAGCTTCTCCCTTGGTAGACATTAAAAGAAAAAAAAAAAAGAAAAAAGAAAAACGGGTTTGAACTATCATTGGAACACTGGGAGAGGTATGGTTCCACGATGTCAGTTTGAATGACATGTCAGCCTCCCTAGTTGTATCCCATAACTATGCAGCACTTATGACTAATCCCGGTGACAACTTGGAATGAAGCAGAAATCTGGATGACTGTTCAACATTCTAAAATAGTTTATAATAGGCATGCCCCTCAAAGGTCTTTAAGAATAAAGGGCACATCTGTGCCACTGTGTACTTTCTATATTACCATCGCTTTTAGTAAACCAAGTGATGTCACTTAGATAGGGCCAAAAAGGCTCCTATACTGACTGAGCAGACTATGAGAGAGTAACAAATCTATTACAGAAAGAAGAAAGGCTTCCTACTACCTACATTACATGTCTAATAATTTACAGAACCCATAACAATTACAGAAGATGTCAATTTTAAAGAGAACTATTTGGCTGGCCCAGCAGGATAACTGCCACCTACGTTGGCGACTAGGGTTCAAGAATGACTTGGGTCACTAGGGGTATGGCTAGGGGAGAAAGTATATACAGGTTACTCACCTGTAACAGGAGTTCTAGGAGTGGTATATGTTGTTCATCCACACTTACTGGCAGGTTCCTTGCCACTTTAAATCTTGCCGGAAGGTCTTCAAGCTGGCTCTTCCCACCCACCCGGGTGGTAAAACGCGGCTCCGCCCCATGACGCCAGATCTAGCCCGCTGGAAGCCAGGTTGCGTGTCAAAGCCAGGGAGGTCGGATGGGTTGTGTGGATGAACAACATATACCTGTACCACTCCTAGAACTCCTGTTACAGGTGAGTAACATGTATTTCTAGGGACGTGGATATGTTGTTCAATCCACACTTACTGGCAGACTCCTAGCAGTTCTCTGGGAGGAGGAAGGCAAGACGCGCAACCCCTACTTGGGAAATAAGGACTGGAGAACCGAGGTCCCAAAACCAGCATCCCAGCATGACTCAAGGTCGATGTGGTAGTGGGTAATGAAGGTGTGTGCTGACTTCCTGGTAGCAGCCATGCAGATTTCCTGGACAGGGACGTCCCTGGAAGCAGCCACCGAAGCAGCGGTATGGTGGGTAGAATGAGCTCTTATCCCTTTGGGAGGCTCCATGACCGCCAACCTATAGCAGAGATCTATGCAAGGGGTGACCTACCTGCCTCGTCCGCTTGGCTGAAGGTCTGCCAGTTGCGGCTTCAGCGTAGGCGACAAACAGCTGGCGAACCTCTCCCCGAACTTCAGCCGCTCGCTCCTTATAATAAGAGAGCGCTCTTCTAGGGTCCAGAGTATCGAGCCTATATTCGGCCTCCAAGGTGTGATTAGGGTAGAACACCGGCAGAGTCAACATCTGGTTACGGTGAAACTCTGACACCACCTTCGGAATGAATTTCGGGTGGGGGGCGCAGGACAACCTTGTCCCTATGGAAGACCAGATAAGGAGACTCGATGGAAAGCGCCTGGAGCTCTCCCATCCTTCTGGCTGACGTGATAGCCACCAAGAAGGTGGTCTTCCACGACAGGTGAGAGATGTCACACCTGTGCATCGATTCGAATGGCTTGCCCATGAGCTTAGCCAATACCAGCAGTAGATCCCACAGAGGTGGAGGTTCTCGCACCAGAGGGGATATGTGATCAAGGCCTTCCAAAAAGCGCCCAACCACCTTCTCCTGCACCACCGACCACTTGCCGGCTCGCGCCCGGTAAGCAGAGATGGCTGCCAGGTGCACCTTAAGGGTCGCTGACCGAAGCCCTAGCTGAGAAAGGGACCACAGGTAGTCCAGAATGCTAGCCAAAGAACAGGAGGAAGGGTCCAACCCCTTATCCTGACACCAAATGGAGAATCTCTTCCATTTAAAGGCATAGCATTTTCTGGTCGACTCCTTATGGGATGCCTCAATGACGTTGAGGACGTCGTCGGAAAGACCCAAGGCCTGGAACTCTAGCCACTCAAGAACCAGGCCGTCAAGTGCAGGGATTGAAGGTCTGGGTGGAGTACCTTCTCCTTGTTGACCGAGATCAGGTCCAAGCGGGCTGGAAGCTGCCTCGGGAGCCTGGAGCCAAGGCTGAGGAGATCTGGATACCAGAAGTGGCAGGGCCAGTCTGGGGCTACCAGAATCACCTGCGCCTTGTCCCTCTTCGCCTTGAGAAGCACCTTGTGGATCAAGGGAAATGGAGGGAAGGCGTAGAAGAGGCCCGGGGTCCACGGACTCAAGAAGGCGTGAAGGCATCCCCCTGCAGCGAGCCCTGCTGAGGAGGGCGGCATGAAACAGCTTCAGCTTTGCATTCTCCCTGGAGGCAAACAGGTCCACCTGAGGGGTGTCCCAGTGGGAGAACAGATCTTGTACTATCTCCGGCAGGAGAGACCACTCGTGAGATGCAGCGCCTATCCGGCTTAGGGCATTGGCCAGACTGTTGGAGGCTCCTGCCACATGGATGGCTAGGAGATCCGCCTCCAGGCAGATCACGAGAGACCAAGTGCGGAGAGCCCCCTTGCAAAGAGGCAAGGAGTGCGTCCCGCCCTGTCGGTTTAGGTAGTACATAGTCGTGGTGTTATCTATCTGGACCTGGACCACTTGATCCCTTACAGACAAAGCAAATGCGGTGAGGGCTAGTCAGACCGCTCGAAGCTCCAGCAGGTTGATGTGGCATCGAGACTCCTGAGGGGACCAGAGGCTGTGAGCTCTGAGCTCCCCCAGATGGGCACCCCAACCCATCAGAGAGGCGCCGGTCATCAGAGTGACCATCGGCTTGGGGCGGACAAATGAGATACCCTCCTGCAGATGAACTGGAATGAGCCACCACTGGAGGCCGTTCCACATCTCCTGGGTCACTGTCACTGGCTGGTCCAGAGGACCGGAGTGCTGTGACCACTGGCGGGCCAGCCCCCATTGCAGGGGATGCATATGCCAGCAGGCCCAATGGACCACACTGGTGCAGGCTGCCATGAGGCCCAGAAGGCGCAGGAGTCCCGGGCAGGGCGCAGTGCCCAACCAGAAATGATTGGGCAAAGGAGGAAAGGACCTCGGCCCTGTCCGCCGGGAGCCATGCTCTGGCTCAAAGACAGTCGAGCTCTGCCCCAATGAACTGAATCACCTGCGATGGCATGAGTTCCGAATTGGCCTCGCTGATGAGGAGGCCAATCTGAGAGCAGACCTGGAGGGCCAGATCCCTGGACCACTTCACCTCCAACCTGGAGGGGGCTGCAATCAGCCAGTCATTCAGGTAAGGGTACACCTGGACCCCTCGGCGCCACAGGAATGCTGTCATCACTGCCATGCATTTGATGAAGACCCTGGGAGCTGGAGAGAGGCCGAAGGGCGTGGCCCGGAACTCGTAAAGGGATCCCTCTGCCCTAAAGTGGAGGAATCGCTGGTGAGACGGACGGATTGGGACGTGAAAGAACGTGTCCTGAAGGTCCAGAGAACAGAACCACATGCCTCGTTCCAAGAATGGAATGATCTGAGCCAGAGTGACCATCCAGAAGGTGCGAGACCTTAGGAACTTGTTCAGGTCGTGTAGGTTGAGAATGGGGCGCCAGCCCCCCTGTCCATTTTGAGACCAGGAAGTACCTGGACACAAACCCTGGGTCTGAACGAGGGTCCGCCACCTCCCTGATCACCTCCTTCTGGAGGAGCAGGGGCAATGTCAGCTCAATGAGCAGAGAGAGAGAGGCTGCAGACCCTGTAGCCCACCGTGGGGCGACAGCTCGATAGGGTGGGGACTGCTCGAATTCCAGAGGCAGACCCCTGCCTACTTCCAACACCCAGCGGTCCGTGATGATATCGGACCAAGAGGAAAGGAAGTGGTGGAGCCGTCCCCCCATGGGGGGAACCCGGGGAGGAGTGACGAGGTTGGGGGCGACACCCCTCAACCCGTCACTGGGCAGGCTTGGAGGAAGGGCCGGCAGAGGAGCTGCCAGGGCCCTTCCCTCCTGGCTTTGGGGTGGCAAGTGCAAGCCTGCTGGCCCTTATGCTGGTGTTGCTGGGCCGGACGTGCCGCAGGGGCTGAAGGACGAAAGAGCTTACGCTCCTGCTGGTGGCCTTTGTCCTTCTGGGCAGATGTGACCGAGTCCAAGGTGGCGTTGGACTTCTCGATCTATTGGAGATGACCCTCCACCCCGGGGCCGATCAAGTCAGTACCCAGGAAGGGGACATCAGCCAGCTTGTGCTGGGTATCTGCCATAAAGGTGGAGATACGCAGCCAAGCTCTGAGGTGCATAGCCACTGCGGACGCTACTGACCGGGCACACGAGTCAGCAATGTCCAAAGAAGTTTGGAGCTGCTGTTTGGCCACCGACCTTCCCTGGTCCCGCACCTGCTTGACAGTCATTTGAAGGTCAGCTGGGAGAGGAGGAATCACCTCATCCAGGGAGCCCAAAAGGGCGTGTGAAAAGTGTGCCATCAGGACGGCTGAGCTAGCCTGACAAAGGCCTAGGGAGGAAGCAGCATATACTTTCCACCCTGAGTAGTCCAATTTCTTGGACTCCTTGTCCGGTGGTTTGTCCACATCCCGAGTGTTCCCGGAATGCCAGATAACGCTGTCGGTCACCAACCCCTCCGCAGAGGGATGCTCCGAGAAACCGGAGAGTGAACCTGTAGGGACCGCATACTTCCAAGCCATCCTGGCCGAAGGTGCTGGACAAGAAGCTTGCCACTGCCACAGCTCCAGGCCTGGGCCAACAATGGCTTCGGCCACCGGGAAGGCCTCCGTAAGGGAATCCCCTCGGTCCAGTATCTCTGTGAGGGGATACTTGGCCCATTTTGAAACGGGTTCGAGCTTCATCCCAGTGGATTCTGAGATGAGTCGAAGCATTCCTAAGAACAAAGATGGACTCTCGTCCACCGACTGACCCCCAAGGGACTCCAGGTCAAGCGGCCTGCAGAACAAGGAAGAGTCATCGTCAGACTCCAAGGAGTCTGCGAACAGCTGCCGAGTGCCTGAGCCACCCTCCACATGCCGAGGTCGATCGGGAGTAAGGGTGACCAACAACCTATGAGGCAAACCCTGACCCGACCGAGAATCCTTGGTCGGGGCCCCAGTCTTCAGCTGTGGAGGCGGAGGTTCCACCACAATGGGTGGAGTAGCCGGTTTCGGACGAACAACCAGTGCCGGTTTCGACTCCTCGACCACTACGAGGGGTTATTTTGGCCGCTCCTGTGACAGCCACTTAATGGCCAGAGAAGGCGATGGAGTTAGCTTATTCCCGGACAATAAGAGCTGCTGCCACATTAAATCCTCATAGCGCCGACGCAACTTGTGCCAGAGACTATCCTCCAAAGAGGACGACGAGGATGAGCGGCGCCACCGCTTTCCATGGTGCTGAGACCAAGACCGCCGATGGCGGGACCGGCTGGACCTGGAAGAGGTCCAAGACAGAGACCTTCGGGTATTCTAAGGGTGGGTCAGAGAGGGGGCAGGGGAAACCTGCTCCTCCCTCGGTTCAGGGACCTTAACCGGGGATTCCGGCACAGGAGGCACAGGCAAGTCCTCGGTTTCCACCAGGGGAACCAGTGAAGAAGGGTTGTCCGCTTCTCCAGTCGACAAACCGTCCGGCGGGTCGAGAAAAATCTCGACTGCGTCAACAGGTGTCTCGGCCACCTGACCTGACGGGGACACCGTGAAGTCAGCGGCCTGAGTCGCAACCTTGACCGAAGTAGACTGTTGACTATCCGGGGAAGGGGATCTCTCCCACTCCCACGAACGTCGACGGTGGGACTTACCTTTGGAGTCCTTCTTTTTGGACTGAGAGGAATGTCCCGATGGCCCTTCTCCCTTGGTGGAGAGGGATTGGCAAAGCTCCTTAAAAGAAGCTGTATAAGAAGAGCCCAAGGAGAGCAGGATAAATGCCGTGACCGAGGAAGATGAAGATGCGGCCTGGGCCGCCTCCTCCTCAAGGGCGCCCATCTGCTCCAGCTGGTCTGCCGAGCCCACCGCCGGACACTGCCCAATGGGCCTCCTTCGACTTAACCGGAAGATAACGTTTTTCAGGGCGCCCCAAAAGCAGTCAGGCAGCGTGGTCCTCCAAGACCAAAGCCGAAAAGGATTTACTTAACTCGCAAGCCTGCAAGTCAATTCCAAGTCCTGAGGCAATCACACCGTGGAGTGCGGGTCGGTCCGGGGACATCTTCTTGATCAGCAGGGCACCGACGAAACCGAGAGTCGATTTGTCCATCGCATCCTCGAGGGGAAAAAACCGAAGTCTTTTAAACTTTAGAATAAGTTTCGGTTTAACCGAAGAGTGTGGATCTAGGCCTAAAACGCAGAGTGCTAAGGCGGGAACCTGAGCTTCCAAGTGGTAAGGAAGATCTGGCATCATGGGGTGGAGCCGAGAGTTTTACCACCCGGGTGGGTGGGAGGAGCCAGCCTGAAGACCTTCCAGCAAGATTTAAAGTGGCAAGGAACCTGCCAGTAAGTGTGGATTGAACAACATATCCACGTCCCTAGAATTTTTTTTTTTTTTTGGGTTACTTTCTCTTGCAACTGCCCCATCAGCACTCTCCTGGCCTCCCAGACCCATCCACACCTTCTCTTCCACTTACCCCAGTCCTCCATCACCTCGGACTTTCCCCTTCAAGGCTGGGTGAGGGAAATTGTCCAGTCTCCCCCAAAACAACTCTGGTGCTCGAGGTGGGCAGACAATCGGTACGTCAGGGCCCAGGAGAGCCAGCACTGCCTCACCCACCTCACTCCTGTGGTTTTTCCATTCTTGAACTCCGCATGCTCAAAGAATAGTGCACACATGCAATGTGTGGTGACGTCCCAGCAAGCTGAGTGGGGGCTCCTCCCCTCATTCTTGCTCCCCGCCTCTGATGCCCTCTGGTAATGGCCAGGTGGCAGTTGCACAATGGGCAAGGCATCCCTGCCTCCCAAGGAGGAGAGAGTCCACTGGGACACTCCATCTCCTCCCCAAGCCAGCCCTCCAGTGACTCAGGCTCGTTCTCGAACCCAAGTCACAGGCATCATGAGCAACAGCGCTGCTGCTGCATCAATGGGCTGGCAAAGGGAGGGAGGACTAAGCATCCCTATGACAGCTCTCGTCCCTTAGGGAGGGACATTTTGCAACGCTGCTGCTTGACAGACATCCAGTGGAGGCTGGGTGTCAGCGTAGCTAGTTTCAACATAGCGGGGGAGATTCCCACAGACCTAGACGCACCTTACACATGCAAGAGCACACTTATAAGAGGCACACTTGAATTTCAAGAGAGAAAATGGAGGTGGGAAACCACCCACTCGTGCCGGATGAAGAAAGACTATCGCAGACCTACCACCACCAACCAGACAACCCCAGCAACTATATTCTTTCTCAGGGTATGGGACAGACCCAGGGGCCCCATTACAAGGGGATGGTCATCATGAGGGCAAGCTGGAGGATTAAGTCACATGGCAGAAGAGTGAATGGGCTGGGGGGGGGTTCTGGCTGAATGAGGGCTGAGCAGGCAAGAGGGAGGGAAAAGTTTGGTGGGAGGGAGAGGGAACCCTTCCCTGAATCTCCCAAAGGAGATAATGTATAATGCTGCATATAATGGTATGGACTAAAGTGTTAATTACTGACTTTGTTATCCAAGTATCTCACATTTTTGATCAGGAAAGTTCTCTAGCACCAACAACTATGTCTGCTGGGACAGGCAGGGCTCTGTGATGTCAGTTTTATCAATATAATAGCCTTCCTAGTTGGATGACATAATTACCCAGTGGTTATGACAAACTTCAGTGACAATATGGAAGTAAACAGAAATCAGGATCATTGTTCAACATTTGAAATAGTTAGTAAAAGGAATGCCCCTCGGAGATCTTTCTGAATAAAGAGCATATTTATGCCATTGTGCAATTTCCGTATTACCATCACCAGAGGAGTAATTTTGGTGCCAAGGTTGGGGGGAACAACCTCGCTCTCATCCAGCTTTGGATAATGGGTACTGTGGTACATACCAAATTGTTAACGTTATATGGAAAAATACTTCATTTCTATAATGACTCCCTCCCTTGTACCATGCCACCTACCTGCAGAGTAAGGGTTTTGATTAGTTTTTTTAAGTTTGACTCTGGTATTGATAATATAAAGGAAAACATTGGAGTTGCATTCTAGACTAACCATAGATTCCCCCCCACCCCCAACAAGCCAGAGCCAGCAGTCCCCTACCACTACCAAAGCAGGCAATAGTCAGGCTCAGGTGGTACACAGGAGAGATGCCAGACAGCAAACAGCAAAGCTCAGCATTTAAAATCAGACGGTGACTGTAGACACCAGCAGTACAGTACAATACAGTAGACAGGACCAACACAGTAGTCAACACAGCACACCAACTACGAAAAACATGAAGAGAATTTCTAGCCAAAAAGACATATGGTATTGGTCTTTATGCCCCAATACCTAATGCCAGTGTGAACTAATTGGTGCCAAAAGAAAACATTTTTACTCACTCTTTGAAGTAAATGAAGGGATCGTAGCTGGTTCTGTAGCAACTGCCAGCTGATCCCTTCCGGTTGCTTAATATGACGCCCTGCCCTGCACTCAGTGTTTTTGTGATGTGAGCAGCAGGAGAGCACAGGGCAAGCGCCTACTATTAGGGTCCATATTAGAAGATCAGTGCCTTTCAGTGCCCTCTCAGACTGCTTCATTCTTCATATAACTGTTTTTAAAAGACACCCCGTACACTTGTATAGGGCTGTGGGAGGTGCGGCCATACTAGGAATCTGGACGAGATTGACTGGCAGTGGCTATGGAACCAGCTAACATCCCATGTATTTGAAAAAATGAGTAAACAATGTTTATTTGGCACAGATTGGCTCAAGCTGGCATAAGGTATTGGGCTAAGATATCGTACGCCCCAAAAAAGTAATTTAAACAGAAATATTCTGAACTACTAAATCAAAACTAAACTTTGTACAAGTAAACAACATGGTTTTCACAGTGTTCTGAGCTTGTATCTTCATGTTTGAAGATGTGTCCCTCATTCTGAAGGTCTGTGTCCCTCATTGTCCCTCTTTTTTACTGTCATAAAATGTCCATGTCCCTCATTTCAGTGGCAAAGGTTGAGAGTATGCCTGCCAGCTGGAAACTTAGCCCAGACCCCCACCCCCCGAGCATCACCAGCATTTGCAGACAGGCCATCATCAGCCTCCTGCCTCCCAGTCCCATCCCAGTTCCCCATCAGAATAACTCAGCCAGCCCTGACCCCCCACTGCAGCAGCACCACAGCAGTTACAGACAGGCCATCATCAGCCTCCTGCCTCCCAGTCCCATCCCAGCCCCCATCAGAATAACTCAGCCAGCCCTGACCCCCCACCCCACTGCAGCAGCACCAGCAGTTGCAGACAGGACATCATCAGCCTCCTGCCTCCCAGTCCCATCCCAGTTCCCCCATCAATAACTCAGCCAGCCCTGCCCCCCCCCACACTGCAGCAGCATCGGCGGTTGCACACAGGCCGTCATCAGCCTTCTGCATCCCAGATCCCCCCAAATCATTCGTGAAGAAAACTCAACCATCCCCCACCCACTGCACTGCAGCACCACCAGCAGCAGTTAGACCACAATCTTGTACATACTCCCTAGCAGCCCATTCGCAGACAGACCATCCTCAGTCCTCCTGACCACCCCATCGGTCATAAATAATAATAACCACCCCACTCCTCACCTACTGCACTGCAGCAGCACCACACCAGCAATCAGATAGACCAGTGAGTCATCAGACCGCCTACCTCCCAGTTCACACCCAGTCCCCCACACCCCCCATTAAAAATAATAAGTTAGTCAACCACCCCATCCACTGCACCACACCACCATTAGCAATCACATCAGTGATGGTATCACAGACCAGTCAGTCCTACCCCCGCCCCCAATCCTGGCTGCCTCCCTCAGTCTCAGTCACAGACTAGGTCCCTGGCTCTTAGTTTAACTTGCAGCAGCAGATGTATGTGGGGAGGAGTAGCATACAATTACCTGCTTCTTCTGAGATGCAGCAATGCCAGTAACCAGCAGCTTCTCCATATTCACTCAGGCTGTCTGTTCCTCTCAACTAGTCTGTCTGTGAAGCACTGAAGAAGTTAGCTTGGACTGCTTTTATGACTTTTACAGCCCTCACCCGTGACCCAAAAGCCGACAGTCACTCAAGTCTGATTGAACCCAACCACCTTAAAATTATTACTGCCTCGGAGTTACACACTAACATGCTGACCCCGTGAGGCCTGTACAGTCGGTACCGAACTGACTGTTTTCTCCCTCCCTTCTAGTCCCAATCACCGTTACTGCTAGCCTCTCCTGTGGAGGCAGCTGGACCGGTGAACGACAGGGCCAGGAGCAGCCAGGCAAATGAAGCACCGCACCACTAGCCGAGTTACTCGGAACTCCTCCACAGATTGAAAGGCAGCAAGGAGTGTGTAGCGCTCGCTCTTCTCATCGGCGACAACACTAGCTCTCCTCACTAGCTGCACTTACCATAACCAGTCTGTCTCCCACCCGCTCCTCATCGGACCTCATGATTGGTTAAGCAGGCAGGCTGCTTACTTCCACGCTGCGCAAGATGCAGCTCGAGAGCTGAAAATACTTTTTTCAAGTTCTGTATGAAAGTGACTCCCTGCCAGCTAAATTGTTATGTTGCTCTGTCCCTCCGGCTGTCCTTGTTATCCCGCTCACCAAATTCAGCTGAGGTGGCGGCTCAGCAGCAGTTGCATGAAGAGTTTCTGCATACTGGCTACTAGGGCTGATTTTTGATTATTAAATTAAATAAAATATTGGGGGACAAATGAAGACAGTGTAAAGTTGGGAGGGACTTGTGTCTCCCCCCATAATTACACCCCTGACCATCACTCTTTTTCCCCCTCGCCTCCTCCGGCTGGCTTATTAATCGGTCCTTGCCTCTCCCCCAGCCCATCATTTGCCTTCTCTGGACTTGACCAGACACCATGTTCCTCCATGTTCACCCCACCCCCCACCCCAAGCAAGACTGCTGGAGAGGACCCCAGTTACTCCAGCAGAGTTTTTCTTGGTGTCATCGCTGGCTCCGCTTGGGCTGCTGGACCTTCAAGGCAGAACAGCATGCTGCAGAAGCGACCAGTGTTTCTATTCTTCTCCCCACCCATGAGAGCGTAGGAGGCCCCTTTCGGCGCACACATAACGTGCAGCATGCACCAGAGCGTGTCGACATCCCTCTTCCTGAACCTTCATCTCATGAGTTGTACGAACCCTTCCAGTCGGCTTTTCGTGACAGACATAGCACTGAAACTGCACTTGTTCGGGTGCAGAATGATCTCCTCAGGGCTAGAGATCGGGGAGACAAGACAATTCTTGTTCTCGTCGATCTCTCTTCAGCATTTGACACTGTGGACCATTGTGTGCTGCTTGCTCACCTTAGAGACCTATGTGGACTCACCGGTAATGTCATCAAATGGTTTGAGTCCTTTCTTACCAACAGGAGGCAGCGGGTCGTGATGGGAAATTTCTCATCTACACCCAGCCTACTTCTTTGTGGAGTTCCTCAAGGATCAGTATTGACTCAATGTTGTTACTTGAGTACATGCTGCCTCTGGGTGGGATCATTAGGAAGTATGCTTGAGTTTTCATTGCTATGCCGATGATACTCAGCTGTATTTTTCCTTTGCCCCAGGAACATCAAATGCAGTAGATGTGCTAAACATCTGTCTGACCAAGATAAACGACTGGATGGCCTCCAGTTGGTTGCGGCTGAACCCTGATAAGACGGAGGTATTGGTAGTGGAGTCAAACAGAGTCCGTGACAGGACGGTCTCCGACACAGAAACTGGGCTTGTTCTTGGAACTGTGCCATTGAAGGCCTCCTCTTGGGTGCGAAATCCTGGCATGATTTTGTACAGAGACCTAACCATGGAGGCTCAGATATCCTCCGTGGTTCGTACCTGTTTTTACCATCTCAGAAACATTACCAGGATTAAGCCCCTTGTTCCGCCTCTGGACCTCCCTACCTGGATACATGCCTTAGTCACATCTAGGCTTGATTACTGTAATGCGCTCTATCTCGGGGTCACAGGAGGATCTCTCCGCAGATTGCAGCTGGTGCAAAACGCAGCTGCCCGGCTGTTGACTGGGCAGCAAAAGTTCTGTCATTACACCGGTTTTGCGTGAATTGCACTGGCTGCCAGTCAGGTGGAGAGTCCTCTTTAAGGTGGGTCTTCTCACCTATAAGGCCCTACACAGGCAGGGCCCTGGTTACCTGTCAGACCCTCTGTCACCTGTTTTCTCCTCGCGCCCTCTTCGTTCCTCCAGTGATTGCTTCCTGGCCATTCCCAGAACTAGGTTGAAATCCACTGGCGATAGAGCATTTAGCGCCGCAGCCCCTGTTCTGTGGAGTTCCTTGCCAACCATGGTCAGAGAAGCTTCGTCAGTAGATATTTTTAAGGCCCAGTTGAAGGTTTTTCCTTTTTCTAAAGCATTTAATGTCTAGATGAATATTTATAGTTAAGGTTTTGGTTTCTTGTTAGATTTGTATTTATTATGTATAAGTTATATATTTATTACGTTTAAATGTTTGTTTTAAAGTTTGTACGGCGCCCAGAGCCTCCGGGATTGGGCGTCTTTTAAATAAATTTTGTCTTGCCTTGCCATTTGCACCGCCACTTCTGGTCACGCAGGTGGAGGTGCTGCAGTGGAGAACGAAAGCCCTCCCACCCGAGGAGGCAAGCGTCCTTTGGCGACACAGGCTCGTTCCCGAATCCGAGTCGCCCAGTGCCACAAGTTGCAGCACTACCACTGCGCAAATGGGCCGGCCCTTACCTCCTTTCTTTGTAAACTGAGCGATATCACTTAGACAAAGCCAAAAAAAGGCTCTTAAACTGACTGAACAGACTATAAAATACTAACAAATCTACATATTAGAAAGAGAACAAAGCCTGTCTACTAACTACATCACACGTCTGATAACTTACAGAACCCATAACAACTGTAGAAGATATTTAAAAATCTTAAAGAGGAACATTCGGCTGGCCCAGTAGCGTTACCGCCTCATTACACAAATATCTGTAAGTCGACATGCGGACAGCACATGCTGCTGCTTGACTGCCACTTAGCAGAGGCTAGGAGGTAGCACAACATGCAGCCACCTCTCCAAGAGCCAGGTGCAAGCATACGAGTACGTGCAGCGTCTTCATCATGCACGCACAATGGCTGACCGAGGCGGGGAGGATAAACCACCCCCAGGCTGAAAGGATAACCTCAGCTGCCCACAGGCCCGACATGAGACAACTCGGGGAGCACAGGGACATGGTGAGGTAAGCCCTGGGTGAAGTCGGGGTGACAGGGCGGAGGCAGTCAGCACAACAATGGTTGACTGGGGGACAGGGAAGACAAAAAGGTTTACAGAAAGACTTTTCCATAATACTGCACCTACAATTTCTAGTGTCTCAATATCTGTTTTGAGGGTCCAGGTGCAGAGTGGTTCTCCAACTATCTGCCACACTGCAACAGCTGGTTAAAAAGATAAAACTGAGCCGGATGTATTTGTATTAGTATATTAGTATAGGAAAGTGAAGAATGGTTACGCAGCCAACCTCTCCTTCAGCTGATTATACAGAAACAATTATAATATCTCAAACTTCATTTTGACAAAATTGTTACCAATTTACAACAGCAGAGCTAGATTTATTGAGAATGCTCCTCATGCATGACATCAAGACATTGCTGCAATCTGAACAGGGAACTGGGCTGGTCAGCTAGGGAGCAGTGTACTGCATTTTATGTCATCTGCTTTTTAACTGGGGCTCAGTTTTCTTTGGCACATCTCTGCTTACACTACACAAAGCACGTTGATTCTCTAGTGACTTATCTCTGGCAAATAGTACCTGCTATAATATCAGTATGTAAAGAGTACTTGCATGGTAGGAACTCAGCTGGGATTTGTCTGTGTGTGTCTGGCAACAACTTAAGCAATAAACCACAACAGGGTGTATCAAAAAAAAAAAAAATAGAGTTTTTGCAGTTTGCATGATTTTTTGTGGAATGTATTGTTGCCCCAAAAAGAATTTTTGCTAGGTAGAATATTGAAGAGATCGCCTACCCTGATTGATGCAGTCTAGTGTTCTGTCTTTTTGTTTTGTTTTACTTTTGCCACAGAGCCAGTGTCTGGGAGGTGAGAGGCATCATGTCAGCACATTTAGTAAGAGGACTGACTGACTGTTAGGATACCTGCTGCTGTTACTTCTGTGGCGGGGGTTGCAGCTCCAAGACTGTGGCGAAGCAGGAGTCAGTAAAATTAAAACTCTGGGATCCTGGATCTCTTGAGTGCTGTGCGAGTAAACGTAATGGATACAGGCTCATGAAAACAAGAGGGCTGGTCTCCACGAACCGTCCATAGCCAGAAGGGAGCAAAGCAAAGCCACGGTCTGATGTTGGCCTGCACTGTGTGATTACACCGAGTAGCTTTGGTGTATGGTGCCAGTAACTGTACTAATTAGAGCTTCCAGACTTTCGGCACGGTGTTTGAATTAGACATGTTTTTATTATGAGAGGCTGCCAACGGCTGTACATCTGCAGAGCCCTACTGTGACTGGCCTTCCGGTCCCGTTTTCGGAAGACCTGGGACTAGAGGGTGAAGATATTCAGGACGGCAGACAGGGTGTAGGAATTCGCCTAGGTAAGCCCTGAATTACACGGGGAGATAGAGGGGCTTACACTACTTTATGGATATTTAGTGCAGTTGACTTTCTCTTTGCCATGGTTGGGTTCTCTGTCACAGTATCCTGAACTTCTTGGGCCATTTGTAAGTTTATTTGCTAGTTATGGCCAGCAGGCGATGTTGGGGAAAGGAAGACAGCCCCTGAGCATTATAAATGTAAAGGCGGTTGCATTGCGCAACTTCTCACAGAGAAAATATAAAAAAATAACTTTTTCGTTGTATGTACAGTGAGTTTGCTGACTTGAGACCGGTGGCTTTAAAACTGCAATCACTTCTGTAGCTTTTTTAAAATATTTTATTAGAGAAGAGTTGACAGTTTTTACATCCATTGACAGTCAATCCATTATTCACATTAAAAAAGGAAAATATTACATTCACCTTGCAAGGGTACCAAACCATTAACAAGATATCCCACAGTTATCATAATAACTTTCCCATATCAGTGACATCAGCCCAGAAAGCCTTCTGTCTCCTATCCCATAATAATATAATTTATCATTCTCATTTTCATTTCCCTGCCCCCCCCACTCCACAAGATCCCCATCCCTCCCCTCTCCGCCTCCACCACCCCAATTATGATTGTACCTAACCAAGTCTAAACTGGGACCAAGGCCCCTATACCATGGATTGAGCAGTCAAGCAGGGGAGGTACTCTCTTAAGGTACAAAGCAAGGGTCCTTAGTCATAATGTATATGATCCATCTTCTCCATTTTAAGGAGAAAAGTTGTGCCTGGTTATTTAGGTTATGGGTTATTTTTTCGGATCTATATACATCATGCACTATCTCCCTCCAGCCCGAAGGAGTGGGTGGGTCAACCATGAGCCAACGTTTACTAATAGCTTTTTTCGCTGCATAGAGAAAAATGTTCAGAAGATAGAGAGAATGGGGGTCCCTCAGCTCCAGGGGGAAACAATGCAGGACAAAAAAGTTGCCAGCATAAGGAAGTCCAATCCCAAGGAGGTCTTCTAACTCCTTAAAGAGAGTCAGCAGAAAGGGCTGTAGTTTTGGGCAAAACCAGAAAATGTGGGAGTGATGGGCTGCAGTCTCCCCACACAGGCGCCAACATGCTGCAGAGTGGGTGGCCCCGTAGTGAGAGGTTATTACCGGGGTTTGGAAGTATCTTACTAACAACTGCCATGAGAATAGCCTCCAAGAATAGGAGCATGTGGTTTTTGATACCATACCCCAGAGCGCCATCCACTGCTGGGGCGTGATTTGAGAACCCAATTCCTCATTCCATTTTTCCCTTAACCCGGACGTGTCCCCCCCCCCTGCGGTTTTCAGCAAGGATTTATATAGTACTGAAACCACATGTGATATTCCCTGGGCATTTATTATTTGCTGGCTCACTCGTATCACCTGGGGATGTGCCACAGGGGTTCGGACATCAACACAGAATTTGACAGCAGATAAGGACCGCTTGGCCCATCCAGTCTGCCCATTTCCCTACCTAATGAATAAGCTGCAGATCCTAGTTAACCAGCAGCCTACTTCTTCTTACCCCCACCCCATAGAATTGCCTTATGACTGTCCCATGCATGCTCGAATTCCACCACTGTTTTTGACTCCATAACCTCCTCCGGAAGGCCGTTCCATCATCCACAACCCTCTCTGTGAAAAAAATACTTGCTTAAATTACCTCTGAGCCACCCCCATCTTCAAATTGTGCCCCTTGTTCTTGCACACCTCTTTTTTTGAAAGATGCTACCCTCTTGGACTTTGTTGATTCCCTTGAGGTACTTGAAAGTTTCTATCATATCCCCCCCCTTTCCTCGAGGCTATACATATTAAGCTCCTTAAGTCTCTCTTCATATGTCTTCCGGTGCAGACCCTGCACCATTTTAGTTGCCCTCCTCTGGACAGCTTCCATCCTGTCTATGTCTTTCTGGAGACTGGGTCTCCAGAACTGCGTACGAGTACTCCAGATGGGGTCTGACCAGCTGTCTGTACAGAGGAAAATAACTTCCTGTTTCTACTGGTGATGCCTCTCCCATGCATCCCAGTATCCCCCCACCCTCCTTGCTGCCCTCTCACATTGCTTGCCCACTTTTAGGTCATCTGATATGACTACCCAGGGGTCCTTTCCATTTTGTTGTTGTTGTATCTCACCCCCATTGTGTACTCTTCCCTGGGTTTTGTTTCCCAGGTGCATTACCTTGCACTTCTTAGCATTGAATCTAAGCTGCCATACATTTGACTATTCCTCTAACCTTGCCAAGTCCCTTCTCATCCTTTCCACCCACCTTGTGCATCAACTCTGTCCAGATCTTTGTGTCATCTGCAAAGAGACATTCTTTTCTTCCAGTCCTCTGCAATGTCGCTTATAAAGACATTGAAGAGGACCGGTCTATTACTGAACCCTGTGGTACCCCATCAGTAACCCCCCTTTCTTCAGAGTGGACTCCATTTACTATTACTCTCTGTGTCCTATTCTCCAGCCAATTCTATACCCAGACTGTCATCTTGGGACCCACTCCCAGGCTGGCTAACTTGTATATTAATCTTTTTTGTGGGACTGTGTCAAATGCCTTGCTAAAGTCTAGGTAGGCCATGTCCACAGCCCCTCCCTTATCTACTACTTTGGTCACCCAGTCAAAGAAATCTAATCAGATTCGTCTGGCATGACCTTCCCGCTGTGAATCCATGCTGCCTTGTGTCCTGTGCCCCTCTGGCCTCTAGATACTAGACGATTCTTTCCTTCAGAAGTGACTCCATCATGTTCCATATCACTGAGGTTAAACTAACAGGTCTGTAGTTTCCTGCTTCTGCCTTGCTCCCACTTTTGTGAAGGGGAATCACATCTGCTCTCCTCCAGTCCTCGGGTACCACCCCATCCTCCCATGATTTGTTAAAGAGGGTAGTTAGTGGTGTCACTAGTTCTACCCTTAGTTCTTTAGAATTCTGGGATGAATCCCATCAGGCCCCATTGCTTTGTCCACTTTCAGTTTAAGAGTTCTTTAGAACCCTTTCTTCTGTAAATGGGCTGCTATCAACTTCTGTATCCAGAGTATTTCTACTGTTTGTTTTGGTTACCTCCCTCTTCATTTGTAAATACTGAGCAAAATGTGTGTTTAGTATCTCTGCCTTTCACAGTCACCCTCTGCCCACCTCCCTCCCCTTTATTAAGCCTCACTATCCCTCCCTTGGTCTTCCTTCGCTCCCTGATGTACCTATAAAAGGTTTTATCCCCCTTCTTAACTGAGTTGGCTATCTTTTCCTCGGTTTGGGCCTTTGCAGTTCTGACTGCCTTACCGGCTTCCTTTTGCTTTAACTTATACAGTTCTCTGTCCTGCTCCTTCTGTGATTCCTTGTACTTCCTGAATGCTTTCTTTTTCTCTTGAACCTTCACTGCCACTTCCTTTGAGAACCACAGTGGTTTCTAACATCGTTTCGTTTTGTTTATTTGCTTCACACAAAAGCTTGTTACCTCTGTGATGGCAGTTTTTAGTATTCCCATTGTTCTTCCACCTCCTTCCTGCCCATTTGCAGTGCGTTCCTTAGGCACTCACCCATTTTAGCAAAGTCAGCCCTCCTAAAATCTGATACTTTTGCCTTTGTATGGCTTGACTTTGTGCTGCGTTTATTGTGAACCATACGGTTCGATTGTCGTAGTTCCCAGATGGCTACCCACTTCTACATCTGACCTCTCTCCATCTCCATTTGAGAGAACCAGGTCTAAGATTGTTCCTCTCTAGTGGGCTCCAATACTAGTTGTCTAAGGCATGACCCTGTAGGGCATCTAGAATAACCCCACTCTTGAGTGGCTCTGCAACTGCACTCCAGTTAACATCTGGCATATTCAGATCACCCATCAGCAATATCTCCCTTTTTCTGCCATTCTAAGTATACTTTCTATCATTTCCTTGTCCATTTCCTCCCCTGAGAAGAGGTCTGTATCTAACCCCTGTGCGGATTGTGGTGCCATTGCCTGTCTCAAATTTACCACAGTGCTTCTTCTCCCCCAGTTTACCCTTATGTTCTGTTGCTTTGATTCCTTCCCTTTTGTAAAGAGCTACTCCTCCTCCTCTTTTACCCTCCCTGTCCCTCCTGTAGATAGTGTATCCTGATATGTTTACGTCCCAGTCACGGTTTTGTGTGTACCATGTTTCTGTGACTGCCACAATATCCAGATGTTCCTCCTCCATCAAGGTTACTAATTCAGGAAGCTTATTACTCAGACTAAGGGCATTGGTACTCATTGCTCTCCATTTTTGATGGCTTTACCTTCTGTTGCAGCATCCCCCACTGACCTTTCTACCTCTGTCTTTTTCTCATTTAGTACCCTGTTTTGTAGGGAGAGGCTGGGATTTTCCTGCTGCTTATCAGTGCCTCCCCCCTTGACTAGTTTAAAAGCTTGCCAATGAAGCATTAAGGGGTAGGGATTCAAAATAATGTCGTAATTACTTCTGTAGTCTTGTCACCGTTTAACAGTAGACAACATGGCAGCTTTTTCGTTTGATTTTAGGGGTCAGAGTGATTTAAAGCAGGGGGCATCACAAATACGGCTGTCTGGCACTTTTACCTATTGATATATCGCAGATTTACCACAGGTAAAAGGTACCAGTCTACCAATCATATTAACCAATTCTCTGACCCCACTGATTAAATAAACTTACCTTACATTCATGGTATAATGTTAATATTTGTTTAAAATAATCCCTTGTTTAAAGTTCTTTATGCCATGATGCATCTATTTTGCTATTTTTGTTTACCAGGCAAGTGCACAAGGCATACATATATGGATTTCAAGCATGACCTGGACCCTGGGGCCTCTAAACAGATTGCTCATGTGACCTATAACTCCAAAACCACATTACATTATATTGTCTTTGCTGTGCCAGCTCATCCTTTTGAGTGACAGAACTGAGACTACCAACTGAACTCCCCAGGACAACTGAAGGCTATACCCAAAGCAAGCAGAAATCTGTGAGAACAGAACTGCATGTTCACCACAGACTAGGATCACTTCTGAGGGTTTGGCAAAGTGTTATTTTTTTAAGTATTCAAGTAACAAGGAATTATAAACACTGAGGGCTAGATATTCAAAATATATGCATGTGCAAATCAGGTACTCCAGCAAATTTTTAAAACAATATTTTGGGCACAGAAATCCATGGCCAGAACTTCTAGGGACCTCACCAGAATGTCCAACAGTTATAGAGTTAGGTGTCCCTGGAGACTCTGAATAGTAACCCCCCCCCACCCAAAAAATAAATAAATTTACTACAAAAATATGTGTGTGTATATATATATATATATATATATATATATATATATATATATATAAATAAATATGTCACATGCAGATATTTTGAATATTTATCCCCAGGATTATTATGTTTGCAAACAGTATCACAATATACAAAATCCCCCATCCTACTATACACACTATAACCTTTCACACATAAGTTGAGGACTGAGGACCCCACTAAATAGCATAGCTAGGCAGCTACCCCACAGTACTATAGAGCAGTTAATTGTTCCAAGCCTACTACGGTAAGCTGTGCTACAGTGCTAGCAGTGGCAATCGAAGCATAAGAAATGAACACAATACTTTCCAAATAAAAAAAAATAAAAATAAAAATCTGGGGGATGTAGGGGCGTAGCCCCCATGTAACAAAAAAAAAAATTTAGGTTTTTAGGTCACACACACACACACACCTCCCTCCCGCTTTGTTCAGCTTTTAGAGTGGTACTCCAAAACAGTCCAGGAACAGCTTGTGAGACTACACTAAAAAACTAGTTTGTAATTCACTTGCATCTTACGGTGCAGTCCTTAGTCCTCCATGTACACTGCCTTATAACACATTAATTTGATACCTGCTTGGTTAGGCAGAAACTGCCTCAAACGGAGTGTTTCTGAGTAGGACCATAGCCTCATACAAGAAAACAACTTCAATAATGCTGCTACTCTGGAGGGAGGGAGGGTTAATTTGAAGAGGCTGCTTTAACTTTTAAAGGTCTGCATGTCAGACGATTTGCTGTGGACACATCAGAGCCCCAAAGTCCAGGGCACTTTTCAAAGGGACTGCCTCGACCCCTCGTCCATGAATGCAGGAGGGCACAGAGAGCCTAGAACAAAGTTCCAGTGTCCACCTATGGAAGCATGCTGCCACAATTGGCTACACCACCTTTGTTTGTCTAGGCTGACAGTTCTAGTTAGTAGATGCGTCCACAGTTGGATGCATGCTGCTGGAAACCACATGCGATTTCTGCAAATTGGATGAGGTTTTGAAACTAGCCGCCCGCAGCATCCAAGAGGGTGCAGAACGTAGCAGGTGCTGCTGGGAGCAAGCAACGAAAACAATAACTCACCATGTTTACTGTATCTACTATATATAAAAAAAAAAAAAAAAAGACAAAAGCGGATACCGTATATCACATACTAACATGCCAACTGAATAGGCCTAACGGTCTTTCGTGTTTGGTCAGCCCCCACCCTGGGAGCTGGCCTTGCTGCCCCTCTCTCCCTCTCTGGCTTCTCCCTTCCCAGTCCCTGATATTCTCGCTGCACTGGTTTTTGCTTCCAGAACCCTTCTCCTGTACCTGTCCCACCCTCTTTTGAACCCCTCCACCATTTTTGCCTCCACCAGCCCCCTGGGCAGCGCATTCCATGGCTCCGCCACCCTCTCAGTGAAGCAGCACCTCATCCTTTCTCCCCTGATTCTCCCCCCTCCAGCTTCCACCCTTGCCCTCCAATTGCCCTCCCCCTTCCTTGAGCACCCTGGCTGCTCCTCCCTATTACCCCCCTTCATGCTTTTGAGATTTCCATCATGTCCCCCCGGTCATTTTCTCTCTTCCAATGTGTACATATTTAGCTCTTGAGCCTCTTCCCATAGGTCCTATCCCCAAGCCCCAAATCATTTTGGTTGCCCTCCTCTGGACCCTCTCCAGGAGTTCAACGTCCCTCTTTAAATGTGGCCTGCCAAGGAACTGCATGCAGTACCCGAAGTGCGGCCTCACCAAGCAGTTATACAGTGGGAGTATCACTTCTCTCCTTCTGGAGGTAAGCCCCCTAGCGATGCATCCAAGCATCCTGTTGGCCTTGGCCGCTGCCCTCCTACAAGTCTCCGAGTTGTTCATCTTGACATCCACCACCGCCCCCAGGTCCCTCTCAGCCATCGAGATTTGTAGCATTTCTCCCCTTCCCCAGGGTGTACACTTGGCCCGGGTATCTGACTCCCAGGTGCAGTACCTTGCATTTCCCTGCATTGAACCTCAGCTTCTGGTTTCTAGAACGCTTTTTCAGAGCTTCCAGGTCCCCCTGTAGGGCCACCCTTCCCTCCTCCCCATCCACCACTGCCCACAGTTTTGAGTCATCCACAAAGAGACTCATCTCACTCCTGGTACCCTTCCTTATGTCAGAGACGTAGGCGTTGAACAGGAGGAGCCCCCAAGGACCGATCCCCGAGGGACTCCACCAATGACCCTCTTTGGGGATGAGACTATCCCGCCAACCATGACTGTCTGGGTCCAGTTCTAGAGCCAACTGCCTAGCCATCTGATCATCTGGTTCCCCACCCCCAATTCTCCCAGCTTATCCAACAGGCCCCCGTGAGGAATAGAGTCAAACACCTTGCTGAAGTCAAGAAAGAGGACGTCCACTGGTCTACGCAGGTCCAAGGCACTCATCACCGAGTCATAGAACTCCACAAGGTTTGTCTGACATGATGTCCCCAGGACAAATCCATGCTGCCTATCATCCAGGCACCCCAACTTTTCCAGGTCCCCCCTTGACAATGCCCTCCATCACCTTGCCCACCACCAATGTCAGGCTGACGGGCCTGTAGTTCCCTGCCACCTCCCTTGATCTCCCCTTGTGGATAGGCACTATATGCACCACCTTCCAGTCCTGGGGCACCCACCCTGTCCTCAGAGAGATGCTGAAGAGCTCCGCCAAGGGTTTCACCCGGACATCCGCCAATTCCTTCAGCACTCTGAGATGTAATTTATCCGGCCCTGGTGCTTTCTCCATCTTAAGGGACTTGAGGACTTCCCTCACTCTCTCTGCCAGGATTTTCACCTCCGCTACCTCATCCCCCTGCTTTGCCCTCCCCCCACCTGCCAGTGATCGACGACCCCAGACCAGCCGATCAGTGAGTTCCCCCCCTCAGTTTCACCGTCTCCTCCATTGTATTGCAGCCCCCCCCATTTTCCTTGGTGAAAACTGAGGCGAAGTACTCATTTAGTACCTCAGCCTGCTCCCCCAGGTCTTGTGCCCATTCCTCCTCTATTTTAATCCTGCTAATCTGCCCCTTCACCCTCCGTTTTTCCCCAATGTATCTAAAGAACCCCTTATTCCCTCTCCTAATTTCCCTGGCCAGGTTCTGCTCCTTCCTTGTCTTAGCTGCCCTCACCACCCTAGTGGCCCTTCTGGCCATCAGCTCGTACTCCCCTCGGTCCCTTTCACTCCTTAAGCACTTGAATTGCCTGTAGGCTGCCTTCTTTCTCCTCACCACCTCCTGAACCTCCCTGGTTCACCAGCAGGGTTTTCGGGCCCTACCGCATTTTCGTCTTACTCT
Organism: Neoceratodus forsteri; assembly: GCA_016271365.2. NCBI lineage: Eukaryota > Metazoa > Chordata > Ceratodontiformes > Ceratodontidae > Neoceratodus > Neoceratodus forsteri. Next base: position 1,068,454,271 of record CM057456.1, read on the forward strand.
TGCGCAGGTGCTGGTAGCATCCTGCACCCCCCTCCTGATGATTTCCCACCTACTGTCAGTGTCCATGTCTGGCCCAATCCCATCCAAGTGCTCCTTAAGGATCCTTCCCAATTCCTTGAAATCCGGCCCCCTGAAGTCTGTTACCTCCGTCTTTGTGCAGTCTTCTACCCCTCCTAAGTTCAGGCAGAACCAGACCGAGGCATGGTCGCTCCCCGCCAATGGGCCCCTTACCTCCAGGCCCCCAATCTGGTCATTGTCTGCCAGGACCACATCCAGTATCCGCTCCTCCCCGGTTGGTTCCCCCACCTGCTGAGTTAGGAACACGTCCTGAAAGACATCCAACAACCTCTGTTCCCTGTCCACCGTGGTTGTCATAGTCTCCCAGTCTGTTCCTGGCATATTTAAGTCCCCCAACACCACCACCCTTACGCTTCCCAATCTGCAGTGTCTCCCAACATCTGCCACCAGATTCTCCTCCAGCTCCTCCGCCAGCGCAGGGGGTCTATACACCATTCCTATTTTTACTCTCTTGCCCCCCCCCCCGTTATCAAGGTGACCCAAATCACCTCCACAGTTCCCTACGCCTCCCCCACTCCTCCTATGGCAATGCAGTTTTTGACTATTATTGCTACCCCTCCTCCCCTTCCTTCCCCCTGTCCTTCCTGAACATGGTGTAACCCTCCAGGTTCAGGTCCCAGTCATGCCGTGCGGTGGACCAGGTCTCAGAGACCACTGTCACATCCACCTCTCCCTCAGTCAGCATCGCCTGGAGCTCAAGCTCCTGGCATTTAGCAGGACTACCTTCCACCCTTTCCCTATACTTCCATTTCCCCTGCTCGTGTTCCTGTGGGGATTCTGTCTTCCCCTGGTCCGCACCTTACCAGTCGGCCTTTTCCTACATTCCTCCAGCTCCCCGGGGGGGGGGGGTGGGACAGAGTCCCTCCTTTATCGGACCCCCCGACAGCCCCATCCCTCCCTCAAGTTTAAACCTCACCTTCACCAATGAACCCCTCTATTTTCAACTTAAGGATTTCTTTCCTCTCTGTATTGAGATGGAGCCCATCTCTAGCATACAGCTTCTCATCCTCCCAGGTCTCCCCCCAATCCCCCATCAACCCATACCCTCTGGCCCCACACCACTCCCTGAGCCACTGGTTTATCACCCTAATCTTTCTCTTGTGTTCCCCACTTGCCCTTGGCACCGGCAGGATTTCCAAGAAGGAAACTGTGCATCCTATGTCATGACAGACCCTGGCAAGCTCCCTGAACCTTACCTGTATCTCTAGCTCATCATTTCCCTCAATGTTCATTGGTACCCAGGTGGACCAGCATGTCCGGGGAACTTCCACAATCCTATGCCAGCTGATATACTTCATGCTTGGCCCTGTGCACAGTTGGTCCAGGGAAGCATTTTGTTCTGTTTTGTTCCGTTTTGATCTTTTAAAAACATATCTTCAACAACACCATTTCTACATCTAAATAGAAACTTGGTAAAGCCAACTCTTATTTGAGACCCAAGCCAAACGTTTTTTTGTTTGTTTATATTTTTAAACTGTTCTACTGGGGACATTTTTATGTTTGCTTCCTCTGTCCCCAACCCTGCCACTGGGCTAGCCACTGTTGCACCTTTATACTTGCATGGAGGCAGGCGCAGACTGCTTCTTTCACAGTCGGCTCCAGCTTGCCCCAATGTTGGCCAGCAAGAGGTGTCTGCAGTAGCGAGGTGCATGCTGGGTGCCAAGCTCCCTAGAAGCAGAGCTATACTGGAAAGCAGAATAAATAATGAGAATTCTCTTGCTTACCTGCAGCCTTGTCAGCAGCCATTTCTAGTACTTTATAAAGTTATTTTTTTCCTGTTGTGCAGCAACTGTTCTGATCAGCTAGCACAAAAAAAAAAAGATTAGAAAAACGTGAGCTTTAGATCAAAGAAATACTTTCAGATTTATACAATTCTGCAGTTTTATTTAGCCCAAACATGATCTTGATGTGACAGTACATACAAACATACAAAATGCCAGCAGAAACAGGTCTCACAGTCTATAGAGTCTGCTAATTGTGCAGCTAGCCCCTCAACTTGCAGCTGTCCCACCCCCTCTTAAATCCTCCCACCGTTCTACACGATACCACTTCCTCGGGCAGAATATTCCACTGGTCTACCACCCTTTCCGTGAAATAGTGTCTCCTGATTTCCCTCCTGAATCCCCCCTTCAATCTCAGCCAATGTCCTCTCGTGTCCCTCCCTCCCTCGTCTGAACTGAAGAATCCCTTCTGTATCAGTCTTGTTTATTCCCTTTAAGTATTTAAAGATTTCGATCATATACCCACTACTCCTCCTCTCCTCCAGGGAATACATGTTCAGCTCTCCCAGCCTCTCTTCAGGCTCTCTTCATAGGATTTTCCCCGCCAGCCTCTGGATCATCTTCGTTGCCCTATGCTGCACCCCCTCCAGCAATCTGATGTCCTTCCTCAGGAATGGACACAAGTACTACACGCAGTATTCCAGATGCGGCCTGACCAGTGACCTGTACTGGGGAAGGATCCCCTCTCTGTGCCTGGAGGAGATTCCGCTTGCCATGCACCCCAGTACAGGAGGCAGAACATTAATTGATACCACAATTTGGGAGGGAGGATAAACTCAAGTGTTACAATTTAGCTTATTTAGTTATGGAAACTCTAATCTGTGATTAACCATTTCCAAGGTACTAAATAGCTGGCATAGTAAAATGCTACACAAAATGAGCGAAAAAGCGAATTATTTTCTCACCTGCATAGCAGCTGACTTTTAAACACTTTTTACGTGTGTACATGGCATAAGACACAACACCAATAAAACTCAATGTATGTACTCTGAAAAATGTCAGTTTTGGTATGCATTCACTGACAACTGCTATGCATTTTCACAACTAAGTAGCAATTTACTGCACAAAACTGCTATTCAGTTTTTTGGAGCTATTTAATACCTCCTCCCCTCCCCCCGATTTCTAAGGAGTAGCTTTGTCCAGTCTCACTGCATTCTTGATGTTTCCGGATGTCAGTGTTATGGTATGTTGGCGGTGGGAACATTTTCAAACACTCTTCCAGTACCTCAGAAAGACAGAATGAAACAAGCACACTTCAGACATTCACCAACCTTTTTTTTTTTTAGTTGGTACTTTTTCTCCTGGAATCCTCTGCCGGTACCCCCTGATGCCCCCCCTCCCTGGTGCCAAGCACCAGGTATCAGACCCCCTTCCCTTCAACCCCAATGACTTACCCTTCGTGGTAGGGGGTGGGGAGACCCTCAACCCACCAGGCCGGATCCAGTTTTTGGGGCGTCTTCCTTATGACAGAAGACTCCTTGGTTTCCCATTTCTTCCTAAGGAGCTAGCGTGCAATAGCGTCAGTGCGCACCTCCTGCTCCTCAGGGTGTCTGCTGCATCCCTGCTCACATCTTCAGCATCGTGAGCTGCCCCAACCTCCACTAGGGAGCAAGCAGTCACCGACTGCTGGGATGCCCCCTCCCAGAGAAGGAGAGCAGTCCTTGGGGCGGCTCGATCCTTCTCCGCCCAGCCGACCCCCAGTGGCCCATGCTGGTTCCCGAACACGGGTCACTGGCGTGGCGTGAGGTGCGTCGTCCAGTGCCTCGACCCTCAGCACTACCAGGCCGGCCACCTCAGTTTCTTTTGAATAAAGTTTTGCAGCCACATGCCAGCAGGGCTGGTGACTGGGAAAATCCACTAGCTCCAGAGACTTTTCTATTGGCCCAGCTAGTGTACTTATTGAACTACAATGTTCTCCAGTACAAGCCCATGGGGACACTTAAATTTTTATTAGCTCGATTCAAATTCTACCAGCATTTGGCCAGTGCCAATTTGCAATTTCGAAGAAGCCACAGAGCCCGGCGATATGTGGGCAGTATGTCAGTAGTCCACTAGCTTTGCACCAATAAATTATTAGGAGCCTCATAGTGCTTGGTGTGTGCAACTTTTTTCCTTTTTATTTTGTTTTCTTTTGTTTATACAGTTATGATACTATATAGTTGCACTTTTAGAAGTTCTGCCTCTCTTTCTTTGCCCAGTTTTGCCGCCCCCATTATGATTTACTGTCCACATACACATGTGAAACAGGTCCAGGCACAGAAACAATGTGGGGGATGACTGGTCAAGGGACAGCTGGTTACAGCTACCTGGTCCACTACATTTTTACTGCTCCAGGTCTCCTGAGCCCTTAGAAGGGTTTATTTAATGATCAAATAACCACCTAAACTACCAAAACAACTGCTGTGCAAAAATGTATCCTGCAGCCTTTCAGTGTTATCACCTCTTTCCATGGGCTTTGAGCTTGGTTTGTTAAAAAAAATAATTTTGTATAACTCTTCTACTACCAGTAAATCTGCAGATGCTATGGCTCCTGGCATTCTACCACGCCACAGCCATACGTGAACAGCACTAAACAGCTGTTTAGTAAACCTAAAAAAAAAAACACAAGGGTGATCTGCTTTAACACAGAACATCACCAAGTATAAAGAATGGATGACTTGCAGAGTGTACACATATTAAAAAAAATTTCATGTCACCTTTCAAAGAGCTATTATATCAAAGTCCATAAGCCCAAAAACATGTTTTACTTTTGTAAAATCAATATCTACAGCTTTCTTTTCTCTCTCCATATATCCAAAACTGCTGCTCTCTCAGTTCTCCTAGCTCTAAGCAAGCAGTAAGTCATGGCAGGGTGTGGATTACTACTGTATTCCAGAACCACACGCTTTAGGTGCATTGTGAGGCACAAGGTACTTGCGAAGAGTGCCTTCAACCACTTGGGCAGCGTGAAATATATGTTGCTAGGGGTAGCGGGGAGGTGAGGTGGTGGGTGTGTGTGTGTGTGTGTGTGTGAGGGATTATGGTGCCGTAGGTCTGGAATGTTGAGCCAGTTTGTTGACAGCAGGCTCCCAAAATCTCTGAGGGCATAACTAGAGAGGGTTTTGGTGGCATAAATGTTCGGCAGAGAGTCCAGGTAAAGAAGAGGAGCCAGGGTGGGGGTCGGCCTGCAAGTTTGGCCAGAGGGCTGGGGTGGGCCTCTTGCCACCCCGGCCCTCCTCCCTCAGAGACCCACGTAAATGGAGAAGCACAAGTTTGGGCAGTAGAAAAAGGGGAGCAGTGGAGCACAAGTTTGGGGCCTGTCAGTGTCATGTTGGGACCCGGAGCCCAAGGAGCAAGTAGTAGGAGGCTCACCAAGTAAACATTGACACCTTGGTAGGGTAAGCACCGATGAAGCCCTTTCTAAAGTAATTTTGCCCGTGGGTGAGTGCAGCTTGGGGGCCAGGGTGTGAGTTCTGTGGTCGGCCTGCTCTGGAAGATTGGGGACTGAGGCACAGTTCAGAGGTGGTAGTCTGGACTGTAGAGAGTGTAGAGGTGGCAGTTCTACCCCTATTCCCCTGGCCAGGGGCCACTACGGTGATGGGCTATCAGGTTGGGGAGCCAGCAGAGGCAGGGAAAGGTCCATGTGGGGGAATGGTTGGTTGGGACCCCGGCAGGGTGGCAGACCGTCCGGGTGCCCCACATGGCACAAGCAGCAGTCCCCTGGGGTATAGCAGTCCAGAAAATGAAACTGCTGCAGGAGCGGAGGCAGGGGTCAAAACTGGCACCAGCCCACTAGCCAAATATTGTAGGCTTCTACTGGACAAGGTAAAATTTCAGTAAGTAAACCAGCTGGGCCAGTGGAGAACTCTATGGGGCTTGTGGATTTTCCCAGTCACTAGCCCTGCTGACTAGTGGCTGCAAAACTTAATTTTGAACCCTGGGAGGTGCTGTTGGTTTCCAGATCAGGATGCAGAATTCCCTGAGAAGCCATTCTAGACACGTGGCATCAGTGATTGGATGTCCGGAAGGTCTTCAGTGGTTAGGTTCTTGCTAAAGAACAACTATTTGCACAATATAAGACCTTAAAGTAAAGAGAAGGCTCTCTGTAATAAAACAGTTCCCTCTCAGGTGGAGAAAGGTAAAGAAAGGCAAAATAGTGAAAGGATTGGGACAGTAGAAATGTCTCGTGCTGCCATAATCCTACCCCAGTTAAAGTTCTGGCTGAACTCAGAGAATGGAAAATAAGCAAGTGCCTGTGTAAAGTTTAGAGTGAAACGTTGGCCGGCCCGGTGGCACTGAGGCGCTGGACGCCACACCTCGCACCACGCCAGCGACCCAGGTCCGGGAACGAGCCCAAACTGCCGGAGGTTGGCAGGGGAGAGAGAGGATTGAGCGTCCGGCGGACTGCTCTCCTCTCTTGGGGGTGGGATTCAGGGTAGCCCCGTGCAACAGTGGCCCCCGGTGGAAACCGGTGGCACTGCTACGCACTCGGGCATGTACAACTGGGGACGACGTCACGCAGCCGTCTCCGGACGTGGGTGGGAGCACCTACATCACCGGCCGACGACATTGCACGCCTTACATCGGGGGGAGGGGGTACAAGAATAAGGAAAAAAACCCGGCGCAGAGGATCAGGCGATGGCACCTATCCACCACGCCCTACGCTGGGCTCTCCACGGGCGGCCTTCAATTTCCAGGATCCACTCCCCATCCAATGACAGAGTCTGACTTGGAAGTACGCCCAGGTAGGAGGGGGTGACCCACCCCTGGATAGGGTTATCCGGGGGTGCTGCCATCGGAGGGGAAGGAGAGAGAGAAGGCAGAGCTTGGGGATCCACAGGCGGGCAGGACAAGGCTAGGAGGACCTCGGGGCTGCGATCAGCGGGAAAAAGAATTGACAAAAAAAAGTTGAGTATGAAACAGAAGGGATATGAAGTGGAAGTGCTGTCAAGTACAAACTACCTCTAAGTGTGGTCTGTATCGGCCCACCATATAGCTACTGTCAGGAATGCAGCCTTGTCGGCTCAAAGGAATATCTGCATGCAAGAAATCAGTCTGTTGTCCAAAAAGACTGTTGCAGAAGGAATGTTAGGTTCTGCCTGTGAAGTGTCCCCACTGTGTATGTTAACCCCCACCACTCCATAGAGTGGTTCATTAACTTTCTTGTTCATTAAATCTGTTTTTTGCATTTTTGATTTTGGAGAGGACATTGGATTTAATCAATCTGAAATGTGCATTTTGTGCCTGCTAACAAGCATTTCCCCCTGCAGTCGGCCTCCACAAAAAGAACACTGCACCTGCTCCTCAACCAGCGAAGACATAACGCTGCCATCAAAGAACCAGGTAATGAGCACATTTCTATTTCCTTGGACTGCACTTTCTGGCTTGTACAGCACTCTTCCCACCTTAACCATTAGGATACCCCTAAACACCAAGTTGGTTGGGGGGGGGCTTACATATAAAATAAAATACTGTACATACAAGGTTATTTTCACTATATTCGTTATTGCTGACAATCAGTGAAAATAAATAAAGTGAAAAATAATGGACAGCGGACTGTCAGCAGTACTGTATTGAAGAGTAAGCTGTCCACGCCAGTTCTACCAGATGTGAATATGTATAGAAGGTGGACTCCCGATAAATGTCGTTGTTGTTGAATTTTGTTGACCCAGTAAGCACACTGGGCCTAGAAGTCCCTTTTTCAGGGGCGACCGGGGTGGGGGTGGAATACAGATGGTAAGCAACTGAAATTGAATCAGATTATGCTATTAGTGGTATTTTTAGTGAATAAGGGAAATTTGGCCAGGACACCAGAGAATTTAACATACTAACGAAAGCCAGCCTCACCACCCCCCAAGCGGGTCTTATTTTTCTTCAGATTTCCCTTGTACCTGTCCCACCCCTTCTTGAAGCCCTCCACTGTGCCCTCTTCCATCAGCCTCCAAGGCAGCGCATTCCACGGCTCCACCGCCCTCTCAGTAACAAAATGCCTCCTTCGCTCCCCCCTGTAATTCCCCCCCTCCAGTCTCCACGGTATGACCCCTGGTAGTTCCCCCTTCTTTAACCTAAACAGCTCCTTGGCTCCACTCCTGGTTATTCCTTTTACATACTTGAAAACCTCTATCATGTGTCCCCTATCCCTCCTCTCCTCCAGTGAGTAAAGCCCAAGCTCTCTCAGTCTCTCTTCATAAGAGATGTCCCGAGGGTTAGTTTAAAATCTTCTGGTGCCCGAGCTTTTACGTTTGTGGCACCCACCCTCTGGAATTCTCTACCACGTTGGATTCGAGCGTGCATGACGGTAGAGGGTTTTAAAAAGGGCTTAAAGTCCTTTTTATGGAATAAAGCATTTTCAGATAAGGTTGATGTACTTTAATTGCCCCGCTGTTAATTTTAGTTTATGAAGTATTGTACAGTTTTAGAATGTTTTTATTTGTAATGCGCCTTGGTTTTAAGAAAGGAGCAGACAAATAAAGTTTATTATTATTATTATTATTATTATAAGGCCTCCACTCCATGCCCTGAATCATCCTGGTCGCTCTCCTCTAAACCCTCTCCAGCAGCACTATGTCCTCCTTCAAATGAGGTCTCCAGAACTGTACACAATACTCCAGCTACGGCCTGACCAAGGCATTATACAGAGGTAGGATCACTTCCCTTCTTCTGGACATAATACCCCTGGCTATACAGCCCAGTATTCTGTTTGCTTTGGCTGCTATTCTTCTACAATTTTCAGAGTTAATCATTTTGACACCTACCACCACCCCTAAATCCCTTTCTCCCAATGTGGTTTGCAGTGTGACTTCCCCCAGGGTATATACACGGCCGGGTTTCTTATCCCCAAATGAAGTACCTTACATTTCCCGGCATTAAATTTCAGTCCCCACCTCCTTGACCACCCCTCCAGGGTATCCAGATCCCCCTGGACTGACTCCCTAGCTTCTTCACAATCCACAAGTGCTCCCAGCTTTGAATCATCCGCAAAGAGACTCAACCTATTTTTAACCCCCCCTCCCTATATCCGAGACGTAGGCATTGAACAAGAGTGACCCCAATACTGAACCCTGAGGGACCCCACTGATTACCTTTCTGGGGGAGGAGAGTATCCCACCCACCATTACCCTCTGTAGATGCCCCGAAAGCCAATTTTCTACCCATCTGAGCTCCTGTCCTCCCACCCCCATCTCCCCCAATTTTGCTATCAATCCATTATGGGGCACCGAATCAAATGCCTTGCTGAAATCTAGGTATAGGACATCCACTGGCCTATGTCTATCCAAGGCTCCCGTCACCCAGTCATAAAACTCTACAAGGCTGGTCTGACATGATCTCCCCAGGGGAAGCCATATTGTTTATCATCCCAGTGTCCTAACCTTTCCAACTGCCTCCTAAGCCTCTCCTTGATAAAGCTCTCCATTACTTTGCCTACCACAGATGTCAGACTGACAGGCCTATAATTCCCCATCTCCTCCCGAGACCCCCCTTTATGAACAGGCACTACAAATCCAACCCTCCAATCCTGTGGCACCCATCCCATCTGCAAAGAGGCGTTAAAGACTGCAGCCAGTGAAGCTGCCAGTACCTCCACCAGTTCCTTCATAACCCTCGGATGTAATCCATCTGGCCCCGGCACCTTATCTGTTTTTAGTTTCTGAAGGGACTCCCTCACCCTATCCACTGCGATTCCCCCCCCCCCCATCCACTCCCTCATACAACCTTTCTACTCCTTCTTGGTCTGGCCCAACCTGTACCCTAGCCTCTTTCCATCCTCTGGTCTCAGACTGAGACTGACCTCTCTCGTTTACGGTCTCATCATCACTCCCATCAGGCTGTAGGGATCCCTTGTCACCCTCTGCAAATAATGAGGCAAAGTACTCATTCAGCACCTCTGCCTGATCCCCTGCTTCCTGAGCACATCCCCCCACAATCTTAATCCTACTGATCTGTGTCCTCACTTTCTCTTCTCTCTTATGTATCTATAGAATCCTCCCCCAAATATCCTAGCCAGATTTTTTCCATCCCTGTCATGGCACCCCTCACCATTCTGGTGACCTTCCTGGCCAATAATTCATACTCCCCCCACTCCTTATCTCCCCCCATAACGTTTGAAACGTTTGTAGGCAGCCTTTTTATCCCTCACCACTTCCTGCACTACCCTGGTCCACCAACATGGCCTGCTAGTTCCACCATGCTTACGCCTTACTTTAGTACAGGACCTAGTAGCCTCTTGCACCCCTTATTTAATGGTCTCCCACAAACTTTCAGCGTCCATATCCGGCATAATCATGTCCAACCTCTCCCTTAGGATCTTACCCATACCCACGAAGTCCGCTCTCCTGAAATCAACCACTACTAAAAACTGCATTGCCATAGGAGGAGTGGAGGAGGCAGAGGGAACTCTGGAGACGATTTGGGTTAACTTGATAACAAGGGGGGGGTAAGAGAGTAAAAATAGGACTGGTGTATAGACCCCCTGCGCTGGCGGAGGAGCTGGAGGACAGTCTGGTGGCAGATGTTGGGAGACACTGCGGACTGGGAAGCGGAAGGGTGGTGGTGTTGGGGGACTATGACATCCTCGGTGGCCAGGGAACGGAGGTTGTTGGATGTCTTTCAGAATGCGTTCCTAACTCAGCAGGTGGGGGAACCGACCAGGGAGGAGTGGATACTGGATGTGGTCCTGGCAGACAGTGACCAGATTGGAGGCCTGGAGTTAAGGGACCCATTGGCGGGGTTCTGCCTGAACCTAGGAGGGGTAGAAGGCTGCACAAAGACGGAGGTAACAGACTTCAGGAGGGTGGATTTCAATTAAATGGGAAGGATGCTTAAGGAGCACTTGAATGGGATTGGGCCAGACATGGACGCTGACAGTAGGTGGGAAATCATCAGGAGGGGTGCAGGATGCTACCAGCACCTGCGCAAGAGTAAGATGAAAATGCGGTAGGGTCCAAAAACCCTGCTGGTGGACCAGGGAGGTTCAGGAGGTGATGAGGGGAAAGAAGACAGCCTATAGGCAATTCAAGTGCTTAAGGAGTGAAAGGGACTGAGGGGAGTACAAGCTGATGGCCAGAAAGGCCACTAGGGGGTGAGGGTGGCCAAGGCAAGGAAGAAGCAGAACCTGGCCAGGGAAATTGGGAGAGGGAACAAGGGGTTCTTTAGATACACTGGGGAAAAATGAAGGGTGAAGGGGCAGATTAGCAGGATTAAAACAGGGGAGAGATGAGCACAAGACCCGGGGGAGCAGGCTGAGGTACTAAATAAGTTCTTCGCAGTTTTCACCAAGGAAGGGGGGCTGCATCATACATGGGAAGAGACAGTGAAACTGAGGGGGGGGGACCCTTACCGACCAGAGGGTCTGGGGAAGGGGGCATCACTGGCAGGTGGAGGGAAGGCAAAGCAGGGGGACGAGGTAGCAGAGGTGGAAATCATGGCAGAGAGAGTGAGGGAAGCCCTCAGGTCCCTTAAGACGGAGAAAGCACCAGGGCCGGATAAATTACATCCCAGAGTGCTGAAGGAACTGGCAAATGTCCTGGCAAAACCCTGGCGGAGCTTTCAGCATCTCTCTGAGGACAGGGTGGGTGCCCCAGGACTGGAAGGTGGCGCATATGGTGCCTATCACAAGTGGGGGGATCAAGGGAGATAGTAGGAACTACAGGCCCATCAGCCTGACATCGGTGGTGGGAAAGGTGATGGAGGGCACTGTCAAGGAGAGACTTGGGGGGGGGGGGGCCTGGAAAAGTTGAGGTGCCTGGACGATAGACAGCATGGATTCGTCTTGGGGAAATCGTGTCAGACAAACCTTGTGGAGTTCTATGACTGGCTGACGAGTGCCTTGGACCTAGGTGACCAGTGGACGTCCTCTTTCTTGACTTCAGCAAAGCGTTTGACTGTTCCTCACGGGGGCCTGTTGGATAAGCTGAAAGAAATGGGGGTTGGGAATCAGATTATCAGATGGATAGGCAATTGGCTCCAGAACCAGACCCAAACGGCCTAACCACTATGGTTCTCAAAGAAGTGGCAGTGAAGGTTCAAGAGAAAAAGAAAGCATTCAGGAAGTACAAGGAATCGCAGAAGGAGCAGGACAGAGAACTGTATCAGTTAAAGCAAAAGGAGGCTGGGAAGGCAGTCAGAACAGCAAAGGCCCAAACCGAGGAAAAGATAGCCAACTCAGTTAAGAAGGGGATAAAACCTTTTATAGGTACATCAGGGAGCAAAGGAAGACCAAGGGAGGGAGTGAGGAGGCTTAATAAAGGGAGGGAGGTGGGCAGAGGGTGACTGTGAAAAGGCAGAGATACTAAACAAATATTTTTGCTCAGTATTTACAAATGAAGAGGGAGGTACATAAAACAAACAGTAGTAACACTCTGGATACAGAAGTTGATACCAGCCCATTTACAGAAAAAAGGGTTCTGAAAGAACTCTTAAACTGAAGGTGGACAAAGCAATGGGGCCTGATGGGATTCATCCCAGAATTCTAAAAGAGCTAAGGTAGAACTAGGGACACCACTGACTACCCTTTTAACAAATCATGGGAGGATGGGGTGGTACCCGAGGACTAGAGGAGGGCAGATGTGATTCCCTTCACAAAAGTGGGAGCAAGGCAGAAGCAGGAAACTACAGACCTGTTAGTTTAACCTCAGTGATAGAGAAATGATGGAATCACTTCTGAAGGAAAGAATTGTCGAGTATCTAGAGGCCAGAGGGCAGGGACACAAGGCAGCATGGATTCACAGCGGGAAGGTCATGCCAGACAAATCTGATAGATTTCTTTGACTGGGTGACCAAAGTAGTAGATCAGGGAGGGGCTGTGGACATGGCCTACCTAGACTTTAGCAAGGCATTTGACACAGTCCCACACAAAAGATTAATATACAAGTTAGCCAGCCTGGGAGTGGGTCCCAAGATGACAGCCTGGGTAAAGAATTGGCTGGAGACTAGGACACAGAGAGTAATAGTAAATGGAGTCCACTCAGAAGAAAGGAGGGTTACTAGTGGGGTACCGCAGGGTTCAGTATTAGGACCGGTCCTCTTCAATGTCTTTATAAGCGACATTGCGGAAGGACTGGAAGGAAAAGTATGTCTCTTTGCAGATGACACTAAGATCTGCAACAGAGTTGATGCACAGGGTGGGGTGGAAAGGATGAGAAGGGACTTGGCAAGGTTAGAGGAATGGTCAAATGTATGGCAGCTTAGATTCAATGCTAAGAAGTGCAAGGTAATGCACCTGGGAAACAAAACCCAAGGAAGAGTACACAATGGGGGTGAGATACTAACAACAACAAAATGGAGAGGGACCTGGGGTAGTCATATCAGATGACCTAAAGGTGGGCAAGCAATGTGAGAGGGCAGCAAGGAGGGCTGGGGGTTACTGGGATGCATAGGGAGAGGCATCACCTGTAGAAAACAGGAAGTTATTATCCTCTGTACAGACAGCTGGTCAGACCCCATCTGGGTACTGTGTGCAGTTCTGAGACCAATCTCCATAAAGACATAGACAGGATGGAAGCTGTCCAGCGGAGGGAACTAAAATGGTGCAGGGTCTGCACCAGAAGACATATGAAGAGAGACTTAAGGAGCTTAATATGTATAGCCTCGAGGAAAGGAGGAGAGGGGACATGATAGAAACGTTCAAGTACCTCAAGGAATCAACAAAGTCCAAGAGGGTAGCATCTTTCAAAAAAGAGGTGTGCAAGAACAAGGGCACAATTTGAAGATAGAGGGGGCGCCAGAGGTAATTTAGGAGTATTTTTTCACAGAGAGGGTTGTGGGTCAAAATCAGTGGTGGAATTCAAGCATGCATGGGACAGTCATAAGGCAATTCTGGGGGGTTGGGGTAAGAAGAAGTAGGCTGCTGGTTAACTAGGATCTGCAGCTTATCCAGTAGGTAGGGAAATGGGCAGACTGGGTGGGCCAAGCGGTCCTTATCTGCCGTCAAATTCAAATTCTATGTGGTTAGCGGGATAGTTTCATCCCCAAGGAGGGTCATTAGTGGAGTCCCTCAGGAATCGGTCCTTGGGTCCCTCCTGTTCAACGCCTACATCTCTGACATAAGGAAGGGTATAAGGAGTGAGAGGAGTCTTTGCGGATGACTCAAAACTGGGGGGGGGTGGATGGGGAGGAGGGAGAGTGGCCCTACAGGGGTACCTGGAAAGGTGGGCTAGAAAGGGGAAGCTGAGGTTCAATGCAGGGAAATGCAAGGTACTGCACCTGGGAGTCAGAAACCCGGGCCAAGTGTACACGGGGAGGGGATGCTACAAGTCTCGATGGTTGAGAGGGACCTGGGGGCGGTGGTGGATGTCAAGATGAACTCGGAGACTTGTAGGAGGGCAGGACAGGGCCAACAGGATGCTTGGATGCATCTAGGGGCTCACCTCAGAAAGGAGGAATGATACTCCCACTGTATAACTGCCTGGGAGGCCACCTGAGTACTGCGTGCAGTTTTGGAGGCCGCGATTTAAAGAGGGACACTGAACTCCGGAGAGGATCCAGGAGGGCAACCAAAATTATTTGGGCTTGGCTAGGACCTATGGGGAGGCTAGAAGAGCTAAATATGTACACATTGAAAGAGAGAAGCGACCGGGGGACAAGATGGAGGTCTTCAGGTACATGAAGGGGGTAAATAGAGGAGGAGCAGCAGGGGTGCTCAAAGGAAAGGGCAACTAGAGGCTGGTTGAAGCTGGGGGGAGAGATTCAGGGGAGAAAGGAGGAGGTGCTACTTCACTCAGAGGGTGGTGGAGCCATGGAATGCACTGCCCAGGGGGCTGGCAGAGGCAGAAACGGTGGAGGGGTTCAAGAGGGGGTGGGACAGGTACAGAGGAAGGGTTCTGGAAGCAAAAACCAGTGTACAGAGAATAGCCGGGACTGGGAAGGGAAAAGCCGGAGAGGGGAGCAAGGTCAGCTCCCAGGGTGGGGGCTGACCAAACGAGCAGACACGAAAGACTGTCCTATTCTGCTGGCATTTTAGTATGTTAGTACTACTGTCCGAGTTTCCTCCCCCCTAGATACAGCAGGAACCAAACCGTAGCGTGATCACCACCCGCCAGTAGACTGCACACCTCCAGACCCCTTATTTGTTCACTATCCGCAAGAACAATGTCCAATATCCGCCCCTCTATAGTAAGGTCCCCTACCTGTTGGACCAGGAAGGCATCCTGAAAGACATCCATCATTCTCTGTTCCCTAGTTACAGAGGACATCATAGTATTTCAGTCTGCCCCCGGTATATTAAGAGCATATTAAGAGGCAGTATAGCGCAGTGGTTTAAGGCTCTGAGCTGCAAATCTGGTGACATCCAGCAGACCAGACCTGGGTTTGAATCCCACAGCTTCTACCTGCATACTGTGTGACACTGAGCAAGTCACTTAACTTCCCTGTGTTCCCAGGTCGCTCCTGTAAAAAAGCTTTCAGCTTAGTGTGAATCCCACAGCTTCTACCTGCATACTGTGTGACACTGAGCAAGTCACTTAACTTCCCTGTGTTCCCAGGTCGCTCCTGTAAAAAAGCTTTCAGCTTAGTGTGCTACTCCTGGTTAAACAACTAAATAAATAAATACATAAATAATAAATAACCACCACCCTACCCTTTCCAAGGTCACAGGGACCCTTGATGTTCTCAACCAACTTATCATCCAGATCCTCCTCTATTGCAGGGGGCCTGCATACCACCCCTATCTTCACTTTCTTCCCTCCCCTCGTTTGCAGGGTTACCTAAATCGCCTCCACACCCCTTCCAGCCTCAACTCCACAAACCATTATGTCATTCCTGACTATCAGTGTAATCCTCCCCCCCCTTCCCACATCCCTATCTTTCCCGAATATCTTGTAGCCCTCTAAGTTTAGGTCCCAATCATTTCTCTGAGTGGCCCATGTGTCTGTAATTGCTGCCACATCCGCTGTTCTCTCAACCAACATAGCCTGAAGCTCAGGCATTTTATTGCTCATACTCCTGGCATTGATCAGTACTGTCCTCCACCCCGACTTTCCCCCTCTCTTCAGCACTCCCAGCCATGCGGAATCTATTTTCTGCCCAATTTTCCTTGAATTTTCAACATATTCCCTCTCACCCCTCACGTGCCCTAGACTTGGACCTACAACATATTCCCCTCTTATCCCCCACGTGCCCTGGACCCTCAAACAGCCCTCCGCATGCCATTTATTATATGACCCCCTTACAAGTTTAAACCCCATCTCTACTTATAAATCCAGCAAGTTTTAATTTCAAGATCTCCATCCCCTTCATGTTGAGGTGTAACCTGTTCCCTGGCATATAGCCCTTATCCTCCCAAGTATCCCCCAGTCACCTACCAGCCCATATCCCTCTGCCCTGCACCAATCCCTGAGCTGCTTGTTCACCCCCCAAGTTTTAGTGTGGTCTCACCAGTTGCCCTTGGTACCGGCAGAATCTTGGAGAAAGAAATTTTGCTTCCTAAAGAGTGACAAACCCTGCCAGCTAGTCTCCTACTCTTTTCGATAAGTGCCATGGGATCTTTAACATCCACCTGAACTACCACCAATCCAGGTAGATGGGACCTCGGTTTAACATCTCATCCGAAAGACAGCACCTCAGAAGTGCAACACCCCTCTCATGCTGCACTACAGTGTCAGTACTGGGATATTAACCCAAGTGCCAGATGTGAGAACTGAACCCACAGCCCTCTGATCTCCCGGCCTCAGAGGCGAGTGTGCTACCTACCGAGCACTGACATATAACTAACGTTAATTCAACCTGCTATACAGTATTAAGATAAGTTTAGCACTGCGGTTACTATTCTTGAACTGCACTGCTCTGGAACATCCTCCACCAATCAGTAAACAGTATTCTCCCTACCCATTTTATACATCTTGGTGTATCCCTAAGGTCATCTCCTGGACTGGTAACTATCTTTCAGGTAGTTCCCAAACTGTTTTGCTTAGAACGTACTCCCTGCTACTCAGCCAGAAAAGCAGAGGACACCATAATGTTCTATCCTAAACCTCACCTCACTCAACTCTGCAACAACTGTAACACTCTGCTGAACACCAGTGATTTCATGCTTTTCCATACACCAGGGACACTAACCAATCTCTCTCAGAAAAACTGGTTCATATGAGAAACAGACTTGCTACTCTATACATACCTCTCAACCTTTTGTCACTGAAATGAGGGGGGACAGATGAGGGCCAGAGCAATTTTAAGGGGCAAAATGAGGGATACTTGAGAGATATGACTCTGTATCAAAGGCCCTGTCCACACTACACCAGATCCACCCCACTGTAACGTTACAGGGGGTCCAAACAGTTACAGCAGCAGTTTGTGTTTACACCTGCAACGTTACAGGAGGCGGTTCCATAACCACTATCGAAACCACTCGTGAGGTGGTTTCAACAACGGTTACGGAACCAGATCTGCCGCTGTACCATTACCGGCTGTTGTGTGGACGCATGACCGCAGTCCCCAGCAGTGCCCGTAGCACAGCGCGAGTTGCACTGTGGGATCATGTGCCGCCGTAACGGTCAACCGGCACCCGCAGTGTGGACCGGCTGTAACGGTCCCGTACCGGACACTGCCGCAGTGTGGAAACACTGTACCGCTCACCAGCCATAACAGTTTGTAACAGTTACCGGGTCAGAGCATTGTGTGGACATGGCCAAAAAGGCTAAATCCATGCTATCTGACTCCATACCAAAACTCTCCAACCAGTTCCCCTTCCCCAAATCTTGCCTACCCTAACGGCCAGATCCTGTAGCAAGCACGGACGACCTCATTTCTAGGAGTCACATCTGTCCCCTCACTCACCTACTCAGACCACACTGATTTTCTGAATAAAAGAATTCAGAAACAATTGGGCTGAGCCTACAGACTGAAGCACTCCATGACACCTGAGGTTCGTCTCACCACTGCTAAAGAGACTCCCAGCTAACAACAATTTATAACAGAATATGACAATTTGCCTCACTGGCCCCTTTTACAGCACACCACTGTGACACCGAATGGCTCTCCCCACTGGCTTGCAGGGACTTCACCCTCTCCTGTCTGACTGAAAGTCACTACACACCCCTAACTTCTCTCTTGTCGAAGTTTGTAAGGTACGAAACAAATCCATCTGACCTGCGTCCACTGATCACTTTCTGCATGCAGTACTGCAGGTAAATTTTAACATGGGCGAAATGGCTTTCTCCATTGCTGGCCCATCCCTCTGGAATGCAAGTCCACTCAGAATTAGAGCTGCCATCTCCCACCCTCTCCTTAATCACAGCTTCTGGGTCACGTATTGAGTGCATCCCACTGCAACTGTTGTGCAGCCTAAGATACTAGCTACTGTCATATCAGTTTTTTTGTGCTACAGATTAGCATCACTTGTACTCAGTATACTATTAGCACCAGTACTGCATTCGTAGAACACAAAATGTGGAACTCATGTGTTTTTGTGCCACTTTACTGACATTTCATCCATACTGTTTCACTTCCCCCTCCCTCTCCCGCTAATCTTTTTCTCCCCTTACCGGATGGCACCAGCAGTATCCATTTGCTCCCTGTGGTCCTCGGAGAGGTGAAGCGTGCAATGATAACATGGTGTGCACACACGCTACCTTGCATTGCACGTTGGCATCGTCCCCACCCCCAACAGTCCCTAAGTACAGCACGCTTGCCTACGATTCTCAGTCTGCCATGGGACTGTCCTCAAAATGATCTTTGACTATATGGATGTGGTACACATTGCTGCCCGAAGTCCACTCTCTCGCCAGACTGAATCCTCTCTATAACTTCTGCCATTTTACTCTCAACGGTCATTCTTGTATTCACCACTGCTCCCTCCACACTGATCTCACCCAGTCTTCCACACTATGCACTTTTCACACAGTGCCGATGTCCTCTCTAAATTCTGGTCTGGCTCCCTTTTCTTCTACTTTGCTTCCCCTCTAGTTTTTTTTTTTAACCAGGTATAGCACACTAAGCTGAAAGCTTTTTTACAGGAGCGACCTGGGAGCACAAGGAGGTTAAGTAACTTGCTCAGGGTCTCACAGTACGCAAGTGGAAGCTGTGGGATTCAAACCCAGGTCTGGTCTGCTGGATGTCACCAGATTTGCAGCTCAGAGCCTTAGACCACTGCGCTATATTCCTCGACCCCTCTCTTTCTGTATCCCAACTACAATATTTACGGTCTGAAAAAGAAACTGGGGGAAAAAAAAAAGGGGAATGGCAATTTCTGCACAGTTTCACCACAATGAGTGCAAGGCTTGCATTAACGCACTACTGACGTCCCCCTTGGGTAAAAATCCTAATTTTGATGCACTACTATGAAAGTACTGCATCTGCTTTGAGGCAGCCCTTCTCTTCTTAACTGGTGCTGCTGTCACTTTAAATGCACTGCTTCTCCGTGGGACAGTGAGAAGGGCGGTGATGATCGGTACTGTGTTTTTTTCCCTTTACATATCAGAGGCAAGCTGCGATTGGTGATGTGACTGTAAGGGGGCGGGGGTCCCAGCTGAGTAGGCGTTGCCAAGTTATCAGCGTGGGCAGCGATTTGACAGTAAATCTGGAGGAAGGATTATGTGGGCCAGCAGTACAAGCAACTTATGGAGTGGTAGTCCCTGTCTGTTTGGGTTTGGAAGAGCCGGCGAATGTGGAGAACTGAGCACAGAGGAGCCAGGAGTGATGGGTGTGACAGTGGTAGCAGCAGAAGACTGTGCCCGGTTTGGCAGTTCCACCTATGAGGTTAACTGTGTCAGATGGAGCAAAGGAACATGTGTTCCTTCCTTCTTTGTGTGGGTCTTCCGAGTGTGTCAGGAATCCAGGATAGTGCATCACTGGGGACTGGGTGACGTTCCTTTCAGGCCAACATCAATTCAGAGGGAGAGGGACTGTAAAAGTTACCGTGCTATTTGGGGGAGAGTTAAAGCCAAGCAATTTCTTGTCAATCTAGTCAGTGCCTCTGAGTAGTACTGCCCTCCCCTGCTGCAGTGAAGTGAAGCTCAACTCGGAGACTGGCTTCCCACATTTTCTATGGGCTGGCTGAGGAATGAAAAAAAAGTTACCGGCTACTAGATGAAGGCCTGTGGCTGCCCCATCATAATTAGGGAAAGCAGAGGTATTTTCTCTGTTTTCCCTGGCCTGAAAACAACAGCGTTTTATTTGGCGACTTCTGCTCCACAGACTGTCCGGCACTAAATCCGATTCAGTCTGTGGAGCAGTACATTGGCCCAGGCAAACAGAGATTACACCCCCGCTTTTGTTATTGATGTGGCAGCCGTAGGCATTTCTAACAGCCGATAACTACTTATATGTATCTGCCGGTATTTATTTATTTTTTTAATTCTTCAACAGCCTGACACAATAAAAAAGGCAGAGAGGATTTCACTTTTACGTGTCATGCAGGGCAGAGTACTACTGTGCTGATGATGAGGCATGGCAGTAACTTGCATATACTATACCTTCCGACAAGGGGAAGGGGAAAACTGTTTAACCAGGAGAGGCACACTAAGCCGAAGCTTGATTCTAGGTGTGACCTGAGAGGACTAGGAAGTTAGGTGACTTGCTCAGGGTTACACAGTATGTAAGTGGGGGCTGTGGGATTCAAATCCAGATGTCCAGGTTTGCAGCTCAGAGCCTTAAACCACTCTGCCATACTGTCTCCTAGCTGACATATTACCATTTAAAAAAAATACTTTTCTTTTTCCACAAACATATAAATTTGCTGCAGTGACCCCCAACTTTTGGCTTCTGACCCCCTACTTTGGGAGAAGGGGGTCAAAGTGACCCCTGATTTCTGACCCTAGCACAAGGCCTGTGAGTGCATCTTCAGACACCCTATATAGAAGCAAATTATGTTCGCGAAACGTTGGCCCTAGTCAAAGCTCATAGCACTGTTTGCGACAATGCATACACAAATATAAGGATACATTTTGTTACATTGTATATAATATATATGTATAAATTCCTATGAAGACAAGGGAGTAATTTTGATTAGCCACATGCTTGAATGGTTAGAGTCTTCATAAGAAAAAATGACCACAGTTCTTCACAGTGCAGCATCCTCTTCAGCGTTAAAGTATTGTTAAATGCTGCTCGCAGTGAGTAACTAGGTCAATGTTTTTTGAGACGTTATTCACACTATTATTCATGGCTAGCATTCCTCAGTACTAAAGACTAGTTGGGGGGTACATAATAGATCTCAACCATGTAATATAAACTGTTTCAGTAAAACCTGCTGTGTGGAGTACACCATTCCTTGTTTTCTTGTGGTCTCATTTTCGAGCCAAAACATGACTGCATCCCTCCATTCCGGAGACACCTCCTACCTTTATTTGTCAAAAAAATAAATTTACAATGGAAGGTTCAAGCTAGCCAGCTGGCTTGACAGCTCAGATAATATTCTGAGAGCCAGAATTTAATCCTCTGTAGTTATATCACATTACTTCTCTCTCATTTACAGCGTGGGCTTCAAATGCTTATAACTGCCTAATACTGCACCAATAATCCATTGCCAGCCATAACCCCTCCACCAAAATAATATATAAATATATTGGCAAGTCAAGCCAACTGTCCAGAAGCTTCTATATTTCTACACTTGTTGACGAGAATCTGACTGTTTATAACTGCTGATGAGCCACTGAACATTATCAGTGTATGAAGAGCACAGAAGCAGCCCCAATGAGGTTGCAGCACCTGATCTTTGTCCAAAAAGAGCATGGATGAGTAGTCTCCTCCAAAACACTGAGCCCCACTTGTGAACCAGCTACAGATGGTACTGTTCAAAGAAGCACATCATGACCCTCACCCTGGAACTCAAATACACTTCACCACCATGACATTGCTGCATAACAACCAGCCAGCTGGGTATTTTTTTTTTTTTTTTAAGGCAAGTTTGTTTTTGCAATGAACAACACTCATACTGTCTTAAATCGGGGCCACTCTAGCACGGTTTACCAAACAGCAGCAAAATTCTGCAGCATGTGCACAGCCATTAACAGTAGAGCGCTCTGCAGCAGACATAAATACAACAGTCTCTTGCAAACACTGGGCAAACTAACCCGTGTCTGTGACTCAGCTGGTAGTACTCTTGCCTCTGCGCCAGGATGACTGGATCGTTGTAGATTTAATATTCAACACTGACATCGCAGTTGTTAGCGCATTAGGTGGAAAACAAAGGTCCTTATGTAGAGTGTACATGAACATGGAAAAGAACTCACTATGCTGCCCACATTAAGCAAACTCGCCAGACATCGGTTATGCGATTCAGAAAGACCTTTTAAAATAGTGTATTGGGGAAGAGCCCCCTAACCAAAACACATTTTAAAAGGATCCTAAGCTACACCAATGTCAGACTAAACCTAGCCCACCCCTACACATACTTTATCAGTGTCTCCTTACAGTCCTCCACTTCTACCCATCTCTACTGGCTGTCCATGTGGAAGTTAAACATCCCATGGCACTTTCTGAACGAGATGGGGAATTTTACCTAACCGATGCCAACATTCCCAAACAACACAGATTTACTACAGTGCGCCTAACTGCACACTAGTATCAGCACACTCTGGCTAGCATACATGCATTAAACACAATCACTACATTACCAGCAGCTAACACTGGTTTGTAAAGCACTCAGATATGAAGGCTTATACCCCAGCAAATGCCAAGGGCCAGTCCGACCACAGTCCCTTCCTTATTCGGGTTGCATGCCTTGCCCTGCAGCTAGTGGCACCGTAGTCGTGTGAGGAGTAAGCCTGTTGTCCAAGGTTTTCAATCACAAACGTTATGCCCGGTAGCCTACTAATATAAACTTATCTCCAGCCATATACCACACACCCCCGTAAAACAGGTTTAGCATGTCTACCTGAAATCTCTCCGAATGGTTGCAAGTCTCAGAACAGTTTTTCGGTTTCCTACTGAAGTCTTCCCTGTTGCTGTTCTACCGGCCTCAAACAGGCTCGCTCTTTATTCAGCGCTTCCTCACGTTCCTAGCGCCCAGTTGGTGGAGTTCCCAGCAAACTGTTAACTTCCTTCTAGTCTCAACTAGTGCTTTCGTGAGTCCCTCTTAGCAGCAGCGTGAATACAAAAGCTCACCCGTCAAAAAGGTCTCAGGAGTCGCCGGCGCATAGCGATGACGTAACGATCCATGCCGCGCATGCGCGAGACGTCATAACAGGCGGTTCATTTTCAAATATAGAACTGAATAGTTTGTACCAGATAGAACTCTTCCTCTTTTGGTTCTATGTATGGTACAAACCACAGAACTCGAACGAAAGGCTAGAATGGCAACGCCCTCAGGTAGAGATACCAGATTTTGGGATGCCAAAAAGAGGACACTTAGACCGGTTACCAGAAGTCCTCTTTTACGAGGGCATGTCCTCTTTTCCAGCTGCCAAATAGTCTTCATGTACCTTCTCTGTCTTGTATTATTATAATTGTTTTACTCTTTTCTACCCAGAACCTCCCTGTAAATGAGCTGTGAAGGCGGTGGAGACTTTAAACTTATTTACTCGGGGCCTGGCACAAGGGCTCATTGGGGGAGGGACTATGTGTCCTCTTTTTGGTATCCCAAAATCTGGTTCCCCTACTGACTTAGTCCCTCCTCCGATGAGCCCTTGTGCCAAACCCAGAGTAAATAGGTTTAAAGTCTCCACTGCCTTCACAGCTTATTTACAAGGAGGTCCTGGGTAGGAGAGAGCAACAAAATTATAAAAATAATAATAATACAACGGGATAGAGAAGGTACAGGAAAAATATTTTACAGCTGGAAAAGAGGACATCTGGTAACCCTACCCCCAGGCGATGCATAGCGCGAATAAGTCAAAGGAACCGCCATCTTGCAGAGGGCAGATATGCAAGAGCATCACACTCAGTGCCGTACTCTCTATGTAGTTTCAGTCGTTAGAGAGGTAATGAATGATCGTTTTAGTTTGGTGTAAAAAACAGCCTGCATGGAGTTTATGCAAACAATAACACATGATGAGGTGTGGGTTAACTCCTGATAAGACCACGCCCAGGTGTGTTGTTAGGCAAGAGGTGCTTGCGCCGAGTTCCTTATGCACCTGGGCGTGCTCTTATCAGGAGATACACCTTGGAGTGTGTTATTGCGCTTATAAAATGGGTCTACCTGTAAAAAAAAAAACAATATTTAAAAATTTTAGGTAAGGTTTAAAAAGTATTTAAAGTATGTTAGTATAAATGGAAAATAGAAAAGTAGTCCCTGTCTTTGTACTGTATTTATAACATTTATTTATTTATTAAACATCAGTTTACGACCTTTGAGCCAGAGGCTCGTTTACAAAGGTACCTCGTCACAGAGAGGACAAAACAGTGATAACAAACAATTACAGGATAACAATGTACAAGATTTGAAGGAACGTGAGTACATAAAATAGTTACAATTTGCAAGGTTACAAGATTGGCATAGTTCACGTAGGTTGAGAATAATTAGTACATCAAGCAAAAACAGAGGAGGGTCAATACAGTGATAAGCTTAGAGGAGTCAAGTGGAGAGGTAACAGGAACCAAGTATAGAGGAGGTAGTAGGTTGGGTGCAGCCACTCAGGGAGCTTTGTCAGATGATTGAGCAGGAGAAAGCTTAGAAGCAGCCACAGCTGCGTGTAGTGAAAAGGTGATTATGGAGGGAGGTTTTAAAACGAGAGATCGTGGGAGCATCAGGGATACTGGTGGGGAGGGTGTTATACCAGGATGGGACACGGTAGTGGTAGGCCCTTTGTCCTTGCAAGGTCCTTGCCCTAGGTACTATCAGCGTGGTTTTGCAGGAGGATCGAGTTTGTACTAGTGAATTTGCTTGGTGGATAAGGGCAGTCAAACCAGGTGGGGATAGCCCAAGGAGAGTTTTTTTTGTTAGGAGGCAGGTTTGATACCTAAGACGGTCGTCAAGATCGAGCAGATTTGCCTGGGCATATAGATAGCAGGTATGCGTAAGTCTGGGAGCCCCGGTGATTAGCCTACAGGCCTTATTTAAGGTGAAGCGGATTTTGTTTAGTGAAGTCTGGTCAGCAGCCCCATAGACTGGTAAACCATAATCTACTAGTGACAGAATAGAGGACATGACTGTGAGTTGGAGGGCATCATGGGGGGGAGACAATTTTTGTGGCGGCAAAGGATACCCAACCGAATATTGGTGGCTGAGGCTAGGGCAGAGATGTGGGCATGGAATGAGAGGGCAGGGTCGAAAGTTATCCCAAAGTACTTGTATGTGTGGACTTGCTCGAGTGGGAACTTGGAGCTGGCAGGACCTGAAGTGGAAAATTACTAGCTTTGTTTTGGGGTTGGGTAAAGAGCATAGTTTTGTTTTTTAAGATTGATTACAAGTCTATGTTTTGAACCAGGCGTCCGCGTCATTATAAGATAATTGCAGGGAATCCTGGAGGGTGGTAGGGTTACGGTCGGAGGCGAAGATAACAGCGTCGTCTGCATAAAGTAGGAGTTTACCAGCACAAGCACCTGGCAGGGAGTTGAGATAAAGGGAAAAGAGCAAGGGCCCAAGAATGGAGCCCTGGGGAAACCAGAGCGAATAGGGCAGGGGTTAGAGAGTGTCCCATTAATTTTAACACACTGGGACCGGGCAGACAGATAGCTGGAGCACCAGGAGATAGGCCCAGCAGCAAAGCCTGTGTGGCTGAGTGCATCCAGCAGGAGAAGATGGGAAACAGTGTCGAAAGCTTTCGACAGGTCAGTGAACACTGCGCCTGCTAGAGAGCCCGAATCCAGAGAGGAATGAAGAAAGTTAGAAAACTCAATGAGGGCGGTGTTGGTACTGTGTCCAGCACGGAAGCCGTGCTGTTCAGGGCAGAAGATGCTGTATTTGGTTAGATACTCTGAGATTTGGATGGATACTACTTTTTCTAAGGCTTTTGAGAGTGGTGAGAGGATGGAGATAGGACGATAATTACCAGAAAGGGACCTATCACCACCCGTATGTATAGGTGTGACAGTGGCGATTTTCCAGGCAGAGGAAAATTGCCCTAGACAGAGAGATTTATTAAAGATGCTGGTGATTGGAACGATAACCAGGTCCAGTACCTGGCGAAGGAGACTGGGGTCCAAGGAGTCACTGCCAGTGGTATTGCTCTTTAGGGCCTTGGTCAGATACGGTCTGACTTTATTGACAGTAACTCGGTGTAAGTGGAACCAGGGGCGTGTGAAAACAGGGTCAGGTGTGTGGGGGGGCGTCAAAGAAGTTGCTAGGAAGGACAGGGCTAAGGTCAGTGAAGGATTGTAAAGCAAGCCACTAGAGGGCGTTGTTGTGTATATTCCCTCCCCCCCATACACGCATACATGTATAGACGTTGTTTTATTTTTATTTAAGTAGGAGGCTCTTGAGTTGAATGAGATGGCTTGATTTCGCTGGGAGCAGGTTAGAATCGAGTGTAAGTCGGGAGGTGCTATGAACACTTGAGCCACTCCTCGATTTGCGGTGAAGCTGTATTTACTTTTGTTATATTTGAAAGTTGCCACTACAGTGTATTCCTTTGCCCTTTGTGCTTTTTTAGTACTGATTTGGAGGGGGGTATAGAGACGGCAAGGAGTACGGGATTACCGGTGCCAACTGCTGTGGTGAATGAGTTGACCTTTGACTGAGGCACTTCCGGTGTTGCGATCTGATTTCTTGAGGCTATGAGGAAGGTACGGCAACTGCTTCATGGATCTTTTTTTAAGTAGAGAATTTGTGGATTTTTTTTTAAATGGAGAATGAATCTGTGCAGAGTTGGTTTTTTTTTTTGTTGGTATGTGTCATTCGTTTCAAAGACAGAATGAAGGAGCGGGTACATGGACAGCACTGGGGATCACGCTTGTGTGTCTGAATTGAAACGGAGGTCAGAGATTAATTTTTAAATATTTTATTAACAGTTCAGCATACTGTGCAGTTACTGAAGAAACAAAGTTGTCTGACTGTGTCTGTGTGTGGGGAGTATGTGATTTTGAAGTAAGACAACTCCAGTATCATAACTGCTTTGAAGATCAGGTTGTTTTTCTTCACTGAAAGATCGCAGAGCTGCAGCGGCTAGCACAATGATCTGCATAGTAAAAAGTCCTGTCTGGCTGAAGAGGCACCGGTTGCTACAATATACACTGATAAGGACACGGCTGAAGGTACCTCTCAGCCAATCAGGAGCCAGAAAAATTTGACCCATTTACATAAGATTCCTTAGATACATTCATTTCAGGAACTTTAATAGATTTATCCGGAGATCTAAGGGGTCCCCAGTCGCCCAGTAAAATGTTTTCAAGAAATACGGCGTCTGAGCCAGCGTCATGCCGAAGCGGAGCATCTAGTGGCTAAAAAAGGCATAACAACC
The DNA here is from genome assembly GCA_016271365.2 of Neoceratodus forsteri. Lineage (NCBI taxonomy): Eukaryota > Metazoa > Chordata > Ceratodontiformes > Ceratodontidae > Neoceratodus > Neoceratodus forsteri. Next base: position 1,068,481,377 of record CM057456.1, read on the forward strand.
AGTGCTCATCTATACATTAAAACCCACATATGAGAACACTAATTGCACAGAAACGCATCGCAGCAAATAAACTGGAAAATAAAAAGATTGGACACAATGATAATGAGACAACCTTTTTGTTGCACGCATACCTCGCAACTGATCAATAGCTGGCAAACCCAAGCAAGCTTGTATGTATCGTGTCTTGCAGAGCTGTCCCCAGTATGACTGAGTCCACAATATATTTTATTTATTTATTTATAAAATTTTGTTAACCGGGTTAGCCCACTGAGCCCCAAAGGTCCCTTTTTCAGGAGCGACCCATAATTAGTTACAAAAAACAGTGCAGATACATACAAGTTATACAGTACAGGAATACAATGACAGTGTAACCGCTAGGTGACGCTATTCCAAGGGCTACTACCCCTGCCTGCTTGGCTAGTAGCAGGTTAAGGGGCCAGGGTACTGAAACGGTGCCTCCACCTGGAGGTCAGGGTTGTTAGTGGTCAAGCTAACCTGGGCACAGCCCTCTGGGACACTGTAACCCCCCCCTTTCCCTTCTAGTGGCCTGAACAATATACAATAATCACTTTCACAATGACCTTTATTCACCATACAATTACCCACACTGTTTGCTCTTACCACCAGGTCTGGTTCCTCTAGCTCGACCCTGGGGACCCCCTGTAAAACAAGGTTATGCACAGCAAATAGCAACAGTACAGTACTCTTGGCACAAACTGGAACCACAGTCAGGTTAAATGCAAAAAGAGTTAGATCTGATTTATTCAGGGGACTCGAACAAGGGAGAGGCATAATAGGTTGATTTGCTTAAAGGCTATATCAATCAGACAGTTACACATGCACTTCAGAGTCCCTACACAATCACACACTCTGGGTACCCAGGTAGGAAGACAGTGGGCTACCCAGGAATGTTGCCCGGGGTAGGCCAACTCGCAGCTGGTTGGAGCCCTGTGATGGAAGAAAGCAACATGCACAACACACACGATTTGTAATCCAGAGCCAGAGGGCACAGTTGGTGACAGAAAAGACAACAAAGCAATCAGATGACAACACTTTAGATTTAGCTGTTGTTGCAGGGAGCTACCCTGATGTTTACTCATGATACTCAATACAGGACACAGGCACGACGAAATCGAGACAGCAGGTTGTTGAACTGGAGTGCCAGGAGAAGCAGAGCCCACATGAATCACAGAGGCATCGTTCCAGTTCAAAGAGTGAGCAGGGGACTGATCCCCAGGCAGGTCTCTCGTTGATGGCTTTCTCTGTGCAGTGGGTAGTCTGGCTGGGCCAGTGTGGCAAGCCCCAGGCCAAATGGAGATGCAAATGGATTTAGTCCATTGGAGCTGGATGCAGCCTCCAGCAAGCAGAACACAGTTCAGCACACAGTGGGGAACCAAATCACAACCCACTAACAGCACACGGCACATTTACATGTAAGAAATTCTACTGTACCAGGCAGATATTTATCCGGTCACAATTACAGAGTCTCTGCACAAACCGGAAGTTCAAAGGTGGCTGGAAATCCTGACAGGCCGATCACATTCAGCAAATCTTCGGTGTTCTTCAGGTTAAATCCTGGTCACAGTTCTGTGGTTTAAATCGTCCTCACAATTCGGATTCAGTCTGAATAAACTTCAGTTTCCCTCTCAGGGACAGCAGGCAGGCCAAAACTCAACCCTTTCACAGTTCTCCCGTGCAAATCTATGCAGGATTTGTGCTTGACTATCTTGAGCTGTTACTCCTTTCACTTCCCAACTCAAACTGAAAGTAGCTGTAAGCAGCCTGGGACTTTCCCCAGGATCCAAAAGGTTCGGTTGGCTGATTCCTCTGTCAGTCACAACAAGGACTCTCCCTCAAGGTTCATTTAGGCACCAAAAGCCCAAAACTACATTTCCTACAGAATTTTGCTCCCACAAAGCCCCTGGGGACATGCTCCATTTTAGAATCCCCAGAGGTACTGATTGGCCCACTTCAGCAGTCTAGGACCAAGATGGTGGAGATAAACAGAAATGTCCATGCTGCAAAAAAGGCAGGTTAGACAAACTGCAATATTATTACTATTCTAATAAATGATCCGCAAACAAGTACATTTTCTAACAGAGCTCCCTCTGTGCTAATAGCGATGGCAGAACGGAGCGATTATTTGGCAGCTCGGGCGGGACTCGAGCACAGAAACACTCAGCCCCCTCCCAAATTAATTATGACTTCAATCCAGGCAGCCCTTAAAGAGACAGTACACAGAGGCTATACAGGCACTCTCTGGCAATACATTTAAACTGCTAAAACGCAGGACACGAGCCTGGCAGTGAGCATTTAGGCAAGCTCAAGGAAGACTTTTCGGGAACCCCCATTTGTAGGGGGGGTGTAACACCCTTCCCTGCCTGGAGAAAACTTGGCGTCTGCGTCAAGTCTTATACCATCACAATATTAAAAATGCACTATGTATAAGACATACGTGACATTAGCATACTATGGAAATACTACATGATGCATCAGTTAATCGTAACTTATCACACTACTGTACATTTCACTATACCATATCTTCATTGGCAATACTTATGCGTGTTTAATACACTCTATACTGATTTTATTATGATTTACATACTATGACTTCACTTTATAACTTTTTGAACAGTAAACAATGTGGAAGGGGGCCCTTCTCTATCAGCTAACTTGACGCTTGATGGGACAGGGACACCATGTTCTGAAGGAAGAACAACTAACCTGGAATTGGCCACTAAGCTCAGTTTGGCTAGTGAGCTCTGAGAAATATAAACACCTTTGTGAACCACATTGAGAAGCAAATCCACTGGCCTCCCAGGAGAATCATAACTGAAGCGCAATACTGGCTTAACAGCTCGGCCAGTCTTTCTGGGGAGAACAGCCACAATCCCTGTACTTTCAGCACTAACTTTGGAGCTTTTGTCATTCGTGAGGGGTGCCTCTGCACGGATGGGAATGTCCAAACTGGGAGCACTGTCAGCTTCTTGCTCTGTAGGCTCTGTTTCCACAACACTTGGCTCATTTAGAGAAGGTTCTGGCACAGTTAGGCTTGGTGGCACTGAAAGGGGGCTGTCAGTACTCTCATATTGTTCAAGTTCTGGTGTGTCTCTAGAGACTCAGACCATCATCCCCTTCTTTAGGTAAGTCACACAGTTCCACTAAACACAGGGGGTCCGCAGCCTCAGACGTGATACTTTGCACTTCACTTTCAGGGAACATTGGCTCCAAGGACAAAGCTGGGCGTTAGGCAGTCCAGAAGGCCCAGCTTCATCCCCACGCTTCTGCATGTGATTTCCATGAAACAACTGACTCAATTCATAGGCTGGATAATAGGCATTACCATAGTCACTTTCATCAGAGGTGGACTGACAGTCACTACTATTCTGGGCCTGCTGCGGGGAAACCTTAAATTTGTAACTACTGGGGTAGGTTGACTCTGTCTCTTTTTTGCAGCAGCATGAGTCACCAGCCCAGGGAGGCAATGTCTGCTGGCTCAGCTTCAATAATAACTTGGCTGATAGGCAGCAAGTGGTTACGGTGCATGGTCTTGACAGCTTTGGAGTTATTCTCTGGGCATAACTTGTACCCTGGTAGATCATCCAACTTTCCATCTACTACATGAGGAAGATGGTGCCACCTATCAGCAATTTTGTGCTTGCCATGTAGTCCCAAATTACGTAACAACACACGGTCTCCTGGCCGTAGCTCTTGAGCCTTTATTTTCTTATCGTGCCTCTCTTTGTTGGCGAGATTTCTCTTGGCGGCCATTGTCTGGGCCAGTTGATATGCATGGTTCAATTTAGCTTTCAGTTTCTGTACATACTGTAGGTAGTTTTCGGCTCGGACCCCATCTGGAGAGACCCCAAAGCAGACATCAACTGGCAGTTGGGCCTCCCTCACTCCTGAACATGAGGCGGTAGGGGGAGAACCCAGTAGCATCATTTTTGGTGCAATTGTATGCATGTACCAAGGTGCTAATCTGCTGGCTCCACTTATACTTGTCATGCAGATGGAAGGTGCCTAGCATGTCTAGAAGGGTGCAGTTAAAACCTTCTGGTTGAGGGCCCCCCTGTGGGTGATAAGGGTGGTTCTTGACTTCTGCACACCCCCCACAAAGAGAGCATTTCTTTGATTAGCCTACTTTCAAAGTGTCTGCCTTGGTCAGAGTGTATCTGCTGGGGGGCACCATAGTGGACAAAGAATTTTTCCACTAGCACCTTGGCCACAATACAGGCTTTTTGATCTTTGGTTGGAAAAGCTTGTGCATACCATGTGAAATGATCCGTAACCACTAACACATTGCCAATATTCCATTGATCAGGTTCTAAACACAAAAAATCTATGCAGACCAGTTCCATGGCAGCGTTGGTAGTGATATTGACAAGGAGGCAGCCGTCTGCGGCAGGGCTTTTCTTTGGAGGCAACGACTACAGATCTTTACATGGTGCTCAACATCGGCCCCCATCTTGGGCCAGTAGAATCGAGATCATACCAGGTCGAGAGTCCTGTCAATAACGAGGTGCCCATGTGATTGTGGAGGGACCTCAGTACCAAGTGTTTAAAGGCCATGGGCAGGACCAATTGTTGCTTGTCTACTTGACCACTATGATCCACTGTCTCTCTGTATAACAACTGATTGAGTAACTTCAACCTGGGGCCTTCTCTAACAAATAGGGAAGTTCGCAAGTCAGGAGAACGCAACTTACATACATCTTTCCCCGCACACAGGGCATCAAGTGCGGGTTGAAGCATAGGATCTTGGAATTGAGCCCACTGAATACTGTCATTGTCAAGTTAAGGTAGTCCACTAATATCTAGAGCAGAGAAATGGCAATAGGCAGCCGGTATGCAGGTACCAGGAGGGCCCTAGCAATCTACTAGACAGTCCACTGTGTCCGCAGACATCTGTTCATCTCTGTCAAACTTTTGGCACAGTGCTCGGATGTCAGGTTCAGACAGCCTGACCCAATCACTCTTGGAAGCGGGCCTTCGTGACAGGGCATCAGCATCAATTTGGTTCAGTCCCAGTCTGTATTTGACTGCATAATCATAGGTTGATAAGGTAAAGAGCCACCAGTGCCCAGTGGTGTCTAACTTAGCTGAAGCCTGTACATAGGTCAACGGGTTATTGTCAGTCTTCACCAATATCTTTGCCTCATAGAGGTACTCATGAAACTGATCAATGATGGCCCATTTTAGGGCAAGGAACTCCAGCTTGTGCACAGGATAGTTTTGCTCCGACAGGGTCAAGCTCCTGCTGACAAAAGCTACCGGTCTCAAACCATCCTCATGGTCTTGATACAGCACAAATCCTAGGCCCTGCAGACTAGCATCCATATGCAGTACATAGGGCTAGGTAAGGTCAGCATAGGTGAGGATGGGGGCATGGGTGAGCTGGTATATGACTTCGTGGAAGGCTGCTTCACATTTGGGTGTTCAGCAGGGCCCAAAAGGTTCACCTGTGCGGAAGTACACTTTCTCTGGTTCTTTGACAGCCCCTTTTTTGTATTTATGGTTGGTAGGGGGGTAACCCTGGGTAAGATTCAGGAGCGGGCGAGTCACCTTTGAATAGTCTTTTATGAACCTTCGGTAGTAGCCACAGAACCCCAGAAAATGTTGTAGTTCTTTCAAGTTATGGGGCTGGGGCCAAGTAGTCAGTGACTCAACTTTAACGGGATCGGTCTCTATTCCTTCTGCAGATACAATGTGTCCCACATACTTCACGGAGGTTTGAAAAAAACTGGCACTTGTCGATGGACAGCTTGAGGCCAAAATCTTCCAATCGGTCCAGCACTTTAAACAGTCGGGTCTCATGCTCCTCTAATGTGCATCCAAACACAATGACATCATCTAGGTACACTAGACATTCCAGCAAGTTCATATCTCCCACCGCAAGTTCCATCAGTCGCTGAAAGGTGGCCAGGGCCCCCAAAATCCCCTGTGGCATTCTCAGGAATTCGTAGAACCCCAAAGGACAGATGATGGTTGTTTTCTCACGGTCCTCCAGGGCCATCGGAATCTGGTAATATCTGCTGCAAAGATCCAATACCGAGAACCATTTGCTCCCATTCAAGCAATCCAGGGCATCTTGTATACAGGCTTGGTGTACTGATCTGGGATGGTTCCCCGGTTCAGGGTTCGATAATCAACACACATCCTCACGGACCCATTCTTTTTACGCATGACCACAATAGGAGAGCCATATGGGCTCCTTGATTCTTGTATAATGCCAGCAGCAAGCATTTCCTGCAGGTGCCTCCTAACATCATCTATGTCCGCTGGGGCGAGGTGTCGGGATCTTTCTCGAAATAGCCGGTCATCATGCAAGCATATCTGATGCTCTGCACCCTGGACACACCCCACATCCCATTCTTTTAATGAAAACACTTGGTCTTTCTGGGCGAGTTTCTTGCTAATTCTAGCCTTCCATTCAGCTGGCAGTGGGGAATCACCAAAGTCGAATAAGTCCAGGGTCACTCTTTCCTTTTCACCAGAGTACTTGTTGCTGGGTAATACAGCACTGTCTGTGCAGTGTACTGTAGCTAGGGTGCACCCTCTGTTCAACTGGACCTCCCGATCTGACACATTCCGAATCTGGACCATCACTCATCGTGCATAGGCATGGGCATGGGCAGGCAAAATGCTGGGTTTAACCAATAATCCCTCTGGCAGCTTTCCGTCACCCGGTGCATCCAACATTAATATTTTATTTTTCACTTCCTTTCTAATGTGAACCTCTCCCTGAATGGTGTACTGAGCGTTGGGAGGAAGTACCAGAGAATCAGGATCTTTCTTCCACACCATCCCCACCGGCTCATCTCCGTCAGCTTCGGTAGTCCATTTTTGCAGATCATAGGCACTCTTTATCAGGGCTGGGATTCTCAGTGCCCGCCCAGTCCATTTGCCTTGTTTTTCGTGACACAACTGCGCTAGTCTTCCAAACATGTGGACGTTGGTTCCAATGAGCAAGGGAATCCCATCATACAATCCTGTAGGAGGGCACACCAGGGCTAGTGTCTCTACTTGTTCATCTACACCAGTTACAGTTGCAGGGAAAGACAACCAGAGCTGGTCATAGTCTAGGTAGGGATAAGACTTGTCGCTCAGGCCCCACACATGCAAACCTTCCAGAGATTGTAGTGGCACTTCAGATAAGTGTTTGTCATACCAGTCCTGGAATACAATGGTCACTTGCGACCTGCTATCGAGCACAGCCCGAGCATGGATACCATTGACAGTCACAAAAGTCTCCATCGAAGGGCCCACTATTCTGGACCAGTCTGGAGAGGCAGTAGCAGAGGCCTGGACAGATGATTTAGCCACAAAGAAATTTGAGTTAGGATTTCTCAATCCTGCACTGTGGTCATTTCCGGCACTTCTCGGCCATGGTCTTGCTCTCCGAAGTTCCCCCTGAAATCTATATACAACTTTATCTAGGTCTTTTGGGGACCAGCATTCTCTTTTCATGTGCCCATCCTTCCCACATTTATGGCAAAATATGCTTTCTGGGGTCTGGTGTGGTCGAGACATCACATTGGGAGCTGAGTCGGGGGTACTACCAACAGAAAACTTTGGTTCCACTTCTGTCTGCGGTGTGGTGAGCATTTGGAGACATCTCGTCAATTCTCTCACTTCCATAGTTAAGACATCAATTTTAGAGCTGCTGTCAGCAGGAGATGTCTGAATGTGCACCCCCAACCCCATAGCAGATGCAGTCGGATAAGGATCGGGGCCTGTACTCGCAGTAGCGGCCTTCATAAAGAGACTGTTTTTTGTTTCTCTGAACTCCCTCAGCAATTCATCCCGTGGTGGAGCATCTGTAGCAGTCCCTCTCTGGCTGGGCCCCCCGGGGCTGACATTTAGTTTTCAGATTCTGTCCTGTGATTGCGGTGATTCCAGGCCATCAACGACCGACCCCGTGCCTGGAACAGGGGTTGCAGAAGCTACTACTGTGCAGGGCTCCAAAAAGCCTTCCTCCTCCTCAACTTCTCATATTTCCTTCATCAACACATGGAAGGGCAAGGGACTTGATTTCATTTGATGCAGTTGCAATATGAGAAACACCCAGCTGGAGCGCCAGGCAGAGCAGAGTATATGATCCAGTCTTACCCGGTCCACTTCATTAGAGGCCCAGCCTCCTTTCCAAAAAAATGGTTTGTAGGATTCCCTCTAATCGATCCATGTAGGCACATAACAATTCCCCCGGCTGTTGTCTAACATCTTTAAGTTTCCCTTTCAAGGCCTTAACACTAGTGGTGCCCCCAAACACATTTTCAAGGGTGACTATGTACTCTTGGGCTTTGGCGTCAGGGTCAGAGGACCTTAGGGAGTGTAAAGTATGCAGGGCAGGTCCCTGGAGGTTTTCCCCAAGGCAGGCCCTTTTTTAGGCCTCTGAGCATTGCCATTCTTTTACCGCAAGAGTAGCAGAGTCTATCCAGGTCTTCAGGTTGACTTCCCCATTAGGAGTAGAGTGGATGCCAAAAAATACAGTGAGCTTGTTGTAAGGGCCATGACTACTTGCTAGCTCTGAGGCAGGTACAGAAGTTGGTGAAAGAACAGGTGCTGGGGCGGATGTGCACAGTGGGGAGGTGACACTCCTAGGTGACAGGAATAATTTTTTTAACTCCTCCACAGTTTTTCCCTCCTCCAGTAACAACTTGGCAAACTTCTCCTCAAAATACTCAGATAACAGTGGGGGCTCATCGTCTAAGGGATCCTTGCTGTCTTTGGTTATCACCCTCCAGGTGGCTGGGAACCCTTCTGGAGTGATAGTGTGGGGCACCTTTGAACTGTCCAGGGGTTCACTACACTCCACCAAGGCCATGAGAGTTTGGGCAGTTAAATCAGCCTGTCGGCCCACCACTACAGCTTTTTTCAAACATTCAATTTTAGAAAGTGCCCCTTCAACAGTGTCCTTACTAATTCCCGTAGGTTAATCCAGTATTAGCAAAGCATTATGGGGGTCAATCTCTTGCCTCGTACACCACCCCACCAACTGGAGCACAGCCACTTCTGTTGGGGTAGCCATTTATGTTTGACAATAATTTGTAATTTCGGCCACTAGAAGACACAAAATCCCAGCGGTGCCTCCAAGCTGTAACCCCCTAGGTGGAGCTATCCCAAGGGCTACTACCCCTGCCTGCTTGGCTAGTAGCAGGTTAAAGGGCCTGGGTACTGAAACGGGTGTCTCCACCTGGAGGTTAGGGTTGTTAGTGGTCAAGCTAACCTGGACACAGCCCTCTGGGACACTGTAACCCCCCTCTTTCCCTTCTAGTGGCCTGAACAATATACTGTACAATAATCACTTTCACAATGACCCTTATTCACTATGAAATTACTCACACTGTTTGCACTTACCACCAGGGCTGGTTCCTCTAGCTCGACCCTGGGGACCCCCTGTAAAATAAGGTTATGTGCAGTAAATAGCAACAGTACAGTACTCTTGGCACAAACTGGAACCACAGTCAGGTTAAATGCAAAAATAGTTAGATCTGATTTATTCAGGGGACTTGAACAAGGGAGGGGCATTATCAGGTTGATTTGCTTAAAGGCTATATCAATCAAACAGTTATGCATGCACTTCAGAGTACCTACACAGTCACACACTCTGGGTACCCAGGTAGGAAGATGGTGGGCTAGCCAGGAACGTTGCCCAGGGTAGGCCGGCTCACAGCTGGTTGGGGCCCTGTGATGGAAGAAAGCAACATGCATAACACACACTATTTGTAATCCGGAGCTGGAGGGCTCAGTTTGTGACAGAAAAGACAAAAAAGCAATCAGATGACAACACTTTAGATTTAGCTGTTGTTGCAGTGGACTACCCTGATGTTTACTCATGATACCCAATACAGGACATAGGCACGACAAAATCGAGACAGCAGGTTGTTGAACTGGAGTGCCAGGAGCAGCAGGGCCCACACGAATCACCGAGGTGTAGTTCCTGTTCAAAGAGTGAGCAGGGGGCTGATCCCCAGGCAGGTCTCTCGTCAATGGCTTTCTCTGTGCAGTGGGTAGTCTGGCTGGGCCAGTGTGGCAAGGCCCAGGCCAAATGGCGATGTAAACAGATTTAGTCCGTTAGAGCTGAATGCAGCCTCCAGCAAGCAGAACACAGTTCAGCACACAGTGGGGAACCAAATCATGACCCACTAACAGCACACAGCACATTTACATGTAAGAAATTTTACTGTACCAGGCAGATTGCTATCCGATCACAATTACAGAGTCTCTGCACAAACCGGGAGTTCAAAGGCAACTAGAAATCCTGATAGGCTGATTGCATTCAGCAAATCTTCGGTCTTCATCAGGTTAAAGCCTGGTTACAGTTCTGTGGCTTAAATCGTCCTCACAATTTGGATTCAGTCCGAAAAAACTTCAATTTCCCTCTCAGGGACAGAAGGCAGACAGGCAGGCCAAAATGCAACCCTTTCACAGTTCTCCCGTGCGAATCTATGCAGGATTACTGCTCGACTATCTCGAGCTGTTACTCCTTTCACTTCCCAACTCAAACTGAAAGTAGCTGCAAGCAGCCTAGGACTTTCCCCAGAATCCAAAAGGTTCGGTTGGCTGATTCCTCTGTCAGTCACAACAAGGGCTCCCCCTCAAGGTTCATTTAGGCCCAAAAGCCCAAAGAAAAAATTACTCACCTTAGTAATGTTGTTTCTTCTAATGGAGTCTTGCTGTATTCTGACATATGCAGTTAGGGCCTGCCTTTCAACTGCCCCGGAGAACAAAGAGTTAAACTTTCCATGGCCAACATGCAATGTTCACCGCGAGCTCGGTTGAAGCCCCTGTCTGCTGTTGTTTAAACTCCAACCGTCAGATCTTTACGAGCAATACTCACTAGAAGTTCTGTGTGGAAACTGTAAAACTCAAACTAGCCAACTGGCAACTATATTTATATAAAAGGGTTTTTTGGTTTCAAAGCAAAGACTCAAGTCAGGAAACCCAAAAAACAAAACACATCCCAAAACACAACACTCACCGAAAATAAAGGAGGGTAAAAAAGGGACACCCCTACGGTGCCAACACTGCTCCTGCCCCCCCCACATCCCAAAAACTAGGTTCTGAGAGGGGAGGCGGGGGGGAGGTCAGAATACAGCAAGACTCCATTAGAAGAAACAACTTTACTAAGGTGAATAATTTTTTCTTCAAACAACATGAAGTCTTGCTGTATTCTGACATATGCAGACTACCAAGCAGTACCTCCATGGAGGAGGGACAGAACCTACTTTGGAAACAGGCTCTGAAGTACTGCTGTGCCAAACCGAGCATCACTCCTAGCCTGGATATCCAGAGAGTAATGCTTGGTGAATGTATGGACTGTTTTCCAGGTGGCTGCTTGACAGATTTCTAAGATAGGAATATCCCTGGCAGCAGCCAGGGAAGCAGCTATACCTCTAGTAAAGTGAGCCCTCAGGCCTGAGGGTGGAGTTCTACCTAGTTTCTCATAGCAGAATTGTATGCAAGAAACAATCCACCTGGCAATAGATCTCTTAGTGGCAGGTTTGCCCTTACCAACCTCTCCATACGTGAGGAACAACTGAAGGGACTCAAACCTGTGACCCTTGGTGCGCTCTATGTAGTAGCTGAGGGCCCTTTTAACGTCTAAGCTATGCAGCCTCCTCTCTCCAGAGGAGGAATGGTCAGTGAAGAAAACAGGGAGAGACATAGACTGGTTGAGGTGGAAATCTGAAACCACTTTAGGCAAAAACTTCCTGTTAGTTCTTAGGACCACTTTATCTCTATGAAAAGAGATGAAATCAGGTTCCACTGACAGGGCTTGCAATTCACTGATACGCCTGGCAGAGGTAATGGCTACCAAAAACACAGTTTTCCAAGTCAAGTACTTAAGCTCTGCAGAGGACAAAGGCTCAAAGGGGGTTGCATAAGCTGAGCAATGCAAACATTAAGGTCCCAAGCAGGAGTAGGGTCCCTAAAGGGGGATTGGTGTGAGCAATCCTTGAAGAACTTACAAAACACAGGATGGGCTGACAGAGGAAGGCTTGCCTACTGACAGGAAAGCAGAAACAGCTGCCAAATGCACTTTAAGTGTAGCTGGCCTAAGGCCTAGGCCATTGAGATGGACCATATAGTCCAGAACCGTAGGCAACCCAGCAGAATCTGGGGAAATATTCTTCTTAGAACACCAAATAATGAACCTTTTCCATTTGGAATTGTAAGTCTTTCTGGTGGAAGGCTTTCGAGAAGCCTTAAGGATATCCAGAAGCCCTTGGGAAAGATGCAGGTCAGCAAACTCTAACTCTTCAAGAGCCATACCTTGAGATTGAGAGACCAAGGTTCGGGTACCAAATCCTCCCCTGAGAGGATGTCAACAGGTTGTAATTCCTGGGAAGAGACAGGGGAAGGTGGACAGCTAGGGACAGCAACAGGGGGTACCAGGGCTGTCTGGCCCAGTCTGGAGCAATCAAAATCACTTTGCATGTTTGTGACCTTATCTTGACTAACACTTTGAACAGGAGAGGGAAGGGGGAAAAGCATACAGAAATTTCGCTTCCCAATTCAGGATCAGAGCATCCAGGGGGACTGAGCCCAAGACTGGGAGTCTGCAACAAAAGAGAGGAAGTTGGTGATCGTCTAGGGCTGCAAAAAGATCTATCTCTGGAGTGCTCCAGCTCGTGAAAATCACTTTCAAAACTAGGGGATCTAGGGTCCATTCGTGATAGCCCTGGGATAGTCTGCTCAGAGCATCTGCTAGGACATTGTCCTTCCCTGGGAGGTGAACTGCTATCAGAGAGGTTTGCAGGGAATAGCCAGGGACCACAACTTCATTTTTTCTGTGCACAAGGCCATAGACCGAGTGCCTACCTACTTGTTTATGTACCACATGGTGGTGGTGTTGTCTGTTCTGACCTGGACCACCTTGTTCTGTACAGATTTGGAAAAGGCTTGCAGTGCCAGAAACACTGCTCTGAGTTCCAAGAGATTGATATGAAGCAGAGATTCCTGAGGTGACCACAGCCCTTGGGTGGTAAGATCCCCCAGATGGGCTCCCAGCCCAGCAGGGAAGCATCTGTGGTGAGTATCACTGAATGAGACTGAGTGACAAAAGGAACTCCTTGTCTCAAATTGTCCTGATCCTGCCACCATTGCAAGGTCTGGATCAGGGTTCGAGTCACTGGGACTAGTTTGGTAAGGGAATCCTTTCTTTGGGACCAGTAGGCTTTTAAGTGGAACTGAATGTCCCTTATTTGTAATCTTGCTCCCTGGACCACTGCTGTGGAAGCTGCCATGTGACCCAGAAGCTGAAGGAAATGCCTTGCTGGTCGAGACACCCGTAGGATGAATGAAGAGGCCAGTTCCATAAGGGTCCTTGCCCTGTCCAGGGGAAGGAAGGCTCTTGCCCTTATTGTATCCAGCTCCGCCCCTATGAAGGTGAGGAGCTGTACTGGTTCGAGAACTGACTTTGGAAGGTTGAGAAGGAATCCTAAGGAAGTGAGCACTTGCTGAGTTATTTGCAAATGTGACTTGACTTGGTCTGGAGACTGACCTACTATGAGCCAGTCGTCCAAGTATGGGAAGATGGAGATCTTTTTTCTCCTTAGGAAAGCAACCACTACTGCCAGGCACTTTGTGAAAACCCTTGAGGCTGATGTTAGGCCAAAGGGCATTGCTCTGAATTGATAGTGGCCTGAGGGCAACTCGAACCTGAGGTAGTTTCTGTGGGAGCACCTGATGGGAATGTGAAAATAGGCATCTTTGAGGTCCAGGGAGGCTAGCCAGTTCCCTGGCCTTAGAGAGGGAAGGATTATTCCCAGAGTCACCATTTTGAACTTTGGTTTTAAAAGGTGTTTGTTCAGATATCTTAGGTCCAGGATGGGCCGCCATTCTCCTGTCTTTTTGGGGGTTAGGAAGTACCTGGAGTACAATCCTTTGCCCTTGTGTAGGGTGGGAACCCTCTCTATAGCTCTGAGAGCTAGGAAGGGAAGAAACCTCTGCCTCTAAGGCAAGGGTCTCTGATGGATTTGCAGGTGGAAAGGATCTGGTTCTCATCCTGGGAAATTTTTTGAAACTGAGAACCAGTCCCTGGCTTACTACTTCCAGGACCCACTTGTCTGATGTCAGAGACTTCCAGTCCTGGACAAAGTAAGCCAGCCTGCCCACCCTACTGGTATTGGAGAATCGGCCCTGGCAGACCCATCAGGGTGTCTGCTTGGCAGGGGCTTTAGGCTGAGGGGTGGATGCAGGCCTGCTCATCCCCCGTCTGCCTCTCCCTCTAAAGAACCCCCTCTGAGAATAAGAAGAGGAGGCCTGAGCTTGGTAAAAAGGCCTTTGGAAAGGCCTGCCCCTGCCCCTGCCCCTGACTGCTGCCTTGAGGAGTAGCTTGCCTTCTTTGGCCTGAGCACTCTGTAAGTGGTCCTGTACTGGCCCATCTTTTTCAAGTAGTTCTCTGTCTGCTCCCCAAACAGAGAATTACCAACAACAGGGAAATCCATGGCCTTAGCCTGGGTATCCTGTGATAGGCTAGTACATCTGAGCCAAGCCATCCTCCGAAGAGCCACAGATGTAGCCATGACTCATGATGAAACATCATTGGAGTCCACAGCAGTATGAAATTGCACTTTGATGCCTCATCCCATCTGCAGCCACCTGCTCCAGCTCCTGGCAAGCTGGTCAGGGCCTGTTTAGCGAGAGCCAGCACAGTGTCCCACCTGGACTTCTGGTATCTAGCTGTGTAGGCATATAATTAGCCTGCCTGAGTCCCAAAGATGCTGCCATGTACTGTTTTTGCCATGGCATCAATCCTCCTGGAGTCCTTATCTGGGGGTGTGATGCCAAGGGAATATTTGCCTTATCACAGGCAGCAGCCTGCACTACCCCAACATGGCTGCATTGCTGGGAAAGGAACTCCATGTCTGAGCCTGAAAGAGTATACCTCTTGTCCATTCGTCTGTCCACAGGAGGTATGGAATTAGGAGTCTTAAGAATTTTATGTGTCTGTTTCCCAAAGGATTTGTGGAGGGGAATAGACAGTCTACTGGACTCTGGGATGTCCATCATTTCAACAAAATCAGGCTCCTCCTGATCCTCTACTGCTTCTTCCATAGGAAGCTGGAGGGTTTCAGCCACTTTTTTGTAAAACATAAAGTGAGAAGGGGACTCAGAAAGTCTAGGAGGAGAAACACCTGAAGGTCTGTCTGGGGAAATGTCCGGGTCAATAGGCACATCCAGACTTTCATAATCACCATCATCATCCTCATACTCTCTCTCCTCCTCATCCGGTTCATAAAATTCTTCCAAGGTGTAATCCGGAACCGGGGGAACCAACCGAACCCATGACAGATGGTGCCGGTTCGGCCGGAACCGAAGTAAGCGATTGCACTATTCTTATCACCTTGGCTATCTCATCGCCAGTCGGAGTATGAATTTCTGGGTCCGAACCGGACGATTTATCTTTTCTTTTTCTTTTTACCAGAACCGACTCCTCAGAATCGGCTCTCCTTTTGCCCGAAGAAGTATCGCCCTGGTCAGAGGGCACTCCTTCTGGTTCGGTCAGAACCGAACCGGGCTGGCCATCCAGGTCAGCGGACTTCTCGGCCTCCCTTTCCCTCAGTCTACCTAATCTTTTTCCAGGGTAGATTTGGGAAAATTCTTACAAATTTGGCAGTCTGAATCGAGGTGGTCAAACCCCAGACAATAAACACAGGTGGTGTGGGGATCAGCCTTGGCAAAGACTTCCCCACACACACTTCAGTGTTGAAACCCAGTGGGACCGGTTTTTTTCTTGGGTTTCTCAGACATGGCCAATCCTAACCTAAACTTACCTTTTTTTCAGCAATCCGCCAGGCAAGACTCCTCTATCGGTTCCTGACCGTGTCACAAGTCTTGGAAAAAAACGTAATAAAATCCGTTTTTTTTAGAACCGATACGGACCGGTTACCACACTCTAAGTAAATACACAAACTTTTTTACCTGAAACTGATCGGTTCAGCCGAACCGATCCACAATTTACAAGTTCCACACAGAAACTATATAAAAAACCTATCTAGTACTCACGGTACCACAGACAGAGACTTAAACTGGCAGATCGGTAGCAGCAATTCAGTAGAAACCGAGCGAAAAAACTACACTTTAACCGACTTTTTTGAACTGAGCAAAGGAGAAATCTCCAGAGCGACTGTTCAGTGAGGCGGAGTAAAGAATATGACGGTTGGAGTTTAAACAACAGCAGACAGGGGCTTCAACCGAGCTCGCGGAGAACATTCCATGCTGGCCATGGAAAGTTTAACTCTTTGTTCTCCGGAGCAGTTGAAAGGCAGGACCTAACTGCATATGTCAGGATACAGCAAGACTTCATGTTGTTTGAAACTACAATTCCTACAGAATTTTGCTCCCACAAAGCCCCTGGGGACAGGTTCCTTTTTACAGTCCCCAGAGGTACTGATTGGACCATTTCAGCAGTCCAGGACCAAGATGGTGAAGATTAACAGAAATGTCCATGCTGCAAAGAAGGCAGGTTAGACAAACTGCAATATTATTACTATTCTAATAAATGATCAGCAAACAAGTACATCTTCTAACAGAGCTCCCTCTGCGCTAATAGCGATGGCAGAATGGAATGATTATTTAGCAGCCTGGGCGGGACTCGCGCATAGAAACACTCAGCCCCTCCCAGATTAATTATGACTGCAATCCAGGCAGCTCTTAAAGAGACAGTACACAGAGGCTATACAGACTCTCTCTGGCAATACATTTAAACTGCTAAAACGCCTGACACCAGCCTGGCAATGAACATTTAGGCAAGCTCAAGGAAGACTTTTTGGGAACCCCATTTGTAGAGGGGTTACAACAGTATACAGTTTTCATTGAGGAGAGCGGTTATATACAGCACAATTACACAGTTCAACAGTGGCAGCTGGCAGACTTAGGGCATTAGATTTTTTGTAGCCAAACCACAGGGGGTGAGTTGGCTAGCCTTCAGGACAGGGGCTATGGTTTAGGAGGTGTGCCCGCAATCCCTTCTGGAATGTGGCTAGGGAGGGGGCTTCCTGAAGGTGTCTGGGGAGCTTATTCCATTGCGCAGGGGCTATATGGGCAAAAGATTTACTGCTAGCTGCGGAGCAGGCCCTGGGCAGTTCCAGGAGTTTTTTGCCTGAAAGAGCAGGTATTCACCTTTTTTATATGCTTTTCTTTACAGGTTGGGAGCTGTCTTGGCAAATAATGAGTTCTCCCCTACCTTCACTGGTGTGTTTCCTGTCTCATATTTTCAGATTTTCTATTCTTCATCCTTGCATGTAGTTTTTACAAGACGTGAAAATGGGACCCGTTTTAAAAAAAATCACATCCGCCCAGAACACAGAAGCATGAGTAGAAGTGACAGAAATTCAAGATAGAACCCGATTTGTATTCAGCCGTTTCTCACTGTGTGCATGCGCTGGGTTATTGAGGCACCTCTACGAGCTCGTCCTTGTGAGGGTGACTGACCGATGTAAACAGTGCGAGCAGAAGAGCACAGTTAAGCTGCTGGCATACAGTGTTCACTTCAGATCACTTCTGTTTATAAAATGGGTAGGCTAAATCCAACAATGTGATTGGCTAGTTAATTATGCATGAAATATGTTCCATGCATGGGTTAAAAAAAAGGGCTGGCAGTAAAAAGGCCAATATCCATAAGCCAAGGAATGCTGCCATTTTTACTGTCTGCCATCGCTACATTTGCCAAGCAGGACAAAAAGCTACCATAGTTAGATCATTGTAACAAAAAGCGAGACATAGTGTGAAAAAAAAGAAAACATCAATAAGCCGTTTAATTGTTCCTTATGCAAATGCTGCCTTTTTTTTTTTTACACTCCGTAACGCAGCTCATCAAGCGCTCGCCAACTGATTGGGGAAACTCTTTTGCCTCTCACTCATGCTTCACAGGCTAAAATGAACATCCCCGATAACAGTTTAAAAAAAATCGACTGACTTTTAGATTTGTCCCATGGTCTCGCCAACCGATCATGTAACCTCTGTTGCAACTCGCTCTCCCACTTTGCAGGCTATTTGACAGTCCCAGATGACAGTTTAAAAAACAATATACTGACTTGTCCTGTGGTCTTATTTGTTACGGTCCCATTGCCACTTTCAAAGCATGCCTCTGCCGTGCACAAGTGTTGCTAATCGGTGGGGCATTAAATAATAAATAAAATATAAAAGAAAATACTTCTCTCTCACTCTATGTTGTGCAGATAGGCAGCTGAGTAAATTAACAGAGCTGAGCAGATGGCTGTACGATTCTACAGCTGGGCTGGTGGCGAGTAGGAAACATGCAAGCAGAGCTGGTAAAGGAGCGGAGGGCTGAGTGGGCAGCAGGAGGGAAAGACATGAGCAGAGCAATGCTGAGGAGTTAAAAAAAAAGCTTTCCACTAGCTGCCCATCTGTTGCATCCGTTCCTCATTTTACCTGTACAGTGCAGTTAACTGAAGAGCGGCATATAGTCACGATGGAAGAACTGGAGAAAAACAACAGGAAGCTTGATCAAGTGAATCAGGCAAAGGAATTAAGGTAGAAAATAAAAAAAGATAAAATTCCTTAGTAAATAACAGACCCACTAGTAAAAAAAAAAATAGTGTGTGTGGGGGGGTGAACTTTTTCAGAAGTATGGATGCCACAGAAGGACAGAAATGCCTAGTGGCAAAATACAATAGCATCATCAGGTAGTAGGCGGAAGGACTATGTTATCTCAAATTATCACAAAGATTTCTGTTTTTAGATATTTAAATATAATTTTTAGGGTGAGAAAAATATTTTTAAAAATGTAGCCCATTTTATAAGCGCAATAAGACACTCCAGGTGTGCATGGAACATGTTTACATACGCCAGAAACTAAGGCCTCGGCCAAGGCCTCATACCTTATTACGCCCCTGGCCGTGTAGTAAAATATGTTCCATGCACACCCTGTTGTGTCTTATTGCTTGCATGCAACTGTACCGTGGCTTAATTTAGTGTAGTTTGTTCTGGCTGCCTATAAAAAAGTGTAATCTCCAGTCATTTTAGGAAATTTAACGAGTGTATTCTCTTATTTAATTCAGGTTAGGTTTTTTTTTTCGCGTTTTCTCTCAGTCATGAGCTTACTTGAATGTGAAAGACAGCAGGCTTTACTGAACTACAAGAAAACAAAAGCTGATTTCATGTATAGGAGTCTGTATTTGTATTCAGTTTATGACTGTGGGAGACTGATGTGATTAATGTTCTTAACAGAATATGATGGACTTAAACACTGCAGTGATTTACTGGGTGCTAACAATCAATTTTGTCTGGTTTGGAGTCTCACTCATTTTTTAATAAAACTCCTTCACAAGCCCTTTCCTTTCCACTGATCTTTACTGAGCAATCTCTTTAAAACAGCTGGCATCGCCATTGCAGAAGGGGGATAAAAAAAATGTCAGTCATAACTCTGAAGAATAATGGCCATCTTTATATAAATTTTTTTTTAAAAGTAACGACTTGGTGAGTTGAACCTGCAGTCTCTGGCACCAAGCCCAACCCACAGAGCCATCACAGCTTTCTAAAAGGTGTTTGACTTTTCTTATATTTATTTCAAGCCTCACGGAACAAGTGCAATTTAAAGGAACATAGCATGCTAAAATAAAGGGTATGCAAATACTTTGCCAGACACATGTACAAATCAGAATTAGTCATTTATTAGGATGTAACATGGTCCCCCTCCTTCTCTTCATACTGAGGGCATCGTGGTGGAGAGCAACATAAATATTCAGCCACAAATATAGCATCACTGATCTACAGTGGCTGGATCGTTTTGTTTTGTTTTTCTTATTCTGCATACTCTAATTTGCTGACTGTGCTGAAAGTGTAGCATTGCATCTGTTGCTTGATATCCAATCTGGTCGTCTCTACTGAGAGGTTTTGGCTAAACACCTTGGCAACAATAGATTTCTTCTACTGATTCACAATTAGGGTATGTTGGAGGAGAGCAACGTGGATGTGATAAAGGACATTTTCCCTTCACCCCTGTTAGAGCTATATATTGTGCAAAGTACCACACCATTGCAGAAGGGGGATTTAAAAAAAAAATCATTGTTATAACTCTGAAAAATAATGCCCATTTTTAATAAAAAAGAAAAAAAAATAGTAAATTGGGGATTTGAACGTGAAGTCTCTGGCACCTATGGCAAAAGCCTAACCCATAGAGCCATCACAGCTCTATTTAATTTATGTGTCTTTTCTGATATTTATTTCAGGCCTCACAGAACAAGTGCAATTTCAAGGAACATACTATACTACTACAAAGGATATGCAAATATTTTGCCAGACAGTGTTGAAATTCAAGCTTATTCATATATTGTGTACATTGGAAAAGGCCACCCACCTGCACCTTGTTTATGCAATTGAGGTACTTGAAAGTTTCAATCATCCCCAACCCCCCCCCAGCTGTCTTCTCCAGTTGGTACATACTGAGATCCCTTAGTCTCTCCTCATATGTTTTGTGGTGTAAGTCCTTGCATAGGTGTGCTGTCCAGTAATGTACACAGTACTCCAGGTGAGGCCTTCCCAATGTTTTATACAATAGCATCACCACCTCCCACCTCCTACTAGTGATACCCTTGCCTATGCACCCCAGCATACCACTGGCCCTCCCTGCCAACTTTGTACACTGCTTTGATAACTTAAGGTCATCAGTGACGATAACCCCTATGTCCCTTTCCTCTTTGGTGACAGTCAGCTCCTCCCCACCCCAACCTGTAACTCTCCCCAGGGTTCCCTCTACCCAGGTGCATTATTTTGCACTTGTTTGCATTGAACCTTAGTTGCCACATCTCCGACTATCTTTCAGGTTTCTCCAGGTCCCTCTTTTCTGCACCCCTTCTGGAGTATCCACCTTGTTGCAGATCTTGGTGTCATCTAGAAACAGACATACCTTTCCTTCCAGCCCCTCTGTAATGTTACTAATGAAGACATTGAACAGGACTGGTCATAGTACTGGTCCCTGTTGTACCCCACTAGTCACCCCCTCTCCCCAAATTGTACCCCATTTACCACCACCTTCTGTCTCCCATCTGTTAACCAGTTCCTAACCCAGTTCACCACCTTATCTACCATGCCCAGACTACCCATCTTGTTAATCAGCCTGCTATGTGGGATGGTGTTGAAGGCTGTGTTGTCGAGCCTCATTACGCCACTGGGCGGTCTGGTATTATCCAATACTGCCCACCCTGGAGGGTAATATTGCTTGCATTGACTACTGTATGCAAACAACATTGACTTGCCTTCATGCTGTCTGTTTTTTTTTTAGTAATATGTAAGACATGTCTAGGAATTATGATAACATGGATCATAGTAGTACCAATTCAGCATGTAACTAAATATCGTTAAAGTACTAAAATATATTATGTATGACATATTCTCAGCTATGTAAAATTTCTCATACTTAGGGATTGGTAAGAAAATTGATAGTCTTTCCTTGCAAAAAGAATGTAAAGATGTTGGTCTTTGGCGTACATCGATCATTAATCATTTATACTGGAGTGCCTCGTCTAGTCCTCATCTTGATGGTTCACACATCGTTGCCAAATGGTCTAGTGTGATTAATCGCATTGTGATTGTCCATGAAGGACATAATGCTTTATTTGAATGTTGCTTGCCTGGAGATTTATCAGATGTAGAAAGATCCAAAGAATGGTTGACACACAATAAGCAGTAACCTTATTAGTTATAAAAAGATGAGATTTGTGTAACCAATAGCATGTGTTTCACTACTCTATTAGGTTCCGTGTGGCTAACATGCATATGCAATTTTCCCATAATCCAAAAAATAGTTCTGCAAAAATTATAACGTCATATTCACTACAATTATTAAGCCATTTTTATTTCAGATGATGTTTAGTAATTTTCAATTTGTATTCCATACAGTATAGTGACTATCCATTTGATAACAGAAAAGCCAATGCATAACATGACTGGAGTGAATGCATATTATTAATTTTGTGATGTCTGCCGTTATTTAATTCCCTCCAGATTCTAATGCAACAGTCAAGCTTGAGGCTATTCTTACAAATAAAATGCTACTGAATGACATTTCCAAACTGTCATCAGATTTCCAAACATCCAGTTTAGAGGCATTTCATAGCTTGATTTTACATTTTGCTCTAAAACACTCTACTTTCTCATACATTGGGATGTGCAGCAGGTAAAGTATGACGACAAAGCAAATTTATAATACAACTATTTGGCAACAATGATAAGCTAGCAACATTAATATTGGTTGAATTCATGGACATTGTCATGGTTACTGATGCATGATATTTGAGCAAACATGATTGGGATGTGATTCCAATTCACAAAATCTACAGTATGGACAACGAGGGTAGAAAATGGTGTGGAGGAGGGGATGAGAGTAAGATTCGGCAAATGGGCGTTTTACAAACCAGACACAGCAAGGGTTATTGCAATCAGTTGTCATTTCAATGTCTTCATTTTGTGACATATTGTATGGGTTTCATGGGAAGTTAATACTTGTGGCAGTCGACACAAATATCTACAGTAGGTTAGTTATTTCAGAAGGGGAGTTAACAGTGAGAAGGCCAAAAAAGGTTTGCTTTGAATGAAACAAGGGGATATTGGAATTTCATATATATAAAGTTATGTATATAGATCAGCCTATGTAATGTAATCTTAACAGCAAATACACCTGTTATTGATTTTAAAGGATGATGCTGTCTGCTATGCTCTACAATGAGACTTCACACCGTAGTCGTGCTGTTAACAGAAAAAGTGAAGGGATATATTTCATCAGATATCCAAAATTCAGCCAGCCCATCAGCACAGTGGTTGGATTTCCGCTTGCAATGCCAGTGACCCAGGTTCGGGAACGGATCCAGATTGTCGGAAGGACGGCCAGGGGAGAAGGATTGAGCATCCCCAGGATAGCTCTCCTTCTCCAGGGGAAGGGGGCACTGTGATTGGTGCAGGAGTGACACCTGGCAGAGGCTGGGTTGACGCCATGCACCTATGCACAGAAAACACTTCTGGGGCAGGACAGATGCAGGACATCATTGCACGTCACTGCCCCAGCTTAAAAAGGGGAGAAAAAAACGCTGCCCTGAATGTCTCCATGATGCCTTGCCCCTGGCCTCAATTAGCCACCCGGCCAGCTCTCCAGACTAGATACTGGGATCATGGTGCCAGTACCCTTACGGCGCCATGACCCCACCCTCTGAGGGGCAAGTCAGAGGTAACTGGGAAGAGCGCAGACAATATGGGTGGTGGAGGTACAGGGGTGCCGTGACCAAGGCAGAGCCCAGACATTTGGTGGCAGGCAAAAAATATAAATAAAAAAAAAAAAAGATATTCAAGAAGGGTGGCTACAATGTTCGCAAACAGAAAACCAAATCATCCTACGGTAATGTAATATTTATTTAAGATAATAGTGAATACTGGAAACCCAGGACACAACATATATACACAACAAGAACTGGGAAAGCTATCATAATTCACTATTCATTTTCCTCAGGTAGAGTAGGGCCATACCCTTGTAGGAACAGGGTGCAGCAAGAGGGGTGATGGTGTTATTGAACTTAACCATTTATCTTACCTTCCTATATACCTATTCTGTAACTGTATTATATTTTACTCTATCTTTAGTGTGTTTCTCATGCCTGTACTGTACCTTTGCTCCTCAAAAACTGTCAAATTATGTGCCGTATTCATTGTACTGTCACTGCCTCCAGTGTTTTGTTTCTGTAACCTCCTGGGTTGTGCCTGAAAATAGTCATTGCTATAGCTAGTGCACCTTACCCAGTAAACAAAAAATAAATAAATAAATACAGATAGGCTTGATATGCAGCCAGTGTTAGGCTTTGTCAGTGGGTGGAAACAGAGGAGGAGAGTGGTAGTGAGAAGTGTAGAGCTAAGGGCAGGAAAAGGGGGGGTTGGGGGAGTGTATTGGTGGTTTGGGGAGAAGGGGGGTGGGAAAGGGTGTGGGCAGCATTGACGGGGAAAAGGAGATAAACTGATTAGTAATAACTTAATTATAGAATAAAGTTTATTGATTTGTAGATCAGTTGTACTGAACTGTTTACTTAAAGGGTAGATTATCAGAATGTGAATCCAACTACAGGCAGTGTGTGGTTGATATTGAAACAATTTATTCTCATAACAGGTCTTAGAGGTATACTGATTGAGTAGTTAACTCCTATATAGGAATATTATTTAATGTAATAGCTTTACAGCACATATTTAACTAAAAGCTGCTTAATAATCAAATAGTATCATTATTGTCAGTCATCATATATTAAAAGGCAAGTAAACACCTATTAGTATTACATGATGTTCTATTTCCATGCGTGTACATTGAATAAGCTTAAAAAGGTCCTCTAACCGCAGTATTCTAACTAAGGCATGACTAAGAAACTGTTGATATACAATATGGTGATGTATTATTATTTAA
Source organism: Neoceratodus forsteri (assembly GCA_016271365.2). Classification (NCBI taxonomy): domain Eukaryota; kingdom Metazoa; phylum Chordata; order Ceratodontiformes; family Ceratodontidae; genus Neoceratodus; species Neoceratodus forsteri. The sequence continues at coordinate 1,068,505,786 of CM057456.1, forward strand.
TCAAGCATCATACTATAAAGACTAACTATGTATCTGCAAATAAGTATTTTGATACATGTTTCTACGGAAGTTAATAACAATTTTTTTGTACCAATCTTATACACCAATTACAGGTTATGTAACTACTCTACTAGAAACTTTACTAACTGAATATCAAGCTAGTCCAGTGGAGTTGAGGAAATCATTTAATGTGGTCTAAGGCTGTGAGCTACAAATCTGGTGACATACAGCAGACCAGACCTGGGTTTGAATCCCACAGCTTCCACTTGCATACTGTGTGACCCTGAGCAAGTCACTTAACTTCCTTGTGCTCCCAGGTCGCACCTGGAAACAAGCTCCGGCTTAGTGTGCCTTTCCTGGTTAAACAATTTCCCCTTTCCCTTTAATGAAGTACGAGAAAAAATTCCCAAGGACTTAGCATCAAAGGTGACAGTACATCCAAGTAAACAAGGGCAATTGGCACGTTTGTAAGTCGCTTTAGGGCAACCCAGTGAAGTGAGGAAAGCAATCTGAACACTAATATTTCCTTGCAACATGCATTATGAAAGACACAACCTATGAGACTCATAGTATTTGACATGATATCTTCAGTCAGGACATGTCATATTCTGTTTATACAGACCTTTACATTTGCTCTGTTTTTTTCCTTGTTATTTACAGTTGCATTACTAGTTATGGAGTTGGTTATTAGATTTATAGTACTACCACTTCTGTTTAACTCAATTAGCATGGCAATTTAGTTCATTGTATTTTAAGTCATCATATATTCAATATAATCTAGACAGGTTATAAACATCTGTATACTAGGATCTTGTTTTTCATATCCACCCAAGAAGTCAAGTACATGTGTACTTCAGTAATGGATCGGGTCACTGTCACTCATCTGTTTATACACTGTTCCTGTCTTGTTAATGTCCCTTTCATAGTCTTCAAGGTGGCTCCCCTATGCACATTGTCTGTGCCCATGAACAGATGTTGACATGTTCAGGTGAACTTTAATACCACATAGAGAATAGTGTATGGGCAACCATACACAGCAAGGCTGTGTTTCCATCGAGGGGTTGATATGACAGCGTATGAACCTTGAGAGTGGAGCTCGAGAGGTCCATGCTGTCATCTCAACCCCGAGATGGAAACATGTGCAGCGTTGTGTGTGGTTGACCATATTTTATTTTTTATAGTATATGTTTTTTTTTACACTGGAGTGACAGACCCCCCACTGAAGTGAAAACAAAAAAATTGTGCCATTTCTTTGTTCTACTCACATAACAAAATCAAATTTCCAGACTTTTGAAAGGTAAAAGGTACGACTTTGGTCACTGGGTGGTTAGTAAGTAGCTAGGTGTAGAATAAATGAGAAATTTAAAATTGTATGACCTTTGAACTGTGCATAACACCTGTTCGGAATATGCATAACAACACTAGAATGCACATAATGGTTTAGAATGTGCTTAACAAGGATTTTAAGCAGGCTGATTTTTGTACATAACAAAGGGTAACCATATACTATATAGAGGATAATGTATGGTCTTTGGTTAATAACCACACTGTAAACACTTTGAGAGGTTGCCATGACATCATTGAAAACCTCGAGAGCGAAGCTCGAGAGGTTTTCAGATGTCATGGCAACCTCGAGAAGTGTTTTCAGCGTGGTTATTAACCAAAGACAATACATTATATTTTATAGTGTATGGACTACCAAGATAGTGTAAACGCAGATTGAATTACTTTACTGAGTTATTTTACAGAACATTGATTGTCATGGCATTCTGTTTTGTTAGAATATTGATTGTTGTGAGCATTCCATCTTGTTATACCATTGATATGACATACTCAAGAAGGGTATATATAGAGGATTGGGGCATGAAGACATAGATACAGCAGTTACATCGAGGCTGTGGTATTGAGATCGAGAGCGTAGCTCGAGAGGTCGCTACACACGAAACCTCAAGATCGCAAAATTGTTTTGTTTGCATGGTTGCTCACACACACCTTATAGGTATGGGCAACCATAAATACCACCGTGAATACTGGGAAAAGCTTACTTCCGTGTCTGCCGCCAGTGCCGCCCGCGTTGTCACCAGGTCATTTATTATAAGATGCCGTATCGTAATTGATTTGTTAGAAGATAATCGTGACGACTGCGCAGCACAACAAGATCGCGGACGCGACCGAGTGAAGAAACAAATTTGAGGTATTGATTTCCATGCGGAACAGCGTTCCACCATACACTATAACAGAGTGCTGTCATAACAATGGCATAACAAGGTTATAGTGTATGGTGGAACACTGTTCCACATGGAAATCCATGCCTGGAACAGCGCTGTTGTCCTGCACTCAGTGCGTCATGATATTATTGTGCTGCACTGAGTACGTCACCGGTGCAGCACAACAAGATTGAACACATTCGCGCATGTGCAATTGAGCGGCGTACGGCAACGCGGAAGCTAGCATGCAGCGGCAGACACAGAAGTAAGCTTTTTTTGACATATACTTGTTCTTGTGTTCACCGAGTACTGCTTATGGTTGCCCATACATCATAAAGATTGTATGAGCACCATATATTAAACAAGGCAGTTAGATCTTGAGGTTTCGGAACAGACCTTCCCGAGCCACGCCTCGGTGTCTCGGTTACCATGGAAACCTCTCGATCACAACTGCCTTGTTGTGTATGCTTGCTCATACACAATCCTCCATGTAATCTGCTTGATTTCAGTTAATAATAAGGGCTTCCCATGCGTTATATAATATTTAGACACAGATTAGTTTGTATTTCCCATTAGTTCTGTGTTCTGCTTCCCATTATTTATTACTGAGCTCATTTGTATGAAAACAGGGTTTCTGCTCTTGAAGAGGTTATGTATTCCTACCGCTTTCTCCCAACCTGTAGTCATATAGCGATAAGAAACAACTTACATAGGCATCTAAGACTTATGTTATGAATAAATATAAAGAACATTTTGAAAAAGATAACACTTTATTAAAGAAAGCTTATACGATTGTATAAATGTAGTTTATCAGTTATTACTATGATAATGGTAAAGTAACGTCAGTTAATGTGTTACATCTGGAACAGATAAAACATGCTTACTATTGTATTCCTTTTAATTCATTTAAAGAACATTTCATATTAGTATGCACCGTATTAATTTTTTTTTATTGATTTACTACATATTGTTAATATTACAATGAACTGACTGTCTGTTCTGACAATAAATATGTTGAACATACATCTGTGTTTCAGTGTTTTTTTTACTTAAAAAAAATATAATTTATATTGATGACCAAATAAGAGATCTATATATATACATATATATATATATTAGAATCAACAGCAATACAAATTGGTAACAAATGATTAACTATAATTAGATGTGCATGTTAGCATTCCACTGCATGTTTAAATGTAACAAATCTATAAAGCTAAGTTTTAACAAACATATACATATACAGTATATTCATTAAACATTTATAAAATATTATAGTTGCAAACATAACAATGAGAATGGACTTGATTTTTCTTTGTCAATAAAATGTAAGGAATACCATTATGCAAATTTAAATCCTCGATAATTTCCATCTTCTGAAGGAAAAGTCATGCAAATCTTAGTCATGACACAGGATGGAAGGGGAACTCTGTTTTTACGACCAAGCCAACCCCAGCACCAACGCACAAGCTGTCTATAGGCTACATAATGGTATCTCCTGTGACATTAAAACAATAGAGAATAATAATGTAAAATGGCATAGGAGATGCTATAATCTAATTGACTACTATAATTTAGACAGTCATACAGTCATCCCTATTTCAAACAACTGGCGTATGAGAAGGATCTATCACAGGATTTGTGCGCCAAAGACAAGTGCCACCCAGTCCCTCCCCACTTCCTGAAACAATACCAGCAGAGGCACAGCCATCCTCTCACATTCGCAACCAGTGCCAACTGAACTGTCGTTGAGTTCCGCACTGTATATACGCATACAGCACAGAACTCAATGGCAGTTCAGTCAGTGCTGGCAACAGAGGTGAGAGGAGTGCTGTGCCAGTGGTGGATCTGTTACAGGATGGGAGAGCTGGGTGTTGGTCACTATCTGCTAGTGTTTGGATTGCTAATATATCACTAGGAGAAAGGGGTCTTATGATAAGGCATTAAGAGGGCGACTTCGGTGGTTGTGGTGTTGGGTCATATGATAACGTCTCGCAAAATGTGAATTCAAGGAATAGAATGGGATGACTTATGGCATTACTCAAAGGACAACTTCAGTAATTGAGCTGGGATGCTTATTAAAACATCAATACTGGGATACTTAGCAAAGCATCAATAAATTAGTGACATACAGTAGGGGATCGGACTGGGGAGCTTATTAGAACTGCAATACAAGGGCGACTTCATGGATCATTCTGGGAGTTTATTAAAACTGCAATAAAAGGGCGTCTCTGGGTATTGGGGTGGGATGGTCATTCAACCACCAGGGGAGGGAACATACATGGATTATTCTTTTCGGAGCCATCTGAGTGGGGGGAATGCATCCCAATGCAACTGGGTGCATCACAAGCACCCAGATGGGTGGGTTTAAATACTTGTGGTACAGTGCTGGCTGGTCTAAGAGCACTTATGAATTACCCCCAATGGGATATTTTTGAGACTCAAACATGTGGGGATGTGACTTCTTGTTTATTTATTTATCTATTTATTTATCAAGTCTAGGATTACAAATACCTTTGAGCCATGGCTCTTTTACAAAGGTTCCACGTCAGAGAAATACAAATTATGGGGAACATCAAGACAGGCATTACAACAAAGTGGACATTGCAAACAGAGTACAGATTAATACAGTTAAATACAGTTCAAGGGTAGCATTGTAACAAGGCAGCCAGCGGCATTTGTCAGAGAAAACAGACAACAGATAAGAAGTGCCAGAGTCATAGGGAGAGGGAAGAGGGTAGGGGGAGAAGGAATGTAGGAACGGTGTCAAGAGGGTGAAAAGTGCAGCATTGGGTATACCAAGATGTGAGGGTAGAATCCAGTGAGGAGGGGAGGAGAGGGGACAACTAGAGCAGAAAGGGAAGTGGAGAACAAGGTTAAGTTGGGCAGTCACAGGAGCTGTTGGTAGTGAGATAGTCCTGGAGCCTAGTTTTAAACACACCAATAGTTGGGGCAAAGGAGATGGTTGGGCTGAGGCCATTGAACCAGAGTGATGCTCGATAAGCAAAAGAGCGTTGTCCCTGTGAAGTGTGACAGTGGGGGACTTTTAGTAGCTGTAGCGTGGATCTCCTAAGGCACCGTTTGTTAATTCGGTGTCGTAACAGAGTTGAGACCCCAGAAGGTGCAAAGCCAAGGTAGATTTTTTTGACCATGGAGCAGGTGAGAAACTTTATGTGGTTTGATAGTTGGAGCCAGCCGGTCTGAGTGTACAGGTCACATGTGTGGGTGAGACAGTGAGCACCAGTGATGAGCCGACATGCTTTATTTAAGGCAGTTGAGAGGCGTCTAAGGGTTGTGGTTGTGGCCGAGCCATAAATGATGAGACCATAGTCTATTACAGAGATCACAGAGCTCAGGACTGCAACCTTCAAAGCTTCTGGCATGAGGTGTGGTCTGTGTTTGTAGAGAAGACCAAGCCGTATATTAGCAGCTCTAGCTACATTATCTACATGAAGTCCATAGGAGAGATTAGGGTCAAGCTGAATCCCTAAGTATTTGAAGGACACCACATGATCTAGAGTGTTGCCCTGGGTGGTGGAGATAGCCAAGTGGTGCAGCTTGTGTGGGTTATGAGAGCTGCAGAAGAGCATAGATTTGGTTTTCTTGTCATTGAGGACCAGTTTATGATTAAGAAACCATGACTCTACAGAACTGAAACCAAGTTGAAGGTTGTGTTGAAGAGTTGCAGTTGCTAGTTCTTGTGTCTGCCTTATGCCCCCTTATGCCTTGCATGTTTGTGTCAGTGGTTAGAAAGCAAGTGACTTATGAATTATGTGAGTTGCCCTATTCAGTGGGGGAGGGGCTCACTTTAACTTCCAACTGACGTCCCCAAAGGGTAAGTCAAAGTCTTTTGAACCTCAAAAATGAAAGATGTGATTGAACACTTGGGCTGTATAATGTAAAGTTTCCATCTATTTCATTAGCAATTGAAGGGCGCATGCCCGTGGTTATGTGGGGGAAGAGCTCCTCCCCCACATCCTGTTTGAGCCAGCAGGCAGACCACTGCTATGCTTAGAGCGAGACGCACTCGACCATGGCACTGCTGGTGTTCAGCTGCTCCTTCCTCCATTTCTCTTAGTGCCCCCCGTGCTTCCCCTGCTCTTTGTTCATTTGGTTTGCTTGTTTGTTTGCCCCCCCCGTTCCTCCATTGTCCGCTATTTTAATTTTTGGGGGGTCTTTTCTTTGGGGCTTCCTCGACTGCTCTTTCATTCATTTCCTACCATTCACCTGCTTCCCTACCTCTACTCTGTTCTGTCCCTGCTCCCTAACTTTCGAGCAACCGTGCCCCTTGCTACCACCACATCCTACCGGCATCGTTGCCCTCTACGGAGACTGGAACTCTGACTCCTGCTCCTTCTCTACTGTGGCCGCCTGCTGCCATCGGACTTGCACTTCAGCTCACATTCACTGAGGATTCCTGCCCTGACTACACCGTTGCTGCAGCTTCTGGACCTCCTGCTCTTCAGTGAACTGCCGCTATTTTGCACTCTCGCTCTCAGTTTAATCTCCACGCAGCTGCACAGGCTATGTTCGGGACCAGGTTTACTAGTATGTGTGTACCTTGATAAATTTGCCTGCTACACATCGTGCATACACGTATGGGCTCAAGACTTAGCATTTTCTTACAGTGCGTTATCGATGCAATACTAGCCCTATATGCCACCTGAATCTTAACCTTTGTTGTTTGCCTCACAACTGCTGTAGCTCTACACTCGTATTGCAGTTCATTTTGCATTCTCTTGGAGACAGTTTAAACTGCCATGTCAGCTGTGCTGCGAGATGCCGGATTCACGTAAAGCCTTAACATGCCAGTCTCACAGTAGTCTCATTTCACTACTTAGCTTGAAACTAATGCTGTAAAGAATATACTATACAATCCCCCTCCTGTAGTCACATGGGAGTGTTTACAGGCACTGCTTCCCTTCTTGTTATGGCAGCGCATGTCTGCTTCAGTCATGAAACGAACCCAAATCCAGTTTACAAGTTACTAATTCAAGTCTTAGCACTATTCCTTGGACTTCAGCTTGCCCAAAGCTAATTAAAGGACGTGACCATGGGATAGGACGACAAGAAACCAATCTTTCCTTGTGACTCCATCCAACCTGTTTCATTCTGTATAGCCCTGGCTGTCTATCGTACACTGGTCTATCCGTCCGTGCTTTCAGGCCGACATACAACGTCTCCAGCCAGTGCCCATGTTCCTTTTTCCGGCCACAGCCACCACTTGGGTAGACCTATCCTTGTATGATTGCTGCTAGCTATATTCTGTTATCTGCTTCTAACTCATACTGCTGTGATACTGCCTCACCTTACCGATGCTGCCTCAAAGGCTCCCCTCAAGGGTGTCACTTCGGCTTCCTCCTGCTGCTGTTATACCATGGTATTCCATACATGGCGCTATTACATTGCTCCTCTGGCTTTGCAACATCAGCTGTCCAGGCCATTCCCATTCAAGTACATCACATCTATTACATGTGGCAGACCACCTCTACTAACACTTGCTGCCTGCTCTGCTTCATCCTCAGCTTCTGCCTCTGGGGTACCTAGCCTTGGGCTGCCCTTCATGGCAATGCCGCATCATCTAACTACGTGGGGTCTAGATAGGACTCCTCTTCCTTTAAATCCGACCTCGTGGGGTCTGGCTATATCACCCGTACATAAAGTACTTTGCCTGCTATCGCTTTCTTACCTTACCAGCTGTCCTCGCATGGTCCAACTGTATGCTAGCCTTCTTGGGTTTCGCTACTATTTCTATTTACTCATCGGCTGACCTACGCAGTCAGCCGTACCTCCTACGGTCCATCGGCTGACCTACCTGTGGTCTAGCCGCACTTCCTTATCTCATTGGGCATAGCCCCCTTTCATTCCCATGGATGCTTCCTACAGAGCTGCTTCATTCATTCAGACCTACTTTTCCAAATCATGCTTCCCAAAGCTTCTGCCTGCCACTGGATTATTTCTGGAGTACATCAAGATATTCGCCTCCATTCTCTTGGATGCTTCTAGCCATGCTACTTCAACTCCTTCAGAGTTACTACTACTGTCTCCGCCAGAACTCCCTGTTGAGCTCTATTCCATACTGCCTTCCTTAGATTATCTGATGCTTAACATTGATCTACTACAGTTTCAGGATGCTTATTACCTCTGGTCGAGTTGCCAACTCATCTGCCTAGGTCTCTTCACTGCAATGATTACCATCCTCGATCTTCAGGATACGACAGTATACTGCACCTTTCACCACTCTCATAAGTCTACCTTAAACTATATTACTACTCTGCACCAAACTGACTCAGGATATGCTACCATGTACAATACCATTTACAATCTATTCCTTACTACTTCGCTGCTATTTCTGCATTACATGCAGTTCAACATTACTATTACCTTATCTGCTACTGCTCTCCAACCTGCCTTGCCCCGCGGGACCAGAGGTTCACCACATTGCACTTCTAAGACCTGCATCCCGACGGGCCGGAGGTCCCTTGATCTTATATTACTACACTATAATTGCCTGCTTCTATGACCCGCTTCGCCCATCGGGCCTGGAGGTTCAACTACTTCTACTCTACACCTGCCTCGCCCAGCTTTGGGGCCTGGAGGTTCGCATTTCTACTTTACGCCTGCCTGCCACTGTTGTCTCTCAGCCTTAGGAGCTCCTTTCTACTTTGGACTCCCATCTGAATTTGTTTAGCCATACGTTATCTATTTTTGAATTCTTCTGCCTTGCTGCTTCAATCATATGTATTACTACTACTGCACTCCCACCAGGATAATTAGTTGAGCTTATCCAGAAGACTTTCAATCTCATGGTTTGTACTCCAAGGCTTCTTGGACCCTGTGACCATGCAACTTCATTCGACTCAGCTTCTTCAGTTATCACCATTTATGCCTCATAAGCTCGATTATTCAGGATTCATCAGACTAGTCTCACCAAGTCAATTCTAGCTACTGTACCATTCTGTCTTTTTGCAATGTGGATATCTACATCGCTATTTAATTATTTGGCTCACCAGACGAAGCTCTTCGATTCCTGTGCTATTGCCATTCCCTCATGCTCCTCGCCATATACCGTACATGATCTATGCAATATTACTCCTCTGCTACTACGTCTGTATCATACAGATTAATTACTACTACTACTGATCTACGTTCAGGTCCACTTATTTACATTATTTGTTCATATTACCTGCTTCACTCTTACAGGGCCTGGAGGTTCTTCAAGACTGACTACCTATTCTACAACCTACTTCGCCCCTTGGGATCTGGAGGTGCATCTAACTTATGTCTACCACTCCGCATTACATACTGCTGCTAACTCACTTACCTGCCAACGACTCTGACTGGAAGTGCCTTTGCTCCACCTTCTCTAAATCATGCAGCCTTGGCAAGCTTGCCTAATGAACGTACCTACACTTCAAATTCTGAACTTGGAATCCCAACCATTTTATCCCTAATTCCCCAGAGAAGACTTCCTCACCTTCATGAGCACCTGCAATTCATAAAAAAAAAAAATTATAACAGTAGTTTACTATTGCTATTCTTGACATTCAGTATATTGTTCAAATTCTGGCATCACCCAAACCGTCGCATGGTATATTGGAAGCCACCCAAATATTGACATCCAAAATGTGAAGTACTGATGGAGGGGCACTTCAAGATTCTGGATGTGATTTTAACGGAGCACAAAAGATACCACCATGGCCTGGAGCAGATGCATGTTTTATGCACCTGAATGGACTGTGGCTCTAGTAGTTTGTTTCAGAACATACCAGAGAAATGAGCTGCTCTGAACCAGGTGCTCACCAATGGGACAAAGTCATCAGTAATGATGGGAATATATATGGGGTCCACAGATCATTGTTTGACATAGTTCAATGACAGAAAAGTGAAGGGTTCAAATGTCACAAAAGAAATTGTCCTGGATATCAGATGGGTTGACTTTGTGAAATGTGGTGAGTGCATCAATGAGTGCAGGATGGGACACATACTGGAGAGTCATATGGCATGCAGCCACCCAGAAATGGACATGGAACAAAAATGGGCAGTCATCAAGGCAGGACTAGCTGAAGCCACTAAAACTTGTGCCAATAGTCAGAGCAAGAAAGTCAGGACCAAGAAACCAAGTTGGATGAGTAGATATGTTGTGGAGAAGGTGAGGGAGAAGAGGAATGCATTTAGGAACTACAAGAGATCCAACAGGGCAGAAGACAGAGAATAATAAGTGAAGAAATCCAGAGAAGTGAGCAGAGTGGTAAGGGCAGCAAAGGCGGCTAGGGAATGGAGGTTAATGCAGGGGATCAAAGAAGGATAAAAGTATTGCTTCAGATAGAGAGAAGAGGAAGAGCAAGGATCAAATTGTTAAGATCAGGAGGGGAAGTGGGTGGGTAGAAAAGGGGGCTGAGCAGGCAGAAGTACTTAATGAATACTTCTGTTCAGCCTTCAGAAAGGAGAGGGATGGGCCAGTACCCAATAAGAAGGGCGAGATGGGAGAGGGTGGGGGAGAAGCAACCACGGATGGAGAAGTCACGATGGAAAGGGTGAGGGAGGGCCTAAAGTCCCTGAAGGTGGACAAGGCACCTGGCCCAGATGGAGTCCACCCCAGGGTGCTGAGAGAGTTTGCAGAGATCCTGACAGGGCCATTGGTGGACCTGTTCAACACCTATCTGAACTTGGGGTGCATGCCCAAGGAATGCACATGTGGTACCTCTCCATAAGTGTGAGCCCAATGATGAACCAAGAAATTACAGACTGGTAAGCATTACTGCAATTGTGGGACAACAAAAATGATACCGGGTTGGAGGTCAGACCATATGAGGAGAGACTGAGAGAGCTCAATATGTATACCCTGGGGGAATGAAGGGAGAGAGGGGATACGATTGAGACCTTTAAGTTCCTGGAGGGTTTGCACAAAGTAGACACCAGGTGTATGTTCAGTCTGAAAGGTGGAAGGGAAACCAGGGGACACTCTATGAAGCTGGAAGGGGGAAGGTTCAAATTGGAACTAAGGAGGCATTACTTCACAGACAGGTTGGTGGCAGGGTGGAACGCTCTGCTAGAGGAAGTTGTATCACTGCAGAGTGTTGGGGGCTTCAAGAGGAGATGGGACAGATTCAAGGGGAGGATACAAATCGGGAAGGGTGTGAGATGGGGGAGGGCATATGAGGGAGGTGGGGTAGCTGCAGTCTAATGGACTGAAGTGCTGCACACTCAAGCAGATTAGATAGACCGAATGGCCTGTATCTGCTGGCAATTTTATTCATTCAGGGCCGAATAAGGAGTGTGTGTAGAGAAACAAAGGGCTAACTGTCTATTACTGTGCCCATTCATAGGCAACAAGCCTTTGTGTCTCTCAAAGGATGAGAACAAGAAGGTAAGAGAGAGAAAATGATAGCCTTCAGGAAGTACAAGTAAACACAGATGGAAGGAAAAGGGGAACTGTATCGGGAAAAGCAGTTGGATTTTGGAAAAACAGCCAGAGGCGCAAAGGAGACAAGTGTAAAGGTCTAAAGTCTAAATGTCAGGAAGGGATAATCCCATATTATTAAAATGAATACAAGAGGTGCTGTCATCACTACTAGCAACCGTTTTAAACAAATCAATAGAGACAGTGGTTGTTCCATATATACAGAAGAGGGAAAATGTAGTCTCTCTTCACGAACATGGGAACAAGGACGAGGCTGGTAATTACATGCAAATCAGCCTGATCTAAGTGGCAAGGAAATGAATGGAGTCAATGCTAAATTAAATAAATGTGATATTTCTTGAATACAGCAGCACACATGATCCAAGGCAGCATGCATTTACAAAGAAATGTCATGACAAACAAACCTGATATATTGTTTTGACTTTGTTACTATGGAGGAAGATAGCGGGGGGGTTTGTTGATGTGGCTTAAAATATATTTCAGTAAGGCCTTCGACAAAGGTCCACATAGCAGGTTGATAAATAATTTGAGTAGACTGTGAGTGAGCCACAAGACGATAAACAGGGAGACACTGGTTAAGAGACAGGACTCTGATGGTGGCGGTAGGTGGGGTCCAAACCAAGTATAGGGGGTGACAAGTGGGATTCCACATTGATAAGTGATGGGCCCCGTCCTGCACCATGAATTCGTAAGTTATATTACAGAGTGGATGAAGGTATGCAACTTTGTTGGCGACACTGAGAACAGCAACAAGGTTGGTTCCACGTGGGTGAAGGAACAAAAATGAGAAAGAACTGAAATATTCTTGAAGAGTGGTCGCAAGTGTGACATCTAATATTACATGCTAATACCATAAATGCAAAATTATGCCCTTGGAGCACATACATTCAAGTGAGGAGCTCAGAAAATGGGGAGGATAGGGGGTTTGAAGTACAGACAGCAAACAGTCATGAAAGGAACAAAAAGGTAATACTATCTGATGACCTAAAGGTAAACAAATAATGTCAGAATGATGTGGAGAGAGGCAGTGTGGTGCTAGGGTGCACAGAGCTAGGTGTCACCATCAGAACAAATGATATGGATATGCCAATTAACATATCACTAGTGAGACCTCATTGGATGTATTGTGTCCAGTTATGGAAGCTGCATCTCTAAATGGGCATAGACAAAATATAGAAAGGCAGGAGAAGGGGAAAACATTTTTTGCCACAACAACACCTAATACCATATGTGGAAAGGCTAGATGCCCTCAAAACGTACTCAATGGACTTGAACAGCAAGAGAAAGCGAGGAGATAATAGAGACATTCAAGTTAATTAGGTGTATAAACAAGGTACAGGAGGTTAACATCTCTCAGATAGATAAAAAAAGGTGCACAAGAACATGAATGGCATGATATGAGGCTAGACGATGGTATGCTCAAAGGGGCACAGTGAGAAGGTACTTTTACACATAAAGTGTAATGGATGATTGGAATGGCATATGTATGGAAGTGATAGGGGAAAAATATTAGCTGAATTTAAGAATGCATTGGATAGAAATAATATTAGTCTATCAATAGGTATATGATGGTAAGCCACTGATTAACTAGTGTCTGTGTTAATGCATTAGACAGTGAAAGAGTGCTATGCTAGGTGGGCAACACAGACCATATCTGCCGTCAGCTTCTGTGTATCTGTAAACCTTGGCTATTCAACAGACAAAAATAAAAAAACAAAATACCAGTCAGTGTTTTGAAGCCTCCTCTGCATGTCTTCCTGTGTTGCACCATGCGTAGAGGTACTTGAAGAATCATCACGTGGTCTTGCAGGTGGCTCAAAATGATGTGGCATTATTCCCAGGCGCTCCACACTGTGACCTAAATCATCTTCCACATCACTGTCATCATAATATTCATCGGACTGATTAATATATATTACATCATTCACATCATCACAGCGGTCAGATTCAGCTCTGGACTCACTATCGCTAGGGACGTGCAGATTATCAGTCATCTTGAAATACAAGGTAAAATAATAAACTCATAATGGGTATTGCACAGAAATCACACTACATATTGTAAACCAATATTTTAACAAAGAATCTGTTCTTTTTTTTATTTTAGCATACTTTTCCCGCCCCTGGCCATCCAGTTCCTCAGCCTGGTCATGGACCCCAGCTTCCACTCCCATATTGGCCGTGCCTCATCGATACCACCTGGCTTACTCCCAGGGCGGGGTTGTGGCACCAGCCATAGAGTGCCACAATGATGGGATAGGTCGATGGGCCAGCCTGGGAGCTTATTGATGCCGAAGGTGGGCTTTATTCATGGCGGCCAGTGCCATTTTTTCCCCGGTGTGTGTGGGAGTGGAGACATGCAATAATGACTAGTGCCCACCCTGCCTCCCTGAACAACTGGTGTAGGCATGCTCGGTACACCCAGCCTCCGTTAGGTGTCTATGTTGTGCCGAACACTCTACCCCTCTCTCCCCTACCGCATAAGGCGAACAGTCCTACTCCACCAGTCAGCACTCCAACGTCTCAGGTCCGTTCAACTGGCAAAATATTTGCAAACCATATACAGTATATTAACATGCTATAGTCATTGCAATTGCACTGCTTCTGTGAAGTTTGAAATAAAACATTAGAAATGACTTCCAAGTTTTAGAGAGTCATAGTATCTCAGTGGTTTACATTCTTGCCCATGGAATGGGAGAATGCAGGTACAAATCCTGAAGTAGAAATGTTATTTTTATTTTTTGTGAGGTAATTTGCACACTATGTGGTCATAAGAGAAAAAAATAGAAAGGCAAAATATTTGCATACCCTTTATGCTAGCATATAGAGAATTGTGTATGAGCAAGCATACACAACAAGGCAGTTGTGATCGAGAGGCTTCCGTGGTAACCAGAGACCTCGAGAGCGTAGCTCGAGAGGTCCGTTACCACGAAAACCTTGAGATCTAACAACTGCCTTGTTTGTGTATGCTTGCTTATACACAATATTTTATAATGTATGGGCAAGCATAATCAGTGCTCCGTGATCCCCCAAACAAGTCTACCTCTTAAAATAAGGCTTACTTCGGGATGTGTAGCAGCGCGCCGATTTCCGCATTGCGTGAATGCGTTCGATCTTGTTGTGCTGCACTGGTGACATACTCGGTGCAGCACAACAAGATAGTGGTGCACTGAGACAAGCACAACAACGCTGTTGGGAGCATGGATTTCCATGCTCAGCAGCGTTCTACCATACACTATAGGATGTTCCTTGAAATTGCAATTGTTCTGTGAGGCTTGAAATAAATATCAGAAAAGACACATGAATTAGGCACAGTGGTGATGGCTCTGTGGGCCAGACTTGTGCCCTTGGTGCCAGAGACTGTAGGTTCAAATCTGCAAGTTGCTATTTTTTTTTCCTTTTTATTGAAAATGGGCATTATTTTCCAGAGTTAAAAGAGAGACTTTTTTTTTTAATACCCCTTCTGCAATGGTGTGGTACTTTGCACAATGTGTAGCTCTAACAGGGGTGAAGGGAAAATGTCCTTTATCACATCCACGTTGCTCTCCTCCAACATACCCTAATTGTGAATCAGTAGAAGAAATCTATTGTTGCCAAGGTGATTAGCCAAAACCTCTCAGTAGAGATGACCAGATTGGACATCAAGCAACAGATGCAATGCTACACTTTCAGCACAGCCAGCAAATCAGAGTATGCAGAATAAGAAAAACAAAACAAAACGATCCAGCCACTGTAGATCAGTGATGCTATATTTGTGGCTGAATATTTATGTTGCTCTCCACCACAATGCCCTCAGTATGAAGAGAAGGAGGGGGACCATGTTACATCCTAATAAATGACTAATTCTGATTTGTGCATGTGTCTGGCAAAGCATTTGCATACCCTTTATTTTAGCATGCTATGTTCCTTTAAATTGCACTTGTTCCGTGAGGCTTGAAATAAATATAAGAAAAGTCAAGCATCTTTTCAGAAAGCTGTGATGGCTCTGTGAGTTAGGGTTTTTTGCCCTTGATGCCAGAGACTGCAGGTTCAATTCTCCAACTTGCTAATTTTTTTTTTCATTTAAAGATGGGCATAATTCTTCAGAGTTATGACTGACATTTTTTTTATCCCCCTTCTGCAATGGTGATGCCAGCTGTGTTAAAGAGATTGTTCGGTAAAGATCAGTGGAAAGGAAAGGGCTTGTGAGGGAGTTTTATTAAAAAATGAGTGAGACTCCAAACCAGACAAAATTGATTGTCAGCACCCAGTAAATCACTGCAGTGTTTAAGTCCCTCATACTCTGTTAAGCACATTAATCACATCAGTCTCCCACAGTCATAAACTGAATACAAATACAGACTCCTATATGTGAAATCAGCTTTTGTTTTCTCGTAGTTCAGTAAAGCCTGCTGCCTTTCACATTCAAGTAAGCTCATGACTGAGAGAAACTGAGAGAAAAAAACCTAACCTGAATTGAATAAGAGAATACACTCGTTAGATTTCTTAAAATGACTGAAGATTACACTTTTTTATGGGCAGCCAGAACAAACTACATTAAATTAAGCCACGGTACAGCTGCATACAGAAGTGATCTGAAGTGAACAGTGTATGCCAGCAGCTCAACTACACTCTTCTGCTCGCGCTGTTTACATCGGTCAGTCACCCTCGCAGGGACAAGCACGTAGAGGTGCCTCAGTAGCCCAGCACATGCGCACAGTGAGAAGCGGCTGAATACAAATCGGGTTCTATCTTGAATTTACATCACTTCTACTCATGCTTCTGCGTTCTGGGCGACTGTGATTTTTTTTAAAAATGGGTCCCATTTTCACATCTTGTAAAAACTACATGACTGGATGAAGAATAGAAAATACGAAAATATGAGACAGGAAACACAACAGTGAAGGTCGGGGGAAACTCTTTATTTGCCAGGACAGCTCCCAACCTGTAAAGAAAAGCACATAAAAAAAGGTGAATACCTGCTCTTGAAGTCCTGAGTAGTCTGCTGAACCGCTTTGGGGCAAATAGCCCAATTAGCCCTGCAGGAGGGTTGGCATCGAGAAGCTTATATGTCCAGCTTAACAGGGGGTACTGGAGCCTATGGTTCAGGGTGGGCCAGTTGAGTGAGGTGAGGACTTCACAATGGTGGGTCCTTGGATGTGTTTTTGTGGCAAATTGTGCAATTTTATGGTACAAAGTCTGTAGTCTAGAGTGGTCATGTTTTGCTATGCACAGTAGTGTTGGGGCAGCATACGTAAGAGTTGGGAGGAGGATACTCTGTGCGATTGCCAATCTACTCTCTCTGGTATCATGTTAGCGCTTAGACGATAGAGCAGGCCAAGTTTTGGTGTATGTTTTTTGTTACTAGATCCACGTGTGGCTTTAGAGTGAGCCCCTGATCTAGTGTAAGGCCTAGGTATCTGAAGGATTGGAGCACCTCGATTGTGGAGCCAGATACAGTAACAAGTGTGAGAAGGTGGGCCCAGGAAGGACCCAGGGATTTCGGACCAAACATGAGCGCTTTGGTCTTATTAGGGTTAAGGACCAGATGGTTTTTGACTAGCCAAGCTTCAGCCTTGGTAAAGTCTGACTGGAGCAGGGGCCCTAGGTCATCCAAGTGCTGCGCAGTTCTATAGAGTACGTCGTCGTCGGCGCACTGCACCAATGAGCTGCTCCCACAGTGGCAGCAGAGGTCGTTGATGAACAGGGAGAACAAGAGTGAGCCCAAGATAGAACCTCGCGGCACCCCCTCATTTAAAGGTACTGATCCAGAGATTTTGTTATATATTGTGAAGCTATTTCTTTTTGTCAGTTTTTTTTTATTTAAACTGTTCTGTGGGGGCGCTCCATTCTCCCCCCCCCAGCCCGGTTATATATATGCTTTTATGTAAGAGTCCACCAATATTGTTTATACTATGAAGCTATTTCCTTTCCCCAGTATGATTGATGCCACAATATAAATAATTTAAACTGTTCTGTGGGGGCGCTCTGCCCCCATGCCCCCTGGTTATCTCAGTATATTATGAAGCTAATTCCTTTTTTTTTTTCCGATGTTTATCGTACCGTTTCATACTGACAGTCTCAGTATATTTTGGAGCACAGTATGTGTGTATCAGAGCTGTTCTGTGATTAAGCCCTGCAATATCTTATTCCACCTAGTGGCACAGACCGCGCACTGGGGACCCTTAGATCTCCGATATTGCTGGAACGGCACCAAGGCAAGCTGGATTTAATAATTGAAGATATTTGTAATATATTATTAACAGGTTATACTCTGCACTTAAGTGAGCTCCTGCCCGGGGCCCCTGCTGATGTATGTCTAGTTTTTCAGATGTGTGATCAGCGCAGACTGTGTTTTATTGTTGACAGATAATATACTATATTTCCTATATTTATATGTATTTTAGTATCCATATTGTTCTCAGTAATGTCAGAGTGGAAGGGGGACTATCTTAATTAGAGCTTAGTTGTTTTTTTGTTGGTGAGAGTGGTTGCTTCTCTGTATGCATGCAATTTCATTTTAGGGAACTTGCTAGTATATAGCTATAGTCCCCAAGAGCTGCAGGTGGGGGACTTGCTCTGGATACCCGAATGCCTTGGATAATGTGTTTAATATCCTGCTGCACGTGTGGTGACCAGACTGCCCTCATAATTTATGTAAGATCTCACAACACCCATACCCCATCACTGCTAGACAGCTGCCCATGCTGCCCCCTGTGATGCCAGCCTATGCGCCAACACCCAGCCACCGTTGGGAGTCAGTACTGCATCGAGCAGCATCCCCCCTCCCTCCCAGGAGGCAGATAGCATTACATGGGAAGCTTAATTGTCCTACTCCTGGCCACCCTCAGCCTCCCAGGGTTGTTGCCCATCCAGGGTTGAAGGCATGTATGAATTAAGCAATAATCACCCCCAGGTGTGTAATGTGGCATGAGGTGCAGCCAAGTGCCACATTACACACCTAGGGGGTGATTAACTGACTGTTAATCTAACTCCTGGGAGTGCCTTATTGCTATTATAAAAAAATATTTTCCAAATGACGAGTGTTAAAAGAATACCTTTTGAATGTTTTCTTCATTTAGAGGGAGTTTTTTAATAAAATAGTTCTTCCACCAACTGGGTAATGAGAGAACAGAAGGGCCATGCAGTGGATGTGCTGTATTTTGATTTCAGCAAGGCATTTTTTTTGGGGGGGGAGCCCTGTATCCACGATGTCTGCCCTTACGGAACGA
This sequence comes from Neoceratodus forsteri, assembly GCA_016271365.2. Classification (NCBI taxonomy): domain Eukaryota; kingdom Metazoa; phylum Chordata; order Ceratodontiformes; family Ceratodontidae; genus Neoceratodus; species Neoceratodus forsteri. Next base: position 1,068,524,625 of record CM057456.1, read on the forward strand.
TACTTTCCTCTGCCCCACTCCCACTAACAAGCCCTGGCTTACCACCCTAGGGGTGGCTGTCCATCAGTCGCCCCCTCCTCAGGGCATACAGTCTCTAGCTTGTGCTTAGCACCAAGGACAGCGCCATGAGAGTGGTCCCCCACTCCCCGCAGACCATAATCTTGCAGTAGTGATGGCAGAAGCATCACCCATGGGGGCCAGATTTTTGGCAGATGCTGACATTTTCCATGGATGCGGGGCATACAATGATGTCAATGGGCGTGCCCGATGTCTGTCCCGCCTCCCATCACTCATTGCCTTCGGTACCTGCGGCTCCCCATCCTACGAACATAGAAATCGTTTAGCAGAATCAGGCCTATTGGTCTATCAAGTCTGCTCAAGTGCACAGCTAGCACCCCTAGGTTGCAGCTGCCACCACCTCCCACCATCTACTTCAGGAAGTTCTCAGCATTACCCACCCAGACCCTCCCTCATGCCCTGTCCCATTCCCTTTTAAAACTACCCATTGTTATACATGAAATCACCCAATCTGGTAGGGTGTTCCACTGTTACACCACCCTTTCCATGAAGCAATGCCTCCTCATCTCCCTCCTAAATCATTACACCTCCAATCTTATCCCTACCCTTTCTCAGCTAAAGTAACCCATCAACACTTGGTTTGTTGATCCCCCTCAAGTACTTGAGTGTCTCAGTCATATCCCCCTATGCCTCCTCTCCCTCCAGGGTGTACATATTTAGCTCACTCAACCTGTTCTCGAAAGTTTTGCCTTCCATACCCCTCAACATTTTATTCACCCTACGCAGTACCTCATCCAGCAGCCTAATATCCTTTTTTGAATACTTGCAGTACACCAAAGCATCTTGTTAGCCTTGGCTGCAGTGTTCCTACATTGTGTAGTGTTATTCATGCTCCCTGATACCATCACGCCTAAGTCCTTCTCTTCATCAGTGACCCCCAGTCTCACCCCCCAGCCAATATTCTCTCCTTAGGTTCTTGGCTCCAAAGGGCATAACCTTGCACTTCTTCGCGTTGTAGCCACCTGCCACTTCATCAACCACTCCTCCAGTTTGGTTAGGTCACACTGTAGTTGTTCACACCATTCCACTTCATTCACTACTGCCCACATTTACTATCATCTGCAAAAAAACTTATCCTATTTCCAACTCCATGTGAGACATCTGATATGAATAGTCCAAACAGCACCAGATCCAGCACAGACCCATATCAATCAATCAATCAATCAATCAATCAATCAAAATCTTTATTTATTCAGGCGAGCATCATTGAGCATAGCTCATTTACAAGATGGACCTGATTGGTCATAACAATATAAAGGTACAAATTTACACAAATGCAAGATACAGATTGAATACAAAAACAAAGACTTTATAAATGAACAGGTGCAAAAAATATTCACATATATACAAGGCAGTGAGCCAATGAATCTGGGTTATAATAAAAGAAGAAAAAAACAAACAGGACAGAAAGATTAAAGCGAGGTGATGGGATTTTGGGGAAAAGTCTGGTAGGAAATTGGTGGGAGAAAGCTAGAAAACAAATTGGGGAAGTGCAAAAGGAGGTGGGGAAAAAGGAGTATGAAGGACTAGGCCTTATGGAAGCAGTTGCATGGCTCTGGAAAGAGACTAGTGTACAGCTTTTTGAAGGATGCTGTTGGAATGAAGGTATTCAACTTCAGGGTCTTTTGCAGAGAGTTCCAGATAAGTGCTAGAGAGTAGCTGATTGCAGCCCTCCCATACTGGGTACAGGTAATCGGTATCTTCAGCGTGATGAGTCTATTATTCCTTAGGGCATATGGCCTGGATAAAACCTGAGTAAAACAATCTGAGATGTAGGATGGTAGTTTATTTGTCAGAGCTTTGTAGATCCATAAAGCAGCATTTTTGTTTCTTCTATGATGTAGGGATGTCCAACCGACTGCATTATAGAGAGAGCAATGGGTGCTGGAAGGAAGGTCTGTAATGAATCTAAGAGCTCTATGATACAAGGTATCCAATTTATTTAAGTGGGAAAGGAGCAGTGACCATATGAAATCAGCATAATCAATGAGGGATAGGAACGATGCCAGGATTAATCTTTGTTTAGAATCTCTGGTTAGATAATGTTTGATCCTGTAGAATAGGCCAAGTCTCTGTCTGAGTTTTTCAGGAGCTCTTCAATGTGGCTAGTGTAGTCAAGTCTGTTGTCACTCCAAACCCCAAGATATTTAAATTTATCCACATATTCCAGACTTTCACCAAGGATGGTAGATAATTGGGGAAGGGTGTTTGGTGAGAGAGTGGAAGAGAAGGTCTTGGTGGAGAAGAACATAGCTTTCGTTTTCTTGGCATTTAATAGGAGCTTCTTTTCTAGGAGCTTCTTTTCTAGTAATTTGTGCTGCAGCAGAGAGAACTCAGATTGTAAAAGTTCACAGGCCTTTGTTGGTGTAGGATTACTGACATATAGGACAGTATCATCTGCAAAAAGGTGAATATTAGATTTGGTGAGATTGGAGTCAATGTTATTGTTGTAAATGGCAAAGAGGATAGGGCCCAAGATGGAACCTTGTGGTACACCTCTTAGGAGTGGTTTTGAGGTAGATAGGTCACCTTCATTTTTTACCTGCTGTGTTCTACCGGGGAGGTAGCATCTGAACCAATTAAGAGAGATAGAGTCGAGGCCTAAGGAATGCAGAGAGATTAGTAGTTCATGGTCCACAGTATCAAAGGCTTTGCTTAAATTCAGAAGTACAGCACAGATATTATTCTTTTGTCTAACTCAGTCTGCCAATCATTTGTAACTATTGCTAAGGCAGAGATGGTGCTGTGCATGGATCTAAACCAGATTGAGCTGGATTAAGGAGGTTATTGGTATCAAAGTAGGCACTTAATTGGATGCTCACTAATTTTTCAAGCATTTTGGACAATACTGGTAAGATGGATATGGGCCTATAGTTGTTGAGGTCCATGGGATCACCTGCCTTAAGTAGGGGAAACACTTGAGCTGTCTTCCATATTGAAGGAATAGATCCAGTGGCTAGGGACAAGTTGAAAAGGTGAGTTAGGGGGGCTGCTAAGGCGTGCAATGCCACGCCACTCATCACTGACCTAGGTGCTGAGAGTTCCTCTCCCCTCCACCACCCTTTGCAGACTCCCCCCACAGCCAGTTCTCTATCCAGTTTACTAGCTTCACCCACACTCACACTCAATTTTGTTTACCCCTTAGTCGTATGTGAGGCACTGAATCGAACGTCTTGCTGAAGTCCAAATATAGGACCGGGCTTCATAGTAGATATTTATCTATGTGGCATAGAAACATAGACTTTGATGGCAGATAAGGACCACTTGGCCCACCCAGTCTGCCCATTTCCCTACCTATTGGATAAGCTGCAGATTCTAGTTAACCAACAGCCTACTTCCTGCAACCCCCCACTATAATTGCCTTATGTCTGTCCCATGCATGTTTGAATTCCCCCACTGTTTTAGACCCAACAACCTCCCCAGAAAGGCAGTTCCATGCATCCACCACTCTCTCCATGAAAAGAATTTCCTCACGACTACCTAGGTGGTCCCCCTAACTTTAAATTGTGCCCCTTGTTCTTATACATCTCTTTTTCTGAAAGATTACCTCCTGGACTTTGTTGATTCCTTGAGATACTTAAAAGTTTCTATCATGTCCCCGTCCCTCCTTTCATCAAGGGTATACATATTAAACTCTCTGTCTCTCTTCATATGGTTTCTGATGTAGACCCTGCACCATTTAGTTGCCCTTCTCTGGACTGCTTCCATCCTGTCTATGTCCTTGCATAGATGAGGGTCTCCAAAACTGCACTTGATACTCCAGATGGGGTCTCACCAACTGTCTGTACAGAGGGATAACCACTTCCCTTTTTTCTACTTGTGATGCCCTCTCTATATATCCCAGTATCCCCTGGCTCTCCTTACTGACTTCTCACATTGCTTACCCACCTTTAGGTCATCTGATATGACTACACCCAGATCCTTTCCATTATTGTTGTTGTTAGTACCTCCTGCTATTGTGTACTCTTCTCCTGGATTTTTATTTCCCAGGTGCATTACTTTGCACTTCTTTGCATTGAATCTAAGTTGCCATATGTCTGACCATTCCTCCAACCTTGCCAAGTCCCTTCTCATCCTTTCTACTCCCCTTGTGTATCAACTCTGTTACAGATCTTTGTGTCATCTGCAAAGAGGCATACCTTTCCTTCCAGACCCTCTGCAATGTCACCTATAAAGACGTTAAAGAGGACTGGACCCAGTACTGAGCCCTGAGGTACTCCACTAGTAACCCCCCTTTCTTCAGAATGTGTTCCATTCACTATTACCTTCTATGTCCTGTTGTGCAGCCAGTTTGCTACCCAGGCTACCACCCTGGGACCCACTCCCAGGCTGGCTAACTTGATTATTAATCTTTTGTGCGGGACTGTGTCAAATGCCTTGCTAAAGTCTAGGTAGGCCATATCCACAGCCCCCAGTCTATTACTTTGGTCACTCAGTCAAAGAACTCGATTAGATTCATCTGACATGACCTTCTTGCTGTGAATCCATGCTGCTTTGGGTTCTGTGCCCCGCTGGCCTCTAGGTACTGAAAAATTCTTTCTTTCAGAAGTGATTCCATCATTTTCCCCACCACTGAGGTCAAATTAACAGGTCTGTAGTTTTCTGCTTCTGCCTTGCTCCCACTTTTGTGAAGGGGAATCACATCTGCCCTCCTCCAGTCCTCAGGTACCACCCCATCTTCCCATGATTTGTTAAAAAGTGTGGTTAGTGGTGTCAGTAGATCCTCCCTTAGTTCTTTTAGGATTCTAGGATGAATCCTGTCAGGCCCCATTGCTTTGTCCACCTTGAGTTTTAGGAGTTCCTTCAGGACTCTTTCTTCTGTAAATGGACTGGCATCAACCCCACTACCCAGAGTGCTTCTACTGTTTGGTTTAGGTAACGCCTCCTCTTCTTCTTTTGTGAATACTGAGCAAAAGTATTCATTCAGTATCTCTGCCTTTTCACTGTCTCCCTCTGCCCACCTCCCCTCTCCTTTATTAATCTTCACTATCCCTCCCTTAACCTTTCTATGCTCCCTAATGTACCTATAAAAGGTTTTATCCCCTTTCTTAACTGAGTTGGCTATCTTTTCCTCGGTTTGGACCTTTGCTTTTCTGACTGCCTTCCCCACTTCTTTCTGCTTTAATTGATACAGTTCCCTGTCGTGCTCCTTCTGTGTTTCCTTATACTTTTTGAATGCAGCCTTTTTCTCCTTAACCTTCCCTGACACCTCTTTTGAGAACCATAGTGGTTTTTTATTCCACTTAGTTTTCTTTATTTGTTTCACACAAAGGCTTGTTGCCTCCATGAAGGCAGTTTTGATTTTTCTCCATTGTTCTTCCACCCCTCCTTTCTGGCCATTTGCTAATGCATTCCTCAGGTATTCACCCATTATGCCAAAGTCAGCCCTTCTAAAGTCCAGTATCCTTGTCTTTGCATGGCTTGTCTCCATGGTTGTGTTTATTGTGAAGCACACTGTGCAGTGGTCACTTGTTCCCAGATGTCTACTGACTTCTAAATTTGTGATCCTCTCTCCATTTGAGAGTACCAGGTCTAATATTGCTCCCTCCTGAGTGGGTTCCACCACTAGCTGTCTAAGGCATGCCCACTGTAGGGCATCGAGAATGACCCTGCTCTTGGATGTGGCTGCAGTCCATGTCGTCCAGTTAACATCTGGCATATTCCCACTGGGTACAAAAAGTAAGGGTCAAATAAAAAAAAAAAAAAATGGGTCATATTGTTCTGTCAAGGCCAGATTGAGAAAACAACTGTTTAAAACCTTGGTAAAAATGAGTTGGTTGTCCCCAAGGTAGGAGAAAGGGTGGGCACAAAATTAAAAAGTATGTGCCAAGATAGGTGACCAGAAATGAGTGAAAAGGGAGGGGGGGCAGATTCTAGCCCAATCAGTGTGGAAGAGGTAAGAGAAGAACTGGGAAAACTGAGGGCGAACAAGGCCATGGGCCCAGATGGCCTACACCCTAGGGTGCTGAGGGAATTAAGGGGGGTACTGGCGGAACCATTGGCAGGATTATTTAACTTGTCACCGAACACAGGGTGGGTTCCAGAGGACTGGAAGAAGGCAGATGTGGTGCCACTTCATAACAGTGTCAGCAGGGAGGAGGCGGGCAATTATAGCCCAGTCAGTCTCACATCAGTGGTGGGCAAGGTAATGGAGACAATATTGAAAAAAAGGGTGGTGAGCTATCTGGAGGAGGGTGGGCTGCAGGACATTCAGCAGCATGGATTCACTCAGGGTCGTTTGTGCCAGATGAACCTGACTGAATTCTTTGATGAGGTGACGAGGGTGGTCAATCTGGGTGGGGCAGTGGACGTGACCTACCTGGAATTCGAGAAAGCCTTCGACACAGTGCCCCACAAAAAGCTGGCAAAACAGTTAGGGAGTTTGGGGGTGAGGCAGAAAATAATGAGATGGGTAGAGATCTGGTTGACAGGAGCCAGAGGGTGGTGGTAAATGGGGTGCATTCTGGGGAGATAGAGGTGACAAGTGGGGTTCCCCAGGGGTCAGCATGGGGGCCCCTTCTGTTTAATATCTATGTCAGCAACATAACAGAGGGGCTTCAGGGGAGGGTCTGCCTTTTCATGGATGACACAAAACTCTACAACAGGGTGGACACCCCAGAAAGGGCTGGAGGCAATGCAGAATGATCTTCGATTACTAGAAGAGTGGTCAGAAACACGGAAGCTAAAATTCAGTGCCAGGAAGTGCACAGTGATGCACTTGGGGAAGAATAAGCCACATGCCACATGCACACTAGGAGGGGAGAAAATGGGGGCAACCAGACAGGAGAGGGACCTAGGAGTTATAATCACCGACAACGTTAGGGCAGGGGCCCAGTGCAGCAATGCAAACAGGATGCTGGAATGCATAGGGAGAGGGATAACCAACAGAAGGAGGGAGGGAGGTGCTGATGCCACTCAAATGTTCCATGGTTAGGCCTCACCTGGAGTATGGGGTGCAGTTCTGGAGGCCCCATCTAAGGAAGGACATAGATGGCATGGAGAGGGTGCAAAGAAGGGCCACCAAAATGGTGCATGGGCTAAGGAGGAAATCTTATAGGGAGAGGCTGCAGGAGCTGGATTTGTATCCTCTGGAGACAAGGAGTGAGAGAGGGGACATGACTAAAACTTTCAAGTATGTGAAAGGGATCAATAAAATGGGGGAGAGCCTTTTTTCAGTTAAAGGGGATACAAGAACTAGGGGACATAGTTTGACACTGGAGGGGGAGAAGGTTTAGGGTACACATAGGAAGTTCTACTTCATGGAGAGAGTGGTGGAGCCCTGGAACGGGCTGCCGGAGGAGGTGGTGAGGGCCAGTACTGTGGAGGAGTTCAAGAGGGCTTGGGACAAACACAAGGGGTTGTCCAGGGGAGGAGGGGGGAAAAAGGGAAGGGGATTGGGCAGACTCGATGGGCCAGGAAGGTCTTTTTCTGCTGACACATTTCTACGAATCTAAGATGTCTCCAAGGTAGCAGAAAAGGTGGATCAAACTTAAAAACTGTGTGCCAATTGTCCAATTCCACCACCTAAAAGCAAACCCTGTCGGATGTCCGCAGTGTGGCCCTTATCCAGCTCTCTTGTTACCCAGTCATAATATTCTGTTTGATTGGTCTGGCAGAATTTCCCCTAGATGAAACTATGCTGTCACCCATCTTTGATGCCATTTCCCCTCTAGAAATTCCACCAGTCTCTACTTCAGTATCGTGCCCATAAGTTTACCCACTATGGAAGTGAGACTAGTGGGACAAAACTTGTCCAGCTCGTCTCGTGTCTCACTGTTGTGAATAGTCACCACATGGGCCACCCTCCTGTCCTGAGGCATGCATCCCATGTTCAAAGAGGTGCTGAACAGGTCTGCCAACAGCCTGGCCAACACCTGTGCCATCTCCCTCAGCTCCCTGGGCTGAATGACATCAGGACCCGGTGTCTTATCCACACTTGGTGTCTTTATACCCTTCAGTGCTCTACTTTCCTCAGTCATTCCATCATTAATATGCCCCCCACTTCACCACCTTCCGAGTCCACAGAGGCAGTGCACCCCCATTCTCCTTAGTCATACAGCTGAAGTATTCATTCAGTGCTTCTGCTTGTTCTGCACCCTTTTCAAACCACCACTCGTCACTCTTGATCCATACAATTTGGTTCCTAAACTTCATTTTTTTACTCAAATATATTTAAAAAATCTTCCTCCCCCCCCAATGCCATGAGCTGACCTTAGCTCCCTGGAGGCTGTGACTTACCGAACTAACTTGGTACCCTCCTAGAACCAACTCACGTGTGCCTCCCTGTCATTCCCCTCCCTGTCCTCTTGAATCTCCAAAAAGCAGCTCTCTTTGCCCTAACCCCCTCTAGTACTGTACTGTTTAGCCAGCATGGATTCTTTTCTTGTTTCTTCATGCTCAGTGTTCTGGTGCAAGCCTCTTTAACCTCTGATAGCACAAGTTTAACAATATCCCACTTTTGTTGTGCATCCATCTCTGGTATAATCCCTCCCGACTGATGGTCGCTCCCAGCTAGTGGCTGTTCCACCCTTAGTTCCCTCACCACCTCCCCGTTTTATATAACCAGGTCCTTTGTGTTTCCCAGAGTTGGATTGCTGACCATCTGTGTCAGGAAACTATCTTGGAATGCATCCAGTAGTACATGATCCCTTGCACTGGAGGTGACAGGGGTGCTCCAATTCGCCTACAGCAGATCGAAGTCCTCCACAATCACCACACTCACACTTTCTACATACCCGCTTAATCTGGCCCGCTAACTCCTTGTCTGGTTCTGAGGACTGGGCAGGTGGAATATACACCACCCCCAGCCTCAGCTTTCTACCAGTCTACCCTTTGAGTCCAGGAGCTGCATCCATGGTGCCTCTGTCCTCTCTTCCGCTCCCCCGTCTCTTGTGAATCTAATCCCTTCCATTACATACTCTTCCACTCCTCCCCCTCTCCCAGCACCTCTGTCTTTTCTGTAAATTTTGTACCCCAGGATTGCCAGATCCCAATCTTGGTGTTGAGTGGACCAAGTATCACTGATGGCTGCAACATCCACCATCCACTCAACTAAGAGCATCTGAAGTTAAGCTGTTTCATTTCCCAGGCTACTCGCATTCAGGGAGACCACCCTCCATCCATTCCCATCCATCCCCACACCCCAAGTCCCCTTGATTTGCCCCCCTCCGGCTGCTTCGCCCCGACCTTTACATTCCTTTTTTTCGTGGAGGGGCAGCTCATTCAGCTAGCCTACCTGACGACCCTGCATACTAGCTATCCACTCTCCTTCCCTTCATCAATTTTAAAAGCACTTCTGAAACTGTATATTCATCCAACTTACTCAACAACTGCTGTCCTGCCACATTCAGGTGTAATCTATCACTTGCATACAGTTCACTATTATTCCATGTATCCCCTATCATCCTACCAGCCCATACCAATGAGAGCTACACCACTCTCCCAGACAGGAGTTGAACTCCGCTGTCCTTTCTCTTCTTGCACTGCTTGCCCTTTTGAACCAGTAGCACCTCTGAGAGGGCCACTGAGCTCCCAATTTCCGAGCATAAGTTTCCCAACTCCTCAATTGTCCCCTTGACTGACTACACTGTAAAGCCCCTCAGGTGATTTGTTCCTACATGTACCATCACATGTGGACTCTCCCCCCCCAACACATTTAAGGAGAGAATGCCCTACCCTGTCTGCTGTCAATCCCATCACATGTTCCACCCATATCCGACTGCTCCTTTCACCCTTCCCCACTCGCCTGATCCCTTTTAAGATAGAGTCCCCCATCACTATAACATCTGCCCCTCCCACACACACAGCGGCTGCACCCTCCTTCCAGCCCTATCCTTTCCATGGTCATTGACCCTTCCCTGTCCAGCAGCTCCTGTATCTTCCCCCTCTTCTCCTCTCCCTCCCTCCTCCCGTCTGCTTGGACTCCCTTTCAAAGTTATATACTCTTCTCATATTAGTCTCACCCTATCCTGTGACCCCTCCCCCCATTCTGTAACATGTTACCACCACCCTGAGCCACAACATCCATCCGTTGTCCTTGTCCTGCCCCTTCCCTCCCCTTACCAGTTTCACCTGTTTTCCACAAAGTCATGCACCCACCACCTCCAAAGCATTGGTTTCTTCCCTCCCCTCCTCTGTACCATTTCTGGGTGTCCCCCCATCCTTGTACACTTCTGCTGCCAGTAGTGCAAACCTGTTGGTAGAACCTGTCCCCAACCCCAGTCATTGTCCCAGCTATTATTTTGATAATGTCCCATCTTACTATTCTGCACTCTTGCTCCATCCCTCTGTCTAGCCACCCAATCTGCCCTGCACCCCCAAGTGGTCCTTCACCAGGTACAGACAACGACCGGGGCAGCCAATCACCTGTACCATGGGAAAGGAGAGCAATCAGTTAGATGCTCGATCCTTCCCCTTCCCTGCTGAACCCCGACAACTTAAGCTTGCCTCCAACCATGGGTTTCCGGTTTAATGTGAGGTGCGGCTTCTGGTGCATACCATCATCCCATGATCTGTTAAAAAGCATAGTGAGTGGTGTCACTAGTTCTCCCCTTAGCTGTTTTAGAATGTTATGGTCAGTCCTGTCAGGCCTCATTGCTTTGTCCACCTTGAGTTTTAGGAGTTCTTTCAGTACCCTTTCTTCTGTGAGTGGACTGGTATCGACAACCCTAAAGAGAGTGCTTCTATTGTCTGGTCTTGGTACCTCCCCCTCCTCTTCTTTTGTGAATACTGAGCAAAGTAGTCATTTAGTACCTAGCCTTTCCATTGACACACTCTGCGCACCTCCCCTACCCTAAGCACAGCTATCACTTCCTTGGCCTTTTATTCACACCCTAATGTACCAATAAAATGATTTATACACCTTTTTTTAAAACACTTTTTCTGCTCTGGGGACTTGGGAATCTCTCAGGAGAGCCCACTTAGCCACTACCTGTACTGTCTGCGTGAAACCCCCTGAACCACCAGGAGAGAGACACGTTTCTGAGCATCCCTACTGGACCCAGGGTCCCATCCAGCCCCTCCCCCCGGATCACCCCCCTCCCCGGGGAGAGCCCGCCTCACCTATCTGGCAGCCTATCTGAAATTAGAATGATGGTCCTGGGTCCACTTCAGGGACTCGGGAGAGCTGGCGGTCAGTAAGTCCGGTGGTGGGATGTGGGCCTGGGCTACTGGGGCCTCCGTCACCTCCCAGAGTCCAGCAGGTATTTTATTGTTTTTTTCCCCTTTGGGACATGGAATGCAATGGGAACTGCGCTGCTCTTTCACCGCTGACGTCTGTCTTCCTCCTGCCTCCTTTCATCTCCTGAGCGCTTGTACTGCTCCTGGTTTCCACCAGAGGGCACTACAGCATCAGGAACTACTGCTAGCCACCCACAGGAGAGGAGAGCTGTCCTCTGGATGCTCAGTCCTCTCTCTCCCCTGCCAACAACCCCAACAGCCCAGGTCCCTTCTCGAACCCGGGTCATCGGTGTGGCGCGAGGTGTGGTGTCCAGCACCTCAACCCTCAGTGCCTCTGGGCCAGTTATTCACCTTAACTGAGTTAGCTATCTTTCCCTTTGTTTTTACCTTTTCTATTATGACTGCCTTCCCTGCTTCCTTCTGCTTTAACTGATAGCATTAATTGTCTCGCTCCTTCTGTGTGTTCCTTATACTTCATGAATGCTATCTTTTTCTCCATAAGCTTCCCTGCATCTCATTTGAGAACCACTGTTTTTTTTTACTTCATTTTGTTTTGTTAATTAGTTTCACACAAAGGCTTGCTGCCTCAGTGATGGCAGTTTTAATTTTCCCCAGTGTTCCTCCACCCCCTCCTTCCTGCCCATTGCCGGTGCATTCCTTAGGTAGGCAACAATTTTGCAAAAAAATAAAACCTTATAAAGTCCAGTACCCTCGTCTCTGTATGGCTTGACTTGATAGTTGTGTTTATTATGAGCGAGGGGGGCATGATATGAGGCTGAAAGGGTGTAGCGTAAGAGGTAACACGAGGAAGTATTTCTACACAGAAAGGGTGTGGATGCATGGAATAGACTCACAGCAGAGGTGGTAGGAGCAGGCATGCATGGGACAGGCATAGGAGAACAGGAACAGTGATGTCAAGCCTGAGATCTGCGTCTTTTATGTTCGTCAGGGCAAATAGGCAGACTAGATTGGCATAGAGGTCTTACCGGCCATCAATTTCTGTGTTACAGTATGTTTCAATGTATCTATTTTATCCCACTTCTGCAGGGTGTTCATATGTAGCAACTTAAGCACATCATCGCAGGACTCTGAAATGAGAGCCAGGCCAACAGAATACTGACCCGGTGCTCTAACCACTGAGTTATAGGTCCTTAAAATATGAACATTGAGTATAACTATTTGTTCAAGATGTCTGTCATTGCCTGGTCACAGACTGAACTCCCCCACCCTTTTTAAACTCACAGTCCCTTCCTTTGTCTTCCTTTTTTCATTTGTTTGTTTTAATAACAAACCAGACAAATTCTGACACCTTACGATACTGCCTAGCCCACTACATAGACCATAGAAAATACAGTAAGGTAAGGACCAATAGGCACATCTAGTCTGCACATTTTCTCTGCATACTTTAAAAGTCACAGACCCTACTTGATCTCTGGATTTGCCACGTCCTATGGTTCACCTATACCTATACCATGCATGCTTAAACAACCCCCATCTGTTAGCCCACACCCCGTCTCTGCTGGGAGTATGTTACATGTATCCGCCACACTCTCTGTGAATAAATACTTTATTGTGCTACCCCTTAGCTTACCCTCTTCCAGTCTCATATCATCTTTGAACTGCATCCACACTCACGCGAAGATGCTACCCTCCAGTACACTATTTAGATATTTTTAGGTTTTTATCATATGTAACCTGTGTCTTCTCTCAACCCGGGTATACATACTGAGGTCTCTACGTCTCTCCTCATATGACCTTTGGTGCATCTATTATTCTTCAGTATGCACCTTAACACTCCTTACTGCTTTCCATACTTCCCTCGGTTTTCCTGGATAACACCTCCTCCGTACTCCTCCTTCTGCAACTCCTTGCACCATCTGGATGCAAACCTTTATGCAGTCTTATAGTGTGCCCCACTGTTCCTCATCCACACAACAGTCATACCCTACCCCCACCCCTCAAAGCATTATACAGTGCAATAGTGTCAGTGATACTCGGGTTGAGAGAAGACACAGGTTACATATGATAGAAACCTAAAAATATCTAAACAGTGCAGTAGTGTCAGTGACTTAGAAGGCAACAGTAAATGTATACTTGTCAACTTTAACATGGCATACTTGACATGGGGCACTTTCCCACCATGTCCAACTGTCACTTAGTCAGACCCAATTTTCAATACATTTGTTAATATTGTGATGCTAACAGACTTTCACTGATTAAAAAAGACACACGACACATTTATTTAGAAGGAATGTGCTTTATAAAACAAACATCAGACATACAGTACATATACAATACATAGAATGTATTAGTAATTACATATACATTACTGTTAATGTACAACACTAAATGATTAAGCAAATAGTCAAAAAAACACACAGATAATTAATTATACATTTACATTTATACACTTACATAGGGACTACAGAGATTACAGGTATCTGAGTGGATAACAGGCTAATTATAAACTTACTATGCAAAGGAAACAGCAATCAGCAGTCAGAAACATCAACATGCAAAGGATGTATAAATATCACATTAAATTTCAACAACGTTTATTTATTTATTGAAATGTTTCACCAGAAAGGCACACTGCAACAAGATGCTCGTCTCACGGTGCGGTCAATGAAATATAGGTACCACTCAAGAGCTATCATATTGTGACAGCTCACACAATGATTTAACAGCATTCATGGTGGTACCGTTTCGTTCATTCTGTGACTGTATCAAAACCTGATCTTGTACAATTAAAAAACTTACTAAAATAATTAAGACAATGGTACATCAAATATAGGATTGTTGGGGCGAATAACTGGCTTGCAATTTAGATTTTTGTGGTCGTAACTTCTGTGTCCAAGACACAACCACAGTGAACAAGTGTCAAATGATGTATTTCCCACATGTTTGTTTACTGTGACAAAAAACTGTACTCTCTTTGCCATGTCTCTTTGACTGTTGTTCCTCATGTTGTATTCTCCCGGGTTGTTCCTGAAAATAGGCATAATACTTATCTAGTGTACTTACCCGGTTAACAAAAGCTAAATAAATAAATAAACCCCTCCAGAGGGCAGCGCAAGATGGCGACACGATTGACATGTTTAAGAAGAGGGTGTTGCCATTCTAGTCTATAGAACTAGAAGAGAAAGACTAGAATGGCAGCGCCTATCAGCGCTGCTGAGCGCCAGTTCGTAAAATGCACTGCCATCTTGTGGATGTCAAATTTTGGAAAGCGCTCATTGACATCCACAAGATTTTCCAGAAGTGCTTCATTTTAATGTAAATTTTATCTAGAAAAAGGCGTAACCACATTTGTTTAGTGTTTCCCTGCAAAGACCGGACTATGCCACAAAGACAAATATTTAAATTGTGCATTACTTTAATCGAGGCAATACAGCCACTCCGCTCATTGTATGAATTGCTATAGCAATTGCATTGACGTCCATAGCAATTTAATAAAGGGATTCATTTAATTTTATACATAATATGATATTTCTGAGAGTTTTACTGTGTAGCTGGACTCTGTGGCACACAATAATACTGACAGGCTGCACTGTCATTACTTTAGTGTGGGCATATTTATGATTTACCAGCTCCATCTCTTTCTTTCCTGTGCAGGCTGGCTTTCCCAGTGTTTCAGCTTACCTATTCCAGGCTGCCCATTAGTCTCCTCTTTCACTCCATCCTTGGCTCTGGTACAGACTTTACCCTGCTGCCCTCAGTCCTGCATGCCCGCCGCCCCCATGGTGAGCCTGAGTCTGTGGTGATCCCCTGCATGTGTTCTGCAGAGTGTGTGCAGTAGTGCTGCTTATGGTAGGCAGTGACAGCACTGGGGGAGTGGTGGGTCAAACTGGATGAAGTAAGTGGTCATTGAGGCAATGCATAGGCCACATCCAGCGGGGGGGTAGATGACCCAGGGCCAGGGTTGGGGTGAACGTTCCCAGACAGCAGAAGAAGTAGGGTGATTAGTCTGAGTAGTGGGCTGCGATGGCCGGGGCGGCTGCGTTGGAGCTGGTGTGGGGATCTGGTGGAGAGAGTACAGGGGCGGGCAGGGAGCTGAGAGCAGGTATGGCCAGGATGGGCTGAGTCCAGTTTAATCGGTGGTTGGGGGTGGGAGAAGGGATTGGTGGGGATGCAGTGGGATGATCTGGTGGTCCAGTGTGTGTGGGGAGATGGGATGGGGAGGAGGGGGAGTGGGGTACAGGGTGGGAGTATGTATGGCTGAGTAGGGTGGAGAGTGAGAGAGGAAGATGATTGTGAGGAGATCGAGCGCGAAGGTCTGTTTGCCCATGGTTGAGAGATGTCTGGGGTATAAGGTGGGTGGGGGTACCTTGATAAGTGTGGCTACTGCTATGGTACAGGGGTAGCGCCGAGGGGCTGTAGCTCAAAGTGGACCTGGGACACCAAAGGTTGTCAGTTTTAGAGCGGTTAAAGAGGTAGGCCAGGTAAGACAAGGAGAAAGGTGAGGAGACTGCCAGTAGATTAAACCTGAGCAAGACTGATTATGTTAAGGGGAATCGATACAAAAATGGAGGAAGAAACAGTACAGCTGAAAGTGGAGTAAGGACTATGAGAGGCAAAGAAATTTACTTTGGGGAGTGATTATATTGGGCAGCAGAAAAGGGCCAATGGAAAGAGAGGTATGTTCAGGAGGAGGGGCTAAAGTGTATTTAATGGGGGCCGGGGAGGGGGGAGAAAATACAGTCCCAAAGGTAAAGGTTTGGACCTGCCAAAAATTAACAGCTGCCATGCTGAAAGGTGCCTAAAACAGGAGTTTGGAAGCCGAAAGGGTGCTCCAATCAGCAGACAGATTCACTGCAGGGCAGGCCAATTAGCTACGGGCAGTAGTGTCACCGCACCAATCAGGAGTTAGCAGATGGAGGACCAAGATAGCGATATGTACCTCAACGATGAGCCAGGAAAGGGGACCAGAAGGATGGTCATTTGAAGCTGTTGTAGTTGGCGGGCGGCGGCAGCGGCCGTGAAGCTCCGCCTCGTGGAAGTAGGGCGCGCTTGGGCGAGTCTAGGGAAGAGAGCAGCAGGTTAAAGTAGAGGCTGAGAACAAAGAGCAGGGGCAGGGGGCTGTCGGCAGGCTATCTGCAGGGGGTGGAGGTGTTCAGTAAAACAAAAACCAGGAGCTAAAAGATAGACAGGGGAAGGGTTAGAGGGATTAGAATTAACGAGTATGAAATTAGCCTAGAGGTACTGAGAAATGAGTGGGGGGTAGGGAAGGTTACAGTCAAAGTTAATTTTGCAATTTGGTCAAGCAAAAACGTTTAGAGGAAAGTAGGTTAGAGGGAGGCAATAAAGTAAGGCAAGTGCACTTGGAGGTGAGAGTAGGTTAGAGGGAGGCAATAAAGTGGGGCAAGTACGCTTGGAAATGAGAGTGGCAGTGGTATTTGAGGAAGCAGTGGGACAAAAGGTAGACAAGTTTAACTGTAGGGGCAGGAGAAAGGCAGATACTGTGCAGAAATGGGTATCAGGTAAAATACAGGCTCAAATACAGCAAAATAGTCTAAGGAATTATGGAAAACAATATAGGATGCAAAACAGCAATGTAGGAGGTAAAACAACAGTACAATTTGACAACAAATACAGTCCCAAAGGTAAAGGTTTGGACCTGAAGAAAATTAACAGCTGCCATGCCGAAAGGCACCTAAAACAGGAGTTTGGAAGCCGGAAAGGCGCTCCAATCAGCAGACAGATTCACTGCAGGGCAGGCCAATCAGCTACGGGCAGTAGTGTCACTGCACCAATCATGAGTTAGCAGATAGAGGATCAGGATAGTGATATGTACCTCAGTGATGATCTGGGAAAGGGGACCAGGAGGATGGCTGTTTGAAGCTGATGCAGTGAGGCGGTGGCAGCGGCTGTGAAACTCCGCCTCATGGAAGCGGGGCGCCGCTCGGGTGGTGAAGTCCTCAACGATGATCTGGGAAAGAGGACAAGGAGGACGGCTGTTTGAAGCTGATGCAGTCGGGCAGGCGGCGGCAGTGGCTGTGAAGCTCCACCTCGTGGAAGCGGGGCGCCGCTCGAGCGGTGAAGTCCTAGGGGGTGTACTACCCTCAACCAAACAGCACCCAACCACATGACAAACAAAACATCTCATCATTCATCATAGCAAAATCATTATTTTCAGTTTGTTTTAATTAATATTCAGTTTTACCGTATATTGGGTACCCCATTCCCTCATACTACCACCAGGTAGCAAAATCTGACAGCTATTCACATCTGTCAGATTTTGCTACCCTCAGTCTAAGTATCACCCAGGAAACCAGAATGACAAGGCAGGAGCCCTTATATCACTGCACAAGCTTCAATTAAACTTTCTTTTAAAGTCTTTTCAGTTTAATGATATATTGGGTAGCCCATTGCCTCAAAATACCCCCAGGTAGCAAAATCTGACAATTATTCACGTGTCAGATTTTGCTATCCTCAGTCTAAGTATCACCCAGGACACAAGAATGATAAAGTAGCAGCCATATATCACTGCCCAAGCTTTATTTTAACTTTCTTTTAATTACTTTTCAGTGTTACTGAATATTGGGTGCCCCATTCCCTCAAAATATCCCTAGGTAGCAGAATCTGACAGCTATTTGCATCTATCAGATTTTGCTACCCTCAGTCAAAGTATCACACAGAACACCAGAATGACAAAGCAGGAGCTCTCATATCATTGCCCAAACTGTATTTCAACTTTCTTTGTTACTTTTCAGTTTTCTGTACACGGGGTACCCTATTCCCTCAAAACACCCGTAGGTAGTAAAATCTGACAGCTATTCAAATCTACCAAATTTTGCTACCTTAGTCTAAGTATCACCCAGGACACCGGAATGATAAAGCAGGAGCATAATATCACTGCCCAAGCTTTATTTCAGCTTTCTTCCAATTACTTTTCAGTTTTCCGTACATGGGGTACCCCATTCTCTCAAAATACCCCTAGGTAGCAAAATATGAGAGCTATTTGCTTCTGTCAGCTTTTGTTATCCTCAGTCTAAGTATCACCCAGGAAACCAGAATGACAAAGCAGGAGACCTTATATCATAATGTAATCCCTAGTGGCGCTATCCCAAGGGATACTACCCCTGCCTGCCTGACTAGGTGCAGGTTGAGGGGACTGAGCTTGATGAACGGGTGCCTCCAGGGTTGGTTTAAAAGTAGCATAGCTGCTCTGGGTACAGCCTTCGGGACACTGATACCCCCCTCTAACCCCTCTAGTGGCCTGTAGTGGTCAGCAAATAAACAATCACAGTTAACATCAGAATACAATATTGAACCCACTCTTGGCACACTTACCACCAGGGCTGGATAAGCTGCACTCGCCCTGGAGACCCCCTGTAAAATAAGACTTGCAATAGAACAGGGCAATGGCAATATAGTATCCCCTCCACAAAGGTACACAATAGCCAGGTTAAATGCAGAAAGAATAGAATCTGATTTATTCAGGGGACATGAACAAGGGTGGGACAGCAATCTAGTATTTGATTTCAGATCTGATTTAGTCAGGTTAAACATGCATGCACTAAGAGTCCCTCTAGCACAGTCACACACACTCTGGGTGCCCACTTGTTATGCAGACTAGCCTGAAGCATTGCCCAGGGTAGGCTGGCATTGCAGCTGGTGTTGGGGCCCTTAGGAAAGAAAACAACATGCAGTTTAACCTACAATTTGTATTCCGGAATCGGCTGGCTCAGTCTGTAATGATTAACCAAAACAATTAAATCAGATGACACACATCGATTTGAGCTTTGTTGCAGGGAGCTACCCTGATTTTTACTCAGGCTACCCAGACCAGGAAGCAGGATTGATGAGATGAAGACCTCAGGATGGTTCACTGGTTTGCCTGGGGAAGAAGGGCCCACACAACGCACTGTGGTGGTTGAATCCTGCTTGATGGTGTTGAGCAGGGAGCCAAATCCCCAAGTGGGTCTTTCATCAGGTGAATCTCTGTGGCATGAGCAGCAATCTAGGCCGAGATGGTGAGGCCCAGACCAGGTGAACAAGTCGGATGGCCGTCCGTTTAGGTGCTGGATGCAGCTTCCAGCTAGCGTGACACATTCAAGGGTGTGGGGGACCAAATCACAACCCACACTACACATTTTGCACAATTATAGTAAGAAGAGCTAGGTACCACAATTCGGATGACAGTCCAGTTGCAATTAGGCAAGGTCTCTGCGCAAACCGTACGCTCTGCAGTTCTCTCAAAGTCGTGACAGGCTGATCACTCCAGGAGCAAGTCTTCGGTCCACATCAGGCGAAATTCACTCTTTCACAATTCAGGATTCCAGTCACAATAACAGCAATTTCGGATAAAGTCCAATATTAGATTGCAGACTTCTTCACATGAGAAGATGGTAGCAGAAAGACCAGACACAGCCTTTCCGCCTAGCCCCCCGCACTACCACGCAGGAGCAGCTGTTCAATTTATTCAAGCTGTTCACTGTCTCGAATCCAACTCCACACTGACACACTGCTGCAGGCAGCTCAGAGATTTCCTAGTGAGCCAAAAGGTTCTGTTGGTTGATCCATCTGTCTGTCACAGCAAGGCTCCCCCCTCCAGGTCCATTTAGATGCCAAACAGTAAAAAACTACAATTCCTACAGAAATTCTCTCCTATAAGACCTCTGGGGACAGTCTCCATTTTAAGGTCCCCGAGGCTACGATTGGTCCAAACTGGCAGTCCAGAACCAAAATGGTGGCTATAGGCAGAAAATGCATGCTGCAAAGGAAGGCAGGTTAGACAAACTACTATACTATTATTACTAAAACAGATATTCTGCAAACAATCATGTATCTGATTAGGGCTTCCTCTGTGCACTTACCGATGGCAGAATGAAGCAGTTGTAACGCAGCCTGGTTGGGACTCGAGCCTGAAACCACTCAGCCCCCAACCAGATTAATTATAACCTATGACATAGATACCTCTAAAAGAGACAGGCACGAGGGCTAACAGAGCACTCGCATGCAAGCACTTTTACACTGTTTAAACACAGAACACCAGCGTGGCAGTGGGCATTAGGCAAGTCGAGGAAGACATTTTAGGAACCCCCATTTGAAGCGGGGTTACAACAGCACAAGCTTTAATTCAACTTTCTTTTAATGTCTTTTCAGTTTAACTGTATATTGGGTACCCCATTCCCTCAAAATACCCCTTGGTAGCAAAATCTGACAGCTATTTGCATCTGTCAAATTTTGCTACCCTCAGTCAAAGTATCATACAGGACACCAGAATGACAAAGCAGGAGCCTTTATATCACTGGACAAGCTTTATTTCAACTTTATTTTAATTTATTTTCAGTTTTACTGTATATTGGGTACCCTATTCCCTCAAACTACCCCAGGTAGCAAAATCTGAAAGCTATTTGCATCTGTTAGATTTTGTTACTTTCAGTCTAAGAATCACCCATGACACCAGAATGACAAAGAAGAATCCCTTATATCATTGTCCAACTTTTATTTCAACTTTCTTTCAATTACCTTTCAGTTCTCCATACATGGGGTAACTCATTCCCTCAAAACACCCCTTGGTAGTAAAATCTGACAGCTATTCACATCTGTCAGATTTTGCTACCTTCAGTCTAAGAATCACCCATGACACCAGAATGACAAAGTAGGAGCCCTTATATCATTGTCCAAGCTTTATTTCAGCTGTCTTTTAATTCATTTTCAGTTTTCCGTACACAGGGTACCCCATTCCCTCAAAATACCCCTAGGTAGCAAAATCTGACATCCATTTGCATCTGTCCAATTTTGCTACCTTCAGTCTAAGAATCACCCAAAACACCTGAATGACAAAGCAGAAGCACTTAACTTTTGATAGGGTGGGGTTGGAATATCTCTGTTTCACTCTGTGAAAATTTGGATTTGGGCCGGGTTTTATTAGAATTATTAGACAAATATATAAGAATCCTACAGCTTGTATAAAGACTAATTACCAGATTTCACCTCCAGTCCAATTGGGTAAGGGTACAAGGCAGGGGTGCCCACTTTCCCCATTGCTTTTTGATGTATATATCGAATCATTGGCACAAGCCATTAGACAGGATGGTGAGATAGCTGGTTTAGGCTTGGAAGGGTGGAGGCAGATCATTTCATCATATGCAGACTATATATTATTGTACTTGGAGGATTTATTGCACTCATATCCTTATGTGATACAGATTGTTGATAGATTCTCCAAGATTTCTGGTTATAAAATTAACATAGCTAAAACAGAGGTCCATCTATATAGTTTAAACTTTCCGGCTGTAAAATTCAAGTTGCAGACAAATTTAGAGGTAAAGAAAACAATGTAATATTTGGGGATTAGGATTACGCAAAATAAGGAGAAGATATATAATGCTAATTACAACTCATTAATACAAAAAATTTCAACCGACTTACAAAGATGGGCTTTACTACCTCTAATGGTTATTGGAAGGGTGAATGTAGTAAAGATGAATTTGCTACCAAGGTTACTCTTCCCTTTTCAGTCTTTGCCCTTAGGGATCCTGGACAAAATGTTTAAAAAATTATAATCAGAAATCAGAAACTTTGTTTGGAAAGGCAGGGCCTCCAGGATTAGTTTAAAAAAAATTATATGCCTCTACTGACAATGGAGGCCTTGCCCTACCAAACTTTAAATGGTATTATTTCACAGCCCAATTAGCTCAAATAAAATCTTTTTTCTCGTATGTAGAAAAACCTAGCTGGATAGTTTTAGAAGAAAATAAGTTAAGAAGCAGATGTATAAAAAGTGTATTGTCAAGTCCAGAAAATAAGGCAAATTCGATGTCATTGTTGTAGACTACTAAATCTTCTCTGAAAATTTGGAGAGAAACCCATAGGATTATAGGATGGAAGGAAACTTTCTCGCCCTTTACTTTGCTGAACTCTTTGCCAGAATTTAAAAAGAATAAATTGGTATATGATCTGGAGAAGAGGTGGGTCTTTCGGACTGATCATTTTTTCCATCAAGGTACCTTTATGGATTATTCTTTTTTTAAAGAGAAATATAAGCTCGAGGAAGTTTTTTTTTAGTATACTTACAGTTTAGGCATAAGATGAGAACCAAAAGAGGAACCTTAGATCAACCCAAGAGCTACCCTATTGAACAATTATTTGATTCAGGTTATAATAAGAAATTGATTGGTAGTATTTATAAAATCTGTCAAGAGAGAAACATGTTATGTTTAGAGCAACTCTTTGTCAAGTGGAAAAAAGGATATAGGCCCAAATTTTACAAGTCAAAAATGGCAGAGAATCACAAAATATCTGCTCCAGGTATCAAAAAAACAGTAGGCTGAAACACATTTAGTATAATATTTATCATAGAACCTATTTAACTCCAGAAAAATTGTACAGATTTAACCCACTAATTTCTGATAAATGCCAGAGGTGTAAAAAACACTCTGGGTCCCTCTTGCATATGTTTGTTACTTGCCCAAGGATGGGTAATTTTTGGAAAACAATAATGGTATGTATTTCTAAGATTTTGGGCCTGGATGATCCTTTTGATCCCGGAATAATCTTCTTTGGATGCAGTTACTTCTGGCAATCTGAGATTATTACTCTGGGAGACTCTGACAAAGGGAAATTATTGTATATATTACTAATAACACAAAAAAAACAATATATTTTGCAAAATTGGAAATCACAGGCTCCACCTACTTATACAAATTGGATTAACTTAGTTATGGATTGTGAAAATCTCGAAATAATTTTTTATATGCAAAACTCTGAATGAAAAAAATTTTGGAAACTATGGGATCCATTAATTAACTATTTAAGAGAAGAGAAATAGAATACTAAAGGTTAAATGGCCTTTGTCTTGCTTATCCTTGTCTGATCTCCATAATAAGAGAATTAGAAGCTGCAGTCACCCCATTTTTCGGGATCCCCAGGCACAGAAATCAATCACTTACCCCTTCTTTTTCCTTTTTCTGAAGAATGACGACGAGCAATTTCTCTCTACAAGAAGGCAGTAATGTCTAATTGGATGAGAATATAAGCTTTGGTCTGATTGGGGGAAAAAAAAGGAGCACTTATCTCATTGCCCAAACCTTATTTCAACTTTCTTTCAATTACTTTTCAGTTTTCTGTACATGGGGTACCCCATTCCCTCAAAATACCCCTAGGGAGCAAAATCTGATGGCTGTTCACATCTGTCAGATTTTGCTTCCCCTTAGTCAAAGTATGACACAGGACACCAGAATGACAAAGCAGGAGACCTTATATCACAACACAAGCTTTAATTCAACTTTATTTTAATTGCTTGTCTGTTTAACTGTATATTGGGTATGCCATTCCCTCAAAATACCCCTAGGTAACAAAATCTGACACCTATTCGCATCTGTCAGATTTTGCTACCTTCAGTTTAAGAATCACCCATGACACCAGAATGACAAAGGATTCCTTTTATCATTGTCCAAACTTTATTTCAGCTTTCTTTTAATTACTTTTAAATTTTCTGTACAAGGGGTGCCCCATTGCCTCAAAATACCACTAGGTAGCAAAATCTGTCAGCTATTCGTATCTGTCAGACTTTGCTACCCTCAAAGTATTAACCGGAACCCAAGAATGACAAAGTAGGAGCTCTTATATCATTGCCCAAACTTTATTTCAACTTTCTTTTAATTACTTTTAAGTTTTCTATACACGGGGTACCCCTTTCCCTCAAAATACCCCTATGTAGCAAATTTTGACATCCATTCTCATCTGTGAGATTTTGTTACCCTCAGTCAAAGTATCACCCAGAACACAAGAATGATAAAGCATGAGCCTTTATATCATTGCCCAAACATTATTTCATTTTCATTTAATTACTTTTCAGTTTTGCTGTACTGTATATTGGGTACCCCATTCCCTCAAAATTGACACCATGGACCATGGGGTGCTCTACGAGTGCCTGAGGGCCATCTGCGGCCTGTCTGGAATGGTTCTCAGATGGTTTCAATCTTTCCTCACTGGCAGATTTCAGAGTGTGGTGTCTGGGATTTTTTCCTCTGGCCCATTCTGTCTGTCATGTGGAGTCCCTCAGGGCTCGGTGTTGTCCTCCATGTTATTTGCAGTGTATATGCTGCCCCTCAGAGACATTGTAAGACGGTATTGGCTGAGGTTTCACTGCTATGCTGATGATACCCACCTCTAACTGTCTTTTGTACCAGACCAGGACAGTGCAATCTTGGTCTTTAAGAGCTGCCTCGTAGAAATCCAGGACTGGATGAAATCTAGCTGGTTGAAATTGAATTCCGAGAAGACTGAGGTGTTGATGGTGGATCCAGGTCACCGGACAGAGGGGTCAGTGGTGGGACAGCCTTCCAGACTTTGGCTCGGAGGTGCCCAACTGCCTTCCTCTGAATGGGTGCAAAACCTGGTGGTGGTTTTTGACGACGGGTTGACACTGCATTCGCAGGTGTCAGCAGTTGTCAAGCCCTCGTTTTACCATCTTAGGAACATTGCCAGGATTAAGCACCTTGTTCCATTCAGCAACCTTCCAACATTGATCCATGCCTTCATGACCTCATGCCTAGACTACTGTAACACCCTGTACTTAGGGCTGCTGGTTGCTATCTGCCGCTTGCAGCTGGTGCAGAACGCTGCGGCGCGGTTGTTGATTGGGACTCCTCATTCAAGTCACATCACTCCCGTGCTGCGCGAACTGCACTGGCTGCCTATTTAGTGGTGGATCACCTTCAAGGTCAGGCTTCGGACCTATAAGGCCCTGCATGGACTAGTCCGAGCTACCTGCAAGAGCTCCTGAATCCTTACTGCCCCGGCTGACCTCTCCGCTCAGCTGATGAGGGGTCGTTAGAGATTCCCAAGGTACGCTTAAAATATCAGGGGCTTGCACTTTCATGTACATGGCTCCAACCCTGTGGAATTCTCTGTCTCATCAGATTTGAGAGTGCACAGCCGTGGAGAGCTTCAAGAGGGCCTTGAAAACTATTTATGGCATCTTGCATATGGAGTTCAAATTGTCCTAACCAAATTTGTATCTTATTTGCCTGTTATGACTTGAATTTTTATATTTTAGTATTCATTTGGTTTTACCTGTTTTAACTTGTACAGCATCTTGATTGAAGAAAGGTGCTCTATAAATAAAGTTATTATAATTATTATTAATAATAAAATACCCTTAGGTAGCAAAGTCTGACAACTATTTGCATCTGTCAGATTTTGCTACCCTCAGTAAAAGTATCACCCAGAACACAAGAGTGACAAGGCAGGAGTCTTTATATCATTGGCCAAACATTATTTCAATTTTCCTTCAATTACTATTCAGTTTTACTGCATATTGTGTACCCCATTCCATCAAAATACTCCTAGGTAGCAAAATCTGACAGTATTCGCATGTGTCAGATTTTGCGATCTTCAGTCTAAGAATCACCCATGACACCCGAAAGACAAAGTAGGAGCCCTTATATCATTGTCCAAACTTTATTTCAACTTTATTTTAATTAATTTTCAGTTTTCCATACACGGGATACCCCATTCCCTGAAAATACCCCTAGGTAGCGAAATCTAACATCCATTCGCATCTGTCAGATTTTGGTACCCTCAGCTGAAGTATCACCGAAAACACAAGAATGACAAAGCAGGAGCCTTTATTTCATTGCCCAAACATTATTTCAACTTCAATTTAATTACTTTTCAGTTTTACTGTATATTGGGTACCCCATTCCCTTAAAATACCTTTAGATAGCAAAATTTGACAGCTATTGGAATCTGCCAGGTTTTGCTATCTCAGTCTAAGTATCACCCAGGGCACCAGAATGATAAAGCAGGAGCCCTTATATCACTGCCCTAGCTTTATTTCAACTTTCATTTAATTACTTTTCAGATTTCTGTACATGGGGTACCCCATTCCTCAAAATACCCCTAGGTAGGAAAATCTGACAGCTATTCACATCTGTCAGATTTTGCTACCCTCAGTCAAAGTATCACCTAGAATACAAGAATGACAAAGCAGGAGTCCTTATATCATTGCTCAGACTTTTTTTCATCTTTCATTTAATTACTTTTCAATTTTACTGTGTACTGGGTACACCATTCCCTCAAAATACCCCTAGGTAGCAAAATCTGACAGCTATTCGCAACTCTCAGATTTTGCTACACTCTGTCTAAATACCACCCATGACACCAGAATGACAAAGTGGGATCCTTTATGTCACTGTACACATTTTATTTTAACTTTCTTTTAATTACTTTTCAGTTTTCCTTACACAGGGTACCCCATTCCATCAAAGAAAGCCTAGGTAGCAAAGAATGACATCTATTTACATTTAAATTGAATTATTGAAAATAAATGTGGCCCTCAACCTCCAGATGCAGGACACTCACTTCCATAGAAATAATTTTTTTAAGATTTATTTTCAATATTTCAACACAAATGCTGCAGTCCACATATGATTCCATGTAGAACTCTCATTTTCATAATTAGTTTAGGTTAGAACCAGCCTTTAATAATCTTTTCTAGCTCTCTTTCACATTTATCCCAAGTAGTTACATTTCAGGACTACAATGTCCCTTCATCAGACCGCAGAGTATCTCAATATACTGGCAGAAAAATTAATTAAAACAGTATATTAATAATCCTGTTCCTGGTCCTCTTTCTACTCAAACAGAAATTCTAAATTTTAAGCTAGAGATGTAAGATTCTTAGGTGGGAACAAACCTCTATAAATATTCCAACACTGGCTTGGTTTCAGCTCATACTACTTATATATATCATTGCAGTCCTAAAACATAACTATTTAGGATAAATGTGAAAGAGAGCTAGAAAATATTATTAAAGGCTGGTTCTAACCTAAACTGTTTATGAAAATGAGAGTTCTATATGGAATCATATGTGGACTGGAGCATATGTGCTGCAATATTGAAAATAAACCTTAAATAAATTCTTTCTATGGAAGTGAACTTCCTGCATCTGGAGGTTCAGGGCCACATTTATTTTCAATAATTCAATTTAGTGGTTCCATTTGTGGTGCCCTCTCCACTCTTTCTACATTTTTGAAGAAACAATAAGGGAACCGAGGGAGACATTTAATAGTATTAATTTGCAGCTATTTGCATCTGTCAGATTTTGCTACCCTCTGTCAAAGTATCACAGAGGACACCAGAATGACAAAGCAGGAGCTCTTATATCATTGCCCAAACTTTATTTCAACTGTCTTCCAATTACGTTTCAGCTTTCTGTACACGGGATACCCCATTCCCTCAAAATACCCCTAGGTAGGAAAATCTGACAGCTATTCACATCTGTCAGATTTTGCTACCCTCAGTCAAAGTATCACCCAGAACATAAGAATGACAAAGCATGAGCCCTTATATCATTGCTCAGACTTTTTTCAACTTTCATTGAATTACTTTTCAGTTTTACTGTGTACTGGGTACACCATTCCCTCAAAATACCCCTAGGTAGCAAAATCTGACAGCTATTCGCATCGCTCAGATTTTGTTACCATCTGTCTAAGTATCACCCAGAACACAAGAATGACGAAGCAGGAACCCTTATATCAGCGCCCAAGCTTTATTTCAACTTTCATGTCATTACTTTTCAGTTTTACTATATATTGTATACTGTATATTGGGTATCCCATTCCCTCGATACCACCCCCCCGTTAGCAAAATCTGATTGCTGATCACATCTGTCAGATTTTGCTAGCCTCAGCTTAAGGATCGTCTAGAACACAAGAACCACATGGTAGGCACCCTTACAGTACTGCAGAAGCTTTATTTCAACTTTGTTGTATTTACTTTTCAGTTCTAATGTACACTGGGCACCCCATTACCTCACAATGCCACCAGGTAACAAAACCCTGATAGCTGATTGTGTCTGTCAGATTTTGCTACCCTCGGTCTAAGTATCACCCAGAAGAGAGGGGCCATATAAAAGGTGCCCTTATTAGTGTAATACCTTTTTTTCTACTTTTATAAATTTATTTTCATTTTTACTGTACATTGGGTACCTCAAAATCCACCCCAGGTAGCATAGTCAAATGGCTGATCGCATCCATCAGGTCGTGCTACCCCCAGAAACATTCAGAGGCATGGTATGGCATGGCTACATTGCTGAGAGGTTCCAGCAACAACAAACTCTGGCCACAACTGGTACAGCTGTAGATGAGGTTGCCAGTGGAACACAACACAGTGCACTGTGTCCGAGATGGCTGCCAGAGTTCTTGGTACATGCGTGATGACTCGTGCATGTGCATTGAGCTCCGAGTTGCACATGCACAGAAAAGCAATAAATACAATATTGGAGACAGTCCTGATCCAGTGCATGGGCCCAGTAGACCCCGGCACACTTGCTGATACCTTGTGGGTGAGGTTCCCTAACCCACCACAGGTTGTGACATCTGCGTCAAAACACTGCTCCGTCCCCACTCAGGTCGGGGCTGGTGCTGCATGCTGCAGTACCTTCCTCATTAGTCTTGTCCCAGTAAACTGGGTCACTGAGCTCACATCTGAACTCAGCTCACTGGCATGGTAGGGCAATGTGTTCCTTAGTGGTGCCACAGATATCCCTACAAACAGCATGACTTAATAAATTCTTTGTTTTTCAATATTTTGACCTCAAACTTTCAACTTAGTCTTCTTATGACACTACCTCATAAACCCCGTAGGTGAAATTTCAAAATCCATTTTGAAATGCCATCCAACGCCACAGGTGTGAAGATACATTTCAGACAGGATGTGAAAAATGACAGCTGTACTGTTCATGAGGTGGTGTGAAAAAATGGCTATGTTGAAAATTTGGAGTCAAAATAGTCAAATATTGAACATTACCAAAGTTATGCATGCACATAGAACCATTTCTGCCGGCCCACTGACACAGTGGCAGCAGTATTGCTCACAATGCCGGTGATCCAGGTTCAGAAACAAGCTCGGGGAATCAGAGGGCCAGCCAAGGGAAGAGGCTTGAGCATCCCAGGGACCACTAGCCTTCTCTGGGAGGAGGGGGGACCAAGGCTCATTGCTTGGCTGAGCCCGGCCAGAGGCCTGAGATACAGCAAGCCCAGCCACTTGTAGGGGGGAGATGCATGACAGACCTCAGTGTTCAGTACCTTAATGTCAGGGCACATGTCATGCACAGAAAACAGGAGAAACAGCTTGTGGCACTCCTGGTAGATGGCGCGCAAGGCCCCAACCCCCAGTGCCCCTACCTGTCCCAGTGGTATGGCATCCTGATGAAACTCAGGAATTCAGGTGTAAGGGCCCTTCTTTGTAACTGCCTTGGG
The DNA here is from genome assembly GCA_016271365.2 of Neoceratodus forsteri. NCBI lineage: Eukaryota > Metazoa > Chordata > Ceratodontiformes > Ceratodontidae > Neoceratodus > Neoceratodus forsteri. The sequence continues at coordinate 1,068,554,099 of CM057456.1, forward strand.
GGCAAACCACGACAACATAGGGGATGGACCGCTCTAGGCTCCAGGTAAGAGGGCGTGGACTAGAAGGCCGGAGGTGATTCCCGAAGGGAGTGGAGTGCCGTGGGTTGGGGGAGCATAAACAGCAAGTTAAAAAAAAGAACAGTTTCTAAGAAAGTGCATAACTCTACCTTTTTTAAGAATTTTTAACCATATTTTCAGCATGGCCTTTTTGGGGCCCCACCGCATGAACACTGGTGTTTAAATTTTGTTCTTCGCACAGTGACTGTGCAATCAGCTTCCGCTCCAACTTATGAAATGACAGTGCCAGTGTTCATGAGGTGGGGTCCCAAAAAGGCCATGTTGAAAATGTGGTAAAAAAATTCCTAAAAATAACAAAGTTATGAACAAAAGTTCAAAATGCCATTGAAAGCAGTAGTACTACGAAATCAGGAAGTAAGCTATCAAAATTCTGTTTTTTGACTGTAAGCATGCAGCCAAAGTTCCAGTTTCTATATCTGTAAATGTTTTTTTCCAGTCATCTTTAGTTTTTTAGATATTTGCAATTTATTTGAATTGTTGTAGCACCGGAGGTGGGGCTTAGTCAGAGTTGAGGTAGCAAGTAGAGTTTTATTTTCTCAGAAGAAGCCAGAAGGGGAAGGAAGGAAACATATTCAATTCAGTGCTTTAGAGTAACTGGTAATTGCTATTTTTCTTTTAAACTTAGATTGTGGGCTTTTAGTGACACTGTACTTTCTTTGTTGTCTTTACTTAGAATTGTTTTTGGGCTGTTGAAAATTTAAAACATAGTGGTGGTGTAATTCTGTGCTGTCTTTAATTGCTGCAAATTTTCGCCCCCTCCCTCCCCTTCACCCAACTCTTAATTATATGCCCTGTTAAATCTGATTGACAGGAGCTAAACACAGGGTATAGTAAGGGGTGTGAAGTAGGAGGGGCATAAGGGGGAAGAAGCCCACCCTCAGCACGACAAGTGTTTTGACTCATTTATTTATTTATTTATTTTAAAGAAAATTATCTGAGGATCAGTAGCAGGATTTTTAGGACAGTAAATTAATAAAAAGGGAACTAGGAGAGCTTCAGTAGCAGACAAGTAGTGGAATAGCAGTATAATTGCAGTATAATGTGGGGAGTGGTGCAATGCAGTGGCTGTGGGGCAGCCATATTCAGGCAGACCTTCTGGACACTGAGGTGCAGCCCCATCTGCATGCATCTCTCTGGACTGTGGGATGAGGTAGCCAGACTCAGAGCGGAAGTAAACTGGGTCAGGAGTACCATCACCCCTATCCACAGACCACCCAGTCCAATGCAACTGCCCAAAGGATGCTGAGAACGAGGAGCACTTGGATGACAGTGGCCCAGGGAGGGTTAGAGCAGTCAGGCAGAGGCACATCCCAGATCCTATTCCACTCAAGAACTCATATGCCACACTGGCAAATGAGGACAACCAAATAGAGGTACCCAGAGAAGTGGAAGGAAAGGATGTGGAGGTTAGCCAAGGAGGTGACCTCAGCGGGGAAAGCAGTGGACCCCAGAGGAGGAGGAAGCGAATCCTGGTGGGGTACTCCATCATAAGGGGGATCCAGCTAGGAACACAGGAGGGGGAGGACAGGGAGGTGAGGTGCCTACCAGGTGCCATGGCATGGAGGGATGGAAGGAAGATCCTGGGGATCACTAGGAAGGCAAGAGGGGAGGGTGAGCTGGATGTCATTATCCACCTAGGTACTAATGACCTGGCAAATGGGGAGCCAAAGGAAGTTCAGGAAGAGTTTAGGAAATTGGGGAGGGGTCTCAAGCAAGTAGCTAATTCTGTTACTTTCTCAGAGGTACTACCTGCGAGAGGCAAGGGAGAGCATAGGAGTGCATGCACCAGGAACTTTAACTCATGGTTGAAGAACTGGTGCTGTGAGGAAGGGTTTGGATTCATTGGTGACTGGGGATCCACCTGGAGGGATGGAAGTTTGTTCTAGCCTGACGGCCTGCATCCATCCTGGGAGGAATCCAAGACCAATGATAAGTTTAAATGCTACATTGACAAGCATTTAAACTAGCAAAGGGGTGGCAGGCCAGCAAGGAGGGTACCTACTTGCTCACCCCCACAGCTAGCAGTGGAACCAGTGAACCAGAGGAGTGGCCATCTCTCTCAAAGCAGTGTGCAAAAGATGGAGATTAGTGCCCAAGAGGTGGATAGGCAGAAAAGGGGCAAAATTCAGCAGAAGGGCAGACAGCAAGGAGAACCAGGGATAAAGGACAACCAAGGAAGGGGCCGGAGTAGAACAGCGAAACAGTCTAGGGAGGTCAAATCATGGAAAGCCATGTGTGCAAATGCCAGGAGCCTTAGCAACAAGATGGAAGATCTGGAGGCTGTCATGGTGCAGTCAGACCTGGACATTGTGGCCATCACTGAAACCTGGTGTAATGATAACCATGACTGGAGATGGCCATACCTGGCTCAACAACATATTCAGAAGAGACAGAGCAGGCAGGAAGGGAGGAGGAGTGGCACTGTATGTGAAAAATGACATAAGGGCCACAGAGATCCAGGAGGAACAAAATGGGGGAGAGATACTGTGGGTTAAGCTGGCAAGAAAAATAGGGACAGCCATCCGCACAGGTGTGGTCTATAGATCACCAGCCCATGAGGAAGAAACAGATAGGGAGCTGATGCTAGCCATCCAAAGGATGGCAGACAAGGGTGAGGTAGTACTGGTTGGAGACTTCAATATTCCAGATGTGGACTGGAGCATCCCAGCAGCAGCATCAACTAGGAGCAGATTTATCCTGGAGTCCCTTCAGGGTGCCTTCCTCAAGCAACTGGTCATGGAACCAACTCGGCAGAAGGCAATACTGGACCTTGTGCTCACAAACAGGAACAGTGTGATGGAGGTAACAGTGGGGGAGCACCTGGGGAACAGTGACCAACAGTCATTGTGGTTTGAAATCACAGAAAGAGCAGAACCAAACCACACAAAAACACGTATCCTGGATTTTAGGGGGGCAGACTTTAGGAAAATGGGGAGATACTTGAAAGAGGCATTAAGGGAATGGGACAGGAATCAGGGGTTGAGGAACAGTGGGCAGTATTTAAATGGGGATTACAAGAACAACAGAATTATGCATTAGCAGGTTAGCAAGAGGAAAGGAAGAGGAGACCATTATGGTTTTCCAAAGAGGTAGCAAAGAAAGTGAAAGCCAAAAAATTGCATTCAGGCAATACAAAAGACACAGGCAGAAGGGATAGGGAGAAGTACCAGGAGAAGCAAGGAGGCAGGGAGGTCAGTAAGGGAAGGCAAAGCTCAGACAGAAGAACACATTGCAAAATCAGTGGGTAGCGGGACAAAACCTTTACAGGTACATAAGGAAAAAAGAAAGACAAAGGAGGGATAGTGAGACTGAAGGGGAGGATGGGGGCTGCATGGAGGATGACAACAGTAAAGCTGACATATTGAACAGGTATTTCTGCTCAGTCTTACTGAGGAAGAGGAGGGTAATGGGTCTGAAGGGAGTACAAGGGTGAGAATGGTACAGAATGGACACAAGTCCCTTTACACGAGAAAGGGTCCTGAAGAAACTGGAAGTAATAAGAGTTGATAAAGCAATGGGGCCAGATGGGATGCACCCCAGGGTCCTTGAAGAACTAAGGGAGGTGGTGGCTGAACCTCTGGCTATCCTGTTTAGCTGATCACTGGAAACAGGGGAGGTACCCAAAGACTGGAGGACAGCAGATGTAGTCACCTTATACAAAAGCGGGAACAAAGAGGAAGCAGGGAACTACAGACCAGTCAGCCTCACCTCGGTAGTGGGGAAGATCATGGAAGCACTACTGAAGGAGAGATTGGTGGAACATCTGGTTGTCAATGGACTACAGGACCCAAGGCAGCATGGTTTCACCAGGGGGAGGTCATGTCAGAATGTTGAATTTTTTGACTGGGTGATCAGGGGAGGGCACTGGACATGGCCTATCTGGACTTCAGCAAGGCCTTTGACACTGTGCCACATAGAGGACTACTACACAAACTGGGGAATATGGGTGTGGGCAGGACAGTAGTGTGGTGGGTAGGTAACTGGCTGGGTGGCAGGACACAGAGGGTGGTGGTAAATCGCTGTCACTCCACAGAGGGAAGAGTGACCAGTGGTACCACAGGATCAGTGCTGGGACCGGTCTTATTCAACATCTTCATCAGTGACATTACGAGGACCTAGAAGGCAGAATTTCACTGTTCGCTGATGACACAAAGCTCTGTAACAGAGTAGACACACCAGAGGGTGTAGACAGAATGAGAAGGATCTGCAGAAACTTGAAGAATGGTCAGGGTTTGGCAGTTGAAATTCAATGCAAAGAAGTGCAAGATAATGCATATGGGGCACAAAAACCCTGGCACAATATATCAGTTGGGGGGTGAGGATATAGCATGCACCAAGCAGGAAAGGGATCTTGGGGTTATCATCTCTGATGACCTCAAGGTAGGGTAACAGTGTGACAAGGCAGCAGGTAAAGCAAATAGGATGCTGGGATGTATAGGCAGGGGCATCACCAGCAGGAAAATGGAGGTCATAATTCCTCTATACAAGACACTAGTGAGGCCCCACCCGGAGTACAGTGTACAGTTCTGGAGACCATACCTATGTAAGGACATAGACAGGGTAGAGAAGGTTCAGAGGAGGGCAACAAAGATGGTGCATGGATTGCATCACAAGTTCTATGAAGACAGGTTGAAGGAACTGAACATGTACTCCCTGGAGGAGAGGAGGGAGAGAGGGGATATGATAGAGACATACAAGTATCTCACAGGGAGGAACAGGGTGCAGGAATACACTATTTTTAAGCGAAAAAGATGTACCAGGACTAGAGGGCTTGGGATGAAGTTGGAGGGAGGACGATTCAGAGGAAACATGAGGAAGAATTTCTTCACAGAACGAGTGGTGGACAAGTGGAACACCCTGCCAGAGGAAGTGGTGGGGGCTGAAAACAATCGCGGGATTTAAGAATGCATGGGATAGACATAAAGGAATTCTGGAGGTCAGGGGTAAGGGGCAACAAACTTCTAGGAAAACATAAACTGAACTTACAAGCTCAAATGGGCAGACTGGGTGGGCCATAGGCCCTTATCTGCTGACACTGTCTATGTATCTATGTATGTATCTATGTACAACAAATATGGCGGCTGACTAATTTTCAGCTGCGCTTTTTTTACAGATCACATCAGGTCTTTTGACAACAGCAGAGGGACCCTCTGCTGACCATTCCTGATGTCCCTGCAAGTCATACACATGTGCAGTTGGCAGCAGAGGAGGTTCCAGTGCAACATGCTTAGTGGCAGAAATGTAATAAAAAGCAGAGAATAACTGAGCAAATTACTCAGCGATAGTACAATGCCGGTGAGAAAGAGTACCAGGTATATGATTAGCAGGGCACAGGGCATAAACTGTCAAAAAAGTGCAATTTTTTTTTTGTAGTACTGCTGCTTGAAATACATTATATGGCATTTACCTTTATTTCTCAGTTCATGGTTCGGCTTTAAAAAATGCAGACATGCCTCAGTCCGCAGGGGATGGCAGTGCATGACCTCTGATGGTAAGTATAGGATAAGAAGGGGTGTCGGGTCGTGGGTCCTAAGTGTGAGGGTCGGGATGGGAGAAGGGGATGGCAGGGACAAAAAGGGATGGTTTTCTTTAAACAAAGACATCACAGGATGTTTTTTTCCTTTGCAGGAATGAACAACTAAATAAAACAATTTCGAGACACTGGGGGTGGGCTCCCCAGTGTCCGAAACTGCTGGGGGGATCTTGTACAGGCTGACACGGGGCTTGGGGCCCTTGATGTCAGCAACTACTGATAAAAAGAATGAGCTTTGGGGTGGGGGGATCCGACACCAGGGGTGAGAGTAAAAAAAATAAAAAGACGTTGGGGGACGTTTTAGTTTTTTCAGAATGAAAGCAAATAAATTATTTTGGGACACTGAGGAAGGGCTCCCCAGTGTCCCACACTGCTGGGTGGGGGGGTCTTGTAAATGCCGACACTGTGATTGGGATCCCTGATGTCAGCAACTCTTAATAAAACAAGGGGCTAGGGGGATCCAACACCAGACATGGGCCATCTCAATGTCAGATTATAGAAAAAAAAAATAAGCAAATAAATCAATCTACTGCCACCAGGGATTGTGGCCCGCGGTGTGCATATAAAGTTTATTAGGGAAAGCACAGTCAGGATGGCTGCCGGAGTTATTTGTGCATGCGCAGATAACTCTGGTTGGACACGGCGGTAAGTGCCGTGTTCCACCAGTGACCAGCGGACAAAATAGTACAGTGAACGTGCAGTGATTGCTGTTTACCTCAATTATTTACAAGTCCAGCTGGTATTCAGTAGGCTGTCTTTTTACCTACTGTACTCGCAAGACATCTGCTGGGCGACGCCCACTGCAGCCGGAAAAACTGGTCTAGATACTCAGAGTGGTTGCACCAAGTTATTTGATTGTTACAGAAACATAAGAGTTGATGGCAGATAAGGATTGTGTGGCCCCCGTAGTCTGCCCATTTTCCCTACCTAATGCAATTCTGCAGTCTCTAGTTGATCTGCGGCTTACCGTCTCTTCCCTATTGTGAGGATACTCTTATGTCTAGCCCACGCATTCTTTATTTCCCCTACCATTTCTGCCCCCACCACCTCCATAGGGAGGCTGTTCCAAGCATCTACTACTCTTTCTGTGAAAAAGTATTTGCTCACGTTACCCCTGAGCCTACCCCCCTCTAGCCTCATATCATGTCCCCTTGTTCTTGTACACCTTCCTTTCTGAAATGTACTACCCTTCTGTACCTTGTTTCTACTCCTGTGGCACTAGAATGTCTCTATAATATCCCCCCTCTCTCTCCCCTCTCCACCAGGAAATACTTACTGAGGTCCTCTAGTCTTTCCTCATAATACTTTTGGTGCAGTCCTTGCACCATTTTTATTGCCATTCTTTGGACTGCCTCCATTTTGTCTATGTCCTTCCAGAGATGTGGCCTCCAGAATTAGACACAGTACTCCAGATGAAGTCTCACTAGTGATCTGTACAGTGGCATAACCACCTCCTTTCTTCTGCTGGTGATACCTATCCCTATGCACCTTAGCATCCCACTGGATCTCTCCACAGTCTTCTCACATTGCTTGGTCAGCTTTAGGTCATCAAATATGATTACCCCCCAGGTCCTTTCTTGATTGGTGGCTGTCAATAACCCCCCCGTCCATCCTGTATGCCTTTCCTGGATTTCTGTGCCCCAAATGCATGATTTTGCATGTCTTTGCATTGAATATAAATCAATCAATCAAAACTTCATTTAACCAGGCATAACACCATTGAGCAAGTTCATTTCCAAAGTGGTCCTGGACAGAAGGACAAATACACAATATGACAGTAGGTGATACACAACATAATAGGAATGTCAAAAAGTTATTAGTCAACTAAAGTGTCATAGAAATAGAACATATATAAGTCAAAGACTAGTTTAATACATTGGCATAGTAGAGTATGCGAGTCTGCAAAGACACATGAGTCCATCCAGGGTAACAGACCATATACAACCCAGGCCAAAACAACTTGGGCGTCCCCCATAAAAAAAGTAGCCAAGAGAGGAGAATAGAAATAGGAGGAGGGATAGAGGAGTAGATAAAAGCTGAAAGCTAAAAGCTGAAAAGAGAGGAAGTCACAAAGAGAAAAGAGAGAAAGACGAAAGGAGAAACAAAAAGGGATTAAGGTAGAGAAGAAGTGCTCTGAGGCTATAGGCTAAGGACAGGAACATAAAAGACAAAGGCAATGAGTATTCCACAAGTGGTCATCTATAACGCTTACAGAAGTCCCTCAGGTAACCTGTGATCAGAGCTTTGAATGAGGAGGGATCCGGTATAATGGTGATCCTTAATGTTCTTTGAGCAGCGTTCCACAGGGAAGGGAGTGAGTAGTTAATTGCAGCAGATCCATGACACATTTTAATCCTAGATATGTTAAATGTGATCAAAGTGTAGTGTTTCAGACCATATAACCCCTTGGCATGCTTATATAGACTAGAGATATAGGTTGGCAGTTGACCAGTTAGTGTCCTGTAGAACCAAGTATGAGCATTTCTTTGCCTCCTCAATGAAAGGGAAGACCATCCCGATGCTGCATATAAAAGGCAGTGGTGGATGCGGAAAGGTAAGTTCAGGATAAACCTCAAAGCGTGATGATAGAGTATGTCAAGTTTACTTAGTACCGAGTTAGGGCAGTGACTATAAAGAAAGTCAGCATAGTCAAGCAGTGGTGAAAAAGTTGTTTGTACTAGTCCCTTTTTGGCTTCAGGGTGAGAAGATGCCTAATGTGGAAGAAGACATCTAGGAGTTGTCTTAGTTTTTTAACCATCTCATTCAAGTGAACCTTAAAGTTGAGTTGATTATCCAACCAGGACCCCAAGTATTTGAACGAGTCCACACATTCCAGAGACTCGCCAAGTATTGTGCAGATCTGGAAGTTATGTGGCACTCCTTGGGCTGGGAAGGCATGTGGGGAGAGGATCATAGCTTTGGTCTTCTTGGCATTAAGAAGAAGCTTAAGCTTTAAGAGATTATTCTGAAGGATGACAAAGTCATGCTGTAGGGCCTTGTGTGTCACTTCCAGAGCAGGATTAACGGTGTAAAGGACCGTATCATCCGCGAATAAGTGTATGTTAGCTGTACGTATGTGTGAATCAATATTATTAATGTAAATTGCAAATAGTAAAGGGCCCAAGATGGAGCCTTGTGGAACACCACGAGGTAAGACTTTTAATAGTGACAGGTCCCCTAGGGCTTTAATTTGTTGCACTCTATTTGTAAGGTAACATTTAAACCACTCTATGGCAGTGCTATCTAGGCCAAGGCTATTCAAAGCGCCCGGAAGAAGGCTATGGTCCACAGTATCAGAAGCCTTGCTAAGGTCTAGGAAGAGAGCATACGCATGTTTTTTGCATCCAAGGCGCATTGCCAATCCGTAGACACTTTAGCTAAGGCAGATACCGTGCTATTTTTGGGTATGAAAACCGATTGAAATGGGTTTAACAGCTCCTCTGATTCAAGGTACTCTCTAAGCTGGGAATTCACAATTTTTCCAGTTTTTTTTTTTAATAATCTTTTTATTCAGTTTTCAGGTATATAATACACACATCAACAGGTAGACATATACAGACAAACAATAAGGAAACAAACAGATGCAATCAGTCCAGTACAATTGATCTAACTATGTTCTCTATGTATCTAAACAGTACATTATATTATCATCATCATGGGGTCCTGAGAGGCATTCACCATTTAACCAGCCTGAGGTTTTTTGTTCCTTGCAACTCTAATAAGTGGATCTAATACTCAGTAGTAGTGTCCCCTGTATCACGAGCCCAGGCCAGTCCTCAGCATCATCTCCTCTGCCACACTTAGAGAGGACAGGAAAGGGGTCCATCCCCATAGGAATGCCTCCTCCGTTTCCCTAACAACCAATTTTAATCTTTCCAAAGCTAGAGTGTGCATCATTAACTGGTGCCACTGCAGCACAGTGGGCTTGATGTTGGAGACCCAGGTATTCTGAATGCAGTGGCGTGCCAGTACAAACAGTGTTCTCATCCACCTGGGAAGTGGGATCCACTCCTTCTCCTCTTCTGCCTCCACCCCAAACAGGCATGTTAGTGGGTCTCTCCTTAGTGGCCTACCTGTCATCAGAGCCACCTCCTCCAATACACCCTCCAAAAATGTAATTAGTATCGGACAGGTCCAGAAACAATTAATGTAGGTTCCCCTCTCTTTCCCACACCTACTACACATAGGAGATATCAAGGGTTGTGTTTTATGCACAATAGCAGGGGGATAATACAGCCTGTGCAAAAACTTAAAGAAGGCCTCTTAAAACTTGTTACAAACCATTATACCTTCTGGCATGTGGAGTACCACCTTCCAATTTTCCTCAGATATGTTTTGCCCCAAGTCTCTTTCCCATAAAGCTTTTGTGTTTCCTGTCATATCTGGCAACCCCTGTTTACCCTATTTAGTAGTTTTCCCAGAAAGCCCTTAGGATCTTTTTTGGCTTGGTATACCAGCTGTTCTACCAGGTCAGGTTGAAGGCTATCCCGATTCCCTCTGTCCAATCTTCCCACAAAAGCTCGGACCTGCATATACCTGTAAAGGTGCTGCTCGTCTAGCTGGAGACTTTGTTTCATCATCTCAAAGGTGCACAGTTCTCCCTTTACCACCAGATGGCCTACACTACTTATTCCATTTTTCTCCCACTCTTTAAAACCTGTATCTTCTGGACCGGGTAGGAAGAATGGGTTCTTGGCTACTGGTAACAGTAAAGTTTCCCCTTGGCCCATCACTTTCTGCCTTTTAAGCTGTCCCCAGGCCTCCAACACTGCTTCCACCAATGGATTGAAATTACCCACTGCTCTATAAGCCCTTAACCCTTTACTGTGTAAGTATGCAGTGAGTCTCCCTGGGGTTCATATCTGCTCAAAATTCACCCAGCTAGCCACCAAAGGTCAATGTACCCAATCTGCCATACACCGCTGTTGAATTGCTAAATAGTAGTTGCCCAGGTCCAGAAAATTGAGCCTCCTCTACTCCTTTCAACTTTTAATCTTTGTTGGCTGATTCTCAGCCTTTTCCCCCTCCATATGAACTCTGAAAACATTCTCTCCACCCGTTTAATATCTCCCTTTGTTAGTCCCAGGTGTAACATCTGCATTGGATACAGGATCGTGGGAAGGATATTCATTTTAATCAAATTAATCCTCCCTGACCATGAGACCGGAAGCTGCGCCCATCTCTTAAGATCAGCCATTATAGTCTTTATCAGGGGGAGATAATTCAGACTATATAAGGCACCAAGTCCCCGAACCACCCATACCCCTAAGTATGTGAAACTAGTCTATACCATCTTAAGCCCTAATTACTCCACTTCTCTGCCTCCTTCTGGGAAACTCATCATCTCCAGATTGATCTTATAACCAGAGAAACTGGCAAATTCATCTATAAGGGATAGCAGTGGAGCCGTGGATCTCTGCAGATTCCAAACAAACAAAAGAATGTCATCTGCATACAAAGCGATTTTATGCATGGAATTCCGCCCCAAACCCCCTCCACCTGCTCATGCTGGCACACTGCGACTGCCAATGGTTCGATCGCCAGGGCAAGCAGAAGGGGTGACAAAGGGCACCCCTGTCTCATCCCTCTTCCCAGACTAAACTGCTCTGACAGGCCTCCTTTCACCAATATTCTCACTCTGGGTTTCTCATACATTGCCCTTACCCATCCCACATAAGAGTCACCCAGACCAAACCGGGCCATCGCCTCGAATAGGTAGTCCCATTCCACCCTGTCAAGCACTTTTTCAGCATCCATTGTTACAATACCCGCCTTCTCCTGCTCTTGGCTGGCCTTCCAAATAACATTAAATAACCTACGCATGTTATGATGTGATTGGCGGCCTTTAATGAACCCAGTTTGGTCTGGGTGAATCAAGTCTGGCAAAACACCCTCTAGTCAGTTAGCCAAAACTTTTGCTAATATTTTTAAGTCGCAATTTAGCAGGGAAATGGGTCTATATGCCGCACATTCTTTCTCATCCTTGCCTGGTTTGGGCAATAAGCATACAGTAGCATCATAGTAGGTCTCAGGTAATCTGGGTATCTCCACTCCCTCCTCCTTTGTAAAGATCCCACATAATGTATCCACCAGTTGACCCCCCAGCAACTTATAGTACTCAACTGGGAAGCCATCTGGGCCACTAGCTTTCCCCTGTTGCAATTTTTGAATAGCCCCCAAAATTGCTGCCCTGGTAATGGGTTGGCACAGTTGTTCCCTCTGCATTTCTGAAACTTTAGGCAGTTGTAAGCTTTCCAAAAATTCCTGTATCTGTATGTATGTATTCATTTTATTTGTTCAATCATAGAAAAAGATCATTACAAAAGATTATACAGAAAAACAAACAAATAAATAGACAGTACATTTTACCAGTAAATGACAGAAATATTGTGCAAAACAACAAATAGTTATAGCAGCATCTAATCAAGAGCTTTAGCTCTGAATGGTATGTATTATTCAGTTCCTTATTTTCTGTATATTACATAAAAAGAAAGCAGTATTTCTAATAGTGTACCTCTTTACCCTTATATTCTGCCCGGTATAATTGCTCATAAAATGATTTAAAACACCCCCTAATGTCCTTTGAGTCCTTACACAGCCACTCTTCCCTATCTCTAACCCCCAGAATGCGTGTTGCACATCTGCCCCCTTCATTAATCGCACTAAGAGCGGACCTGGCTTGTTCCCCCATTCAAATACCTGACACTGGCAGTAGAACCAAGTCCTTCCAGCCTCCTCCCTAAGCAATGCGTTCAGGGCTTCCCTTGCTATAGCTAACAACTTTACCACTTCTACTTGCTCCCCTCCCACCACTTGTTTCTCCAAGCTTTTTAACAGCTGCTTCCAGCTCTTCCCTCTTTTCCTTTTCCTGTCTCTTCACTCTGGCCATGTATGCTATAACAGCCCCCCTCATGAAAGCCTTCTCAGTTTCCCAAAAAATGACCTTAGATACCTCTGCATCAGTGTTAGTCTCCACGCAATACTGCCACTGTTCCTTCAGGTATTCTTCAAAATCTTTGTTTTTTACCATGTACGTGGGGAATTTCCATTGTGGAGGCCCCTCCCTACTCCTTCCACTGCTTAATTTCAGAACCACCATGGCATGGTCAGATATATGTGAGATGTCCTGGATTCTATCACACCAATTCCTAGGCGTATATATATATATATATATATATATATATATATATATATATATATCTTATTTGGACTAGAATAGAATGTATATTCTCTGGCTCCTGGGTTGGCCGTACGCCATCCAGCCACCAAGTCCAGGTCTGCGAGCCTTATTTGCCATTGGCACATGGTTTCGGATGTTCTCCCCTTTCCCTCTGAATGGTCCATACAAGTGTCCATTGTCCAATTAAAATCCCCCCCAGAATTAACCCCAGAAATTGCTCCTTGATAAGCAAGTCCAACAAAGACACATAAAACTGTGGCTCATGCATTTGCCGGGGCATATACACATCAAATGTAACCGGTTCCCTGCTCAAAATTCCAGAGATAAAAACATACCTCCCACCCCCTGGGTCTTTAACTATCTTTTTCATTTCAAAGGGGAGGTTTCTGTGCACGGGAATTGCCACTCCACGCTTGTGGAAAGAATAGGATGCAGCATAGCATTTCGCCACCCAATTCCGGACTAATTTGGCATGCTCCACATCCAAAAGATGGGTTTCTTGCAATAGGGCCACCTGTGCCCCCACCTTTTTTAGAGCAGTCAAAAGCGTTGTTCTCTTTACTGGACTTGCTATCTCTTTGATGTTCCATGAGATAACATTTATATTTTGTATGTTAGCCATATTTTTACCCATTGTATTTCCCTATGCCCTCCACTTCTAAGAAACCAGGCACCCCCACTCAGCATATCAGGGCGGTTGGCCCAATCTACCAAACCCCATTTGCACTGTACAGTGTAGTTATTATGCACAACATCCATTGCATCTGTGAAGATAGAAACAACAACTACTGAAACAGCAATACAAACTATCCCTCTCCCTCTTCCCTCCCTCCTCCCCGATTTCAAATCATGCTAGTCTCCCTTCCCTCATCCCCGGACCATCTGCCCTCCCCCACACAAGGCATCTCACCCTCCATATCTCTCCCCCACCCTTCCTCACCTCCCCTGCTCTGATCTGACTCATCACTACCACCCTATGATTTCCCCTCCCACCCCAAAGCATTACTACCTTCCCCGGACGTTCCCATATCTAAAGCCCTTATTTCTTTCTCTCTCCCCTTGACACTAATTGCCAATCTAGCACGAGTGTCAATATGGTCCCTCCAGATGACAATTGCACCCTGTTGCCCCCCCAACAGCCGAGCCACCCACCTGGGCGATTTCCCTCTTATGTACTTCATCTTTGGCATACACAGCTTGTTACAGCCTCGGCTATATTCCTATCCCAGGCAAGCATGCCCCAACCTCCAGCTCCATACCAGAATTCGGTAATTATCTTTTGGGGCATCTTACCCACCATTATACCCCCTTCTGTTCATGTCTATTTTGCCAGCTTTGTTCCTACCCTCTTCTCTCTTCGCATCCTTAGCCCCCCACCATCCACCAATGACGTGGCCTCCATCCCACATATGACCAAGTGAATACAAAATAAAAGCAACAGTTTTAAACTGATATAACCAGCACAATTTCTTGCTTGTTGTTATAAATATTATCCCCCCCAGCAGCATGCAGGCTTAGGAGAGGACAGGCTGCACCATCAAACACACACGCAGCGCCCGCTCTCCCACCGCCACCCACAAAGAGGAGGTAGAGACCGCATGATCTGTGAGACATCTGCGTCATGGCTGGTGGTAGCCACTGAAGCACAGTTTGATCATGTTGGAAATGTCTCTTTCAGACCCTATTATGCCCATAGTCTCTCCCTCGTACCAAGCAAGAGTCATCATTGCGATTTTCCCAAATGGGAGATACAATTACACTTAATTCAGCTCATCCATCCAGCTTGGCCTGATTCCCTCCATGCAACTGTGGGCCTTTTTCTTGAACACAATTATTATACAGTGGGAGGCAAAGAACATGCCAGCCCTCCAAACTCTGAATTTAAGAAAAAGTGAAAAAACAACTTGCGATAAACCGCAGCAAGAGAGCAACAGGTTCACTGTCACAGCCTGCTCTTCATCTCACTTTCTGTCTGATGGTCTTCACAAATTCCTTGACCTTCTCCACCTCCCAGAATGAAAAGGTCACTCCCTCATGCCGAATTTTGAAGGTGGCAGGATACACAAGGAAATTCTCCACTTTCGGCCCCTCAGCTGCGCCATGATGGTATTAAACATTTTTCTTCTTTTAAGCAAACAAGCAGAGTAATCCTGCGAAATATACAGATGAGTGCCCTCATAGCTAAGCATGCCCTTCTCTCTGTATGCTTTTAATATCATCTCCCAGTCTTGAAAATGGTGGAATCTCATGATGAGCTGTCTTGGCGGCTGGTCTGCCGGATGCCATGCCATTACCACCTGATGGGTACGTTCTTGCTTCGTTTTACCATTTTTAGGCTGCAATCCCAGCAGCTCCAGCAGCACTCAACCACAAAAATCCAGGGCTCCTTCACCTTCTCGACTCTCTGGCAACCCTCTGAGGTGTAGATTAAGGTGCCTGTGCTAATTTTCTTAGTAATCGTAGGCTTCCTTAAATACCTGTAGGGCTAACACTTGCCCAGGGATAGGCATTAATTCATCCTCCAAACAAAAAATTCTCTCTTCAGCCTCCGCTAAGTGATTCCCTTGCTGGGCTTATTGTTCCAGCACTTCTTGTAAATGGGAATCTAACTTATCTTCCAGCTTTATCAGCCATGGTTCCAATGCCACAATGACTTGACCAGTGAGCTCCCGGCTGAGCGCGGCAACCTCTGCAGCGGATAGCGAAACTAGGCCTGCATTCTCTCCCAAGCCACTCGCCACTGCCTTCTTATTTTTACCCATGAGCCGCTGACTTCTGGCTGGGTTGGGGATTAGAAATTTCTCCATAGCACCTTCCAACACCGACTGCTGCTGTATGAAGACCGTTACGGGGTATTTTAAACTTTATATTTCTTTCATTTTCGGCCGTCGGAATGGAGCGATGAAAAGACGAGTCTGTCTTGTTAGCTGCTCATTAGTGCCTCCTCCAGGAGCTTTGAAAGAATGGGAAGTAGAGAAATAGGCCGATAATTATTTAGGTTGCTAGGATCACCAGACTTGAATAGGGGAATAATGTGCACAATTTTCCAGAGCACCGTTATCACGCCTTGCTCAAATGCTGAATTAAATAAATGGGTAATGGGGGCGGTCAGGTGATAACAACCTAGGTTATTTTATTTTTATTTTATTTTAGTCTTTGGTAACTGGATAAGGCCCACTAGGCACCAGTGCCTGTTTTCAGGGGTGACCTGGGAGCACTGGGCGGTTAAGTGACTTGTTCAGAGTCACACAGTATGCAAGTGGAGGTTGTGAGAATCAAACCCAAGTCTTATCTGCTGGATGTATCAAGCTCATTGATAGCTTGTTACTCTAACCTCTAGGCTATATTGTCAGCTCAGTTTTAGGAAGAACGGTTCCAGAAAGTCCATGCCTGCACTCTTTTTAGTATCCATGGACAAAATGAGATCCTCCACCTGCTTAAAAGTAACTGGGCGAAAACTAAAGGAAGAGGCTTACAACTTGTGATCATTAATGGAGCTTGTACAATCACTCACATCATCATGTGGGCATAACTTACTGACAGGAGAGACATCAAATGCAAGCCCTGCCATAGCAAAATGGTTAAGTTGCTCTAAAATGTCAGTCCTATATCTGTATGTAGCATCTCCAGATACTATCTTAGCAAGCAAGGGGGAAGTGGACGGATGACCCTCGACCTCTCTGAGGATGTTCCAGAACCTGGCAGAATTGTTTTTGCTTTCTTCGAGGGCTAATTGGAAATAGCAAGCTTTTTCTGTCCTTACTAGGTTAGTGCAAGCGTTCCTTGCTACCCAAAAAGCCAGCCAATCAGCACCTAGCTTTGTCTTTCTCACCCTTTTCCATAACACGTCCCTATCCCTAAGGGCTTTCTTTAGGGCCGGAGAGAACCAATCAAGAGTCCTTTTCCTAGTCTTAATCTTCCTAAACGGGGCATGTTTATCAATCAGACCCAACAGGAGGCCATGGAAAATGGTGAATTCCTCAGAGAGAGGAGGGGCCAGGTAGAAGTCCTGCCACATAAGATTGCCAAGATCTGCCAAAAAGGCAGTCAGGCGGACATTTTTCAGGCATTTCTTTAGCTTAAATGTAGAAGAAGAAGGAAGGTGAAGAGAGCACCTAATGCAGCCCGTAGCACAATGATCACTTAGATCATTGTGAAAGACCCTTACGTGGGAAATATAATGTGGCTTGTTAACAAGCATAAGGTCCAACAGAGTGCTATGATCCTGTTTTTTCTTGTTGAGGTGGGTAATCTCAGGGGTAATCTGTATTAGCCCATGCATATGACAGAAATCTTTAAGTTTCTGAGAACACCCGTCGTTCCAGTTAAGGTGACAATTACCCATTATTATGCACTTACAGCTCACCTTTCCTAGCAAATCACTTAGGTGGGACAATAAGCCAAGCCCAGCCGATGGTGGCCTGTAGCATACATTTATTAAGAAGGCCATTTCTGGAGAAAGTGTTAATTTTAAGGCAAGACATTCAAATTCTTTGGGAGTAGAGGTTCGATCAATAACTGAGACTACAAATTTGTTCTTAATGTAAATTGCCACCCACCGCCCCACCCCTAGTAGCTCTGTCACACATATAAACACTATACTAATGGCTTTATCTGGTGTAGTGTTAGTAAGCCAGGTCTCTGATAACATAAAAATGTCTGGTGACATGATATGCCCATGTTTGGATCATGTCTAGCTTCTTATGCAAGCTGCAGACATTCAGGTGCAGAAAACTGATACCCTTAAAGTGTGAGAGGTCCAATGGGGTGTCTAAAACAGCAGGTGGGCCAGGATTTAGCTCAACGTTCCCTGAATAAAGTAAGTGAAGAACAAGCAGTTTCCTAAGGCAACTTATAATTAGTTTGAAAATACATATATTTTGCTGCTTAGTCTGTAAGATTTTTTGAGAAGAAAAACTGTGGTCAGTGGTGTGACAGGAGAGAGACAGGGAAGATAACACTACTTTAACTGACAGGAAGAGAGGCACTGTTAAATAGCCGGTAGGTGTGGGGTGGTGGTGAAACCACATCGTAAAGGGGCCAGTGCCCACTGTATGAGTCAAGGATCTGTTGTGGATAAACACCAGCTGGGATGGACTGACGTAGTTGGATGTGTCCTGGTACAAAGAACTCCTTTATAGAGAGTGTTGATTAATACTAGAATGCAAGTAAAGAGAAGGGCAGCTTTTGCGCATGCCATTGTGTGTATCATAGTCTGCAATTTACGTGAAAAAGGCTGAAGCATAGGTGTAGAATTAAGTAGTAAAAGGATCTAGCTAGGCCAGAACTGGTAGAAATGAAAAAAATACTCTGCCCCTTTAAAACAGCACTGCTCCGAAGCCAAATAGAATGCTATGCTAATTATGGAATGTTTAGCTCACGCCATTCATTTTCAAACTGCCCTATTCTAACTCCCTGGATTTTACCTCAGATTTCTGTGAAGCCTGCAAAGAGGCCATAATATATAATACATCTATATAACAGTGTATAATTATAAGTTAATGGCCAACAGGGCCATAAAAAATAGTAATAGGCCAAGAAAGGGCCAACAAAACCATAAAGAATGAGTCCCCTTTTCTGAGCCAGATGCACCCTTAGAAAAGAACCTACTGTCTAGGTATTAGAGAATTGCCAACAGATGACATACCCATCATACTGATAGACATCTCAGCTGTACAGAGTATTTTTCTGAGATTCTAAGGGGAGGACCGGGGCGGGAAGTAATAATATTAGTGGATCCCTGGGAAAAAATAAGATTACTACATGTAAGTAATTTTTTCTTCTAACCTCAGGAATCCACTAATATTATTACTCTTTGCAGACTATGTAGCAGTACCACAGGAGGTGGGCAGAATCTATCTAGGAAAAAGATTCTGCAAAACAGCCCTTCTGAAATTGGCATCACTTCTGGCCTGGGAGTCCAGGCTGTAATACTTAATAAAGGTGTGGACTGATCTCCAGGTAGCTGCTTTACAGATCTCCAGAAGAGGAACATCTCTGGCAGCTGCATCTGTGGCAGCTGTGCCCCTTGTGGAATGGGCCTTAAAACCTGAAGGAGGGACCTTGCCCACCTTTGTATAGCAAAACTGAATACATTGGACTATCCATCAAGATATAGTACTCTTTGAAGCAGGAGATCCCTTACCTACTTCTCCATAGGTAAGGAACAATTGTTGCCTGTCTTGCCTATGATCCTTGGTATTAGCTATATAATAGCTCAACGCTCTCTTCACATCCAAACTATGCAACCTACGCTCACCAGAACTGATGTGTGCTATAAAGAATATTAGTAGGGTAATAGACTGATTTAAATGAAAGTCAGGAACTACTTTGGGAAGGAATTTTCTATTAGTTCTCAACACCATCCTGTCATTATGGAAAGAAATATAGTCCTTTTCCACACATAGGGCTTGTAACTCACTTATCCTCCTGGCAGAGGTAAGTGCCACAAGGAAAACTACTTTCCAGGTGAGGAACTTTAGCTCTGCATTAGCCAGGGGTTCAAATGGCGGAAGCATAAGCTGGGCAATACAAATGTTGAGGTCCCAAGCTGGCACTGGTTCTCTATGAGGGGGAAACAGGTGTAGAAGGCCCTTAAAGAACCTTCTAAATATGGGGTTTGAGGCTAATGATAGCTCTTTTCCTATAGAGAGATAAGCTGAAATTAAAACAAGATGAACTTTTAGGGTTGAATGTTGCAACCCCAGAGAATGCAGGTGGGACAAATAATCTAAGAGAGTTGGAATACCAGCCCATGCTGGGATTAAGCCCTTTTCTGTACACCAAATAGAAAATCTTTTCCATTTTGAAGCGAAAGTTTTCTTAGTAGAAGTCTTTCTATAACTTTTGAGGACTTCTAAAACTGTTTGAGGGTATTGGGAATCTGGATACTCTAAGTCCTCAAGAGCCAAGCTTTGAGTCTGAGAGACCTGAGATTGGGATATACCACCCTGCCTTGGAAGGAAGTCAGCAGATTGTACCTCTGAGGGAGGTAGATTGGTTCGCTCACTGACATTGAGAGTAACAGGGAGTACCAAGGCTGTCTTGGCCAGTCTGGTGCTATCAGAATCATTGAGGCTGGCTGTGACCTGCACTTGATGAGTACTCTGAAAATCAGCGGAAAGGGAGGGAAGGCATAAAGGTATTTCCCTGTCCAGTCGAGAATCAGGGTATCCATTGGGACAGTTCCCTTCATTGGGGCCCTGCAGCAATAAAGGGGTAAATGGTGATCCTGGCGGGAAGCAAAAAGATCCAGCTCTGGGGTTCCCCACTGCTTGAATAGGATTTGCACTACTTGACTGTTCAGTGCCTATTCGTGATGGGCCTGGTTTATCCTGCTCAAGGCATCCGCCAGTGTATTGTCCTTCCCTGGCAGATGAATTGCTTGTAGGGAGGCATTTATGGAGTAAATCAGGCTCCATATTTTCATTGCCTCTGTGCATAGTGGAGTGGATCTTGTCCCTCCTTGTTTGTTGATGTAGTACATTGCAGTGGTACTGTCTGTTCTGACCTGAACCACTTTTCCCTTTATAAGATGAATGAAAGCCTGAATGGCTAGGTACGCTGCTCTTGACTCTAAAAGATTTATGTGCCAAAGTGACTCTGCAGCACTACAGGAGCCACGAACTGTGTGATCCCCTAGGTGGGCACCCCATTCTAGGAGGGAGGCATCTGTTGTGAGCACCAAGGAAGAGGGCTCTTGTAGGAAAGGCACCCCATCCCTTAGATTGTCTGGATCCTTCCACCACTGGAGGGCCTGTAGAAGAGTTTTTGTCACAGGAATTAGTTTTGAAAGTGGATCTTGTCTCTGGGACCAATGAGCCCTGAGGTGAAACTGAATGTCCCTCATTTGGAATCTGGTGCCCATGACTCTGGTTGTTGCTGCAGCCATGTGGCCTAGTAGCTGTAAAAACTGAGAAGCTGGTTTTGGCCTGTCCAGGACAAATGAGCTTGCCAGAAGCTGAATAGCCTGCATCCTTTCCAAAGGTAGGAAGGCCTTCCCCAGAATTGTATTGAGTTCTGCCCCTATGAACTGCAATACTTGGACTGGGGTGAGAATGGATTTCTTGACATTTGGAAGAAACCCCAGGGAGGAGAGAACACTGGGTATCTTCTGTGTGTTTCTCTAACAGGGATGTGAAAATATGTATCTTTTAAATCCAGACAGGCCAACCAGTCCCCTTTTTGTAGTGATGGCAGAATTATTGCCATTGTGACCATTTTGAATTTGGGTTTGACCAAATACTTGTTTAGACTTCTGAGGTCTAGTATATGCCACCACTCTCCAGTCTTTTTTGTTATTAGGAAATATCTGGAGTAGAACCCTTGCCCTCTTTGGTCAGGTGGAACAGGCTGGACTGCATTTAACAGTAGTAAATGTTTTACCTCCTGCTCCAGCAGCTCTCTTTGTGAGGGAGGGACTGATGCAAAACATTTTACCCTTAGAGGGGGAGAGACTTGAAACAAAGGGAGAGATCCTGACCCACTATTTCCAGGACCCACCTGTCTGATGTTATTTTTGAACAGTCCTGGAGATAGTGGGAAAGTCTGCCCCCTACTGGATGTGGAGAGGCAGCCTGAAGGGAAGAGTCAGTGATTCTGCTTTTGCTGTTGCTGAGGTTGGGTAGCATGGAACCCTCTGCGGGAGCCCCTTCTGCCCCTGGCCCTGTAGAAACCCATCTGCTAGGGTTGGTACTGTATCTGCGGAGCAGACTGCACCTGAAAGAAAGGTCTTCTAAATGTAGACCTGCCCCTGCCTCTCCTAGAATAACATGTAGAGGGAGAAGGTTTGTCCCTGGTGGAATTACTTCTGAAAGCAGTCTTGTATTCGTCTACTTTCTTCATGTAGACTTCAGTTTGTGCATCAAAAAGTGAATGGCCCTCAACTGGGAAATCCATTGCTTTGGTCTGAGTGTCTGGGGTCAGCTTAGTAGCCCTCAGCCAGGCAAACCTTCTCATGACTATAGTACAGCCAACCATCTGGCAGCAGTGTCATTTGTATCTGCTGCCATCTGGAATTGGTATTTGGAAGCCTCCAAACCCAATTTGGCCGTCTCTAGCAATTCAGAAACAGTGAGAGAAGGATTTGCTTCTGCATTATCCACCACAGACTGTCATAAAGCCTTTTGGTAAAGAGCAGCATAGGCCTGATAAGAGGCCTGCCTGATAGCTAGGGATGCTGAGAGGTACCCCCTCTTAGCCATACTGTCCACCTTTCTGGAATCTTTTTCAGGTGGATGAGAAGACAAGGGGGTTTTGGCCTTCTCACAGGCTGCCTCCTGCACAATGCCCTGATGATCAGGATGACTGAATCAAAACTCAGCACCAGATATTTCCAGTTGGTACTTTTAGTCACATTTTTTATCAATAGGTGTGACAGTCTGAGGAGCTTTTAATATTTCCAGAATCTTTTTTCTGAAAAATGTATAAAGAGAAAGGAGATGTCGTTTTGAGAGTGTTAGCCCCATTAGTTCCATATATTGAACCTCTTCTTCATCCTGTACCTCCTCAATTGTCTGGAGGTCCAGTGTTTCCACCACTTTCTCAATGAAAGAAAAATTGGAGAAAAAATCCTCTGAAGCCCTAGGGGGGAACCAAAGTCTTGCTCCTGTGACACCTCAGGCTCTATTCCTTCCTCCTCCTCCTCCTCATCATCATCATCCTCACCACCAACAGTGGAAATAGACACCAGAGGAGTGGCAGTAACTTTATCAGGTGGAGCAGTTGCAGGTTGCTGGGCAGGGAGCAGGCCCTGCAGCACCTGTAACAAAGACGGGGCTTGTGAAATATCATCAGGAGAGGGAGTATGTAATGGCACCTGAGGGACCCCTTGAGGCGTTTCAGGTGGGGTGTCAGTGTGCTTATTTTTTTTAAGTCTCTTGGCAGGCACCGGAGAGTCAGCTGGCTGATTGCCTCTCTTACTAGAGCCCTCACCTGTATCAGTGGTGGATTTTGAGGCTCTAGAAGGAGCTGCCACATTTTTTGAGGGGGTGGACCGGTCAGAGCCCAGGTACCCCTTTTCAAGCCTTCTTTTAAGTCTCTCCCTGCGCTTCTCCACAGTTTTTTCAGGGAAAGACTTGCAAATCTCACAATCTCCACTGAAATGCTTTACACCAAGACAGAACAGACACAAATCATGTTTGTCAGCTCTAGCAAAAACCTCTGCACATTAACACAATTCTTAAAATCTGTAGGTCCTGAGTTCTTTTCAGGTTTATCCGACATTGTAAGAAAACAGGACTCAGAAACAGCTAAAATATGGAAATATTAAAGATTTAGTAGTTGGTTTCAGTAATGAAGCGGTCGGTTCAGAAACCGACAATTTTTAAACAGAACCGGGGTCCCGATCGGTTCAGGAACCGAGAACCGCTATTAGAACCAGAAAACCTCGGTTCAAAATTAGAAGATTTAAATGTTTTTAAATGAAAACACTCTGAAACTTGCCTAGAGTTTCTTTTGAATTTACTTGCTAATCGAGTTGCCCTACTTCTGTTCAAAGGAACCCGGCACCGTATAAGAAAAACTAAATAACTTAAAAATGAGGTAAAATTGCTAAAACTCAATAAGAATAAGGCAGTAATTAAAAAATAAGACAAAAATACATAAGTTTCTTTTGTTTTTATGCACAATTTAGATGATCTTGATAGAGAGATCTCCAGGGTGTTTGAACTTTGCAGCTGAAACAGAAAATCTGAGGTAGAATTCAGGCAGTTAGAATAGGGCAGTTTGAAAATGAATGCACGAGCTAAACATTCCATAATTAGCATAGCATTCTATTTGGCTCCAGGGCAGTGATGATTTAAAGGGGCACTGCAAAGAGTAATAGTATTAGTGGATTCCTGGGGTTAGAATAGAACATATAGAATACAGAAAATTCAGGAAGACCAAGAGAGAGGTGGATAGGGAAAATTGGCTAGTGAGGCAAGTAGGGAAGTCCAGCGAGCAAAGGCACAGAAGGAGCTGCAGATAGTTGAAGGACTTAAGAAGGGGGGACTTTGTTTTGCTATGAAAGTGAGAAAAGGGACAAGAAGGAAGGGATTGCTAGGCTTAAGAAAGAGGAGGAGTGGGTGGAGGATAATGGGGGAAGGCAAAGATACTAAGTGAATACTTCTGTTCTGTCTTCACCAGGGAGAAGGACGGACCAGTGCCTTTAGGAGGGAGAAAATGAGCGGGGGGGAGGAGGAACACAGATGTAGTTATAGAGAAGGATAGAGTGAGGGAGGGGCTGCTGGCATTGAAGGTAGACAAATCACCAGGCCTGGACAGAGTACATCCAAAGGTACTAAGGGAACTGGCTGAGGAGCTGGCAGGGCCACTGGCAGACCTATTTAATAGTTCACTACAGTCAGGCATGGTACCACAGGACTGGAGAACAGCACATGTGGTGCCCTTCCACAAAAGCGTTCCCAAGAATGACCTAGGGAATTACAGACCAATCAATCTGACCTCAATTGTGAGCAAGCTCATGGAGTCTATACTAAAGGATAGGTTGGTGGAATATCTAGAGGAGCATGATCTCCAGGATGAGAGGCAGCATGTGTTCATGGGGGGGCGAAGATCATGTCAAACAAATCTGACTGACTTCTTTGACTATGTCAATAAGACAGTAGACAGGGGCCAAATGGCAGACATCCTATATCTTAATTTCAGCAAGGCCTTTGACTCTGTGCCCCACAAAAGGTTGAACAGGAAGTTGGGGTTGGGATTGAGGATAAGATGGCTAGATGGGTGGAAAACTGGCTGAGGGACAAAACTCAGAGGGTGATTGTGGAGGGAGAGTTACCTGGCACATGAGAGGTAACCAGTGGGGTCCCACAGGGCTTGGTGCTGGGGCCGGTGTTGTTCAGTGTCTTCATCAATGACATTGGGGATGGCATTAAAGGCAAAATGTGCCTATTCACAGATGACACCAAGCTCTGTGGGAGAATGGACACAGTTGAAGGGATACATGACTTACAGGATGATATGGAAAAGCTGGGGAGGTGGTCCAGGATCTGGCAGCTTGGCTTCAATGCCAAGCAATACAAAGTTATGCATACTCATGCCAGGAATCCTAATACAGAGTGTGACACTTGTACATCTGGTTCTGATTACTCTATTTTTTTTTGTAATATAAAAAATGTGTTATTGAGTGTCTCTCATGAGACATGCTGAGACAGCCTGTGGGATAACCAGGCATACTCCAGTGTGGAAAAGGAGTGTCTTGCCATAGTGTGGGCCCTAAAGAAGTTGGAGCCATACTTGTATGGGCAGAATTTTGTGGTACAGACTGACCACAACCCCCTGGTTTAGCTGATGCAGGTGGGAAAAAACAATGGTAGATTGCTAAGATGGAATCTTGCTTTACAAGGGTATGACATGACAATTCTACATAGGGCTGGAGCGACCAATCAGAACTCCAATGGGTTGTCTCGCATCTATCAGGAGTGAACTGATTTGGGAAGCTTATCCCATGCAGGAAATAGAGCCCCCAAATTCAGTCAAGGTATGGAGGATTGTGACACTTGTATAGCTGCTTCTGATTACTCTATGTTTTTTTTTTTTGTAATATAAAAAATGTGTTATTGAGTGTCTCTCATGAGACATGCTGAGACAGCCTGTGGGATAACCCCCCCCCCCCAGGTATCAGTTCAAAAGACTGGATATATGTTAAATAGCAAATCTCTGTATGCAATTAACTTCTCAGTTTGCTTTGAAAGCTAGGAAGTGGAATATCCATTTTAGGATGTCCTCAGGAAAACCCAGTTAATTGACTGGTGTCACAAAGCATATGACACCTCAGTGAGAGCTGGCAGAGAGTCATAAAAAGTCATTTGATGTCCTTGAGATAGGAAGACACTCTAGATCAAAAGGACATGGGGAAACAAGTTTTTGCTGATGTCACCTTCTGAAGGATGAGACATCCTGTTTTTGTATAATTTTTGAATTCTGACAGGGAGGACCTAGGTGACCTCATGTAAAGAGGTTGGCAAAGCCAGTTTTAAACAGTATTCTGTTTTCCACTTAGATATATACATGTTTGGACTCTGAGGAAGAAACATCTACAGCACTATAAGAGATAAGAATACATTAGGTACACAGGCCTAAGTGTATTATTGGTAGGAATTTGCACATTTAACCTTGTTCTTTTAAAAGATTGTATGGTTTTGTGATATATTGTTCTGTATTTACATCTTACATTTTTATCTATTTTTAAGTAAACATCTCATTTTAGAGACTACTTGGTGTGCCTTTGAAATTCTTTGACAAGTGAAGCATATATGGTTACAGTGACACTGTGTATATTTGTTTATTGTAAATCTAGGAATTAATACCTTTGAGCCAAGGCTCTTTTACAAAGGTTCCGCGTCGAGACATTTACATTTACAGAGCAGACAAAGGTACAGAGTTGCACAATTAGGTAACAAAGAGAAAAAGAAAAAAAAAGCTAGATAAAAATTGATGTAGCTGTACAGCAGAAAAATTAACTTAAGCACTATCAATCAGTACATTGGTCACATGTGCTCAATCCTCCCACCCTATGGTCCAAAAGGTAAGATATGAGAGGGTTGCAAAGGCAAGCATAGGAATTACAAGAGGTGGAATGAAGAAAAGAGAAGAGAGAAAGAGAAGGGGGAGAGTGAGGACAACAGGAGCAGACCTCAGTAAGGGATGAGGACCCATAACTAGGCCATTGTCAGGTAGAAGGGCAAGGAGGATAGGAAAGAATAGATTATGAGATAATCAGATACAGTCACAGGAGTTTGTGGTGGTTAGGTGAGAGAATAGTCTGGATTTAAAACTCCAATGTGCAAGAGGCAGTTATAGAGGTGTTGAGGGTATTTAGCCAGTTGGGGGCACGGTAGGCAAAGATCGCTGGACCCTGTGTGGTCCGACAGTGGGGGACTTGCAGAAGCTGGGTTACTGAGCTCTCGTGGATCAGACACTAGGGTTCTGACATAGTAGGCCTTGTATGCAGGGAGGGTGAGGCCCATGATGGATTTCTTGGCCATTATGCAGGTGAAGAACTTGATCCGTTTGATAGCTGTAGCCACCCAGTCTCAGTATAGAGTTCACAGGTATGAGTAAGTCGATGAGCACCAGTGAGCAGCCGACATGCCTTGTTTAGGAGGTTGTGACCCGTTTCAATGTACTTGAAGGGCGGACCCATAAATAACTAATCCATAGTCGATGACTGAGATGATCGAGGATTGAATAGCTAGCTTCAGCGCTGGACGGAGAAAAGTTGTCTGTTCCGTAGAGTATTCCGAGCCGCTGATTAATAGTTTTGGAGATACCATCAATATGCGATGAAAGACAAGGCCTTGATCAAATGTGACTCCAAGATATTTAAAATAGTCACTTGTTCAAGGGCAATTCCCAGTGAGGTGTTGATAGTAAGTGGTGCCTGCTTGTTTTGTTCTGTGGACTAGCGAAGAGCATAGCTTTTGTTTTTTGGTTTAGGACTAGCTTGTGTCCAACAAACCACCTCAACACTAGTGAACGCCTGTTGTAGGCTGTATGTAAACAGTTAGGGTCTCTGTGGGTGGATAGAATCACAGCATCATCAGCATAAAGTATGATTTTTCCGGCAGGATTTAGGGAGGGAGTTTAGAAAAAGGCTGAAAAGTAGTGGACCAAGAATTGATCCTTGAAGAACTCCTGAGTGGACAGGTTTAGGGTCTGAGAGGATACCAGATATTTTTACCACCTGGGTGCGTTGTGCAAGGTAGCTTTTTATCCAGGCACCAGCGCCTATGGAGAGCCCAAGCGAGTGTAGTTGATTAACAAGTAGGCCATGGTGGACAGTGTCAAATGCCTTTGTGAGATCTATAAACACAGTTCCAGTGAGGAGTCCTTTATCCAAAGCTTTGTGGATAACTTCTGAGAATTCGAGCAGGGCAGTGGTGGTGCTATGCCTTGTCTGAACTGTGTTGCTGGTCACAGAGAATGTTATATTTCTCCAGGTAGTCTGTAAGCTGGTCAGCTACCATACGTTCAAGGGCTTTTGATAATGGGGGTAGTATAGAAATTGGTCTATAGTTGCCACTGAGGGACTTGTCCCCACTTTTGTGCACCGGAGTGATTATAGCGGCCTTCCATATTCCAGGAATTTGCTAGAACAGAGGGAGAGATTGAATATTCTGGTGAGGGGAGTAGTACTGTATCCAGGGTAAGGATAGAATTTTGAGGTCAAGAGAGTCACTGCTTGCCCTTGTATTAGATATAGCCTTCTTTACGTATCTGTAAACTTTAATAGCTTTCACTATTTTAGGTGGAAAGGTGGAGGCGATTGTGGAGGTAGTGAAGGTGTAGAGATATAGGGTCCGCAGGCGTAAGAAGTCAGACGAGTGACTCCACTGAGGTCAGTAAAGGTTTCATTTAAGGAGTTTGCTATGATCATAGGGTCAAGGGTGGTAGTGCCTGCCACATCTATTGCGTGTAGGAGAGGATTTTGACTGATTTCCCGTGATATTTCTTAGATAGTCCCAGAAAGGTTTTCCTTTACCCCAGGTATTAGAAAGAGCTGTTTTGAAGTAGTCGCTTGACTCGACGTGTCTCTTTGGTGCAGAAGTTACGGGCTTGTTTATATTTTAGAGTGTCGGCCGGAGAGCCAGAGTCTCTTGCAATAGCCCATAGGTGGTCCCTTCCTTTGTGTAGCGCCATTAGCTTGGCAGTAAGCCATGGTGTTGAGTGTGCTTTCACTTTGCATTTTTTTATAGGAGCATGTAAGTCACAGGCAGCATTGAAGGTGCAGATAAAGTAGTTTAGTGCCTCATCGACGTCTTGCATAGCGTAGATGGGAGACCAGTCTTTTTGTCTAAGATTTTCCTTGAGTGTATAGCTTAATGGTAATACCAAACTGGGGAAAGGTAAGAGTTTATTCTGAAGTCTTTAATACAGTTTTTAAGGGTTCATTTTGTATACCTGGTTAAGTGCCCGTAGGTGAAAGATATCTGTCTGCCCCCCCCCAAAGAGCAGAATTATCTAAGCCTGTACATTGGGTACGCTAGCCATAGGTTCACAGTTTGAATCCCTCCAAGAACTTGAGAACAAAGGTTGATTTGAACCCACATTTGAACCCCAGGGTTACCCTGTTCTGTTAACTGTTCACAATACTGCACTCAGAGGTTGGCACTGTGGGAGCAGAAGTTCTGACCTGCTGAGTGGTGTTGTGACAGGTTGGTTGGCAGTGGTGTGCCTAAGTTTGGTATTATAAGCTTTATTGTTCAGTGTGCCGGCTTGAGACTGTCAGCTCACTTGCAAAGAAAAAAAAAAGCCAGTGATTTATTTTTAAAAGGAAACAGAACTATATCACTTGGCTTACAGTCAAGTTCCTACCTGTTTTATTTTTTTTTTTCTAACGTGCAAGTCAGAGTAGCCATAGTTAGGAAAGAAGATGGCTTCCAGCTACAGCGGGCACACTGTAGACTACTTAAAGCAGTTGTGCAGGGACAGAGGAGTCCCATTCGAGGTGAAAGCCACCAAGAAGAACCTCGCGGATGCCCTGGTGGTAGCAGATACCCAGACCCCCGTGTCACAGACAGTGACTGTAAGGGACCGAACCTTGAATGTGGAAGGGCTAACAGCCAGTGTGGTGTCCAGATCTGATGGGAAGGGCAGCAGAGTCATGGTCAGTGAAGGGCCACCTCAGCAGGGAAAGATCACCAGCATTCTGGAGCCAGAAGTACTCAGGCTGCAGACTGAGTTGTACAGAATGGAGCTGGAGTTCCAGAGGGAGGCAGAGCGAGAACGTTGAGAGGCAGAGCGAGAACAGTGAGCTGGAGAAGAGAGAGTGAAAACAGTGAGCTGCAGAGGAGAAGAGAGAGCAAGAATGGTAAGAGGCAGACCGTGAGGAGCATGAGCACCAGAGGCAACATGAACTGGAGAAGCTACGATTCCAACCACCAGCACCACAGCAGGTAAGTGGCTTGGGTTTAACTGGGACTACAGGACTGGGTTACAGATTGAATTCCAAATTGATAGCCAGATTTAAAGAGGGGGAGGATATGGATGCCTTTTTAAATTCTTTTGAAAAAGTTTGTATTCAGGCTAAAATTCCTAGAGAGTCCTATAGCTTCCAGCTATCCCCACTGCTTACCATGAAAGCTTGGGATGCATTGGGTCAAATGGACAATGAGGACAGTGATGATTACAGCAAACTTAGAGTTGCACTATTAAAGAAATTTGAATTAACTGCTGAATCATACAGAGCTAAATTCCGTAAGCTCAGGAGAAGCCCTGACATGAGCTACGAGGAGCTAACCACGTAACAATGTCAGTTTTTAAAACGTTCATGGGAAGGAATTGAAGCAAACTCTGTTGACAGAATTGAAAATGTGATTTTGTTAGAACAGTTTTTCTGGGCATGCCCAGCAGAGCTATAAACCTGACTGGAAGACCGAGATCCCAAAACAGTGCAAGAAGCTGCTGAACTCTTGGACCGCTATGCCAAGAGCAGACCTGCCCCAAGAGCGAATGGGGTGGGCATGGCAGCCCAGAAAGGGAAAAGCGTGCCTTCTGGCCAGCTAAAATTTTCACTGCCTCCACTGAAACCAGTTAGTCCCAGGTTTCAGAGAAAAGATTTCTCTGAGAAAAGAAATGAATGTTGGTTGTGTAAAGAAACTGGGTATATTGCCAGACAGTGTCCCAAAAAAGTGAACAATACACGACAGGGGGCTAGGAAAGAAGTGGGTTGTTTGTGTGTCCCTGGAAGCATGCCTGTGAACACGAGGGAGCACATGCACCCAGTCATGATGAATGGTACAGACGCAAGGGTTAAGGGGCACAGGGGCATCCTTGACCTTGGTAAAGGGGATCTAGTAGAGCCGGGTCAGCTTATACCCAATAAATACATCACTGTACAAGACTTTACTGGTGAAGAGAAAACATTGCCCCTCACTAATGTTCTCCTACACTGGGGTGAAACGGGGAACTGTGCAACAGGTGGCTGTAGCCAAAACCTTAGCAGTGGATGTGATCCTGGGGAACAATCTCAAACAAAGGATGGTGTGTGCAGTTACCCATAGCCAAGCAGCAAGAGAACACTGTAGTTCCCTGAACACCACAGAAGCTATTGTGAAAACCACTGGGAGGCTGGTTCCCCAGCCTGTGTCTCCTGATATGGAGACTAATGAAAAGGGGGTTGAAATGTTCCCAGTACCAGTTAACCACACAGCTACAGAGGGTTGCTCCGAAGAGGGAAGGGTGACCCATTGTCCGAGGGTTAGGATTGACAGTGATCCTGAGTACTCTGACGCTAGTGCTAGGGACCCTAGTTCAGCAACTGAAGGGGACCTGTCCCATGCCTTGGGAATGAGTGAGGAGTTTGCAGTTGCTCAGAGAAGTGACCCGAGTCTAGAGAAGCTGAGAGCCTGGGCAGATATTCTGATGGTGCAAAAGGAGATGATGATAAAATAAGGTTTATTGGGAAAATGGACTGATGTATACTCAGGCTGTGCAGACAGAGGGAGGGAGGGAGGGATGCTAGGCAGGCAGTTTGTCGTTCCCCCAGAGGTATCGTGAGCAGTTGCTCAAGACTGCACATGACATTCCCTTGTCTGACCATCTGGAAATTGCACGTACTATGCAGTGGTTGGCCCAGAATTTCTATTGGCCAAACTTCACCCAACAGGTGAAGGAGTATTGCAGGTCTTGTCACCGGTGCCAAGAAATAGGGAAGGCGGGCAAGAAAACCCAAGCCACCCTGATTCCATTGCCCATAGTGGAGGAGCTATTCGAGAGAGTGGGAATGGATATTGTGGGGCCTTTAAATACCCCCAGCTCCTCAGGGAAGAGATTCATACTGACTGTGGTGGATTATGCCACCTGGTACCCAGAGGCAGTCGCCCTATCCTCACTGAGGATAGACAAAGTGGCAGATGCCTTACTTGGGATTTTCTCCCATGCTGGGTTTCCACAGGAGGTGATCACCGATCGATGGGGTTCTTTTATGTCAGACCTGATGAAATGTTTGTGGGAGAAGTGTGGGGTGGTACAGAGATGCATGACACCATATCACCCACAAGCCAATGAGCTTGTGGAAAGATTCAATGGTACCCTGAAGTCAATGCTCCGGGTGTTTGCTGAACAGCATGGGAGGGACTGGGAGAAATACCTTCCTCATCTGTTGTTTGCATAAAGGGAGGTACCCCAAGAGTCGATGGGATTTTCCCCCTTCGAACTCTTATATGGATGCCGGGTACATGGGGCCCCTAGACTTGATCCGGGAGGACTGGGAAGGCAAGCACGCCACCCAGAGAACTCCCATTGTGGATTATGTCCCTAGGTTTAGGGAAAGGCTGAAGGATCTTATGGGGACAGCCCAGAGCAACCTGGCAGCTGCCCAACAGAAACAAAAAGTGTGGTATGACCACAGAGCCAGAGCTTGCTCATACATGGTGGGTCTGGAAGTCATGGTCCTTATTCCGATCCAGAAAGACAAGCTGCAGGCTGAGTGGGCAGGACCATACAAAGTGGTTAGGAAGGTAAATGACGTGAACTATATTATAGAGTTGCCTGACAGAAGACAGACAGAAAGGATGTACCATGTCAACATGATGAAGCCATATGCAAATAGGGCTGACATGGTGTTCGCAGTATGTAGTCCTGGGGAGGGGACCGAAGAAGAAGACCCACTTCTGGACTTGCTGGAAGAAAATAAGCGGAAGTCCTCTGTGGAGGCAGTTAAATTGTCTCCCCAGTTGACCCCAGACAAGATCAAGGAAGTAAGGGAGGTTTTAGCAGACTTTGCTCCATTGTTTAGTGCCAAGTCTAGACTAACCCCCTTAGCGATGCATGATATGGAGACAGGGACACAGACGTCCATATGGTAAACAGCATATCAGGTGTCAGAGGCTCTCCAAAAGGACATTAGGAGTGAAGTGGAGGAGATGTTAGATTTAGGGGTAATCCAGAGATCCCACAGCCCCTGGGCCTCACCCATAGTCCTTGTGCCCAAGAAGTAGCAAATGGAGGAGTACGGGGAGGAGCAGAGGAGAAGGGAGAGAAGGTGAGGGATTATAGTTGGAGAGACAGGCTAGGAGAAAGGTAGAGAGAGTGGAGCAGAGGAACAGGGGATATTTAGAAACAGTAGGCAAATGAAAAATAAAAACAACTTTACCCACAGAATAGCTAACTAGCCCCCCAGGTACAATTTCAATCTGTATAACAAGCAGTGTTCCTAGGGTTACTACATGCAGCCACTATAAAAAGCACCCACATGTAAAAGTAAGATAAATTCATGGATAGCTACTGTGGTACATTAAATGAAAATTCAACAAATTCTGTTCAGTTGTATTCCAGTGCTAAACAATTCATTTGAGCTTGGCAGCCCCGGAACTGAGCCGACAGCCTGTGCAATCAGCAGTTACAGCCAAGCTACCAGCTGGCGGCTCGGAGATGAATGTCACTTGTGCTCCACAAAATGCTCTGAATGAAAGCAGGGAGAAAGCATAAAACAGCTTGCACCTCTCTCTACAAATTACCAGCCAGAGCTCAGGTTAGTTAAGCTGAGGCAGAGCTGGCAGCGTGTTCAGAAAGAGCCGTGGCTCCCCCGAGGCTGCTAATGTAATTAATAAAATCCCCTTTCCTTTCGGAAGTAAAATTGTTAAGGTCCCAGGCTACGAGTGTCCAGAGTCACAAAGCAGCTGACGCAGTAAATGGTCGGTATCAGCCTGGAAAGCTACTAGCAAGCCCTCGAGGGTAACCTGGTAACCAAGTAAAAAAGGCGCCAAGTTTGAAAAGTCCAGAACAAAGGAGGATGAGCCTGGCGTACCTGTGCTGGGATGGCAGGGGAATGGGATAGGCTCCATGGGAGGTCCTGCCCGAGGGTAGAGCTGTGCTGGGATGGTAGGGGGACAGGAGCAGCTCCGCAGGAGGTCCTGCCTGAGGCTAGAGCTGTGCTGGGACGGCAGGGGGACGGGAGCGGCTCCACAGGAGATCCTGCCTGAGGGTAGAGCTGTGCTGGGATGGCAGGGGGAACGGAAGCAGCTCCACAGGAGGTCCTGCCTGAGGGTAGAGCTGCACTGGGATGGCATGGGATGGATGGATTAATTGATTGATTGAAGTGGCCTGGTTGAATTTTTGGCAACACTGGCAAGCTTCGGTGTCATGGCTGGGGCCTTGGCAGATGAGACATGCAAAGTTGCTGCCCTTTTCAGGAATCTGTTTGCCACAGCCACACTTCAAGGAGCAGTCAGAAGACGGGGCTGGTGGAGGAGATAAACTCATCGACAAAAACTCCAAAAATGCGATGTTTAACGCTAAAGAATGAAAATAAAAAATTGTGGCAAGTGTGGGAAATGACAGTCGACTATAGCTGTGGCATCTGTTAAGGTCCAACGTGCTCGGGTCAATGGCAGGAACAGAACTGAGGAAGGTGTTGGGGACCTCCCGCCTTTATAGGATAGGCTGACATCAGTGGCTGATGTCGGTGGTGGGCAGTCTCCCATGGTAGACTACTAGCTAGAAGTTTTCCTTGTAGCCCTGGTGCCTGATGGCTTAGTCCTACTGGTGTGGCCTACTGCAAGAGCTTTCCTTGAAGTAAGATCTGTAATTTACAGAAAAAAAATAACTAAATGCAGAGGAATTGATAAAACTAAATGAACTTTTTGATATGAACTATAAAATAAAAACCTGACTAAGAAACAGCCGTTACTGGAGTTCACAATAGGGAGATTGCTCTCTTCATTTGAAGAAACAGCCAGAGTGCAGCATGGATTTGGAGTTTGAACCTAGATTCCAAATTCTACAATTTGAATAGATTCTATCTCTGGGGCATCACTGTCAGCCGAGATGACTGCATAAAGTGCAAACATTAAGTGAGTGATTCCTGGGGTTGTAAACAGTAGTGTGGCCTACATCCAGTGTGTCACCCAGTACTGGAGTATACATGCACTCATATACACCCACATATACACTCATGACTGAGGGAACATTGCACTGGCTGTCACTCACAAGGCTGGGCAGGTCTCACTTGGCTCTTGCTGCCACTACCCAGCACTCCCAATACCTCCAGGGGCCATAAGGTGGATGTTATGGCTCCCCCTGTAGGATCCAGGGTACATGCAGCCACTGATGCCTGTGGGCCCCTGCCTGTGGCATGCAGCTCCCTGCAAAGTGTTGCCATGACCTCCTTCATCTGCCTCCTCATGTCCCGGAAGTACATCCGTACTGCTTCCATGGGCATGTTGTGGCCTATGATGGTATTGACCTAGTAGGTAATCTCCTCCCAGGCCTGTGGTAGCTGGGCATTCGTGCTCTTGCTCCAGGACAAGACCTCCTCCCTGGCCTTGTAGGTCTGTGCCAGCACTTATAATTCCTCTGCAGAGAAGTAGTGATCCAGAATTCAGTCAGTGTCCTCCATTGTACCTGCTGGACAGGGAGTGGAATTCAGGTGACCAGAGAGTACACACGGTGGCACACACCTGAACAGAACTGTGGTGTTGCCCCCTCCCAACCCTTATCATATAGGTGTCCTGGTAATGCATGTCTTACCACAGCCCTCTGCCACCTGACACATGCCTGCTCAGGTGCAGACACAGCCATCGTGAAGGTCACAGACAAACAGGGGTCAACATGGGTAGGGTTCCACAGGACAAGGCGGAAAATAGGCAGCATCGCCTAGTCCTCCTGTCCCAGTCAAAAAAATCTAATTAACCCAGGGAAACCACCACTTATGCATGTACATGAGGGGGCAACTCTGCTGACAGTGTACAACATGGACTATGGTAGGGGTGTGCCTCCACCCGGACACGGCAACACCACCACTAGCTGTGGGCTCCACCACCCACAATCACTGTGTGTCCAGGGTTACACTGTACACAGCATACATACAGGGGCTACACTGAGCAGGAGTCACAGGACCTTTGTTCAATCACCTCACCAACACATGCATGACAGGCCCACCACCTCTGTCATCCTGCCCCATTGACTACTATAGGCAAGTTCCACCACCTACAAGAGACACATCCAACACCTAGAATGTCCAGATGTCCCTCTTCTTCCAAGGAGCTCACAAGAGAGCTCCATACTCCTGAGCAGCCCAACACTGCAGGCTGCCCCCCCCGCAGACGTCCCTCTCCTCCTGAGGAGCTCACAAGAGAGCTGTGTGTCCTGAGTGGCCCAGCACTGCAGGCCCCCCCCCGCAGACGTCCTTCTCCTCCTGAGGAGCTCACAAGAGCTCCGTGCTCCTGAGCGGCCCAGCACTGCAGGTATAGATGACCACCTTGCGAGCTGCCTAAATGTTTGTTGGACTTTCCGTTGGCATACCATTTTGAGATAGTGCAATTCTATACTGTTTTACCGGTGGCCAACTGTGCTCCAAGCCATTGCCTGGTGGTACTTGAAGGGGTTCTGTGCCTGTTGATTGGGTCTTGTGGGGTTACTGCATACTGTTCTGACTTTTGTGCTGTTTAATTTGGTTAGTGCTGTGTAATGTGGTTAGTGACTACAGTTTACTGGGGATCAGTGTGGATTTAGGGCTTGTATCGCAGTCTGAAGGGCTTATCTGTATCCACAGCTGTTTCTCCCTGCTGTGTCCTGTGCGCATGCACAACTCACTTGGACCTCACCCCCACAGGAGTATCTTCTTCCCGTCGTGACCCCAACCCTCCCTTGACCTGCTAATCCTCTCTTTGTTTTGTTCTCCCTCCCACAGGCTCCCCCTCTGCAGACGTCCCTCTCCTCCCGAGGAGCTCACAAGAGAGCTCCATGCTCCTGAGCAGCCCAGCACTGCAGGTATGGACGACCACCTTGAGAGCTGCCTTACCCCATCGCCGCTTATGCGGCAACTGCCCCATCCACCTTCACCCTCGCTCATCATTTCCTTTATAGGATTGCATTGTCACATGGTTGGTCATGTGACTAGCCTTGCAGAAACTATCACCTGAGATTCCCAGCAGCAGCCTATATGCTGTGACCACTAGGAGTCACTGTTGAGCCTGACACTGCCTTCCTGACCTCCAGCTAAATGCATTGCGTTTGTACTGTGTTAGGCCCCCACTGTTACCATTCACCTTTGTTTTAACCTCAGCATGCTCTACCCCATCCTACTACTCTATTCCCCATCCTGAGGCTTGAACCTCCGACCTTTCACTACAGAGGTAGAGACCCTAACCCCCAAGCCCCAAGCCATCCTGGAGGTACAATTTCTCCTGAGCTAAAATGCCTGTCAACCTTGGTCTCTCTTCCCCACTATTTAACCCTTAACTATCTATAACCCACAGCATGCCTGTAACAGTGCTTCCACTGTTGGCAGAAATCCTACTATGATCCTTTTATGCTGTGGATTCCAGTGCCTTCATACCTGCCATTGGCCAGGAATGCCTCTTCTCTTAGACACCTGTCCTTACACCTGACCCCCCCCACCTCACTATATAAACAGATGGGAACTTACCCCGATGGGTTCACTGCTCTATGCATGCCTAAAAAATGCTGACCATCACCTGTTTGGCTCTTGTCTGTTCTCCCTCAGTCTGGCTCACTCCACTATACCCTTCTCCTACAACCTGGCCTGCTCCCTGCTATTGTTAGCTGGTGATATCGAAAGCAACCCTAGTCCCACTGACTTGACCATGGCTAACTCAAACCTGAAGAGAAAGAACCCCCTCTAGCCTGATGTTTGCCCACAGCAACATATGCAGCCTCCCGTCAAAATTTCTGGACCTCAAGGCATGGGTAGCACTCCACAGACCCCATGCCCTCAGTCTCTCCAAAACCTGACTAAAACCACACATCCCCAATAACTACCATTTCCCTGAATACTCCCTACTACGTCAGGACAGACCAGGTAGGAAAAAAGGAGGGGGTGTGGCACTTTATTTTAGTGAACCCTTAACTGCCTCCTCTGTATGCTGTTCTGACACCACATCCCCCAGTGAATGGATAATAGCTGAAATGACCCTAGGCAGTGTGGCAAAGCTGTATGTGGGCTGCTGCTACAAGGGAAGGGAAAGGGAACATTGTTTAACCAGAATTATACAATGGCATATGAAAACCCTGCAACCTTATTGGACAAAACACATCACATGACCGTGGTATATCCTGCAATAACCCACGGCTGAGAAATGGCATTTATAAAAAACATATTGAAACACATTTTAAACTTATTTTACACATAGGTCCATTGTATAATCGCAATAAGGCACTTCAGGGTGTGGGTTATTGGGGGATTTACCCACTTGTGGTGGTTGTCACTCAGCTGCGCCGTGACACACCACACAAGGCATGGTAATCCCCCCAATAACCCACACCCTGTCATGCCTTATTGCTTAAGTAGTACACTAAGCTGAAGCTTGTTTCTAGATGCGACCTGTGAGCACAAGGAAGTTAAGTGACTTGCTCAGGATCACACAGTATGCACGTAGGCGGCTGTGGGATTCAAACCCAGGTCTCCAGATCTGCAGCTCAGAGCCTTAACCCACTGCACTATACTGCCTCCTATAACTCCCCAACAGGTGACATACCTGGCCTTGAAAGCCTCCTGGCTGGCCTAGGCCACCTCTCTCCTTCCAGGGACATGGTCCTCCTGGAGAATTTTGACCATAATTGGCTAAGTCCACTTAGTACAGATTACTACACCTGCTTAAACGGCATAACCTGATCCAAGTTATATCTGTCCGGACCAGGCACGACTCTCGCACCCTAAACCATTCTCTCCTTGACTGGGTGGTCACACACAGGGAGGACAAGGTACTTCAGACTGGTACTATGTCTGACTCTATTAGCAACAACTCCCCCACATACGTCACCTGGGCCACTAAGTCCAAACGTTCCCCCCCCAAACACATCTATTTCCACAATTTCAACTGCCCTGATACCACAGCCCTCCTTGAGGATGCTAGGGCAACTGACTGGGCGGCTCTCTACTCCTTCACAGATGTAACCACAGCCATGGGTTTCTTCACAAAGGCCCTCCTTAGGCTCCAAGACCGCCACTTCCTGCTCACTGCCTGGAGACTGAGAGGTGGCTGTACCCACTGGGTTAATAAAGAACTCCTATCCTTGATGAAGACTAGAGACAAATTGTGGGCTGCTTATAGAAAGGTTCCCTCCCCTTCTCTCTGGAATAACTTTCGGCGCCTAAGAAATCAGAGCAAACAAACTGTCAGGGCACTGAAGCACAACTTCTTCTGCAATCAGCAGAGCGCAGCCCTTGGAGATCTGCATCATTTTTGGAATGCCATCAACTCCCTTCTAAACCCGCATTCCCATAACTCAACAATCCATCTCGGGTGACCCTCTGGCACCGTAATTGACCCAGCCAAAGTTGCTGAAGCATTCAACTTAAAGTTCACTGACCTTGAGGCCCATCTGAGCAAACTTCCTCTACAGTCTTCTACTTACCCCACTCCTGGTTACTCTAATCCACCCTCCTCCCCTCCCATTTACTTTAGGATAATCTCAGCCATGGACACTGACAAACTCCTTAAAACACTTCCAAACCATGGCAGCCTTGGCAGCGATGGCATTTTCCCTGCGTTGCTTAAACTGCTTTCCCCTGTCACATCCAAGCCGCTTTCTTTTATTTTTAATCTGGCACTAACTACACCCACCTTACCAGATTCCTGGAAACTGGCCAGGATAGTTCCCATCTTTAAAGCCAGGGAACCCCTCTCCACCAACAATTATAGACATATCTCGTTGCTCCTCCATTTGAGCAAGCTACTCAAGAAGATAGTCCACCTACAGCTATCAGACCATGTCACAAAACATAGCTTTCTGTGTGGACAGCAACATAGCTCTCATAGGCACCACAGTACTGCATCTGTTTTGGCCCAGTTTATGAATCATAATAACCGAAACATGGACAAGGGCAAAGCCACAGGTGTGGTGTTTGTGGACCTGATCAAGGCCTTTGATCTGGTCAATCACCCCCCTTCTTCAAGCCACTCTTCATCAACTCGGCTGCTTAGTGGGGACCTCTCAATGGTTCAAAAACTACCTATCCGGATGTTTCTAGACTGTCTGCATTGGAATGACCACCTCCCCTGATTTGCCTGCTTCCACAGGTGTCCCGCAGGAATCCATCCTGGGCCCACTATTACTCTCATTATTCGTAAATTCCCTTCCCTCTAACTGCCTCTCCTGCAAAGCCTTGCTTTATGCAGATGATCTCATCCTTTTCTGCAGTGACAAATCCCTGACCAACATATCCACTACCTTGTCCCTGAACTGTGGCGCAGCCCACAACTGGTTTCTTTTTTATGCAGACTCCTTGTTAATGGTTAAAAAAAAAAAAAGTCACTTCTCTTTGGATCTAAACCTTACCTGGCCAATGTTTCTAAGTCCGGATCCTCTCTGCTGGTGCTCACACCTGATGGGCCCCCACTAGAGAACGTTCCACACTTTAAATACCTGGGCGTAACCCTCAGTCCCTACCTCTCCTTTACAGAACATGTCAACTCCATTGTTCGAAGGGTCAGCTCAAAACTCAGAGCAGCCTATCGGCAAAAACAATTCTTAATTAGGGAGGCCCATCTAGCAATTGCCCAAGGCAGTCTGCTCCCGATCACTGATTACTGTGCCCCCATATACCCCCAAATGTCCTCTGCCCTCCACATGCGTCTCACCTCAGCCTACAACAATGTCTGTAGATTCGCTCACCTGGCACCTTACTCCACACACCACTGTAACCTATACCAGTCTTTCAGTTGACTTCCACTCCCTAGCTGCCATGAATATGTTTAAGCTGCATAGTCGATAATGCTCTGAGAGCTGGCAGCGTGTCCCCGGATGCATCCCTCCTAAAATGGCAAGCTGCTCCCAGACCACTGTGTGCGTCCTCAGTTCACCCTATGCAAATACCCCAAATCTCCATCCATGGGTGGCAAAGCCCTGTCAGTT
Organism: Neoceratodus forsteri; assembly: GCA_016271365.2. NCBI lineage: Eukaryota > Metazoa > Chordata > Ceratodontiformes > Ceratodontidae > Neoceratodus > Neoceratodus forsteri. The sequence continues at coordinate 1,068,594,715 of CM057456.1, forward strand.
ACCACTCCCTCCCTATGGAACACCCTCCCTGCCTTGCTTCATACTGCTGACTCCCATAGCGCCTTCAAGTTACAACTCAAAGACTGGCTACTAAATAAGACCAACTGCGCATGCCACCCTGGGTAATCTCTTGATCTTCTTCCCCTTCTACCTCCCCCTGTCTGTACCTCCTTCCTCATGCCCATCCTACTATGGCCCTCCATCTCCTGCCTTTGCTTTCAGTTTTCCTGCTTGGGTAGTCATTTTTTATGTTGTTTTCTAACTAACTGCACTGTGGGTTGTTTGATTGCACTGTCCTCAATTGCATTGCCATTAACTCTCCTGTAGATTCCATGCGATGCTGAGTATTGTTGTTCCCTCAATCACAACTACTGTTGTACTTTACCAGCATCCTGCACATTAATTGAATCAATTATTCAAACTGTATTCAATCTGTACATGCCTGTGCACTCGTTCCTGCACCTGTATGTAGATTGTTATGACACCCTGCTGGCCTACCAATGTAATGTTTGATGATTCGTTGTTTTCCCTTGTCACTGTCATTGTATTGTCTGCTACTTCCTGCACTTTGTTATGTTACCTACTTGCCTATGCCTGTACACTTGCCCTACACATGTATTTTTGTTTGTTGTGCCACTTTGTTGGCTCGGGTCGTGCCTGTGTAACTCCTAGGTGGTGCTATCCCACGGGCTACTACCCCTGCCTGCTTGGCTAGGAGCAGGTTAAGGGGCCTGAGTTCTGAAACGGGTGCCTCCACCCGGAGATCAGGGTTGGTAGTGGTCAAGCTAACCTGGGCACAGCCCTCCGGGACACTGTAACCCCCCTCTTGCCTTACTAGTGGCCGGAACAATACACAATAATCACTTTCACAATACCTGATACCCCACACAAGTACCCACACTGTTTGCACTTACCACCCAGGCTTTTCTCTGGCCCGGCCCTAGGGACCGCCTGTAAAACAAGGTTATACACAGCAAATAACAGCAGTACAGTACTCTTGCACAAACTGGAACTACAGTCAGGGTAAATGCAAAAAAGAGTTAGATCTGATTTATTTTAAGGGGCTTGAACAAGGGAGGGGCATAATTAGGTTAATTTGCTTAAAGGCTATATCAATCAAACAGTTATGCATGCACTTCAGGGTCCATAAACAGTCACACACTCTGGGCACCCAGAGAGAGAATGGTGGGCTAGCCAGGAACGTTGCAGCTGGTTGGGGCCCTGTGATAGAAGAAAGCAACATGCACTACACACACTATTTGTAATCCGGAGCCGGAGGGCTCAGTTCTTGAAAAGGAAACAACAAGACAATCAGATGACAAACTTTTAGATTAGGCTGCTGTTGCAGGGAGTTACCCTGATGATTACTCATGATACCCAAGACTGGACACAGGCTGGACGAAAATCAAGACAGTAGGTGGTTAATCTGGAGTGCTAGGAGAAGCAGGGCCCACACGATTCGCCGAGGAGTCATTCCTGTTCAAGCATGGAGCAGGGGGCTGATCCCCAGGCAGGTCTCTCATTGGTGGCTTTCTCTGTGTATTGGGGTAATCTGGCAGGGCTAGCGTGGCATGGCCCAGGCCGAATGGAGATGAACGCAAATGCAGTCCGATTAGGCTGGATAAAGCTTCCAGCAAGCAGAACACAGTTCACATAGTGGGGAACCAAATCACAACTCACTTTCAATACCCAGCACATTTACATGTAAGGCAATTCTACTGTACCAGGCAAACCGCTCTCCAGTCACGATCGCAAAGTCTCTGCACAAACCGGGGATTCAAAAGCAGCTGAAAATCCTGACAGACCGATCGCATTCAACAAATCTTTGGTCTTCTTCAGGTTAAAGCCTGGTCACAGTCCAGTGGCTTAAATAGTCCTCACAACTCGGATTCAGTTCGAATAAACTCTGTTTTCCCTGTCAGGGACAGCAGGCAGGCATGCAGGCCAGAACTCAGGCCTTTCCACAGAGACTGTATTGCACTCTTGCTTCTTCAGCTCTCAACTTAGATCTGCCTCTAACAGCAAGCAGCTTGGGAATGTCCCAAGATCCAAAAGGTTCAGTTGGCTGATCCTCCTGCCAGTCACAACAAAGGCATCCCTTTCAGGTGCAAAAAGCCCCAAACTACAATTTCTACAGATTTTGACTCCAGACAGCTCCTGTAGTCCGGCTCCATTTTAGGTCCCACCCGAACTGATTGGTCCAATTCGGCAGTTCAGGACCAAGATAGTGGAGATAAACGAAACAGTCCTTGCTGCAAAGAAGGCAGGTTAGACAAACTACATTATCATTACCACTCTAAATGATTTTCCGCAAATAGCTACATCTTTCAACAGAGCTCCCTCACAGATTACTTATGACTGCAATCCAGGCAGCTCTTAAAGAGACAGTACACAAAGGCTATACAGGCACTGTCCGGCAATCACATTTAAACTGCTAAAATGCAGGACACCAGCCTGGCAGTGAGCATTTAGGCAAACTCGAGGAAGACTTTTCGGGAACCCCCATTTGTAGGAGGGTTACACCTTAAAACGGTCCCTCAGATCAGTGCACTTACCCAGTTACCAAAGACTTAAATAAATAAATGAATCTGGATGTGAGAGTTCCCCCACCTAAGCATTTCCAATGTAGCAAGGCCCCCAGATGTACAGAGCTTCCTGTATTGTTCAGGGCAGTTGGGACATACAGGGAAATTGTTCCTATGGACTTGCATTTGCCACACAGGACAACTGACTACTTGGTCCTCCATATTATGTAATGGAAGTTACTGTACAGAAATACTGAGGATCTCAGCCTAAAGGTACACTGAAAATGCCAAATCAACGGGAGCCCAAGCAGTAGCCACTGCATACACACAGTCCAATGCTCACCCATCCTTTTCTAGGCCATTCCACAGGATACCTGCCTCTTGTTGCTTGCAGTTTAGCTGTGGAATCTAGGAGGTGTTGTGCTCCTTTATATACTCAAGGTGCAATCAGGCATACTAATGTATGCATACTTGCTGGAAATGATGAGCAAATTAGGTTGTTTTCCCACAGACTGAGAAATTACCACATCTGCTTACTCTGGCTGAATATTGCAGTGTTGCCCACTGCGCAAACCCCGTTTGTGCTTGCACACTACTTTGTGCTGTGTCTGTGTTTGCACGATGGTGAGCTGTGGTGCAGACATGAAGTCACTTGCTGCTAATGACGTCATCAGTCTGTGCAACCCTGTACACTAGGTCATCGTGCAATAGCAGTGCGCAGCACTGTGCAGGATTGTGCATGTGTGTCCCGCACACATACCACCCCATGCCAGGTGCATACTCTCAGTCCAGCCCCTGCCCCTGGATGTGTGAGTTGCACAGTGCAACACAACATAGCACAGTGCTACCCCAGCAATGTGCTGTGCAACACTACAGGCCACACCCAGACAGCAGCATGGTACAAGTGCTAGGCCTGGCAGTGGCAAAACAATATCTGGCAGAAGATGCAGGACCATTCAGCAGTGGGACCACTGGTGGACCCCCATCAAGTTGGCCAATCTGGTTGACCTGGTGGTGACCAGAGAGGACCAACTGCTGGGGTCTGTGGCAGGGGCAGGCAGATGAGGTGTGGGGATCTGTGAGGTGGTGCTTCATATCCAGAACTGGGGTCACCTGCACCAGTGACTAGTGCAGGCGCTGATATAATGACCTCAAGAGGAGGAAGGCATGCCACCTGCAGCAGCTGCAAGTAGTGGTGGATGATGGCACTGTGCCCGCTCCTGGTGAGTACAAATGGTCATATGTATTGTGTGTGTAATATCCTGTGGGCATGCCTGTGTCATGTTAGAGTGCGAGAGGGATTCTGTTCCCTAGGCACTGTGCACATTACCTGTGTGCCCTCGTTGTTGCCCTGTGTGCAATGGTACATGCCCTCCTGCATGGCCTGCCAGATGAATGCAGGTGTCTGAGCCCCCTGTCCTGCGGGATATCCCTGTGCCCTGTACATGACAGAACATGCCATGGGTGCCCAAGGCGTGCACTTGCCTGGGTTGCATGGTTGTGGATCACCACAGTGACATGTCAGCTGTGTCAGAGTGCATGACAGGCCCATGTATAGAGTCATGGTATGTTATGCAAGGTTTTTCTACCGGACCATGACTTGTCACTGCCCGTTGCTGGGTACAACCCAGGAAAGAGGCATATGTGTCCTACATGTAGCTCTGCTGCTAGAAGTCTCCATTAGGACATGAATGTGCTCACCGTCTGTGTCCGTACTACACCGCATGGGCACTGGTATGCATCTGACTGGTGCAGCATGGGGTACTGCTTCACTGCACAGGGGGTTCTAGACATGTAGTGGCCACTGTGTGGAGCCACATCTAATGTTTCCCACCCCTCAGTCATTGTGCAGACATGTCTTGCTAGCCTTTGTCATCTGTGACCTGGTGCACCATGAATACCCAGGCACACTATGCCTTGATAGGGTCTACAGCAATATATATGAGTCTGCTGTACATGGACTGGGGGGCTGGAAGGATGTGGGCACTACATGGGGTGGCATACACTGTGCAAGGCCCTACCTACCACAGTGGGAGGTATCATACCTGCTGTGTGTGGTACCACAGGTGATCCTACAGGTATGTTGCAGACATGCTCGGAGCTGTCCATCCACATAATGCACAAGTGGCGGCTGGTGTATTGTATAGCAGTATGGGCATATATACTGTGTAGTGTGCACAGAATGGTGCACTGTGTTCCACTGTAGGATACTGACCACACCTCCCTTTCCCTCCTCTACAAACTTCAATGGACAGATGGCCCCAGCTAGGGACACAGATCAGCAGGAACAGCTGAGCTGTGAGGAGGACCAGTCATAATTGCCAGGCCATGATGGGGCATGAAGAAGCAGTTCACAGGAACGGCGTCCATGTAAATACCGTGTGCTGCATGTCACACCCAAAGGTGCTTGTTTACACTTAGAGGTGCCAGAACCTCCCTAGAGTCTGTATCTCAGTGTCCATCCACATTTATGCTGATGATACAGTACTATTTGCCTTTGGATCCTCCCCCTCTGATCTGATGGACAGACTCCAGCTGGACTTTGACAACGTCCAACACTGCTTTCATTCAAATCAGTTGGCCCTAAATGCAAAGAAGACAGTTTCTATGACCTTTGGAACCAGGCAAAAACTCTCCAGACTTACCACCGCCCCTTCCTTTCACACCCTTGATGGGTCCCCCCATTGAAGATGTCCCATCCTTCAAGTACCTAAGGGTATGGCTAGACCGGCACCTGGACTTCTAAGCTCATGTTAAGGCAATCAACAAAACGTTACACCCAAAACTAGGAGCTTTGTATCGTAACCATGGGTGCATCCCCTTGCCTGCTCACAGAGCCATATTACAGAGAATGATTATCCCCATCTTTGACTATGGAGACACAGTATACAGTGCTGCTCCTAAGTCTACGCTGACCAAACTGGATCCATTCTTCTACTCATTCTGTCACTTTGCTCTTGACTGCCGCCTTCACACCCACCACTGCGCCATCTACTCTGTTCTGTCTCTCCCCTCCCTTGAGGCTAGATGTCTTACTCACTGCTCCTCCTTTCTGGGCAAACACTGGCTTGGTTTTCTTCCCTCCTATCTCTCTTCACTCCTCTCATCACCCCCCTCCTTCTCCATAAGAAACTCTATCGCCTCCTCACTCTCCCACCTAGACTATCTACAGTTGGTAAGGTGGCTTTCTCCTACCATCGCCCTAAACTGTGGAACTCCCACCCCCTAACCACCTGATCTGCCACTTCTCTTTACTCCCTCTCCTATCTTCTCCATGAGCTTTACTCGACCACCTGCAACTGCTCCTGATTCTTCCTTCCTTCCCTATGCCCCCCATTCCCCTCTTTCCACTTCCCTCACCCTGACCTATACCCCCTACACCACTACCTCACTGCTGAATGTCGCTCCACCTAATTATTATATCCCACCTCTGTACCACTCTGTGTTTGGCTGTAATATACCTAGGCACTTTGGCCCCTTGCTGGGCATCTGTTAGGCCTCTCTACGAACAGCTATGCACAACTTGAAAATTAAATTGTATATGTAAAATTGGAAATGCTAAATTGTTTATATTACTATCATCTGCTTGTGTATTATGCTTCCTTCTTCTCACTGTATAGTCTACCACATGCCATTATGTTATTTTTTTTGTTATATTTTCTCTCCCCTTGTCCCCCCCCAGGATGTATCTGGAAATGAGCTGCTATTCAGCTTAGTATGTCTTTCCTGGTAAAACTTTTAAAATAAATAAATATAAGAACAGGACGGGCCACTATGGCCATGGCCCTACCACTTGCATAGGTGTTAGGGTCTGGCTATATCTGTTGTTGCAATCATGGCTATGTATTACTTGGGTGGAGTTTGCCCTGACACTGCAGTGTGTGCTGCACACAGTGTTCTGTACACAGTACCCTCTGTGTGACATGGAGCGCTTCAGTGCAATTGTGGACAAGGACAGCCATGGTATTGTTGATGGGGTGGGCAGGGGTCTTGGCCTGCTGGGTTGTGGCACAGTGAGCAGGCTTTACCAGTGTAAGTAATGGGGCTGGCTTGGTGGGGAACAGGGGGACATTACTGACAAGGTTAGACTGGGGTACTAGGGTCCCACCTGGAATGTAGATACAGGGGCACACCTGAAAATCAATAGGGGAGGGCCTCGAGTAACACACATATACTAGTCAGTATATCACTTCAGTGTGACACACTAGCTCTGTGTTTGCCTTTTACATCTACCTGCAGTGCCCAAACTACTCTACTTTTTGAAGAACAGTTATGTACTTACCGTAACAGTAGATCTTCGAGAGACTCTCTTTCATCAGTCCACACCTATGGAACTGCAAGCTGCCAGGCGCTAGGACCACATGGAAACTTTTGCAAGTACTCCACAAGGGGCCACCCATGATGATGATGTCAGACATTGACTGCTACTGCTACATATACGTAGGCGCCCCCTTCTATCCTCAGTTCCTCACCAAAGATCATGTTCGGAGGGCCTCTTGATAGGGAACCAGGAGAGAACCTAGGGCTCTATAAACCAGATGAGGCAGAGAGCTATAGGTAGATCATCACAGAGAAGGAGACTGCACCAATTATAGTCTCAGGACCCATAAGGCAAAGGAGGGTGGGATGGCATGGCCTGATGAAAGTGATTCTCTGGAAGATCTACTGTTACGGTAAGTATGTAATTGTTCTATCTTCTTCGAGGATATCTTTTTCGTCAAGCCACACCTATGAAACAAGTACCAAGCAGTACTGACTGTAAACAGTCTGGGAGGCTGGAGCCTACAAGCCTAAGAAAGAAGGTCCTGAAGCACAGCTTGGCCAAAGCCAGCCCTTTTTTAAGAGACAATGTCCAGACTGTAGTGTTTAGTGAAAGTGTGGCGAGTATTCCAGTTGGCAGCTCTACAGATGTCTACAGTAGACACAATTTTGAAACAAGCAACATAGGTAGCCATGCCTCTTGTGGAAAGACCACAAACCACCCCAGGAAGTCCCTTACCATACTTCCTGTAACAAAAAGTTATCCAGTTTGCTAGCCATTTGGTCAAGCACTGTTTAAAAATTGGGGAGCCCTCTTTCCCAGGGGCGAACAGAACAAAAAGCTGCAAGGACTTTTTGCAGTCCTCTGTGTGGTGTATATTAATACTTGAGTATTTGTACATCTAATGTACAGAACAATGCTTCCTCTGGATTGGCGTGATAGCATGGTGTCCTGAGTCTGTATATTGTGCCATGGCATGCCTTTCACTGTGCGGTGGTGCATGCCCGTTGTCATCAACCAGGTGCCACAGGGAGCCAGTAGTAGTACTCACAGCCCTGGCTGTGGCCTCATCAGTGTTGGTCAGGTCTGCACCGGCATGTGCTCGGGACTCTGTATGCATGGGTGACATAAGGTGATTGGCATTGGCCACCGTAGTACTGGTACACCACTACATTCTGCCTTGCACATCTTACAGTCTGTATGGTAGCATATCTGCAATGGTGCCATTTTTGGTGTAGTATGCTCTGTGTGTCATGCCTTTGTGACTCACTGGAGCCCCGCATATGTGCCATGGGGTCAGCAGACGGTGGGGCCATTGGTGGGCTGTGCATGTAATTACTATATGTGCTTGATGTTATTGTGCAGATGCAGTGGTATCTAACCAACGCAATGCTGACTAGAGTATGATTACTCCACTTGAATGGAGGGGGGGCAGGAATACATTTGGTCTCGACTGGGTCTTTGCAGGGCCTATGTCACGCACTGCTGCTGTATGAGTGGTAGCCTGTACCTAGGGCAGTCACGCCATCTTCAGGGTGGGGTGGATGCCTCTAGTTGGGTCTGAATCCCACACCAGTGCTATGCAAACAAGGGGGTGTGCACAGTGCACCACCTGTGTATGAGACCGTGGAACACATGTGGTACTTGGGCTGCTGCATGCTGTGCAGCATACTGGTGCCATCCAGACACAACTGAGCTGTGTGTCACACGTGTACGACTGGCCTGGACCCTGCAGCCAGCAAGAGCAACTCCTAGCTGTCTGCCGCCCCACACACCTGTCTTGGTCTCACTGCTGCATGGTGTGTGCGCAGGGCACAGGGTGTGTGTGTGGCTCCCCACATGTCTGGCCACTCGGCTTTGCACCACTGTTGCTTGTGCTGCAGTTACACATCTAGCGTACCCTGCCCATGTTGCTTGTGCCTTGCATGGCTGTGTTCTATGTAGCAGCATGGCATGCCCATTGTATGGGCAGTCCTCTACTGTGGGGTCCATCCTGTTGTCTCTGGTATGCCTCCCTCATTCTACTGTGACTGCTTGACTCCCTCCACCTGCAGTATGTGTGGTATAGCAGGCCAGGTGTCAGGCAGATGTACCCCTCGTCTGCACATAATGCCAGTCCTGTGTTTCTCGTCCTGTGTACCCCACTAGCTAAGTTCTTTGTCTTGTCTTCCACAGTGCCCATTGAGGTAGAGGCCACCATCCAGATGTTCTGGATGGGGAGGGCAGGGATGACCTGCTCTGGCATCAATGCCACCTACTCAAGCTGCTGGTGAGGTGAGTTGAGGAAGCTACAATGGCCACCAGAGACCTAGCTGCGGCCATGCCGCAACAACATCTGCCACCACCACCAACAACAACAACAGCAGTGGACCCATGATGTGGGACAGGCATCAGCAGGGGAATGGGTGTCCCTGTTGGACTCCCCCCCCCCTCCATTTATGGGCAGTTGCCCTGGTTTTGTTTTCCCTACCCGTTTTGTAAATGGTGTTGATGCTGGTTTTGATTTTGTATGGCCTGTTGCCAGTTTGTTCTATTAAAGTTTGTTTTTGCTAGATATACTCCTGTGTCGTGTGTCTGTCATTGATGCCCTCTTCTCCCACCCACAGCCACCCCCAGAGTGCAGCTCTGTACCCAGTGCTCTGGTCCCAGCTGCACCACTGCTTGGCCCCTTGTGGTAAGCGTTATCCTCAGTGCTATTTCAGAGCTGCACTGTTGCATTGCACTATGCAAGTGCCTGGCATTTGCATGGCACAAAATCCACCCTATATTCATAGAGTTTAGTGCTGGCATAGTCTCTCTGAATATGGCATGCTAACGGGGCAAGTGCAGGTGTAGCACAATTACTGTGTCTGCCTGCATGTCTGAATATCTGGGCCCAGGTCATCAAAAGTTGCATAGCCTGGACCTAAGTGAGTTATGAGTATTTATGTGGACTGAATAAAAGATGTCAGGTATCAGAGAATCCAACTTTTTGTTACCTATAGTGAGGTTTGCAAAGGCAACCCAGCGACATTTATTTATTTATTATTTATTTGAAAAGTTTCACCAGGAAGAACATACAAAGCTGCAATAGCTCGTTTCCAGATGTGTCCTGGGGGGGGGGAGGAGGAATACGAGGAAGGAACATGACAATCATTTTAAAAAGGATGAAATATGACAATTATTTTACAGAGGATGAAAATGGAAATTACGTTCTTACTGTAATTCTTGATCTTCTTGGATGAAGTCTCTACCACTCATTCACACTAATGGAAGTATGCTGGAGGCGCTAGGACCCCGCAGGAGCCAAAAATCTTCAGGAGGACTGGCGCCAGGATAGGACTGTGCATGCACGGTGCCGCAAGCTAGCTCACGCTGTATATGCTATCTCGGTATCAACCCTCCAACTGCCTCAGTAGCTTTTTGACCAAGGAGGTGCAGCGTAACTAATGAAAGAAAACCTGTCCCTAATCTCCGGGCATGTGAAGGCCCGAATGACCCATGTAAGAAGGGTCAATTAAACAACGTCTTCACAGCTCAAACAACAAAGCAGTGAAGACCAAAAACAGAATGAGTGAGTTTGGGGGATGGTGGGTGGGTGTGTGAATGAGTGGTAGAAACTCCGTCCAAGAAGATCAAGTATAATCTGTCATCTATCATATCTTCCTAGACTCAAGTCTACACCACTCATTCACACCAATGGAGAGTACCAAGCGAAAAATCAACCCACCCCAAGTAGGGTGGTCAGAGACAGAGCTCACTCAGAACGGAAGTAGAAAGGGACTGTGCTGCCAAATAAAGAGAGCTCTCTGCTATGGACATCCAGAACATAGTGCTTTATAAAGGTATGCACTGAGCTCCAACTCACCGCCCTGCAGATGACTGTAACGGGTACATTACAAATCTCCGCCAGGAAGCCGCAGCCACTCCGACAGAGTGGTGTGAATCTGGTCTTTCAACTTGCCTGTGACATGGATTAGTAGAGTCAGAGACATCCTACTAACCAAGCCGAAAACATCTCATGGCAAGAGGTTGACCCAGCTGAGACATGCTGAAGATACAGTAGTTGTTAGAATGTGTATCTCTTCGTTCTGTCAATGAAGAATCACAGAACCGTCCTAACATCCAGAGAGTGAAGTGAGCGCTCCCCTTCCTTCTGGAGTTAACAAAGCAAAACCTAACAGTAATTGAGCCAGTGACAAAATGTCTACTGGCTCAAGATAGACCAAAAATGCACAGAGGTGTACCTTCACTGCCGATTATGGCCGGCCTGCAATCGACAGGTCCAGGAGGCACTCCAGCACCTTACTTGGCGGGCAACCGAAGGGTCCAGAGGGACCTGCACACCAGATGGAGAAGGGTTTCCACTTAGCCATGTAAGCCTTCCTGGTGGAAGGCCTGTGCACAACTTCGAAGACATTTGCGATGGTCTGGGAAAAAACAGAGTTTACCCACTTCCATTTCCTCTGGGCCCGGCATGGAGATGACGGGAGCGCAGACTAGGATGGACTAAAGTCCCAGTGTCAGAGGGTCCACTCATAGAGGTAGTCACTTTGGGGGAACTTCTGACAGACTGTAGATCAATGCAAATCAATCTGCTGAGGTCAGTCTGGGATGATGAGAATCATCCTGCCCCCCTGTGCATACAACTTGATCAGCACCCTCTGAATTAAGGGAAGAGGAGGAAAACATACAGGGAGCATCTTGAATATTGCAGTGAACACATCCTGACGGAAAACACCAGGGTCAGGATTTCTGAAGCAGGATAGAGGCAGTTTTGCGTTGAGAGGGGATGCAAAAGGACCAGGTCCGAACTGCCCATTCATCAAAAGTGACTGCACGAAATCTGAACTGATGCATCATACTCGAGGTACCACTCTCACAACCTCATGGCCCTACTACAGAGAGGGCAAGGGGACACCCCACCCAGTTTGCTGATGCAATACATCCCAGCTTGTCATCCTTCTGAAGTAGGAACACTTCGAGGCAGGGGGCATACCCCAGGACTTTGCCTATAAGACAACTCTCATCTCTAAGAAATTTATGACAAGATGAGGATCCTTCTGGCTCCACACCTGAGTGTGGAGGCCTTGGCAGTGAGTCCCCCATGGATTTTGTCCGAGGTTCTGTCATTTTGTACGGAGGATTTGGGATGCGCGGTCAGAGACCACTGCTTGCTGTGGAGGACAACCTGAGTCCCAGCATCTGCTCAACCAAAAAGGAGGCAGAATAGAGTCATTTTCTGTATTGTAACAAGCCATCCAAGATGTCATTTCTCCCATCCTTTGGAACAAATTTGAAGCCTTGGAGGTATCCAGGAGGGCTCCTAAGTAGAAGAGCTGTTGGGAAGATGAACTGGCACCTTCCTTGAACCTGGAGAGAACAACTGAGGAACTGAGGTGACTGCTTCCTGTGTCTCTTAACCAGAAGGGCTGGCTAGGAGCCTAATGTCCAGGAAGTGAAGACTTGGACGCCGAAATTTAGGGAACTATTCCTTGAACAGGAACTTGTTGAATCTTTCATGGTCGAAAAATGGGTGCATGCCATCTGTTAACTTGGAACCAGAAGCAATGGAAATAGGAACCTGTGCTTCATTCCGCTGTGGAATGATTTTTTACTGCCCAGTACCTGCAGAGGCCCCGTATCTCAGAAGCAGAGCGTGTGTGACTGAGAGGCCGACAGACTGGCTGCTGTCTGGGTGGAAGGTCTGAGGAAAGCTGTAAAACTAGGAGAGTATCCCTCTCGGACAATCCTGATAACCTATAGGTCTGCTGTAATGGACTTCCACTGGTTGTAAAACTGAATTAGATGCCCCTGCTGTTGCCGAGAGGTGCCCCCCCCATAGACAGCTGGGGTGTGTCTGGGCTGGATCCACAGAGGTTAGTATAGGGCAGTTTCAGATCCTGTGCCCTGTACTGCGTTCTCTTAGTGGCTGGGGGTTTGGATCCTGAAAAGGACACCTAGGCCACTACGTTGACAGGACTGCTTGTCACGAGGATGTCATGTGGTTTAAATGGCAGCCCTATTGTTCTGAGTGGCCTTTAGCTGAACAGATAAGCACAGTCAAGGAGATGTTAACAACCTGCTGCCAGTGGCAGCTGCCCTAGAGGCAGAGATGTAGATGTCCATAAACGCTTTAGCTGATTATTGGGCTATATGCCCCTATCAATGGAGCGTTAGATTTCGGGAAGCTCTTGACCATTGCATTAAGTGTGTTTCACAGGGTGTACTCATACTGAGGAATGTAGGACTCAAGACGTAGGAGCCTGCTTTGGTCCACAGATGAATACTGAAATTTTACGGTGGACCCCATATTTCCGAGGAAAAGGAACTGTAAAGAAGATCTTTCATCACACCAATACAGAGGGTTTGCATTCCAGCCCATAAAATTAGTCATCCTCTGTGTTTTCGACAAAGCAGAAGAGGGAGAGACTCATCCAGATCCACTTCTACCCCAAAATAACCTTGAAGGGCAGGTCAGGATCATGGAGACGCCACCACCTGGATTGGAGAAGAGTTCAGTGCCATCCGTGGTACCAGCACTACACATGGCACCACACCCAGCGCCGCCTCTAAGGCCACCAAATGGCACCGCTGCATGGTGCAGCTGATAACACTGTATAGTACCGCCAATGGCAGCACATGGCGCTGTGAATGGCAAAGGCACCGCAAGGTGATGCCACACCACATGGCGCTGCCTATGGCAGCAGCACCCAAAGCACCAGTGCCAGGCACAGCACCACATGGAGCAGGCACAACACACGGCACCAGAATCACTAGTAGTCCTAGACCTGAAGAAAGGGAAAGAAGGAAGGGGTACCCATGTCGGCCCCTGCAGAAAAAAGGGAGAGGGGGTAGGCACAAGGGGTCGGCATCAATGGCATTAGCACCAGAGAGGCACTATGCACATTCTGGTCTGGCAGACCCAGCCATGGCCCAGTGTGCACAAGGTCCAAAGGCCCCGGACTCAGGACCACTAGCCAGGACAACTGGGCAGAAGCCGTACCCCCTGCTCTAAAAGAGTGAAACTGCTCACCGGAACCCCATTGAGGACAGAGATAGGAACCAGTGTCGAAGATCATGGCCATGAAGAGCAGAGCAACAGGGGAGAGGTGGGGCTTAGTCAGAGTTGAGGTAGCAGGTGAGTTTTCTTTTCTCAGAAGAAGCCAGAAGGGGAAGGAAGGAAACATATTCAATTCAGTGCTTTAGAGCAACCGGTAATTGCTATTTTTCTTTTAAACTTAGATTGTGGGCTTTTAGTGACACTGTACTTTCTTTGTTGTCTTTACTTAGAATTGTTTTTGGGCTGTTGAAAATTTAAAACGTAGTTGTGGTGTAATTCTGTGCTGTCATTAATTGCTGCAAATTTTCACCCCCTTCCACCAACTCTTAATTATATGCCCTGTTAAATCTGATTGACAGGAGCTAAACACAGGGTATAGTAAGGGATGTGAAGTAGGAGGGGCATAAGGGGGAAGAAGCCCACCCTCAGCACGACAAGTGTTTTGATTATTTATTGGTTTCTTTTCTTTTTTTTTTTTTTAAGAAAATTATCTGAGGATCAGTGGCAGGATTTTAGGACAGTAAATTAATAAAAAGGAACTAGGAGAGCTCAGTAGCAGACAAGTAGTGGAATAGCAGTATAATTGCAGCATAATGTGGGAGGGAGTAATGCAGTGGCTGTGGGCAGCCATATTCAGGTAGACCTTCTGGACACTGAGGTGTGCTGCCCTATCTGCATGCATCTCTCTGGACTGCAGGATGAGGTAGCCAGACTCAGAGCGGAAGTAAACTGGGTCAGGAGTACCATCACCCCTATCCAGAGACTACCCAGTCCAACGCAACTGCCTCAAAGGATGCCGAGAATGAGGAGCACTTGGATGACAGTGGGCTCAGGGAGGGTTAGAGCGGTCAGGCAGAGGCACATCCCAGATCCTATTCCACTCAAGAACTCATATGCCACACTGGCAAATGAGGACAACCAAATAGAGGTACCCAGAGAAGTGGAAGGAAAGGATGTGGAGGTTAGCCAAGGAGGTGACCTCAGTGGGGACAGCAGTGGACCCCAGAGGAGGAGGAAGTGAATCCTGGTGGGGGACTCCATCATAAGAGGGATCCAGCTAGGAACACAGGAGAGGGAGGACAGGGAGGTGAGGTGCCTACCAGGTGCCACGGCATGGAGGGATGGAAGGAAGATCCTGGGGATCACTGGGAAGGCAAGACGGAGGGTGAGCTGGATGTCATTATCCACCTAGGGTACTAATGACCTGGCAATGAGGAGCCAAAGGAAGTTCAGGAAGAGTTTAGGAAATTGGGAGGGGTCTCAAGCAAGTAGCTACTTCTGTCACTTTCTCAGAAGTACTACTCAGAGAGGCAAGGAGAGCATAGAATGCATGCACCAGGAACTTTAACTCATGGTTGAAGAACTGGTGCTGTGAGAGAAGGGTTTGGATTCATTGGTGACTGGGGACCCACCTGGAGGGATGGAGGTTTGTTCAAGCCTGACGGCCTGCATCCATCCTGGAGGGGAATCCAAGCACTCAATGATAAGTTTAAATGCTACATTGACAAGCATTTAAACTAGCAAAGGGGGGTGGCAGGCCAGTAAGGAGGGTACCTACTTGCTCATCCCCCACAGCTAGCAGTGGAACCAGTGAACCAGAGGAGAGGCTATCTCTGCAAAGCAGTGTGAAAAAGATGAAGATTAGTGCCCAAGAAGTGGATAGGCAGAAAAGGGGCAAAATTCAGCAGAAGGGCAGACAGCAAGGAGAACCAGGGATAAAGGACAACCAAGGAAGGGGCTGGAGTAGAACAGCAAAACAGTCTAGGGAGGTCAAATCATGGAAAGCCATGTGTGCAAATGCCAGGAGCCTTAGCAACAAGATAGAAGATCTGGAGGCTGTTATGGTGCAGTCAGACCTGGACATTGTGGCCTTCACTGAAACTTGGTGTAATGATAACCACGACTGGGAGATGGCCTTACCTGGCTACAACATATTCAGAAGAGACAGAGCAGGCAGGAAGGGAGGAGGAGTGGCACTGTGTGTGAAAAATGACATAAGGGCCACAGAGATCCAGGAGGAACAAAATGGGGGAGAGATACTGTGGGTTAAGCTGGAAAGGAAAATGGGGACAGCCATCCGCACAGGTGTGGTCTATAGACCACCAGCCCAGGAGGAAGAAACAGATAGGGAGCTGATGCTAGCCATCCAAAGGATGGCAGACAAGGGTGAGGTAGTACTGGTTGAGACTTCAATATTCCAGATGTGGACTGGAGCATCCCAGCAGCAGCATTGACTAGGAGCAGATTTATCCTGGACTCCCTTCAGGGTGCCTTCCTCAAGCAATTGGTCATGGAACCAACTCGGCAGAAGGCAATACTGGACCTTGTGCTCACAAACAGGGACAGTGTGATGGGGGTAACAGTGGGTGAGCATCTGGAGAACAGTGACCACCAGTCATTGTGGTTTGAAATCACAGAAAGAGCAGAACCAAACCACACAAAAACACGTATCCTGGATTTTAGGGGGGCAGACTTTGGGAAAATGGGGAGATACTTGAAAGAGGCATTAAGGGGAATGGGACAGGAATCGGGGTTGAGGAACAGTGGGCAGTATTTAAAATGGGGATTACAAGAACAACAGAATTATGCATTAAGCAGGTTAGCAAGAGGAAAAGGAAGAGGAGACCATTATGGTTTTCCAAAGAGGTAGCAAAGAAAGTGAAAGCCAAAAAGATTGCATTCAGGCAATACAAAAAGACACAGGCAGAAGGGATAGAGAAGTACCAGGAGAAGCAAAGGGAGGCAGGAGGTCAGTAAGGGAAGCCAAAGCTCAGACAGAAGAATACATTGCAAAATCAGTGGGTAGAGGGGACAAAACCTTTTACAGGTACATAAGTGAAAAAAGAAAGACAAAGGAAGGGATAGTGAGACTGAAGGGGGAGGATGGGGGCCGCATGGAGGATGACAACAGTAAAGCTGACATATTGAACAGGTATTTCTGCTCAGTCTTTACTGAGGAAGAGGAGGGTAATGGATCTGAAGAGAGTATAAGGAGTGAGAATGGTGCAGAAATGGACACAAGTCCCTTTACATGAGAAAGGGTCCTGAAGGAACTGGAAGTAATAAGAGTTGATAAAGCAATGGGGCCAGATGGGGTGCACCCCAGGGTCCTTAAAGAACTAAGAGAGGTGGTGGCTGAATCTCTGGCTATCCTGTTTAGCCGATCACTGGAAACAGGGGAGGTACTCAAAGACTGGAGGGCAGCAGATGTAGTCCCCTTATACAAAAGTGGGAACAAAGAGGAAGCAGGAACTACAGACCAGTCAGCCTCACCTCGGTAGTGGGGAAGATCATGGAAGCACTACTGAAGGAGAGATTGGTGGAACATCTGGTTGTCAATGGACTACAGGGCCCAAGGCAGCATGGTTTCACCAGGGAGGTCATGTCAGACCAACCTCGTTGAATTTTTTGACTGGGTGACTAGGGAAGTGGATCGGGGAGGGCAGTGGACATGGTCTATCTGGACTTCAGCAAAGCCTTTGACACTGTGCTACATAGAAGACTATTACACAAACTGGGGAATATGGGTGTGGGCAGGACAGTAGTGTGGTGGGTAGGTAACTGGCTGGGTGGCAGGACACAGAGGGTGGTGGTAAATGACTGTCAGTCCACAGAGGGAAGAGTGACCAGTGGAGTACCACAGGGATCAGTGCTGGGACCGGTTCTATTCAACATCTTCATCAGTGACATTGCGCAGGACCTAGAAGGCAGAATTTCACTGTTCGCTGATGACACAAAGCTCTGTAACAGAGTAGACACACCAGAGGGTGTAGACAGAATGAGAAGGAACCTGCAGAAACTTGAAGAATGGTCAGGGGTTTGGCAGTTGAAATTCAATGCAAAGTGCAAGATAATGCATATAGGGGCAAAAACCCTGGCACAATATACACAGTTAGGGGTGATGATATAGCATGCACCAAGCAGGAAAGGGATCTTGGGGTTATCTTCTCTGATGACCTCAAGTAGGGAAACAGTGTGACAAGGCAGCAGGTAAAGCAAATAGGATGCTGGGATGTATAGGCAGGGGCATCACCAGCAGGAAAAGGGAGGTCATAATTCCGCTATACAAGACACTAGTGAGGCCCCACCTGGAGTACAGTGTACAGTTCTGGAGACCATACCTACGTAAGGACATAGATAGGGTAGAGAAGGTTCAGAGGAGGGCAACAAAGATGGTGCATGGATTGCATCACAAGTCCTATGAAGACAGGTTGAAGGAACTGAACATGTACTCCCTGGAGGAGAGGAGGGAGAGAGGGGATATGATAGAGACATACAAGTATCTTACAGGGAGGAACAGGGTGCAGGAATACACTATTTTTAAGTGAAAAAGATGTTCCAGGACTAGAGGTCATGGGATGAAGTTGGAGGTAGGACGATTCAGAGGAAACATGAGGAAGAATTTCTTCACAGAACGGGTGGTGGACAAGTGGAACACCCTGCCAGAGGAAGTGGTGGGGGCTGAAACAATCACGGGATTTAAGAATGCATGGGATAGACATAAAGGAATTCTGGAGGTCAGGGGTACGGGGCAACAGACTTCTAGGAAAATATAAACTGAACTTACAAGCTCAAATGGGCAGACTGGGTGGGCCATAGGCCCTTATCTTCCGACACTGTCAATGTATCTATGTATCTCTGTAACCCACCAGAGTCAGTTCAGGCAAACGTTTTCAACCAGCAATGATCAACACGCGTAAGACATACCAGAGGGCGACCTTGAGAGGTACCAATTCTTCTTCCTCCGATAGGAGGAAGAATAACTCGAGGTCAAGTGGAGCTGGGTCCGGCGTGCTCCCATTAGTGTGAATGAGTGGTGGAGACTTGAGCCCAGGAAGATCATAATCATTTTACCGAGCAGTAATCACATAACAGGTACAAGTGAGGTATACATGTCCACATATAACAGAGCAGTAAAACTTGCACTTTACATGCAATGTAATTATAGAGGAACTAAGGCATAAACAAAAACAACAGTAAGTGCTTACTATACAATTCCAAGACAACAGCTTGGCAGGGAAAGTGCTATAAACCAACCTGAATTATGAAATCTATACAGTCATGGGGAGGGGGTAGAGATCAGCCAGAACAGTGTGGAGAAAGATAGAGTTAGTACAGCCAGAGCCTTTCCCCTTTGGGATGTGGAAAACCCTGCAAGGGGTAGGTCAGGCAAGTAGGCAGGAGAGGGAGGGAGTAACAAGGTTGGATGGCAAAACAAGGGAGGAAGGGTAAGCTGGGGGGGGAGAACAGGAGCCTACACCCCAACAGGATGGTGAGAACCCCATGGGGGATTAGTAGGGCAGTGTAAAGAGTGGGAACGAGTTTAGCCAGAAATGGTTGTGCATATGGGGACAGTGGGAAGAGCTAGGAGAGGGAGAGAAGAAATTTAGGAGCAATTACAGGAGGGTGCTATGTGATGATAGAGAAGGATCGATAAAGAGCGGAGTGACTGAGCAGAGCAGTCACTTAATGGGAGAGAGTTCCAGATACTTGGGAAGTAGTCGGAGAAGGCAACGCTTCCAGAAGTGGTAATCCAGGGGGAAGGGCCCTGTGGGAGGAGTTGCAGAGGGCGTAGAGGGAGGTGAGTGATTCAGAGATGAGGGAGTGAAGGTTGGAAGGCAGTGAACCAAACCAGTATTTCCCAATTAAGGAGGCGCTATGAGCAAGGTGCCTGGCACTGAGGGATGGGAAGGAGAACGAGATGTAGAGGTTGCAGTAGTGGGTACGTGGTGGGCAGCCAGGAGCGAAGTGACAGAAGGTGTGCAATAGAGTGTCCAGTCTGGAATGGATAGATTTAGGAGCAGAGTTGTAGACCATGTCTCCAAAATCAAAAATGGGGAGAATCATCTTTTAGACTCTCTCTCTCCTTCTGGGCCTATGGTGGTATTTAGCTGCGGTGTCTGTACAGAGCAACTAGTTTGGGGCGGAGCTTTTTGTGGATGGCATACACATAGAGATCTTCTCTCATTGGATTGTCTCTTGCATTCAATTTGGTTATGAGAAAGTTGGGAAACTGCCACCAAGAGGCTTAAGGGCACACTCCACAAGGGATAACTCTGCCTCTGTGGCATCCTCAACAGGTATCCCCTTGTTGGACATTTGCAAAGCAACTACCTGGAAAACAAAACACGCCTTTACAAAGCACTACTGTTTGGACATACAGTCCAGAAGGGATGCCAGCTTTGCAGCTGCTGTTCTGCGGAATCTTTTTCCTGATTAGTTTCTGGACTCAGTCCCCGAAGGTACTGCTGTGAAGCCTGCTAAAGTGCAAACACTAAGTGAGGGATTCCCGGGGTTTGAAGAAAAAAAAATACTGTAGTAACGTTGTTTCTTCTTAGGAATCTTTTACTACGTTTACACTTCCCAACCCTACCTCCCCTTACAGAATCTGAAATAAGTTCACACAAGAATCCATTCATTTTTCATTGAGGGTGCTTGAGCATTACTATTGCAGTTCCTACACTTAAAAGTTAATTATTATTGTTTATTATTTTTTGCAAGTCTGCTTTCAATTTTAATGGTATTCTTAAAATTCTATTCAATTTTTTTTTATTTTCTGGTTGTCTTTCTAGCTAGTCTCACTAGCCGCTGCTCTACCCTGGCTTATAAACAGATCTGAGTAACGGCCAGGGTGGAGCATGGATGCTGAGTTTGAACCTACATTCCAAATTCTATAATTTGCATAGATTTTTTTCTTCAGGGCGTCACTCTCGGCAGAGATGACTGCTAAAGTGTAAACATAGTGAGGTGTCCCTTAAGAAGAAGCAACATTGCCAAGGTTTTTTTTTTTTTTCAAGGGTCATTCTAATTCTATTTGACACCTTAACAGATTGTTCTACCTGCTGTTCAAACAGGCAGGTTCCATCAAAGGAACATTCGTACCCTCTTGCTGGATATCTTGGGTGAGGCAAGAAGTCCACAGATAGGAATTCTCCCTGATGTAAATGCCTGCAGCAGCAGAGCAGGAGGCAGTAGCAAAGGCATCCATGAAGGCTTTAAGCTGATCACTGTTGAACTCAATGCCTTGCTTGACAGCAGAATATCTTATTTACCCTCTGATTCTGGCAGAGACTCCTCCAGAAACTTCACCTTGCTCTAAAGGGAATATTCATACTTGGAGAAATCCCCTTAGTAGCTGGCAGTCTTCATGTCCATGGTAGCCAGAGCATAGGCTTGCCTACCCACAGTGCCACTCATACGAGACTCCCGGTTAATGGGGTGTGCAGAGATTTCTTTGCAGATAATGGTCTTATCATTCTCGGCTAGAATGACAATAGCATCAACTATGGGCTGAGTGACATACACTGGTTTATTTCTAGGAGAATCTATTTTCTACCTGCCTGGTTAGGAACAGCTGCCACTGAAGCAGGTCTGTACCAAATCACATTAGATAGGGTATAAAATGTAGGGGAAATAGAAGGAACTAAATTGACCAGCATATTAGACACATTTAGGAACTCCAGCCAAAGGTGCTTAGTCTGGTCAGCAGCTGCTGACTTGAAATTCAATGCTGAGTGCATATTTCTAAGCAGAGTCTGGAAAGAACAATCCTCTTGAGGCACAAACATAGGAACTGGGTCTGAGGTCTCTACACTATAGAAGGAGTAATCATCACCTCCTTGAGAAATAAAGTCGGGGTCAGACTCATCCCCTTTCTACAGCCTCCTTGGAAGTTTCCCGGGTCATGCCTGAAAATAGGCAGATTTTTGCCTAGTGCACATACCTGGTAAACAAAAGCTAAATAAATAGGGGTGGTGGTTATAAGCCCAACAATCAAGTGCATGGCTGCAGCGACATGGGTGACACTGGTCCCCATCTCGAAGAATGAGGGACCAGCACCAAGGCAAGCACTGGAACTGGTACCACATCAAGCACCAGGGAGGTTCCCAGCACCAAGAGCAGTTTTGGAACTAGCACAGGATCAGGCAGTGAGGCTGGCCTCGAAGAGCCAGAATTCTATGCCAGATGCAGCACCAGAACTGGCTTGACAAACCAGCTGCCACCAAAGTGACCAGCAAAGGCACTGTGGCCGGTCCAATCCCTGCACAGAATGGGAGGTGGGCCGCTAGTGGGACAGACGTCAGCGGTGCCCCCCCCCAATCAAGGATCTTGAGGTTGTTGCCGGATGTGAACACACTACCTGGCGTAATAGTTCTGCCTGTGATACTGGTTCCACTGGCCCCAAATATCTAGGGACTGGCTCTACTAGCAGTGCTGTTCAGGCCAGCCACTACACCCACTGCTCTTTAAGAGCTGCCCAGTGGTAGAACTGCTTACTGGAGCCCCACTTACAGACAGAATGGGGCTCTGGACCCAAGACAATGATCTCCCAGAACCAGAGACCTTCAGTGAAATCAAAGTTGATGGTGAGGACCTCTGACTCCGGTAAACTGAATATCTTGTGACAGACATCGCAGAGGATGATGTCGATCAGTGCTGTTTCTTTACCTTCCAACAGAAAGAGGAATAAGTCAAGGCCAAGCAGTGCCTGGATTCCAATGCAGAGCATGAACAGGATCAGAATTGCTTGTTTTCGTGCTTCCATGAAGACTGTCCTTCCTCCCAGGCACTGGACCGCCCACTGTCAGAATCCTTCCCTGCAGGAGAAAGTGAACTGGACATGGCCCCACTGCAACAGGAGCCTGCCTCTTCAGGCTCCCTACTGTCTTCCATGGCTTTTGACTGTTGACGCTTAGTAGGACTGAGAGAAAACTAGGATAAATGTATAGCAAAATACACTAAACTGACAGAAAAATAAACTCCAGCTTTAAACACTAAAACTGAGAAGAACTGAACGATGTTGTTATACAAACATGAAGTTCTGACTTGTGGTAGATAAGTGATGAAGCACTGATGCTTATTTTTATTTTTGTTAACTCTATGGGCCTGCACTGGCCCCTTAGACCTCTCTCCAGTGAGGTCTCTTGGTGCGACCCAAGTCCTGCCCGGCCTGAAGTCTTCCCTAGTCTGGTCTCCACTCCCAGGAAACACTCCTCCACATCCACTGACTACCCCACCCTCTGGCTTTAAGCCCTTCAGGGTGGGACCACCCTAACTCCTCTGGTGCTCTAGAATCTAGAAGGGAGGTCAGGGAGTGGAGGAATTATGGAGACCAGCCAGGACGGATTCAGCTGAGGACGTGGGGGCCCATCCACTGGACCAACCTTCACCTGTCTGGGTGCCAGGGTCCTTTTTCCTTTCTACCTGGAGATGCAGACACGAAATGACGTCCAGCGCACAATGGGCATGCTCCTGCATCTGCCCACAGGATGTGCTGTGCCGCCTCCATGCCCCTCACTATGGCTCCCACAAGTTGCGATGCCCCCAGTCTCCTCTCGGAGCTGCAGTAGCAGTGGGAGTTACAACCCACCCACACCCAGGAGAGGAGAGCAGTCCTCCGGATACTCAATCATCTCCTGCACATGCCAACCCCCGACGACCCGAGCTCATTACCAAACTCAGGTTGCCGGCGTGGCGTGAGGTGTGGCATCTAGCATCTCAACCATCAGTGCCACCGGGCCGGCACTGATGCAGACTTGTTGGGATAAAAGGATAGGACATGGTTGAGGGGTGGCGCCAATGTAACCAGGCAGCTGCGTACGGTCTCTTATGCAGCCATGCACTCACGATGCTTACCTCACTGCCAGCCCTCTGAAAAGTTATGACTCCCTCAGGGTTTTAGCACCTCCAGCTCAGACCCACGAGTGCAAGTCAATGGTGAAGATTGATTCTTGAAAGTTAGGCTGATAGGAACATGTTGCATTCCATGGCCCAGTGCCAGACTCTCATCACCTTTCTGCAGATAGGATATGAGTGAATACCGTCTTTGCAGCTCATGTAATACATAACAGAGGTGTCTGTATGGATCAACAGCTGATTACCCAGAAGGAGGGTGGTGAAGGCCAATAGGCAAAGCAGAATAGCCTTCACGTCCACTGTGTTGCTGTGCAGAACTGTATTCAGAGGGGATCACTGATCCCGGGTCTGGAAGAGGCCCAATTGGGCACTTCATCCAGAACCCAAGGCATCTGTCATCATCACTAACAGAGGAGATGGATGCAATAAGGACAATCCCATCTTGAGTTTGGAGTGGTCCAACCACCGAAGAAGGGAGCAACGGAGCAGAGAGGTCATGTCTATGAGACACTCAAGCTCAATGGAATGCTGAGCCCACTAGGCAAGGAAGAACCATTGTGAAATCCTCATATGCAGATGCACCACCAGGACAGCCAGAATGGCAGCAGCCATGTGGCCGATCAGTCATATAAGACATCTGGCTGAGACAAAGTCACTGTTAGAGACCAGATGAGCCAGGGCAAACAGCATCACATCGCGGTCTGAGGGAAGAAAAGCCCAACACATTGCTGTGTCCAGAACTGCTCCCATGTATTGGAGATGCTGAGGATGTCCCTGGTGATGGCTGTATTGGCAGAGGAATGCCTCTGTGTGGTCCTGGATGCCTTCTCCACAGCTCTAGGCCAAGGAGGAATGACCAAGGTATCGAGATCGGGAACTCCTAGGAGTTCCAATGGCAGGGTTGCCGGATCATGGCTAGTACAGACAGAGGTCAAGTGCCTGCAGCATCTCCATCATGAATCACCGGTACAGAGCATATTCAGCAGAAAAGGCCAGGTGAATGGAAGATTTGTTGTCCTCTGAGGAGGATGTTAAAGGAGATAAGATGCCACTTCCAGGAAAGTTTGATAGTGAGGAGAAGGGCCTAAACTGGGCCCTGTCAGACTCCCTCTGCCAGGACTCTAAAGTACTGACCAATTCTCAGTGCTGCTCCCATGTTAGTTGCCCCAAAGGGCCTATTAATGAGGGCATCCTTTCATAAGAGTGATGAGGCTCTTCTACAGAGGGTTGAGACTTGAAGCCTCAAGGGCCTCTGCCTGGGCTGTGAAATTACATAGTGGTCCTTTGCCATAAGAGAGGGCATAGCAGATTCACCCAAAGGATGTCCTCCTACATCCAAAGAATGACCAAATTGGTGCCCTTTGGGGGGAACCCCCAGGTAGGGAGACCAAAGTTGTACAGTTCCCACGTAGCAACCCCAGTCATCCAGCAGCTCTGGAAAGAAAGCAGCCTCCAAGGCATAGTCTGACCCCAAGTTGGCACCACCTTCAGCACTGTACTGAGAGTCAATGACATTCTCAGAGAAAGATCTCTGCCTGTCACCATAGTCAACACCATCCTTGACTATTTTCTCAGCGTCAACCTTGATATCATGCTCAGTACCTTCAGTGACAACAGAGTTGAGGATGATCTCCGAGACAACATTGTCATTGGGACCCCATCAGAGCTGGGCCCAGGACCCACACCACAGCTGTTTCCACCATTGTTACCATGTTCAGAGCCATCCTAATACTTGGTGTCACTAGTGACTGCATGAGTAGGGACAGTCTCTGAATGGATAATGGAGTGATCCTTATCCTTGGTGACAGTTCCTTCTCTGACACTGCAACCAGAGTCGGGGGAGGCCTGGCTTTGGTCTTAGGGTCACCTGCTGTGTTGACACTGTGAATGGTGACAAAAGCACTGGTGACACCGAAGGATGACACTGAGGTGTCCACCAGTGTAGGCCGAGCATATAGCTTTGACCTCACCACTGGGAACGTCTGCTGCACAAAGGAGGCAGACTATGGAAGGATGGCAGCCAACCACCCAGAAGGAGTCAGCTGTCCACTAGACCCAACCACCAGAGTCTCTGATGCCTCAGTGTGGTGAGGTTGAGGAGAAAAATGTAAATTATGTACCATAATTCTTGATCATGCCTTGTATTTTCACCATTCGTTACTGATGGGTGTAAGCCGGAGATGCGCACCTGCTCAGGAGATTTTTTTGGGGGGGGATGGGAGTCAGTGCCAACACCACCACCCATGAGGCCAACGCACTGCGTGGCATTCAAGGGTTGCCCGTTAGGTGCCGCCGACTCCTCCTCCACCCCAGTTCTGTTCTGCTGGAGAGAAGGAAAAAAGAGGGATAGAGAAATTTTAAGATGAGGCAAGAGAGACGAGGGATAAGAAAAAGGAAAGGATATAAACTGAAAAAGGAATAAGCCAGCCAGAGGACGAAGGGAGTAGGACTTTGCTAACTGGCATTAGGGCCCCAGCCCCTGGGTGGCAGCTCAGGAAAGAGAGAGAGAGAGAGAAAGAAAGGGAAATGAATGAGAAGAGAAAGATAGAAGATATAGGGGGAGAAGGAAAGAGAGAGAGGCTTCTGCCATGCTCAGTTGGAAGACTATTGGCTTATCTTTATTCTCAAAAACCTGGGAGGTATGAAGACACAGGTGCAAAGATCCTGTAAGCTTCAGGGACCACTGGACATAGGTCCAGAACAGGAGAATTTGAGATGGTCTTGGGGAATATAAAGCATGGCGGGGTCTGACCCTTCCTGCCCCTAAACCCCCATTCAGGATGAAAGTCCTGGAGCATGGTCCTCTCAAGCTTACCACCTGAGAGTTTAGCCAAAGGGGAAACCCCTTAACAAAAGAGGATCCTGTTCAGAAACAAACTCTATAATATAGGGGGACAGCAAGAAAAGGAGAAGGGGGGTCCCTATGGATCTTCCCATGGGATGCACTAAGTCCCCACCCTTTAATGAGTCAGCAATGCACCAGACAGGTCCTTGCTAAGTCACTGAAGAGACCCACAGTGTGCCCCACTGAGAACCCCAGGGAGTCTCTCCAAGGCCAGGACAAAGACCCTACTCGCCGCCCTCCTTAGGATGGGTGCTCTGTGACTTTAGAGAAGGAAACAGAGAGCCCTGAGGTACCAGGGGAACTCTGCCCCCAATTGGCCTCGAAGAAGGGGAGGGCGAGCAGGGTGGAGGTGACGTCCAGAAGCTGAGACCCAAGAGGGGAAGGTGGGTGGGAATCAGTAATGAATGGTGAAGATACAAGGGAAGAACAGTTTCTCTCAGCCTGATGCAGGGGAGACGCAGAAGGGGGAGACCCTTTTGCCATACTAGGCCATACATGGTCTAAGGCTGTTTAGGCCAAGGAGGTGCCCCCCCTAGCCAGGGGAACTGAAGATGCCCCTACAAATTCCTCCTAGCCCTGCAGGAAAAAAATGGGTCCCTCAGAAGGCGGAGGAAATCACCCTACACCAGGCAATGGGTGACAATCTTGATAGGCAAAGCCATGCCATCTGCCTAATGCAGCTTGCTGTCCCTACCAGCCTGGAAGCCCCCTCATTGGCGTCATACAATGCCCTTGCCTGGTGCCTTGCAAGATCCAGACCCTGTGCAGAGAGGGCAATGGTCTGCCTAGATCCCTCCAAATCAGGCAGCAATGCCAACACCTGTTCCAGCAATGACCACAGATGCCTGTTGTAGGCAGTGTGGTGAGCCTGATGTGTTGTGATGCAAAGCAGCACATGAGATGAAGAGAAAACTCTTCTTCCCCACCGGCTGAACTCAGTGTAGTCCGGATCCGGTGGTCGGTCATGTGCTAGGTGTTGTAGCCTGAAAGGAGTGTCTAGAGCCGTCAGCCCCGAGGGTGGGTGAAAAAGAGAACTAAGAGATTCCTGGGGTGTGCAGTTCTGCCTCCTGCAGTCCCCTGTGGCTGGGGATGAGGTGGCTGGTGACTGCCAGGTGCGGATCAATGTTTCCTGGAAAGGAATAGGCTGGGAAGGGACCACAAGGTGGTTCGCACTGAATTCGCTCAAAAAGGAGTGCATCTCCTGCTCAGTATTGTACCTTAGCACATGGGAAAAATGGAGCTCCTGAACCAACCTCGAAAGGAATTGCTGATATTCCAGAAATCAGCATCAGAGGAGAGGTGGACAAAACGTTCCTCTTCCTCAGAGGAGGAAGTAGAGGAGCTCGGATGTTCAGAGTCCTCCTGCGGTGATGGGGACAGGCGGAAGACCTGCTTGTCCATAGCCCTGATGTACCCAGGGAAGACACCCACAGTAGATCTGAATGTCTCCCAGGTCAAGGGTCCTGTAGGACCCACATGACCAGGGAGAGGAGGAGGTGTCTGCAGAGAGATTGGGGAAGGGCACCTGACAGAAAGTGCCCGGCCTCTGCCAGGGCTCTGAGACCTCATAGTAGATCACCCTGCACAGGGGGATCCGGTGGGCGACCCAATCAGCGGACGCTTCAAATTTATAAACAAATCCTGGCTGAGCCCTGAGGGAGATTCTCCCCTGTGGTGTGACCAGGGTTGCAAGATTTCAGAAGGGCAAACCCCAGCGCTGCCCACTAAGGGCACCTCTGCAGTCTCAGAGGAGAAGAAGCAGGGTTTGGCACTACAGCTCCTCCCCTCCCCCTGCAGGGTAGTGGAAGAGGGGCCTGTGCTTCACCCTGGCCTCTCAACCCCTCAGACTCTGAGGCTGCCCTCTTCCTTGAGCCCAGTGCTGAGGGATCCCCCAATCCCACAGGCCCCCTGAGGGAGGCCACAGAAGAAGAGGTCCCCATCCCAACCATAGTAGCCAGGGCAGCACCAGGAATGGAAGCTGCCTCAGCTTCCGAAGTCAGGACCATTGCCCCAGCAACTCCAGAACTACTATCCGCCATTGGGCCCCCGACACTGGCATCGACGTGGGGGCCCGAGACCACAGCATTCGGAATCACTGAGGGATGAGTAACAGAGCACCTGGTATCATGTCAAGGGGGATCCCCAACTCCGAGGAGACAGGACGCCAATCCAGATTGGTCAGCGAGTTGTCCCCTTCCAAAGAGGAGACCACACACTGCCAGACTAGCGATCCCAGAAGCCCCCCTGCCAACGGCACCATGAATGGTGCCGCTGAGGGACACACCACCCGTGTCACCACCATGATCACCAGTGCCACAGTCGGCATTGGTGGGCAGCACCGAGGGTCCACTGGTGCCGGGCCCAGCAGCCATGGGCCACAACACCAGGGGAGTCTGCACCTCCGAGAAGGTGACTGCCATGGTGGTGCTCCTGACTCAGCTCCAGAGGGAACTGAGCCATTCCTCCAGCACCGCAGGAAGAACCCTCCACTATGGCAAGGCTTGAATCAGAAGAGGAGGTTTCCAGCTGGCCTGGTGGTGCTGAGGGTTGAGGCGTTGGACACCACACCTCGCACCATGCCGGTGACCCAGGTTCAGGAATGAGCCCGGGTTACTGGGGGTCAGCAGGGGAGGGAGAGGATCGAGCATCCGGAGGACAGGTCCCCTCTCCCGGGAGGGACAGAGGTCCCTCTTCAGTGCTCGGCTGACCACTGGTGGAAGCTGGAGATACAGCAAGTGCTAAGCGTAGTGAAGGGTGGGGAGTGGAAGATGTTGGTAAGGCCTTGACATCAGGGCACTAGCCACTTACCAGGAAAAAGGGAAAAACACCCTTCAGCTCCGGCGGAGCGGAGAACCCGAAGTCTGCTACCACGATTTATGGCACTCCTGGAATCCTCCAGACCGATGCCACCAGGGAATTTCCAGGTGTTGGGGCCCACCTCATCCCCACCTGGGGTAAAACCGAGGCTACATGGGTGACAGAGTACTGACCAGGTAGAAGCGAACTGTAGTGGGTTGACTCCTAGGTATTCCCGAGGAGACCAGAGCTGAGGGGAGAGAGGAGGAAAAATAGAAAGTACAAAAAAAAAAAAAAAAAGAAGAGGAGGTGTCCTTCTCACCGGGCTGTATAGACTCAGAAGCAGGGTCAAGAGTTCTTGCCATGGCATCCCTAGAACGATGACACCCTCCGAAAGTTGGCAGGGCCCTACCAACTTTAAACGCATGGATCTCAAGAACGTGGTGGTCCATGGAGAAGCAGGTGTTGCAATTATCCATATCGTGATTGGGACCCAGGAAACAAAGGCAGACATCATGCTGGTCCATAACGGAATAATGCCAGCCACAGGGGCACCAATGCATGGGGATACAGTCTGCTTTGGATTTCTTCCTAGCCTCTGAACCAGACATGACACTGAAATAAACTTGAAAAAACTAAGCAACAGATCCGGCACCGCCAGTAAGAATTTAAACAATAAAAGAAACGGCCTTACTGGGATCCAACGGCATCTGGTGGGCACTTCTGAACCAGGATGGAGGAAAAAACAACAATAGCAGGTCAAACACGGCATGGAAATGAAGAAGGCCTTTTGATGCAATAAACTTTCTGGTCACTCGCACAGCAGGTGCTACCTCAACAGTGGGAGAAAACAGAACTGGGGTGGAGGAGGAGTCAGCGGCATCTAATGACCAACCTTGAGCACCACGCAGTGTGTCGGCCTTGTGGGTGGTGCCACTGGTGCCGACTCACCGCCAAAAAAAAAAAATCTCCCAAGCAGGTGCGTGCCTTCGGCTTACACCCAGCAGTAATGAATGGTGAAGATTGACAAGAGTAAGATGGTAGGTTTCTCACCTGTAACCATTGTTTTAGAGGTGGTATGCAGTTCATATCCACACTCTAGCAGTTCCACTGGAGCAGGCTTTCTGTCAGATATTTTTAGGCTAAACTCCTCCCACCACCCAGGTGGTGTAGCCACCAACGCCACCCCATGACATCAGATCTTTGCACACTGAAAGCAAGGATTAGTGTGCCACTTGCCAAGAGAGGCCTGGTGGATTGTGTGGATGTCAGCTGTATACCACTCCTAGTACAATGGTTACAAGTGAGTATCCTATATTTCTAGGGAAGTGGAAACAGTTTAGTATGCAAACTCTGGCAGACTCCTAGTAATTCTCTGGGAGGAGGGGGCAAAGCTCGCACAGCTACTTTGTGAACAGAGACTGGAGAATCAAGGTCCCAAAAGTAGCATTCCAAGGAGACATGATGTCAATGCTATAATGGGATATGAAGGTGTGTACTGTCTTCCAGATAGAAGCCCTACAGATTTTCTAGATGGAAATGTCCCTGGAGGCAGCCACCGAGGCAGCAGTATGTCCGGTGGAATGAGCCCTAAGCCCTATTGGAGGCTCCCTATCAGCCAACATATAGGCAAAGTCAATGCAGGATGTAATCCACCTGCCAATCATCCACTTTGCTGCCTGTCTGCCAGATGTGGCTTCAGAGTATATTACAACAGCCGTCGATCCTCATCCTGAACCCCAACCATGCACTCCTTATAGTAAGAAAGTGCTCTCTATAGGTCCATAGTATAGAGCTTACAGTTGGCCTCCAAAGATGGGTTGGTAATATACACCAGAAGGTTGATCATCTGGTTAAGGTGAAACTCTGATACTATCTTTAGGAGGAACTTCTGGTGGGGGCCAAGGATGACCCTGTCCTTAGAAACATAGAATTTGACAGCAGATCTTCCCATTTTCCCTACCTGTTTCACATACTGCAGATCCTAAATGATTTGCAGCTTACCCTCTCTTTCCTGTTGCTAGAGTTTCTTTATGTCTGTCCCATGAATTTTTGAATTCCCCTACTGTTTTTGCCCCTACAAGCTCTACTGGGAGGCTGTTCCAAGGATCCATCACCCTTTCCATGAAAGAATACTTTCTCACGTTACCCCTAAGTCTATCCCTCTCTATTTTCATATCATGGCCCCTTGTTCTTGGAACATCTTTTTTTTTTTTTAAAGATGCTACCCTCTTGTATCTTATTTACACCCTTGAGGTATTTGAAAGTCTCTATCATATCCCCCCCCCTCCTCCAGAGAATACATTGAGATCCTCCAGTCTCTCTTCATATGACTTATGGTGCAGCCCCTGCACCTTTTTTGTCACCCTTCTCTAAACCACTTCTACTGTA
Source organism: Neoceratodus forsteri (assembly GCA_016271365.2). NCBI lineage: Eukaryota > Metazoa > Chordata > Ceratodontiformes > Ceratodontidae > Neoceratodus > Neoceratodus forsteri. The sequence continues at coordinate 1,068,626,211 of CM057456.1, forward strand.
CTGTATGTCCTTCCAGAGATGTGACCTCCAGAACTGGACACAGTATTCTAGACGAGGTCTCACCAATGTTCTATACAGTGGCATTAGGACTTCCTTCCTTCTACTGGAGATACCTCTCCCTTTGCACCCCAGCATTCCACTGGCTCTCCTCACAGCCTTCACAAATTGTTTGGTAACCCCCAGGGATCGGTACTTGGACCTCTCCTATTCTCACTTTTTATTAATCAACTCCCACGGGTGACCTCTCGTTGCCAAGTCACGCTTTATGCAGATGACCTTGTGCTAGTGGCCCATGCTCGTAATGCTGCTGACCTTAACCAGTGCCTATCTGAAGACTTCAGCAGAGTCTCGGCCTGGATTACCAACCATAGACTGGTATTGAATCCTAACAAAACTCAGGCCATGCTCTTTGGTTCCATGGCCAAGTTAAAAACCCCATCAGCTATGCTCAAAATAGCTTGTGATGGAGGCCCCCTGTTGCCAACAGCGAGCTCAATTAAATATCTTGGGGTCACCCTCGACCCACAACTTGACATGGGAAGCCATATCCAAAACATCTGCAGATCCACCAGGTGTAAGCTTGGCCTTGCCTACAGGGCCAAATACAACCTGACTCCAGGAGCTGAGGCTGGCACTTGTGGGAGTGCTTCTCCCTACCGTTATGGATACCACCTATTTGCCAGGTCACCTCAAATCCATCTTAATCGGTGGAACACGGCATATAATGATATCTGTTGGTTTGCACTTGCTGCTCCCAAACTCACCCACCGATGTGAGCTCATGAACAAACTCAACTGGCTCCCCCTGTGGAATTCCTGATCCTTGGGTGTGAAACTTCACCAGGAAAGTGCTTATACGGGCATACCGTCGGGACTGGCATCTCCTCCCAAAACTGGACTCCATCCCTACCAGCTCAGATCACAGACCCCGGCGAGGCTGCTTAAAGTTCCCCTACTCAGACCCTTACAGGGATGGTGACTTTACGCTTTTGTGCTAGGCTCTGGAACTCCATTCCGGACTCTGTTCGCTCTGCCCCTTCCCATGGGACCTTTCGCTCCTCCCTGTGGTCCCACCTAAAACAAACAACAAGATGTGACTGCTCCTAGTCTCTGTAATGTAATACTCTGCAGTCCACTATTGTCCACTCTGAGTCCATGATGGTCTATGAAATATGTATTCAGTGATTCTAATGTCTATTTATGTCCTGTAACAATTTTTACTATGTGTGGTAGTATCTCTGCTCTTACACAAGCGTTGTTATAGCTGTTTTTTACTGTATCATGCTGTTTCTCCAATGTTGCCATGTATGTATACTGTATGTTTTGTGCTGTCCCGGGTCGTTCTGAAAATAGGCATACTACTTGTCTAGTGTACTTACCCGGTAAACAAAAGCTAAATAAATTAAAATAAAGATCATCAGATATGATTACTCCCAAGTACCTTTCCTGTTTGGTGGCCATCAGTACCCCCCTCCATCATCTACTCCTCCCCCGTATTTTCCTTGTGGAAGACCAGTTAAGGAGACTCCACCAAGAGCACCTGAAGCTCACTAATCCTTCTGACAGATATGACAGTCACCAACAAGGCTGTCTTCCACAACAGTGAGACATCTTGCACCTGTGCATAGGCTCGAATGGCTTGCCCATGCGCATAGCCAGCACTGAGTCTTAAGGTAGTGGAGACTCATGCACCAGAGGGGACAAGTGGCCCAAGCCTTTAAAAAGCACCTGACCACCTTCTCCTGGACCACCACTGGCTTGTCGTGTATGGGCCAGTAAGCAGATAGCTGCTAGGTGCACAACTTAAGGGTTGTAACAGCCCCAACTGAGGGACCAAAGTTGCAAAGTGAGTGGCTCAGCTGGATAAGCCACTGCCCTTCATGCCAATAGTGCAGTGTTCTATCTCCACAGTTGGAAATTTTATGGGTAGACTAGGTGGGCTATATGGTCCTTATCTGCCGACAGATAAACAGGTTACTCACCTGTAACAGTAGTGTTATATGATGTTCATCCACACTTTCTAGCATTGTCCTTTCCCCTTTAAATCTTGCTGGAAGTCTTCAACCTTGCCCCTTCCGCCCACCCAGGTGATATAAGCCTCAGCTCCACCCCATGACGTCAGATCTTTGCCCGCTGGAAACAAAGGTTGTGCGCCTGAGCCTGGGGAGGTCATGTGGGTCCGTGTGGATGAAGATAGAAACATAGAATTTGACGGCAGATAAGGACCGCTTGGCCCACGTAGTCTGCCCATTTTCCTACCTAACAGATAAGCTGCAGATCCCAGTTAACCAATAGCTTACTTCCTCCTACCCCCAACTAGGACTGCTATATGCCTGTCCCATGCATTCTTGAATTCCCCCACTGTTCTTGACTCCATGACCACCTCAGGGAGGCTGTTCCATGCATCCACAACCCTCTCTGTGAAAAAATACTTCCTTACATTACCTTTGAGCCGTCCCCCCTCTATCTTCAAATTGTGCCCCCTTGTTCTTGAACATCTCTTTTTCTGAAAGATGCTACCCTCTTGGACTTTGTTGATTCCCTTGAGGTACTTGAAAGTTTCTATCATGTCCCCTCTCTCCCTTCTTTCCTCAAGGGTATACATATTAAGTTCATTTAGTCTTTCTTCATATGTCTTCTGGTGCAGACCCTGCACCATTTTGGTTGCCCTCCTCCAGACAGCCTCCACTCTGTCTATGTCTTTGCAGAGATGGGGTCTCCAGAACTGCACACAGTACTCCAGGTGGGGTCTCAACAACTGTCTGTACAGAGGGATAACAACTTCCTGTTTTCTACTATTGATGCCTCTCCCTATGCATCCCAGTATCCCCCCAGCCTTCCTTACTGCCTTCTCACGTTGCTTATCCACCTTTAGGTCATCTGATATAATTACCCCCAGGTCACTTTCCATTTTTACTGTTGTCAGTATCTCACCCCCCATTGTGTACTCTTCCCCTGGGTTTTTGTTTCCCAGGTGCATTACCCTGCACTTCTTTGCATTGAATCTGAGCTGCTATACATTTGACCATTCCTCCAACCTTGCCAAGTCCCTTCTCATCCTTTCCACTCCATTTTGTGTATCAACCCTGTTGCAGATCTTTGTGTCATCTGCAAAGAGACATACTTTTCCTTCCACTTTCTCTGCAATGTCACTTATAAAGACATTAAAAAGGACCTGTCCCAGTACTGAACCCTGCGGTACCCCGCTAGTAACCCTCCTTTCTTCACTGTGAGCTCCATTTACTACTACCCTTTGCGTCATGTTGTCTAGCCAATTTGTAATCCAGGCTACCACCTTGGGACCCATTCCAAGGCTGGCTAACTTGTGTATTAATCTTTTGTGTGGGACTGTATCAAATGCCTTGCTAAAATCTAGGTAGGCCATGTCCACAGCCCCTCCCTAGTCTACTACCTTTGATCACCCGGTCAAAGAAATCTATTAGATTCATCTGATACGACCTTCCCATCATGAATCCATGCTGCCTTGGGTCCTGTGCCCCACTGGCCTCTAGGTACTCAACAATTCTTTCCTTCAGAAGTGATTCTATCATTTTCCCTACTACTGAGGTCAAACTAACTGGTCTGTGGTTTTCTGCATCTGTCCTGCTCCCACTTTTGTGAAGAGGAATCGCATCCGCCTCCTCCAGTTCTCAGGTACCACTCCATCTTCCCATGATTTGTTAAAGAGAGTAGTTAGTGGTGTCACTAGTTCTACCCTTAGTTCTTTTAGAATTCTTGGGTGAATCCCATCAGGCCCCATTGCTTTGTCCACCTTCAATTTTATTAGTTCTTTTAGAACATCATATACCACTCCTAGAACTACTGTTACAGGTGAGTAACCTGTGTTTCTAGGGACGTGGATATGATGTTCTATGCACACCTTCTGGCAGACTCCTAGTGGTTCTCCCGGAGGAGGGAGACAAGGCGCACACCCCCTACTTAAGAAATAAGGATTGGAGAACTGAAGCCCCAAAACCAGCATCCTGATGTGACTCTAAGTCAATGTGGTAATGGGAAATGAAGGTGTGTGCTGACTTCCAGGTAGCCGCCCTGCAGATTTCCTGGATAGGGACATCCCTAGAAGCAGCCACTGTCACAGCGGTATGGCAGGTGAAATGAGCCCTTAGCCCTCCAGGAGACTCCCTATCCACCAGCCTATAGCAGAGATCAGTGCAGGAAGTGATCCACCTGCCAATCGTCTGCTTCGCTGCAGGTCTGCCAGGTGTGGCTTCAGTGTAGGTGACAAACAGCTGGCGAACCCCTCCCCAAACTCCAGCCATACTCTCTTTGTAGTAAGCGAGCACTCACCTCAGGTCCAGAGTATGAAGCCTGTGTTCGGCCTCCGAGGTGTGATTCAGGAAGAATACCGAAAGAGTCATAACCTGGTTCAGATGAAACTCTGACAACCGTCGGGAGGAACTTTGGGTTGGGGAGCAGGACAACCTTGTCCCTGTGTAAGACCTGGTAAGGAGACTCCACCGAGAGCACCTGGAGCTTGCTGATCCTTCTGGCTGACATAATAGTCACCAGGAAGGCAGTCTTCCATGACAGGTGAGACATGTCACACCTGTGCATTGGTTCAAATGGCTTGCCCATGAACTTTGCCAAAACAAGTTCCATGGTGCTGATGGTTCATGCACTGGACAGGAAATGTGATCTAGGCCTTTGAAAAAGTGACAGACCACCTTCTCCTGTGCCACCAACTGCTGACCAGCCTGCACCTGGCAAGCAAAGATGGCTGACAGGTGCATCTTAAGGGTCATCAACCAAAGTCCCCCTTGGGAGGGAGACCACTGGTAGTCCAAAATGCTAGCCACAGGACAGGTCGAAGGGTCCAACCCCTTACCCTGACACCAAATGGAAAATCTCTTCCATTTGAAGGCATAGCATTTTCTGGTCGATTCCTTTCTAGATGCCTCCACAACAGTGAGGACATCTTCAGAGAGACCCAAAACCTGGAACTCTAGCTGCTCAGGAACCAGGCTGTGAGGTGCAGGGATTGAAGGTCCAGGTGGAGTACCTTCCCTTCATGGACTGACAGCAGGTCTGGGTGTATGGGAAGACACCATGGGAGCCTGTTGCTAAGACTGAGGAGATTTGGGTACCAAAATTGGAGGGGCCAATCTGGAGCAACCAGGATCACCTGTGCCTTGTCCCTCCTGACCCTGAGCAACACCTTGTGAATCAAGGGAAGTGGAGGGAAGGCATAGAAGAGGTCTGGGGTCCAAGGCCTCAAGAAGGCATCCTCCTGCAGCATTCACTGCTGAGGGGGGTGGGCACAATACAGCCTCAGCTTTGTGTTCTCTCTGGAGGTGAACAGGTCCACCTGAGAGGTGCCCCACTGGGAGAACAGACTGTGAACTACTTCTGGATAAAGAGACCACTCGTGAGACATCTCACTTACTCAGCTGAGGATGTTCACCAGCTGATTGGAGGCTCCTGCCACATGGATGGCTAGGAGATCTGCCTCCAGGCTGCACACAAGAGTCCAAATGTGGAGGGCTTCCTTGCACAGAGGCAGGGAGTTCATTCTGCCTTGTCTGTTGAGGCAGTACATGGTCACGGTATTGTCCGTCTGGACTTGGACTACTTGACCCCGAACAAACTGAGCAAAGGCAGTCAGCACTAGCTGGACTTCTTGGAGCTCCAGCAGGCTGATGTGGCATCAGGACTCCTCAGGGGTCCAGAGGCCATGGACTTTGTGCTCCTTCAGATAGGCACCCCAGCTTGTGAGAGAGGCATCAGTCATCAGGATGGCTGTTGGCTCAGGGTGGACAAATGGGATCCCTTCCTGCAGATGCTGGGAGACTAACCACCACTGGAGTGTGTCCCATATCCTCTGGGTCAAAGTGACCTTTACGCTGAGACCACTGGCTGGCCAGCTCCCATTGCAGGGAGCACATATGCCAATGGACCCATCGGACCATGCTGGTTCAAGCCACCATGTAACCCAGAAGGCATAGGAAGTCCCAGGCTGGGTGCAAGTGCCCAACCAGAAATGATTGGGCAAAGGAGCAGAGAACCTCCACCCTGTCCACTGGGAGCCAAGCTCTGGCTCGGCAAGAGTTGAGCTCTGCCCCAGTGAAGCTGATCACCTGCGAGGGCATGAGTTCCAACTTGGATCATTGACCAGGAGGACAAGACTTATGCAGGTCTGGAGGGCCAGGTCCCTGGACCACTCCACCTTCTGCTTGGAGGGACCTGCAATCAGCCAGTTTTTCCAGGTAGGGGTACACCTGGACACCTCGTTGCCTCAGATAAGCTGCTACCACTGCTGTGCATTTGGTGAAGACCCTGGGGGCTGAGGAGAGGTCGAATGGCATGGCCTGGAACTCGTAGAGGGCTCCCTCAGCTCGGAAGTGGGGAAACATTCAGTGGGACAGATGGATCGGGACATGAAAGAATGCATCCTGGAGATCCAGGGAGCAAAAAAAGTACAGTTATGTAAGAACTTACCGTAACAGTAGATCTTCCAGAGAGGCTCTTGCAGTAGTTAATTACATATAGGACTGATGCCGGCAAATGACAGGACCCCATGGAAAAATTTCTAGCTAGCAGTCCCTGGCAAGGGACTGGCCCCACGTCAGGTGACTGGCGTCAGGAGACGTTGGTATAAAGGGGCAGTCCCTGATGCCCGCCTTCCAGTTCTTTCCTGCCACAGGCCAAAAGAGGCCAGATGAGAGAGGAGCGGATATTTTCCTAAATGGAAAAGGAGCTGAAAAAGCCTAGGGGGATGGAAGGCAGAAAGGTATTATCTACTGCAAGAGCTTCTCTGGAAGATCTACTGTTACGGTAAGTTCTTTTGTAACTGTACTGTCTTACTTCGAGAGGGCTCTTGCAGTAGGTAATTACATATATGACTGAGTCCCAAGCAGTCTGGAACAAGAAGAAGCACATGGGAGGAGGAAAGCTACTCCACCTAGATCCTCTAGCTGTGAAGGCCTTAAGAAAGAAGGCCTTGCAGAACAGCAAGCCTGAAGCCTGCTCTATGGCGAGAGGCAATATCCAAACTGTAACATTTTGTAAAGGTATGTACGGAAGTCCAAGTGGTGGCAACACAGATGTCTGCCGCTGACACATTCTTGAAACAAGCCACTGAGGCAGCAACTCCCCTGGTGGAGTGGCCTCTTACTTGACCCGGGAAGGTCTTGTTGTACTTATCATAACAGACAGTGATACAGTGAGCCAACCATTTAGATAGGCATTGCTTAGAAACAGCATTGCCTTCTCTTTTGGGTGTAAAAGAGACAAACAGTTGATAAGTCTTCCTGAGATCCTTTGTCCTGTTAGTGTAGTATCTCAGAATCTGGTGAACGTCCATAGTATGTAGTAAATACTCCCCTTGATTGGAGTACTACATAAAAAAGGCGGGTAACTCTATGGACTGGTTCAGAGTAGACTCCGCTACCACCTTGGGAAGAAACTTAGGATTAGTGCGCAGAGCCACACGTTCCTTGTGAAAAATCAAGTATGGAATTTTACATATCAGGGCCTGGAGCTTGGAAATTTTCCGAGCAGAAGTAATGGCCACAAGGAAGAGAGTTTTCCATGAAAGGAACTTCAAGTCTGCGGAAGCTGCCAGTTCAAAAGGAGGCAGAGTAAGTTTCTCAAGAACGAAGTTCAGATCCCAAGGAGGGTGGGAATATGGATAGGAGGTCTCAGGTGAAGAACCCCTCTGAGGAAAGTCTTAGGAGGGCGATCCAGCTGAAGCTGAATATTCTGTCTGCAAAGGGAACATGATAGTGCAGATGGCCACCATGTGAACCTTCAGAGGAGAGAAGACTAAGATCCAGGTCAAAAGATGGCGCAGGTACTCTAGCAGTAGCCCAACCGAGCAGAAAAAAGGTTCCACGTCTTTCGAAGCAGCCCAGACTGTGAACCTTTTCCACTTCATGGCATAGGTAGATCTAGTGGAGGGTTTCCTAGCCTCCACCAAAATCTCCGCCACTTGGGGAGAAACTCCAAGGCGACTTTGAGCTATGTCTGCAGGAGCCATGCATGAAGCCGAAGGGACTTGAGACCTGGATGGACCAGGGTCCCCTGATCCTGGGTCAGCAAACATGGTGGTAGAGGAAGAGGAGGATCCTCCAAGTATTGATGTAGAAGAGAGAACCAAACTTGCCTGGGCCAGAAAGGAGCGATCAGAATCATTCGTGCTCCTTCTGAACCTAGTTTCTGCAAGACCCGTGGGATCAGAGCAACTGGGGGAAAGGCATAGACGAATCTGTCCTTCCAATCTAGAGACAGAGCATCTCTCCAGAAAATGCCTCACTCTTGAACGAGCGAGCAGAAGTCGGGAAGCTTTCTGTTTAGAGGGGAAGTGAACAGGTCAACATGTGGTGGTCCCCAGTGTAGGAAGATATCGTCTAGAACCCCTTGATCCAGTTCCCACTCGGGAGTCAGAGCAGACTAGTGACTTAGCTTGTCTGCCAAGGTGTTGTCGACTCCCGGAACATGAATTGCCATGAGGTGAAGGTCGTGTTGTGCTGCCCAATCCCAAACCCTCATTGCTTCCCTGCAAAGAGGGTAGGACCGAGTCCCTCCCTATTTGTTGATGTACCAAACCACGCACATACCTGTATTGTCCGTCTGGAGGGCTAGGTGGCCGGGAAGAAGGTACAGGTGAAGGGCTTGGAGAGCATAAAGAACTGCCCGATGCTCAAGCACATTGATGTGGAGTGTCTGTCGGAGCTTGGACCAAGAGCCCTGGGTCCGATGGGGACTGAGATGGGCTCCCCAACCTTCGCACGAGGAGTCTGTGGTTAGAGTCTGGGAGGGGGAAGGAAGGAAGAATGGAATTCCCTGAAAAAGGCTCTCTCGAACCATCCACCACTGCAAGTCTTGATGCATCGGGGAGGATACTAGAACCAACTGATCCAAGTCATCCACCAACTGATCCCATTGGGAGCGAAGCGTCCACTGGGAAACCCTCATGTGGAGCCAAGCGGCGAGGAACTGTCGGGATAGCAGCCACCATGAGCCCGAGGAGGTGAAGGACCGATCTTGCACTGACCCGCCTGCAGCCGGACAACAGACTTACTTGAGTCTGGAGAGTGGACACCCTGTCTGGTGGTAGGAAGGCCCTGCCAATGGTCATATCTAAAATCATCCCGATAAACTGTAGTCTCTGAGATGGCATCAGGTGAGACTTGGAATGGTTGATGGTAATATCCAGGCAGGCAAAAACCTGCTGGCTAAGGGTGAGGCAGTGCAGGAGTTCCTCCCTGGACGAGGCTGCCAGGAATCAATCGTCCAGGTACGGAAAAACTTGCACCCCCCCGGGTACGCAGGTAGACCGCCACCACCGCAAGGCATTTGGTAAATACTCAGGGAACCGAGGACAGGCCAAAAGGAAGTGCTGTGAACTGGTAGTGGTCCCTCTGAAAAGCAAAATGGAGATATTTGTGGTGAGACGGGTGAATAGAAATGTGCAGGTAAGTATCCTGCATATCCAGAGCACACAGCATTTGGCCCAAGCCGAGGAGGGGCAGAAGGCTCTGCAGGGAGAGCATTCTGAACCTTTTGTACTCTACAAAAAGATTCAGGGAACTGAGATCAAGAATGGGTCTTACATCTTCTGTCTTCTTCGGGACCAGGAAGAAGTGAGAATAGTAACCTGTCCCCTGAAGATGAAGAGGGACTGGTTCTATCGCCTCTTTCAGCAACAGTGCTGAAATCTCTTTCTGGACCAAAAGAAGATGTTCCTGAGAATACGATGACCTTGGGGGAGGGTGACGAGGTGGTTTCTGTAGAAACTCTATTGAGTGTCCTTCTACGATCAGCTGGAGCACCCAAGAATCTGATGTTATCCTCTCCCAGCCCAGAAGGTTGAGGGAAAACTTCCATCCCTACGGTTCCTCTGGGAGCCCGAGGCTGTGGGAAAGGGAAGGAGTCAGGTGGTGGGTGTCACAGCTGCGAAAGCAGCACCCACTGCTTTTTTGGGCGGGGGCTTTAGCAGCAGTGGCTGCTCAACGCTTAGTGGCCCATTTTCCCCAGAGGTTTTGCCTTTACGATTCCGGCCTGTGAAAGGGACAGCGCTGTGATTGATGGGGATGGTACATAGAGTCAATGACTTTAGTGTCAGTCCCTCTTCTTGCAAATCATTAATGATGTCCTGACATCGCCACCAAGAGCACCGAACCTCGAAGGGCACTTCCTGTATAGCGGACTGCACTTCCGAGACCAACCCTGACACACAGAGCCAAGCGTGACGATGTAAGCCTACGGCAAAAGCTGAGCTCCATCCAGCAGTGTCCACTGCATTGTAGGTCGAACGAAGCATGTGTTGACTGGCTGAATGTGCAGAGCGGACGAGGTCAGTCAACTCCTGCTTGACTTGAGAGTCCAGCAGAGAGTCCAATTTGGTTTCCACCTGAGTAAGAATTGCCTTCTGGTAATCTCCCATGTGACCGACATAGTTCAGGGCCCTGATCCCCAGTGTGGAAGAAGCAAAAATCTTCTTACCATACTGGTCCAGTAGGCGAGATTCTTTATCAGGTGGTGACGAGCTAAAATGTTTTGGGTTAGCTGACCAGCCATGAGTGGTGCTAATCACTACTGAGTCAGCACGAAGGTGAGAATCTAAGAAGTCAACACCCTCGGGAGCCTGGTACAGCCTGTTCGACTTCCTAGGAAGTGGGGCTAATGCCGACGGCTGTTTCCAAATGGTGGTAACAAGGTCGGCGTGAGGCTCGATCCAGGGTGGCACCAAGGTGGGAGCTGTCACGGGCAGATCCAGATGCTCGGTGAGTTTCACCCACTGTGGGTCTGGTTCCAATGATTGCCACTTTTGTACCACCTGGATTTTGCGTAGCAGCTCCGTAAAGGAAGGATCTTCTGGAGGAGACTTCGGAGAAGTCCTTGGCCTGGGTTTTGATGGAGAGCGTGGCTCGTTGTCCCTTTCCGAGTAGCCGTCAGAGAAGTCCGAGGAGTCCGAGGGGGAAGAGGAAGATGAAGAAGAAGATGACTCCCTTTCCCATCTGGGGAAGGAATGGACCCCTTGGGAAGCCCTCGGGGAAGCGTGTCCTGCCCCTCTCTGGACCCAGAGGGGTTAGCCCTGGTGTCCGGAGGTGGTGAGGGAGTGTGTCATCATGGATGTACAGGAACTGGTACTGGCACAGTCATCAGTAGGTGACTGTCCACCTCTCTGGTGAGCTGAGCCTTGGCCTCAGCCCACCAGGAGGCCAGAGTCTCCTGCAAATCCACCGGCGGCTGAGGGGGTAGTGAAGGAGGAGGGGGATATGGGTATGGATTATATTCATAAGGCAAGTATCCAAAACCCGACGGCGGAAAACCAGGCATTGGGTATTGGGGCACCGGGTACTGCAGTGTCGGATAGACCGGCATTGGGTACTGTGGCGCTGGATACTGTGGTCCCAGGGTACGACGGTGTCGGATACGCCGGGGAGTACTCAGTAGCCGGAGGAGCTGCCGGAGCAGATGGCCCGGACGGAGGCCCCACAGGCGAGTCTGGGTTAGAAGGCCCAGAGGGTGGAGGGCCTGGTGTCGGGGCAGCATCCAGGAGTGGGATGTCACCCAGAGTTGGCAAAACTGGCATCGGAGCCGGCGTCAGAGGTGCCGGCGTCCGGGGAGCCGACGTCAGATCCGTTGGACCCGCAGGTGGATGGTCTGACAGAGGCAGAACCTCAGCGTCACTCAGAGATGGGGGGAGAAATCCCCGGGGTCTAGCTAAGGAGACTCAGGGTCCCCAGAGGGCAGTGAAGGCTGCGGGGAGCTGGGAACGACGGACGTGGGAGGGTCCAGCGTCGGCTCTTCCACTGTACGGATGTCGGACGAACCGACGTGCAGTTTAGCAGTGGGATCCGGGCGGGCGCCGGAGGGGCTGGCATCTGACTTAATAGACCTATTGCTGGAGGCAGGCCATGATGGAGGGGCGGCCTGGTCCGGTGGAAGATGGGCCGTGCACCGCTCCGAAGGGTAGGGCGACTTACCGACCTTCTCCGTGCGGACGTCGGAGGAGCCAAAGTTCGGCTTATCGGAGCTGCCCATGCCAGTAGGCCATGAAGTCATGGCCTTACTGAGGGCTGAGGCCTCCAATAGCCTGGAGATGCCCGAAGGGCCTGAGCACGAGCCAGATGGGTGGACTCACTCACCGCTTTAGAAGTCTCTACGCTGCCGAGGAGTGGTCCTCCGAGGGACGCACCTGTACACTGGCAACCTCCAGGAAGTCGCGTGGAGGAGCCCTTGTCCCGGTGCTTTTCTTTGTCCTTTTTCTTCCGATGGCCTTCAGGGGAAGTTGACACCTGCTGTAGCTTTTTGAGTTCCTTCTCCATGGAGCTCATCTTCTTTTTAAGAATGTGGGCTTCCAGGGACTGCTGCTGCCTTCTCCACGTGGCCACGTTAAAACTCAGGCAGTGCTGGCACTTCTCTACCGGCTGATCGGGGCCTAGGCAAAAAAGGCACAGGGAGTGGCCGTCCTTGTGCGGGAGTTGGGCGCCGCATGAGTCGCACTTGTTTTTGTGCTTGGAGGGTGTAGGGGACGACATACACCGACGAATGACTGACGATTTAGCAATAAAAGTGAAAAATACTCGGTAAAACACGATGAAGGGAGTCTGACAAGCGAAGAAGTTTTCCGCGAGGTGCTGGCACGAGCTAACGGCGGGAAAGAACTGGAAGCCAGGTGTCAGGGGCCGCCCCTTTATACCGATATCTCCTGATGCTGGTCACCTGACGTGGCGGCGGTCCCTCGCCAGGGACTGCTAGCTAGAAATTTTTCTGTGGGGTACTGCACCTGCTGGCATCAGTCCTATATGTAATTACCTACTGCAAGAGCCCTCTTGAAATAAGATCACATGTTCTGCTTGAGAGATGGTGTTAATCTGAGACAGAGTGACCATCCTGAAAGTACGGGACCCGTCGAATTTTTTCAGGTCATGCAGATCTAGAATGGGGCACCAGCAAGTACCTGGAGATAAAACCTGGGTGTTCTGGAGGATTTGCTACTCTGACCACAACCTCCTTGCAGAGGAGCTGGGCTATGTCATCTCGAAGGGCCGACTGACTGCGGATAGCAAGCCCTCCCATGGGGCATGGGCTCGGCTTGGAGGGTACTGCTCGAATTCCAGAGGCAGACCCTGACCTGACTGACTACTTCCAGAACCCACCTGTCCGTAGTAACAGAGAACCAGGCCAAAAGGAAGTGGTGGAGCCTATCCCTCACAGGAAGACCCAGAGGAGGTGTGACATGTATGAGAGAGGCACCCCTCATCCCGTCACTGAGCAAGCTTGGAGGAGGAGGGCCCAGCAGAGGGGCCACCGGGTCCCTTCCCTCCAGGCTTTCGGACCACTGAGGCCATGGACTTGGCCTGAGGTTACCAGGACTGAGCCTGCTGGCAACACTGTTGCTGGGCTGGTTTTTCTGCAGGAGTAGAGGACCAAAAGGGCTTGCACTTCTGCTGTTTAGAAGCCTTGGAGTCCTTCTGGGTGGATGTCACAGAGTTCAGGGTGGTATTGGAGTTTTCAATGTGCTGTAGGTGACCCTCCACACCAGGCCCAAACAGGTCAGTGCCTAAGAATGGTACGTCCGCCAACTTGTGCTGGGTGTCGACTGTGAAGCTCGAGATTTGCAGCCAAGCCCTATGGCACATGGCAACCGTGGCTGCCACCGAACAGGCATAGGAATCTCCAATGTCCAGAGATGTCTGAAGCTGCGGTTTAGCCACAGCACGATCCTTGTCTCGGACCTGCTTGACCGTAGTCTGGAGGTCCCCAGGAGGATGAGGAATCACCTCATCCAGAGAGCCCAGAAGGGCATGGGAGAACTGTGTCATCACAATGGCCAAGCTTGCTGGCGGAGGCCAAGCAAGGAGGCAGCATAGGCACTTTTAGCCGAGTGGTCCAATGTCTTGAACTCCTTATCTGGCAGTCTATCAGTGTCCCTGGTACTGTCCGAGCGCCTGAACACAGAGTCAGCCACCAACCCCTCAGCCAAAGGATGCTCTGTGAACCCTGAAAGGTTGCTGGTGAGCACTGCATATTTGCTAGCCATCCAGGCCGAGGCGAAGGGCATGAGGCAGGACGCTGCCAGAGATCCAGGGCAGTAGGCCTCGACCACTGGGAAAGCCTCTGTCAGAGAGTCCTCTTTATCCAGAATTTCTGTAAGGGGATAACGAGCCCATTTTTGAACGGGCACCAGTTTCATCCCTGTGGACTTGGAGATGAGGTGGAGAATGCCCATGAATGAAGTGGGGCATTCCTTCATTGAAAGATTCCTCATCAACTCTGCATCCAGTGGATGGGAGTGCAAAGAGGAATTCTCAGACTCCGAGGAGTTCACATAAAGTGGGCTACCACCTGAATCACTCTCGACCTGCTGCGGGCAATCAGGTGTGAGAGTGACCGACAGCCAATGGGGAAGCCCCTTAGCCGGCTGAGGTTCCTTGGACTGAGCCACGGTCAATGGCTGCTCAGATGGTAGCTCAAATGGCTGCTCAGATGGTAGCTCCACCACAATCAGTGGAGAAGCCAGCTTCAGCTGAGCCAAAACAGTTTGGAGTGGTATCGCTGGTGGAGGGATGGTGTCAACCGGTCCTGCTGGTGGCATCGGTGTCAGCCTTTCAGGTGACAGCCCGGTGATGGTCGGGGTGGTAACTGGTGTTGGCTTTGACCTGGTCAGCACTAAACATTGCCACGTAAGGTCTTCGCAGCATCAATGCAACTTGTGTGGAAGCCTCTCCTCACCCGAGGAGGTCGAATAGCGGTGGCGGCGCTTCCTATGGTGTCGAGAGTGAGACCGCCGATGTTGGGGGGATCTGCTCAATCCAGAGGATGTAGATGATTGAGACTGAGACCTCGGCCATCAGTGGTGCTGACAGGGGACTCAGAGGGAGCCAGGGAGACCAGCGGTGCCTCCTGGTCTAGGTCGGTGATGGAAAGGTGCAGCTCAGCTTGGTGAGCCGTCCCTTCAGTGGTCACCGGCAGGACTGGGATCCTGAAGAGAGAGAGTTGTCAGCCTCTTCAGATGACAACTGGTCGACAAGGTCAAGAAAAATCTTGGCCACATCATCAGCCTGCGTCTCAGCCGACTGGCCCAACAGGGTTTTCGTGAAGCCAGCGTCCACAGCCGCAGTTTCAACCGTAGTCCAAACTGAAGATTCCTGAAAGCAAGAATGCCCCCATTCCTAGAATCATCGATGATGAATCTTCTCTTTATCATTCTTGGACTCCTTGCATGAGCGGGAAGAAAAAATTACTCACCTTAGTAATGTTGTTTCTTCTAATGAAGTCTTGCTGTATTCTGACAATAGCAGTGAGTCACACCCTTCGAACTGCCCCGGAGATGAAAGAGTTAATTTTCCATGCCAGGCATGGAACGCTGAGCTCGAGCTCAGTTGAGACTCTGTTTGTTGCTGTTTGAACTCAAATCGTCAGATCTTTACGAGCTAAACTCACTGAGGTCCTGTGTGGAAGCTGTAAACCTACACTAGCCAACTGGCTACTAAATATAACAACAGATTTTTTGGTCCCAAAACAAAGACTCAAGTCAGGAGACCCAAAAAATGAAATAAACACAACACCCACTCACCCAAAGAAAAGAAGGTGATAATAAAAAAGGTGGAGCACCTCCTAATGCCAGCACTGCTACTGCCCACCCACATCCCAAAAACAAAGGGTCCGAGAGGGGAAGGCGGGGGGGGAGTTCAGAATACAGCAAGACTCCATTAGAAGAAACAACATTACTAAGGTGAATAATTTTTTTCTTCAAACAACATGAAGTCTTGCTGTATTCTGACAATAGCAGACTACCAAGCAGTACCTCCAAGGTGGAGGGACAGAACCTACAGAAATAGGCTCTGAAGCACAGCTGTGCTAAACCGAGCATCTCTCCTAGCCTGGCTATCCAGAGAGTAATGCTTGGTAAAAGTGTGAACTGTTTTCAGGTAGCTGCTTGACATATCTCTAAGATAGGAATATCCCTGGCAGCAGCCAGGGAAGCAGCTGTACCTCTGGTAGAGTGAGCCCTCAGGCCTGAGGGTGGAATCTTACCTAGTTTTTCATAGCAAAACTGAATGCAAGAGACAATCCACCTGGCAATGGATCTTTTAGTGGCAGGTTTTCCTTTACCAACCTCACCATAAGTGAGGAACAGTTGGAGGGAGTCAAACCTGTGACCCTTGGTACGTTCTATGTAGTAGCTAAGGGCTCTTTTCACTTCAAACTGTGCAACCTCCTCTCACCAGAGGAGGAATGGTCAGTGAAGTACACAGAAGAGACATAGATCGGTTAAGGTGGAAGTCTGGAACCACCTTAGGTAAAAACTTCCTGTTAGTCCTGAGGACCACCTTATCTCTATGGAAAGAGATAAAATCAGGCTCCACTGACAGGGCTTGTAACTCGCTTATGCGCCTGGCAGAAGTGATGGCCACCAAGAACACAGTTTTCCAAGTCAAGTACTTAAGCCCTGCTGAGGACAAAGGCTCAAAAGGGTGTTGCATAAGCTGAGCAATGCAGACATTAAGGTCCCAAGCAGGGGAAGGGTCCCTGAATGGCGGATTGGTATGAAGCAATCCCTTGAAAAACTTGGAGAATACAGGGTGAGCTAAAAGAGAAGAGGGCTTACCTGCTGAAAGAAAAGCAGAGACAGCTGCCAGATGCACCCTTAGTGTAGCTGGTCTGAGTCCCAAGCTATTCAGATGGACCATATAGTCAAGGACTGTGGGCAGGTCAGCAGACTCTGGGAAATATGCTTCCCAGAGCACCATATGGAGAATCTTTTCCATTTGGAATTATAAGTAGTTCTGGTGGAAGGCTTCCTAGAAGCCTTTAGAATATCCATAACACCTTGAGAGAGGTGTAAATCAGCAAACTCTAACTCTTCAAGAGCCAGGCCTTGAGATTGAGAGATTTGAAATTCGGGTACCAAACCCTCTCCTGAGCACAGGTTAACAGGTTGTAATTCCTGGGAAGAGACAAGGGAAGGTGGACTGCTAAGGACAACAGGAGAGGGTACCAGGGCTGTCTGGCCCAGTCTGGAGCAATCAGAATCACCTTGCAGGGTTGAGACCTGATTTTACTAGCACCTTGAACAGGAGAGGGAAGGGGAAAAACATACAGGAACTTCCCTTCCCAACTGAGAACCAGGGCATCCAGGGGGACTGAGCCCAACACTGGGGGTCTGCAGCAAAAAAGGGGAAGTTGGTGATTGTCTGGGGCTGCAAAAAGATCTATCTGTGGGGTGCCCCATCTGGAGAAGATCACTTCCAAAACCAGGGGATCCAGTGACCATTCATGATGGCCCTGAGATATCCTGCTGAGAGCATCTGCCAGGACATTGTCCTTGCCTGGGAGGTGTACTGCTGTAAGGGAGGTGTTCAGGGAATAGGTCAGAGACCACAACTTTATTACTTCTGTGCACAAGGTCAGGCCGAGTGCCCCTTGCTTGTTGATATACCACATTGTGGTGGTATTGTCTGTCCTGATCTGAACAACTTTGTTCTGAACAGACTTGGAAAAAGCTTGAAGTGCTAGAAACACTGCTCTGAGTTCCAACAGATTGATGTGAAGCAGAGATTCCTGAGGGGACCACAACCCTTGGGTGGTCAGGTCTCCCAAGTGGGCCCCCCACCCCTAGAAGGAGGCATCTGTAGTAAGGATTAAAGAGTGAGACTGAGTGACAAAAGGAACTCCCTGTCTTAGATTGTCCTGATCCTGCCACCACTGCAAGGCTTGGATCAGGGTTCGAGTCACTGGTATCAGTTTGGTCAGAGGGTCCTTTTTCTGAGACCAAAAGGCCCTCAAGTGGAACTGAATGTCCCTCATCTGAAATCTTGCTCCCTGCACCACTGCTGTAGAAGCAGCCATGTGCCCTAGGAGCTGCAGAAATGCCTTGCTGGTCGAGACACCTGTAGGGTGACTGAAGAAGCCAGTGTGATAAGGGTCCTTGCCCTGTCCAGGGGAAGGAAGGCTCTGGCCTTTTCTGTATCTAGCTCTGCGCCTATGAAGGTGAGGAGCTGAACAGGCTCTAGAACTGACTTTGAAAGATTCAGAAGGAAACATAGAGAGGTGAGCAGTTGCTGAGTTATCTGTAGGTGTAACTTGACTTGGTCTGGGGACTGGCCTACTATGAGCCAGTTGTCCAGGTATGGGAAGATGGCAATCCTTTGCCTTCTTAGGGAAGCAACTACTACTGCCAGGCATTTTGTGAACACCCTTGGAGTGAGGTTAGGCCGAAGGGCATTGCTCTGAATTGGTAATGGCCTGAGGGCAGCTCGAACCTGAGGTATTTTTGATGGGAGCTTCTGATGAGAATATGGAAATAGGCATCCTTGAGGTCCAGGGAGACTAGCCAGTCCCCTGGCCTTAGAGAGGGTAGAATTATTCCCAGTCTCACCATTTTGAACTTTGGCTTTAAAAGGTGCTTGTTTAAATACCTGAGATCCAGGATGGGCCGCCATTCTCCTGTCTTTTTGGGGGTGAGGAAGTACCTGGAGTACAATCCTTTCCTTTGGTGTAGGGGTGGAACCCTTCCTACAGCTCTGAGAGCCAAGAGGGAAGAGACCTCTGCCTCTACGGCAAGTGCCTCTGAAGGATTTGCAGGTGGAAAGGATCTGGTTCTCATCTTTGGAAATTTTTTGAAGCTGAGAACCAGTCCCTGGCTTACTACTTCCAGGACCCATTTGTCTGATGTTAAAGACTTCCAGTCCTGGACAAAGTAAGCCAGCCTGCCCCCTACAGGTGGTGGAGAATCGGCCCTGGCAAACCCATCAGGGTGCCTGTTTGGCAGGGGGATTAGGCTGAGGGGTGGAAGCAGGTCTGCTTGTGCCCCTTCTGCCTCTCCCTCTAAAGAACCCCCTCTGAGCATAGGCAGAAGAGGAGGCCTGGGCTTGGTAGAAAGGCCTATGAAAAGGCCTGCCCCTGCCCCTGGGATGCTGCCTCTGAGGAGTGGCTTGCCTTTCCTTGGCCTGAGTACTCTTATAGGTGGTCCTGTATTCATCCATTTTCTTCATGCAGTTCTCTGTTTGCTCCCCAAACAGAGAATTACCCACAACAGGAAAATCCATGGCCTTAGTCTGGGTATCCTGAGATAGGCTAGTACATCTGAGCCAAGCCATCCTATGAAGGGCCACAGATGTAGCCATGTCTCTAGATGAAACATCATTGGAGTCCACTGCAGCATGGAATTGTACCTTGGATGCCTCAATACCATCAGCAGCCACCTGCTCCAGCTCCTTTTCAAGCTGGCCAGGGACCTGTTTAGCTAAAGCCATGACAGTGTCCCATCTAGATTTCTGATGTCTAGCTGTATAGGCCATATAATTGGCCTGTCTGAGTCTCAAGGATGCTGCCATGTACTGTTTCTTTGCCATGGCATCAATCCTCCTGGAGTCCTTATCTGGGGAGTGTGAAGCCAAGGGTATATTAGCCGTATCACAGGCTGCAGCCTGCACTACCCCAACATGGCTGCATTGCTGGGTAAGGAACTCCATATCTGAGCCTGACAGAGTATACCTCTTGTCCACTCTTTTGTCCACAGGAGGTATAGAATTAGGAGTCTTTAAAATCTTAAATGTCTGTTTCCCAAAAGACTTGTGTAAGGGAATAGACAGCCTCCTGGACTCTGGGATATCCATCATTTCCACATAGTCAGGCTCCTCCTGGTCATCCACAGCTTCTTCCATAGGAAGCTGAAGGATTTCGGCCACTTTCTTGTAAAACATGAAATGGGAGGGGGACTCAGAAAGCCTAGGAGGAGGCACTCCTGAAGGTCTGTCTGGGGAGATGTCCGGGTCAATGGGCACATCCAGACTTTCATAATCACATTCACTTTCCTCATACTCTCCTTCCTCCTCCAGTTCAAAAAATTCTTCCAAATCATAATCTGGAACCGGTGGAACCAGCCTAACCGAGCGCCTTCCTGATGGTGCCAGTTCGGTCGGAACCGGGGAAAGTGACTGCACAATTTTTATCGCTTTGGCTATTTCATCAGCGGTTGGAGAAGAAACTTTTGGATCCACACCGGCTGATTTTTCCCTTCTTGTTCTCTTAACCGGAACCGACTCCTTGGAATCGGTTCTCCTTTTGCCCGAAGAAGTTTCGCCCTGGTCAGAGGGCACTCCTTCTGGTTCGGTTTGAACTGAACCGGGCTGGCCATCCGGGTCAGCGGACTTTTTGGCCTCCCTTTCCCTGAGCCTACCAGCTCTCTTTTTAGGTAGCTGCAGGAAAATTTTACAAATCTGGCAATCTGAATCGAGGTGGTCAAACCCCAGACAATAAACACAGGTGGTGTGGGGGTCAGCCTTAGCAAAGACTTCCCCACACACACTACAGTGTTGAAACCCAGTGGGCCCGGTTTTTCTTTTGGGTTTCTCAGACATGGTGCCAGTCCTAACAAAACTTACCCTTTTAATGGCAATCTGCCAGGCAAGACACTCTTATTGGTTCCTGACCGTGTTACGGGTCATGGAAAAAACATAGTAAAATCCATTTTTTTTAGAACCAATAAGAACCAGTAACCACACTCTAAAAGTAGAAATAAAGATTTTTAAACAATCTGATCGGTTCAAACCGAACCGATGAAACGTTTACAAATTCCACACAGAATAGAAAATCAATATAAACCTATCTAGTACTCATGAATACCACAGACAGAGACTGAATCGACAGGTTGCGGTTTAAATTCGGTTGGAAACCGAGAAAAACGGACTTTAACCGACAAATTGAACCGAGCAAAGGAGAAATCTCCAGAGCGACTGTTCAGTGAGGCGGAGTAAAGAATCTAACGGTTTGAGTTCAAACAGCAACAGACAGAGTCTCAACCGAGCTCGAGCTCAGCGTTCCATGCCTGGCATGGAAAGTTAACTCTTTCATCTCCGGGGCAGTTCGAAGGTTGGGACTCACTGCTATTATCAGTATACAGCAAGACTTCATGTTGTTTGAACTTTGCAATTTGAAAGGGCCCTGCTCCTTAGTCGGGAGGGACTGGCACAGCTTCTTTTAGGAGGCAGAATAAGTGGAGCCCAACTGGAGCAGAACAAAGGTCGAGGCAGAAGAGGACTGAGTGGTGGCCTGGGCTGCTTCTCGAAGGCCTTGAGCTGCTCCTACTGCTCAATGGACCCCGCAGCCACAGAGACCACCCAAAGGGCATCCCTCAATTTGACTGGCGGATAATGTTTCTCTGGGCAGTCCAACTTCAGGGGGGCAGCACGGTCCTTCAGGACCATTGGGTGAAACAACCGACAAATTTATTTATTCATTGAGGATTCTGTTGCAGGCATGAGGATCGTGATTGTGGCCAAGACAGTAGATGCCCAAGGCATGGGGGTCTGTCTCTATGAGACATCTTCTGCCCGCATGGGCACCGGCGAAATCCAGGTGAGGATTTATCCTCCATCACGGTCGCAAATGACGATCGTGCTGAAGACAAAACTCGAATGAGATTTAGTTTAAGTTTTGGAATTAAATCCGAAGATTTGAGGGTCAGGGCCTACTCAACGCAGGAGCGGTAAGGAAGGAACCTGCTTCTTCCAGTGGAAAGGAAGATCTGGCATCATGGGGTGGAGCCGAGGGTTATACCACCCGGGTGGGTGGGAGAAGCCAGCTTGAAAACTTCTCGCAAGATTTAAAGGGGAAAGGACAATGCCAAAAAGTGTGGCTAGAACATCATATCCATGTTCCTAGAATCTATACTTCTTTGTTACTCCAAGACGCTCGCCACAGGGCAGGCAAAGGGGATTAAGCTCCTTGTCCAGGCACCAAACTGAGAACCTCTTCCACTTTAATGCATAGTGTTTGTGAGTAGAGTCCTTTCAGGATGCCTCCACAATGTGAGCACTTTTTTGAGCACTTCTTCCTTGAGGAGAGGAGGGGTATGTGATAGAGATCTTCAAAGAGGAGAGGAGATGGAGGGGGATATGATAGAGGCCTTCAAATATCTCAAGGGCATAAATGAGGTACAGGAGGGTAGCATCTTTCAGAAAAGGAGATGTTCTAGAACATGGGGTCATGACATGAGGCTGAAGAGGGGTAGACTAAGTGGTAATATGAGTAAGTATTTCTTCATGGAAAGGGTAGTGGGAGTATGGAACAGCAACCCAGCAGAGGCGGTGGAGGCAATGCCAGTAGGGGAATTCAAAAATGCATGGGATAGGTATAGGGGTAACCCTAGCAGTAGGAAAGAGAATAAAACTGGAGATCAAGTAGGGTCTGAGGTTTTTACAGCAGGTGGCGAAAATGGTCAGACTGGGTGGGCCTAGTGATCCTTATCTGCCGCCATTGACTGCAGGCTGCTGGCAAGGCTACAGAGGAGTAAGAATATACTCAGCTCTTACTTCATGCATTAACAGCCTCTCATGCAACATTTTAGTAGCCAAGACTACAGGTAAGGCATAAATTAAGCATGTTCACAGTGCAGTTTGTGACCCAAGAATTGGCAAATGTGAGTTAGCTGCCAGCATGACTAGCAGTGATTACTAATTATAAGAAACTGGAAGTCTTTTGTAAAAAAAAAATGTTTTTTCCTTTTCCCTTTTTGGTCACTGTTTAATAAAAAAAAGTGTTGTTTGTTTGGAAACCTCCCACTTTCCTGTCATCCTCCCCAACATCCTTCCCCCTGTCCACCCAGCTGTCTGTGACTGAGCAGAAGGACATCTCAGCTCCTCCCCACTACCAATTCTCAGTGCGGGAGAAACGTGACTGGATAATTTGAAAACCAGAGTTGCAGCGATAGTGAGAATTAATAATTTTTGGGGGAGTTTAATTTGAACGTTGTGTTAAGCGTCAGGTAGTTTGTAATAGAATTTTGTTCTTTGTTTCTTAGCAGGGCAGAGGGAGCCAGGAGAAGTGAGCCACCAGCGAGACCGGGAGCCAAGGCAGCCGAAAGCAGAGAAGAACCAAGGAGTCTGAGAGCCCGTGAGGAAGGGAGTGGAGACAAATGTGGCTGAGACATGGGGGAGGCGAGCAGGCCAATCGATGCAGTCTGTTTTTGGCAGCAGAGCAGCACAGCACAAGGATCGGAGACTCTACAAAAAAATATGTAGAAACTTTTCTTTCTTTATAGGTAGAGAACCAAGGGAAGAAACAGACAGGGCACTGGTATGCAAAATTGGTGCGGGGATCTGCTGCGCGAATGGAAAGAATGGCACTTGACTGGCAAGGCCGGGAACACTAAGCAAGGACAAGGGGGGTGGGCAGTTGAATTGAAGGGCATGATGCCGAGGGGACCAGCCTGTAACTCACAGACTTTTCAAGAATCAGTGAAAGAGATGGTGTTAAAAATAAAATATGCCAGTAGTAAGTGTTGTGACACTGAACAACAGCCTCCGTGCTGAGTTAATCAGTGCAACCATGTGAAACAGCATGGACATCCAAGACATAGTGCTTCACACTGTTTAAATGAAGAGAATCTGAAGACATTTTAAAAAAAAAAAGTTTGTGCCCAGGAGACTTCACAGTGATGGGGGGAAAAAAAGACACTTTTGAATGAATTACAAACTGTTCGAGTTGCTCAAGTGTTGTGCCCTGCTTTTTTGCAGTGCAAAAAAATGTAAATTATGTACCTACCATAATTGTTAATCTTTTTTAACAAAGTCTCCACCACTCAGTCACACTAGTGGGACTATGCTGGAGGTGCTAGGACCCAGCAGGAGCCAAAAATCTCAGGAGGGCTGGCGCCGGGGTTGGACCGCATATGTGCGGTGCCACGAGACTGGCTCATGCCATATAAGCTATCCTGGCATCAACCCTCCAACCGCCTCAGTACCTTTTTTAACGAGGTGGTGCAGTGTAAAGTAATCTATTTTGGACACGTAAGAAGGGTCAACTCAGTAGTATCTTCACAGCTCAGCCAATGAGGGAGTGAAGACCAAAAACAAGATAAGTGAGCTCGGAGGATGGTGGGTGGGCGTGTGAATAAGTGGTGGAGACTCCATCCAAGACGATCAAGAATTGCGGTAGGTACATAATTTACATATCTTCCTGGACATAAAGTCTCCACCACTCATTCACACTAGTGGGAGAGTACCAAGCCAAAATAATCCCTCGAGAAGGGCGGCAGGAGAGAGAGGAGCTCACTCAGTACAGAAGTCCATTAAGAATTGTCCTGCCAAAGGATGGATGCTGTCTTGCATGGACATCCAAGACAGTGCTTCACACAGGTGTGCACAGAGCTCCAAGGGGCCACACTGCAGATGTCTGCAATGGGCACGTTCCAAATTTCTGCCAGAGATGCCACAACTGCTCTTGTAGAGTGGGCGTACACCCTGCCTTCCAGTTTGACCTGCACCATTGAATAGCAATGACGGAGACATGCTGCCAGCCATGCCGAAATGCACCTGATGGCAACAGGCTGACCCAGCCGCACCATGCTGAATGAGACAAAGAGTTGCTTGGATTTGCGAATCTCCTTTGTTTTGTTGATGTAGAACTGCAAAGTCCTCTTTACATCCAGAGAATGTAGGGTACGTTCCCCCATCATTCTGAAAGTTCGCGAAGTAGGTTGAAAGGACCAAGGGCTGGTTCAGGTGGAATTCCGAGACTACTTTTAGAAGAAATTTAGGGTGAGTTCTGAGAACCACCTTGTCCTTGTAAAATACTGTAAACGGCGGGTCTGTAACCAGGGCATGTATTTCAGACACCCTGCGAGCAGAAGTAATGGCTACAAGGAAGGCAGTCTTCCAGATCAGGAACTTCAACAGGTTTCTAAAGGCTCAAATGGCTTATGAGTGAGCATGTCTAGCACAAGGTTGATATCTCAAGCGGCTATCGGTCTCCTGACTGGTGGTCTAGTGTGGAGGATACCTTTAAGAAATCTCTTGACCAAGGGCAGCTGAGCCCCTGACATGTTGTGGATAGGCTCATGGTAAGCCGAAATCGCAGAGGTGTACTTTCACCATCAAGTATTGCAGCCCTGCATTTGACAGGTCTAGCAGGTACTCTAACACCTTGTTTGGTAAGTGAGAAAAGGGGTCCAGGGAGGACTTTGCACACCAGATAGGGAATCATTTCCACTTTGCTGTGTAAGTTTTCCTAGTAGATGGCTTACGCGCTGCTAGGAGAATGTCTGCGATTCTATGGGAGACGTTGAACCTACATACTTCTATCTCCTCAGGAGCCAGGCATGGAGATGAAGGGACCTCAGGTTGGGATGGACCACTGAGCCCTGGGTCAGAAAGTCCATCTGAAGTGGTAGCTGTCTCGGTGAAACCTCCGATAATCTGTTGATTAATGGAAACCATATCTGACGAGACCAGTATGGTGCAATAAGAATCATGCTGCCCCCCCCCGTGCCTCCAGCTTGAGCAGCACCCTCTGAATTAACGTAAGAGGAAAAAATGTGTACAGAAAGCATCTTGTCCACTGCAGTCTAAATGCACCCTGACAGAAAGCACCAAGTTCTGGATTTCTGGAGCAGAATAGAGGCAGTTTTGCGTTGAGTGAGGACTCAAAAAGGTCCATGTCCGGAGTGCCCCACTCTTTGAAGAGCAACTGCATGACGTTTGAGTCGAGAGACCACTCACATGGATCCACCTCCATTCTGCTGAGGTGATCTGCCAGATCATTCTGGATTCCTGGCAGGTAGACCGCCTGGATCAGGGCTTCGTGCCTGAGGCACCATTACCACACTCTCATGGCTTTCCTGCACAGAGGGTAAGAGTGTGCTCCCCCCTGTTTGTTGATGTAATGCATCACTGCCTTGTTGTCCGTCTGAAGGAAAATTACTTTGTGACAGAGGATATCCTTCAGGGCTCGGACAGCGTACAGGACAACTCTCATTTCCAGGACATTTATGTGTAGCTGAGACTCGTCTGACTTCACAGGCGCTGGGTGTGGAGATCCTAACAGTGTGCTCCCCAACTGATCAGAGATGCATCTGTGGCAATGGAGATCTGTCTCCCCAGTGGGGAGAAGGGAAAATCTTGGAGAAGGTTGTCCTCCTGAGTTCACCAGGTGAGTGATCTCATTAGGGGTTCTGTCACCTAGATGTGAAAGGACTGTGGATGTGTGGTCGAAGACCACTGAGTGAAGAGCATCCATTGAGTGGTTCTCATGTGCAAACAAGCCAGGGGCATTGTGAACACAGTCAACACGCCATGAGACCCAGCATCCGCTGCATCGAGAGAGCTCGAACCGAGTTGTTCTCCTTGATGAGGTGAGCCATCTGGAGAATATTGTTTCTCCTGTCTTCTGGGAGGAAGGTTCTTGCCCTGGATGTATCCAGGAGATCTCCTATGAAGAGGAGTTGTTGAGAGGGCTGAAGCTGTGATTTTTCCAGATTCAGAACTCCCATGGATGTGAGGAACTTGGAAGCCATGGCCACCGCTTCCTGCATCCCTTGTCTGGAGGAACTCACTAGGAGCCAATCGTCAAGGTATGGGAACACTTGAACTCTGAGTTTCCTGAAATGCACTGTGAGTACTACAAAGCACTTGACTTGAGGTGCCGAGGACAGCCCAAAGGGCAGGACTCTGAATTGGTAGTGCAGGCCCAGAACCACAAAGTGTAGTTACTTGTGGTGGCCTGGGTGCACCGGGATGTGTTGGTAGCCATCCTGCCTGTCCACGGAAGCCAGCCAATTGTTTTAATGAATCAGAGGTAGGAGCATTCCTAGAGATATCATATTGAATTTCTCTTTGAAGAGAAATTTGTTTAACTTCCTTAGGTCTAGAATAGGGCGCATGCCACCTGTTTTTTTTGGAACTAGGAAGTAGTGGGAGTAGAAACCTGTGCCCCATTCTGCTTGTGGAACCACTTCTACTGCCCTGTTGTTCAGAAGGCCCTGAATCTCAGAAGCAAGGAGGTCTGACTGAGTGATAGATAGTTTGGGCTGTTGTTTGGGTGGATGATCCAGAGGGTTATCCGAAAAATGTAGAGAGTAACCTTCTCAAAGTATCCTGAGGACCCACATTTGTCCATTGTGACTGACTTCCATTGGTTGTAAAACTGAGTCGGACACCACCTACTGCCAAAGAGGAGTCTCCCTCAGGCAGCTGAGGTGGGACATGGGCCAGGTCTTCAGAGGGTGGCACTAGGCGCCTTCGGGCCCTGTGCCTTCTGCTGCATTTTCTTTTGTGGTTGAGTGGCTTGGTTCTTGCGAAAAGCCCCTTGGTGTTTACCACTAAAGGACTGATGGTTAAGAAACTGCTGGCAGTTTCCGCCCCACTGAGGGGCAGCAGGTGTCAGTCTGACCGTCTTAATAACAATCCTAGTTTTTTGAGTGTCCCCTAGTGCCTGCTCCACTTGTGGGCCAAACAGATAAACTCCACTGAATGGAAAGTTTCTGACTCTCGAGCATCATTTGTGAATCCTGAAGTCCTTAACCAAGAGTGACGCCGGGTACATATCCGGCCGCTGCTGCTCTAGAAAGAGCGTCAAAGGTGTCCATAGCTGCCTTAAGCTGCTGATTGTTGGACTCAATGCCTCTAGTAATGGTCTAGAGAAGTTCTGAACTAACATCCGATTCCAGAAGACCCTCCACAGTGATTTTGAGTGAATGCCAGAGGGTATACTCGTACTGAGAGAAATAGCCCTGGTAGCTAGCAATATGCTTTCCTAGGGTGGCAGCAGCAAACACTCGCTTCCCCAAAGTGTCAGTCTTATGGGATTCTTTATTTACTGGATAAGCCATAGATTCCTGAGGAAGAATGGCTTTGTTATTCTCTGCCAAGATCACTGTGGCATCTGCAAAGGCTTGAGAGGCAAGGATTGGCCTATCCTTCGAGGAAGCGTATTTCCTGTCTATGGACTTAGCCACAGAAGGAATGAGTGCCGGATTGTCCCACACCATCTGTGAAAGAGTCTCGAAAGACAGCTGCACTGAGGGTGTCAATTCCACAGGAATTTCAGGAACATGCAGATACTGAAGGTGCAACAGCTTCCCAGGATCCACCTCAGAAGTCTGAAGAGTAAGAGTGGAATTCATATTCTTCAGATGAGACTTAAAAGAAAGGTCCTCAACCAAGGGTATTGCTGAAGTAGAGGGCTTACTTTCCACTCCAAAAGATGAATCCTCATTCAAATCATCCCCTAATCACAGATCAGGATCAGACTCAATATTATCTTGTACTAGCCCAGAAGGGATAGTATAGAAAGGAAAGGGAGGAAAAAGAACAGGGGGAGGCACTCCCTGAATTGAAGTTGAAAACCTTGGCACCCGGGGTGGTACCGGGAGTGGCACCGCCAAGGCTGGAGCCGAGGGCGGCGCCGCAACTGGAGCTGGACAAGTGCCTGGAGCCTTCAACCCCAACACGGGGGCACCCAAGACTGGAGACCTGAAAGTACAAGAAGGAGTAGGAGGAAGCAGTACCTGTGCTGGCCTCTGTGCCGCAGCCATGTGAGGAAGAAAAGCACGAGTGCACGATGTCGGCAGAAACAAAGAAGGTGTCTCACAACTAGGTTGACTCAACCATGCTGCTCGCGGGTCCATAGCCCCCAGGCCTGAAGGCCCTGTGGTCGGCTTCGCAGGCTGCTCCATAAGAGCAGCCCAATGATAAAACTGCTCACCAGAGGACCCCCCCCCAGGGGCGGGGAAGGACTCTGGAGTCGAGGACCGTGGCTGCTGGGAACTAAGGTCCCAGGTTACCTCTATGGAGCCAGGGTCGGCCTCTTGTTCCCCACTACCAATGATCTCAGTGCAGACACACCAGAGGGTGACCTCAAGCAGTACTGCTTCTTCTTCGACTAGTGGGATGAAGAGCTCGAGGTCGAGCGATGCCAGGTTCCCGACCTCGATCAGGAACAGGCCCACTTCTTTTTGTGCTTTCAGGAGGACCGCCCTTCCTCCCGAGCACTGGACTGCCCGTGGTCAGACCCCCCCTCCTAAGAGGGCAGCGGACTGGACCCAGCCCTGCTGCTAAAACAGCTTTCAAGTGAAGTCTTTCTACCACCACCGGTTCCGTTCATGGTCAACTTCTACAAAGGCGGGCTGAGGAAGACTTCTTCCGTTCTTCATTGAAAAAGAATAAACTTTTTTTAATAAATAAATAAATAAATAATATACTAAAACTAATCAAAACTGAACGACTATGCTGCTGTCGTACAGAAGTGAAGATTTGACTCCCAGCTGGCAAGCGGCGTCATCACTGATGCGCACTCTACGGCGGGGGAAAAAAGGAACTGAGGCAGTTGGAGGGTCAATGTTGGGATAGCCTATACGGCGCAAGACAGTCACATGGCACCACACATGTGTGGTCCTACCCTGGCCCTCCTTAAAATTTTTGGCTCCCGCTGGGTCCTAGCACCTCCAGTGTAGTCCGACTAGTGTGAATGAGAGGTGGAGAATTTATGTTCAGGAAGATTGTATTGGTATTGTACCCACAGCGCCAGTGTGAAAAACTAAGTACTGTGCCCTGCAAATGCAGAGATGATGGACTTAGCCTCCGTACTGAGTCAGTCAGTGCAACCAGGTGAAACTGTACTCTGCTTAAATGCTGAGAATGAGAAGACATTTACAAAGTGTTTGTGCCCTGCAGACTTTGCAATGACGGGGAAAGAGAGATATTTAAGTTTCGACTGATTTACAAACTGTCTGAGTTGCTCAAGTGTTGTGCCCTGCTTTTGCAGTGAAGAAATGTACTATGTTTTTATATGTGTCAGCTCTAGTGTGGAAAATTAAGTTATGTTCCCTGCATTGTGCAGTGTAATCAAAAAGAAAATGACCTCTGCCCTACACATGTATTTTTTTTTTTGTATGTGGGGAGGGGAAGGGTTTGGCAGCCAAGGATGGGAGGTTTGGAAGGGGGATGATGAAGATTTAACCAGTGTCTGCCAGCCTGTTTTTTTTTTTTTTTTTGGGGTGCCAACCATCAAAGCTTCTGTCGCAGTCTATGTTGAAAGAATTAAATTAACCCTGGCAGTTCACCCCTCTTTGCTGCTGTCAAGGGTCTACTCTTGCTCTTCCCATGATTCATTATAGAAACGTAGACTTTGACAGCAGATAAGGACCCCCTGCCCCCACAGTCTGCCCATTTCTCTACCTATTGGATAAGCTGCAGATCCTAGTTAACCAACAGCCTACTTCCTCCTACCCCCCCACTATAATTGCCTTATGTCTGTCTCATGCATTCTTGAATTTCCCCCACTGTTTTTAACCCCACAACCTCCTCAGGAAGGCCATTCCACGCATTCACCACCCTCTCTGTGAAAAAATACTTCCTCACGTTGCCCCTGAGCCATCTCCCCTTTATCTTCAAACTGTGACCCCTTGTTCTTGCACATCTCTTTTTCTGAAAGAGGCTACCTTCTTGGACTTTGCTGATTCCCTTGAGGTGCTTGAAAGTTTCTATCATGTCCCTCCTCTCCCTCCTTTCCTTAAGGGTATACATATTAAGCTTCTTTAATCTCTCTTCGTATGGTTTCTGGTGCAGACTCATTTTAGTTGCCCTCCTCTGGATTGCCTCCCTCCTGTCTATGTCCTTGCAGAGATGGGGTCTACAGAACTGCACGCAGTACTCCAGATGGGTTCTCACCAACTGTCTGTACAGAGGAGTGACAACTTCCTGTTTTCTACTGGTGATGCCTCTCCCTATGCATTCCAGTATTCCCCCAGCCCTCCTTACTGCCTTCTCACATTACCTGCCTACCTTTAGGTCATCTGATATGACAACCCTGCAATCCCTTTCCATTTTGCTGTTGTTAGTACCCCCCTCCCCATTGTGTACTCTTCCCCTGGGTTTTTGTTTCCCAAGTGCATTACTTTGCACTTCTTTTCACTGAATCTCAGCTGCCATACTTTTGACCATTCCTCCAAACTTGCCAAGTCCCTGCTCATCCTTTCCACCCCCGCTTGTGTATCAACCCTGTTGCATATCTTTATGTCATCTGTAAAGAGGCATACTTTTCCTTCCAGTCCCTTTGCAGTGTCACTTATAAAGACATTAAAGAGGACCGGTCGCAATACTGAACCCTGTGGTACCCCACTAGTAACCCCCCCTTTCTTTGGAATGGATTTCCTTTACTATTACCTTCTGCATCCTGTTGTCCAGCCAATGTTTAACCCAGGCTACCACCCTGGGACCCACTCCCTGGCTGGCTAACTTATTTATTAATCTTTTGTGTGGGACTGTGTCAAATGTATTGCTAAAGTGTAGGTAGGCCATGTCCAGAGCCCCTCCCTGGTCTACTACTATAGTCACCCAGTCATGGAAATCTATTAGATTCGTCCGACATGATCTTCCCACTGTGAAGAAGAAACCAAATCAGTCTGTGTCTGATAAAAAGTTTTATGTTTAATTGTCAAAATTGCCATTTTAAATTATGGTCTTGTTTACATTGTCGCGGTATTCTTCCAATGCCATAGTCTTGAACTCAAGTGTTATCTTGAATTGTATCAATTGCACCTGCTCCTCATGTGTCACACTGTGACTGTATCAAATGCCTAACAGATGTCATTTCATTTAAATGAAAAAAACTGCAAAACTATTCTGAGAAAAGTAGCATGCAATAAAAAGATGCAGTCTCAGTACTATGTATGCAATGTATATTTTATCAATATATACAATTAGTAAATCAGCTGATTGCTAATCATTTTTTGTTTTGATTAGCAAAGGCCACTACTCAACTCTCTGACACTAATTTATGCCTTGTACAGGTCATTGAGGCAACTGGGTTGAGGCAACTACTTTATGATACGAATGCATGTATTATCATGCAGCTTAATTAAGGTTAGTTTTAGGTAACTGCTTTATAATACAAATGCTAACATTGTTATGTAGCTTAGGTTAGCTTGCTTTGTAACTCAGATTAAAAGTCAGGGCTGTAGGTCATGAGACTGCCGGGCATAGGGAATAGTAATTTTGGGATATTGCTTTTGCTGAATTGACAAATAATAGCTTTTGACATATATTTTCAGTAAATCTTTCTAATATAAGCTTGTGAGTGTCACAAATGCACTCCGTAGGTCAGACCCTCTACTCCCACAGTGCCAGCCTCAGAGCACAATAGTGTGAACAGGTAACAGACAGGGTAATATTCCTGTCTGCTTTGGGTCCGAATCACCATTAGTGTCAAGTTCGGGGGGGGATTCAAACTGTGAACCTTATGCTAGCATACCCAATGTACAGGCTCAGATATGTACCCTCTTCTGGACTGCAGTACAATCTTTCGCCAGGGGAACCCAGCCAAGCTTCCAAAATGAACCCTTTAAACTCTATAAGAGACCTTAGGTATATTCTTATCTTATTATATAAGCACAGTACACAATCAAGCTTTTCAACAGCTGTCAGACTTAAAATACAGGCACTTCACATGCAAAAAAGAAACTGAGAAGACACCCAGGCAGTATTTCAAAGAAATGGTTGTTTACTAAAAATATGATGAAAAAAGTAAAATTAAATAAAGAACAATATATCATACAGCATACAATCATGTAAAATAAAAAAGAAGTTACAGACAAAACACTCCTACCACAAAGACTTAATTTCTTTCTAAGTATTACCTTTCAAAGTGAGTTTAAGTTAGAGAGAACTTTCTGTCGCAGAGCCCAAGATGATATGACACGTATTCCCTGAATACAATGTTCATTTCACTCTGTTTCGCCACCCCCTTTTGGTGAGTCAGCTAGCTCCTCCTTTTAGAATTAATTCTAACATAATTTCTATCAGGAGGTATTTTTAATTAATGGTAACATCACAAAAAACAAAATCCTAAATATGACATCCTTTAATCAAACATTTCTCTTTGAACTTAACAACCTTACCATTTGTCACTATGTCTCGGCTCCATGTTAAAATTTGAGAGGAACCTGCCAAATTACTCTTCATCCTGTTGCGTCATAAATGTTATGTTTGGTTTCAACTTCAAAAGCCTGGGCAGGTCATAAAAAGGTAATAAAATGCCCTCTGGAAGTCTTAATTAACTGGTTCCCCTGGTCAGTTTAATTACATCCTGTAGTTCCCAACTACTGACCTTTAAAGTTACAGGCCAAGTCTGCTAACTTGTGTGAGACAATTTCATACACAGACCAGTTACTTATTTTACAGATATCATACAGTAATCATAAGCAAGGGGCAGAGCATCACAGTGAGTACCTACTCTTATCTAGTCCACCTCCTCCCACCCACTCTCTCGGATCTAATGATACCCGCACCTTGACGGTCCCTCACCATCCACCTTCATTGGTCAGACTGGTTTCACCCATCACTTCCCTAAAATCTGGAATTCCCTCCCACCGAAATACGACACTCTTCCTCTAACTACTCCCTCACCTCTGCCCTACACAATTACCTCTCCCTCAGCTGTTCCTGCTTTAACCCTCCTTAATACCTATCCCCAGTTTCTGCCTTCCGACCCTGACTCCCCCTGCAGGGTTCTCAACATCCTGAAGGGAGAATCAGGAAATGGTTACCCCTTCTCCTTATTTTCAGTTCATGCCTCTCTCCCTCTCCTCTCCACCTGCCCTTCTGGGTCACCTGTGTGCATAACCTACCCCATCCTTTTTACTCCAACAGCACTTGTGTACTACCTCAAGCCTGCTCCTGGTACACTCATGCATTATAATGGTTCTGTCACATTATTACTGTTTTGTACATTTATATGTTCTTTTGTATGATTTCAGACATGGATTTTAATTTACCCAATGTTCCACTACTGTTTATTGTACAATACATTGTGTTCCAACTGTTGCATAATCTTACAATGTTGTATTGTTTGTACTACCCACATACTATTGTAACTGATCATCCTTCATAACCCTATGTAACCTCCCCCCCAGGGTCACACCATGAAACGAGCAACTTGTTGTTCAGTGTGCCCTCCTGGAGAAACATTTCAATAAATAAATAAATAAAGTTCAGTGCTAAGAACACACATCAGTAATAAAAAAAAAAACGAAACACTTGAATTATGCCAGTACACTCCAGTTGTCTTCTATACCTATAAAATATAAAACAGTGTACTCATACTGTGTCATTTGAACCTGTGACATCATGACACCTGAATAGTTAGGAGAACCTGAAGTTAAAGTGGACAGCTCATAGTGGAATTGGTAGGATTATGTCTTTTAGTGAAAGGGTCCAAAAACTCCATAAGGAAATTAGTTAAGTTTTGAGTGGGTGAAGACAAATGTCTTCTATACCTACAAAATATAAAACAGAGTACTCATACTGTGTCATTCG
Source organism: Neoceratodus forsteri (assembly GCA_016271365.2). Taxonomy (NCBI): domain Eukaryota; kingdom Metazoa; phylum Chordata; order Ceratodontiformes; family Ceratodontidae; genus Neoceratodus; species Neoceratodus forsteri. The sequence continues at coordinate 1,068,660,277 of CM057456.1, forward strand.
AACCTATGACACCATGCACATGATAAAGACCCTGGGCACAGATGAGAGACCGAAGGGCATGACCTGGAACTAGTAGAGTGTCCCTTCCGCCCAGAACCAGGGGTTCCAGAGATGGGATGGATGGATTGGTAATGGAAGAAAAAGTCCTGATGGTGCAGGTTGCAGAACCACATGCCCTGATCCAGAAAAGGAATGAACTGATTCAGAGTGCCCATCCAGAACTTGCGCCTCTACATGAGCTGGTTCAGACCATGCAGATCCAGTATGGGGCACCAGCCCTCCATCCATTTCAGGACCAAGAAAGTACATAAGAACATGCCAGCAGACAAATGCCTTATGGTCTATCTAGTTTGCTTCCCCCCAATTCTTTTTGTGCACCCTTTGGTCTGAGGCATGTCTCAGAGGTGCCTACACAACACAGCCGTGCTGCTCCTCTCTGAGACTCCCTCCAGTGGCCCTGGGACAGTGTAAACACTACACTGGGAAGCAAGATATTAAACTCTTGTTTGAGGCTGAGGGAATGCAACATGAACAGGCAAGGGGGGTGCCTCCCCAGGTGTTGCTAATTAGAGGGATTGCTGAAAGGCAGAGAGAATCCAGCAAGGAGTTAGTTAGAAGGTGGAAACTGCTGCAGGGAGCAGAGTCTCCTAGGTAGAGAACCCTGCAAGATGGAGAGTGAAATGTGAGACAGGAACCAGAGCAGAAAGCCAAGGAAAATGATTAAGGATTGGAGAGAGCCTTTGGGGAAAAAGTTGAAACCTGCTGCTGAGAAATAGACCATTTCTAGAGCAGAGAGTCCTGAGGTAAAGGATCAGTCTAGCCAGCTGGGCCAAAAACAGTGAGTGGAATGTTCTGCTAACAGTCTACAAATAAGGCAAAAAGGGAAAACTGTCTGTGTTTTATTTGAGACGGTGTATTCAAAACTGATGGCCCACAAACTGTTTGTTTTGTTTGAGACTGTATATTGAACAAACTGCTGGCTCACATAGGCGGTTCAAAGATTCCTTTGTCAAGTCAGCCTGAAATAATTGTTTTATGTTCATCTTTAAGTTACCTGACCAGGCTGGAGAACTTGAACTGACTGATTATGCTTTTCTGGAGCAACAACCTACATTTGAAGCAATAAAAGTAAATTTTGTTCTGTGAACTTTAAACCCAGCATGTTGCCTCTCCATCTACCATAGGCCAGCTTGTCACACATGGTTTTAGAAGTGGGATTTGAACCCTTGCTGGAGTTGAAGGACTAGTTACATTCTGGAAAAATGGATGTGGAGAAATTGCTGAAGTTCCTCACTGAACAACAACAACAGGCTTTCAGGCAGCAGGCGGTGTAACAGCGGGTGAAGCAAGCACACCAGGCTCAGCAACAGCAAGTTCTCACCCAGCTGGCTCAGGAGCAGCAGGAAACACAATTGGCCCAACAAGCACAACACATGCAACAGGAGGCACAACAGCAGTTTCTTATACAGCTGGGGCAACAATAACAGCAGCTCCTGCAGTCCTTGGTGCAACAGCCACAACAAGATCCTACTGGTAAGGCTGGTCCAGCTATCGTGGGGCCAAGGGTTCCTAGGATGAATGCCATGCTGACAAAAATGATGTCTGAGGATGATCCTGAGGCCTTCCTGGTAACATTTGAGTGAGTGGCAGAAGCTGCTAGATGGCCCAGACCCAAGTGGGCTGTCTGCCTTGCCCCCTGTCTGACCAGGGATGCCCAAGCAGCCTGTCAAGCTATGGACAGTACCACAGCTGGGAATACACAGAGGTGAAAGCAGCAATCCTGGACTGCCTAAGCATCAACGCAGAAAGTTACCGACGGAGGTTCCGTAGCTTCAAATTTGTAGCAGTTGTACGACCTACAGTGGTGGGACAACAACTGTGGGACCTGTGTTGGTGTTGGCTAAAACTCGAAGGGGGCAGTGGCCCTGAGGTGACAGAGTTAATCATCTTGAAACAATTTCTGAACATCCTGCCCCTGGGAATACAGAGTTGAGTTCGTAAACAGAAGATCACCATGCTAGCAGAGGCCATGCAGATCTCAAAACAAGTGTTGGATGCTGAACTTTCCTCCTGCCCCCTGATCCAGTTTACAAGTCCACCTGGGAAGATGGGGAATTGTCCCAGGAGCCAGACTGAAGGAATATTGGCTGGAAATGTGAAGGGGCCTTGGGCATGCAGGGAAGGGGGTTATGGGCCAAATAAGGGTCAGACTCTGGGAAAGATGACAACTCAGCAACCCAAGGAGACATTTCCTGAGGGCCCACTGACTAAACCCAGAGGATCACCCCATAGCTGAGACACAGGGCTTGTTTCTCATGTGGACAGAAGGGTCAATTTGCAAAGAACTGCCCCCACATGGACTGTACCTTCATAGACTGCACTTTTACAGATGTGTATTCACTGTACAGTGGGGGTGGGGGCTCTGAATCCTGAGATTCTGTGATCCCTGTTGAGGTAGAAGGGATAGAGACAGAGGCTCTGGTGGACTCAGGGAGCTGCCAGACCCTAGTCAGGACAGCCCTTGTGAATCCCCAATGGTGGCAGGACCAGAACCCCATCCCTATCTGATGTGTGCATGAGGATGTAAAGGCTTACCCTGGTGCTCTGGTTACACACTCTGGGGGGCCAGAGACTATAAAGGTGGGGGTTACCCTATCTGGTGTTACTAGGGAGAGATTGGAAATGGTTTGATAACTTATGGAAAGCAGACTTATCTTTGGTAATTACCTAGTCTCGGGGTCATGAAGGGAAGGGGACCAGTCACCTGCAGCTGGGGGAAGTTTTTCCTTTCCCAGACCAAGGGATTTTTAATGTCCAGATAAGAACCTACAAATCTAAGACAGAACATAGGGCAGCAATGGAAAGGGGTCCCAAAGGGGCAGGTGCAGCAAAGGCAAAAGTGGGTCCAGTCCCACAGCCCAACCCTAACACTGACCCACCTAACCAAAGTCCCAGAGGGCCATCCCTATCAGAGCAAGATGTGTTAAAGCACTGCCTGGACATTGCCAAAGAACAATGTGCTGATGGTATATTCAGTCAGGTATACACCCAGTTGGCTATCAGGGAAGGGGAAGTGGTAGATGAGAATTGAGTAGCACTCTATCCTCATATTGAGTTACAAGGGGGTATCCTGTATGAAGTGAGCAAGGTGGCCCAAACAGGGGATGCCTGGCATCAGTTGCTAATCTCTCAAGTCTTTCAGGGGGAATTACTCTGCCTCACCCACTCTATTCCTGTGGCAGGGCAATGTGGGGTAAAGAATACATTAGCCTGATTGTTGCCCCGATTCTTTTGGCTAGGCATCTATCAACATGTTAGAGATTGTTGTGCATCTTGTCCTGAGTGCCAGTTAGTCACTCCAAAGAACAATCCAAGGGCCCCTTTAGTACTCTTACCTGTTATGGAAGCACCTTTTGACCAGATTGGGGTTGGTATAGAGGGACCCCTGGAAAAGAGTGCAGGGGGGTACCTGTACATTCTGGTGATTGTAGACTATGCTACCTGGTACCCTGAGGCTATCCCATTATGAAGCATTTCAGCCAAAATTGTAGCCAGAGAGCTATTAAAGGTCTTTAGTCATATGGGAATACTGAAGGAAATGTTGACTGACCAGGGAACTAACTAACTTCATGTCCTGCCTGATTCAGGAGGTTTGCACTTTATTGGGAATCAGCTAAAATAAGGACCTCGATTTACCATCCCCAGATGGATGGCCTCATGGAGTGATTCAACAAAACCCTTAAAATGATGCTTCAAAAGTTCATAACCACTGAGGTCAGGGACTGGGACAAGTTACTTCCCTTACTGATGTTCACAATGTGGGAGGTCCCACAAGCTTCTACAGGGTTTACTCCTTTTGAACTCCTCTATGGACACCACCCACAAGGTGTTCTTGATGTAGTAAAGGAGATGTGGGAGAAACCAGGCCCCAAGACTGAAAATGTGGTGCAATATGTTCTGCAGTTGAAGGAAAGATTAGATCAGGTGTGGAAATTGGCCCAAGAAAATCTGGTGATGGCTCAACAAAGACAAGAGTACAACTATAATCAGGGAGCCCAGTTGAGGGAATATAAACCAGGGGATCAGGTACTAGTTTTGTTGCCGAGCAGCCAGAATAAGCTTCTAGTCAAATGGAAGGGGCCTTTCGAAGTTACCCAGAAGGAGGGCCCAGTTGACTATGAAGTTTGCCAGCCAGAGAGGTAAAATGAGACCCAGATCTACCCTGTCAATTTGCTTAAATTCTGGAACCAGAGGGATAGCCTATTGATTTCCCCTGAACCAAACATAGTGGATCTGGGAGCCCAAGTACCGGATGACAATCTGAGGTACAAGTCCCAATGGGAGAACAGTTGTCTCACAAACAGAAACAGCAATTAAGAGAGTTGGTAAGCCAGTTTTTGGATGTTTTTTCCTTCCTCCCGGGGACAACCCATATGATAGTTCATCATATAGAAACAGAGCCAGGGGATAAGGTGTGGCAGTGACTGTATCACTTGCCAGAAGCCATACAAGACACTGTTAAAAAGGAGTTACAGGACATACTAGAGTTGGGGGTGATTGAGGAATCCAGCAGTGATTGGTGTAGCCCCATAGTGTTAGTACCAAAAGAAGGTGGGGCTACCTGCTTCTGTATTGATTTTTGCGGAGTCAATGCCATCTCGAAGTTCGATGCCTACCCCATGCCCCGGGTAGATGAACTGTTGGATAGACTAGGGGAAGCCAAGTGCATCACAACTTTGGATCTAACGAAAGGGTACTGGCAAATCCCTTTGACCCCAGAGTCTCGGGAAAAGAAAGCATTTGCTACCCCCTTTGGGCTATACTAGTTCTGCACCATGCCTTTCGGATTACATGGGGCACCTGCAACCTTTCAAAGGCTCATGAATCGCTTGCTGTGACCCCATGCCTACTATGCAGCTGCTTACCTAGATGACATGGTGATCCACAGCACGGTTTGGGAGTCCCATGTATCCAAGGTGGTAGCTGTACTACAGTCCTTATGAGAAGCAGGGCTGAAGGCCAATCCAGTGAAGTGTGCTTTGGCCAAAGCTGAAATGAAGTACTTAGGGTACTGTATAGGCAATGGACAGGTGAGACCCTTGGTCAGTAAGGTCCAAGCCATAGCTGAGTGCCCAGTACCCACCACAAAAACCCAGGTGAGGGCCTTCTTAGGATTGGCAGGGTATTATGTCCAGTTCATACTGCACTTCTCTATCCTTGCCAGCCCCCTTACAGACCTCGCCCGGAATCTGCCCCCAGTAAGGTCCAATGGTCAGAGGAGTGTGACTGACCTTCACACAACTCAAAGTGACACTGTGCAGAGAGCCAGTGTTACACAATCCTGACTTCAACAGGACCTTTATCCTGCAGACGGATGCCTCTGAAGTTGGGCTAGGAGCCGTGCTCTCCCAGGAGTTTGAGGGGAGGAACATCCTATCCTCTACCTCAGACAAAAACTCTTTACCTGGGAGAAAAAGTATGCGGTGATAGAGAAAGAGTGTCTCACAGTCAAGTGGGCTGTGGATGCTCTCTGCTACTACCTGCATGGCCAGCCATTTATCCTGGTCACAGATCATGCCCCTATGAGTTGGCTACAGGTGATGAAGGATGACAACCCCTGCATCACCAGGTGGTACTTGGCCCTCCAGCCATTTTCCTTTATAGTGCATCACCAGGCTGGGACCCAGAATGGAAATGCAGACTTCCTGTCCTAGAGGGGAATGGTCAGGGTCCGACCAACTGTGCCTTCACACAAAAAGGGGAGGTATGTGACAGTGTAAACACTACACTGGGAAACAAGAGGTTAACCTATTCTTTGAGGCTGAGGGAATGCAACATGAACAGGCAAGGGGGTGCCTCCCCAGGTGTTGCTAATTAGAGGGATTGCTGAAAGGAAGAGAGAATCCAGCAAGGAGTTAGTTAGAAGGTGGAAACTGCTGCAGGAAGTAGAGTCTCCTAGGCAGAGAACCCTGCAAGATGGAGGGTGGAATGTGAGACAGGAACCAGAGCAGAATGCCAAGGAGAATGATTAAGAATTGGAGAGAGCCTTTGGGAAAAAGTTGAAACCTGCTGCTGAGAAACAGACCATTTCTAGAGCAGAGAGTCCTGAGGTAAAGGATCAGTCTAGCCAGCTGGGCCAAAAACAGTGAGTGGAATGTACTGCTGATAACAGCCTACAAATAAGACAAAAAGGGAAAACTGTCTGTGTTTTATTTGAGACTGTGCATTCAAAACTGCTGGCCCACAAACTGTTTGTTTTGTGTGAGACTGTATATTGAACAAACTGCTGGCCCACAGAGGTGGTTCAAAGATTCATTGGTCAAGTCAGCCTGAAAGAACTGTTTTGTGTTAATCTTTATGTTACCTGACCAGGCTGGAGAAGCCTGACCGATTATGCTTTTCTGGAGCAACAACTTACATTTGAAGCAATAAAAGTACATTTTGTTCTGTGAACTTTAAACCCAGCATGTTGTCTCTCCATCTACCATAGGCCAGCTTGTCACAGGCTCCCCTTCCACAGAGATATCCCAGCCCCCTGGATCACCCCCTTGGGAAGGCCTGCCACTCCTACCTTGGTGGCATCTTTCTGGAATTAGAAGGTCCATCTATGTAGGTGGTGCCTGGGAGCCAAAGGAGTGGTAGTCCAGCCTTGGGGATGTGCAGTCTGGGTCCTGAGGCCCTCATCACCTCCTCAGTCCTTCGGGGGATTTTTCTTTGCATTGTCCCCAGGAGCGGGATGTGCCATGATGTCAGGCCAAAACGTGCCATCTGCAGATGCTCCTCCCCTGTAATGCAGTGCCACATCTCCTGTGCTGCTCCTGTGCACCCCAGGAGCCACTAGAGAGTGGCATGAGTCTCCATCTCTCCCCAGGGAAGGGAGAGCCATCCTCTGACTGCTCAATCCCTTCCATCCCCATCAACCCCTGATAATCCGGGCTTCATTTCTGAACCCGAGTCACCAGTGTGGCACAAGGCATGGCATCCAGCATATCAACCCTCAGTGCCACCGGGCTAGCTTATCTAGTTTGCCTGAGTGTGCAGTTACAGTAGCAGCCACAGACATTGCCAGATCTTTCCCAAAATTTCTGTGATATTTCCAGAAATATCTCCTGCTTTCTGCATTTCCACAGTAGGGGCAGCAGAGAGAAACTCTTCAGAAATTTCATGAAATAGCTGGCAATGTCTCTGGCAACTACTGCACCCTTGTGTTTACAGAGGAAACTGCCCCCTTCCCATTTTGGCCTTGATCTCCTTCACCTGCTTGCCCCATCTACCTGCAACTTTTCCCTTCACCCTGTCTGTCAGGGTGCTAAGCCCTGCTCTAGTTTTTGGTGGTAATAAATCAGCGAGAGAAACAAAAGACAAGTGGCATATTCGGTAATAAACTTGTTTATTACACAGAATCAGCCATTTGCCCTAAAAGCAGGTCTTACCAATAGACACTGGGAGCCAAGAGTTTCCCAATTGCCCCGGGGATGAAGAAAAAGGGATACATAATGCAGTCATTTATATACTTAGATACTGCTATAGTAGCTATTACATTAGTAATATGTTAGATATACAAAATAAGCCTACTGGCCAAAAGTTAGGTGGCTCCACAGCGTTATCTAGCAATATACAAAATGTGTAAAATCAGCTAAAATAAGAACAAAGAATCATACATAAAACAGGAAATAAGTGCAGTGTTACATAAATCCCGCATGATGGCAGTGTTGGCTATACAAAAACTTCTCAGAAGAATAAACAGAGAGTACATAAGTATATTCTCGGTATAATACTTGCAATGAATTTCTAGCAGTTATAATCACAAATATGTCCCTGGTTTCATACTCTTGTATGGTAAGTACCAACACCCTATATGTTACTAATAATCACGCATAGCATATGACTATATTGTCAGTAGTGCACAGTGGGTATCCAATAAGGGCGTGGGAACCAAGTGTAACATCCCCCTCCCCCTTGTTGCCTTACCAAAAAGGTAACAACACTATGGGAAAGTAGTGGGAGCAATCTCCATCATTTACAGACCCGACACATGAGCTTTGTAAAAGAACTTAAGCTGCTCATGGTGTTGTTTGAGCATGCACCATATACAGCAAAGAGTTAGCATCAAAAATCTAATCAAAAACAGTTGTATAATCACAAAACCTTTAAATGTTAACTCTAACCAGGATTGGAAAGTGTGGTACTTTAATCACCATCATGAATAAAGGTGTTAAGGGCATCTCCAGCTTTGGAGATGTTAGTTCTGATGTAGATGAGATGGGTATCCTTTCTATCTAAAGGTGTTTTCAGAGATTACGTCAAGAGGTCTATGTGAACATAAAAAAATGGGTAAATAATGAGAGAGAGCAAGCACATATTGAGGATCTGTGTCAATAATATCTGGTTCTGGGATGGGAACAGTAGTAATCACAGTGTCACTAATAACTATAGTTTAATGAGGAATAAAACAGAAATTAGGATATTGTATATCACAAGACATTGACCTATAGGAGAACGTTTTATTGGTAGTTACCACGCAGTACTACCCATCACAATTATATGACATTTTCAAAGTAGGAACCCTCCACTTATGCAGACGAATTGGGCAGGTGAAAGATTGATTCATGAGTCTTTTAGTGAAGTGATGAACCTCTTTGGCGTAGTTCTGGTAAAGGTGTCCAGCGTGGCCCACTGGTGATGAAGTAGTTGCAGATGAAGATGCTGTTGGCCTAGGGGTACCAGTTTCATTTGAATTTATGTCCAAGTCCAAAGTGAAAGACCACTCAATGCTATCCAATGAATATCCACAAACTGGCTTGATGACGTTGAATACGTCACAGCAACACAAGTAGTGGTATCCCTTTTTGGCACAACAGTCAGTATGAGGTGACACACAGGCTTCCAGGGTGGAATGAAAGACCAGAAGAGGTGGAAGGTTGAGCCTCTCTCGGTAGTTGTTCACATCGAGATGCCCAATGGAATGAATGGAAGCCAGTCTATCAAAAATAGCAGTCTCTGGATCAAAGCATGGTAAGGATACAATAAATGTAATGAACATGATATCCCATATGATGCAGTGGTTGGCAGTGTAACATGGGCCCCTGTTGAGATGGCGTTTGTCATAACCTAAATTTCTAGCAGTAGACATGGGTATAGTAATGGATCTGGACATACACATTGTACTACAAGCAGTAGACCTACCATGTGGACAATACCATTCAGCAAGGCATCTATCATGGATAATATCTGGAATACGTTCAGATTCCAAGTCCTGGAACAGATTATTGACAGTGATTATAACATAAGAGCCATAAGCAGAGCATGAGAGTTCCATGGCAATATATTGCTTGTCTGCTTCCATGTTATTCTGGAGAACAAGTTCATTAATTTTATTCTTAGTGTCATTACAACTCTTAGCAATGTCATGCATATTATAAACAGTGTAATGGTCTTCCTGACTAAGCCTATCTATACCATGCAATAAAGGTGGTAAAACATCATTCTTCATGCCAGTCTGGAATTTAACTGTTTGGCTTTTTATGACAGCAATGTACACCCTGTTCCAGATGGACATACTGGATCTGAAGAGTCCGGATATGGTGCCAGTTACACCAGTAATAGCAGTGGCACACCTCCTGTGTGATGCATAAGTTTTCTTGTTAACAGGTTTAGGTCTAGACCTGAATAAACCTAAGTGTTCAATGGTATGTGGACCAGCCACAGGATCTTGTGTGTGTGTCTGGCATGCAACAAGACTATCTAGTAACAGTGTTGAAAAACCTAGAAGTGTTAGTTTTAGAACACATACCAAATTCAGCCATATTCCAATGGGTGAGACTAAGAATAACTGGAATGAGCATAAATTGCACATTATTCACAAGTGTACCTGGAAGGGGAGGTGGTAGTAAGACCACTACATGGACCAGGTTCCTGTGAAGGATAGTCAGTAAGTTCTACTTTAATGGGGATACTACAGACAGAAACATAGCTGCTGTAGCCATGTAATTGCGAACACAAAAAGTCTATTGCAGTCTTCTGGGTATTTATTACAAAAGGTAGGATCAATCAAAACAGTAAGATTATATAAATCAGAATGTCTTTAATTAGCTTGGCAAATGGACAGAGTACTATTTGGGGCTATTCTAGTATTGGGCCAGTCTTGGAAAGTTTCTATCCATTACTGTCAGCTTGCCATTCAATTTGGAGGAAAGTTTTGTCAGGTGCCACAACTATGGCAGTCAGGTAGGCAACCGTGCCTTCCTGAACAGTGATCAATTTGTTGGGAACATCAGTGCTGACTCCCTCAGGGATGGTTGTGTCAGAAGGTACATTACGTAGGTGAAGGTTTTAGGGTGGATGGAGATCAAGGTGGGGATGTGCAGGTGGGTCAAGGTGCGTGATAGAGTAGCTTGATGCATGTGATGTGTGCTACATCCTGTGAATGAACACCTGGGAAGATTATTGCAATGAGTAACAGTAGCAAGATAGCCATCTTGCTGGTATAACTGTAAGAAAGAAAGAAAAATGTCAGTAGATACAATTCTACCCAAAGGGGTTAGGAAAAATAATTATTCTCCTTTATACAACTTGAGTTGATTAGCATGCAGTCATTTCTCAGTAGGTTTCTTCTGCTGGATGAGTCTAACTTGGTAGACTGCAGGACTGAGTTGGTTAATGATGGGGTAGGGTCCTTCCCATTTATTGGAAAAGGGATGTGTAGGATGTGCAAATCTGAGTATCAGTACCTGACCTCCGAATTGCCAATCCACCTCTTGTGCATGTTTGTCAAAGTGAACCTTGGATCGCTGTTGGGTCTTGCAATCCGTACAAGTGGGTTTTGATGATATCTCTTGAGGTTTGCAACATATGTGACACTCGGTCTGCAGTGGATGTATTCAAATCAAGCAACAGGTGCTCGGGTAATCTCATGGTTCTACCAGTCATCACCTCAAAGGGCGTACACTGGGTGGTGGCTGAAGGAGTACCCCTAATTGTCATAAGGAGTAAAGGCAAAAGGGAATCCCAATCCTTGAGATTGTCCTCGATGAATTTGGATAGCATTTGCTTAATCCATCTGTTGGCTCTTTCTACCTGACCTAGGACTGTGAGTGATAAGGAATGTAGAATTTCTGGTGTACACCACAAAGTTTAAGTGTTTCTTGCATCAACCCACCTGTAAAGCTGGTTCCTTGATCAGAGTCTATCTAAAGAGGACTTTTGCAGCTGCCTTTGCTGTGCATTTTTGAGTAGGAAAGACTTCGACCCATTTGGAGAATAGGTCAGTGACTACAAGTGCATACTTGTTCCTGCTGGTACTGGTCAAAGGACCAATAAAGTCAATCTGAGTTGCATGCCAGGGACCAGATTGTCTCTGGGGAAGTAACTTAGCATTTCTCTTGGTTGTGGCAGGATTGTCCTGCACACAAATTAGTAAATTCTGGATGTAATGTTTGACATCCCTGGTGAGACCAAACCACCATCCTGCAGGAAAAACACAGATATGCTAGCACTTTTGCCAAAAAATAAACAAATGCCAAATTACACGTGTGAGCGTGAACCCATGGCACACTACCCCAGCACTTCATGTCCTCTCCAGGATACTTCATCAGGAGGCGGGGTCTTGGAACTCAGGGTCTCTTCTTTATTTGCATTTCTTTAAAGTGACAGTACACAATTCTTAATTTATTTCACTGAGCATCTAAACAAAACCAATTCGACACACACCTAATAAAAAACCAAAACAAACAATGTGTAGAAATCCATATATTACAATATTAATATCTAGTGGGAAATATACCCCATATTGTGGAAAATCATGACTTACAAAATTTGAAAGGAGGCATACAATGGGAAGTCAAATATATTTGCTAAAGGTCAAAGACTAAATCGGGGAAGAGAAAATATATATAGATATATGGAATAAATGCAAGCATGTATGTGAAAAATACTAGCAGACCTGGCTAAACAAGTCAAAAATGCTTTTTTGACTTGGAATACAGAAAAAATAAATATATAAAAATAATAAAAATCAATTATATTTATATTCATTTTTATACAACAAAAAATGAAAATTACGTATCTACCGTAATTCTGATCTTTCTGTGTATCTTCACCATTCATCACTGTTGGGTTCTTGGCTGGAGATCAGGACCCAAAGGGAGCTTTTTTTTTTTTTTTTTTTTTGGTTAGTAGCGCCAGCGCATCCATTGGCGCCGCTGAGGCCGACACACTGACGACTCGCGTGGCGCCGCAGGCTGGTCGATAGGCCAACGCGACTGCCTGCCTGCCTGCCAGTTCTGAGTCGCCAGAGAGGTAAGAGGAAGGAGTGGAGGGTGAGACAAGGAAGTCCAAGGGACAGAAAAAGGAAAAGATATATGAACCAAAAGAAGAAATAACAACTGAGAGGACAGAAAGGGAGAAAAGTCAGAAACTAAAGGGATTGGGATGGGCCCCAATCTCTGGAAAGGAAGAGGGAGGTAGGGTGGGTAAAGAATTTGGGGGGGGGGTTAAACATCCCAGACTCTGGTCCATCTCCAGATTACATAGGAACTGCAAGGAGTAGCCAAAGGCTTTCTGCCAGAGTTCAAGGCACAGAATGGCTGGCAAACACTCCAGATAAGCATAGTTGGCTATTCTGGAAGAAGAACAGGGTACAGAGAATTAACACCCTCTCAAGGAAAGATTACTGGTGAAAAAAAGGGGAGATTATATATATATATATATATTGTATAATATATATATATATATATATATATATATATATATATATATATATATATGTGTGTGTGTGTGTGTATGTGTATATATATATATATATATAAAAACAAGGAGAAATAGGTTGGACAGGAACTGGGAGGAGGAGAGAAAGGAGGGCAACTGTCAACTCCCACCCCACAGGGATGGAGCCAAAGCACTGGAGAAGGAGTGCCCCCCCGTCCACTCTCCCTGGAACATTATCCCCCTGTGTGCCCCTGTTTTACCCCACTCCTAAGAAAGGAAAGGGGAAAGGATAGGCACAGAGAGGGTGGGGGGGAACCCAGAGACTGAGGCCCCAGGGGGATGGAGGTTGGGATCGTGATGAATGGTGAAGATACGCAAAAAGATCATAATTACGGTAGGTACATAATTTTCATATCTTACCTGTGTCAGTCTTCACTATTCATCACTGTTGAGTGATTACCGAGCCCCCCCAAAGGGGGTTTCTTTTACACCCTAAGGGACAAAGTCCCTTAGCCCTAGAAACATAGACTTTGACGGCAGATAAGGACCGCTAGGCCCATCTAGTCTGCCCATTTCCCTACCTACAGCATAGGCCGCAGATCCTAGTTAACCAACAGCCTATTTCTTCCTACCCCCCACAAGAATTGCCTTATGTCTGTCCCATGCATTCTTGAATTCTCCCACAGTTTTAGACCCCACAACCTCCTCAGGAATGCTGTTCCATGCATCCACTACCCTCTCTGTGAAATAATACTTCCTCACATTGCCCCTGAACCGCCCTCCTTCTATCTTTAAATTGTGTCCCCTTGTTCTTGCAAGTCTCTTTTTCTGAAAGATGCTACCCTCTTGGACTTTGTTGATTCCACTGAGGTATTTAAAAGTTTCTATCATGTCCCCCCTCTCCCTTCTTTCCTCAAAGGTGTACATATTAAGCTCCTTTAGTCTCTCCTCATATGGCTTCTCTTGCAGACCCTGCACCATTTTAGTTGCCCTCCTCTGGACTGCCTCTATCCTGTCTATGTCCTTGCGGAGATGGGGTCTCCAGAACTGGACACAGTACTCCAGATGGGGTCTCACCAACTGTCTGTACAGAGGGATAACAACTTCCTGTTTTCTGCTGATGATGCCTCTCCCTATACATCCCAGTATAACCCAGCCCTCCCTACTGCCTTCTCACATTGCTTACAACCTAAGGTCATCTGATATGATTACCCCAGGTCCCTTTCCTTTTTGTTGTTGTTACTATCTCCCCACCCATTGTGTATTCTTCCCTGGGTTCTTGTTCCCAGGTGCATTATTTGCACTTCTTTGCATTGAATCCTAGCTGCCATAGTTCTGACCATTCCTCCAACCTTGCCAAGTCCCTTTTCATCCTTTCCACGCCTCCTTGTATCAACCCTGTTGCAGATCTTGTGTCATCTGCAAAAGGCATACTTTTCCTTCCAGTCCCTCTGCAATGTCACTTATAAAGACATTAAAAAGAACTGGACCCAATACTGAACCCTGCGGTACCCCACTAGTAACCCCCCTTTCTTCAGAGTGGACTCCATTTACAATTACCTTCTGTGTCCTGTTGTCCAGCCAATGTTTTACCCAGGCTACCACCCTGGGTCCCACTCCCAGGCTGGTTAATTTGACTATTAATCTTTTGTGTGGGACTGTCAAATGCCTTGCTAAAGTCTAGGTAGGCCATGTCCACAGCCCCTTCCTGGTCTACTACTTTGGTCACCCAGTCAAAGAAATCAATTAGATTCGTCTGACATGACCTTCCCGCTGTGAACCCATGCTGCCTTGGGTCCTGTGCTCCACTGGCCTCTAGGTACTCAACTATTCTTTCCTTCAGAAGTGACTCCATCACTTTCCCTACCACAGAGGTCAGACTGACAGGTCTGTAGTTTCCTGCCTCTGTCTTGGTCCCACTTTTGTGAAGGGGAATCACATCCGTCTTCCTCCAGTCCTCGGGTACCACACCATCCTCCCATGATTTATTAAAAAGAGTAGCCAGTGGTTTCACTAGTTCCTCCCTTAATTCTTTTAGAATTCTGGGGTGAATTCCATCAGGACCCATTGCTTTGTCCACCTTCAGTTTTAGGAGTTCTTGCAGAACCCTTTCTTCTGTGAAAGGACTGGGATTGACCCCCCTTTCAAGAGTGCTTCTGTTAATTGGATTAGGCACTTCCCCCTCCTCTTTTGCGAAGACTGAGCAGAAATATTCATTCAGTATTCCTGCTTTTTCACTGTCCCCTTCTGCCCACCCACCCACCGTTCATTCTATTCAGCCTCACTATCCCTCCCTTTGTCTTTCTACGCTCTCTGATGTACCTATAAAAGGTTTTATCCCCCTTCTTAACTGAGTTGGCTATCTTTTCCTCAGTTTGGGCCTTGCTATTCTGACTTCCCTCCCTGCTTCCTTCTGCCTTAACTGGTACAGCTCTCTGTCCTGCTCCTTCTGTGTTTCCTTATACTTCCGGAATGCTATCTTTTCTTCCTGACTTTCACAGCCACCTCTTTTGAGAACCATAGTGGCTTTTTCTTTCGTTTTGATTTGTTTATTTGCTTCACACAAAGGCTTGTTGCCTCTGTGATGGCAGTTTTGATAATTCCCCATTGTTGCTCCACACCTCCTTCTAGCCTGTTTGCTAGTGCTTCTCTGAGGCACTCTCCCATCTTGCCAAAGTCAGCCCTCCTAAAGTCCAGTACCCTCACTTTTGTATGGCTTGACTCTGTAGCTGAGTTTAACGTGAACCACACTGTTTGATGGTCACTTGTCCCCAGATGGCAACCCACTTCTAGATCTGAGATCCTCTCTCTGGCCCCGTTTGAGAGTACGAGGTCTAAGATTGCTCCCTCACAAGTGGGTTCCAAAACTAGCTGTCTAATGCCTGCCACCTGGGGGCATCAAGAAGAAAAATTACTCACCTTAGTAATTGCTTTTCTTCTCATGGAGTCTTGCTATATTATGACTAATGCAGTTAGCCACTGCACTTGAACTGCCCGGAGGAAAGAGTTAACTCCAGGAGTCTGGAGTTCTACAGCGAGAGCACTTATGCTAAAGCTCTATCTGGGCAGTTTCAATGAAACTGTCAGATTCTTTGAAGCTAATACTAAGCAACAAGTCTGTGTGGAAAGCTCTACACTAGCCAAATGGCTACCTACTAGTAGAAAAACAACAATATAAACAACAATAACAATAATAACAATGAATAATAGAATTATTAGTTACCCCTGACAAGCACCATTAGGACCCCCCTTCCCCAAAGACTCAAGTCCAGGAAGGGCCAATATATACCTAAATAAAATAACCTAGTTCCCTAACCCTAAATAAAAGAAGGTAAGGGAAAAAAACTACAATGGCATGACACAGTGCTTGCACTAATTTGCCACCCCTACCCAAGTAGAAGTTCTGAGAGGGGCAGGAGGGAGGGTGGTCATAATATAGCAAGACTCCATGAGAAGAAAAGCAACTACTAAGGTGAGTAATTTTTTCTTCAAACACCATGAAGTCTTGCTATATTATGACTAATGCAGATTACACAGCAGTACCTCCATGGAGGAGGGTCAGAACCTACTTAGGAAATAGGCTCTGAAGCACAGCTGTGCCAAAATGAGCATCTCTCCTGGACTGAATATCCAGGGAATAATGCTTGGTAAAAGTGTGAACTGTTTTCCAAGTAGCAGCTGACAGATTTCCAGAATGGGAATATCTCTAGCAACCGCTAGAGATGCAGCTGTACCCTGGTGGAGTGAGCCCTCAGTCCGAGGGGGTCTCTACCTAGTTTTTGATAACAAAATTGGATACAGAGACAATCCACCTTGCAATTGTCCTCTTAGTGGCAGGTTTCCCTTTGCCAACCTCGCCATAGGTAAGGAAGAGTTGGAGGGATTCGAACCTGTGACCCTTGGTGCATTCCAAATAGTAGCTTAAGGCTCTTTTGACGTCCAAGCCGTGCAGTCTCCTCTCACCTGAGGAAGAATGCTCAGTGAAAAATACTGGAAGAGATATGGATTGGTTCAGGTGGAAATCTGAAACCACTTTAGGCAAAAACTTTCTGTTAGTCCTGAGGACTACCTTATCTCTGTGGAAAGAGATAAAATCTTCTTCCACTGACTGGGCCTGTAGTTCACTTATGCATCTGGCAGAAGTGATAGCCACTAGGAAAACAGTTTTCCAAGTTAGAAACTTGAGCTCTGCTGAGGACAGAGGCTCAAAGGGAGGTTGCATTAACTGAGCAATGCAAACATTCAGGTCCCAGGCGGGAGCTGGTTCTCGAAAAGGAGGGTTAGTGTGAAGTAACCCCTTAAAAAACTTGGAAAACACAGGGTGAGAAGAAAGGGAAGCAGGCTTCCCTGCTGACACAAAAACAGAGACAGCTGCCAGATGAACCTTTAAGGTAGCTGGCCTAAGGCCTAAGGAATTTAAATGGACCAAATAGTCCAGTAAAATGGGCAGATCAGCAGATTCTGGGATAATCTGCTTCTCAGAGCACCAGATGGAAAACCTTTTCCACTTAGAATTGTAAGTGGCCCTAGTGGAAGGTTTCCTTGAAGCCTTTAAAATATCCAGAACACCTTGAGAAAGGTGTAAGTCAGCAAATTCTAACTCCTCAAGAGCCATGCCTTGAGATGGAGGGATTTGAGGTCGGATACCACACTCTCCCCTGTGCACAGGCCAGCAAGTCGTGGACTCTGGGCAAGCTCAGGGCAGGGTGGACTGTCAAGGACAGAAGCAGTGGGTACCAGGGCTGTCTGGCCCAATCTGGGGCAATCAGAATCACTTTGCAGGGCTGAGATCTGATTTTTACTAGTACCCTGAAAAGAAGAGGAAAGGGGGGAAAGGCATACAGGAACTTCCCTTTCCAATCCAACTGAAAGCGTCCAGGGGACTGAGCCCAGCACTGGAGGCCTGCAACAAAATAGAGGAAGTTGGTGGTTGTCTAGGGCTGTGAAAGATCTATCTGAGGGGTGCCCCATCTGGCAAAGACCGACCCAGCACCTGAGGATTCATAGCCCATTCGTGATGGCCCTGAGAAATCCTGCTGAGGGCATCCGCCAGGACATTGTCCTTCCCTGGAAGGTGAACTGCTATCAGGGAGGTGTTCAGGGAGTAAGCCAGAGACCACAACTTCATTGCTTCGGTGCACAAGGCTGATGACCGAGTGCCCCCTTGCTTGTTGATGTACCACATTGTTGTGGTGTTGTCTGTCCTGACTTGAACTACTTTGTTCTGGACAGAAGCTGAAAACCTGCAAAGAGCTAGAAAGACAGCTCTGAGTTCCAAAAGGTTGATGTGGAGCAGAGATTCCTGAGGAGACCACACTCCCTGAGTGGACAGGTCGCCAGTGAGCTCCCACCCTAACAGGGAGGCATCCGTGGTGAGGGTGAGGGAGTGGGAGATGGGAATGAAAGGAACCCCTTGTTTTAGATTGCTTTGATCCTGCCACCAGTGTAGAGCCAGGATCAGAGTTTGGGTCACTGGAACCAATTTGGAAAGGGGGTCCCTCCTTTGAGACCAATAGGCCCTCAAATGGAACTGAATGTCCCTCATCTGGAATCTTGCTCCTTGCACTACCGCTGTGGAAGCAGCCATGTGCCCTAGGAGTTGCAGAAAATGCCTTGCTGGTCGAGAAACCCGCAGGGTAAAGGAGGATGCCAGGGCAATGAGCCTGTCTACCCTTTCTGAGGGAAGAAATGCCCTGGCTAACTTTGTGTTCAATTCTGCACCTATGAAAGTTAGTACCTGATCTGGTTCCAGAACTGACTTTGGTAAATTCAGCAGGAATCCCAGGGAAGTGAGAAGCTGCTGGGTGACTTGCAAGTGGGATTTTACCTGATCTGGGGACTGACCCACTATGAGCCAGTCATCCAGGTAGGGAAACACAGCAATCCCTTGCCTTCTTAAATGAGCCATTACCACAGCTAGACATTTTGTGAATACCCTTGGCACAGAGGTAAGACCGAAGGGCATTGCCCTGAACTGGTAGTGGCCTGAGGGCAGTTCGAACCTGAGGTACTTTCGGTGAGAAGGCCTGATCAGAACATGAAAATAGGCATCCTTGAGGTCCAGGGAAGCCAGCCAGTCCCCTGGCCTCAGGGAAGGCAAAATCATTGCCAGAGTTAACATTTTGAACTTTGGTTTCAAAAGATGCTTGTTCAGGTACCTTAAATCTAGGATGGGCCGCCATTCTCCTGTCTTTTTTGGGGTAAGAAAGTATCTTGAGTACAGCCCCTTGCCCTGATGGCAAGGAGGGACCCTTTCTACTGCTTTGCAGTCCAGAAGAGAAGAAACCTCTGCTTCCAAAGCAAGGGCTTCTGTAGGATTTGCAGGTGGAAAATGTCTGGCTCTCATCTTTGGAAACTGTTTGAAGCTGAGAACCAGACCCTGGCTTATTACCTCCAGAACCCATCTGTCTGAAGTTAGGGACACCCAGTTCTGGCTGAAATAAATCAACCTGCCCCCCACTGGTACAGGAGAATCGGCCCTGGGCACCCCATCAGGGTGCCTGCTTGGCAGTAGCCTTAGGCTGAGGGGAGGGGGATGGTTTACTTGTGCCCCGTCTACCTCTGCCTCTGAAGAAACCCCTCTATGCAAATGCAGAGGAGGCCTGAGATTGATAAAAAGGCCTGTGGAAAGGCCTGCCCCTACCTCTGGGAGCGTGCCTCTGTGGAGTGGCATGCTCTCCTTAGCCTGGGCACTTTTGTAGGTAGTTCTGTATTCATCCATCTTTTCATATAGTTTTCTGTTTGTTCCCAAACAGAGAATTTCCCACTACAGGAAAATCCATAGCCTTTGACTGAGTATCTTGGGACAGATTAGTGCATCTGAGCCATGCCAACCTCACGGAAAGCTACAGAAGTGGCCATGACCCTAGAGGAAACATCATACATCAACAGCAGTATGAAATTGAACTTTAGAGGCTTCAATGCCATCAGCAGCCACCTGTTCCAATCCTCACTAGCCAGCTGGCCATGTGCCTGCTTGATTAACTGCAATACCGTGTCCCATCTTAGATTTCGATATCTAGCTACAGCCATATAATTTGCCTGCCTGAGTCCCAAAGAAGCTGCCATATACTGTTTTTTCACCATGGCATCAATCCTCCTGGAATCCTTATCAGGAGGAGCTTTATATTTCTGCAGCAGTTGGAGAGACAATTTTGGACTCCAAACCTACTGATTTCTTTGTCTTTTCACTGGGACTGGTTCCTCTGACCAGCCTTCCTTGCCAGGAAGTCTCGCCCTGGTCAGAGGGCACTCCCTCTGGTCCAGTGGGTGCTGGACCGGGCTGGCCATCGGGTCAGCGGACTTTTGGCCTCTCGTTCCCTGAGCAGCCCAATCTCTTTCAGGGTGGCTGCAGGAAATTTTTACACACCTGCAGTCTGACAGGAGGTGGTCAGCCCCAGACAATAAACACAAGTGATGTGTGGGTCAGCCTTGGCAAAGGCTTCCCCACAGACATCACAGTGTTGAAACCCAGTGGGCCCGGTTTTTCTTTTGGGTTTCTCAGACATAATGCCAGCCTAACCAAAACTTGCCCTTTTGATGGCAGTGCCAGGCAAGACACCCTTATCGGTTCCTAACCGTGTCACGGGTATTTGAAAAAACCTAATTTTAAAGAAAGGTTTTTTTAGAACCGATAAGAACCGGGAACCGCACTCTAAAAGCCCAACCAACACTTTAAAACGTTAATTTCAGCAAACCGATCAGTTCAAAACCGAACCGATAATTGAATTTCCACACAGACTTTAATTTTTGTACTTACGGTTTACCAGATAGAGCTTTTAAACGAAATGCGGTAAAATAAATACTTTTTCGGTTCAAATGAACCGAAAATACTCAAGAACGAGAAATGAACCGAGCTGAAGGAGCTGATCTCCGGAGCGACTGTTCAGTGAAGCGGAGTAAAGAATCTAACAGTTTCATTTGAAACTGCCCAGATAGAGCTTTGGCATAAGCGCTCTCGCGCTGTAGAACTCCAGACTCCCTGGAGTTAACTCTTTCCTCTCCGGGGCAGTTCAAGTGCAGTGGCTAACTGCATTAGTCATAATATAGCAAGACTTCATGGTGTTTGAATGGCCCTGCTCTTGGATGTGGCTGCAGCAAATGTGCTCCAGTTAACATCTGGCATATTCAGGTCTCCCATCAACAGTATCTCCCCTTTCTCTGCCATTCTAAGAATGCCTTCTATCATATCCTTGTCCATTCCTTCCCCCTGACATGGGGGTCTGTACACAACCCCTGTGTGGATTGTGGTGCCCTTTCCAGTCTCCAAGGTGACCCACAGTGCCTCCTCTCCTCCCTGTTTACTCTTTTGTTCAGTTGCTTTTATCCCTTCCTTTACATAGAGAGCTACTCCTCCCCCTCTTCTCCCCTGCCTGTCTCTCCTGTAGGTTATGTACCCTGGTATGTTAACATCCCAGTCATGGTTCTATATGTACCATGTTTCTGTGACTGCTATGATATCCAGGCATCCCTCTTCCATTAAGGCCATCAGCTCAGGAAGCTTGTTGCCCAGACTACGGGCATTGGTACTCATTACCCTCCATTTCTGATGGCCTTACTCCTTTTGCCCCATCTCTGTCCTTCTTGCCTTTGTCACTTTCTCCATTTACCCTGCCCTTCTCCCTATCGACACCTCTATGTTGGTGTTTGCCACACTACTACCGTGATTATTTGGGGGGGCTAGGATTTTCCTGCTCCTTTCCAGTGCCTCCCCCCTTGGCTAGTTTAAAAGCATGCCAATGAAGCATTTAAACCTATCACCTAGGATCCTGGTTCCCCTCCCAGACAGATGCAGCCCATCATGCCAGTATAGGCTTGCATCACTCCAGGTGGACCCCAGTCCCCAATGAAGCCAAATCCCTGAGCTCCACAACAGTTTTCAACCACTGATTGAATCCCATGGTATGGAACACCTAGCCTCTCCTATGCCATAGATGGGTAGCACCTCCGAGAAGGTTACAGTGCGTGCTACTTGACTAAGGCCCCTTCCCAATTCCACAAACTCTTCCTGCACTTCTCTAATCCCTTTCTTAGCCAGGTCATTTGTCCCTAGGTGGACAATGACATCCAGCTCCCTCCCGTGCAGCTGCTCCGGCAATCCTGAGGATTCACTCCCTGTCCCTCCAAGCCATGGCACCAGGCAGGCACCTTACCTCCCTCTCCCCTTCCTCCCCCAGTTCTACCTTCCTAACAATGGAGTCCCACACCAGGAGTTGTTTCCTTCCCCTGCAGGGTCCCCTGCCACCCTCCTGTGGATCTCCTTTGTGGAGGTTCCCAGCATCCTCCTTGGTCTCCACTGTGGGTGCCTCCATAGAGGAACCACGCTGCCAGAATGGCATAGGAATTGTGGAGAGATACAACTGGAGGGATGTGCCTCTGTTCCACCACCCTCACCCTCACCCTCCCTGAGCCCACTGTGGTCCAACCGCTCCTCTTTCTTGGCAACCTCTGAGGCAACAGCAGTGGCACTGGTGGTCCCTGGATGGAAGAGGAGGTCCCACAAATCCTGGCCAACTCAGCCTGGAGATGAGCAACCTCCTCCCTCAGCCCAGAGAGGTGCCTGCAGATGGGACAACACCGCATCCTCCAGAACATCTCCCGGAAGACTGCTGCTCCACAGCCACTGCACTGCACCACTCCAATCATGTCTTATTTCTGGCCCCTTAACTGTTTGCAATCCTTACTCTTTCCTCTGTTTTTTTTTCTTCTCTCTCTCCTTACTTTCTGCCTGTATGCCCTTTAAACTCCTGATTGTCCTGTTCTGAGACAAGAATATCCTATATTTCTCAGTAGACCACTTACTTGCTCAGAGGCAGACCTCCAGCAGCTAGAGGGGGCCGGAGAGCTACTCTTGCCCTTCTAGGATGGTGGGTCCTTGGTGGTTCTGTGATCACTCACTTCCTGCCCCTAAGCAGGAAATTCCTGTTGTCAGTCAAATCCTGAGCCTATAAAAATAGAACTAGCTTTGGATGGGGGGAAGGAGGGCAATATATTCCCAGCAGAGAGAAGTTCAGTCACACAGCAGTCCTTTCTCCTGGTGTCTTCTGCCAAGCTACTAGCAGAAACTTTCTAAGGCAGTCTTTAAATGTAGCTTCCTTCTAGCTAAGCCATTCCCCCTACTTACCAGATCTTTCTACAAGTAATTAAAACTCACAGCAGTTAAGTCCTTTCAGTCACCTGAGATTTACACCTAGATAACTCTTCAGATACCCACTCAGTTCAGTTAACCCAAACACACACTTTTTTTTTTGTATGTTAGTTTTTTGCCCTAAATTAACGGTCCAAGTACAAAAGTTCTTCTACTTTAGTCCCAGCAGAGAAGTTCAAGTCACACAGCAGTCCTTTCTCCTGGTGTCTTCTGCTAAGCTACTAGCAGAAACTTTCTAAGGCAGTCTTTAAATGTAGCTTCCTTCTAGCTAAGTCACTCCCCCTACTTACCAGATCTTTCTACAAGTAATTTAAACCTCACAGCAGTTAAGTCCTTTCAGTCACCTGAGATTTACACCTAGATAACTCTTCAGATACCCACTCAGTTCAGCTAACCCAAACACACACTTTTTTTTTTTGTATGTTAGTTTTTTACCCTAAATTAAAGGTTCAAGTACAAAGTTCTTCTACTTTAGTCCCAGCAGAGAAGTTCAAGTCACACAGCAGTCCTTTCTCCTGGTGTCTTCTGCCAAGCTACTACCCTAGCCCTCAGTGGGTGACACACTAAGAGGGAAAACCTTCAGGGCCTGGAGAGGCCTGAGAGTGGGGAGAGTGAGACGGGGTCCCCCCAGAGGGGGAAGGAAGTTGCCCTGACAAGCGCTGTCTCGCTCTATGGGAGAAGAGATAGGTTCTCTGGTGAGCGGAGTTAATCACCCTACACTGGGCCAAGGGTGACAACCAGGAAAGACGCAGCCATGTCATCCACCTAGTGCAGATCACTGTCCCTATGACCCTGGTAGCTACATCACTGGCATCATAGGATGCCCTCGTTTGGTACCTTGCTAACTCCAGGCCATGTGCTGAGAGTGCAATGGCTTTTCTGTGCTTTGCTCTGTATCAGGCAATGAGGCTAGGAGCTGACCCAGCCTGGACCACAAGAACCTGTCATAGGCTGCATAGTAGGTCTGATGTGCAGAAATGGAAAGCTATAACCGTGCTGAGTGGAAAGTCTTCCTACCCCAGAAGTCAAAATCTGAGGAGTCTTGATCTGGGGGCTGGTCACGGTGAAGGGTGTGAAGCCCATCAGGAGTATCCAACTGCACCAATCCGGACTGTGGATGAGGCATGGAACCTGGAGACTCTGGGGAGTGCGCAATACCTCTGGCTGAGATCCCTTGGGGCAGGAACTCCGGAGAAGGGCCTCTGCCAGGAATGCAATGATGCCTCCCAAAAGGGAGCAGGCAAGGGTGGCCTCACCAAAATGGCCTAGAAAGGCATGCGCTGAGTGCTCAGGACTGCTAATAGTGGCAGGTGTGAGGTGAAAGTCCTCCAACATCCTCACAAGGAAGTGTTAATACTCAGTGAGATCAGCAGCTAGAGAGATGTGAACAGAAGGTTCCTCTCCCCCAGAAGAGGGGGATGAGGAGCTGGAGGGCACCGGCTGTTAAGGGGGTGGCCACCCAAGGGGAGGTTGAAAACTTGACTGTCCATCACCCTAATGTAAGCTGGGAACTGAGCAGCCATCGCTCTGAACTGCTCTCAAGAGAGAGGCCCACTAGGACCGAGGATGCCTGGGAGCGCAGGAGAATGTGGCAGAGGAATTGGGACAGAGCCAAGAAGAGATGTTGGCTGACCTCTGCCTGGGCTAAGGAGTGGACCGGGAGCACCCGCGGAAGAAGGTGCCCTGGAAGACCCCATAGCCAACAGCTGAACAACCTTTTCGGTAGTGCCTTGGCTGCGCCCGGAAGAATCCCCCTTGTGAGGTGACCGGGGCCATATAGGTCCAGAAGGACAGTCCCCTACCTCAAAAGAATGGGTCTCTGTCATAAAGACCGAGGAGGAAAAGTGGAGATCTGCACTACGGCTTCTTCCAGAGCCTGGGTGGACCCCCAAAAAAGGCCACCGTGCCAACACCACACCCCTCGACCCCTTGGAGTCCAAAAGAGCCCTCCTCCTCAAGAGGGCCAGCCTAGGTAGCTGATAGCTCTGGGCAGCACCCGAAGGAGCTATCCAGGGCACAGCACCCTCCCCTCCCGTAGGTGCTCTGATCGGCCCCAAAGTTGGGTGATCTAGGCACACCACAGGTGGGGGTACCATTGCTGAGGGGTCAGTGAACCCACCAAGACCAGGTTGCAGAGCAATGGTGGCCTGCACCACTGCCCACTGGACAGTATCCCTGACCCCACTCCTGGTAGCCACCGACCCCACCTCAGAAAGGGGCCGACTCCGGCTTGTTGAGCAGACTACTGGGCTGCCCACCTCAACAGCCAACCCCAAAGGGTCAGACTGTCCGCCTGACTCAGAGCTCGACTCCGCCTCTGAGGAGGTAGAGGCTGAGGCCCTGTGCCAAACCATAGGAGGGTGCCCAGTGCCTTCTTTGCCAAAGGGGCCAGAACCCAAAGCCATGCCCAAGCCAGTACCAGTGCCCCCTACAGCATCACAAGCAGAATCCACAGGGGACATGGCTCCAGCCCGAATAGGAGCTCCAGAGTCGGGAACAGCCACAGTGCCATCTGGCCCCACGGTGTCGTGAACAGCACTGAGGACAAAGACAGCGCTGACCATGGCCCCGATGGCACCATCAGCACCGAGGATGGCACCGACCGGCTCCATGGCGCCGCAGATGGAGCCAGGTAAGGCGGCACCAACAGAACTGCCCGGCTCCACAGCACCACAATGGCACTGAAGGCAGAGGCAGCGCCGATGACGGTGCCAACAGTGGAATCCGATGGCCCCACGGCACCGAGCCCCAAGGACACGGCACCGTGCTCAACCTCGGTGCCAAGGACAGTGCCGAGGTGAGACATGGACAAAGACAGCACTGTAGCAGCTCCCATGGCACCACTAGCAGTGTCGGCACCGCGAACGGTTCCGACAGAAACCATGGTGCCATGCGACAAGTTGGCACAGACAGCTCCATCAGAGCCCACGGCACTGTGAACGGCACTGACCGGTGGAGGATGGTGCCGACCCGGGCCTTGCAAACCGTGGGTCTGACACCGGGGGAGCCTTCACCCCTGAAGTGGTGATTGCTGTGGTGGTGCCTCCCACCCACCCCCGAGAGGAGTGGGATGGGCCTACTGTGCCGCGGAAGGAGCCTTGGCAATGGCTAGGCTACTAGTAGCCAAGGCTCCCTCCTCCTCGGTCCATGTAGAACCGGGAGGAGATCTGGAGGAAAGGCCAAGGGAATGTGGCTTGGCCCAGTGAGTGTGCACCCAATGCTCGAAAGTTGGCGGAGCTCGCCCCACTTTCACCGCTGTTCAATGACCTGGCAGTCCATGGAGAAACAGACATCGTACAAATCCATGTCATGAAGCAGGTCAAGACACGAAAGACCCCGGTCATGCTGGTCGGTGACTAAATACTTTCGGCCACATGGGCACCGTTGCATAGGGGGGCCGATCCGTCCTAGAAGTTTTCTCGCCCTCCGACCGAGACATGACCTACGGGGAAAAAACACCAAAAACAGACTCGACATCACAGAAATATAAAGAAATGGAAAGATCTTACCGGGCAACGTCGAGTATGGCAAAGCAGAACCATCAGGAACCAACGGACTTTGGCACTGAAGGAAATAAAGAGACAGTGTTGAAGGTTTTTCAGTGTCGATCTAGGCCTCAGAGCCGCAGCTACACACGAGGTGCGACCTCTACGATGGGAGACGAAGAACTGACAGGCAGGAGGCGTCGATGCAGCCTAACGGCCAACTCGTGAGCGCCACGCAGTGCATCGGCCTCGAGGGCGGTGCCAGTGGTGCGTCGGCTCCACCTACCTAAAAAAATAAAAACTCCCGCGGGGTCCTGAACTACGGCCAAGTACCCAACAGTGATGAATGGTGAAGATTGACACAAATAAGATCCAGCAACTCTAGCCAGGATAACAAGTAAGAATCTGATAAATCAGTACAGCACAAGCCTAAGGGGGTGTTTCAGTACATAGAAACATAGACTTTGATGGCAGATAAGGACCGCTTGGCCCACCTAGTCTGCCCATTTCGCTACCTACAGGATAGGCCACAGATCCTAGTTAACTAACAGCCTATTTCTTCCTACCCCCCAAAAGAATTGCCTTATGTCTGTCCCTGCATTCTTGAGCTCTCACACAGTTTTAGACCCCACAACCTTCTCAGGAAGGCTGCTCCATGAATCCACTACCCTTTCTGTGAAAAAAATACTTCCTCACATTGCCCCTGAACCGCCACCCCTCTATCTTTAAATTGTGTCCCCTTGTTCTTGCACGTCTCTTTTTCTGAAAGATGCTACTCTCTTGGACTTTGTTGATTCCACTGAGGTACTTAAACATTTCTATCATGTCCCCCCCCTATCCCTCCTTTCCTCAAGGGTATACATATTAAGCTCCTTTAGTCTCTCCTCATATGTCTTCTCTTGCAGACCCTTCACCATTTTAGTTGCCCTCCTCTGGACTGCCTCTATCCTCTCTATGTCCTTGCGGAGATGGGGTCTCCAGAACTGGATGCAGAACTCCAGATGGGGTCTCACCAACTGTCTGTACAGAGGGATAACAACTTCCTGTTTTCTGCTGGTGATGCCTCTCCCTATGCATCCCAGTATACCCCCAGCCCTCCCTACTGCCTTCTCACATTGCTTGCTAACCTTAAGGTTATCTGATATGATTACCCCAGGTCCCTTTCCTTTTTTGTTGTTGTTACTACCTCCCACCCATTGTGTAATCTTCCTCTGGGTTCTTGTTTCCCAGGTGCATTATTTTGCACTTCTTTGCATTGAATCCCAGCTGCCATACCTCTGACCATTCCTCCAACCTTGCCAAGTCCCTTCTCATCCTTTCCACACCTCCTTGTGTATCAACCCTGTTGCAGATCTTTGTGCCATCTACAAAGAGGCATACTTTTCCTTCCAGTCCCTCTGCAACGTCACTTATAAAGACATTAAAAAGGACTGGACGAAGTACTGAACCCTGCGGTACCCCACTAGTAACCCCTCTTTCTTCAGAGTGGACTCCATTTACAATTACCTTCTGTGTCCTGTTGTCCAGCCAATGTTTTACCCAGGCTACCATCCTGGGACCCACTCCCAGGCTGATTAATTTGACTATTAATCTTTTGTGTGGGACTGTGTCAAATGTCTTGCTAAAGTCTAGGTAGGCCATGTCCACAGCCTCTCCCTGGTCTATTACTTTGGTCACCCAGTCAAAGAAATCTATTAGATTTGTCTGACATGACCTTCCTGCTGTGAAGCCATGCTGCCTTGGGTCCTGTGCCCCACTGGCCTCTAGATATTCAACAATTCTTTCCTTAAGAAGTGACTCCATCACTTTTCCTACCACAGAGGTCAAACTGACAGGTCTGTATTTTCCTGCCTCTGTCTTGATCCCGCTTTTGTGAGGGGGAATCACATCGCCTTCCTCCAGAGCATGGGTACCACACCATCCTCCCATGATTTGTTAAAAAGAGTAGTCAGTGGTTTCACTAGTTCCCCCCTTAATTATTTTAGAATTCTGTGGTGAATTCAATCAGGACCCATTGCTTTGTCCACCTTCAGTTTTAGGAGTTCTTGCAGAACCCTTTCTTCTGTGAAAGGACTGGGATCAACCCCCCCTATCAAGAGTGCTTCTGTTAATTGGATTAGGCACTTCCCCCTCCTCTTTTGTGAATACTGAGCAGAAATATTTGTTCAGTATCCCTGCTTTTTCACTGTTCCCCTCTGCCCACCCACCGTTCATTCTATTCAGCCTCACTATCCCTCCCTTTGTCTTTCTACGCTCTCTGATGTACCTGTAAAAGGTTTTAATCCCCCTTCTTAACTGAATTGGCTATCTTTTCCTCAGTTTGGGCCTTTGCTAGTCTGACTTCCCTCCCTGCTTCCTTCTGCCTTAACTGGTACAGCTCTCTGTCCTGCTCCTTCTGTGTTTCCTTGTACTTCCTGAATGCTATGTTTTTCTCCCGGACTTTCCCAGCCACCTCTTTTGAGAACCATAGTGGCTTTTTCTTTCATTTTGATTTATTTGCTTCACACAAAGGCTTGTTGCCTCTGTGATGGCAGTTTTGATGATTCTCCATTGTTGCTCCACCCCTCCCTCTAGCCTGTTTGCTAGTGCTTTTCTGAGGCACTCTCCCATCTTGCCAAAGTCGCCCTCCTAAAGTCCAGTACCCTCACTTTTGTATGGCTTGACTCTGTAGCTGAGTTTAACGTGAACCACACTGTTTGATGGTCACTTGTCCCCAGATGGCAACCCACTTCTAGATCTGAGATCCTCTCACTGCCCCCGTTTGAGAGTACAAGATCTAAGATTGCTCCCTCATGAGTGGGTTCTGAAACTAGCTGTCTGAGGCTTGCCACCTGTAGGGCATTAAGAATGGCCCTGCTCTTGGATGTGGCTGCAGCAAATGTGCTCCAGTTAACATCTGGCATATTCAGATCTCCCATCAACAGTATCTCCCTTTTCTCTGCCATTCTAAGAATGCCTTCTATCATATCCTTGTCCATTCCCTTCCCCTGACATGGGGGTCTGTACACAACCCCTGTGCAGATTGTGGTGCCCTTTCCATTCTCCAAGGTGACCCACAGTGCCTCCTCACCTCCCTGTTTACTCTTTTGTTCAGTTGCTTTTAACTCTTCCTTTACATAGAGAGCTACTCCTCCCCCTCTTCTCCCCTGCCTGTCTCTCCTGTAGGTTATGTACCCTAGCATGTTAACATCCCAGTCATGGTTCTCTGTGTACCATGTTTCTGTGACTGCTACAATATACAGGCATCCCTCTTTCATCAAGGCCACCAGTTCAGGGAGCTTGTTGCCCAGACTATGGGGATTGGTACTCATTACCTTTCATTTCCTGATGGCCTTACTCCTTTTTGCCCCATCCCTGTCCTTCTTGCCTTTGTCACTTCCCCATTTACTCCTGCTCTTCTCCCTATCGACACCTCTATGTTGGTGTTTACTGCACTTACTACCATGATTTTTTTTGGGGCTATGCAATATTGCCACCTTTTTACTTTAGGAAAAATTCAAAAGTGAAAACAAAATTTATTTTGTTTAATGGAACAATAATTTCCAAAAAATGGTGGAGTTTATTATTTACAAGGATTTTGCTCATTCCAAAGGAACCCCCAAAGCTTAGCTGACTAGAAAAATTAGACACATCATTCAAACCTATAGGTGACATACTTTTAAGAGTGTATGTCCACCTAGATTCCTTCTGGAGTAGTAGATTGAGTCTATCTCCACCACTGGCTGGTGCTTTAACAAACTCAAGACCTGAGAAAGAGAAATCCATGGAATTTCTGCCATGACAGAGTGCAAAATGAATACCAATCAGTGTGTCTGGTTCAGCTTTTAAAATAGCCTGACCAACCCACAGACTTGTCTTTGGACTGTATTCTCCACCACCTGGTGTCCACCAGTTGGGGTGTCATGGACCTGATGAATGAACTCAGATCTCAGACCTTCAGGAATTACCCATATCCTGTAATTCAGGTTGTCAGGCTGATACCATATCAGTTTGTTGTCTTGGGATAGATGTAATTTGTCGGCATGTCTTTTGTAAGGGCTGTGGGTAGGCAGTTCTGTTCAGTTTCTTTGTCTAGGAATCTGAACACTTCTTTCAGCTGAGGGTCAGATTTTTGTGCTGTGGACAAGTCCAGTGGCACAAAAACTTACATTTTCTTCTTGGTGGCAGCTATTTGTACAGCTGCCCGAGCCACAGGGTGAGCCATGTCCCATGTGCCCCCCAAGGGCCCTGTTTGGCAAGAGTGTCTGCTCGAATGTTGAAAACATGGTATGAGTCAGATTTTGAATGGGCCTTCACCTTGTGGATGAACAATTTGTGTTTAAACTGTTGTCAAGTTGTGAATAAATACAAAGTGTGCTTTGTATTTCAGAGGGGTGCAGTCAAAAGATGCAAAGGCGTTCTTCTCCCAGAATGGTAGAAATTTAGTCAAAGAGCAACAGACTCACTTAGAGTCTGTAAAAATGATGATATCCTCAGTACTATGTTGTATCAGTTTGAGGGCACAGGCCACAACTGACAGCTCTGCATACTGAGAAGATGCAACACTGCAGTGTTTGGATGCATGGACAGTGTTACCATTAGGGTGCATGATATGCACTCCAAATTCAGCTATCTGTTCTCCTTGGTAGTATGAGGTGGAGCCATCAGTAAAGACATGACACAGGGAAGTGTCAGCAAGGACCTTTGGAGAAGCAGAAAAGAGTGGGCCTGGATCAGGCAAATCAGGAGGTTGGATGAGCAATCATGCAGGTCTCCTTGGCACAGAAGATCATGGTCTACAATTGAGGACATTTTGGCAGTGTGGACCTGTATGTCATGGTCCTGCAGAAGAAGGGACCAGTGAGTCAGTCTAGTATTAGACAATGAACCATCCTTCACTCCAACAGCAAAAAGTTTGTGGGAGTGTGATTGGTATGCAAAATAATGGATGAGTACCCAATGATGTACAGAAAATGCTTCACAGCCCAGTAGGTAGCCAGAAGGTTTCTTTCACAAAGACTATTTCTGTTCCACTGGGGATAGCATCTGGGAAGCATAGGCAATGGGTCTCAAAGTGCCATTCACCTTTTGTGCAAGTACTGGGCAAAGCTGGATTTGAGTTTACTAATGCTGGAGCAGAGGCCAAGGCCTGTTTCAGAAAGGTCACAGCATTAGTATGAATGGGACCCCAAGTCCAGGGAATGTCCTTTTTCAGGAGCTCATACACAGGGGCGGCCTTTTGTGAAAACTCACAAATGAAATCCCCTGAATAGTTGACCATACCCAGGAAATGTCTGGGTGTTGCCACACTGGTAAAAAGTAGCAAATCTTGTAGACCTTGGATCTTCTTCCAGGCCAGGCTTCTGCCTTGTTCTATGATACGCAGGACAAGAAAGATAACCTCTTTCTGGCAAAGTTGTGCTTTTGTGGGGTTGCAGTTGAGTCCTGCTATCTGTGAAAGAGTCAGTAATTCATCAAGGAGGCCAAGATGTCAAGAAGTACATGCAAGAAGCTTAGGCAACAAATCAGCTGAGCTAAAGGCACTCTTGACAGTGTGGAAGGTGGATATTGCAGCTGTTGCAGAAATGTGGGCAACCGAGCACTGGGACTGGGATCTGGCAAACCCAGGGTTCAAATTATACAGTAAGGATTGTAAGGAGGGGAGGGGAGGGGGGTGGAGTGGCAGTCTATGTAAGGGACGGGATCAAATGCACAAGGGACAAGGGGGAGGAAAGGAGAACAGAGGTAATCTGGCTAGAGCTCCTAGACTGAAAGGGTAGGAAACTGAGGACTGGGGTGGTATATAGGCCATTGTCGAGCTTGACAGGGAATTAGCGGGACAAATCAGAAAGGTATGTAGAAAAGGAAAGGTGGTCATCATGGGGGATTTCAACTTGCTAGGGGTTGACTGGAGCATTCTGGTCACCTCCAGTGCTGGGGAGCAAGTGCTCCTGGACGTGATCCAGGAGGGTCTCCGGCACAGTTGGTCAGTGGACCTACTAGACTAAAGAACACTTTAGATCTGGCATTGTCAAATGGGGAGGCAGTAAGGGAAATAAGGGTGGAGGACCCACAAGCCAACAGTGATCACCAAACAGTGTGGTTTAATATCATGATGTGCGGGGAGCCAGAGAAATCAGTAACCCGGGAGGTAAACTTCAGGGGGGCAGACCTTGGAAGGATGCAGGAAGGACTGAAAAGGAAACTGGAGGGCATAAGGCAGGAGATTGACGAAGAGCAGAAATGGGATAAATTTAAATGGGGGATTACAGAGGCAATGGAAGCCTGCACCAAGACATGGAGTAAGGGGAGCAGAGCAAGGAAATCATGCTGGTTGAACAGCGAGGTAGTGGATGTGGTGAGAGCAAAATGAGAGGCACACCAGAGGTATAGAAGGACAGGGAAGGAAAGGGACAGGAAGGAATATGTAAGATGGTCCAGGGAGGTGACCAGAAAAGTGAGAGAAGCCAAGGCCCAGAGGAAGCTGAGATTAGTGCAAGGAATTAACAAGGGTGAGAAAGACTTTTTCAGATACCTCAGGGAGAAAAGGAAGTGCAAGACGACAATAGTGAGGATAAAAAAGGGTGGGGAGTGGATGGAAAAGGGGGAGGAACAGGCAAAAGCACTGAATGAATACTTCTGCTCAGTGTTCATGGAAGAAATAGTGGGACTGCTACCACCATGGGCTGGGAGGGTGGGACGGGGAGAGGAGGTGAGAGATGGAAGAACTGAGGGAAGTAGAGTCCTAGTGGGACTGAGGGCACTGAGGGTACACAAGGCACCAGGGCAGGATGGTATCCACTCCAGGGTACTGAGGGAGATGGCGGAGGTGTTGGCGGAGCCAATGGTGGATCTGTACAGCACCTCACTGGAGTCGGGATATGTGCCACTGGACTGGAGGATGGCACATGTAGTGCTGTTACATAAGAGCGGACCAAGGGACGAACCGGGTAATTATCATCCGGTAAGTCTCACCTTCACAGTGTGCAAACTCATGGAAATGATACTAAAGGAAAGACTGGTGTTGTACCTGGAGGACAATGGCCTCCAGGATGTGAGGCAGCATGGGTTCATTTCAGGGAAATCTTGTCAAACCAACCTGATACAATATTATAACTGGGTGACAGGTGAGCTGGATAAGGGTCATGCAGTGGATGTTTTTTACTTGGACTTCAGATAGGCCTTCAATTCGGTGCCTCATGGGTGGCTTGGGGGGAAGCTAACTGGTGTAGGGGCAGGGGCACAAATGAACTGGATTACAAACTGGCTGAGTGGGAGGCTGTAATGGGTGGTGGTGGGAGGGGAGCTCTAAACTCTGAAGCCAATGACGAGTGGGGTGCCACAGGGCTCTGTGCTAGGACCAGTATTATTTAGGCTCTTTATATCAGACATTGCGCATGGGGTGGTGAGCAAGGTAAGTCTATTTACAGAAGACACCAAAATGGGAGCAGTGGTAGATGGAGGGGAAGGATGGAAGCAGCTGCAGGGGGACCTAAGCAAGCTAGAGGAGTGGTCAGAAAGGTAGCAACCTGGGTTCGTGCAAAGAAGTATAAGGTTATGCACTTTGGGATGAAGAATCCAAGGAGAGAATACTGGCTGGGGGGGGGATTAAGCTGGGGATCACTGAGAAGGGGGAGAAGGACCTACGGGTAATGGTAACAGGGACCATGAACAACACTGCCCAGTGTAGGAGAGCAGCTGCAAAAAGCGAACAAAATGCTGAGGTGCATAGCGAGGGTTTTTTTTGTCCAGGCGAAGAGAAGTGATCTTGCCCCTCTACAAGTCACTGGTAAGGCCGCACTTAGAGTACTATGTGCAGTTTTGGAGGCCATACCTGAATCGTGATATCAGGCTACTGGAGGAGGTGCAGAGGAGGGCAATGAAGATGATATGTGGAATGGAGGGGAGAGACTATGAGAGCAGGCTGGGAGACCTGAATATGTACACCCTGGAGGATAGAAGGGACGTGGGGACATGATAGAGACATTCAAGTATCTGAGAGGAATCAATAAGGATGGGGCAGATGGGGTCTTTAAGCTAAGGAGGGGGAGAGACACCAGGGGGCATAGGCTAAGAATAGAGGGGGAAAGATTTAGGAGGGAAATGAGGAGACACTATTTCATGGAGAGGGTGGTAGCAAAATGGAATGCACTACCAGAATGGGTGGTATCGTAACTCTGTGAACAGCTTTAAAAGGGCATGGGGCAGGGAACGGGAGAGTGAGGGTTGGGGTGGTGGGGGGTGGCAGTGGGATGATGGAGGGGGATGGGGCAGCTGCAAACTAAGGGTGCTAGCTGCACACTCGAGCAGATTTAGATAAACCGGGTGGTCTGTTTCTGCTGGCACATTCGTATGTTTGTAAGATATTGCTCCTTGGTGGCAGTTACCTGCAGTAAGTCACCCACATACTGCAGAAGGCATTGTGGGGCAGAGAAACCCTGCAAGGCATCCATCATGTGTAGATGGAAAAGGGAGGGGCTGCTGTGGAAGCCCTGAGGTAGGCAGGTCCAAGTGTACTGATACCCTCAAAGGCAAAAGCGAATTTATATTGGCTTTCCTGAGCAAGGGGCAGTGACCAAAACCCACAGGAGATGTCAAGAGCGCTGAACCACCTACAATTTGGAGTTAGCAGTTTGAGCACATTGGTGCTGAGGCTACCGTAGGGGAGCAGCTAGGAGTGATTTGGTTTAGTCTCCTGTAATCAATAGTGAGTCTCCAAGATCCAGTGGGCTTTTTCACTGGCCAGATGGGAGAGTTGGCAGTCAAGATACAAGGGCTGATCACACCTTGCTTAAGGAGTGACTGAATGGTTTCTCTAAATGATGGTAGGGCCTCTGCAGGGAAAGTGTGTTGTCTTAGCCTGTCATGTGCTGGGCCTGGAATCTCAATGATGGTTTACATTCTGCCACAGTCATGTTTGTGCACTGCAAAGGCATCGAGATGCTTCTGCAGAATGGGTGACAGTTCTCTGAAGAACTCATGTGTCCGGAATAGAGCTATGTCATCATATTGCTTGTTGTTGACCACGATGGTGGCACCCACGTGAGAATCAGGGATCATGACCATATTTGTATTGTTCCTTTGATTTGGATCAGAAGCATGTTAGCCAAATCTACTACACAGCCATGTAGTGCTAGGAAATCAGTTCCTAGGATGCTGGGGTGATGATGCAACACCATCAGGTTAAAAGTGTGATTCATGCTGAGGCTACCCAACACCACAGAAAGTACAATGGAGTGGTAGGTGGACAATCTAGTGCCATCTATGCCTTGAGCAATGGTCCTCCATCTGGTGGACCAAGAGGAGTTAGCTGGATCCTCATCATGTAGTACAGACACAACCGTGCCTGTAACTAGTAGTACAACCATTTGGCAGCCCCCGACCATGGCCTTGGTGCAAGGCCTTCCATTTGTGTCAGTGGTAAGTTTGTTTACAATACAGACTGGGGCCTGTAGTTGTCAAGCTGAACTACTGCTGCCATCTTCAGGTTGTTCCTGAAAACATAGGCCAGCTGGATCTTGCCTGGCCTCTTCCAGGTCCTACATAGAATACTAGGAGGTTAAGGTACTGGTAGTAGCTGCAATGGACAAGGTCTCAAGGTTTGGGCCTGGTGCGGCCTGGTCTGGGAAGGTTCTAGTATCTCCTTGGCCTAGCAGGGACTAGGTTACTGGAGTGAACACTGCAACAATCTGCCTTGGGATGGCCTCAGCCTCTAATTGGACCTTCCCAAGGAGTGTACGGAGGTTATTATTCTCCACCACTACATCGCGATAAGAAGGACCTCGTCAATAATTTTGATTGCCCCAATTATCATTCTGATCGGAACTGGGGTTGTTCCAATTTTTTTGCTTGTTCCTATTTTTGTTGCAGTTTCCCCATTCTGTAGTTCTGTTTATCATCTGAGGCATGGCATTTTTGTCCTGGGTCTTGCCTTCCACTGTATAGTGGGTTGTGGGCTCACTGGTAGACTGTATCTTGGCAACCTTGGTTTTTGAGCCAGAATTCAAATCTCAGAGGTAGAGCTGGTAGACACGCTTTGTCCTTGTGAGAATATCTGAAAATGTGTCAGTTCTGGGGAAAACTGCAGGTTCGACCTTGTCACGCACGGCCAGAGTCATGTTCTGAATGAACAAAGTCTTGTACTTAATTTGGTCTCTGTCCTCTAGCTCCTGTGATAGCACTTTGTTAGTGGGGTAGCCTAACCATAACTTCCGATGGTATGATGCTGAACTTTCCTTGGCATATTGTTTGACAGGATGGACCAACATAACGGCAACCATGCCTGGGGAGTGTGCGGCAGTAAATTCCGCACCAATGTCATCAAAGGACACATCTGACGCTTGGCAAGCTGCCTCTGAAAGTTTTGCCCAGAAGCTAGGGTCTACAGTCTGTTGAAGAACCTGTACTTGATAGCTTGCTAGTAGACTGAGCATCTCACATTTGGAACAACTTTTTCCAGATGACAGCTGAGTTTGTCATTGAGGGTCAAGTGGCCTATACTGTTAGTGATCTGCTGTACAGAGTGAGCCATCTGAAGGGGACTAGTCTGAATTATGGGACGTGCATCCGGGAAAGAGTTTTGGGATTGTGCACTGCAAAGGGTGGCCTCCACTGCAGCATCTGCCACAGTGCAGATGAGCGACTGCTGAGTAGCGGCCTCTCTCAACATGGTTTCTATGTTCTGCCAGAAGACCTGCTCTTTCTGGACTCAAGTCTCCACCACTCATTCACACCAATGGGAGTACACCGGAGGTGCTAGGACCCTGTCAGAGCCATAAATCTTCAGGAGGGTCGGCACCGGGATAGGACCACGCATGCGCGGAGCCGCGAGGCTAGCTCATGCCGTATAGGCTATCACAGCATCAACCCTCCAACTGCCTCAGTTCCTTTTCTCCTGCCGTCGAGTGTGCTTCGATGATGATGTCACTCACCAGCCGGGAGTCTAGTCTTCATCTGTACGACAGCAGCTATATAGCCATTCAATATTCGCTTAGCTTACCATTTTTAATATTCTTTTCTTTTAAAGAAAAAAAAAAGGAAGAAAATGAAGAAGAAGTAGTAGTTATTCTCAGCCTGCCATTAATGGAGTCGACCTTTGATGGTAGCGGTGACGGTAGGGAAATTTTGTTTGAAAGCTGTGATGGCAGTGGGGCTGTGTCCAGTCTGCTATTCTTTTCAGGGGTCTGACCATGGGCAGTCTGATGCTCAGGGGTGGAGGACAGGCTGCCCATAGCACAAATATAGTGGTTCCTGGACCTGGCTCCATTTGACATCGAGCTCTTCTTCTTACTGTCGGTGGAAGAAGAATTGGTACCTCTTGAGGTTGCCCTCTGGATGAGAGTGGTAAGCCTAAACTGACTCTGGTAGGTTCCCCTGTGGCTCCACTCTTAACGGCTGTGATCTTCAACACTGATTCCCATCTCTGTCCTCAATGGGGTTCCAGTTAGCAGTTTCACCTCTGGGCTGCTCCTTTAGAGCAGGGGGTATGGCATGTGCCCAGTTGTCCTGGCTATTGGTCCTGGATCCAGGGCCTTCGGACCTTGGGGCTGCAGATTGGTCTGCCAGGCCAGAATGTGCATGGTTCCCTCTCTGGTGCTAACATCATTGATGCCGACCCCTCGCGCCTACCACCTTCTTTTTCTCTGCAGGGACTGGCACAAGTACCACTTCTTTCTTCCCCTTATTTCAAGTCTAGGTACAGTAGCAATTCTGGCACTAGGTGTTGTGCCTGCTCCGTGTAGTGCCATGTCTGGTGCTGGCATTTTGGGTGGCACTTGGTGCTGGCACTTTGAATGGCACTGCTGCATTAGGTGGCAGCGGTGACTGTGCCATCCGTAGCACCCTGCGCTTCTGTATGTGGCGCTGTGCAGTGGAGTTGTCAGTGCCATGCATTGGCACCAGGCGGTGGCGTCAGCGGTGCCAGGCATCGGCAGCACTGGGTATGGTACCAGGTGTGGTGCCATGTGCGGTGCTGGCACTGTGGTTGGCACAAGACTCCTCCCCAATCCAGGTGGTGGCATCTCCCCGGTCCTGACCTCCCCTTGGAGTTTATTTTGGAGTAGAAGTGGCTCTAGATGAATCTCTCCCTCTTCTGCTTTGTCGAAGACGTAGTGGATGACTCATTTTGTGGGCTGGAATGTAAACCCTCTGTATCAGTGTGATGGAAGTTCTTTCCAGTTCATTTTCCTCAGGGATATGGGGTCCACCATAACATTTCAGTATTCATCTGTGGATCAAAGCAGACTCCTATGTCTTTAGTTCTCACATTCCTCAGTACGAGTACTCCCTGTGGAACACACTTAATTCAATGGTCAAGAGCCTCCCGAAATCTAACCCTCCATTGCCAAGGACAAATAGCCCAATAACCAGCTAAAGCTTTTATACACACTTACGTCTCGGCCTCTAGGACAGCTGCCACTGGCAGCAGGTGGTTAATGTCTCCTTGACTGTGCTTATCTGTTTGGCTAAAGGCCACTCAGAAAAATAGGGCTGCCACTTAAACCGCATGATATCCCCATGACAAACAGTTCTGTCAAGGTAGTGGACTAGGTGCTCTTTTCAGGAACCAACCCCTCAGCCACTAAGAGAATGCACTAGAGGGCACAGGATCGGAAAGCGCCCTATACTAACCTCTGTGGATCCAGCTCAGACCCCACCCCAGCTGTCTGGGGGGGTGCCTCTCGGTGGTAGAAGGGGCATCTAATTCAGTTTTATAACCAGTGGAAGTCCATTACAATGGACCTATAGGTCATCAGAATTGTCCGAGAGGGATACTATCCCAATTTTGCAGCTTTCCCCAGACCTTCCACCCAGACGACAGACAGTCTGTTGGCCTCTAAGTCACATACACTCTGCTTTCTGAGATACAGGGCCTCTGTGGGTACTGGGCAGTAAAAATCATTCCACAGTGGAACGAAGCAAAGGTTCCTATTTCCATTGCTTTTGGTTCCAAGTTAACAGATGACATGCGTCCATTTGTCAACCTTGGAAGGTTAAACAAGTTGCTGTTCAGACAGTATAGTGCAGTGGTCTAAGGCTCTGAGCTACAAATCTGGCGACATGCAGCAGACCAGACCTGGGTTTTAATCCCACAGCTTCCACTTGCATACTGTGTGACCCTGAGCAATTCACTTAACTTCCTTGTGCTCCCAGGTCACTCCTGTAAAAAAGCTTTCAGCTTAGTGTGCTATTCCTGGTTAAACAACTAAAAAAAAAATAATATCGGCATTCAAGTCTTCACTACCTGGACATTTGGCTCCTAGCCAGCCCTTCTGGTTAAGAGACACAGGAAGCAGTCTCTGCAGCTTCTCAGACTCTCTCTCCAGGATCGGGGAAGGTGACAGTTCATCTTCCTAACAGCTCCTCTTCTTCTGTGCCCTCCTGGATACCTCCAAGACGTCAACTTCATTCCAAAGGATGGGAGAAATGAAATCTTTAGAAGGCTCATTACAATATGGAAAACTACTCTATTAGGCCTCCTTTTTAGTTGAGCGGATGCTGGGAGTCAGGTCATCCTCTGTAGCATGCAGTGGTCTCCGACCGCACATCCGCAATCCTCTGTACAGGATGACAGGGCCTTGGACAAAATCCATTGGGGACTCACTGTCAAGGCCTCCCCACACAGGTGTGAAGCCAGAAGGATCCTCATCTTGTCATAAGTTTCTTAGCGATGAGAGTTATCTTATAGGCAAAGTCCTGGAGTATACCCCCTGCCACGAAGTGTTACTACTTCGGAAGAATGACAAAACTGTGATGTATTACATCATCAAACTGGGTGGGGTGTCCCCCTACCCTCTCTGCAGTAGGGCCATGAGGTTATGAGAGTGGTACCTCGAGTATGATGCGACAGTTCAGATTTCGTGCAGTCGCTTTTGACGAATGGAGCAGTTTGGACCTGGTCCTTTTGCGTCCTCTCTCAAATCAAAACTGCCTCTATCCTGTTTCAGAAATCCTGACCCTGGTGTTTTCGGTCAGGATGTGTTCACTGCAATATTCAAGATGCTCCCTGTATGTTTTCCTCCTTTTCCCTTAATTCAGAGGGAGTTGATCAAATTGTATGCATGTTGGGGCAGGATGTTTCTCATCGTCCCAGACTGGCCTTGGCAGATTGATTTGCATTGATCTACAGTCTGTCAGATGTTCCTCTGAGGTGACTACCTCTATGAGTGGACCCTCTGACACAGGGACTTTAGTCCATCCCAGCCTGCACTCCCATCATCTCCGTGCTAGACCTGGAGGAAATGGATGTGGGTAAGCTCTGTTTTTTCCCAGACCATCACAGATGTCTTCTAAGTTATGCAAAGGCCTTCCACCAGGAAGGCTTATGTGGCTAAGTGGAAACCCATCTCCATCTGGTGTGCAAGTCCCATCTGGACCCTTCAGTTGCCCACCAAGTAAGGTGTTGGAGTGCATCTTGGACCTGTCAATCGCAGGTTGGCCATACTCCTCAGTAAAGATACACCTCTGTGCATTTTCAGTCTATCTTTAGCCAGTAGACATCTTGCTTTGTTAACTCCAGAAGGAGGGGGAGCGCTCCCTTCACTCTCTGGATGTTAGGATGGTTCTGCGATTCTTCATCGACAGAACAAACAGATACCCATCTGAACAACTACTGTATCTTCAGCATGCCTCAGCTGGGTCAACCTCTTGCCATGAGATGTTTTCGACTTGGTTAGTAGCATGTCTCCGACACTGCTAATCCACGTCATAGGAAAGTTGAAAGGCCGGATTCACACCACTCTATCGGAGCAGTTGCGGCTTCCTGGTGGAGATTCATAATGTACCCATTACAGTCATCTGCAAGGTGGTGAGT
This sequence comes from Neoceratodus forsteri, assembly GCA_016271365.2. Lineage (NCBI taxonomy): Eukaryota > Metazoa > Chordata > Ceratodontiformes > Ceratodontidae > Neoceratodus > Neoceratodus forsteri. The sequence goes on from CM057456.1 coordinate 1,068,701,405, forward strand.
TGGCGCTCAGTGCACCTTTGTAAAGCACTATGTTCTGGATGTCATACCAGACAGCTCTCTTTCTTTGGCAGGACAGTCCTTTTTTGACTTCTGTTCTGAGTGAGCTCTGTCTCCGACCACCCTACTTGGGGTGGGTTGATTTTTAGCTTGGTACTTTACCATTAGTGTGAATGAGTGGTGGAGACTTGAGTCCAGGAAGATATGGAAATTATGTACATACCATAATTCTTGATCTTCTTGGACGGAGTCTCCACCACTCATTTACATGCCCACCCACCATCCCCCGAGCTCACTCATTCTATTTTTGGTCTTCACTACCTTGTTGTTTGGGCTGTGAAGACATTGATCAATTGACCCTTCTTACATGGGTCATCCAGGCCTTCACATGCCTGGAGGTTAGGGTCAGGTTTTCTTTCATTAGTTGTACTGTACCTCCTTAGTCAAAAAAGGTACTGAGGCAGTTGGACAGTCAACTCTGAGATAGCCTATATGGCACAAGCTAACCTCGCATCACCCTAGATGTGCGATCCTATCCTGGTGCCAGCCCTCCTGAAGATTTTTAGCTCCTGCGAGGTCCTAGCGCCTCCGGCATACTCCCATTAGTGTGAATGAGTGGTGGAGATTCCATCCAATAAGATCAAGAATTACGGTAAGTACGTAATTTCCATTTTCTACTCTTCAGACATCTCAGTCCTAGTGAGGGCAATTTCGATCATCTGATCGATCTCCACTCTGTCCTCAGTCCTCACGACAGCAATCAGAGGAGCTAGGCTTCGACCCCCCCCCCATCATGGGGGTCACCATCTTAGCATCACAGATGATAATCATCATATCTCTCATGATGTAGAGTCACACTGGAACAGCAGAGGGTGCCACCATCTTGTGGGTGGTGGTTGGACACTGGGCCATACTGAGGGTATGGCTGGGCACCATCTTGGCTGTTGTCATCACCAGAATCATCATCACCGAATGACGTAAGGTCAATGAGTGTGTATTGAAACCCGCCCATCACCTTGACCAGCCAACAGCTCTCCCTGATGACACAGTTTTGCCATCTTAGCTCTGCACTGTTTGTGACTAACTTTTGCAATGCTGTGCTCAATGCCTTTCACAACCTCTTTCTGTAACACACTATACGCAGCGCTCAATTTGCAGTTGTCCCCAAGTTCCCTGTCTAACTCTTCACTTAACTGTTTCAGGTCATCTCTCATCTCGTCAAGTTCCTCATGCAAAATCTCATTCGTATCACTCAAAAAATCATTAATTTGCAACACCTGTCTCTTATCCTGCTTCAACTGATCACATTCCTCTCTCAACATGCATAACTCTCGATCATTATTCTGTACAGCACAGTGCAAGAGAGTCTAAATTCTTACTAAGTAACGACTGAAGATCTTCTTCCAATCTCTGCTCTTTCCTTAAACATTCAGATGCCTGCAAACCCATCTCTTTCTTAAGAGCTAAGAGTTGTAGTTCGACAGAACAAAACCTCGATTTGGAAGCTTCCAAAGCAGCATAAAGAGCGTAACCAACAGCCCTTTAGCATCCTGTTTTTTGGCTGTTTGTCTTGCCTCTGACTACTGGGTTGAGAGTCCCAGTACGGGGTTATCGGAGTGTTCCACGTCCAGCGTGCAGTCGCTCCAGCCTCCATGAGAGGTGAGAAAGTTAGAGACATCGAGTCTCAGATCTGTGCAGATATTGGACATGATAGTAGCAAAATAAAAGGTTGGGAAACCCAAAATTAACCAGTCAGTGATTACCCTGCTGTGTATCGATCCACAGAGGTTGACCCAAACAAACGGTTGGGCGTCTGTACTCTTGCAATTCAAAACTGCCACTGAACAAGGTGAGATGGCATCAACTTTGCCCAGTAAGCAGCTAGACTATACAAGATGCTGTGGAGTGAAAAACACAGGCGAGGTGGTACGGGTGTGTACACTTGCTTACTTCCTGCAAGTGAAGGGTAAACCAGCTGTAAGCACCCCGACCTCTGCCTTTTTGCAAAACGACAGGTGGCATGCTGTTGAAGATAACAGCAGTACCAGGTGGGGACTGGGTTCAGGGAGGACTAGGTTACTTGGCACAAGGGGCCTAGGTTTGGCTACTCTGCACAGGGACACCCAAGTAAATCTGAACACAGGAAGCAACAACTGTAATGTCCAATACCAGGAATGGGATTCTAAAGTATGGCTTTTATTCACATCCAAACTGAACAAAGCATAGATGGACCCCCATGGGGCTACATTCCTGGTAATGCAGATTAGAGACACAGAACACTTCTTCACTACTCCAGCCCTCAGGCTCTGAACCTACCAGGCACACAGCCCAGACTTGCACGCAGCTTTGGGTACACAGCCCGACTTGTACACTACTTGGGTTTTTCCCATGGCCCGGCTCCCCCACCAGCTACTTGATCGTGGTCCATATGGGAATGAACCAATTTTCTGTTGGTGGCTCCCCAAACCACCTTAGAGCCTTTGACTCCTTATGGGAAATTTCCTTCCAATCCCACGTCTGAGTACTTCCCTCATCACTGGCCAAGTGCATGAGGCAAAGTAGAAATCCACAGAGCAAATCCGTAGAGGTGGACCCGGTTACTAACGATGGGGGGTCTCCCACCTCCAGCTCCTACAATCCATACCCGGCCATGGACACTAAACAACTCTTTGAAAGCTTAGCAATGTAGATTACAGGGTAGACGTATATCACATCTCCTCTACATGTCTCGACTTCCCCCTTGTGTTGGACTTGAACATACTTTTACTTTTGGCTAAGTCTATTACTCTAGGCCTCCCACTACTTCAGTAGTCCAATCCCCACCTTTAACACAGTTCAGGATGAAACATGAGCCCTTTGGAAAGAGCAGAACTCACCCTTTGGTTGCAGGTGCCCCACAGGCGAATCTTGAAATCTTCTTGTACACACACTTGGGAAAATAAGGCAGCTTCTTCTCTAGCAGTAGCCAGGGGGTTGCCCCTGGAATAGCAGGCAAACCTTCCCGCCCCATCCTCTGAAGGATGGGGCACAGAGACCCGTATCAGCGGTCTCCACCACTTTAAAGAACAGCTTACTGTGTCCCTCTTTAGGTGGAAACACACACCTTTCCCTAAAAGTAGCTGTATTTCAGAGCTGAGGCTCCAAGAGCCTGTGTACAGAACTGCTGTGCTCCTTACACAACAATCTCCAACTACAGACTGAACACTGACTGTTCAAAACTCCCAACATTCTAATCTAACTCCCTTCTGCAGATTTCAATGTGGCTCATGCAGCTGTGATAGTTCTATGGTGATGCCATCCCTCAGTCTCAGCTGAGACTGAGAACAGTGAGACAGTGTGAAATCCATTTAACTGGAGTTTCACAAGCTGCCTTCCCTGCCTACCACTAGGTCTTACTGGGATTCTAGTAGCCCTGGGTAACAGGGGAGTTACACAGCAAACAGTGAATCTTTGCTAGTTTAGACCACCTGCACATGGTCACCAATAATGTCTGGGTGCTAAGCCCTGCTCAGGTTCTTGGTGGTAATAAATCAGCAAGAGAAACAACAGAAAAGTGGCATATTTGGTAATACACTTGTTTATTACACAGAATAAGACATTTGTCCTAAAAATGGGTCTTACCAATAGACACTGGGAGCCAAGAGCTTCCCAGTACCCCAGGGATGAAGGTCTCAGAGGGGATACGTAATGCAGTAATTTATATACTTAGATAATTGCCATAGTAACTATTACATTCATAATATGTTAGATATACAAAACAAGCCCAACTGGCCAAACGTTAGGTGGCTCTACATTGTTATCTAGCAATATACAAAATGTGTAAAATCAGCTAAAATAAGAACAAAGAATCATACATATGTAACCCCAGGCTGGTATGCCATTTGTATCTGACAGCAATACCAGGTGGGCTGCGTTCGGGGAGGAATATGTCACTCGACACATTAACTAGGTTTGACTACTCTGCACAGGGGCACCCAAGTAACTCTGGACAAAGGAAGCAATAACTGTAGTGTCCAATACCAGAAGTGGGATTCTAAAGTGTGGCTTTTATTGACATCCAACAGAATAAGCAAAGCATAGATGGACCCCCACGGGGCTACACTCCTGGTAATGCAGATTAATAGACCAGAACACATCCTCATCACTTTAGAGCTCAGGCTTTGAAACACACTGGGCTCACAGCCCAAACTTGTACACTGCTCTAGGTTTTCTCTGGCTCGGCTCCCTTGCCAGCCACTTGGACACTTTCCATATATCATGGAAACATTTACTGGTGGCTCCCTAAACCACCTAAGAGCACCTCTGCTTCATAAGGGAATCTTCCTATCAATCCCACATCTGGGTACTTTCCTCAGGCACTGGCCAAGTACCTGAGAGAAAGCAACAGGTGTCTCACAGCAAATCCGTAGAGGTGAATTTGGTTACTACTGATGGGGGGGTCTCCTACCTCTCGCTCCCGCAATTCATACCCAGCCATTTCTCTGGACTGTAACACCTCATCCTTTAAAACACTTTACTGTGTAGATTCCTTTTAAATGTCTTTCACATTCAATCTACTGTCTTTTGTTCCCCTTTGTGCTGGACTTGAACATACTTAAAATAAGTGGCATTGTCTATTACTCTAGACCCCCCGAAGAGTTAAGCAGTCCAATCCCCACATTCTTTCTTTCCATGTATGCTGGACTTGAACAAACTTATAAGTGGCTTTGTCCATTACTCTAGACCCCCTACAGAGTTAAGCAGTCCAATTCCCACATCTTCCAACTGTACTTGGCTGTCTTTTCCTGACCCCACAGTAACAGTCCCTTTAGTTTCATTCTGTTTCAGGTGAAAACACTTGGCCCTTTTGCAGAGCAAACTCATCCTTTGGTTGCAGGTGTCCCACAGGCATTTCCTCCACAAGGAATCTTCCTTCCAGAGCTTCTGGTGCCTCAGCACAACTCAAACAGGCAGCTTCTTTCCCTTCACCGGACCCAGAGAGGTTGCCCCTGGAAAACAGGCTGACACCTTCCCCCTATCCCCACAGGGATGGGGCTCTGAACCATTGAGAGTGGTCTCCACCACTTCAATTATCAGTTCCTGTGTTTCTCTTCAGGTGGAAACACACACCTCAAATGAAAGTAGCTCTTTAACAGAGCTTAAAGCTCTGAGAGCCTGCACACACGCTACTGCACTACAGATTCTCCCAGAATGACTTCAAATTCCCCAACGTTCTACTCTAACCTCCAACTGCAACATTCCAGTGTGGCTTATGCAGCTGTGACAGTTCTAAATTATGTCATCCCTCAGTCTCAGCCGAGACTGAGAACAGAGTGAGACAGTGTGAAATCCATTTAACTGGAGTTTCACAAGCTGCCTTCCCTGCTTACCACTAGGTCTTACTGGGATTCTAGTAACCTTAGGTAACAGGAGGGTTACACTCACCCTGGGCCAGGAAAATGACTGTCCACAGTCATTATTCACCCGGCTTAGGCCATCTCACCCCATGTGTTGACTACAGAGAGGTAGCGCTACCTTCTCCCCTACCATGTGCTAGCACAGGCAGACAACACTAAGGGCCTAGAGGCCTTTGGCTGACGCATCAGTCTCTACCCTACCCACTGACTATGGGTACCTAGTGGCTCTGGTAGAATTGTCCAGAGCATAGCCCTAATAGATCAGTACTGCAACCCCTACTGCAGGTCAGGGCCAGCCTGTCTCTGCCCCCTAGCCCTCTAGGGAAAACCTGTCTGCCTCTTACTTAAAATTCCCAAAACAAAACAAAACAAATAGGAGACCTCCCCAACCCTGGAAACCATGCAACCACACACCAGGAGCTATTACCATAAACTATGCATTACTCCCACACTCCCCCACAACCATACCTGTGGAAGGAAAAAGTTACACACAGTAACAACAACAACAGTACTTTAAACACTACACTCTAAAGTACTACTGAGGAACTCCGATGAGTCCCTCCTCCTCCTCTTCTTGTCTTCTCTTCCATCTTCTTCAGGAACACCTGCAAGAAAAAGAAAGACAACGCACACTCCTAATCTGCATACACAGTCTATCTAAACCCCAAGTGTGTTCTCAGCATAACACTTGCAATGCATTTCTTTTTTTTTTTTTTAGTTATTTAACCAGCAGTATTTTTTTTTTTTTTTTTATTACATTTTGGTGACCGGGTAGGTCCACTGAGCCCTGAAGGTCTCTTTTTCAGGGGCGACCTGGGATAACAATACAAGATATGATACAGTGGAGAAAAACTTTTGATTACCTAGGTTGTTCAAGCATAAGGTGGTCACAGACAGTGGTTACAGACAAGGTTATCATCATGACACAGTTTTGCCTTGGTACTACTTGGCATAGTAATATACATGAGGTGGCACTGGTCCCTAGGTGTCCAGATACTAGAAGGAGGTAACATGGTCGGCTCACCTTTGGGAGAGTTTGATGCAGAAAAAGGGGATACCTTAAGAGCCGTGGTGGTGACATGCATTTGTGTCCAGTATATGGGACTTGAGCCTGGTGCAGACGTTCGTGAGTGAGGAGGCATCCTGGACCAGGGGAGGGAGCTTGTTCCATAGGCTGGAGGCTTGGCAAGAAAAGGATCTGTAGCCAGCATTGATCCTTACTCTGGGAACTTCTAGTAGTGTTCGTTCTGATGTCCTTAGATTCCTAGGGTTGTGTTTAATGGCTATGGTTCTGGCTATGCTTGGTGAAGAGTGGGGTTTGAGTAGCTTGTAGGCCTGGACAAGCAATGGGTATTGAAGGCGAGCAGCCAATGTGGGCCACCGGAGCTGGGCCAGAGTGTCACAGTGGTGACGTCATGGGTGGTCTTGGGTAGCGAACCGAGCTATTTTGTTGTATAGGATTTGCATCCTGGATACCTCTTGTTTTGCCATGCCCTGTACAATCGGGGCCGCATAGATCAGGGTAGAGAGCAGGACACTTGTCGCAATGGAGAGCCTGGCCTCAGGGATGAGCTGGTCCTTGAGTCGGTACAAGGTTCCGAGTTTGCGATGTAGGGTCCTGGTGACCTGGTCCAAGTGGTCCTTGTAGGTGACAGACTGATCCAGAGTTAGGCCTAAGTTTTTTAGGGAGGGAACTACATTAATGCATGTGCCAGAGAGTGTGGTTAGTCGCAGAGATGAGAACCTGTCAAGTCCCAATGATCTTGGCCTCAATAGTATTGCCTTGGTTTTGTCTGCATTAAGTACCATTCCGTTCTCACACAGCCACGTCTCTAGGGAAGTGAGGTCCTTTTGGAGGAGGGGACCAAGAGCAGCCACATCGTCCAAGGGTCGGTAGATGACAGTGTCATCAACGTACTGTACAACCAAGCTCTCCCCACAGTAGGTACTTCATTCACTGGTAAAGCAAACTAAGCTGAAAGCTTTTTTACAGGAGTGACCTGGGAGCACAGGGAAGTTAAGTGACTTGTTCAGGGTCACACAGTATGTAAGTGGAAGCTGTGGGATTCAAACCCAGGTCTGGTCTGCTGGATGTCACCAGATTTGCAGCTCAGATTCTTAAACCACTGCGCTATACTGCCTCTCATTTCTAGCAGTTATAATCACAGATGTGTCCCTGGTTACTTACTCTTGTACCGTAAGTACTAGCACCCTATACGTTAGTAATAATCATGCCTAGCATATAACATATATGGTCAGCGGTGCACAGTGGGTATCTAATAAGGGTGTGGGGACTAAGTCCATCCCATCCTTTCTTGAAGCAGTCCATTTTTAGGTATACCACCTCCTCCAGTAACTCATTCCACTTGGCCACCACCCTCTTGGTGAAAAAAGTGACTCCTCATCTCTCTCCTGAACCTTCTCTCCCCCCTCCCCCATACCAGCTTTATGCAGTGCCTGCTAGTGGTCTTATTTCCACTAAGGCTGAAGAGACCCTCAGTGCTCACTCTGTTTACACCTTTAAGGTACTAGAAGGTCTCAATCATATCCCCCCTTTCTCTCTTCTGTCCTCATGAGAGTACATGTTAAGCCTGCTTAGCATCTCCTTGTAGGTGTTGCTCTCCTGGCCCTGGGTCCTCATGGCTGCCCTTCTCTGGACTGTTTCTAGCAAGCCTGTATCCTTTTTAAGACAAAGGTACCAAAACTGCATACTATACTCAAGGTGTGGTCTCAGAAGTGACCAGCACAGCGACAAAATGACCTCTGCTTTCCTGCTGGTAATTCCCCTGGCTACGCAGCCCAGTATCCAATCTGCTTTTGCTGCTGCTCTTCTGCAGTGTACCGAGTGTTTTAGGTCACTTGTGATAATTATTCCCAGGTCCTTTTCTTCCTTTGACCTGGTTACCAGCACACCATTCAACCAATATTTGTTCCCTGGGTTATTTGTCCCAAGTGCATAACCTTATACTTTTTAGCAATGAACCATAGTTGCCAGATGCCAGACTACTTCTCTGACCTGGACATTTAACCATGACTGGCCAGAAAGTCCAGAACATGGCCTATGGCTCCTTTCATGAGGAGCTAAGCTATGTCCTCCTGAAGGGCAGACTGTGTGTCCTGCAACACCCTGGACTCCCAAGGAGCATGGGGTTGGTAAGGCAGGAGAATCTGGAAATCTACAGACAACTCTTCGCCTACTACCTCTAGCACCACCTGTCTGTTGTGATAATGGACCAACATGAAACAAAGTTGCTCAGTCTACCCCTGCTGACTGGGAGCACAGACAAGGACAGATCCAGTGGAGCAATGGCACCCCACCAAACCTGTCACTCTGCAGCCTTGGCAGCAGCATTGGCTAGAGGGGCACCACCACCCCTGCCCCCAAGTCGCTTGGGCCCCTGGCCTCCAAAATGAAAATCACATGCTTACCATAATTCTTGATCTTCCAAGATATCTTAACTATTCATTACTGGTGGGTGTAAGCCAGAGGTGCCATACCTCACAGGAGCATGTAGCTTTAAGACTTTTGAAGAGGGGGAACGACGTAGGGGATGGTGCCACCTTCGAGGCCAATGTTCAATGTAACACTCGTGGGTTGGTCAGTAACAGATGCCAGCCTTTCAGCCTCCTCAGTTCTGTTGGCTGGAGTGGAAAAAAGAAGAGAGAAATGAAAGGGGAAGGGCAAGGGAGCCCAAGGGACAGGGAAGAGGAAAGGATATAAACCGAAACCTAAAGCCAACGAGAGAGAGAGAGAAGAGGTAAAAGCTCTGGGAGGAGCTTTAGGGCCAGGGATGACCAGAAGCACAGGGTAGGCACAAAGACAAAGAGAGAGACATACACAGACACAAGGGTCTGTTAACCTCAACCAGGGACGAGTAATCCCACCGTCTCATCTAGGAAGGAAGGAGACTTACATAGAAACATACAAATTGTCAGCAGATAAGGACCTCTAGACCAATCCAGTCTGCCCTAAAACCCTATACTAGTTTGTGGCCTCCGACCCTACCCGGCTAATGGCTTTTCACTCTTCTTTCCCACCTCTAAGGTACCCTTATGTCTGCCCCATGCATGTTTGAAACCCTCCACTGTGCTCGCCTCCATCACTTCCTGTGGCAGTCTATTCCACATGTCCACCACCCTCTCTGTGAAGAAAAACTTCTTCACATTTCCCCTCAGCCTGCCAACTTCCAATTTCATATCATACCCCCTTGTTCTTGTAGAGCTCTTATATTGGAAGATGTCTCCCTCCTGCACCTTGTTAATGCCCTTAAGGCACTTGAATGTTTCTATCATGTTCCCCTGATCCCTCCTCTCCTCCAGTGAGTACACATTGAGGTCCTTTAGTCTCTCCTCTTATGTTTTCTGGTGCAAGCCCTGTATCATGTTATACTTCCTTGGAGTATGCAGATGAGAGTCCAAAGTGAGTCTTGAAGAACTGAAAACAGTCTGCAGAGGCCCTCCTTGGAGGGGGCCATACTATAAAGGCATAAGAGCAGTTCCGTAGGATGGAACAAAGGAAGGCACTCCACTAGCACCTTTCCCTTTTTTTTTTTTTTGTAAATGACAGAGAAGGATTTACTTAGGATTGATGTAAGGGATCCTGGAGGACAAGTGGAGTTGTCCCTAGACGGAATGATCGTAGGGAAATAAGCTTGAATGAGAAGGCACTACTACTGGAACTAAGGGGCAGACATAGTCAAGAAGAGGCAGAAAGTGCCCTTTGCAGAATGTGAGACCACAATGGTCCCACTAGCCCCTGTCAGAGTAAAGGAGTCCAAGGTGCCTGTAAAACCCTACAACAACCTAATCCAGAGAAGAAGAACTCTAAGGTGATTTCTAATGGTGTGTGTGTCTCTCTCTCTCCCCCTGCCCCAAAGGAGCTCCAAAGCTGCTCCTGAAGAATTAGCTACCTTTAAGGCACAAGGGGTAGAGGAGAAGGGTTGAGGAGGGTACTCCCTAAAGATGCCTGAGCATAGCAGTTAGATATGACAGAACCCATGGCTTGTGTTACCTAAAGTTGCAGGTCCTGGGAATACAGGGTATCCTGAAGGACAATTTCCAGAATTGGTCCTGTACCTTGCAATGCATGCCTACTACAGGCATCGTGTGCCATGGATTAGTACCATGACACTACAGCCAGTCTAACCCAGAATTCAGAACTGACCCCTGCAAAAGAGAAAAACAAGGTGGGGGGTAGGACTGGCACTTCTAGAATCAGAGCTAACATGAGCACTGGGAAGCTCTAGAAGAGAGACTCTTCTCTATATAGAGGAGAAAAACAGAGGTCATTTGTTCATATCTGCTTTCTCCCTCTCGAATTTAAGGACAAGGGAAGAACCCCTCCTTCCTGTCCAAAATCCTACAGCCCTCTGAGGGTGCCAGGTGGATATTGGCTCTTTAGTAAAGGGAGAAGGCAAACAGGGAGGTGGCAGTGCCCAGAAGCCTGGCCATGAGTGGAAGGTGGGTGGGAAGCAGTAATGAATGGTGAAGATATCTTGGAACATGAAGAATTACAGTGAGTACATAATTTTCGGAGAGTACATAATTGCCATATCTTTCAGAGATCAGTCTTCACCATTCATTACTGGTTGGTCAGTACCAAGCTGCTACTTAGGTGGCACTGGCACACCCTATGAGAGAAAGTCCCTCAGCCTCTCATGGGGATGCACAAGAGGAGGAGGCCCTTCATGGGTCAGGCGGGTGCTCCCGAGACCTAGGAGAGAGAAGGTGCCCCGCTAATTCCTGCCTGACCTTGGGGGAGAAAAAGTGGGTCCCCTGGAATGATGAGGCAATCAACCTATGCCGAGCCAAGGGTGATAACCTGGAAAGGTGAAGCCACGCCATCCGCCTAATGCAGACTGCTGTTCCCACAAGCTTGGAGGCTACCTCACTGGCATCATAAGATGCCCTTGATTGGTGCCTCACTAGCTCAGGCCATGGGTGAAAAGGCTGATGGCCTACCTGGTTGCCTCACTATGAGGCATGGATGCCAGGAGATGACCGAGCATCACCCACTGGTACTTGGCATAGGCAGCCTGATGTGCCGAAATGCACAAAAGGAGGCACGCTTTTCCAAGTTGGTCACCTTCTTTTCTGCTAGGGACCCTACCCTCATGGGAAATCTAGAGGTTAGATGGATGAAGGAGCTGGATTGCCCTTTGGGGGGAAAGTGAGTGGCTGTGTATCTGGGAAGGGATTCACACCATCTCGGCCTCGCCCCCATGGCGGGAGTTTCAATGGAAAGTAAATATAAGATATTTCCATACCCCGGTTATTACCTCCCATTACAGTGCCTCTGCCTCTGATCTCTGTTGGAGGGGTTGTAGGGGACGGGGCACCCATGCTCATATTTTTTTTATCATGCCCAGGAATACAGGCATTTTGGCAGCAGATCATTCGAGTTATTGAAAAAATACTTCAGGTACAAATCCTACAGGACTCTCAGTACTGGCTGTTGGGCCTCCCTTCCCCTCAGATTGTATCTAAAGGGTATTTATATTTGTTTTTGTTATTCATAGCAGCAAACATATTACAAAACACTGGTTAAATAAAACTCCCCGAACTCTTGATTTATGACATTCTATCTGTAAACAAGTACAAGAAATGGAGAAGCTTACCGCATACCCGAGATTACAAAAGCAAACATTTTTGGGAAGATGGTTCCCTTTTTTCCACTTTCAGGCAGAGAAAGAGAATAAAACTGTGCTGGATACTATGGCTTTATACTCTGAACTGTAAGTGTATACAATTTTAGGATTAGAAAATGGGCAAAGAAAATTCTTTCATCTGATTGGCTGACACACTTATTTAGGTGGGCGTCTATCAGACAATAGATGCCCACCAAATAAAAAGCCCCATTCCAAACCTGCCTGATGCCCAGCCAGCTTCATTATTGGCTGAAGCAGTGGGCACATAATTTCAAACTACCGCCATTTTTTTTTACTCGTTAGCGAGACAAAGACCGAGTGAGAGCACCCCCCCACAAACTCAATGTGCTACCAAGCAGACATATCAAAAAACAAAAAGTTACAGCACTGTACATCATTTAAAACAAAGAAAAAAACAACTGTTTTTTTTTATTTATATACTTCACAGACCGAGCGTGGGCGTGACAGCTCTAGCGGCAGTCATTCTCAACTGCACTATGCCCCACCACAGTCCTGCGTCTACTGCAAAACCAGCAACACTGTCTGCAACTACTGATCAAATGCCAGAAGTACCTCCTTACGCATCCTATGGCTTTCTCGGTACCAGAGCATTCATGTCTTCTAGCCATCCTGCCCAATCCCTCCCAGAGCAACACGATGTCCAATCCCTATGTCAGTTCTCCTCAACTCCCGGTGCAATAGCGCTGCTGCAAATGAAAAAACATACCCCTAAACGACTTTCAAAATTATACCCTACTCATGGCACCCCAGCAGAAAACCAAACATTATGGCAGACCAGATGAATACAATTTCATTTTAATACGCTTACTTTAGGTTTCTTTAATCAGCTCACGCGCCCGCTGTAACTGCTCTTGGAAATGCTTCACCCACCTCATTGTCAGCAGCGCGATCCTCCTAGTAACAAATGGCTTCAGTAGTCTCCTGCTGCAGATCACAACCACTCTGACGCTACAGTAAAGCCTCTAAAATAAGTAAAAAATGCACCTAACACAGCCACTTTCTTGTCGTTTTGTTCCTAGCAGCCTCAACCTCCGATGCAGTGAAACAGCTGACTGTACTGTTCTCGGTCCAATCCCACGTCAGTGTAACACCCTGCCATTCTCGGAGCTGATCGCTCCCACTCACTAACTACAAACAACAACAAAATGTTTTAAGGTAAAAACTAGAGATGTAAATAAACTCATGGTGGGGGGGGTGGACTGAAAAGTGTCTACTGCAAAAATTAAAACGTAGTAAAATGGGTCTTGTATGCAGCAGCACCCTCTAGTAACAGCTCAACTATAAACAAACTATTTTACACAAGCTGCTGTTTCTAATCATGTTTATTAATATTTTACCCTACATTTTCCTAATAAAATCATCATCCCCCCCAAAAAATTAATGACAATCCATTTTCTAAGTGTGTGGGGGGGCAACAAGAAACTGCAGGAAGACAAATTAAATTGACAGTCAACTGCAGGCGGAGGAACTATTTTATTTCAAAACTTACTTTAAACTTGTTTTTCGTTAACATTTTTTAACTATTTTTTTTTTTTACAGTACCCATTTTCTAAGCGCAATAATACCCTCCAGAGTGGGCGGTATTGTGATATACTGGACCTTCAGGGGCTATAGGCCCTCCGCCTGCGGCGTCGGACTCATCATTACGCCCCTGGGCGGTCCGGTATAGCACAATACTGCCCACCCTGTTGGGTATTATTATTGCTTACATGTTGGCCTTCCCGGGATCTATTATGAATTATGAAACTGGATTTTAGAGAGAGAGAACTTTGGAATCTTGGTTCTCTTCGCTCTTTGCTCCCGCTTAACTTCCTTTTGAATACAAAACTACTACCTACCATCTGAATTATTAATCCAGGAACCCTATAGGTAACTCTAGAGACTGTATATTATATTTAACACTCTAGTATAATGATTACCTCCTTATATGGTGATATCAATTGCGATTAGCTTATCATTAATAGTAAGAAATACCTCTCCTTCTCAGAGGTCCTTCGAGGTCCCCTATTCTAGTCCATAGCTTACAGTTTTATTCTAATCTCTTCACTGGGTCTGTCTCTTTACCCCTCCCTTTTTTTTCCCTTTCTTAATGGTGTTTACTGGTTTGTGTACTTTGTTCACCCTTTTATTTACTCTTTTTTTCTTAGTTAATCTTTTAAAGTCCTATTGTGAGTACATCGTTGGTCTATTGTTTTGAATTACATATGTATACATGCTGAGATGTAAAAGTTTAATAAAAGTTTTATTTAAAAAAAAAAAAAAGGAGGCACACTGCTGAGAACTCCCTTCAGATGTCTCCCAGGTACATCAGTGTGGAGATACACTGACCGCATTGCTAAAATTGTGCAGGAAGCAGGAGAAAACATCGATGTCCTCGTACACAAAGGGACTAAAGATCTCGACAGCCAGTCAGTTATGGAGACCAATGAACACCTGACCAGGCTGGGAGACAAACTGTCATCCATTTCATCCAGCATCGCCTTCTCTGAGATCCTGCCAGTCTTGGAGAGGGGGGCAGACAGATGGAAGGTCAGAGAAGAAAAAATTACTCACCTTAGTAATGTTGTTTCTTCTAATGGAGTCTTGCTATAGTATGACAGTAGCAGTTTGATCCAGCTCTAGAACTGCTCCGGAGGTGAAATGGTTAAAACCATTCCAAAATAGAATTTTGGCACGAGAGCAGCTCTATCTGTGTCATTTCAAACTTGAACTGTCAGATCTTTATGAGCCAAAACTCACTAAGGTCTGTGTGGAAGCTGTAACCTACACTAGCCAAATGGCTACCTAAATAATAACAACCATTGATGGTCCCAACACCCAAGATTCAAGTCAGGGGACCAGAAATACTAACATCATTCTAATAATATGAAAATGGAACATAAGTATAATAAAACACACACACGCGTACACATACACACCCCCAAAGTCCCAAAGGGGACAAAATGCTAACAGGGCATAAGTAGTGCACACACTAAGTTGCCCGCACCCCATCAAGTAGAGGTTCTGAGAGGGGCAGGTTGGGGGGGAGGTCATAATATAGCAAGACTCCATTAGAAGAAACAACATTACTAAGGTGAGTAATTTTTTCTTCAAACAACATGAAGTCTTGCTATATTATGACAGTAGCAGAATACACAGCAGTACCTCCATGGAGGAGGGGCAGAACCTGCTTAGGGAATAGGCTCTGAAGAACAGCTGTGCCAAACCGAGCATCTCTCCTGGCCTGGACATCCAGGGAGTAATGCTTGGTAAAAGTGTGTACCATTTTCCAAGTAGCAGTCTGGCAAATCTCTAATATAGGGATGTCTCTGGCAGCAGCTAGAGACGCAGCTGTACCCCTGGTAGAATGAGCCCTCAAACCGGGGGGACTCTGCCCAGTTTCTGATAGCAAAATTGGATACAGAGACAATCCACCTGGCAATTGATCCCTTAGTGGCAGGTTTGCCTTTCCCAACTTCACCAAGGTAAGGAAAGTTGGAGGATTGAACCTGTGACCTTTAGTGCAGCTCTATATAGTAACTAAGAGCTCTCTTAACATGCAGGCTGTGCAACCTCCTCTCACCAGACGAGGTGATCAGTGAAAAATACTGGAAGGGAGATAGATTGATTAAGATGGAAATCTGAAACCACCTTAGGCAAAACTTCCTATTAGTCCTAAGGACTACCTTATCCCTGTGGAAAGAAATAAAGTCAGTTTCCACTGACAAGGCTTGCAACTCACTTATCGTCTGGCAGAAGTGATAGCCACTAGAAAAACAGTTTTCCAAGTTAGGTGCTAAGCTCTGCAGAAGACAAAGGTTCAAAGGGGTTGCATTAACTGGGCAATGCAAACATTCAGGTCCCAAGCAGGGGCGGTTCCAAGGTGGATTAGTATGGAGTAATCCTTAAAAAACTTGGAAAACACAGGATGAGAGGAAAGGGGAAGACTTTCCTGCTGGCCTAAAAGCAGATACAGCTGCCAAATGAACTCTCAGGGTAGCTGGTCTGAGACCCAAGGAATTAAGATGTACCATGTAATCTAACACAGTGGGCAAATCAGCAGATTCTGGGGACATATTTTTCCCACTGCAAATGGAAAACCTTTCCATTTATAACTACTCGTAACCCTAGTGGAAGGCTTCTAGAAGCCTTTAGGATCTCAAGAACACCCTGAGAGAGGTGTAAATCAGCAAACTAACTCCTCAAGAGCCAGGCCTTGAGGTTGAGGGAATTGAGGTCCAGATACCAAACCCTTCCCTGGGCACAAGTCAACAGGTTGTGATTCCTGGGGGGGGCAAAGGGGAAGATGAATTGTCAGTGACAGAAGGAGTGGATACCAGGGCTGCCTGGCCCAATCTGGGGCAATCAGAATCACCCTGCAAGGCTGAGATCTGATTTTGACTAATACTTTGAATAGGAGAGGGAAGGGAGGGAAAGCATAGAGAAACTTTCCCTCCCAATCCAGAAGAAGGGCATCCAGGGGAACTGAGCCCAGCACTGGAGGCCTGCAACAGAACAGAGGAAGTTTGTGATTGTCTGGGGCTGCAAAAGATCTATCTGAGGGGTGCCCCATCTGGCAAGACTATCCCCAGCACTTGAGGATCCAGGGACCATCGTGATGGCCCTGGGAAATCCTACTGAGAGCATCCGCTAGGACATTGTCCTTCCCTGGAAGATGAACTGCTGTGAGGGAAGTGTTCAAGGAATGAAGCCAGAGACCACAACTTCATTGCCTTGGTGCACAAGGCCGAGGCCGAGAGTGCCCCCTGTTTGTTGATGTACCACATTGTTGTGGTGTTGTCTGTTCCGACTTGTATCACCTTGTCGTGGACAGATGCAGAAAATGCTTGAAGAGCTAAAAGACAGCTCTGAGTTCCAGCAAATTGATGTGGAGCAGAGATTCCTGGGACCACACTCCCTGGTGGAAAGAGCCCATGTGGGCTCCCCAACGAAGGGAAGCATCTGTAGTGAGAGTCAAGTCGTGAGTAGGGAAATGAAGGGACCCCCAATCTTAAGTGCTCTGATCCTGCCACCACTGGAGGCTAGGATCAAGGTTGATCACTGGGACCAACTTGGAAGAGGGTCTCTTCTCTGAGACCAATAGGTTCTCAAGTGAAACTGAATGTCTCTCATCTGAAATCTTGCTCCCTGCACAACAGCTGTGGATGCAGCCATGTGCCCCAGGAGCTGCAGAAAGTGTCTTGCTGGTGAGAGACCTGCAGAGTGAAGGAGGAGGCCAGAGCCACTAAATTCCTTACCCTTTCTAAGGGAAGAAAGGCTCTGGCTAGCTTTGTGTCCAATTCTGTCCCTATAAAGGTGAGTACCTGGACTGGTTCCAGAACCGACTTTGGTAGATTTAGCAGAAAGCTCAGGGAGGTGAGAAGCAGCTGGGTGACCTGCAGGTGAGATTTTACCTGTTCTGGGGACTGACCTACAATGAGCCAGTCGTCTAGATAGGGGAAAACAGCAATCCTTTGCCTCCTTAAGTGAGCCACTGCCACTGCTAGACACTTTGTGAATACCCTTGGGGCAGAGGTAAGGCCGAGAGCATTGCTCTGAACTGGTAATGACCTGAGGGCAGTTCGAATCTGAGGTACAGTTGAGGAGCTTCTGATTAGGACATGGAAATAGGCATCCTTGAGGTCCAGGGAGGCTAACCAGTCCCTGGCCTTAGGGAGAGTAAAATCATTGCCAGAGTTACCATTTTGAACTTTGGTTTCAAAAGATGCTTGTTCAGATATCTGAGATCTATTATGGGCCGCCATTCTCTGTCTTTTTGGGGTAAGGAAGTATCTGGAATACAGACCCTGCCCTGGTGCAGGGAGGAACCTTTCTACTGCTCTGAGAGCTAACAGGGATGAGACCTCTGCTTCCAGAGCAAGGGTCTCTGAAACACTTGCAGGTGAAAAAGTCTGCTTCTCAACTTGGGAAACTTTTGAAGCTGAGACCAGACCCTGGCTTACTACTTCCAGAACCCACTTGTCTGAGGTTAAGAAGCCCAATTCTGACTGAGTAAGCCAGCCTGCCCCCCCGGTACAGGAGAATCGGCCCTGGGCACCCCATCAGGGTGCCTGCTTAACAGGAGCTTTAGGCTGGTGGTGGGAGCAGGTCTGCCCACCCCTCGCCTGCCTCTGCCTCTGAAGAAGCCCCTCTGAGCATAGGCAGGGAGGCCTGAGTCTGATAAAGGCCTGTGAAAAGGCCTTCCCTACCCCTGGGGTGGTGCTTTGAGGAGTGGCTTGCCACCTTAGCCTGGGCAATCTTGTAAGTAGTCCTATATTCATCCATCTTTTTCATGTAGTTCTCTGTCTGCTCCCCAAACAGAGAATTTCCCACCACAGGAAAATCCATAGCCTTAGTCTGGGTATCCTGTGACAGACTAGTACACCTGAGCCAGGCCAACCTACGAAAAGCAACAGATGTGGCCATGACCCTAGAGGAAACATCATTAACATCCACAGCAGCATGAAACTGAATCTTAGAAGCCTCAATGCCATCAGCAGCCACCTGTTCTAGTTCACTAGCCAGCTGGCCATGGGCTTGTAGCTAATTGCATAACAGTATCCCATCTAGATTTCTGATACCTAGCTACATAAGCCATATAATTTGCTTGCCTGAGTCCCAGAGAGGCTGCCATATACTGTTTTTTGCCATGGCATCCAATCTTCCTGGAATCCTTGTCAGGAGGATGTGAAGCCAGGGAATATTAGCTTTATCGCAGGCTGCAGCCTGAACTACTAACATGACTGCATTGCTGAGAAAGGAATTCTGTATCAGGACTGACAATGTGTACCTTCTGTCCATCTTTTTATCTACAGGAGGCACAGAATTAGAGCTTTTAAAATTTTTATTGTTTGCTTCTAAAGACTTATGTAAAGGAATAGACAATCTCCTAGACTCTGGAATATCCATCATTTCTACAAAATCAGGCTCCTCTTGCTCATCCACAGCTTCCTCTAAGAAGCTGAAGGATTCAACAACTTTTTGTAAAACATAAAATGAGATGGGGACTCAGACAGCATAGGGGAGATTCTAAAGGTCTGTCTGGAGAGATGTCCAGTTCATGGGCACACCCAGACCTTCCCAGCCACATTCATACTGTTCATAATCATCCTCCCCCTCCTCTGGTTCATAAAATTCCTCAATATCATATTCCTGAACCACTGGGACCGGACGAACCGACCTTTTGCCAGATAGTGGCGGTTCGGACGGACCCAGACAGTGACTGGACAATTTGTATGGCTTTTGCTATCTCTGCAGCAGTTGGAGAAGGGTTTTGGACTCCAGACCTGCTGATTTTCTTGTTTTCTTTACTGGAATTGGATCCTCAGAACCAGCTTTTCTTTTGCCCGAGGAAGTCTCGCCCTGGTCAGAGGGCACTCCCTCCGGTTCGGTTGGCACCGAACCAGGCTGGCCATCCGGGTCAGCAGACTTTTTGGCCTCTCGTTCCCTGAGCCTGCCCAATCTTTTTTCCAGGGTGGCTGCAGGGAAATTCTTGCATATCTGGCAGTCTGACTGGAGGTGGTCAAACCCCAGACAATAAACACATGTGGTGTGTGGGTCAGCCTTGGCAAAGACTTCCCCACAAACATCACAGTGTTGAAACCCAGTGGGCCCGGTTTTTCTTTTGGGTTTCTCAGACATAATGCCAGCCTAACCAGAAAACTTGCCCTTTTAACGGCAGTGCCAGGCAAGACACCCTTATCGGTTCCTAACCGTGTCACGGGTATTGGAAAAAAACGTAATAAATCCGTTTTTTTTAGAACCGATAAGAACCGGGAACCGCACTCTAAAATGTTAATTTTTAGTTTTAAACCCAGCTGATCGGTTCAAAACCGAACGGTAACTACAAGTTCCACACAGACAAAAACCTTTAATTTACTTATGGTTACCACAGATAGAGCTTGGAACCGAACTGTTTTGCAGTTGTAATAACTATTCTCGGTTGAATCCAACCGAAAACACTTTTTAAACCGAGAAATGAACCGAGCAGTAGGAGAAATCTCCGGAGCGACTGTTCACTGAGGCGGAGTAAAGAATCTGACAGTTCAGGTTTGAAATAACACAGATAGAGCTGCTTCTTAGAGCTCGTGGCCAAAATTCTGTTTTGGAATGGTTTTAACCATTTCACCTCCGGAGCAGTTCTAGAGCTGGATCAAACTGCTACTGTCATAATATAGCAAGACTTCATGTTGTTTGAAAGGGAGATGGGGAGCTAAACATGTGGCTCAAGGGCTGGTGCCAGGAAAAAGGACACAAATTTGTAGGTAACTGGCATCAGTTGTGGGTGCGAAAGTTCTTTAAATTCAATGGACTGCATCTGACTAAGGAGGGAGTCAGTACATTGGGACAGAAGTTTGACATCTTTGCAGAATATTTAAACTAGCAAATGGGGAGAGGGGTGCAGCACTCGATACATCGAATGGAAGGAACACCCCTCCCCCCTCAACTAGTGATCAAACAGGAGTTCAGCATATTTGTAGTTCATATGCATCATCAGGTAAGAAAAAGGTCCAGCTCCCTATATGACGTGCAGGGGGAAATGCCAGACCTTGCCCAACAACTAATTCACCAAAATCTGACCAATGGAAAACCATGTGCACAAATGCCCGCAGTCTGGGATACAAGATCCCAGACCTGCAGGTAATAATGACAGAGGCTAAACTGGACATAGTAGCCATTAGCGAGACATGGTTCACCAGTAACCACACTTGGGAGACTTCAGTACCCAGCTCTGTACTGTTCAGAAGAGACCGAGGTGCAAAAGGAGGGGGGAGTGGCCCTTTATATCAATGAAAATAAAGCTATAGAAATTCAGAATACACATAAGGAGCCAGAGAGCCCCTGGAAACGGGACAGCCATACGAACTGGGGTTGTCGATAGGCCTCCAGACCAGGAGGAGGACATAGACACATTACTGTTGGAAGATATACAAAACATGACAGCTAAAGGGGAGGTTCTGATAATGGGAGACTTCAACATGCCAGATACAGATTGGTCAATACCAGGAGGAAGAAAAAGTTACTTACCATAGTAACCTTGTTTCTACCAGGGATACTCCAATATTCATAACTATTCTGCAGTATATCTTTAAGGTCAGATCTGCCTGGAGATAGAATGCTATGCTAATGATGGAATCATTGGCATGAGCCACTTTTCAAATGCTGCCACCTATCAACTGCCTACTTTCTAACCCACAGATTTCGTGGATGCCTGTAAAGACAGGGCCCAAAATTTAAAATATATAACATTTTACTTCAAAATTTCCCACCCAGACCTCCAACTGGAAGAAAATATAAACTTATCATAAACAATAACCCAAGCTCCTATGTCAGAATCACCTGAAAAGGAGAAAATGAAAGAACAAGTTCAGATAAAAGTAGAATGTGGCATGCAAACACTAAGGTACAGCATGGAATACAGAGGCCACTGGTTCTTAAATGGGGAGGCAGGGTGGGAGAGTTATGAATGTTGGAGTATCCCCATGGAAGAAACAAGGTTACTATGGTAAGTAACTTTTTCTTCTCACCCCAGGAAAACTCAGATATTCCTAACTCTTCTGCAGACTAAAAAGCAGTACTTTAGGAGGTGGGAAGAACCTATTTTGAAAACAGGCTCTGCAGGACAGCTGTACCAAACCTGGCATCAGCCCTAGCCTGCATGTCCAAGCTGTAATGCTTGACAAATGTGTGTACTGTCACCAGGTTGCTGCTTTACAGATATTCACCAAGGGTACATCCCTAGCAGCTGCCAGTGAGACAGCTGTACCCCTTGTGGAGTGGGCTCTAAGCCCTGTTGGAGCTTTCTTGCCCACCTTTGAATAGCAAAATTGAATACACTGGACAATCCAATGAGAAATGGACCTTTTAGATGCTGGATTTCCCTTTCCCACATCCCCATAAGTGAGGAAAAGTTGTGTTCTGTCCTGCCTATGGGGGCTTAGTGGCTGTCATGTAGTAGCTTAAAGCTCTTTTGACATTCAGGCTATGCAGCCCACGCTCACGAGAAGAAGAATGATCAGCGAAGAACACTGGCAAAGTGATAGATTGGTTCAAGTGGAAGTTTGAAATCACTTTGGGAAGGAATTTCCTATCTGTCTGTATTACTACCTTATCCCTGTGGAAGGAAATGTAGTCCTTTTCAATGCATAAAGCCTGGAGCTCACTAATCCTTCTAGCTGAAGTAATGGCCACTAGAAACACTGTTTTCCATGTGACATACTTCAAAGGTGCTGAAAACATAGGCTCAAAGGGAAGGACCATGAGTTGAGCAATGCAGATATTAAGGTCCCAAGCTGGCGCCGGTTCCCTTACCAGTGGATACGTTTCAGAAAGGCCCTTGAAGAACCTTTTAAATATGGGGTTTGATGCCAAAGAAACAGACTTGCCTGCAGATGCATAGGCGGAGTCTGAAGCCAAATGGATCTTTAGTGTACAAGGATGTAAGCCTGTGGAATGTAAGTAAACCAGGTAATCCAGTACCAACTGCACTCCTGCTTGAGTGGTACTATACTCCTACTAGAGCACCAAATAGAAAACCTCTTCCACTTTGCAGCATAGGTTTTCTTAGTGGATGATTTCCTGTATCCCTGTAAAACATCCATAACTGGCTGAGAAAGATAAAAACCAGCATACTCAGGATCCTCAAGAACCAAGCTTTGAGTCTGAGTGACCTGAGGTTCGGATACAGGAGCCTCCCCTGGTTGGAGGTCAGAAGAGTGTTCCTCCTGGGAAGGTGCACTGGTGTGTCCACTGACATGGACAGCAACAGGGAATACCATGGATGCCTGGCCCAGTCTGGGGCTATCAGAATCATTGTTGCTGGCTGAGACCTGAGTTTCAACAGAACCCTGTATACCAGGGGAAATGGAGGGAATGAATACAGGAATTTCCCTGACCAGTACAGAATAAGGGCATCCAGAGGAACTGTGACCACCACTGGAGGCCTTCAACAGAACTGTGGCAAGTGGTGACTCTGGTGTGAGGCAAAAAGGTCTATTTCTGGAGTGCCCCACCTCCTGAATAAGGTTTGCACCACTTGCCTGTTTAGGGACCATTCGTGATGGGCCTGGCTGATTTGGCTCAGGGCATCTGCCAGAACATTATCTTTGCCTGGCAGATGTATGGCCTGTAGTGAGGAGCCCAGTGAGTAAGCTATGGTCCAAATTCTCATAGCATTCAAGCAGAGGAGGCTTGACCTTGTTCCCCCTTGCTTGTTTAGACAGTACATGGTGGTAGTGTTGTCTGTTCTGACTTGCTCTACCTTTCTCTGTATCAGTGGTTTGAAAGCTTGCATTGCCAGAAACACTGCCCTGAGCTCTAACAAGTTTATGTGTAAAAGAGTCTCTGCACTTGACCAAGTACCCTGGGTAGTGTGCTCTGCTAGATGAGGCCCCCAACCCAAGAGCGATGCATCTGTTGTGAGAATCATTGAAGGAAGTTCTTTTTGAAAAGGGAACCCTTCCCTGAGGTTGGTTTCCTCTTTCCATCTCTGAAGAGCTTAGATAAAGATTTTTGTTACAGTATCAAGCTTTGACAGGGAATCCTTTCATTGGCACCAATGAGTTCTTACGTGAAACTGAATGTCTCTCATCTGAAACCTGGAGCCTAGCATTGTGCCTGTTGCAGCTGCCATGTGGCCCAGAAGAAAATGCCTTGCCGGCCTTGGGGCACTGAGCCTGAAAAAGTCTGCCAACTGCAGGATGCTTTTTACCCTGTCTCTGGGTAGAAAGACTTTGCCCACTATGGTATTCAATTCTGCTCCTATGAATTTCAAAATGTGAGAGGGAAGAAATGAAAATTGGGTACCTACCGTAATTCTTGATCTTCTTGGACGAGTCTCCACCACTCATTCACACTATTGGGATCTGCGCCAGAGGCACTAGGACCCATCGGGAGCAAACTTTTTGCTGGAGGGTCGGCACCAGAGATGGAGCCACGAGGAACGGCACCACAAGCCTCAGCTCACGTGGTAATGACTATCTCAGTGTCAACCCTCCAACCGCCTCAGTTCCTTTTTGACCAAGGAGGTGCAGCGTAACTAACCTAGAAGGGTAGCCTAACCTAAAAACTGGACATAAGATAGTCCGGGTGACCCGTATAAGAAGGGTCAACAAAGAAGTCTTCACAGCCTAAAGATTTGAGGGAGTGAAGACCAACAACAGAGGTGAGCTCGGGGGACGGAGGGTGGGCGTGTCAATGAGTGGTGGAGACTCGTCCAAGAAGATCAAGAATTACAGTAGGTACGTAATTTTCATATCTTCCTGGACATAAAAGTCTCCACCACTCATTCACACTATTGGGAGAGTACCGAGCTAATAATCCCCCGAGAGGGCGGCAGGAGAGACCAAGAGCTCATGTTTCTAGGACAGAAGTCCATTAAGGATGGCTCTGCCAAAGGAAGAATGTCATCTGGCATGGACATCTAGTGCATAATGTTTAACAAAAGTATGCACTGAACTCCAGGTGGCTATGTTGCAAATATCTGCAATGGGCACGTTGCTAATTTCCACTAGGGATGCCGTGACCGCTCTAGTAGAGTGAGCGTAAACTCTACCCTCCAACTTAACCTGCGCCATGGAATAGCAGTGGCGAAGGCATGCCACTAGCCATGCTGAGATACATCTGATAGCAACAGGTTGACCCAGCCGGGTCTCGCTGAAGGAAATGAACAGTTGCTGGGCTTTGCAAAAGTCCTTGGTTCTATCTAGATAGAAGCACAAGGCCCTCTTAACATCCAAAGAATGAAGAGAACGTTCTCCTTCATTTTGGAAGTCCACAAAGTAAGAGGGAAGGACCAAAGGTTGGTTTAGATGAAAATCTGACACAACCTTAGGAAGAAATTTAGGGTGAGTGCGAAGAACTACTTTGTCCTTATGGAACACAGTATACGGAGGGTCTGTGACCAGGGCATGTATCTCAGAGACCCTGCGGGCTGAGGTAATGGCCACTAGGAAGGCAGTCTTCCAGGTGAGAAATTTTAGCTCACAGGTAGCCAGAGGTTCGAAAGGTTTCCGAGAGAGCATGTCTAGCACAAGATTAATGTGCCAGGCCACAACTGGACATCTTGTAGGAGGTCTAGTATGCAGAATTTCCTTAAGAAATCTCTTAACCACAGGTAACTGAGCCAGTGTTAAGGAAAAAAACCGGCTCATGATACGCTGAAATGGCACTAAGGTGAACTTTTACTGTTGAGTACTGCAGACCTGAATTTGAGAGGTCCAAAAGGTACTCCAAAATCTTATCTGGTGGGCAGGAAAAGGGATTCAAAGAGAACTTTGCACACCAAAGCGAAAAATGCTTCCACTTGGCCATGTAAGTTTTCCAAGTGGCTGGCTTCTCGCGCAGCCAGAAGAATATCTGAAACCCTGCGAGAGACATTGAACCGGTTTACTTCTACCTCTTCAGGAGCCAAGCGTGAAGGTGAAGCGATCTCAGGTTGGGATGGACCACCGGTCCCTGAGTCAAAAGGTTCACCTGCAGGGGAAGTGGTTTCGGAGGAACTGCCAACATATTGTTGAGTAGTGGAAACCACAGCTGCCGAGGCCAAAAGGGAGCAATGAGGATCATCTTGTACCCCTGAGATTCAAACTTGAGGAGTACCCTCTGAATCAGAGGAAGAGGTGGAAAGGCATAAAGAAAGCGTTTTGTCCACCGCAGCCTGAACGCATCCTGACAGAAAATGCCAGGCCCTGGATTTCTGGAGCAGAAGAGAGGCAGTTTTGCGTTGAGTGGGGATGCAAAAAGGTCCAGATCTGGAGTTCCCCACTCTTCGAATAGTGACTGAACTATGGTTGAGTCGAGAGACCACTCATGAGGATCTGTCTCTGTTCTGCTGAGATGGTCTGCCAATTCGGTCTCTACACCTGGCAGGTAGACCGCTTGAATTAGAGCCTTGTGCTCCAAGCACCATTCCCATACCCTCATTGCTTCCCTGCATAGGGGGTAAGAATGAGCACCGCCCTGCTTGTTGTTGTAATACAGCACTGCTTTGTTGTCTGTTTGAAGGAGAATGTTCTTGTGAGAGAGAATGTCCTTCAACGCTCGGACCGCATAAAGGACGGCTCTCATTTCTAGGATGTTTATGTGAAGCTGGGACTCGAGTTGAGTCCACACACCTTGAGTGTGGAGAGCCTGACAGTGAGCTCCCCACCCCATTAGGGATGCGTCCGTGGTAATGGAGATTTGATGGTCCAAGGGAGCAAAGGGATATCCTTCCAGGAGATTGGTCTCTTGAGACCACCAGGTGAGTGACCTCTTTAAAGGTTCTGTCACCTTGATGAGCTAGGACTGCGGGTGAATGGTTGGGGACCACTGAGTACTGAGCATCCACCGAGTGGTTCTCATGTGCAGGTGTGCTAGGGGTACAGTGAACACTGAGGATGCCATGAGGCCTAGCATCCGTTGCATCAAGAGAGCTGCAACTGAGCTGTTGTCCCCGATGTGACAGGCCATTTGAAGGATATCGTTCCTTCTGTCTTCTGGAAGAAAAGCCTTCACACAGGAGGTATCCAGAAGAGTCCCTATAAAGAGGAACCTCTGGGAGGGCTGCAGTTGCGATTTCTTGAGGTTCAGCAGAACTCCCATGGATGCCAGGAGGTGAGAGGCCATCTCTACGGCATCCAGGGTCCCTTGCCTGGAAGGGCTTGCTAGAAGCCAATCGTCCAGATAAGGGAACACCTGTATCCCGACCTTCCTGCAGTGCGCTGCGAGAACTGCACAACATTTTGTAAAAACTCGCAGCACCGAGGATAGCCCAAAGGGCAGGACTCTGAATTGATAATGCTGTCCCAGAGCCACAAACCTTAGGAATTTGTGATGCCTTGGGTGAATAGGAATGTGCTGGTAAGCATCCTGCATGTCCAGGGAGGCTAGCCAGTCATGTTGATGAAGCAAAGGTAACAGGGTTCCCAGAGAAATCATTTTGAATTTCTCCTGGGAGAAATTTGTTTAGCTTTCTGAGATCTAGAATGGGCGCATTCCCCGGACTTCTTTGGAACCAGAAGTAATGGAGTAGAACCCCATGTTCCGCTGATGCAGCGGCACCACTTCTACTGCCCTGTTGTTTAGAAGGCCCTGAATCTCGGTGGTGAGAAGGTCTGACTGAAGGGTTGACAGCCTGGGCTGCCATTTGGGAGGACGATCCGGAGGGGTCTCCAGAAGATTGAGTGAATACCCCTCGCGAATTATCCAAAGGACCCATTTGTCTGAGGTTATGGACTTTCACTGGTTGTAGAAGTGCATCAGATGGCCTTCCACCGGAGAGGAAAAGTCCACCTCGGGCAGCTGAGATGAGACATGGGCCAGCAATTCATAAGGTAGCGCTGGGTGCTTTGGGCCCTTGCACTTTCTGTTGTGTCTTCTTTTGAGGTTGGGCAGGTTGTTTTTTATGGAAACCTCCTCTGCCTCTGCCTCGAAAGGACTGACTATTATGAAACTGACGTTTACTGAGATGCCCTTGAGAGGGGGCAGGAGGGGGTCGAGCCAACTTAATGGCTGACCTAGCCTTTTGTGTAGCTTCTAGAGCTTGCTCTACCTGAGGACCAAAAAGATATGCACCATCAAAGGGCAACACCATTACCTGCTGCTGCTACGTGACATTCGTGAAGCCTGAAGTGCATAGCCAGGAATGACGGCGGGTGCAAATACCAGCGGCCGCTGAATGGGAAGCAGTGTCGAAAGCAACCATGGCTGCTTTAACCTGCTGGTTGTTAGATTCAATACCTCTGGTAATGGTTTGAAGAAGCTCTGGTTTTGCATCCGAGTAAGAGAGAGCTTCAACCATCTGCTTGATAGAGTGCCACAGGATATACTCATACTGGGAGAAATAGCCCTGGTAACTGGCAATATGCATACTTAGGGTAGAAGCAGCAAAGACTCTCTTACCTAAAGGGGTCTATCTTACGAGATTCTTTGTTAATAGGTCGAGCTGTAGTAGTTTGAGGAAGAACGACCTTATCATTCCCTGCCAGGACTACAATAGGATCCCAGGCCTGAGATGACAAATGGGACTATCCTTGGGGGCTGAATATTTCCTGTCTATGGATTTAGCCACCGAAGGGGTGAGAGCAGGATTATTCCATACCATTTGAGACAGCGTCTCGAAGGAAGGCTGAACCGGAGGAGTCAAATCCGTAGGGATCTCCGGGGCATGAAGGTATTAGAGTCTTAACAATTTCCCAGGATCGATGTCTGTAATCTGGAGAGAAAGAGTGGAACTTAGATTTTTTAGCAGAGACTTAAATGACAGGTCCTCGACCACAGGCTCTGTAGCAGTAATAGATCCTGCTTCGTCCACTTCATCACCCAACCGAAGGTCTGGGTCAGGCTCAATGTCATCTCCTGACAGTCCAGGAGGGACTGTATGGACAGGAAAGGAATGAAAATCAGAAGAGAGGGAAGAAGGAAACGAGTGAAAGGAGGAGTCCTGAAAAGCAGAGGGAGCCCTGAGAACCCCCGGCGCCGAGGAGGCGCATGGCACCAAGAACGATGCTGAGGGACCATGCGGCACCGAAAACAACATCGAGGGACCACGCGGCACCAAAAATGGCGCAGAGAAGCCGCACGGCGCCGAGAAGCTGCATGGCACCAAGGACGGCGCCAAAAATCCACACGGCACCGAGCGCACCATCAGCACCAACAACGGCGCTGAGAAGCCACACGGCACCGAAGACGGTGCCGAAAACACCCCCAGACTCCGAAAAACAGGTTTTGAAGGAAGAAGAGCAGGAGATAAGGGCATCGGTGTGGCCCCCTGCGCTGTAGTCATGTGAGGGGGAGAAACACCTAAGCTTGGAGTCGACGGCACCGAAGAAGGTGCCGCGCGACCAGGAAAGTCCAACCGCCCTACCTGGTCTCCCAATGGGCCCGAAAGCCTACGAGTGACCAAGCCAGGTAGCTGAACCAACCCATAAGCCCATTGCTCCATAAGAGCGGCCCACTGATGAAACTGCTCATCTGAAGACTTACCTGCGGGCGGGGTAGGGCTCCGATGTCGAAGCCGTTGGCTACCAGAAGCAGAGGTTGGCGACTCCGAAGGAGGAGACCGGCAACTAGCCCCGATAACCGAACGTCTATGAGAAGACATATCAGAGGGCGACCTCGAGTGATGCCTTCTCTTTTTAGACCTGTGGGCCGAAGAAGAGCTCGAGGCTGAACGGTGCCGAGAAAGCGACCGTTTATTTTAATGCTTCCGAGGGGACCACCCATCCCCCCGGGCATTGGACTGACCGTTGTCAGACCTCCCCTCCGGAGAAGGAGGCGGACCGGACCCAACCCGACTGACTGAACAGCT
Source organism: Neoceratodus forsteri (assembly GCA_016271365.2). Lineage (NCBI taxonomy): Eukaryota > Metazoa > Chordata > Ceratodontiformes > Ceratodontidae > Neoceratodus > Neoceratodus forsteri. The sequence goes on from CM057456.1 coordinate 1,068,730,735, forward strand.
TTCATACGAAGTCTTCCTACCGTCACCTGACCTGCTCGTGGTCGACGCCGTCAAAGTAGGCTGAGACTTCTTTATTTTTAAAATAAAAATAAACTAAGTGATACGTTATCGAGATAATACTACAAAATAACAAAACTGAAAACTATGCTGCTAGTTTGAAGTTTGACTCCTGGCGGGCGAGCGACGTGGTCACTGAAGCGCACTCGACGGCGGGAAAAAAGGAACTGAGATGGTTGGAGGGTTGACGCCGAGACAGTCATTACCGTGCGAGCTGAGGCTCGCGGTGCCATTCCTCGCGGCTCCATCTCTGGTGCCGACCCTCCAGCAAAAAGTTTGCTCCTGATGGGTCCTAGTGCCTCCGGCGCAGATCCCAATAGTGTGAATGAGTGGTGGAGACTTATGTCCAGGAAGATAAACAGATTTTTCTAGATTTAAAAGGAAACCAAGAGATTGCAGAAGCTGCTGAGTGAGCAGTAGGTGTTCTGCTAACTGTTGTGGTGAATTTCCCCACCACCAGCCAGTTGTCTAGATAGGGGAATACTGTGACACCCTATCTGAGCAGGTGAGCCACTACCACAACCAGACACTTTGTGAACACCCTTGGTGCTGCAGTGAGACCGAAGGGTAGAGGTGAGAACTGATAATGACCTGACCGGAGTCCAAACCGGAGATACTTTCTGTGAGACTTCCTTATGGGGATGTGGAAATAAGCATCTCTTAGGTCCAATGATGCCAGCCAGTCTCCTTTTCAGAGTGCTGGTAGAAACAGAGACAACGTCACCATTCTGAACTTTGGTTTTGCTAGGAATCTGTTGAGGACCCTGAGATCCAAGATAGGGCGCAGCTCTCCATTTTTCTTTGGTGTGAGAAAATACTTTGAGTAAAATCCTTTTCCCCCTTTGATGTAAAGGCACTGGTTCCACTGCTTTTAGTGAGAGAAGGTGTTTCACCTCTTTTTCCAGCCTTTTGCTTTCTAAGAAGGAGGTTGGTTTGAAGAAACTGATTTTTTGAGTGGGGGGAGGCTTGAAAATCAAAGACAGACCTAACCCACTATCTCCAGAACCCACTGATCTGTGGTGATGGATTTCCAGTTCTGGAAAAAATGGGTCAGCCTGCCCCATACTGCCAAAGGAGAGGCAGCCTGATGGATGAAGTCAGGGCACCACGCCTGGCACCTTTTCTGACCCTACCCCCGAAATACCCTTGCTGCGGGTATTGGGGTGCCTGAGGAAGTACCGTGACTTGGTAAAAAGGCCTGGAATTAAATTGTCTGCCCCTGCCTCCCCTACTGAAGGGTCTAGAGGAGGTGGAATGTCTTTCTCTTTCTTTTGCAGAATTGCTATGGAAGGTGGCTTTATACTCATCCACTTTCTTTATATATTTCTTTATATAGGCCTCTGTATGGCTGTCAAATAGGAAATTGCCCTCCACAGGAAAATCCAGAGTCTTATTCTGGGTATTATGTGTGAGGTTTGTGGCTCTCAACCAAGCAAGTCTTCTCTGTGTGATGGTATTTGCCATCCACCTTGCAGCAGTCTCTGTACTATCTGTTGCCATCTGGAACTGGTATTTAGCTACTTCCAGGCCAAACCTAGCAGTTTCAGCTAGGTCTGCCAAAAGAGGAGAAGGTGCTTTTTCAGCCATGTCCAGGACAGACTGCCAGAAAGCCTTCTGGTACTGGGCTCCATAGGCCTGATAGTTAGCTTGCCTAATGACCAGAGAGGCTGACAGGTAACCTTTCTTGACCATACTTTCAATTTTTTGAGAGACCTTCCCTGGAGGGTGGGAAGCCAGATGGACTTTTGCCTTGTCACAAACTGCAGCTTGCACTACCCCTTGGTGGTCAGGGTGTGAAAATAAGAATTCAGCCCCTGTTCTGTCAAGCTGATACTTTTTATCCAACTTTTTGTCCAAAGGAGGAATAGATTCAGGAGCTTGGAAGAGTTTTAAAATATTTCTTTTAAAGAACTTATTTATGGAGAGTGACAGTCTTTTAGTAGGAGTCAGCCCCATCATTTCCAGATATTCAGCCTCCTCCTCATTCTCTACACCTTCAGTGGTAGGGATGTCCAAGGCATCAGCAATTTTCCTGATGAAGGAAAAATGAGAAGAATAATCTTCTATGGTTCTGGGAGGGGAGCCAAACTTCAGTTCAGGGGAGACCTCAGGCTCTATAGGCTCACCTTCTTCTTCCTCCTCCTCCTCCTCCTCTTCCTGACCACACTGCTCAGGAAAGGAGGGTGGATTGGAAGGTGCAGGGATCTGGACTGAGGACTGTGAAACCACATGCAGCTGACCCTGCAAGGTTTGCATTATTTTTATTGCTTGTGCAATCTCTGAAGGAGAAGGCACAGTGGCAGGCATCCCAGAAGTCCCCTTTTCCACAGGCGGTTCAGTGTGCTTTGTCTTCTTTAGTTTTTTTTAACTGGAACCAGAGAGCTAGCTGGTTCAGAGGGTCTCTTTTTACCCATATCAGGGGTAGAAATAGTAGAAGTTGTGGTGTTACCCACAGACCCTGAGGGTTTCAGCTGGTCAGAGCCAGAGGGACCCTTTAATCTCTCCAGATGTTTTCCAATTTCTTTTCTGGAAAAGATTTACAAATGTCACAATTAGTTTTCAAATGGTCAAACCCCAGGCAGAAAACACAAACAGAGTGTTTATCTGCCTAGGCAAAGACCTCACGAAACTCAGAACAATTTTTAAAACCAGGTTCCCCGGTTCTCTTTTTAGGTTTTTCTGACATAATGAAGAAATATCGCAACCGCAAAACACTAAAGGTTTTTAAATTAAAAAAAACAACACATTTCTCGGTTACGATCGGTTCAGGAACTGATCAGAGAAACCGAGAGGAACCTGGAACCAACAGAAATAGAACCGGGATTAGCAGTTTGGAACCAAAGTTATTGGTTCTAAAAAAACAAAGATTTTAACACACACAACTTACAGAAACTAGTAAAGAAATGGGGGGGGACCTTGAAACTAACTAAAAGTACCTTGGGGTTCCTCAACGGTTATTCCAAACTGTGAGAAACAGAGAAAACAACTCAAAATTGGCTAACTAAACTAACGGTTATTAAACTAACGGTTATTAAAATAACACTGATAAGAGGCAGCAAATGAAAATAAATGGAAAATACTTAAGTATTTGTTACTAATAAAGGCTTCTCTGACTAGATGATGATGAGGACATCTCCAGGCGTCTGGTCTTGACAGACGGAGAGAGAAATCTGAGGGTTAGAATGTAGGCAGTTGATAGATGGCAGCATTTGAAAAGTGGCACATGCCAATGATTCCGTCTTTAGCAAAGCATTCTATCTCCAAGCAGATCTGACCTTAAAGGTATACTGCAGAAGAGTTAGGAATATTGGAGTATTCCTGGGGTGAGAAATGGAAATTACGTACTTACTGTAATTCTTGATATTCTTGGACGTAGTCTCCACCATTCATTCACACTAATGCAGGAGACAGGATAGCGTAGTGGTTTAAGGCTTTGAGTTGACAACCTGGAGACCTGGGTTTGAATCCCACAGCACCCCCCTCCCCACTTGCATACTGTGTGACCCTGAGCAAGTCACTTAACTTCCTTATGCTCCCAGGTGGCACCTGGAAACAAGCTTCAGATTAGTGTGCCTCTCCTGGTTAAACAATTTCCCTTTCCTTTGCTTTCCTAATGGGATAACACCAGAGGTACTAGGACCAAGCAGGAGCCAAAAATTTTCAGAAGAGTTGGGGCTGAGACAAGATCATGCATGCGCAGCACTGTGAGACTAGCTCGTGCCTGTGTAGGTTATCTCGGCATCGGCCCTCCAACCACCTCAGTACCTTTTCGACCTAGGAGGTGTAGTGTAACTAGTAAAAATAACTTATCCTAACCTTCCGGTCCTGAAAGGTTTGGATGACCATTGCAAGAAGGGTCAATTGAGCAATGCCTTCACAGAGGGACCGCAAGGCCATGAAGACCAAAGAAACAAAACGAGAGAGCCCAGGGGATGGTGGGTGGGGGTGTGAATGAGTGGTGGAGACTGCATCCAAGAAGATCAAATATTATGGTAAGTACATAATTTCCATATCTTCCTGGACTGTAGTCTCCACCACTCATTCACATTAATAAGAAAGTACCAAGCTAAAACCAACCCACCCAGAGTAGGGCAGTAGGAGATAGGGCTCACTCAGAAAGAATGTCCAAGGACTGCCCTACTGAGAAAATAGCTGTCTGGAAAGAAGATCCAGAACATAGTGCTTACAAAGGTCTGCACTTGAGCTCAAACTCACCACTTTGCATAAGACTGCAACGGATGCAAAATGAAACTCCGCCAGGAGGCCACAACCACTCTAGAAGAGCAGGGAGAACACAGCCTCTCAATTTGGTCTAAGACAAAACTTAATAGTGTCGAAGACATACTACTAAACTAGCCTAAAAACATCCCAGGGCAAGAGGGTGATCCAACTGAGTCAAGCTGAAGCAACACAAAAAATGTTGTAGTGTGGTTGTTCGTTCTGTGAAGAAAGTCACAGAACCGTTGAAACAATCAAAGAGTGAAGGGAGCACTCCCTTCCTTCTGGAGGCAAGGCAAAAAGTTTTACTAACTGAAAGAGCTGGAGGTAAACTCTATGGGTTCAAGGTAGACCGAGAAAGCACAGATGGATGCCCTCGCTACCAAGTATGGCTGACCTGTGAACAGCAGGCCCAAAAGGCACTCAAACCCCTTATTTGGTGAGCAATTGAAGGTCCAGGTGGGGCTAGCCCATCAATGGAAAAAGGTTTCCACTTAGTCACTTAAGCCTCCCTGATGGAAGGCCAAAGCACGCCTTAGAAGCCTCTTGTGGTGGTCTGGGAGAACCAGAGCCTACCCACTTCTTATTCCAAGAGGAATCATTCTACCCCCATTTGCCTACAACTCTAGTTGCAGTCTCTGAACTAAGGGAAGAGAGGGAAAGTGTACAGGAGGACGTGTTCTACTGTGGAGAAGCATTCCAACAAGAAAAACCAGGGTCTTGATTTCTGAGGCAAGATGGGGCAGATTTGCGTCGAGAGGGGACATAGAAGGACCAAGTTCGGGCTGACCCATTTGTTGAAAGTGACCGCATAACAACTGAAGTGACTCAACGTAGTGAGGCACAACTCGCTCTGGCCTTTTTGAAAGGAAGTAGGAAAAAAAAGGCTCTAGATTGCTTGCTGATGAACCTAACGTCTAAGGACAACTCCATTGATGGCAGGTGAGACTTTTTTCTTCTTCTTAATCTTTTTTTTCTTCTTCTAAAAATAATAAACTAATACTGAATGGCTTAATGCTGCAGTCGTATAGTTGAAAACTTTGACTCCAGCAGACAAGCGACGTCGACAACCAAGTGTACTTGACAGCGGGAGAAAAGGAACTGAGGCGGTTGGAGGGTCGATGCTGAGATAGGCTATACAGGCATGAGCTAGTCTTGTGGTGCTGTGCATGTGTGGTCCTGTCTCGTCGCCGACCCATCTGAAAATGTTCAGCTCCCACTTGGTCCTAGTGCCTCCGGTGCTATCCCATTAGTATGAATGAGTGGTGAAGACTGCAGTCCAAGAAAATCATCCACCAGAACTAGACACATAGTCGATTCCCTGCAGGGGGAGGGCATCAAACAACTGGTACAACAACCCACAAGAGACAGGGCTATCCTAGATCTGGTACTGACTAACAAGGAAAGGATCGCAGATCTCCAAGTAGAAGGTCACCTGCGGGCCAGTGACCATCACAAGGTATGGTTCAATTTGGCCACTATAACTAAATCATCCCATTCCAAGGCAAAAATATGGGACTTCAGAGGAGCTGACTTTGATAAGATGACCAACAGAGTTAAGCTAGTCCTGGCAAGAAGAAATACAGGTGAGGGGGTGACAGGCAAAGTGTGCAAGCATTAAGGATGCAATACTTGAAGGAACATCCCATTGTGTTAAAGAGAAAAGCAAAAACAAAAGAAGGAGGAAACCACTTTGGTTCTCAAAAACAGTAGCAGAAAAGGTCAGAGCCAAAAGGCTGGCCTTCAGGAAATATAAAGGAACGCAGCGGGACAAAGATAGGGAGGCATGCCAAACTTCCCTAAGGGAAGCAAGGAAGGCAGTAAGGCAAGCAAAGGTCCAAACCGAGGAAACACTAGCACAAACAGTAAAAGGAGGGGACACGACTTTCTATAGATACATTAGTGAAAGGAGAAAATCCAGAGGGGGGAATTGCTAAGGGCAAAGGAGATAAGGGGGAGTGTGTGGAGGAGGAAAAAGGAAAAGCATCTATCCTAAATAAATACTTCTGCTCAGTAATCACTGAGAATAAGGTAGGGCAGAGTCCACAGCTCAGCACCATGGACACAGGGAGGAGGGAGGTGTGTACTAATCCATTCTAGAGATGGGCGAAGTGGCCCCAATTCACTTCACGGAGTGAAGGGAAATTTGCGGAGTGCCTAGCAATGCAAATCGGAGTACTTTGCGTTATAATGGGTAACGCTAAGTCCATTGAAAACACTGACTTCGCGTTACTCCGCCTTCCCAAACAACTAGTCCACCAATTCTTAAGGCAAAGTACATTGAAAACAATGCATTTCACCTCACTTCGCCTTGTTTTTAAGCTGTAAAGGCGAAGTTTGCAGTGACTCATGGGATTTCAGGTCACATGGGCTCTGGATTGTTCTGCACAGCCTCAGTTTGGGATAGAGTATGTAGGAAGTTGTAGGAGACAATCTGCTCTGAGAACTCTCTGCAATGCAAACCTTCTAAAAGCTGTTAAAAATGCCTTTTTGAGTCTTTATTTGCTGAAACTTTAGTTCATCGATTGTAGGAAACCCTCCTGTGCTCATATCATCGAGCATTTATTGTTTGTGTGTGGATTTTGAATGTTATGTACAACATTCAGTCTGTGTACTGAGAGACAGTGGAAATGTGCTTTGGGGGAGGGGCGTATCTGTGGTGTAGGTAGATTAACTTGGAGAAAAAGACAGTTATTTCTGTTTTGGTGATATTTTTCTTATAACTGTGTTAATGTACACACAGTAATATTTTCAATAATTCTTGCCATTTTTTTTGCTGATTGTTGTGGTGCATCAGTGCATAATTTTAGTTTGTTTAAAATATGTGGTTATATTACTGAAGTTTTCAATTTGCTACGCATTACTTAATGTGTGTGTGACGCGTGTCATCAAATCAGACACCTTTTATTGTGCCACATAGTAATTTCAGCAATGTGAACCTGCTATCCACTGCAGCTGTGTGATTTTTGTACTTCTTTGTGGTATCTTTACTGGTGCTAGTAATGGCGACTGTTACTGCAGCAGTGCAGTACGCTGCCCCCCCCCCCGGCAGCCTGCCCCAACCGGCAAAGGTATTCTTTTCCAGATTTAAATTTCTGATGGTGAGCACTGGTTAGGTGTTGGGCCTTTGTATTGTTAGCCTGTTTTGTAGTATCTCTCCAGGTTTCACCACCCCAGCATTGTACTCATCGAGACGTGTTTTTAAGTCGGGGAGTTTTACGATATAGTTCATCAGGAAAGTACAGTTGTAGGCATTCGCATTCCCAATACAATTTCATATTGGTTAACTCACACCATCGACACCAAATCACGTTCTTCATTATCACGGTCACAGATGCAGTCACAAATCACAATTCACGATCACGTCACGAATCACATTAATTTTTTTTTCTAGTTACTCGGATGTATTGTAAGCCTGTTTTGTATTATCTCTCCAGACTTCACCACCCCACCACTGTACTCATTAATAAGTGTTTTTAAGTAGGGGAGTTTTAAGCTACAGCTCACAGGGGAAGTACTGCCGTAGGCATTCACGTTCCCAATACAGTTTCATATTGGTTATCTCACACCATTGACACTGAATCACATTCTTCATTATCACGGTCACAAATGCAGTCACAAATCACGATTCACGATCACATCACGAACCACAACATGAATTTTTTTTTTTTAGTTACTTGAATGTATTGTAAACCTGTTTTGTAGCATCTCTCCAGCCTTTACCACCCCACCATTGTACTCATTAATATGTGTTTTTAAGTCGGGTAGTTTTGTGCTGTAGCTCATTGGGGAAGTACAGCCATAGGCATTCACGTTCCCTTCCTGTACAGCACGTGAGTTACAGTACTATAAGTAGTGGTGGGTGAAGTGGCCCCAATTTGCTCCACGAAGTGATTCACAGAGTAACACGTAATCCACTGAGTAGTCCACAATGCGAAGTGGAGTACTTTGCTTCATGATGAGGAATGCGAAGTCCATTGAAACCAATGACTTTGCATTATTCCGCCTTCCCCAAACCACTTCTCCACCATTTTAAGGTGTAGTACATTTGAAATCAATGTAATTTGCCTCACTTCCCCTTGTAATTGAGCTCCAAATGAAATTCTGCAGTGATTCATGGAATTGCAGGTCGCATGGGCTCTAGATTGTTCTGCATAGCCTCAGTTCTGGCCTGGGTAGTGTGTGTGTAGTAGTAGCTGGAGACAGTTTGCTTTCAGAACCTCTAAAAACTGTTTAAAATGCCTTTTTGAGTCATTTATTTTGCTCAGAATTTACTAGGAAACCCTTAAGTGCTCATAACATCAAGTGATTATTGTTGTGTGTGGATTTTTAATGTTAATTTAGAACAGTCAGTCTGTACTGTGAAGTGTGCTATGGGGGAGGGGTGTATTTGTGTTGTAGATATATTAACTGGGAGAAAAAGGCAGTCTTTCTGTTTTGGTTATATTTTTCTTGTATAACTATGTTAATGTGCACACAGTAATATTTTCAGTAATTCTTGAAATTATTTTGCTGATTTTTGTGGCGCAACAGTGTATAATTTGTCTGTTTAAAACATTTTGTTATATTACTATAGGTTTTCAATTTTGCTACACATTACTTGTAGTGTGTGTGAGAGTGTGTGCATGATGCGTGCCATTAAATCAGACACCTTTTATGGTGCCATAGAGTAATTGCAGCAGTGTGAGCCTGCTATCCACCGCACCTGCATGAATTTTTTATACTGCTTTGTGGTATCTTTACTGGTAGTGGATTGTTACTGCCGTGCACTAATCCCCCAACTGGCAAAATGTATTCATTTCCAGATTTGGATTTGTGACTTGTGTGCACTAGTTAGGTGGTGGTGTGCCTTTTCGTATGCATCCCTTGAATGTGCAGCGCAATCTTAATCTGTCTGTGCGTTTGCAGTGCACCATTAATTCTGGGAGACTGCATTTCATGTTACGCTCTCTTTTCACTTCGTCAGCACTGGGAAATTTTCTGGACACAAGACAGTAGCATTTCATCAGCACTGGGAAATTTTCTGGAGTCTGGACACAAGACAGTAGCATTTTGGGGATGTACATTAATTCTAGTGACTCTGTGACCACCGCACGTGTGACTGAGTGTGCCATTAATTCAGGGAGACTTTGCGTTTCTTCTTATGCTGTCATTCCACTTTGTCAGCATTGGGGAGTTTTCTGGACACAAGACAGTAGCACTTTGGGAATGCACATTAATTCTGGTGACTGTGTGGGTGGGGTGCTGCCAATATTGTTGTCACTCCACCTTACTTCACGTTTAAAGTGGAATGACAACGTGAAGTAATAATAACAAGGAAAAGTGAGCATTTCCTATGGGGTACTCTGCGTAGCGAAGTGCCACCATGAAGTGGCCACATTGCATTCACTTCGCAGGCGGATTTTAAATGTTCTGCATCTCTAATCCCTTCATAAAAGAAATGGTCCTACAAGAGCTCACCAAGCTCAGGGTGGACAAGGCAATGGGACCTGATGGCATACATCCCAGGGTACTAAATGAGCTAAGGGTGGAACTAGCAGAGCCATTATCAGAACAGTTTTGTGAGTCTCTAAGCACAGGAGAGGTCACAGAAGACTGGAGAAAGGCTCATGGGATCCTGCTCCACAAGAGTGGTAGCAGGGAGGCAGCAGTGAACTACAGACCAGTCAGTCTTACCTCAGTAGTATGCAAAATTATGGAGGCACTCCTTAAGGAAAGGATAGTGCAACACCTGGAATCCATAGGAGCACAGGATCCAAGACAGCATGGGTTTACAACAGGAAGGTCCTGTCAAACTAATCTCATAGATTTCTTTGACTAGGTAACCAGAGTGATGGACCAAGGGGGTGCAGTTGATGTTGCCTACCTTGACTTCAGCAAAACCTTCGATACTGTTACACATAGAAGATTGATTAATAAGCTGGGTAGGCTAGGGTTGTGTAAGAAGTTAGTCAAGTTGGCGGGCAAAAAACAGAGTGTGGTGGTAAACAGTATACAGTCAGAAGAGATGCAAGTCACAAGTGGGGTAACCTCAGAGATCAGTCCTGGGGCCAGTCCTCTTCAATATCTTCATCAGTGACATTGCAGATGGACTGGAGGGTAAGGGTGGTCTGTTTGCAGATGACAGCAAGATCTGCAACAGAGTAGACGATTCAGATGGGGTGGGCAGAATGAGAAGAGATCTGGATAAACTGGCAAAATGGTTGGAAGAGTGGCTGCTGGGGTTTAATGCAAAGATATGCAAGATCATGCACACAGGGAAGAGAAACCCTGAAGCCACCTATAGGTTGGGAGGGGAGATGCTGGCAATCTTAAGGAAAGAAAGAGACTTGGGCATCATCATCACAGATGACCTGAAATCATCCAAGCAGACCACTAAAGCAGAAGGTAAGACTAGAGAAATGTTCGGGTGTATTAGTAGGGGTATCACAAATCATAAAAGGGAGGTAATAATCCCTCTTTACAAGACACTGGTTAGGCCCCATCTGGAATATTGTGTGCAGTACTGAAGGCTGCACCTGCACAATGACATTAACAAAATGGAGGCAGTCCAGAGAAGGGTAATCAAAATGGTGCAGGGACTGCATCAAAAAACACATGAGGACAGATTAACGGAGCCCAATATGTATACCCTAGAGCAAAGGAGGGAGAGAGGTGATATGATCTAAACATTCCAACATCTTAAAGGCATTAACAAGGTGAGTGTCAAACATGTTTCAATATAAGAAAAATAGCAGGACAAGAGGACACAGCATGTGATTAGAGGAAGGCTGATTAAAGGGTAATATGAGGAAGTTCTTTTTCACAGAAAACGTGGTGGATGTATGTAACGGCCTACGTCAGGAAGTAGTGGATATGAATACAGTGCAGGGCTTCAAATAGGCATGGGATAGGCATAAGGGAGCAATACGGATGATTATGAATAGATAGGCCATTGACAGAGTACAGGCCTATGGCACACTCATAAGGTAGAAAAAATGGGCAGACTGGATGGGCCTTGTGGTCCTTATCTGCCACCAATTTCTATGTTTCTATGTTCTACCCCAGCAATCAAACTTGAACAAGTCAAAGTCTGGGGGTCAGTCGTGCCTACGGTGACGATGCCCAGAGGGCATGTCTAGCAGCTCCACTTTTGAGGTAGGATGGGACATAGCACCTGGAGACCTCACAGGAGCACAGTACCTGCACTGGCAGTTCCTCAGGGCTGGAATAGGAGTTGAGGGATTCTGTCAGACACTGTGCAATGTCTGTGAAGGACTGAGGCCATGGATCACTCTGGTTTCTGAATTGTGTTCCTCAAGAAATTATAGTGTTATACATGTAGGGTTGTGACCTACGAAGAGGGACAGACACAACTCCTCCATTATCTCCAATAGGAAATGTTGACAGGAGGCAAGATCAGCATCAAAGGAAAAGTGAATGGAGGTATCCCCTTCTTCTGAAGAGGGGGTCGGAGATTCGGAAGAGCTGTGTTCAGAAAGGGGTGATGCAGGGTCCTGAGATCCGAAGATGATGTCATGTAGGGCTCTAAGGTCTGAGGATACAGTATGCAGCCACAATCACCCTGAACTGTTCCTAAGTCATAGGCTCCGCAGGGCCAGAAAAAACTGAAAGAGAAGGAATGTGAGGGAGAGATAGGGGAGGGAAGAGGGAGAACAGTCATGAAAGACCACACCAGCACCTCTGCCAGGGCTTTGGGAGCAAGCAGGGGACCATTCCCTAGGAAAGAGGCAGTGCAGAAGGTCGCCCAGCCATGGAGGGATGAGCTGAGTGGTGCCTTGGGGGAATCCCCTAGGTGAGGAGACCAGAGTCGTGCCTGTCCACAAGGGTGGCCCCTATCCCCACCGACTGCAGATCCTGCGTGACTAGGAGGGGGGAGAGAGAGAAGACCTTAATCCTCACTACTGCTTCTCCCAGAAATTCCAGTCACTCTTGGAACAGCACAGAGTGCTGATTCAGGCCTCCCCACCAGATAAGGGCCTTTCCCTCCACAAAGGCCTAATAGGAGCTGGAGTTCATGGGAGAAGGATGGGAAGTTTCAGCACTGCTGGTGGCTCAAGAACTCCCCAGGATGATACCCATAGCACCAGCGCCTGAATCAGTGCCTTCCATGGCACCAGAAACAGGGCCAGCATCAGAGGCAGTGCCGTCCTCAGACCTGGCACCATGTTTGGCACTGCCCTCTTCCTCAGTGCTGATGTCAGTGCCAGTAGCACCCCAGCACCACTTAGGGGTGGCACCAGAATTGGCACCATGCTGAGAGCTCCCAGTCCCTACAGAAGGCTTTGAGCTAGGCCAAAGGGAGTCCTGGGGCTCCGGAGAACTGGATAGCCAATTAGGATTATCCCAGTCATCCTCAGAGTCTGTGAAGGAGACCAGGGATACCACCAGAAAGGCCACTCCAGGGACTCCCCCCTTCCCTGGCACCACATGTGGTGTCAGAAGGGGACCCAGCTGTGTAGTTGGCACTGCCCCATTCACCGGCACCTGGAACAGTGTTAGAAGCTGAGGCAGCAACGAGCCACGGTGCCAAGGAAACCACCAGTGCAGGCCCAGCATGTAGCTGAGACCTGGGCACTAGACACAGTGAGGCATGCACAGCCACAACGGCCCCCCCGAGGAGGCCAAATGTCCACATGACCCCTCGCCCAGGCTTGTGGTTCTAGCAAGACCAGGACCAGCTGAGGCCTCATCTCCCTCAGTATGTTAAGTACTGAGAAGGGATCCAGGGGAAGGGCCCAGGGACCTGACTTTGGCATCTCTGGTGCAGCGCTGGCCTCCAAATGTTGGGTGTCTGCCCTAACTTTAACATGTGCAAATTGGATGAGCCAGAGGTCCACTGAGAAGCAGGCACCACACTCATCCATATTATGATCAGGACCCAAGCAGGTCAAACAACGGTCATGGTGGTTAGAACGATCATGGGCTTGCTGCAGGGGCATTGATGCACAGGGATAGCCACATTTTCAATTTACTAGGCCCTGAAATGAACATGATCGATGGAGAAAATAAAAATAACAAAGAAAAAGGACTTCTGACACCACACTGGACAGAGACAGCATATAAGATGGCGATGACAAATACAGCATCAAGAGAAGCAGCGATGGAACAGAACTGATGCAGTAGTCTTGACAAATGTCAGCGAGGCTCCTATGAGATGCACATTTGTTGGCGGGAAAAGCAGAACTGAGGAGGTTGGGGAGCTGGTGTTGGTTACTGGCCAACCCACGAGCGCCACGTATGTCTGCCTCAAGGGCAGTGCCGTTCTGATGTTGGTCCACCTCCTCAAAAGTCTTAAAGTTACACACTCCCATGGGGTCTGGGGCTTCCGTCTTACACCCACCAGTAATGAATGGTGAAGACTGATCTCTGGAAGATCTTAGGGTACGGGTGCCAGGCCTGATACTGCCCCATCTGTGGCTACTGTAAAGCAGGCTGTCAGTGAAAGGAGCAGTACTGGAAAGCCTTTTTCTTAGGCTTCTGCTTCTGGTCCTTCCGGGACAATGCTACAAAGTCAAGGGTGATGCTGGACTTCGCTATATGCATGAGATGTCCTTCCACCCAAAGGCCAAAGAGGTTAGTGCCCCAAAAAAGGGACATCAGCCAGCTTGTGCTGAGTGTTCACTGTAAAGGTGGACAGATGCAGCCAGGCCCTGTGATGCATGAAGACAGCTAGTGCCCTGGAACTGTTATAGGACTCACACATGTCCAAGGATGTCTGGAAGTGGTGCTTGGCTACTGACTGATCTTTGTGCTGGACCAACTTCTCCAGTAACTGCTGATCATAAAAGAGGGAGGATCTTGTCAAGAACTCCCAACAGGAAGTGCCCAAAGTTGGCCACCATGACAGAGTAAGTCACCTGGCAGAAACCTTAGGATGCCGCAGCATGCTTCTTTTTCAGCACAGCAGCATGGTCAATCTTAGGCTTATCCGTGTCCCCCTTGGCCCTCAGATTTACAGAAGACTGAATCAGAGCCCTATCCTTCATCCAAAGAGTGGTCTGAGAATCACTAAAGGGACCCAACTTGCAGACCATAAAGATGGAGGGTGCAAGGCAGGCTGCTGGAAGCTGCCAAAACATCAGAGAAGATACCAAGATAGCCTCAGCCATGGGAAAGGCAACCCCCGGGAATGTGTCCCTATCCATGATGTCCATAAAAGGGTACTTCACCATCTTTTGGACAGGCTCCAAGGGGACATACATAGACTCCAACAAGAAGAGCTCTGAATGACACCGGCCCACTGTGGGTGGTCATTTCCTTGACTGATGCCTGGTCAAGGGTACAAGTCCTGGAGGACATCACAGAGGACTTTTTGGAGTCATTTGAGGACTCTTCAAAAATGGCCCTCAACCATTTCTCACTGTGGACTACCAGAGAATCTTCTAATTGGGTGACCTCCAGCATCAACTGGCCTGGCAAGCCAGGGGCCGAGAGTGGGCCTACTTGGTCACTGCTTCAATCTCAGGGGTGGAGAAGTAGTTGTAGGGAGCACTTGCATAGCATGGATCAGCAATGGTGCCTGCCAGGGGGTCAACAGACCCTGGGATAGAGCCATACCCCACCCTGCAATAAACCACTGTTGCCAGAGGAGCTCCTCACAGTGCCAGTGCATTTTGTGCTGGTGCCTCTCCTGCCCAAGGGTGAGGAAGTCAGTGATCATCAATGGGGATGCTTTCCAGTTGAGCAGGACTGACAACAGAAATGTCTTGATCAAGTCCAAGACCTCGACCCAGACCTCAATTGTTGATCCAACAGTCAATGCCAAGGGGAAGCCTCTGGTAAGTTATGGTACACCATATGTCTCACTACATTTAGCAAGAAAGGCTTTGGAGGCTCGACCACTGGCTGGAGGCCTGTCTGAGGTGACCTGGCCAGGGACACCAACCAGGCCACATTCTCCTAAGTGAGGACTGAGAGAATCAGGGTCTGGAAGATCATGTCCTTGATCTCATCTGACTGCCAGTCAACAGACTCGAGAAAGATTTTGACAGCCTGCTTAACTGCAGTCAAGGTTGAAAAGCCTGAAGGATGTACCGAGGAGCCCTTGGCCTTACCCTTGATCAAGGGACTGGGAAGATCTTGATCTCTCTTGGTCCCATGACCTGCAATGATAGCACTTGTGCTTCTTCTTGCGTTGGGCCAGACTTTCCTCTAAGGTCTGGAGGGCCAGGTACAACTCACAGAATCCTTTCGTGAACACCTCCCTGATGCTAGACCCAGCCGGGAAGAGTGCTGAGAATTAGGAGGTGCTCACTACAGCAACCATCGCTTTCTCCTCAAAGGCCGCTAGCTGTTCAGTCAACCTGGAAGCTGCTGAGGCCTTCATGTGACCTTTGGACTGGGTCTTTGGATCTCTCTCCAAAGGCTGGCTGAGGGTGAGCCAGAGCTTCTGATCCTCAATGGGTTCCAGAAGCATACAAATGTATAAGCTTCACATTGACATGTCATGCTGCCAGGTTGATGACCAACATTTTTTGTCTGCAGTGAATGCAAAACTTGAATTCCAGTTTGTGTGGCTCCATTCTGCGATCTCATCTATGGGAGTCAAGAGAAAACGAGAACCATTAGAAATAACTTCAAAAATACTTTACTGGCCAAAGTGCTAAAAACTTAAACTGGAGCTGCTAAGGAGAGCACCAGTTCTTCCAGCAGAAAGAAAGATATGATATCATTGGGCTGAGTCGGAGGATATATTGCCTGAGTGGTAGGAGGAGCTTAGCTTAAAGACATCTGATGGAAAGCCTGTTCTAGTGGAACTGCTAGAGTGTGGATAGTGAACTGTATCCATGCCCCTAGAAATGAAAATTACATACTCAACGTAATTCTTAATCTTTCAGGAAATCTTCACCATTCACTACTGGTGGGTGGGTACTAGCTGGAGGCACAGGACCCCATGGGAGTGTGTAGCTTTAAGATTTTAGTGGAGGGGAGTGGACATCAGAGACAGTGCCACCTATGAGGCTGACACATGACGTGGTGATCGTGTGACGGCCAGTAACCAACGCCAACTCCACAACCTCCTCAGCTCTGCTTACTGGAGAGGAAACTAGAAAAGAGGAGGGTTGGGAAGGAAGCCCAAGGGACAGGGGAAAAGGAAAGGATATAAAATAAACCAAAAAGCTGACCAGAGAGAGAAGAGGCAAGAACTCTGGGTAGGGGCTTTAAGGCCAGGGGTGACCAGAGCCACTGGGCAGGCCAAAGAGACAGACAGGCAGGTAGAGAGAGAGCGAGACAGACACAGAGAATCCCTCATCCTAGGTCAAGGGCATGTGGTAGAACTGTCCCATTCCAGCTAGGAATGGTTGACTTTCTAGGAGCAAACTAGGTAGAGAAGGTGAGCCATAAAGGCACAGATCAAGGGGGATTGCTAGGAAAATCACTGCGGTGCTAGGATAGAGTACTGAAAGTGAGGACCCAGAATACTACTGCTTGTCTGCAGAGGACTTCCCCAAGGGAACCACCCTATAAGGCAGCATATATGGGGAAGACATAAAAAGACACTCCATTCAGGGCCTAGTATGGGATTAGGCACCCTACTTTTTTTTGTTTAACAAAAAACATGTAAGAGAGAAGTATTTCTTGGAAGACCAAGGTAAGGGATCCTACCCTAAAAACAGTAGGAGTTGTCCACTGCAAAAGGCCAGAGGAGGATGCTAGCTTGCAGGGCTGTAGACAATCATTATCTGGCCAGAGGGTCAGACAGATTAACTGAAGAGGTGGGCAAGCATGCTAAACTTAGGGACATAAGAATGCAATTACTGTACTTAACCCCTGTTGGATCAGGGGAGTCTAGCAGTCTCCACAAGATCCTCCAACAACCTGATCAAGGAGAAGGGAGAACTCCAAATCAGACATCTCTCAGTCTCTCTCTCTCGCTCTCTCTCTCAGCCCAAAAAATGGATTTCTTCGGAATATTCTTGACCAGGATTATATATATTTATATGTATATAAACTTTATAGGACAAGAGAATGGAAGAGAGTACAAATATGAAAATTACATACCTACTGTAATTCTTGATCTTTCTTCTCTTGCATCTTCACCATTCATAACTGATGGGTGACAGTGGGACGTGCACCTGCACAGGGAGGTTTTTTTTTTTAGGCGTCGGCGTCAATGGTACCGCCCCTGGGTCACCGAGGCGGGTCATTGGTGTCATAGACTCCTCCTCCACCCCAGTTCTGTTAGCCAGAGAGGTGAAATAAGGATTAGAAGAGAGAGTGAGGCAAGAGAGCCGAGGGATAGAAAAAAGGAAAGGATATAAACTGAAAAAGGAATAAGCCGATAGAGGACAGAAAGGAGAGGAAGGAAACTGCCTACCCTAAGGGACCAAAGGGCCTCACTTCTCGGGTGGCTCTAAGGGAGGAACAGATAGGGAGGAGAAAGAAGTAGAACAAGAAAAAGAGGAGAGGATGCTAGGAGGGGAGAATTCTGCTGTTGGTAAATTGGCTTAGGGTTATAAGCTCGGAACCATAAACAAGGGAGCAAGGATCTCATTTTGAAATTTCAGGGAGAGGCTCAACTGAACCTCTCGTGCAGGATGGACACCAAAGGCAGATTCCCTAAACCTCCCGCCTTCCCCAATTTTCTAGAATCCAGTTGGGAACTCTCCAACTACTAAGGGGGAAAATCTGTTCCAAAAGACAGCTGCCAACTAGGAAGGGAAAGAAGCCCTCTAGCATCTTGTTAAGTGATAACACAGTATCATGTGCGGGGGGGGGCTCTATAGGGGACACCCCTATATGACACAGAGAGAGTGGGAACTCAATTGGACTCCCTAGAGGCAAGGCAGAAAAACACCTCTTATGGAAATAGAAGTGCCCAACAGCACCAACCAGTAGAGGTTGAATAAAAGACTAGGGCCTGCTAGAAGGGGCCTGGGAAAGAGAAGTCGAGCCACTTAAGGAACCATCTCTTTAATCATGAATTGAAAACATGGCTAGGGAAAAGCCAAGAACTGCCAGTAAGGGTAGTCAAAAAGAGTTCCCTCAGGACAGATAAACCTTAGCTCATTCCTCCTATTCTCAGAGAGAGGGATTTCTTTTTGGCTTAGCGGCCAAAGGAGAATGGGGAGGAACGAGAAAGGAGGGGGAGACGCTGAAGAAGGAGGCCCTTGAGGGGATGGTGGGAGGGATCCAGTAATAAATGGTGAAGATAAAAGAGAAGATCAAGAATTACGGTAGGTATGTAATTTTCATATCTTCCCTTGTCAATCTTCACCATTCATTACTGTTGGGTGAGTACCAAGCCCCCTCCCCCGAAGAGGGGGGTAAGAGAAAACCCTGAGGGAACAGATCCCTCAGCCTCCTACTGGTGACAAGTAGAGAGGAGAAGACCCTAACCAATAGACTAGGGGTCTAAGGTGGGTGAGGAGGAGGAGGTGCCCCCGAGGGCCTGTGGGAGGGGGTTTGCCCCTGAAGACACCTCCTCACCCTTTGGGAAAAAAAGTGGGTCCCCCAGAAGGGAGAGCCAGTCACCCTATGCCAGGCCATGGGTGACAATCGGGAGAGACGAAGCCATGCCATCTGCCTAATGCAGATCGCTGTCCCCACTAGTCTGGATGCCACCTTGTTGGCATCATAGAATACCCTCTCTTGGTGCCTTGCAAGCTCCAGACCCTGCGCAGTGAGGGAAATGGCTTGTCTAGACTGCTCTGAGTCAGGAAGCAAAGCTAAGACCTGAGCCAGCAATGACCACAGATGGCTGTTGTAAGCAGCGTGGTGAGCTTGATGGAAGAAATGCACAACAATGCAGGTCCAGAAGAGAAGACTCTTCGTCCCCACTGGTTGAACTCAGCAGAATCCAAATCCAGAGGCCTGTCATGTGCTAGGCGGCAAAGCTCAGAAGGAGTATCCAGGAACGTCAAACCCAAAGGTGGGTGAGGTAGAGAACTTAGAGACTCGTGGGGGGGGCACAATGCAGTCTCCTGGGGCTGGAGAAGGAGTGGCTGGAGACTGCCAGGTGCAGATAGACGCTTCCTGGAAGGGGATCGGTGAGGAAGGCACCACCAAATGGCGGGCGCTGAATTCATTAAGGAAAGCACGCGTCTGCCGCTCGGTATTGTCCCTACAAACGTAGGAAATATAAAGTTCTGAAACCATCCTCGAGAGGAAACGCTGATAGTTGGTGAAGTCAGCATCAGAGGAAAAGTGGACAGAAGGTTTCTCTTCCTCAGTTGAAGAAAATGAGGAGGAAGTGGAGCTCGAATGCCCAAAAGACTCCTGCGGTGGGGGGGGGGGAGAGACAGGTGAAAATACCTGTTCATCCATGGCCCTAACATAGGATGGGAAGGCCTCCACAGTAGCTCTGAATGTCTCCCAAGATAATGGCCCAGTGGGCCCCACATGGCCCGGGAGAGAAGGAGGTGGTTGCAGAAGGATGGGTGAAGGGCACCTAATAGTACATGCCCGACCTCTGCCAGGGCTCTGGGATCCAGGTAGCAATGCCACCAAAACTGGGGACCCTGGGATCATGCCGGGTTGCGTAGTAGAGAGGAAAAGAGACAACTCCAGAAAGAGCCCTGAAGGGGAATCTCCCCTGTAGTGCACCTGGGATTGCATGAGTCCAGAAGGGCAACCCTCAGAACTGCCACCAGAAGATGCTTTAGAGACCTTCAGAAAGAGTTGAGGATCAGTGCTACGACTCCTCCCCACACCCTGCAGGGCAGTGGGTGCTCGTTGCTGCTCTTGACCCCTACCTCTCAATCCATCAGACTCTGAAGCAGCCCTCTTCCTCATAACCAGTGGTGGAGGTCCCTGCTGAACAAGACCCCGAAGGGCACCCGCTGAAGCAAAGTCCTTTTTCCTCTGCTGAAGGACCCGAGCAGCACTGGGAAAGGTGGCTGCCTGGGACCTGCCAGAAGAGGGAATCCTTTCTTGGACATCTGAAGGGTCCACCACGGAAGACTCCAGGCCACCCCTAACCATGGAGCCATCTGGGCTAACCAGCTCTGGGGAGTCTGGGAGAGGAACACTGGACCATTTAGCCCTGTGGCCTACAGGAGGTTCAGAGCCAGAAGACTCTAGCTACTGGTCTGGGTCCTCACCTGAATCGTCTCCCCCCAAGGAGGGGCCGACAAAGAAAGACTCCAATTCAGCGGCCGCAGGAACCTGCCCCGAGGTGGCACCAAGCCTGGTACTGCCGTAGACCGCGACTACTAACACGTCTGCAGAGTCATCTGCACCTCTGGCGGTGGCAGACTCCCAGGCCGCACTGCAAACGGTGTGGCCCGAGTGCCAGACACCGCCAATAGCGCCAAGATCCGGCACGGCACCGTGAATGGTGCCGCTCGAGTCCCCAGTGCCGCGAATGGTGCAGAGGTCCAGAGCAGCACCACCGACAGTGCTGCCTGAGTCCCAGAGCAGGACCGGCCATGGCACCACCCAAAACCACAGCAATGTGAATGGTGCCGCAATCTAAAGTGATACCGTCGACGGTGCCGCCCGAGTCCCCGGTGCCACAAGCTGTACCAGACTCCACAATGAGATTAGATGGGAACTAGGGCCCACCACAGCTGGACCCCACAACTGGAGGTCAAGACAATGGGGGAGCCTGCACCTCCGAGGAGGTGACTGTCGGGATGGCGCCAACAGCGCAACCCCGGGAGGGATCACACCATTCCTCCGGCACCGAAGAAGAAACCTCCTCCTCTGCAAGGCTGGAAGTGGAGGAGGCTTCCTCCTCACCAGGCCGTATAGACCCAGGAGGGGACCCGGAGGAAGGGTCGAGAGATCTGGCCTGGGAAGCCCTAGGGTGACGTCGTCCTCTGAAAGCCAGTGAAGCTCGTCTGACTCGCAATGTGCGGACTTCTAAAACACGGCGATCCATGGAGAAGCAGGCGTCGCAATGGTCCATATCGTGGTAGGGTCCCAGGCAAACATCATGACGGTCTGTGACGGAAAACTGATGGCCATAGGGGCACTGACGCATAGGGGCATGGCATGCCTTAGAGTTATGCTTTGCCCCCGAACCAGACGTGATGCCAAATAATTAAATATAAAAAATATAGAAAGGAACGATCTTACCAGTTGATGATGTAGAGAATCACCAGGATGAAGGCGCTTCAAAAACTTTGACAATGCTGCCTATGATGCAATACTACTAGGAACTCCGTGCAGCAGATGCAGCCTTGACGGTGGGAGAAACAGAACTGGGATGGAGGAGGAGTCTGTGACGCCTAACGGCTGCCCCTCCTGCTCCACGCAGAGCTTCACTCCAGGGGGCAGCGCTGTCGATGCAGACTCCTCTAAAAAAAAATAAACTCCCATGGCGGGTGCATGCCTCTGGCTGTCACCCATCAGTAATGAATGGTGAAGACTGACAAGGGAAGATCATATGTATCCAGATAACAGGGATAGAGATATGAAGAAAAATGGAGATTACGTACCTACCGTAATTCTTGATCTTCTTGGACAAAGTCTCCACCACTCATTCACACTGATGAGAACTACACCGAAGGCACTAGGACCCAGAGGGAGCAAACTTTTCACAAGAGGGCTGGCGCCAGAGATGGAGCCGTGAGGAGTGGCGCTGTGAGCCTTGGCTTGTGTGGCAAAGACTATCTTGGTGTCGACCCTTCAACTGCCTCAGTACCTTTTTTTCCCCGAGGAGGTGCAGCATAACTAACCTAGAAGGATAACCTAACAAACAAAATGGACATAAGATAGTCCGAGCGACCCATATTAGAAGGGTGAACAAAGAAGTCCTCACAGCCTAAAGATTGAGGGAGTGAAGACCAACAACAGAGGTGAGCTCGGGGGATGGTGGGTGGGCATATGAATGAGTGGTGGAGACTTCATCCAAGAAGATCAAGAATTATGGTAGGTATGTAATTTCCTTATCTTCCTGGACATAAAGTCTCCAACACTCATTCACACTGATGGGAGAGTACCGA
Source organism: Neoceratodus forsteri (assembly GCA_016271365.2). NCBI lineage: Eukaryota > Metazoa > Chordata > Ceratodontiformes > Ceratodontidae > Neoceratodus > Neoceratodus forsteri. The sequence continues at coordinate 1,068,752,904 of CM057456.1, forward strand.
GCTAATAATCTCCTGAGAGGGTGTCAGGAGAGAGCAAGAGCTCACAAATTTAGGACAGAAGTCCGTTAGGGATAGTCCTGCCAAATGAAAGATGTTGCCTGGCATGGACATCCAGGGCATAGTGCTTGACGACAGTATGCAATGAGCTCCAGGTAGCCACACTGCAAATGTCTGCAATGGGCACGTTGCAGATTTATGCCAGGGATGCTGCGACTGCTCTAGTGGAGTGAGCACACACTCTACCCTCCAGCTTAACCTGCGTCATGGAATAGCAGTGGCGAAGGCATGCCACCAGCCATGCCAAAATGCATCTGATAGTGACAGGTTGACCCAGCCGGGTCTCACTGAAGGAAACAAACAGTTGTTGAGCTTTGCAAATTTCTTTTGTTCTATCCAAACAGAAACGTTGAGCTCTTCTGACATCTAAAGAATGAAGGGTACACTCTTCTTCATTTTGGAAGTTCGCAAAGTAAGTAGGTAGGACCAAAGGTTGATTTAGATGGAATTCTGAAACAACCTTAGGGAGAAACTTAGGATGGGTCCTAAGAACTACTTTGTCCTTATGAAACACGGTATACACAAGGCCCCTAGAATTCCGTGGCCACAGAATTTTGCGCAGAACTTGCAATCTACCGCAGAACTTCTGCAGTGCCACAGAAATTACTCTTCTTGGTGATTTTTTATTAATATTTCTGTTTATCCATAGTATCTGGTTCCCTTCCCCTTTTTTTATATCCAAAACCCCCCATATGCTAAGAATGCGATGTTATCATTGCTATAACATCATACATTAGCAATGAAATGGCTGCATTCTGCAACAGGTATGAACAGTCACTTATCTACCACAGCTCCCACTGCCAGAGACGGTGGCAAAGCACATCAGTTATGGTGATATTTGCTCAACCTGCACTATAGCCTAATACAATTTTCAGTCTTACATTATTGCACTAGGGCCAACTCAAACAAAACATTGTCAATAGCACAGACCTGTTAAGTCGATACCGCACTTTGTTCAGACCTATTTGTGCCTTTAAGGTATAGAGATGCCATCTAAAATGAATAAATTGGTAAAATTAATTCAACTACCATTTTATAGTATAATAAAGTAATTATGCCCCAGAAAAGTGGAATATAATAATGTGCAAACCTGTTAAATAAATAATTGCACAGTACACATTTTTGCCAGGGTTATTGATTACATATTGTCATTGGTTGATAGAATCAGATAAAAGTTATGGAAAAATGTTGTGTGCAGGGACAGCTGTTGGGCCAAAGGGAAGCATGCTGTGTTTCCGTGCCGGTAACTCAGGTTCAGAAATTAGCTCTGGGAACTGGCTGTGCAGCACAAGGACTGGTGGAACACATCACTGCTCGGAGCCTGGGAAGCTATGGTGCAGTGTTCTGTCACGCAATGGACATATTGTGATGGGCTGGAGAGCTCTATCTCACATTCGGTTCACATGCATGTTATGGCCTGATGGTGTTACATAGTGTGTCTGGGGAAGCAGGTTGACATGAAAAATGAATTTTACAGTAACTCCTCTATTCCATTTCCAATGGGACCTGTATGAATGAAGATGCAATTTCATGGAAATTAAAAAAAAAATGTATATATAATATATATATACACACACACACACACACACACACACATATGCAGTATCTCTGTCTCTCTCACTATATACACACACACACATATATACACACACAGACACACACATATTTGTATGTCTTACAGATTGCATATAGATATATAAGTGATACACAGTGGGAACCTCGTGAGTGATGTAGAAAGCACATACAAATATATAAGTGATACACAGTAGAGACCTCATTAGTGGGATAGATAGCATATGTATAGAAATACCTTATTTATCATATAAGGTCCCCTCTGCATATGTTATTTATGCAATAGGCTAAGACCTTAAGGGAGAGACATTTGTTTTGCCTTTTTAGGTAAAAAAATTATTTCTATAAGTCCGTTATTTTTTGAACTAGTGTTACTGTGCTTTCCCCCATCCTGATTGCTATAACCATTGCCACGAAAGTGAAGTCAGGATGACAAGCTGACACTGTGATGTGATAGCTTGTTAGTGCCACAGAACTTCCGAAGAAATTACAAACCACCGCCGAAGAAGTTCTGCGGCAAATGGTAGTCTTGCCGCAGAACTTGGTCCCACTCTGCTGCAGAAAAGTAGGGGCCTTGAGTATACAGAGGGTCTGTGATGAAGGCATGTATTTCAGAGACCCTGCGGGCCGAGGTAATGGCCACCAGGAAGGCCATTTTCCAAGTGAGAAATTTCAGCTCACAGGTAGTTAGAGGCTTGAAAGGCTTTTGAGTGAGCATTTCTAGCACAAGATTAATGTCCCAGTCTGTGACTGGATGTCTGATAGGAGGTCTGGTATGCAGAATACCCTTAAGAAATCTCTTAACTACTGGTAACTGAGCCAGTGATAAGGAAAGTACTGGCTCATGATAAGCTGAAATGGCACAAAGGTGAACTTTGACTGTAGAGTATTGTAGACCTGAATTTGAGGTCTAAACGGTAGTCTAGAACTTTATCTGGTGGGCAGGAAAAAGGATTCAAAGAGGATTTTGCGCACCAGAGAGAAAAACGCTTCCATTTAGCTGTGTAAGTTTTTCTAGTGGCTGGCTTGCGTGGAGCCAAAAGAATATCTGAAACTCTCCGAGAGACATTGAACCTGTTCACTTCTATCTCTTCAGAAGCCAAGCATGAAGGTGAAGTGACCTCAGATTGGGATGGACCACAGGCCCCTGGGTCAGAAGGTTCATCTGAAGGGGAAGCACTTTTGGAGGGGTTTCCTACATACTGTTGAGTAACAGAAACCATATCAGTCAAGGCCAGAAGGGAGCAATGTGGATCATTTTGTCCCCCTGAGACTCAAACTTAAGAAGTACCTTCTGAATTAGTGGAAGAGAAGGAAAGGTGTATAGAAAGCGTTTTGTCCACTGCAGCCTGAAAGCATCCTGACAGAAAATGCCAGGCCCTGGATTTCTGGAGCAGAAGAGAGGCAATTTTGTGTTGAGTGGGGATGCAAAAAGGTCCGGGTCTGGAGTTCCCCACTCTGTGAATAGTGACTGAACTACAGTTGAGTCAAGAGACCACTCGTGAAGATCTGTCTCTGTTCTGCTGAGGGTCTGCCAGTTCGTTCTGCACTCCCGGCAGGCAGAACGCCTGAATTAGAGCCTTATGCTCTAGGCACCATTCCCACACTCTCATGGCTTCCCTGCATAAAGGGTAAGAGTGTGCACTGCCCTGCTTGTTGATGTAGTACATTACTGCTTTATTGTCCATTTGAAGGAGAATGCTCTTATGGCAGAGAATGTCCTTCAAAGCCTGGACTGCATAAAGGATGGCTCTCATTTTCAGGACATTTATGTGAAGCTGGGACTCATCCCGAGTCCACGTACCTTGGGTGTGGAGATTCTGACAGTGGGCTCCCCACCCCCATCAGGGACTCGTCCATGGTAATGGAAATCTGATGATCCAGGGGAGCCAAGGGATACCCTTCCAGAAGGTTGACCTCTTGCGACCACCAGGTGAGTGGCCTCTTTAGAGGTTCTGTCACCTTGATGAGAAAGGACTAAGGGTGAATGGTTGGGGACCACTGAGTACTGAGCATCCATTGAGAGGTTCTCGTGTGGAGGCATGCTAGGGGTACAGTGAACACTGAGGATGCTATGAGACCCAGCATCCGTTGCATCAAGATAACTTGAACTGAGCTGTTCTCTCTGATGTATTAGGCCATCTGTAGGATATCGCTCCTCCTGTCCTCAGGAAGAAAAGCATTCGCACAGGAGGTGTCCAGAAGTGTTCTTATGAAAAGGAGCTTCTGGGAGGGTTGCAACTGTGATTTCTTGAGGTTTCGCAAGACTCCCATGGACATGAGAAAACTTGAGGCTGTGGCTATGGCGTTGAGAGTTCCTTGCCTAGAGAGGCTTGTGAGAAGCCAGTTGTCCAGATACAGGAACACTTGGATTTCAACCTTTCTGAGATGCACTGCGAGAATTGCACAACACTTTGTAAAACTGTAGTGCCGAGGATAGCCCAAAGGGAAGGACTCTGAACTGATAATGCTGGCCCAGAGTTACAAACCATAGGTATTTGTGATGTTTTGGGTGTATAGGGATATGTTGGTAAGCGTCCTGCATGTCCAGGGTAGCTAGCTAATCGTGTTGATGAAGCAAGTTTAACAGGGTCCCGAGCGATATCATCTTGAACTTTTCTTTAAAAAGAAACTTGTTTAACTTTCTGAGGTCCAGAATGGGGCTCATGCCACCAGTCTTTTTCGGGACCAGGAAGTAATGGGAGTAGAAACCTGTGTTTTGTTGATCTAGCTGAACTATTTCTACTGCCCTGTTCTTCAGAAGGCCTTGTATCTCTGAAGCAAGAAGGTCTGACTGTATTGTTGACAGCCTGGGCTGTCATTTGGGGGGGGCGATCAGGAGGGCCTTCTGAAAGGTTGAGGGAGTACCCCTCATGGATTATCTGGAGGACCCATTTGTCTGATGTTATGGACTTCCACTGGTTGTAGAACTGAGTCAGACATCCTCCCAATGCTGAGGAGGAGTCCCCCTCGGGCAGTTGAGGTGGGACCTGGGCCAGAGACTCAGAAGGTGGCACTGGGCACTTTGGGCCCTTGTGCCTTCTGTTGCATTTTCTTTTGAGGCTGGGGGGCTTGGTTTTTGTTAAAACCTCCCCTGCCCTTTCCCTAAAAGGACTGGTGGTTGTGAAACTGATGCTTGTTAATCTCCCCCCTCGAGAAGATGTGGGAGCGGGTCAAGCCATTTTAATGGCCGACCAAGTCTTCTGCATAGCCTCCAGAGTTTGCTCTACTTGAGGTCCAAACAGATACATACCATCAAAGGGTAACACCATGACCTGCTGTTGAGCATCGTTTGTGAAGCTTGAAGTGCATAGCCAGGAGTGACGGTGGGTACAGATGCCTGCCGCCACTCAGGAAGCGGTATTGAAAGCGTCCATAGCTACTTTAACCTGCTGGTTGTTGTACTCGATACCCCTGCTTATGGTCTGAAGTAGCTCTGAACTAGCATCCAACTCGGGCAGAGTTTCCACCATTTGTTTGAGCGAATGCCGAAGAACAAACTCATATTGAGAGAAATAGCCCTGGTAGCTGGCAATACGTATACCCACGGAAGAGGCAGGAAAGACTTTCTTACCCAAGGTGTCAATCTTGCGAGATTCTTTGTTTACAGGTCAGGCTGTAGATGCACGAGGAAGAATGACCTTATCATTCTCGACGAGGACTACAATAGGGTCCACAAATGCTTGGGAGGCCAAAATGGGTCGATCCTTGAGAGCAGCATACTTCCTGTCTATGGACTTAGCCACAGAAGGAATAAGAGTGAAATTATTCCATACCATCTGAGAGAGTGTCTCAAAAGATGGTTGTACAGGGGGATTTAAATCCACAGGGATCTCCAGGACATAAAGATATTGGAGTCTTAAGAAGTTCCCAAGATCGATATCAGTAGTCTGGAGAGAAACAGTAGTATTCAATTTTTTCAGCAGAGACTTAAATGACAGGATTTCAACCACAGGCTCTGTGGCAGGATTGATCCCTGCTCCTTCAACATCACCACCCAGTCGAAGATCTGGGTCAGCTCAATATCATCTCCTGACAGGCCAGGAGGGACCGTATGGATAGGAAAGGAGTGAAAATCAGTATGAAACAAAGAAGACAAAGGATTCCATGTCGAGAACCCCTGAAGGCTGGACAGCGCCGCACCAAGCCTTGGCACCGAAGAACACGGTGCTAAAGGAATGGGAGATGGCGCCATCGGAACAATCCAGCATATGGCACTGACAGAGTCCACAGCACTGACAGGTGTACTGACACTGAGGACAGTGGTGAAAACCCCATCAGAGCCAAGGACGGTGCCGACAGGTGCATTGGCACCGAGGACAGTGCCGACAGTGCCAATATGTGCGTCGGCGCTGAGGATGACGCTGAGAGGCCCATCGATGTTGGGAGAGCTCCCAATGGCACCGAAAGTAATCCAGGGCCCCGAAGACTCCGATTTGAAGAAAAAGAAGAAGAATACCAGGAGATAAAGGCATCGGTGTGGCCCTTTGCACTGCAGCCATGTGAGGGGGAAAAACATCTGAGTATGGAGTCGACAGCACGAAAGATGGCGCCGCATGAAAAGCAAGGTCTAGTCACCCTACCCGCTCCCCAAAAGGGCCCGAAGGGCTCGGGACGACCAGGCCAGGTAGCTGGACCAACCTCTGAGCCCTTTGCTCCATAGGAGTGGCCCACTGATGAAAGGCTTCCAATGAGCAGTTTTAATAGGCAGGGAAGAGCTCTGATGTCGAAGAGGTCGGTCACCAGAGACAGAAACCAGTGACTCTGGGGGAGGAGACTGGCATCTGACCCAAACAACTGACCATCGATGTGCAGACATACCTGAAGGTGGCCTTAAGTGATGCCTTCTCTTTTTTGACCTGTGAGCTGAAGGAGAGCTCGAGGCCGAATGGTGCAGAGTGCGCGACTGTTTTCTTTTATGCTTCCGGGGGGACTGCTCATCCCCCCGGGCATTGGACCGTCTGTTCTCGGACCCTCCCTCTGGAGAGGGCAGCAGACCGGATGCAGCCTGGCTGACTGAACAGCTTTCATACGAATTCTCCCTACCATCACCTGACCCGCTCATGGTTGACTCAGTCAATGGAGGGCTGAAGACTTTTTTTTCTTAATTAAAATTAAAAGTAAGTGGTATTTATTCATAGATAAATTACAAAACAATAAACTGAAAACTATGATGCTAGTTTGGAGTTTGACTCCTGGCGGGCAAGCGACTTCGTCATTGAAGGGCACTCAATGGCAGGAAAAAAGGAACTGAGGCAGTTGGAGGGTCGACGCTGAGATAGTCATTGCCGCATGAGCCGAGGCTCGCGGCGCCACTCCTCATGGCTCCATCTCTGGTGGCAACCCTCTTGCGAAAGGTTTGCTCCCGCTGGGTCCTGGCACCTCCAGTGTAGTTCCTATCAGTGTGAATGAGAGGTAGAGACTTTATGTCCAGGAAGATCTCTTCTTTAGTGGACAGGAGTGAAAGGAAGGCAAAGTTGTTAGTAGTTGCCTTCCACCCTTGAACTTCAGGAGAAGGGAACCCCTTTGACTTCTGAAGATGGAAAGCCAAGAGTTCCTTCTGGAGGTGCCAGCTTTAGCAATTGGTCCCTTTTAAGTTAAAAGGGGGAAGGAAAATAGGGAGACAGCACTGCCAAGAAGTCTGGCCACAAAAGGAATGTGGGTGGGAAGCAGTAATGAATGGTGAAGATCGTCACAAAACCACTCAGTAGGCCAGGCCCTCTGCTCCCACAGTGCCAATCTCTGAGCACAGTATTGTGAACAGGTAACAGAACAAGGTAACCCTTCTGTCTGTTTGTGGGTCCGAATCACCTTTAGTCTCAAGTTCTGGGGGGATTCAAACTGTGAACCTTATGCTAGCGTATCCAAATATACTGGTTCAGATAATCTGCTCTTCAGGGGGATGCCAGATATCTTTCACCTAAAGGCACCTAACCAGGTATCCAAAATGAACCCTTAAAACTCTATAAAAGACCTTCGGTATATACTTACCTTTTCCAAGTTTGGTAACACCATCAAGCTTATGAACAGTTTTGTCAGTCTTAACCCTCCATATGTCACATGCAAAAGAAAGAATTTTGAAGACGCACCCAGGCAGTCTTTTCAAATGAAAGGTTTACTTAAAAATGGATAAAAATATGTAAAATGTAAACACAGAACACTATATTACAAAGCATACAATCACTTAAGAGAAAAGCAAAGACAACTACAGACAAACTCCTACCAACGTACAGTTAGATTTTTTCTATTTAATGTATTACCTTTAAACAGTGCTTATACTTAGGTCTTGTTTCTTAAGTGCCCAAAAAAAGAAATGTCACACAGATCAGACACAGTATTCAGTTGAAACTGTGTCTTTCTCACACACCCCTTCCATGATGTCACCTAGCTCTTCCTTTCACAATATAAAAAATATACAAAACAGGATGTCCTATCAGGAGGTATATTAAATACTGTGACTTCAGCAAAAAAATATTTCCCAAATTATGACAGTCTTTAAATCCAGCCTTTTCCTTTGAACTGGAGGCTGGCTTCCTATTTTCCCAAGGACATTCAAGGTTTAATACAACTCTGCCATGTCTCACTTAGATGGAATATAGCTTTGGAACACCAGCTAATATTAAATGCTCTTCCTCTTAAGACGTCATAAAAGTTTATGATCTCTATCCTCTAGCAAACTCATAAAGTCCCCATTTCATTTCCACTTCAAAGAGCCTAGGCATATCCTAAAAAGTAATAAAATGCCACTCTGAACTAAATTAGTTAATTACATAGATCCTGCTTCACTGAAACCTGGAGGGGAAGGCTGTCACCCAGGAGACACCTCACATACCACATTTTATATTACACATATTATAGAACAATCATAACCAGCTGGCCAAGCGTCACAATCCTCCCCACCTAGACTGAATCTGGGGGCTCTATACCTTGCATTGGATGAGTTTCCCAAATCAGTTCACTCCTCATAAACATGCGACAGGCCATCTGTGTTCTGACTGGTCACTCCAGCCCTATGTAAGATTGTCATGTCATACCCTTCCAAGGCAAGACTCCTTCTTAGCAGTCTACCATTAGTTTTTCCCACTTGGGTCAGTCAAACCAGGGGGGTTGTGGTCCGTTTGTACCTCAAAATGCTGCCCATATAGGTATGGCTTCAACTTCATTAGGGCCCACACTATGGAAAGACACTTTTTCCACAGCAGAGTAAGCCTGCTCCTGGGAAGTAACTTTTTAATTAGGTACACTACAGGTGTTCTTTCCCTTGGTTGCATGTCTGACTCAGTACTGACCCAATACGTATGTCTGAGGCTTCAGTCTGAACTATAAAGTGTCTGTTATAGTCAGCACTTGCAAATACAGGAGCACTGCACAGTGCCTCCTTCAGTCAGGTAAAGGCTTTTTCACAGGCTGGTTCCCAGGTAATTTTCTTGTGCATCCTTTTCTTTACCAGGTCAGATAGGGGAGCAGCCAGGGCACTGTAATTGGGTACATATTTCTCTTATAGTACCCTGCTGTACCTAGAAAACTCCTGACCTGCTTCTGCATTTCTGGTCTGGGCCATGCCTTGATCACCTCTATTTTCACTTGGTTAGGATGGAGCTGTCCCCGGCCTACAACATGCCCGAGGTATGCCACTTCAGCCATGGCCACCTGGCACTTCTCAGCTTTTGCAGTGAGCCCGGCCCTCTGTATTCTGTCCAGCATTTCCCTAAGGTGGGACAGGTGTTCTTCCCAGCTGGCACTAAAGATGGAAATGTCATCCAGGTACACCACGGCGTACTCCTCAGCACCACTGAACACCTGGTTCACCAACCTTTGGAAAGTGGCCAGGGCATTCTTCATTCCAAAAGGTATTACTTTAAATTCAAATAAGCCTATCGGAGTGATGAAGGCTGACCTCTCCCAAGCTCTGTCCGTTAATTCTACCTGCCAATACCCCTTTGTCAGGTCAATAATTGTAAGGTAGGTCACCCCTCCAAACCTGTTCAGGAGTTTGTCCATCCGGGGCTTTGAGTGGGTGTCTGACTTTGTGACTGCATTCAGTTCACCATAGTCCACACAGAAAGGAGTAGAGCCATCTGACTTGGGCACAAGGACTACAGGCTAGACCCAGGGGCTGTGGGATCTTTGGATTACCCCTAAATCCAGCATTTCCTCCACCTCCATTCTAATGTCCTTTTGGACAGCCTCTGACACCCGATATGCTGTCCGCCATATGGGCGTCTGTGTCCCTGTCTCCACATTGTGCATCGCTAAGGTGGTTGTCCAGGACCATCTTGAAAATGAGCTTGCCCAATGATGTAACAGCCTGCTTAAATAAAGTTTGATTAATTGGTTAGTCCAGCTAGGTGCTAAACAGGGGGCCAAAGTCTGCTAAAACCTCCCTTACTTCCTGGATCTTGTCTGGGGCCAGCTGGGGAGACAATTTTACTGCCTCCACAGAGGACTCCCACTTGCTTTCTTCCAGCAAGTCCAGAAGGGGGTCTCCTTTATCTGTCCCCTGCCCAGGACTACATACTGCTAACACCATGTCAGCCCTATTAGCACATGGCTTCATCATGTTGACATGGTACATTCTTTCTGTCTGTATTCTGTCAGGTAATGCTATGATATAGTTCACGTCATTTACCTTTCTAACTACTTTGTACGGTTCTGCCCACTCAGTCTGCAGCTTGTCTTTCCAGACCAGGATAAGGACCATAACTTCCTAACCCACCATATACAAGCGAGCTCTGGCTCTGCGATCGTACCACACTTTTTGTTTCTGTTGGGCAGCTGTCAGGTTGCTCTGGGCTGTCCCCATAAGCTCCTTCAGCCTTTTCCTAACTCTAAGGATGTAATCCACTATGGGAGTTCCCTGGGTGGTGTGCTTGCCTTCCTAGTCCTCCTGGATCAAGTCTAGGGGCCCACGTACCCGGCGTCCATATAAGAGTTCGAAGAGAGAAAATCCTGTCGACTTTTGGGGCACCTCCCTGTAAGCAAACATCAGGAGGGGAAGGTATTTCTCCCAGTCCTTCCCATGCTGTTCGGCAAATGCTTGGAGCATTGACTTCATGGTACCGTTATATCTTTCCACAAGCCTATTTGCTTGTGGGTGATAAGGTGCCGTGTGTCTCTGCACCACCCCACACTTTTCCCACAAACATTTCATCAGGTCTGACATGAAGGAACCCCCTTGATCGGTGATAACCTCCTGCAGAAGCCAAACATGGGAGAAAATCCCAAGTAAGATATTTACCACTTTGTCTGTCCTCAGTGAGGATAGGGCAACTGCCTCAGGGTACCAGGTGGCATAATCCACCACAGTCAGGATGAACCTCTTCCCGGAGGAGCTGGGGGTATTTACAGGCCCCACAATATCCATTCCCACCCCCTGGAATGGCTCCTCCACTATGGGCAATGGAATTAGGGTGGTTTGGGTTTTCTTACCTGCCTTCCCTATTTCTTGGCACCGGTGACAAGACCTGCAATACTTCTTCACCTACTGGGTGAAGTTTGGCCAACAGAAATTCTGGGCCAACTGCTGCTTAGTGCGTGTGATTCCCAGATGACCAGACAAGGGAATATTATGTGTAGTCTTGAGCAACTGCTCACAAAACCCCTGGGGAGCAACAAGCTGCCTGCCTATCATCCCTCCCTCTGTCTGCACAGCCTGAGTATACATCAGTCCATTTTCCCAAAAAACCTTATGTTTACCATCACCTCCTTGTGCTCTGTCAGAGTCTGCCCAAGCCCTCAGCTTCTCTAGACTAGGGTCACTTTTCTGAGCAGCTGCAAACTCCTTACACATTCCCAAGGCATGAGACAGGTCCCCTTCAGTCTCTAAACTAGGGTTTCCAGCACTAGCGTCAGGGGATGCAGGATCACTGTTATCCCTAACCCTCTGACAATGGGTCACCTCTCCTTCTTCAGAGTAACCCTCCGTAGCTGTGTGGTTAACTGCTACTGGGGAAATTTCTAACCCCTTTTCATTAGTCTCCATATCAGGAGACACAGGCTGGGGAACCAGCCTCCCAGTGGTGTTCACAATGGCTTCTGTGGGTCCAGGAAACTACAGTTCCCCTTCCCACTTAGCTATGGGTAACTGCACACACCATCCCCTGTTTGAGATTGTTGCCAAGGATGACGTCAACTGCTAAAGTTTTGGCTACTGTCACCTGTTGCACAATTCTCCATTTCACCCCAGTCTAGGACGACACTAGTGAATGGCAATGTGGTCTCCTCACAAGTGAACCCTTGCAGTGTCACAAATTCATTGGGTATAAGCTGACCAGGCTCTATCAGAGCCCATTTTACCAATGTCAGGGATGCCCCTGTGTCCCTTAACCCCTGTGTCTGTGCACCATTCACCGTGACTGGGTGCATGTATTTCCTCATGTTTACAGGCATGCTTCCATGGACACACAAACAACCCACTTCTTTCCTAGCACCATTTCGCATATTGCTTGCCCTTTTGAGACACTGTCTGGCAATATGCCCAGTTTCCTTACAGACCCAACTGTCATTTCGTTTTCCAGAGAAATCTTTTCTTTGAAACCTGGGGCTAACTGGTTTCAGTAGAGACAGTGAGGGTTTTAGCTGCCTCAAAAGCATGCTTTTCCCTTCCTGTGCTGCCACACCCACCCCATTCACTCTCAGAGCAGGTCTGCTCTTGGCATAGTGGTCCAAGAGTTCAGCAGCTTCTTGCACTGTTTTGGGATCTCGGTCTTCCAACCAGGTTTTCAGCTCTGCTGGGCATGCCCCAAAAAACTGTTCTAACAAAATAGCATTTTCAATTTTATCTACAGAGTTTGCTTCAATTCCTTCCCACCAACGATTTAAAAACTGACATTGTTTCATGGCTAGCTCCTCGTAGCTCATATCAGGGCTTCTCCTGAGCTTACAGATTTTAGCTCTGTATGCTTCAGCAGTTAAATCAAACTTTTCTAAAAGTGCAGCTTTAAGTTTGCAGTAATCATTACTGTCCTCATTGTCCATTTGACCCAATGCATCCCGAGCTTTCCCAGTAAATAGTGGGGATAGCTGGAAGCTCCAGGACCTTCTTGAAATTTTAGCGTGAATACAAACTTTTTCAAAGGAATTTAAAAAGGTATCCATATCCTCCCCTTCTTTAAACTCAGCTACCAATTTGGAATTCAATTTATAACCCAGTCCTGTAATTTCAGTTAAACCCAAGCCACTTACCTGCTCTGGTGCTGGTGGTTGGAGTCGTAGCTTCTCCAGTTCGGGTCACCTATGGCACTCATGTGCCTCATGGTCCGCCTCTCGCTGTTCACGCTCCTTCTTCTCCTTTGCAGCTTGTCTCTCTTGCTCTGCTTCTCTCTATTCTTGTGCTCTCTTCTCCTCTGTGGCTCGCTAGCACTCACGTGCTTCACAGTCAGCCTCGCTCGCTTACCTCTTCTCCTGGAACTCCAGCTCCATTTTGCACAACTCAATCTGCAGCCTGATTGCTTCTGGCTCCAGAATGATGGTGACATTTCCCTGCTGCTATGGCCCTTCTCCTGCAACTGGCCCTGCTGTTCTCCTCACTGGCAGCTAGCCCCTCCTCCACACCCAAGGTTTGGTACTTTACATTCACAGTCTGTGACTCAATGCTCTGGGCATCTGCTGCCATCAGAACATCCATGAGGTTCTGCTTGGTGGCTCTCACCTCATACAGGACTCCTCTGTTCTTGCACAACTGCTTCAAGTAGTCTACAGTGTGCCTGCTGTAGTTGGAAGCCATCTTCCTCCCTAACTACGGCTACTCTAACTTGCACTTTAGAAAAAAAAAATAGGTAGGAATTTGACTGTAAGCAAAATGATATAGTTCTATTTCCTTTTTAAAAATAAATCACTGCCTTTTTTGCAAGTGAACTGTACAGTATTAAGCTGACACACTGAACAGTTAAAGCTTGTGTTACCAATTTTATCCGCACTGCTGCCAACCAATCTCTCACTACTGCACTCAGCAGGTCAGGCCCTCTGCTCCCACTGTGCTAACCTCCAAGCGCAGTATTGTGAAGAGGTAACAGAACAGGGTAACCCTCCTGTCTGCTTGTGGGTCCAAATCACCTTTAATCTCACGTTCTGGGAAGATTCAAACTGTGAACCTTATGCTAGCATACCCAAATGTACAGGCTCAGATAATCTGCTCTTCAGGGGGATGCCAGATATCTTTCACCTAAAGACACCTAACCAGGTATCCAAAATGAACCCTTAAAACTCTACAAAAGACCTTAGGTGTATTCTTACCTTTTACCAGTTTGGTAACACCATCAAGCTTATGAACAGTTTTGTCAGTCTTAACCCTCCATACGTCACATGCAAAAGAAAGAACTTCAAAGACACACCCAGGCAGTCTTTTCAAATGAAAAAATTACTTAAAAATGGATAAAAATATGTAAAATGTAGACATAGAATATTATATCACAAAGCATACAATCACTTAAAAAAAAAGCAAAGACAACTACAAACTCCTACCAACATATGGTTAGACTTCTTCTATCTAATGTATTACCTCTAAACAGTGCTTATAGTTAGGTCTTATTTTCTTAAGAGAAAAAAGAAATGCCACATGGATCAGACACAGTATTCAGTTTAAACCGTGTCTTTCTCACACACCCCTTCCATAATGTCACCTAGCTCCTCCTTTCAGATTATAAAAAATATACAAAACAGGATGTCCTATCAGGAGGTATATTAAATACTGTGACTTCAGCAAAAACTAATTTCCCAAATTATGACAGTCTTTAAATCAAGCATTTTCCTTTGAAATGGAGGCTGGCTTCCTATTTTCTACAGGATATCAAAGGTTTTATACAATGCTGTCATATCTCACTTAGGTGCAATATATGTTTTTAACCCCAGTTGATATTAAATGTTCTTCCTCTTAAGAAATCATAAAAGTTTATGATCTCCATCCTCTGGCAGACTCATAAAGTCCCATTTCATTTCCACTTCAAAAAGCCTAGGCATTTCCTAAAAGGTAATAAAATGCCACTCTGAAGTAAGTCAGTTAATTATATGGTTCCTGCTTCACTGAAACCTGGGGGGGGGGTCACCCAGGTGCACTGGATGTCTCATGTGAGACACCTCACATACCATATTCTGTTTTACAAATATCATAGAACAATCATAACCCGCTAGCCAAGTGTCACAAAGATATCCTGGAAGTTCGAGAATTACAGGGAGTATGTAATTTCTACTTCATTGAATGATCAGTCTTTACCATTCACTTCTGGTGGGTGAGTACCAAGCACAACAAAGTGAGTTTGGGGATGGTGGGCGGGCATGTGAATAAATAGTGAATATATTCCTAGGTCATCAAGAATTACAGTAAGTATGTCATTTTTATATCTTGCAGGAATGTATCTTCACCATTTATTCACACTAATGTGACAGAGTACCAAGCTGAGAAAGAACCCCTGGTGGGGTGGTAGGAGTAAAAAGGTCCCTCAGGACTGAAGTCAATTCAAGACAGTCCTGCCAAGGCTGTATAGTGCCTGACCGTAACATGCAGGGCATTATGTATAACAAAAATGTGCACTGTGATCGCAGTAACAGCTTTGCAATGTATCACCAACAGGCATAGGCTCCCTTTGAGTCAAAAGGGGGAAGGCAAATAGAGTGGCAGCACTGCCCAGGAGCCTGGCCACTAGAGGAAGGTGGGTGGGAAGCAGTAATGAATGGCAAAGATATCCAGGAAGATCAAGAATTACAGAGAATACATACTTTTCAGATCTTCCAAGGATCAATCTTCACCATTCCTTACTGGTGGGGGAGCACTAAACTACCACCTTGGGTGGTGCTGGCACCCCAAGGGAAAAGGTTCTCCCAGCCTCCTGTGGGGGCCCCTCACAAATCTGGTATGACCCAAGACTGGTCGGGGCAGGTGGACACTCTGGGGAGAGGGAAGTCACTCCACTAACTCAATCCTGACCTTAGGGGAGAAAAAGTGGGCCCCCCCAGAAAGGTGAGACAATCACCCTATGCTGGACCAAGGGTGATAACCATGAAAGGTAGAGCCAGACTGTTTTTTCAGCTAATGCAGATTGTTTTTCCCACAAGCCTGGAGACTACCTCACTGGCATCATAAGATGCCCATGACTGGTGTCTCTCAAGCTCCAGACCACATGTAGAAAAGCGCCTCCAGCTTAAACCCATTAGTGGGACTCTATGGAGAAGACTGACTCTAGAAAGACTGGCCAACACATACTTTTGTAATATTAATATATGAATACCGCTAAACCAACTGCCTAATTATGGTAAATAAGAAAAAATTACTCACCATAGTAATGTTGTTTCTTCTAATGGAGTCTTGCTGTATTCAGACATAATGCAGTTAGCCCCAGCACTTGAACTGCCCCGGAGAGGAAAGAGTTAACTCTATGCAGAAGCATAGAACGTTGAGCTTGAGCTCGGTTTTCAAACATCTGTCTGTGGTACTTCCTAGAGTAACTGTCAGATTCCTACGAGCACACTAACATACTATAGTATGGAAATTGTTCGACATATAGCCAGCTTTTCTAATGCAAGGCTTCCTGGCGACCTTCAGAATATCCAGAACTCCCTGAGAAAGATGTAGTGCTGCATATTCTACCTCTTCAAGAGCCAGGCCTTGACATTGAGAAACTGGAGATTGGGGTACCAGATCCACCCCTGGGAGGAGGACAGGAGATTGTATGTCCTGGGCAGAGACAGAGGACATGACACTGACAAGGACAGCAGTAGAGGATACCAAGGCTGTCTGGCCCAATCTGGAGCCACCAGTATCACTGTGCAGGGTTCAGTCCTGATCTTGATCAGAACTCTAAACAGCAGACGGAAGGGAGGGAAGGCATAGAGAAACCTGCCCTTTCAGTCCAAAAAGAGAGCATCCTGGGGAACCGTCCCCAGGTCTGGAGGTCTGCAACAAAACAGAGGAAGTTGATGACTGCCTGGTGCTGCAAAGATATCCATCTCTGGAGTGCCCCACCTGGAGAGGATGACCTTCAGGATGCGAGGAGCCAGGTACCATTCATTATGTCCCTGTGAAATTCTGCTCAGAGCATCTGCTAGTACTGTATGTTGTCCTTCCCTTGAAGGTGAACTACTACCAGAGAAGTCTGAAGAGAACAGGTCAGAGACCACAGCTTCATGGCTTCTGTGCACAAGGCCGAGGACCAACTGCCTCCCTGTTTGTTGATGTACCACATTGTGGTGGTGTTGTCTGTCCTGACTTGGACCACTTTGCCCTTGACTGAATCTGAGAAGCTCTGCAGGGCTAGGAAAACTGCCCTGAGTTCCAGGAGATTGATATGAAGGAGAGACTTTTGTGGGGACCAGACCTCTTGAGCAGTCAGGGATCCCAGGCTGGCTCCCCACCCTAAGAGAGAAGCATCCATAGTTAGAACTACTGTTGGGACTTGAGGGAGAAATGGAACCCCTTGTCTGAGGTTGTCCTGGTCCAGCCACCATTGGAGAGCTTGGACCAGAGTCTGAGTCACTGGGATCAGTTTGGTAAGTGAATCCTTCTTTTGAGACCAAAAAGACCTTAGATGAAATCGAATGTCCTTCATCTGGAACTTTGCTCTCTGCACCATTGTCGTGGAAGCTGCCATGTGGCCCAGGAGCTGGAGGAACTGTCTTGCTGGGCAGGAGACCTGAGGTCGAAAGGAGGAAGCGAGATCCACTAGGGCTTTCACCCTCGCCAGAGGAAGGAAGGTTTTTGCTTGTACAGTGTCTAGCTCTATGCCTATAAAGGTGAGAAGGTGAACTGGTTCGAGGACAGACTTTGGAAGATTGAGAAGAAACCCCAAGGAGCTGAGTAGGTCCTGGGTAGTCTGAAGAGCTGACTTGACCTGTAAAGGTGACTGACCCACTAAGAGCAAGTCATCCAGATATGAGAAGATGGGGATACCCTGTCTTCTGAGGTAAGCCACCACTACTGCAAGGCACTTTGTGAACACCCTTGGAGCTGATGTTAGGCCGAATGGCATTGCTCTGAATTGGGAATGGCCTGAAGGCAACTTGAACCTGAGGTATTTTTTGTGGGAGCACCTGACAGGAATATGGAAATAGGCATCCTTGAGGTCCAGGAATGCTAGCCAATCCCCTGACCTTAGAGAGGAATGATTATTCCGAGAGTTATCATTTTGAATTTGGGCTTTGAAATGTGTTTGTTCAAATGCCTTAGTTCTAGGATGGGTCGCCACTCCCCCGTTTTCTTTGGGGCAAGGAAGTACCTGGAATACAGTGTCAGTGTCAGCGTGGCTCAGTTGGTAGCACATCCGCCTCTGGATCAGAAGGTCGTGGGTTCTCATCCCACACCGGGATTGGACTTGCACCTAAAAATCGCTGGCATCTGAGTACAGTATTGGGGGGTGCTGTACTGCTGGGGTGTGCTGTCCTTCGGATGAGACGTTAAACCGAGGTCCCTTCTGCCCATCCTTGTGTTGTCCTGATGGGTGTCCAGGTGGAAGAAAAAGAACCCAGGGCACTCTTCGCAAAGAGTAGGGAACATTCCCTGTGTCCTGGCCAACATTCCCCTTCCCATAAACTGGTTCATGCAATTATCCAGACTGTGTGTGGGTGATGATGTGCGATATGGCCGCTACCACACATTCAGTCACTTCACTACCAGTCTAGCATTGCTTGTAAAGCGCTTTGGATGTATGAAAAGCGCTATATAAATGCTGATTCTGATTCTTCTTCTTCTTCTTCTTTTCCCCTGTGCCGAGTAGGAACCTTCTCTACAGCTCTGAGAGCTAGAAGAGAGGAATCCTCTGCCTCTAGGGCAATGGTTTTTGACAGCAGTGCAGGTGGAAAAGACTTGGCCCTCTTTTTTGGACATTTTTTGAAGCTGGGGGCCAGTCCCTGGCTTACTACTTCCAGGACCCACTTGTCTGAGGTCACAGACTTCCAGGCCTTGAAGTAGTAAGCTAGCCTGCCTCCTACTGGAAATGGGGAGTCGATCCGGGCTGACACATCAGGGTGTCTGCTTGGCAGGAGCCTTAGACTGAGAGGAGGAGAGAGCAGCCCTGTTCATCCCCCTCCTGCCCCTCCCTCTGAAGAACCCCTCTGTGGGAAGGGACAGGAGGCCTGGGCTTGGTAAAAAGGACTTTGAAAGGGCCTGCCCCTGCCCCTAGACTGGTGCTTGTGAGGAGTGGCTTGCCTTTCTTTGGCCTGTGAACTCCTGTACATGGTCCTGTATTAATCCATTTTCTTCATGCAAGCCTCTGTCTTCTCCCCAAACAGAGAGTAACCTACTACAGGAAAATCCATAGCCTTAGTCTGGGTATCCTGTGCAAGGCTAGAACATCTGAGCCAAGCATGTCTTTTGAGAGACACCGATGTAGCCATGACTCTAGATGCCACATCATTGGAGTCCACAGCAGCATGAAATTGCATTTTGGATGCCTCAGTTCCATCAGCAGCCACCTCCTCCAGCTCCTTGGCTTGCTGGGGAGAGGCCTGTTTAGCCAGTTCCAGAACCATATCCCATCTGGATTTCTGGTATCTGGCTGTGTAGGCCATGTAAGTAGCCTGCCTGAGTCCCAAAGAGGATGCCGAATACATGGCATCCTCTTTGGGATTGCCATGTATTTGGCATGGCATCCACTTTCCTGGAGTCCTTATCCGGGGGGTGTGAAGCCAAAGGAATGTTAGCCCTCTCACAGGCTGCAGCCTGCACTACCCCAACATGGCTGCAATGAGTATAAAGGAACTCCACACCTTAGCCTGATAACAAATACCTCCTGTCCATTCTCTTAGCCACAGGAGGTATTGAATTAGGGATTTGTAAAATTGTGTGTGTCTGTTTCCCCAAGGATTTATGAAGAGGGATAGACAGTCTTTTGGACTCTGGGATGTCCATCATTTCCACAAAATCAGGCTCTTCATCCTCCTCTGCAGCTTCAACCAAGGGAAGCTGCATGGTTTCTGCCACCTTTTTGTAGAACAAATTATGTGAAGGGGACTCAGAGAGCCTCGGAGGAGAGACACCTGAGGGCCTCTCTGGGGAGATGTCCAGTTCAATGGGCACATCCAGACCCCCCCGGTCATTGCCATCATCATCATCATCATCAATGGGATAGTCTTCGTCTCCCTCCCACTCCTCATAAAAAGCATCTGGATCATAATCTGGAGGAGATGGATCCGACCGAACCGACCGTCTAACCGGCGGTACCAGTTCGGACAGAACCGGTCTAAGTGATTGAACGCGATAGCGGATCCGAACTGGCAGACTTAGGCTTTTTTTTTTTTATGGAACCGACCCCTCAGGTCAGCTCTCCTTTTGCCCAAGGAGGCATGGCCTAGGTCAGTAGGCACCTCCTCAGGTTCGGCCGCAACCAAACCGGGCTGACCATCGGATCTATAGACTTCTCAGCCTCCCTTTCCTTCAGCCTGCTCAGTCTTTTGTCTAGAGTGGATTTAGGAAAGTTTTTTAGATTTAGCAGTCTGACTTGAGGTGGTCAAACCCCAGACAATAAACACAGGTGAGGTGGGGGTCAGCCTTAGCAAAGGCCTCCCCACACTCAGTACAGTGTTGAAACCCAGTGGTACCGGTTTTCTTCTTGGGTTTCTCAGACATGGCCAACCTAACAAATTACCCTATTGCAGCTTTCAATCCAGGTAATAAAACCGATCAGTTACAAACTGTGTCACGGGCTTTTTAAAAAAACTTGTTTTTTTTTTTTTTTTTAAACCGATCGGTACTAGAACATCACTCTAATCCCAGAAATAAATTTAAACAGAATGGGTCCGTTCCAAACCAGACTGACTGGAAAGAAACCAGAGAAAAGAACAATTTCCAACTTTTTCACAGAATAAAACACAGTCACTACCTATCTGCTCACTACCTGTACCATAGACAAAGGCTGGAAATCCGAAAATAACAAAAAAATTATACGGTTTAAACCAAACGCTTTATTTTTACTGGACGGAGCAGAAGAAATCTCTGGAGCGACTTCACTGTTAGGCGAAGTGAAGAATCTGACGGTTACACTGGGAAGTACCACAGACAGAGGTTTGAAAACCGAACTCGAGCTTAATGTTCTATGCTTCTGCATAGAGTTAACTCTTTCCTCTCCGGGGCAGTTCAAGTGCTGGGGCTAGTTGCATTATGTCTGAATACAGCACAACTTCATGTTATTTGAAGTTTTAAATAGCATTTTCATTTTAAAAAATTTCAGGCAAGCCGGCCTGGTGGCACTGAGGGTTGAGGTGCTGGATGCCACACCTTGCGCTACGCCGGTGACCCAGGTTCAGGAATGACCTTGGATCACCAGGGTGCCGGCACAGGGGGGATGGTGGGAGCAGGATTGAGCACTGACTGTCCTCTCCCAGCCCACCCATAGTCCCATCACTGAATGGAGGTTCGGTGCTGGTGCAGGCAGTCAACGGCGTGACTGGAAGGGAGGGGGGTCCCAAATGGCGTGCGCATGCATGCCTCCACATGCACGCACTACATCAGGGATGCATGGATGTAGGGGTTGGGAGGAAACCCACAAGAATCCAGAACCTACATATGGAAAAAAAATAAAAAATAAAATTGCAGGCAATGACTGAGTGAAAATACACTTTCTCCAGTTCCAGAAACAGTTTGGGAACTGGGGAAAAAACACAGTTTTCTTGCAAATATTGTAAAATATCCTAATCTACCCCAGATTATTGTAAACTAACTAAAATAAACTTTTGATTAAATAATAATAGACTTGGCCGCTAGGATTGGAACAGGATTATGGGACATCTTAACTTTTCAGCTGAGAAATAAATATACCACTGTAATGCTGGAGGGAGTATGGCTATAGTGCAGAGTTTAAATTTGCATAATAGTCCAGATTCTGTCTCTGGGACAACAGCTGAGGCAGATGACGACTAAAGACTCGTATGACATCACTAGTACATTCCTGTTGTTCGAAAATCCCCATCATTTACCTGAGGCATCAGGTGAAAGGCAACAGATACCAGACATAGCAGAAGTACACCCTAATAAATGTATTTAAAAGTTAGGCAGAGAAACACTCCTCCAACTGGTCAAGATTAATGTGTAATGAAACAGCAAGGGTCTAAATTTGACTATTTTTAACCCAGGCAAGGTTTTAATTTATTTGAAGTTGCCTGTAGACACAAAATGCTCTTGCTGGCTAGAGTAATTTAAAATAGCTACCAAACAAAAAAAAGAAGCAAATTATACTTGCTGTGGAGAGCTCTCTGTTTCTCAAAGCTGCTATCCTGTGACACTGATACAGAATACTGAGAAAAACTGAGCATCCAAACACTGAGGACACCAACATAACATGCTACTCAGCACAGCTTTTAAAGCTATAACTGTATAAGTGAGCCTCTCGTCGAGGTGCATAAATTGTATACCCATGCTGTAATAAATTTCCCACTGACAACGTGGCGCAACACAGAGTGGTCTTTTGTACTGTGGCAAGGAGCACTGCCTAACTTGCATGTTGTGTTGATTTTCCCAGTGGAATATTTTGAGTATCTAGAAACTGGCCACTGATTGCCGAAGCCTTCTGCAATAATATAAGGCAATTGCCGGAAAGGAAAAAATTACTTACCATAGTAATCTTATTTCTTCCAGGGTATTCTCCAATATTCAGAACTCTTGCAGTTATCCCTTTAAGTAGAGCTGCCCGGAGATAGAATGTATGCTAATAATGGAATCATCATTGGTTCATGCTAGTTATTAAATGCTGCCCTTATCAACTGCCAGTGTTTTACTGCTTCAGATTTCACGGGGAGATGGCAAGGACAGGACCCACCGGTAACTACAGCTATCTAACAGTAATAGTAATAATACTACTACTACAAATAATAAATCAACCTTACCAAATTCTTCAAATGGGTTAGAAAAATACACCTCTCATTATGTCAGATTTACCTGAAAAAGGGGAAACCAATGCCCAACAGGGATCAAAAAGTAGACATGCCAGTATGTGGCACCCTCATACATGCTTACTCAGTTTGGATTGCAGAGGCTAAAGGTTCTATAAGAGGAGGCAAGGTGGGTGAGTTCTGAATATTGTAGAATACCCTGGAAGAAACAAGATTACTATGGTAATTTTTTCTTCTCACCCCAGGAATACTCCAATATTTGTAACTCTTGTAGACTACAAAGCAGTACCTTTGGAGGTGGGCACATAACCTGTTTTGGAAATAGACTCTGCAGGACTGCTATGCCAATCCTGGTGTCACTTCAAGACTGTGTGTCCAGGCTGTAATACTTTGTAAAGGTGTGTACTATTGTTCAGGTAGCTACTTTACAGATCTTCACTAAGAAAAAATTACTCACCTTAGTAATCCTATTTCTTCCAGTGTATTCTTCTATATTTATAACTGTATGCAGTCTGCCTCCTAAGTAGCACTGCCCGGAGAGAAATTGAACTATGTGCAAATGATAGAACCTATCATTGCTCAAGACACACATTCAAACTGCTGCCCTCATCTACTATAACGTTCCAGCAACGTCTCACATTTCGATAACCTACAAGGCAGAAATACTATGTATCTATCTAAAACTACCTATAAATGCATAAAGGAACTAACTCCCATAAACAAAATATGCTCCTAGTGGCTATTTAACTACAACTCAAACAGATAAGTTTTATCCTAGAAACTCAGGTAACAAAAGGAGAAGTCATCCTACCAAAGTAAAATGTAATTTAATAGTGTGTACATGCTTACAGAAATCCAATATAACATCAGTAGGCATGATGAGGCTCTGGTTCTGGTTGAGGAGGCAGGGAGGGAGAGTTATGAATATAGAAGAATACACTGGAAGAAATAATCTTACTAAGGTGAATATTTTTCTTTTCTAACCACATGTATTCTTCTATATTCATAACTGTATGCAGACTTTAAAGCAGTACCTTTGGAGGTGGGCAAAGAACCTACTTAGGATAGAGGCTCTGCAGGACTGCTGTTCCAAATCTGGCATCACCTCTGGGCAGTATGTCCAGGCTGTAATGCTTAGTGAAAGTATGTACTGTCCTCCTCATGGCAGCTTTGCATATGTCCAGCAAGGGGACATTCCTTGAAGCAGCTGTTCCCCTGGTTGAATGGGCCTTAAGTTCTGATGGGGCCTGTCTGCCTGCTTTTGATAGAACTGTATACAGCTAACTATCCAGTGAGAGACTGGTCTCTTGGTAGCTGGTGTACCTTTTTTTACATCCCCATAGGTAAGGAATAACTGTTGTTTATCCTGCCTGTGATCCTTAGTATGAGATATGTAGTAACTAAGAGCTCTCTTCACATCCAGACTGTGAAGTCTACACTCACCTGAAGTAGAGTACCTTTTTTCACATCCCCATAGGTAAGGAATAATTGTTGTTTATCCTGCCTGTGATTCTTAGTACAAGATATGTAGTAACTAAGAGTTCTCTTCATATCCAGACTGTGAAGTCTACGCTCACCTGAAGTAGAGTGCTCAGTGAAAAACACTGGTAGTGTAATAGATTGGTTTAAATGAAAATCTGACACCACCTTAGGGAGACATTTTCTATTGGTTCTGAGTACCACTTTGTCATTATGGAAACTAGAATCTGCAGCTTATTCAATAGGTAGGGAAATGGGCAGACTGGGTGGGCCAAGTGGTCCTTATCTGCCATCAAAGTCTATGTTTCTATATTTCTAAATAGTCCTTTTCCACAGATAGGGCCTGAAGCTCACTTATCCTTCTAACAGAAGTCATAGTCACTAGAAATACAGTTTTCCATGTGACATACTGTAGGTGAGCTGAGCACATGGGTTGAAAACGTGATCTCATTAGCTGAACAATACAAATGTTCAAGTCCCACCCAGGGACAGGTTTCCTAATGGGTGGGTATGTGAGACACAGACCCTTGAAAAACTTTTTAAAAATAGGATCAGATGCAATGGAGGTGGGTTTCCCCCACTGCAATGTGAGCAAAGATAGCTGCTAAGTGGACCCTTAGTGAAGTATGATTAAGGCCCTGATCATGTAAGAAAGTAAGGTGCTCAAGTAGAGTTGGAATTCCTGCTGAGGCAGGTTCGATGCCATGCAGGGTGCACCAAGAGAGAAACCTTTTCCATTTGGCTGAGTAGGTTTTCTTAGTGGCGGGTTTTCTATAGCCCTTAAGTATGTGTAAAACTGCTTGGGATAGATTCAGGTTTGCACATTCTATGTCTTCAAGAGCCAAGCCTTGAGACAGAGAGAGCCGAGGCTGGGATACCTTATTTTCCCTTGGTAGGAGATTAACAGGTTGTGCCTCCGAGGAAGATGTATTGGTCTGGATACCGACATGGATAGCAGGAGAGGGTACCATTGTTGTCTGAGCCAGTCCGGGGCGATAAGGATCATTGAGGCTGACTGGGACCTGAGCTTGATCAGGATTCTGAGAATGAGAGGGAAGGAGGGAAAGCATATAGGCTTCTCCCTGACCAATCCAGTACCATAGCATCCACTGGGAATGTGCCCCTGGTTGGAGGCCTGCAACAAAACAGTGGTAGTTTGTGGTTCTCTGGAGAGGCAAAGAGGTCCACTCCTGGGGTACTGAATTTGCCACTTGTGTGTCCAATGACTACGTGTGGTGGCCCTGACTGATTCTCCTGAGGGCATCTGCCAAAATGGTGTCCTTCCCTAGGACATGGACTGCTTGCAGAGTTACTTTCAAAGAGTATGCAAGATCCCACAGTTTCATGGCCTCTGAGTACAGAGGATCCAATATTGTACCCCCTTGCCTGTTTTTATAGTACACTGTTGTGGTATTGTCTGTCCTGACCAGTACCACCCTGCCTGGTACTAAGTGAGCAAAAGCCTTTAGAGCTAGAAGTCAAGCATGGAGCTTTAAGAGATTTATGTGCAGAAGGGATTCTGCTCCGGACCAAGTCCCATGGATGGTGTGTTCCCCCATGTGGGCCCCCCATCCCAGTAGAGAAGCATCTGTTGTGAGAACAAAGGAAGGGTTCTCTTTTTGGAAAGGGACAGCTTGCCTTAAGCTGTTTGAATTTTTCCACCACTGCAAGGCTTGAATAACAGCCTCCGTTACTGGGATGAGTTTTGACATCTTGTCCCTTCTGTGTGACCAGTGGGACCTGAGATGAGACTGCAAGTCTCTCATTCTGTATCTTGTCCATGAAACTGTACCTGTTGCTGCAGCTATATGGCCAAGAATCTACAGATAGTGTCTTGCTGGGCATGGCTGGTTTAGTTTGAAAGAGGCAGCCAAGTCGAAAATACTTTGCACCCTTTCCTGAGATAGAAAAGCCCTTCCCTGAATAGTATCCAGCTCTGCTGCTATGAACTGAAGCACCTGAACAGGGGTAAGAAGAAAAAAGTACTCACCTTAATAATGTTGTTTCTTCTAATGGAGTCTTGCTATATTCTGACATATGCAGTGAGTCCCAACCTTCGAACTGCCCCGGAGATGAAAGAGTTAACTTTCCATGCCAGGCATGGAACGCAGAGTTCGAGCTCGGTTGAGACTCTGTCTGTTGTTCTTCAAACTCAAACCGTCAGATCTTTACGAGCTAAGCTCACTAAGGTCCTGTGTGGAAGCTGTAAACCTACACTAGCCAACTGGCTACTAAACATAAACACACATTTTTTGGTCCCAACACAAAGACTCAAGTCAGGAGACCCAAAAATGAAAACACAACATCCGGTCACCCCCAAAAAGAAGGGGTGAAACAAGGATGGGCACCTACTAAGTGCCAACACTGCACTGGCCACCACATCCCAAAAACAGAGGTTCTGAGAGGGGCAGGCGGGAGGGAGGTCAGAATATAGCAAGACTCCATTAGAAGAAACAACATTACTAAGGTGAGTAATTTTTTCTTCAAACAACATAATCTTGCTATATTCTGATATCTGCAGACTACAGCAGTACCTCCATGGAGGAGGACAGAACCTACTTAGGAAATAGGCTCTGAAGCACAGCTGTGCCAAACCGAGCAGCACTCCTAGCCTGGATGTCCAGGGAGTAATGCTTGGTAAAAGTGTGAACTGTTTTCCAGGTAGCTGATTGACATATCTCTAGAATAGGGATGTTCCTGGCAGCAGCCAGAGAAGCAGCTGTACCTCTGGTAGAGTGAGCCCTCAGGACTGAGGGTGGAACTTTACCCAGTTCCCTCATAGCAAAATTGGATACAAGAGACAATCCACCTGGCAATGGATCTTTTAGTGGCAGGTTTCCCTTTACCAACCTCACCATAAGTGAGGAACAGTTGGAGGGAGTCAAGCCTGTGACCCTTGGTACGCTCTATGTAGTAGCTAAGGGCTCTTTTCACATCTAAACTGTGCAGTCTCCTCTTGCCAGAGGAGGAATGGTCAGTGAAGTACACTGGAAGAGACACAGATTGATTAAGGTGGAAATCTGAAACCACCTTAGGCAAGAACTTCCTGTTAGTCCTGAGGACCACCTTATCTCTAAGAAAGGAGATAAAATCAGGCTCTACTGACAAAGCATGTAATTCACTTATGCATCTGGCAGAAGTGATGGCTACCAGAAACACAGTCTTCCAAGTCAAGTACTTAAGCTCTGCTGAAGATAAAGGCTCAAAAAGGGGTTGCATAAGCTGAGCAATGCAAACATTGAGGTACCAGGCAGGGGCAGGATCCCTGAACGGAGGGTTGTTGTGAAGCAATCCCTTGAAAAACTTAGAGAAAACAGAGTGAGCTGAGAGAGAACAGGGCTTACCTGCTGAAATAAAAGCAGACACAGCTACTAGATGCACTTTCAGTGTAGCTGGTCTCAGCCCCAAGCTATTTAAGTGAACCATATAATCAAGGACTGTGGGCAGATCAGCAGATTCTGGGGAAATAAACTTCCCAGAGCACCATATGGAAAATCTTTTCCATTTAGAATTATAAATAGCCCTGGTGGAAGGCTTTGTAGAAGCCTTCAGGATATCCATTACACCTTGGGAGAGGTATAAATCAGCAAACTCTAACTCTTCAAGAACCAGGCCTTGAGATTGAGAGATTTGAGGTTCGGGTACCAAACCCTCCCCTGAGCACAGGTTAATAGGTTGTAATTCCTGGGAAGACACAGGGGAAGATGGACTGCTAAGGACAGTAGGAGAGGATACCAGGGCTGTCTGGCCCAGTCTGGAGCAATCAGGATCATCTTGCAGGGCTGAGAACTGATTTTGACTAGCACTTTGAACAGGAGAGGGAAGGGGGGAAAAGCATTGAGAAACTTCCCTTCCCAATTGAGAACAAAGGCATCCAGGGGGACTGAGCCCAACACTGGTGGTCTGCAGCGAAAAAGGGGAAGCTGTTGATTGTCTGGGGCTGCAAAAAGATCTATCTGCGGGGTGCCCCATCTGGAAAATATCACCTCCAAGACCAGGGGATCCAGTGACCATTCATGATGGCCCTGGGAAATCCTGCTGAGAGCATCTGCCAGGACATTGTCCTTTCCTGGGAGGTGAACTGCCGTGAGGGAGGTGTTCAGGGAATAAGCCAGAGACCACAACTTCATTGCTTCGGTGCACAAGGCTGTAGACCGAGTGCCTCCTTGCTTGTTGATGTACCACATTGTGGTGGTGTTGTCTGTTCTGACCTGTACAACTTTGTTCTGAACAGATTTGGAAAAAGCCTAAAAATACTGCTCTGAGTTCCAACAGATTAATATGGAGCAGAGATTCCTGAGGGGACCACAACCCCTGGGTGGTGAGGTCACCCATGTGAGCTCCCCACCCCAAGAGGGAGGCATCTGTAGTAAGGATTAAAGAGTGAGACTGAGTGACAAAGGGAACCCCTTGTCTCAAATTGTTCTGATCCTGCCACCACTGTAGGGCCTGGATCAGGGTTTGAGTTACTGGGATCAGTTTAGTCAGAGGGTCCTTCCTTTGAGACCAAAAGGCTCTCAAATGGAACTGAATGTCCCTCATCTGAAATCTTGCTCCTTGCACTACTGCTGTAGAAGCAGCCATGTGCCCCAGGAGCTGTAGAAAATGCCTTGCTGGTCGAGACACCTGCAGGGTGAATGAGGAGGCCAGGGAGACCAGGGTCCTTGCCCTGTCCAAGGGAAGGAAGGCTCTGGCCTTTTCTGTGTCTAGCTCTGCGCCTATGAAGGTGAGGAGCTGGACAGGCTCTAGAACTGACTTTGAAAGATTTGGGAGGAAACCCAAAGAAGTGAGCAGTTGCTGAGTTATCTGTAAGTGTAACTTGACTTGGTCTGGGGACTGGTCTACTATGAGCCAGTCGTCCAGGTGAAGGAAGATGGCAATTTTCTGCCTTCTTAGAGAAGCAACTACTACTGTCAGGCATTTTGTGAATACCCTTGGAGCAGAGGTGAGGCCAAAGGGCATTGCTCTGAACTGGTAATGGCCTGAGGGCAGCTCGAATCTGAGCTACTTTCGATGGGAGCTTCTGATGAGAATATGGAAGTAGGCATCCTTGAGGTCCAGGGACACTAGCCAGTTCCCTGGCCTTAGAGAGGGTAGAATAATTCCCAGTCTCACCATTTTGAATTTTGGTTTTAAGAGGTGCTTGTTTAAGTATCTGAGATCCAGGATAGGCCGCCTTTCTCCTGTCTTTTTTGGGGTAAGGAAGTACCTGGAGTACAATCCTTTGCCCTGGTGTAGGGGTGGAACCCGTTCCACAGCTCTGAGAGCTAGGAGGGAAGAGACCTCTGCCTCTAAGGCAAGTGTCTCTGATGGATTTGCAGGTGGAAAGGATCTGGTTCTCATCTTTGGAAACTTTTTGAAGCTGAGAACCAGTTCATGGCTTACTACTTCAGGACCCATTTGTCTGATGTCAGAGACTCCCGTCCTGGACAAAGTAAGCCAGTCTGCCCTACAGGTAGCTGAGAATCGGCCCTGGCAACCCCATCAGGGTGCCTGCTTGACAGGGGCTTTGGGCTGAGGGGTGGAAGCAGGCCTGCTTGTACCCCGCCTCTCCTCTAAAGAACCCCCTGGGCATAAGCAGAAGAGAGGCCTGGGCTTGGTAAAAAGGCCTATGAAAAGGTCTGCCCCTTGGAAACTGCCTTTGAGGAGTGGCCTGTCTTTCCTTGGCCTGTGCACTGCTATAGGTGGTCCTATACTCATCCATTTTCTTCATGTAATTCTCTGTCAGCTCCCCAAATGGAGAGTTACCCACAACAGAAAAATCCATGGCCTTAGTCTGGGTATCCTGTGACAGGCTAGTACATCTGAGCCAAGCCATTCTTGAAGTGCCACAGATGTATGACTCTTGATGACACATCATTTGAGTCCACTGCAGCATGGAACTGCACCTTGGATGCCTCAATACCATCAGCAGCCACCTGCTCCAGCTCCTTGGCAAACTGGCCAGGGATCTGTTTTGCTAAAGCCATGACAGTGTCCCATCTGGATTTCTGATATCTAGCCATATAAGCCATATAATTCACCTGTCTGAGTCCCAAGGATGCTGCCATGTACTGTTTCTTTGCCATGGCATCAATCCTCCTGGAGTCCTTGTCTGGGGGGTGTGAAGTCAAGGGAATATTTGCCTTCTCACAGGCTGTAGCCTGCATTACCCCAACATGGCTGCATTGTTGTGTAAGGAACTCCGTATCAGAGCCTGACAATATGTACCTCTTGTCCATTCTCTTATCCGCAGGAGGTATAGTGTGAGGAGTTTTTAGAATTTTAAATGTCTGTTTCCCAAAAGATTTATGCAAGGGAATAGACAGACTCCTAGACTCTGGGATATCCATCATTTCTCAAAGTCAGGCTCCTCTTGATCATCCACAGTTTCCTCCATAGGGAGCTGGAGGGTTTCAGCCACTTTTTTATAAAACATAAAATGAGAAGGGGACTCAGAAAGCCTAGGAGGAGACACTCCTGAAGGTCTGTCGGAGGAGATGTCCAGGTCAATGGGCACATCCAGACTTTCAAATTCACATTCACTCTCCTCATACTCCTCTTCCCCTCCTCCAGTTCATAATATTCCTCTAAATCATACTCTTGAACCAGTGGAACCGGCTGAACCGAGCGCCTACCTGACGGTGTCGGTTCGGTCGGAACCGGGGAAAGCGACTGGACAATTTTGATCGCTTTGGCTATTTCTTCAGCGGTTGGAGAGGAAAGTTTTGGCTCCACACCAGCTGATTTTCTAGTGCTTTTTGCTGGAACAGACTCCTCAGAGTCGGATCTCCTTTTGCTCGAAGAAGTCTCACCCTGGTCAGAGGTCACTCCTTCTGGTTCGGTTTGAATCGAACTGGGCTGGCCATCTGGTTCAGTTGACTTTTTGGCCTCCCTTTCCCTGAGCCTACCAACTCTCTTTTCCAAGGTAGCTGCAGGAACATTTTTACAAATCTGGCAGTCTGCATTGAGGTGGTCAAACCCCAGACAGTAAACACAGGTGGTGTGGGGATCAGCCTTGGCAAAGACTTCCCCACACACACTACAGTGTTGAAACCCAGTGGGCCCGGTTTTTCTTTTGGGTTTCTCAGACATAGTGCCAGTCCTATCCAAACTTACCCATTTATGGCAATCCGCCAGGCAAGACCCTCTTATCAGTTCCCAACCATGTCACGGGTCATGGAAAAAAACCGTAATAAAATCTGTTTTTTTTAGAACCGATAAGAACCGATAAAGACACTCTAAAAGTACAATTTAAGATTTTTTAAACAACCCGATCGGTTCAAACTGAACCGGTGAACCGTTTACAAGTTCCACACAGAATAGATAAAATATAACCTATCTAGTACTCACAAATACCACAGACAGAGACTGAACTGACAGGTTCCAGTTTAATTTCGGTCGAAAACCGAGAAAACGGCACTTTAACCGACAAAATGAACCGAGCAGAAGGAGAAATCTCCGGAGTGACTGTTCAATGAGGCGGAGTAAAGAATCTGACAGTTTGAATTTGAAGAACAACAGAGAGTCTCAACTGAGCTAGAGCTCAGCGTTTCATGCCTGGCATGGAAAGTTAACTCTTTCATCTCTAGGGCAGTTTGAAGGTTGGGACTCACTGCATATGTCAGAATATGCAAGACTTCATGTTGTTTGAACCTACTTTTCCTGATTTATCATGAATCCCAAGGACTGCATGAGATGCACTGCTGATTGCAAGTGCTCTGAGACCTGCTGTGAGGATTTTCCTATAACCAGCCAGTTGTCCAGATAAGGGAAGACTAGGATGCCAGACCTCCTTAGGTGTGCCACTACCACATCTAGGCACTTTGTAAATACCCTTGGGGCTGAGGTTAGGCAGAAGGGAAGCAAACTGATAATGACCTGAAAGGAGTCTGAACCGGAGATACTTTCTGTGAGATTGCCTTACTGGGATGTGAAAATAAGCATCTTTTAAATACAGAGATGCTAACCAATGTCCCTGCTGGATAACTGGTAGGATGGACAACAAGGTGACCATCTTGAATCTTGGTTTTACTTGGAATTTGTTGAGAGATATGAGATCCAGAATGGGTCACCAGTCCCCATTTTTCTTTTTGGTTAGGAAGTAACGGGAGTAGAAAACCCTTCCCCTGAGATGTACTGGTACAGGTTCCACTGCTTTCATGTGGATCAATTTCTGCACCTCTTTTTGCAAGAGTTTGCCCTCCATGAGGGAAGCTGGCTTGAAGACTCTCAATTTCAGAGGGGGGAAGGGATTTGAAGCATAGGGACAAACCCTGACTTACCACCTCCAGAACCCACTTGTCTGTGGTAATGGAAACCCAGTTCTGGAGGAAGTAAGTTAACCTGCCCCCTACTGGCACTGGGGAGGTGACCTGGAGCAACTGGTCAGGGGTTTTGTTTTTGGGTTGTCTGAGCCTGGAAAGATTGGGAGCCCCTTCTGGAACTCCTCTTGCCCCTAGATCTAAAATACCCAGTCTGTTGTGGGTAGGGCTGTTGCTGAAAAGCAGCTTGGCCCTGATAGAAAGACCTCCCATAAGGGGACCTTCCCTGCCTCCCCTTCTATAAGGCCTATAGGAAGGAGTAGGCCTGTCCTGGAGGAGTTACTCTTGTAGGTGGCCTTGTATTCATCTACCTTTTTCATGTAATCCTCACTGTGTTTGCCAAACGGAGTTATTCTCCACAGGAAAATCCATGGCTTTTGTCTGGGTATCCTGGTTGAGATTAGTGGCCCTAAGCCATGCTAGTCTTCGTAGGGCCACCGACAGAGCCATCCACCTGGCAGCATTATCGTTAGCATCAGCTGCCTTCTGGAACTGATATTTAGCAGCTTCCAGACCAAATCTAGCTGTCTCTGCCAGGTCATCAGAGAGGGGCAAGGGAGCCTTCTCTGATATAGCCAGTACTGATTGCCACAGTATTTTCTGATAATACAAAATCACACATGCCCACACAATGCAAAGCATCATGGGCTGCATATGCAAATCACCACAGAATGTTATGGTGGTTCAACTTTAAGCAGAACTGCATGGTGCCGAAAGGCCTCTCACACAGTTTGCAAAGGGTGTTAACAGATGACATAGATACGTGTTTCGTCCTACCTGGACTCATCAGTATGCCTCGTCTGTTTGACACTCCAGTGGAATGAACCAGCTACCCTAAGACGGTCTGTCTGGGTTATGTTGTAGTGAACCCATTAAAATAAAAAACTATTTAAAAGACAAAGAACCTCTGTGCACATATGCCTGGTAATTAGCCTGCCTCACACTTAAGGAGGCAGCCAAGTACCCTTTCTTAGACGTATCGTCTATTTCTCTGGGGTCCTTCTCAGGAGGGTGGGAAGAGAGGGACCCTCATCTTTTCACAGGCTGCCTGTTGGACTATGCCTTGGTGATCAGGGTGGGAGTATAAGAACTTTGTTCCCTCCCTGTCCAATTGATATTTCTTATCAGACTTTCTACCTATAGGGGGAACAGAGTTAGAAGTCTGTAAAATCTTTAATAAGTCTTTTTTAAAGAACTTGTTAATTGGCAGATGTACCTTTTTTGTGGGCGTTAACCCCATCATCTCTAGGTATTCGGCCTCCTCTTCATCATCGACCACTTCAGTGGTAGCTAAATCCAAAGCATCCACTATTTTTCTCACAAAAGAAAAATGAGTTGAAAAATCTTCCGGTCGAGGAGGAGAACTGAACTCCTCCTCAGGTGAGTTTTCAAGCTCTATTGGTTCATCCTGTTCAGGATCCATCTCACCATAGTCATCAAACAAGTTCCTGTAATTCAGGAACAGGAGCTGGGGCAGGAGCCTTTGGAGGAGCAGGTTGAGCAGGCAGGATCCCCTGTAAAGCCTACAGAACTTTCATGGCTTGAGCCATCTCCTTTACAGATTGCAGGCTGTGAGACACAGCAGAGACCCCTTGAGGTACAGAAACCTGGGGTTCTAAGTCTTTGGATTTCTTGCAGGGGGCCGAAGAGTCAGCCAGATCACTCCTCCTTTTCAAAGTGCCAGAAACTCCTTTATCAGGAGTAGTAACAGTGGATAAAGCGGTTTCACACGCAGTTTTTGGTGGCTGGTTAGAGCCTGAGGGACCACTGTCCACTTTTTTTTCTCAGCCTTTCCATCATTTTCTCAATAGTTTTAGGAGGGAATGATTTACAAATGGCACAGTCTGCTGAACAATGATCAGGTCCCAAGCAGACTAAACACAGATCATGTTTGTCAGCTTTTGCAAACACTTCCCCACACATAGTACAATTTTTAAAACCTGGGGGACCAGTCTTTTTCTTTGGGTTTTCTTGTAATTCCTTTTCCAGGACAAAAACCAGTAAGCGCTTATTAGTATTCAAACTAATTTTTTTTTTTTTTTTTGTCGGTTCAGGAACCGGTTAAGGATCTGAGAAAAGAACCGATAATTTTAGACTCGAACTGGGTCAGCGGTTCACAGAAACTGGAGTATCGGTTCAGAAGAACCGACCACTTGGTGTCAAGTTAGAAGTTTTGAACACAAAAAAATATACGATTATGTATAAAATAACACTAAAACTATGGCAAAAAGCACCAAAATTACTAAGAAAGCCCTGGTTCCTCAGTGGTTATCCCGAACAGTGAGGAACCGAGAAAAAATACAATTTTCCCGCTAAACTAAATAAACTTAACTTTAAAAAGTAATTAGAACCAAATTAAACAATAAATGAAGGCAGCAGTTCAAATATAGACAAAATTATACTTAAACTGGAATCGGCATGAACTGTCAAGAGAAAGATCTCCAGGTGTCTGACTTGTCAGGCGGAGTGAGATACATGAGACACTGATAGAACGTTACAGTAGATGAGGGCAACAGTTTGAATATGTGTCTCAAGCAATGATAGATTCTATCATTTGCATATAGTTCCATTTCTCTCCGGGTAGTTCTACTTAGGAGGCAGACTGCATACAGTTATGAATAGCAGTGTCAGTGGCTCAGTAGGTAGTACACTCGCCTCTGAGGCCGGGAGATCAGAGGGCTGTGGGTTCAGTTCTCACATCTGGCACTTGGATTAATATCTCAGTACTGACACTGTAATGCAGCATGAGAGGGGTGCTGCATTTCTGAGGTGCCGTCTTTCGGATGAGACGTTAAACCGAGGTCCCATCTGCCTGGATTGGTGGTAGTTCAGGTGGATGTTAAAGATCCCATGGCACTTATCAAAAAGAGTAGGGGAATTTCCCTGGTGTCCTGGACAAATTTCCCTCATTCACTGAAAATATCACCAACAGCTTAATCTGGTTCAAGGTCAGTTGGTATTCGTCTGTATCCCCCTTCCCCGGGTCGTGCCTGAAAATAGGCAGGATTTGTCTAGTGCACTTACCCGGTCAACAAAAGCTAAATAAATAAATAAAATATAGAAGAATACGTGGGGTTAGAATGGGACATCTCTGGCAGCTTCTATGGTAGCAGCTGTGCCTCTTGTAGAATGAGCCCTCAGCCCTGTTCAAGGTTTTTTTTTCCAGATTTGGAATAGCAAAACTGAACTACCCAGCAAGAAATGGACCTTTTAATGCTGAATTTCCTTTTCCCACATTACCATGTCAGGAACAGCTGCTTTCTGTCCTGTCTGTGGTCCTTAGTAGCTATCATGTAGTAGCTAAGTCTCGGTTGACATCCAAACTACAGAATCTGCGCTCACCTGAAATGAAAATTACGTACCTACCGTAATTCTGATCTTTCTGTGTATCTTCACCATTCATCACAAATGGGTACTGGCCGGAGATCAGGACCCCGCGAGAGCTTTTTTTTTTTTTTTTAAAGGGGGTTGGCGGAGCCGACACACCATCTGTGCCGCCCTCGAGGCCGCTGTACTGCATGGTGCTCGAGGGTTGGCCATTAGGCTGTGTCGACTCCACCTGCCTACCAGTTCTGAGTCGCTGGAGAGGTAAGAGGAAGGGATGGAGGGTGGGACAAGAGAGTCCAAGGGACAGAAAAAGGAAAGGATAACTGAACTAAAAGGAGAAATAACGACTAAGAGGACAGCAAAGAAGAGATGAGACTAAGGGGATTGGGTAAGGGCCCCAATCTCTGGAAGCGGAAGAAGGAGGGTAGGGAGGGGAGAGAATTTAGGAGAGAGTGAGAGGTATCAAGGTATCCGAGACCCTTGTCCATCACCAGATTGTATAGGAACTGCAAGGAGTAGCAAAGCTCTCTGCCAGAATTCAAGGCACAGAATAACTGGCAAATACCCCAGAAGCAGAGTCGGCTATTCTGGAAGAAGGACAGGGTACAGGGATTTAGTACTCTCTCAGGAAAAATGTTTGGTGAAAAAGGTTTTTTTTTTTAGACAGTTGGATGGAAACCAGAAGGAGAACAGGAGGAGGGCAACCACCAACTCTCACCCCATTGGGGTGGAGACATGTAGTAGAGAAGGAGTGCCACTCTAGCTGTCTATCCTTTAAAGGAGAATACTCCCCCTGTGTGTCCCTACTTTATCCCGCTCCTAAACAGGAGAGGGGGAACCACAGATAGGGAGGGGGACCCAGAGACTGAGGCCCCCCAAGGGGATGGTGGATGGGGTTGTGATGAATGGTGAAGATACACAGAAAGATCAAAATTACAGTAGGTATGTAATTTTCATATCTTATCTGTGTCAGTCTTCACCATTCATCACAGATGGGTGAGTACCAAGCGCCCCCGAAGGGGGTTGTTCCATTACACCCTAAGGGACAGGGTCCCTTTGCCCTCAGTGAGTGACACACTAAGGGGGGGGAACCTTCAGGGCCTGGGGAGAGAGAGAGACGGGGTCCCCCCGGAGGGGGAAGGAAGCTGCCCCGACAAGCGCCATCTCGCTCTATGGGAGAAAAGAAAAAATTACTCACCTTAGTAATGTTGTTTCTTCTAATGGAGTCTTGCTATATTATAGACATTAGCAGTTTGAAGACTTGGTTTGCTGGCCAAGGCACCTAGCTTCACCTGAGCTTTTTCCTTCTAAGACTGCTTGAAAGGCAGAGTAGAGAAACTTACCAGAGCAAGGGAGAAGGATTAAGATTTAGTTTGGCTAAGCAGATTTATTGTGTGGTGGTGTTTTTATTTTTTACTCACAGGGATTGCTACTGTTTGTTGCTAACATTTCATTGCTTTATTTTTTCTCTGATTCAAATTGTTGTTGCTGGTATACCTTCTTCTGCATTATTACAAGGTGTGCCTACAGGTGTGTGCTAACAGATTACTCCTGTAATCTTCTGATTCAAATTGTCTTTTGCAAGGTATATCTTCTGTTACTGCTTTATTTTTCTCTGGAGCAAAGTGTTTCTTATAGCGTATATCTTCTCTGAAATTATTACAGGTGGTGCTTTACAGGTTTTACAGTTTTATCTAACATTAGGATAAGCTTTCAGGGTTACTGCATTTGTTATTAACTGATTGTTTCTGCTCTTACCTCCTTGTTCTTTCGTCCGTGGTTGTTCTTTTTAGGCAGGAAGGGCCAGCCACCCACCCCCATCCCCAACCACCCCCCCCCACACTACACTCCTTTATAGGGTACCACAGTTGTGACATTTCCTGTGGCAGAGCAGGAAGGGGCGGATCAGTGGAGCCTCCACAAGGTGATCTCATTTACAGGGGCACTAGTAATTTAACTTGTTATAACAAGTTAAACAAAGCACAATTAAACCATTACTTGCATTTGTTTTTTCTTCCTTCTAATTACTCTGACTAGGTTACAAACCCAGCAACTAATTTGGAATGGATTTCATTAACTGCAGGTACTGTGGAACAATTTTCAGAAGGACAGTCTTACAGGATTTAGGACACTGTCCTACATGCTGGGCCTTTGGAGATCTTAGGCTCAGCTCCGGCAGCATGGGCAGAGATTGCACGCCTCAAATTTCATATTGAAGAGGAAATACATTATAAGAACCACCTGCCATTTCCCCAGCATCCAACAGAAAAACCTCGACCGCAGAGGGTAGTTGGTCCAGGAGGTTGGCAGGTGGTTAGGAGGAAACAAATCAGGTGCCCCATCACTCTCTGCTCTCAACATATTACCTCCAAAACCATATAAACACTACAAACAGGTATCTGCCTCTATCTCTGAAATCAAATAAAGAGGCAGAAGACACTGCAGAAGCAGAACACTGCGCACAGGAGCTAGCACAACAAAACTCACCAAATCAAGAACCAAAACTAAACAAGCACAAAGGAAATCAAAAACTTCTGATCATAGGAGACTCCATGATTCAGGGAGTTGATACCCATCTCAGCCAGGGTGATGGTCAGATGTCTCCCAAGTACATCAGCATCAGAGACACTGACACTGCTAAATTATTCTACAAGCAGGAGAAAACATTGATGTCCTAGTACACATAGGGACTAATGATCTCGCCAGCCGGGTCAGTTGTGGAGACCAAGGAACACCTGACTAGGCTGGGTGACAAACTATCATCTATTTCGTCTGGCATCTCCTTCTCTGAGATCCTGCCAGTCTGGGAGAGGAGCAGATGGATGGAAGGTCAGAGAAGGGAGATAGGGGAGCTAAACACGTGGCTCAAGGACTGGTGCCAGGAAAAGGACACAGATTTGTAGGAACTGGCAGCAGTTCTGGGAGCAAAGTTCTTTAAATTTGATGGACTGCATCTGACTAAAGAGGGAGTCAGTGCATTGGGGCAGAAGTTTGATGTCTTTGCAGAATATTTAAACTAGCAAATGGGGAGAGGGGTGCAGCACCCCATACGTCGAATGGGAAGAACACCCCTCCCCCCTCAGCTAGTGGTCAAACAGGAATTCAGCATGTTTGCCGTTTATTTGCATCACCAGGTAAGAAAAAAGGTTTGTCTCCCCATATGATGCACAGGAGTAATGCCAAACTTCACCCAACAACTAACACACCAAAATCTGGCCAATGGAAAATCATGTACACAAATGCTCACAGCCTGGGAAATAAGATCCCAGACCTGCAGGCAATAACGTCAGAGGCTAAACTGGACATAGTAGCAATTAGTGAGACGTGGTTTACTAGTAACCACACTTGGGAGACTTCAGTACCTGGCTATGTATTGTTCAGAAGAGACCGAGGTGCAAAAAGGGGGAGGAGTGGCCCTGTATGTTAATGAAAATATCAAAGCTACAGAAATTCAGAATACACATAAGAGCCAGAAGAACTGTGGGTCACCCTGGAAACAGAAATGGGACAGCCATAAGAACTGGGGTTGTCTACAGGCCCCCAGACCAGAGGGAGGACATAGACACATTACTGTTAGAAGATATACAAAACATGACAGCTAAAGGGAGGTTCTGATAATGGGAGACTTCAACATGCCAGATACAGATTGGGCAATACCAGCAGGAACATCTGCCAGAACTAGACACATAGTGGATTCCCTGCAGGGGGAGGGCCTCAAACAACTGGTACAGCAACCCACAAGAGACAGGGCTATCCTAGATCTAGTACTGACTAACAAAGAAGGGATCACAGATCTCCAGGTAGAAGGTCACCTGGGGGCCAGTGACCATCACATGGTATGGTTCAATTTGGCTACTACATCTAAATCATCCCATTCCAAGGCAAAATATGGGACTTCAGAGGAGCTGACTTTGATAAGATGGCCAAAAGAGTTAAGCTAGCCCTGGCAAAAGAAACACAGGTGAGGGGTACAGGCAAAGTGGGCAAGCATTAAGGATGCAATACTTGAAGCAACATCCCATTGTGTTAGACAGAAAAGGAAGTGCAAAAGAAGAAGGAACCCACTTTGGTTCTCAAATACAGTAGCAGAAAAGGTCAGAGCCAAAAGGCTGGCCTTCAGGAAATATAAGGGAACACAGCGGGATGAAGATAGGGAGGCATACCAAACTGCCCTAAGGGAAGCAGGTAAGGCAGTAAGGCAGGCAAAGTCCCAAACTGAGGAAACACTAGCACGAACAGTAAAAGAAGGTGACAAGACTTTCTATAGATACATTAGTGAAAGGAGAAAGTCCAGAGGGTATTAAGCTTAATGGAGAAAAGGGAGCATGTGAGGAGGAGGACCCTGTAAAGGCATCTATCCTAAATAGATACTTTGCTCAGCATTTACTGAAGAGAAGGTAGGGCAGGGCCCACAGCTCAGCATCATGGACACAGGGGGGAGGGAGGTGAGCACTACTCCCTTCACAAAAGAAAGGGTCCTACAAGAGCTTGCTAAGCTCAGGGTGGATAAGGCAATGGGACCTGATGGCACACATATGAAAATTACGTACCTACCGTAATTCCTGATCTTCTCTTGTATCTTCACCATTCATTACTTCCTGGGTGTTAGCGGAGACGCACCTGCAAGAACTTTTTTTTTAAAAGTTTGTGCGGCACCGCCCTCGAGTGACGTCATGCGTCCTGCGCGCGAGGGGGCGCGTGGCAGAGCGACACTCCTCCAACTCAGTTCTGTGAGCCGGAGAGCAAAAGGTGAGAGCAGAGAATATAGATAGCGAGGCAAGATAGCGAGGATAGCAAAAGCAAGGAAGAATGAACTGAAAAGGAATAAGCCGATGGAGGAAGGACAGAGGAGATAAAGTATCCTAGCCTAGGGACTGCAGGGCCTCCTTACCTGGGCGACTCTAGGAGGAGGATAAAGTAAGGAGATGAGAAAATGAAGAAGAAGAAGAAGAAAAAAGAGAGAGATGGGATGTTGAAGGGACCAGAATGCCAGCGAGCATAGTTATCTTAGAGCTGAAGGCTCGACTAAGAGGAAGCAAGTCCAGGAGATAGAGCTGAAGAGAAGTTCACCAAACCCGCTAGACAGACTCTGGAGGCATAGTCTTATCCTCAACATGCCATGTTATTGATACCCCCTCAGGTTCCTGGCGCGCGACAGGCCTGAGGTCGAGGACACCGAGAGGGAAGCGGAACCCAGCAGGCAGCAGGAGCTGCTCTGGGACTTAGAAAAGGAAAATGTAAGCCTTTCAGGCGTTTTAAGCATAGAAATGGGACTCAGACAGACTGGCCAAGGTAGGCCAAGGCTTAGGCTGGCCGGGATTGGATATGGTCAGCACAGCTCTTCTGTAAAAATTGTCCAGGAGGACACTTAAAAGGAGAAACCAATATGCAAACTAGCGAGAAGGGAGATTACCTTCTCATTTCCCCTCTTGTTTGTTTTTTCTTTTTTTTTACAGAAGAAATTTGAGGTTGTTGCATGACCCCAAAACCAAGATGCCTATAGCAGTCGAAAAGAGTTCCCTCAGCATTTTTCCTTTTTTTTCTTTTAAAAGAAAAAGGAACAGCGCGTTCGTTTCTCTGCTCTGCAGGGCAAGAATGGGGGGTTGATTTCAGGGCAATATCTGGAACACGGATTGCAGGATCAACTGAATAGCCTGAACCAGGCCAAACCCCAGAGATATCTTGTCAGGATAACGGCAAGAGATAGTTGTGCAGTCTGATCGCCAATGCAATCCACGAGATGGCCCACGAATCTTAGAGTAATTAATTTTTCTGGAAAATTAGAACCCCAAAAGAAGGATTTTTTTTTTTTGAAAAATTAAGCAATTTTACTAGTTTTTAAGAAAATTTTTTTTTTTTTTTGCAGAGAGAGGAAGGAGACGGGAGGTGGGAAGCCACAGGAAGAGGCCACTGTGAGGGGATGGTGGTAGTGCAAGTAATGAATGGTGAAGATACAAGAGAGATCAGGAATTACGGTGGGTACGTGAATTTTCATATCTTCCTTGTCAATCTTCACCATTCATTACTCCTGAGTGGTAAGCTCCTCTTCCCTGGAGAGGAAGGTAATACCCTGAGGAACAAGACCCCAGCCTTCTGCTGGTGAGAAAACAGAAGGAGAAGACCTCGCTTATTCAGAAAGCCTAAGTGGGAGAAGAGCTAGGAGGTGCCTCCGAAGCGAGGAGCGGAGGGAGCCCTGTAAAGTCTCCTAGCTCTGGAAGAAAAAGCAGGTCCGAGGCACAGCGAATCACCTTCGCCGGGCCAGGGGTGACAACCTGGAAAGAGAGCCATGCCGTCCGCCTGATGCAGATCGCTGTCCCACTCAAGCCTGGAAGCCACCTCATTGGCGTCATAAGATGCCCTTGCTTGGTGTCTTGCCAGCTCCAGGCCTACACGCGGAGAGGGCAGCGGCTTGTCTGGTTTGCTCCGTGTCAGGCATAGGCATGTAGCAGCTGGGACATCATCGGCCACAAATGCCGGTTATAGGCAGCGTGGTGAGCCTGATGTGATGCAAACATGCACTCGCATGGGAAGAGAAGAACACTCTTAGCCCCAGCGGTCGAACTGGAGAGAGTCCGAATCCGGTGGGCAGTCGTGCCAGGCAACAGCCAGAAGGAGTATCCAGGTATACAAAACCTGAGGGACGGGTTGGAAGGAACCTAGAGACTCAGAGGGGCACAATACCTCGCTGGCAGTCCGTCGGGCTGGGGAAGAAGCGGCAGAACTGCCAGGACGGATAGACACCTCCTGGAAGGATAGGCCAGGAAGGTACCACCAGATGCTGGGCACTGAATTCACCAAGGAATTCAAGCGTCTCCCGTTCAGTATTGTCTCTCCGAACATAGAAATCAGATCCTCACCATCCTCGAGAGAAAGCTGATATTCTGTGAAATCAGCATCGGAGGACAGATGAGCAGGGTTCCTCTCCCTCAGAGGAGAGCGAGGATGATGGGAGCTGGAATGCTCAGAGGATTCCTGCGGCGGTGGGGAGAGTCGAAAGACCCGCTCATGCATGTATCTAACATATGAGGGGAAGGCCACTGCAGAACCTCTGAACTGCTCCCAGGATAACGGACCCGTAGGACCGACATGGCCGGGAGCGGGGTGGTGAGGCAGAGAGATGGGAGAGGGGCACCTCCGAGGAGGCAACTGCTCTCTGCGAGGGCTCTGGAATCCGGGAAAGGAGCCCTAGTAGGAGGGATCCCGGATATCAAACCAGGCCAGAGCGGAACTCTGGGAAGCAGAGCCTGGAAGAGCCCTGGGGAGAAACTCCCTGCGACGATGCGGGACTGCATGGATCCAGAAGGGCAGTCGCACAAGCGCCGCGGAGGATGCCCTAGAACCCTGGGGAGGGCCGGGCTCTGCACTATGGCTCCTGGCCACTCCCCTTGAGGTGGCCAAAGAAGCAGAGCAGGCCGCCTGCCCTCAACCCCTCAGGTTCCGAGGCCCTCCTCCTCGACTGCAACATCCCCTGTCCCTGGGAGGCAACAGCACCCCGGGTAGCCATCACCAAGCCTCAGAGAGGGCCTCCCCCTCCGTCACTTACGTCTGCCCCGGGACTCGGCCACCCCCAGCCGAGGAATCCTCAGGAGATAGCCAGTAGGGGACAGAGGAGAGCCCTTCGCCGCCTGGTACCCTAGCACCGAGGACCCAGATCCCGAAGAATGGGGTGCCAGGATGGAGTCCACATCTGAGTCATCGTCCTCCGAGGAGGCGAGACCAACAGAGACCTCGATGCTAGCCACCCAGGGTCCCTGAGGCACAGGGCACGAGCTTACCTCAGTACCAAGGCCGAACCGCTCGCCCCACACGCGCAGCGAGGCCTAACCCCCACCCAGCGGCTCGGCAGGCCCGGCACCACCCAGGGAAGGGAATGCCAGCAGCGCCGCCTGGCGGCGGCGTTGGGGTTGGCGGCACCATCGATGGGCGCCATGTCCACGGCACCGTGAGCGGCGCCCGAGGCCATGGCGTAACAGCGCCCGCCCGATCACGGTGCCGTGAATGGCACGAGGCAGCGCCCGCTGATCACCAGCACATAAGCGGTGCTGGGATCCAAATAAGCGCCGCGTGGCGAGTGTCGAGGTCCACCAAGCGGCCCAAAGCCAAGGGCCTCGACACAGGGGAGCCTGCACCTCGAACAGGTGACTGCCAAGGCGGTGTCAGCGCTGCGGCCAGGAGGGCTGGCACTCCCCAACACGCAGAAGGGCCTCCTCCTCGGCAAGATAGGATGAGAAACCCCCTCCTCCCCGGACCGTATAGGCCGGGAGGAGGGACCGGGGAAGGGCCTAAAGATCTCGCCGAGATTCCCGTGACCGACGCCGTCCCAGTCGGCGGGGCCTTGACGAGCATGAGCAGCGGACTTGAAGACGCCGGTCCATCGAGAAACAAGCGTCGCGAATCCATATCATGGTTGGGTCCCAGGCAGCGAGGCCAAGCGTCATGCCGGTCCGAGACGAGTAATGGCCACAGGAGCACCGGCGCATGGGGCGGCCCGTCAAGACGCTTAGCTCCAGGAACCGGACATAACGTGAAACCAATGAGACTAAAACACAGTAGGAAATACACCCGGCGCGAAAGATAGAAAAGAACAGTCTTACCAGACGGCAAAGGTGCAAGAAAGCAGAGTCGGTAACTATGAAGATAAAAACACTGAAGGCGCTTCGCGGACAGGTGCTGCCTCGGCGGCGGGAGAAACAGAAGTGAGTTGGAGGAGGAGTCGGTCGCTACTAACGGCCGCCCCTCCGCATGACGTCACTCTCGAGGGTGGTGCCGTTAGGCAAACTTTAAAAAAAAAAAAAGCTCCCGTGGCGGGTGCGCACCCGGCTAACACCCAGGAAGTAATGAATGGTGAAGATTGACAAGGGAAGATCCCAGGGTACTTAAGGAGCTAAAGGAGGAACTAGCAGAGCCATTAGCAGAATTGTTTAGTGAGTTTCTGAGCACAGGAGAGGTCTCAGAAGACTGGAGAAGGGCTCATGTGATCCCGCTCCACAAGAGTGGTAGCAGGGAGGAGGCGGGGAACTACAGACCGGTCAGTCTTACCTCAGTAGTGGGCAAGATTATGGAGGCACTCCTTGAGAAAGGATAGTGCAACACCTG
Source organism: Neoceratodus forsteri (assembly GCA_016271365.2). Classification (NCBI taxonomy): domain Eukaryota; kingdom Metazoa; phylum Chordata; order Ceratodontiformes; family Ceratodontidae; genus Neoceratodus; species Neoceratodus forsteri. Next base: position 1,068,797,549 of record CM057456.1, read on the forward strand.
GAATCCATAGGGCACAGGATCCAAGACAGCATGGGTTTACAAAGGAAGGTCTGTCAAACTAATCTCATAGATTTCTTTGACTGGGTAACCAGAGTGGTGGACCAAGGGGAGCAGTTGATGTAGCCTACCTTGACTTCAGCAAAGCTTTTGACACTGTTCCACATAGAAGATTGATAAATAAGCTGGGTAGGCTCGGGGTGGGTCAGAAGTTGGTCAAGTGGGTGGCAAACTGGTTGACGGGCAGAAAACAGAGAGTGGTGGTAAATGGTATACAGTCAGAAGAGATGCAAGTCACAAGTGGGGTACCTCAGGGATCAGACCTGGGGCCAGTCCTCTTCAACATCTTCATTAGTGACCTTGCAGATGGACTAGAGGTAAGAGCTTGTCTGTTTTCAGATGACACCAAGATCTGTAACAGAGTAGATGATCCAGATGGGGTGGGCAGAATGAGAAGAGATCTGGATAAACTAGCAGAATGGTCAGAAGAGTGGCAACTGGGATTTAATGCAAAGAAGTGCAAAATCATGCATATAGGAAGAAAACCCTGAAGCCACCTATAGGCTGGGAGGAGTTGCTAGCAGTCACAAGGAAGAAAGAGACTTGGGCATCATCATCACGGATGACCTAAAATCATCAAGCAGACCTCTAAAGCAGTAGGTAAGGCTAGGGGTGTTAGGGTGTATTAGTAGGGTATCACAAGTCGTAAGAGGAGGTAATAATCCTCTGTACAAGACACTAGTTAGGCCCCATCTGGAGTACTGCATGCAGTATTGGAGCCACACCTTCACAAGGACATTAACCAAATTGAGGCAGTCCAGAGAGACAGCAAAATGGTGCAGGGACTGCATCAGAAGACATATGAGGACAGATTAGCGGAGCTCAATATGTATACCCTTGAGCAAAGGAGGGAGAGGTGATATGATCGAGGCATTCAAACACCTTAAGGGCATAAACAAGGTGAAAGAGTCTAACATGTTTAAATATAAGAAAAATAGCAGAACAAGAGGACACAGCATGAGATTAGAGGCCAATTAAGGGAATGTGAGAAATTATTTTCACAGAAAGGGTGGTGGATGCATGGAATGGCTTACCACAAAAAGTGGTGGCTATGAATACAGTGCAGGGCTTCAAACAGGCATGGGATGGGCATAAGGAGCAATACAAATGACTATGAATAGATAGGCCACTGACAGAGCAAAGGCCGATGGCACATTTATAAGGTAGAAAAAGAAATGGGCAGACTGGATGGGCCTTGCGGTCCTTATCTGCAGTCAACTTCTATGTTTCTATGTTTCTAGTTTGATCCAGCTCTAGAACTGCCCCGGAGTGAAATGGTTAAAACCATTCCAAAATAGAATTTTGGCACGAGAGCAGCTCTATCTGTGTCATTTCAAACTTGAACTGTCAGATCTTTACGAGCCAAACTCACTAAGGTCTGTGTGGAAGCTGTAACCTAAACTAGCCAAATGCCTACCTAAATAATAACAACCATTGATGGTCCCAACACCCAAGACTCAAGTCAGGGGACCAGAAATACTAACACCATTCTAATAATGAAAAGGAACATAAGTATAATAAAACACACACGCGTACACACACCCCCAAAGTCCCAAAGGGACAAAATGCTAACAGGACATAAGTAGTGCCCACACTAAGTTGCCGCACCCACCAAGTAGAGGTTCTGAGAGGGGCAGGTTGGGGGAGGTCTATAATATAGCAAGACTCCATTAGAAGAAACAACATTACTAAGGTGAGTAATTTTTCTTCAAACAACATGAAGTCTTGCTATATTATAACATTAAGCAGAATACACAGCAGTACCTCCATGGAGGAGGGCAGAACCTACTTAGAATAGGCTCTGAAGAACAGCTGTGCCAAACCGAGCATCTCTCCTGGCCTGGACATCCAGGGAGTAATGCTTGGTAAAAGTGTGTACCGTTTTCCAAGTAGCAGCCTGGCAAATCTCTAATAAGGGGATATCTCTGGCAGCAGCTAGAGACGCAGCTGTACCCCTGGTAGAATGAGCCCTCAAACCAGGGGGGGCTCTGCCCACTTTCTGATAACAAAATTGGATACAAGAGACAATCCACCTGGCTATTGATCTCTTAGTGGCAGGTTTGCCTTTCCCAACTTCACCATAGGTAAGGAAAAGTTGGAGGGATTCGAACCTGTGACCTTTAGTGCCGCTCTATATAATAACTAAGAGCTCTCTTAACATCCAGGCTGTGCAACCTCCTCTCACCCGAAGAGGAGTGATCAGTGAAAAATACTGGAAGGAGATAGATTGATTAAGATGGAAATCTGAAACCACCTTAGGCAAAACTTCCTATTAGTCCTAAGGACTACCTTATCCTGTGAAAGAAATAAGTCAGTCTCCACTGACAAGGCTTGCAATTCACTTATGCATCTGGCAGAAGTGATAGCCACTAGAAAAACAGTTTTCAAGTTAGGTACTTAAGCTCTGCAGAAGACAGAGGTTCAAAGGGGTTGCATTAACTGGGCAATGCAAACATTAAGGTCCCAAGCAGGGGCGGTTCCCGAAAGGAGGATTAGTATGGAGTAATCCTTAAAAACTTGGAAAACACAGGATGAGAGGAAAGAGGATGACTTTCCTGCTGACAGAAAAACAGACACAGCTGCCAAATGAACTCTCAGGGTAGCTGGTCTGAGACCAAGAATTAAGATGTACCATGTAATCTAACAAAATGGGCAATTCAGCAGATTCTGGAAATATTTTCCCAGCACACCAAATGGAAAACCTTTTCCATTTAGAACTATAAAGTAGCCTAGTGGAAGGCTTTCTGGAAGCCTTTAGGATCTCAAGAACACCCTGAGAGAGGTGTAAATCAGCAAACTCTGACTCCTCAAGAGCCAGGCCTTGAGGTTGAGGATTTGAGGTCCGGATACCAAACCCTTCCTGGGCACAAGTCAACAGATTGCGATTCCTGGGGAGGCACAGGGAAGATGGACTGTCAGAGACAGAAGGAGTGGGTACCAGGGCTGCCTGGTCAATCCGGGCAATCAGAATCACCCTGCAAGGCTGAGATCTGATTTTGACTAGTACTTTGAATAGGAGAGGAAAGGGGAAGCATGAAGAACTTCCTCCCAATCCAGAAGAAGGGCATCCAGGAACTGAGCCCAGCACTGGGGGCCTGCAACAGAACAGAGGAAGTTTGTGATTGTCTGGGGCTGCAAAAGATCTATCTGAGGATGCCCCACCTGGCAAAAACTATCCCCAGCACTTGAGGATCCAGGGACCATTCGTGATGGCCCTGGGAAATCCTGCTGAGGGCATCCGCTAGGACATTGTCCTTCCCTGGAAGATGAACTGCTATGAGGGAAGTGTTCAGGGAATAGGCCAGAGACCACAACTTCATTGCCTCGGTGCACAAGGCCGAAGACCGAGTGCCCCCCTGTTTGTTGATGTACCACATTGTTGTGGTGTTGTCTGTTCTGACTTGTTGTGGACAGATGCAGAAAAAGCTTGAAGAGCTAAAAAGACAGCTCTGAGTTCCAGCAAATTGATGTGGAGCAGAGATTCCTGGGGGGACCAGACTCCCTGAGTGGAAAGGTCGCCCATGTGGGCTCCCAAACCCAGAAGGGAAGCATCTGTAGTGAGAGTCAAGTCGTGAGAAGGGGAAATGAAGGGACCCCGCTCTTAAGTTGCTCTGATCCTGCCACCACTGAGAGCTAGGATCAAGGTTCAGTCACTGGGACCAACTTGGAAAGGGGTCTCTTCTCTGAGACAAAAGGTTCTCAAGTGAAACTGAATGTCTCTCATCTGAAATCTGGCTCCCTGCACAACAGCTGTGGATGCAGCCATGTGCCCAGGAGCTGCAGAAAGTGTTTTGCTGGTCGAGAGACCTGCAAAGTGAAGGAAGAGCCAGAGCCACTAAATTCCTTACCCTTTCTGGGGAAGAAAGCTCTGGCTAGCTTTGTGTCCAATTCTGCCCATAAAGGTGAGTACCTGGACTGGTTCCAGAACCGACTTTGGTAGGTTGTAGAAAACCCAGGAGGTGAGAAGCTGCTGGGTGACCTGCAGGTGAGATTTACCTGTTCTGGGGACTGGCCTACAATGAGCCAGTCATCTAGATAGGAAAAACAGCAATCCTCTGCCTCCTTAAGTAGGCCACTGCCACTGCTAGACACTTTGTGAATACCTTTGGAGCAGAGGTAAGGCCGAAGGGCATTGCTCTGAACTGGTAATGACCTGAGGCAGTTCGAATCTAGAGGTACTTTCAATGGGATCTTCTGATTAGGGACATGAAATAGGCATCCTTGAGGTCCAGGAGGCTAGCCAGTCCCTGGCCTTAGGAAAAGTAAAATCATTGCCAGAGTTACCATTTTGAACTTTGGTTTCAAAAGATGCTTGTTCGGATATCTGAGATCTAAAATGGGCCGCCATTCTCCTGTCTTTTGGGGTAAGGAAGTATCTGGAATACAGACCCCTGCCCTGATGCAGGAGGAACCCTTTCTACTGCTCTGAGAGCTAACAGGATGAGACCTCTGTTTCCAGGCGAGGGTCTCTGAAGCACTTGCAGGTAGAAAAGTCTGCTTCTCAACTTGGGAAACTTTTGAAGTTGAGAACCAGACCCTGACTACTACTTCCAGAACCCACTTGTCTGAGGTTAAGAGCCCAATTCTGACTGAAGTAAGCCAGCCTGCCCCCCACTGGTACAGGAGAATCAGCCCTGGGCACCCCATCAGGGTGCCTGTTTCATGAGAGCTTTAGGCTGGGGGTGGGAGCAGGTCTGCCCACCCCTCATCTCCCTGCCTCTGAAGAAGCCCCTCTGAGCATAGCCAGAGGAGGCCTGAGTCTGGTAGAAGGCCTGTGAAAAGGCTACCCCTACCCCTGGGGCATGCCTTTGAGGAGTGGCTTGCCGCCTCCAGCCTGGGCAATTTTGTAAGTAGTCCTATATTCATCCATCTTCTTCATGTAATTCTCTGTCTGCTCTCCAAACAGAGAATTTCCACTACAGAAAATCCATAGCCTTAGTCTGGGTATCCTGTGACAAACTAGTACACCTGAGCCAGGCCAACCTCTGAAAAGCTACAGATGTGGCCATGACCCTAGAGGAAACATCATTAACATCCACAGCAGCATGAAACTGAACCTTAGAGGCTTCAATGCCATCAGCAGCCACCTGTTCTAGTTCACTAGCCAGCTGGCCATGGGCCTGCTTGGCCAATTGCATAACAGTATCCCATCTAGATTTCTGATATCTAGCTACATAAGCCATATAATTTGCTTGCCTGAGTCCCAGAGAGGCTGCCATATACTGTTTTTTCGCCATGGCATCAATCTTCCTGGAATCCTTGTCAGGAGGATGTGAAGCCAAAGGAATATTACCTTTATCACAGACAGCAGCCTGAACTACCCCAACATGACTGCATTGCTGAGAAAGGAATTCTGTATCAGGGCCTGACAATGTATACCTTCTGTCCATCTTTTTATCTACAGGAGGCACAGAATTAGGAGCTTTTAAAATTTTAATTGTTTGTTTCCTAAAAGACTTATGTAAAGGAATAGACAATCTCCTAGACTCTGGAATATCCATCATTTCTACAAAATCAGGCTCCTCTTGCTCATCCACAGCCTCTTCTAAAGGAAGCTGGAGGGTTTCAACAACTTTTATAAAACATAAAATGAGATGGGGACTCAGACAGCATAGGGGAGATTCTAAGGTCTGTCTGGGGAGATGTCGGTTCAATGGGCACACCCAGACCTTCCCAGCCACATTCATACTGTTCATAATCCTCCTCCCCCTCCTCTGGTTCATAAAATTCCTCAATATCATAATCCTGAACCACTGGGACCAGACGAACCGACCTTTTACCAGATAGTGGTGGTTCGGACGGACCCCTGAGACAGTGACTGGACAATTTGTATGGCTTTTGCTATCTCTGCAGCAGTTGGAGAAGGAATTTTGGACTCCAGACCTGCTGATTTTCTTGTTTTCTTTACTGGAATTGGTTCCTCAGAACCAGCTTTTCTTTTGCCCGAGGAAGTCTGGCCCTGGTCAGAGGCACTCCCTCTGGTTCGGTTGGCACCAAACCGGGCTGGCCATCCGGGTCAGCGGACTTTTTGGCCTCTCGTTCCCTGAGCCTGACCAATCTTTTTTCCAGGGTGGCTGCAGGGAAATTCTTACATACCTGGCAGTCTGACTGGAGGTGGTCAAACCCCAGACAATAAACACATGTGGTGTGTGGGTCAGCCTTGGCAAAGACTTCCCCACAAACATCACAGTGTTGAAACAATGGGCCAGTTTTTCTTTTGGGTTTTCTCAGACATAATGCCAGCCTAACCAAAAACTTGCCCTTTTAACGGCAGTGCCAGGCAAGATACCCTTATCGGTTCCTAACCGTGTCACAGGTATTGGAAAAAAACGTAAAAAATCCGATTTTTAGAACCGATAAGAACCGGGAACCGCACTCTAAAATAGTAACTTTTAGTTTTAAATGAGTTTTAAACCCACTGATCGGTTCAAAACCAAACCGATAACTTACAAGTTCCACATAGACAAAACCTTCATTTACTTACGGTTACCACAGATAGAGCTTGAACTGAACGGTTTTGCGGTTAAAATAAAACTATTCTCGGTTAAATCCAACCAAGAAAACACTTTTTAAACTGAGAAATGAACCGAGCAGAAGGAGAAGTCTCCGGAGCGACTGTTCACTGAGGCGGAGTAAAGAATCTGACAGTTCAAGTTTGAAATGACACAGATAGAGCTGCTCTCGTGCCAAAATTCTATTTTGGAATGGTTTTAACTGCTAATCAAACTGCTAATGTCTATAATATAGCAAGACTTCATGTTGTTTGAAGGTAGGTTCCCTGGTGAGCGGAGCAAATCACCCTACGACGGGCCAAGGGTGACAACCGGGAAAGACATAGCCATGCCGATCTCCTAGTGCAGATTGCTGTCCCTATGACCCTGGTAGCTACCTCGCTGGCATCGTAAGATGCCCTCGCTTGGCGCCTTGCTAGCTCCAGGCCACGTGCAGAGAGCGTGATGACTTGTCTGGTTTGCTCAGAGTCAGGCAAAGAAGCTAGGATCTGACCTAGCCTGGACCACAAGAACCTGTTGTAGGTTGCATAGTGGGCCTGGTGAGCAGAAATAGAAAGGAGCAACCGTGCCGAGTAGAAGGTCCTCCTCCCCCAAAAATCAAAATCCGAGGAGTCTTGATGTGGGGGCTGGTCACGGTGGAGGGGGGAAGCCCATCAGGAGTGTCCAGATGCGTCAAGCCAGACTGCAGATGAGGCATGGAACCTGGAGACTCCGGGGGAGTGCAATACCTCTGGCTGAGGTCCCAAGGGGCAGGAACTCTGGAGGAGGACCTCTGCCAGAAACGCAAGGATGCCTCCCAAAAGGGAGCAGGCCAGGGTGGCACCACAAGGGTGGCCTCGCCAAAATCACCTAGAAAGGCGTGCGCCGCATGCTCAGGATTGCTGACAGTAGAGGGTGAAAGGTGCAAGTCCTCCAACATCCTCACGAGGAAACGCTGATACTCAGAGATCAGCAGCCAGAGAGATGTGGACAGAAGGTTTCTCTCCCCCATAAGAGGGGGATGAGGAGCTGGAGGTCACCATATGTTCCGAGGGTGGCTGCACGGGGGGAGGTTGTAAAACCTGGCTGTCCATAGCCCTAACATAAGCAGGGAACTGGGCAGCCACCGCTCTGAACTGCTCCCAGGTGAGAGGGCTGCTAGGACCAAGAATGCCTGGGAGCGCAGGAGAATGTGGCAGAGGGATAGGGGCAGAGCTGAGAAAAGAACCCAGACAGTAAACTGTTTTCTGTGTTTATCTTTGTTTGCCTTAAAAGGCAATTCCAAACTTTCTCAGGAAGTGATTTCATCACAGAGACTTAATTCAGCCAATAGCTTTGGTAACAGACCTGAGAAGAATAGTATTATAAGCAAGTGTTTATAGCAAACTCATCAGAACAGCTAATATTTTTCCTAGCCAAACTATCTCTTGTTGGGAGCTGCTATATTGAACATACGATTTGCAAGAAAGCAGTTGTGCTCACAACAGAGGAAGGAACACTTTCAATTGTCTGTGGTTTATAGCAGATATACTGCAGGTGGAGGCTGCTTCTAACTGAAAGGTGAAAGAAGGAATTTACAATTATCAGGAAAAGACTGTCTTGTTACAATTCTTAAGATTTTCAGTGCAGGAAGAGTTCAAAGCACAGCTGACTTATTTTGGGGCTGACTGCTTTTCAGAGCACAAACCACCAGGCTGTTTTGGGGCTGGGGAGGTTTACCTGTGTCTGACTTGGATGTCTGGATTTTCTCTGTTTGATTAGCAGGGATTTTCTGTCAAATTGTTGTGTATAGTATCTTGCAGACAGGAAGGCACTCCTTCATGGCGGTGGGTCAGAGCTCTTAGCTGATTATTTTGTGAGGGCACAGTTTAGGCCCAACCCCTTCCCACCCTCACCCCCCCGGAAATAGTTCCTTTATACCTAGGGTTCTGACATCATTTCCTCAAGAGTGCAAGGTGCATATCAATGTCATATCCTCTCTAGCACACAACACTGAAAATATACGCATACACATTATATAATATATATATATTTCTATGTAACAAACCAATCACACACACAAGCACACACAAGCACACACACAAAAAAAAGTACATAGCCATGTGGGGAGTAGTGCAATGTAATGGCTGTGGGGCAGCAGTCTTCCGGGAGTCTTTCTGGAGGCTGAGATGCTGCCCTATTTGCAGACAACTCTCTGCCCTGGGGAGGAAGTTGCCCGTCTTCAGAGCCACACTGGACAGCAGTAAGAGAACCTTCCCCAGGCCAGACTTGATGGTGGGAGGAACCCCCATCCAGGAAGCACCAGAGCCACCACCACTACCTCAGAGGTTGCAAAAAGCACAGCAGTTGGACCACAGTGGGCTCAGGGAGGGTGAGGAGGGTGGAACAGAGGCACACCCAGTCAGTTGTTCCACTCCACAATCCATACACCATTCTGGGGGAGCACAGCTCCCCTATGGATGCACCCACGGAGGAGATTAAGGAGGCTGAGGACACCTGTCACAAGGGAGGCCCACAGGAGGGAGGCAAAGGATGCCACAAGGAAAGGAAGCAGCTCCTGGTGGGGACTCCAATTATGGGGGATAGAACTGGGAAGAGCAGGAAAACTGAAGTAAGTGCCTGCCTGGTGCCATGGCGTAGGGACAGGAAGCGCATCCTCAGGATCACGAGAACAGCTGCACGGAGTCTGAGCTGGATGTCATTGTCCACCTAGGGACAAATGACTGGCTCAACATGAGATTAGAGCAGTGCAGAAGGACTTTTTAGAACTGGGAGGGGCCTAAGACAAGTAGCACACACAGTAACCTTCTCAGAGGTGCTGCCTGTAAATGGCATGAGTGAGGCAAGGGTACTTTGCACCATGCAGTTTAATGAGTGGTTGAAAAAAATGGTGTGGGCACAGGGTTTAGCTTCATTGGGGACTGGGGTTCCACCTGGAGGGACACCAGCCTATACTGGCAGGATGGTCTGCATCTGTCCAGGAAGGAACAAGTCTTTTGAGCAATCGGTTTAAATGCTTCATTGGCAAGCTTTTAAACTAGTCAAGGGGAGGCACTGATGAGCAGCAGGAAAATCCCAGCCTCTCCCTACAAACAAGTGACTAAATGAGAAAAAGACCGAGGTAGAAAGGTCAGTGGGGATGCTGCAACAGAAAGTAAAGCCATCAAAAAATGGAGAGCAATGAGTACCAATGCACGTAGTCTGAGTAACAAGCTTCCTGAATTAGTGGCCTTGATGGAGGAGGAACATCTGGATATCGTGGCAGTCACAGAAACATGGTTCGCACAAAACCATGACTGGGACATAAACATACCAGGATACACTATCTACAGGAGGGACAGGGAGGGTAAAAGAGGAGGAGGAGTAGCTCTTTACATAAGGGAAGAAATCAAAGTAACAGAACAAAAGAGAAAACAGGGAGGAGAAGAAGCACTGTGGGTAAATTTGGAGACCGGCAATGGCACCACAATCCGCACAGGGGTTGTATACAGACCCCCTTCTCAGGGGGAGGAAATGGACAAGGAAATGATAGAAAGTATACTTAGTATGGCAAAAAAAGAGGAGATATTGCTGATGGGTGATCTGAATATGCCAGATGTTAACTGGAGTGCAGTTGCCACAGCCACTTCGACGAGTGGGGTTATTCTAGATGCCCTACAGGGGGCATGCCTTAGACAGCTAGTATTGGAGCCCACTCGAGAGGGAGCAATCTTAGACCTGGTTCTCTCAAATGGAGATGAAGAGAGGATCACAGATGTAGAAGTGGGTAGCCATCTGGAACTAGCGACCATCGAACAGTATGGTTCACAATAAACACAGCAATAGAGTCAAGCCATACAAAGGCAAAGGTACTGGACTTTAGGAGGGCTGACTTTGCCAAAATGGGTAAGTGCCTAAGGAATGCACTGGCACATGGGCAGGAAGGAGGGGTGGAAGAACAATGGGGAATAATAAAAACTGCCATCACAGAGGCAACAAGCCTTTGTGTGAAGCAAATAAACAAAACTAAACGATGTAAGAAACCACTATGGTTCTCAAAGGAAGTGGCAGTGAAGGTTCAAGAGAAAAAGAAAGCTTTCGGGAAGTGCAAGGAATCGCAGAAGGAGCAGGACAGAGAACTGTATCATTTAAAGCAAAAGGAAGCTGGGAAGGCAGTCAGAACAGCAAAGGCCCAAACCGAGGAAAAGATAGCCAACTCAGTTAAGTAGGGGATAAAACCTTTATAGGTACATCAGGGGGCGAAGGAAGACCAAGGGAGGATAGTGAGGCTTAATAAAGGGGGAGGGTGGGCAGAGGAGACTGTGAAAAGGCAGAGATACTAAACAAATATTTTTGCTCAGTATTTACAAAGGAAGAGGGGTACCTAGAACAAACAGTAGAAACACACTGGATACAGAAGTTGATACCAGCCCATTTACAGAAGAAGGGTTCTGAAAGAACTCTTAAAACTGAAGTGGACAAAGCAGTGGGGCCTGATGGGATTCATCCCAGAATTCTAAAAGAACTAAGGGTAGAATTAGTGACACCACTGACTACCCTGTTTAACAAATCATGGGAGGATGGGGTGGTACCTGAGGACTGGAGGAGGGCAGATGTGATTCCTTCACAAAAGTGGGAGCAAGGCAGAAGCAGGAAACTACAGACCTGTTAGTTTAACCTCAGTGGTAGGGAAAATGATGGAATCACTTCTGAAGGAAAGAATTGTCAAGTATCTAGAGGCCAGAGGGCACAGGACCCAGGCAGCATGGATTCACAGCAGGAAGGTCATGCCAGACAAATCTGACAGATTTCTTTGACTGGGTGACCAAAGTAGTAGATCAGGGAGGGGCTGTGGACATGGCCTACCTAGACTTTAGCAAGGCATTTGACACAGTCCACACAAAGATTAATATACAAGTTAGCTAGCCTGGGAGTGGGTCCCAAGATGACAGCCTGGGTAAAAATTGGCTGGAAAATAGGACACAGAGTAATAGTAAATGGAGTCCACTCTGATGAAAGGGGGTCACTAGTGGGGTACCATGAGGTTCAGTATAGGACCAGTCCTCTTCAATGTCTTTATAAGCGACATTGCAGAGGGACTGGAAGGAAAAGTATGTCTCTTTGCAGATGACACAAAGATCTGCAACAGAGTTGACGCACAAGGTGGGGTGGAAAGGATGAAAAGGGACTTGGCAAGGTTAGAGGAATGGTCAAATGTATGGCAGCTTAGATTCAATGCTAAGAAGTGCAAGGTAATGCACCTGGGAAACAAAAACCCAGGGAAGAGTACACAATGGGGTGAGATACTAACAACAACAAAATGGAAAGGGACCTGGGGTAGTCATATCAGATGACCTAAAGTGGGCAAGCAATGTGAGAGGGCAGCAATGAGGGCTGGGGATATTGGGATGCATAGGGGGCGGCATCACCAGTAGAAAACAGGAAGTTATTATCCTCTGTACAGAAAGCTGGTCAGACCCCATCTGGAGTACTGCGTGCAGTTCTGGAGACCCAGTCTTACAAAGACATAGACAGGATGGAAGCTGTCAGAGAGGGCAACTAAAATGGTGCAGGGTCTGCACCGGAGACATATGAAGAGAGACTAAGAAGCTAATATGTATAGCCTCGGGGAAAGGAGGAGGGGGACATGATAGAAACTTTCAAGTACCTCAAGGAATCAACAAAGTCAAGAGGTAGCATCTTTCAAAAAAGAGGTGTGCAAGAACAAGGGCACAATTTGAAGATAGAGGGCGGCTCAGAGGTAATTTAAGAAGTATTTTTTCACAGAGAGTTGTGGATGCATGGAGCGGCCTTCGGAGGAGGTACGTGGAGTCAAAAACAGTGGTGGAATTCAAGCATGCATGGGACAGTCATAAGGCAATTCTAGGGATGGGGTGGGAAAAGTAGGCTGCTGGTTAACTAGGATCTGCAGCTTATCCAGTAGGCGGGAAATGGGCAGACTGGGTGGGCCAAGCGGTCCTTATCTGCTGTCAAATTCTATGTTTCTATGTATGTTTCTAAGAAGTCGGCTGACCTCCGCCAGGGCTAGGGAGTGGACCATGAGCACCCGAGGAGGGTGCCCCAGAAGACTCCACAGCCGACAGCTCTACAACCACGTTGGTACTGCCTTGGCTGCGCCCAGAAGAATCCTCCCCAGTGAGGCGACCGGGGCCGTAAAAGTCCAGAAGGACAGTCCCCTGCCTCAAGAGAATGGGACTCCCTCAATGAACCCGAGGGGGAAGGGTGGAAATCCGCACTTCGTCTCCATCCAGGGCCTGAGTGGACCCCAGAAAAGGGCCAACACGCCGACCCCACATCCCTCGACCCCTCAGAGTCCGAGAGAGTCTTCCTCCTCGAGAGGGCCAGCCTAGGTAGCTGGCATCTCTGGGCAGACCCCGAAGGGAAGACCTAGGGAACAGTACCCTTCCCTCCTGTAGGCTTCTCGATGGGCCCCAAAGTTGGGCGATCAAGACACACCACTGGAGGAGGTACCACCAGCGAGGGGTCGATGAAACCCCCAAGACCAGGTTGCAGAGCTACGGTGGCTCACACCACTGCCTGCTGGTCAGCAATACTGACCCTAGTCTCGGGGGCCACCTGACTCTCCTCACTAGGGTGCTGGCTCTGACTCGTCGATGAGACCACAGAGGTACCCTCCTCTGCGGTCAACCCCGAAGGGTGCGACTGCTCATCTGACTCGGAGCTCGACTCCGACTCCGAAAAGGTAGAGTCCGAAGCTCTGAGCCAAACAGTAGGAGGGCGGGCAGAACCAACCTTGCAAGCAGGCCCAGCAGCCAGAGTTGTGGCCGAGATGGCACCCATGCCCTCCACAACCCTGCGAGCGGGACCTGCAGGAGGCACTGAAGCAGCTCGAGCCAAACGTCCAGAGCCAGCACCAGATGCAGTGCCGTCGAGTCCACCAGCACCGGGGATGGTACCAGGAACAGGGATGGCACTGACAGCAGCCCCAGAAGCATCCTCGGCACCGACAACGCTGGGCCCACTGGCACATAGCGGCACCAAAGACGGCCAGGCGCCCGACCATGGCCCCGGCACACCCAGCGCCGAACACGGCACCAGCCGGCCCCTCGGCACCGAGAGCATGGACGGCATTGAGGACAGCACCAACAGCCAGAGTTGAAGGCCCTACGGTGCTGAGCCGTGAAGGCACATCGCCGTGCTCAACCTTGGCGCTGAGGACGACGCCGAGGCGAGACATGGAAAAAGAGGATGCTGGATCCTGTCCCATGGCACTGCGAGCGGCATCGGCATTGACAGGGGCCCACGGCACCGAAAGCAACGCAGTCGTGGTGCTGCTGATGGCGCAGATAGTCCATGGCGCCGCGAACGGCGCTGACCGACGGCATCGAGGACAGCGCTGACCCGGGCCTTCCGGCCACGGGAGCGACACTGGGGAGCCCTTCACCCGAAGGGGTGATTGCCATGCGTGGCTCTCCCCACGCCTCCCCAGGAGGAAGCGACGGGCCTCCCCGCGCTGCGGAGAAGCTCCTCGGCGATGGCCAGGCTACAAGTAGCTGAGGCTCTCTCCTCCTCAGTCTGTACAGAACCGGGAGGGGAGCCGGAGAAAGGGCCGAGAGAGCGCGGCTTGGCCCGACGAGTGCGAACCCTACCCCCGAAAGTCGGCGGAGCTTGTCTCACTTTCAATGCGTGCTGTTCGAGGACCTGGCAGTCCATGTAGAAGCAGGTGTCGCATGAGTCCATTTCGTGAAGCGGGCCAAGACACGCAAGACACTGATTGTGCTGGTCAGGTGACGGAAAACTTTCAGCTGCACAGGCACCGATGCATGGGGGGGCCGACCCATCTTCGAAGACTTTTTGCCCTCCGACCGAGACATGACCTATGGAGAAAAAAACACCATAACAGATTCGACGTCGCAGAATTCAAATAAAAAGGAAAGATCTTACCGGGCAACGTCGAATGGAGGCAGAACACAGAACCGGCAGGCAACCGATGGACTGGAAACGTCGATTTCGGAAGGCTGAAGGCCTAAAAATCTTGAGAGAAGCTTCCCACGAGGCAACCTCGACGGCAGGAGATGAAGAACTGGTAGGCAGGTGGAGTCGACACAGCCTAATGGCCAACCCTCGAGCACCATGCAGTACGTCAGCCTCGAGGGTGGCACCGATGGTGTGTCGGCTCGCGTAACCCTTTTTAAAAAAAAAAAAGCTCCCGCGGTGTCCTGATCTCCGGCCAGTACCCATCGGAGATGAATGGTGAAGACTGACACAGATAAGATCTAGAATGTTCAGTGAAAAAGACTGGTGGAGTAATAGACTGGTTTAGATGGAAATCAGAAACCACCTTGGGAAGAAATGTCCTATTTGTTCGCAGGACCACCTTATCTCTGTGGAATAAAATAGTCCTGATCAATGCACAGAGCTTGAAGTTCACTGACATTGTTGCAGAAGTTATTGCCACTAGGAAAACTATTCCATGTGACATATTTAAAATGAGCTGATGCTGTAGGCTCAAAAGGAGGACCAATGAGTTTTGCCGTACAGACATTCAGATCCCAAGCTGGCACAGGTTCCCTATGGGGGTGGGGGTGCAAATGAAAGAGAACAAGCAAAAGAACAAAGCATCGACCACCACATCAATAACGGTTTTGTTTAATGTAAATAATTCAATGAGAAAAAACAACATACATCCAGTGCCATATGATGTGAGACCCTGAGTACTAGGCCCGACCGGTTTCACCCATGCAAACTTCCTCAGGGACGGCATAATGCCCCTAGTGGTATCAATTAAATACAAGAAAATTTGAAGTGATAGTAAATCTTATATACCAATGTGTAGTGCTAAAACACTGATGGAGGAAAAAAAAAAGCAAACTAGAGTAGATTTAAATAAAACTTGGTAAGTACATTGTCTGTTATAAAGAAAACATTACTCGTCATACTAATCTTGTTTCTTCCAAGGTATCCTCCAATATTCTGAACTCCTGCAGTGTACTTTTAAGACAGTGCTGCCCCAGAGAAATTGAACATATGCTAATGATGGAATCATTGGCTCATGCACATTTTCAAAAGCTGCATTTACCAACTGTTGTGTTCTATTGCCTCAGATTTCATGGAGAGCCTATAAGCACAGGACCTGCCACCACTACAACTATACAACAGTACAACAGTATAAATGTTAATAAAAACAACAATAAACAGATTAATCTAATGGAAAAAAGAAACCCAACTGCGTAATACACCTCCCTCCCCCCATAATGTCAGAGTCACCTTGAAGAGGGGAGAAAGAATGCCACACAGGGCTCAAAACAGACATGCCTGTATGAGGCACTTCTTAACCAGTATAATTAGCCTGGTTTGCAGATTATATTGGTTCAGAAGGGGAGGCAGGGTGGGTGAGCTTAGAATGTTCTGAGTCTGAGTGTGGGGGGGCGGTCACGGTGATGGGTGCAAAGCCCAGAAGGAGTTTCCAGCTGTGTCAAATCCAAGGGGGGGTGAGGCACGTGTCCTGGAGACTCCAGGGGAGTGCAATACTGTTGGTGCAAATCCTTTGGGTCTGGAACTGTGGAAAAGGGACATTGCCAGAGCCGCAGTGACACTTCCCAGAAGGGGACAGGCCAGGCGGGAACCACCAGGTTGGCCGCACTGTACTTGCCTAGGAAGGTGCACGTCACATGCTTGGGATTGCTTTCTGAAGAAAGGGTAATCCAGAGATCGTCCATCATCCTCACGAGGAAGTGCTGATACATAGAGAGATCAGACACAGGGGAAATGTGGATAGAGAATTCCTCTCCTCCTGAAGAGGGGGATGAGGATGCGAATGAGTCTGGAGATTTAGGGTCAGGCTGCGCAGGAGTATCGTGGAACACCTGCTCGTCCATGGCCCTAATGTAAGATGGGAAATGCACAGCCGAGTCCCTAAACTGCTCCCAGGTCAGGGGCCCACTAGGAGCGGAAATACTTGGGAGAGAAGGCGATGGAGACAGAGGAATGGGGCCAAACTCCTCGCATGAAGAGAAAGTCCTCTGACTGGGCTGGGGGGGTCTAGCAAAGGCTCCCAACTGGGAGGGAGAGCTGGAGACCCCAGCAGCCTGCAGCTGCTCAACTGGGTCAGAACAGCTGTGGCTATGCCCAAGGGAAGAATCCCCTCTATGAGGTGACTGGGACTGTGCGAGTCCAGAAGGATGGTCCCCGGCCTCCAAAGTAGAGGTCTCTCTTAACAAGAGTGAAGGGCAAGGACAAGGATCCACATTATGACTCCTCCCAGAACCCGGATTGGTCCTAGGGAGAGGCCGCTGCACTGAACCCAGGCCCCTCAACCCCTCGGACTCTAAGGGAGACCTCTGCTTGAAACCACCAGCCTAGACAGCTGGCAATGCTGGATGGACTCCGAAGAGTCCACCCAGGGTGCAGCACCCTCCATCTCCTTGGGTGCCCCACACTGTCCCAAACTCGGACTGTCCAGGCACACCAGGAAAGGGGGTATCCCAGTTGAAGGGACAGACAAATTCCCAACTCTGGGCTGTGTAGCAGTGGCCACCTGGACCACTGTTGGCTGGTCAGTGCCACTGACCGCAGAATCAGAAGGAACTGTCTGCCCCACAGAGGGAGGCGGAGTGGGGGCTGAAGTGGTGGACACTGAGGGGTCAGAGGACTCCGAAGAGTCTGAGAGCCAGTCTGGATTAGACCCAGAGTCCCCTTCAGAGGAAGTGGACACACAGGCCGATGCCAGGCCACCCCCCCAATCCCTAGCAGTTCCTGGGCCGTGAACGGTACCAACCTCAGCCTCGGCACCACAAATGGCACCGGAGCCAGGCATGGTATTGCAGCAGGCACCGCGCTCCCCCTTGGCGCCACTAATGGCACCAAAGTTGGAGGCGACACCAGCTGTGGTGCCGCATGCATCACCGGTGCTGCAAATGGTGCCAGAGCCAGAGATGGGACCGACCATGGTACTGCCCTCCTCCCCAGCACCACAAACAATGCCAGAGCCAGAGGTGGCACCGTCCCCTTCCCCGGCACCACTAATGACACCGAGACCAGGAACAACCCCAAGTACAATGCAACACCTCCGAGCATTGTTATCATCCCCAACACAAACAAGAACGGCACAGAGGGACGGCCCGGCACCCCCCGGGCCCCGAAAGTCTCTGGTACTTACCAGTGTAGCCGTCATATTCTTATGAGCAAACTATACTAAACTACGGAAATTATTTATATATAGTCAAAAGGCAACAATTTGGCTCCCAAAAAGACTTAAGACGGGAACCCAAGGAAAAAAGGTAGTGACAATATATGTATATATTTAACATAATAGTAACAATAAAACAAATACCCCACCCTTAAGAGGGAGGGTACAAGGCACATCCCTGAGGTGCAACACTGTATGTGCCAGCCCACTCCCCAAAAACTAGGTTCTGAGAGGGGAGGCAGGGAGGGTGGTCAGAATACATCAAGACTCCATAAAAAGAAAGTACAGTTACGCAAGAACTTACTGTAACAGTAGATCTTCGAGAGAGGTTCTTGCAGTAGGTAATTACATATAGGACTGAAGCCAGCAGGCATCAGGACTACACGGAAAAATTTCTAGCTAGCAGTCTCTGGTGGGAGACCGCCCTCATGTCATGTGACCAACGTCAGTATAAAGGGGCGGTCCCCCACGCATGCCTTTCAGTTCTTTCCCGCCAAAGACCCAAAAAAGGTAAGATGAGAGAGAAGCGGATATTTCCCTTCCTGGAAAGGGAGCTGAAAAAGCTAAGGGGGATGGACAGCGGGAAGGCATTACCTACTGCAAGAGCCTCTCTCAAAGATCTACTGTTACATTAAGTTCTTACATAACTGTACTATCTTGCTTCGAGAGGGCTCTTGCAGTAGGTAATCACATACAGGACTGAGTCCCAAACAGTATGAAACAAGGAGAAGCAAACGGGAGGAGGAAAACTACACAACCATAGAACCTCTGGCTGTAAGGATCTCAGGAAAGGAGACCTTGTAGATCAGCCAGCCCGAAGCCTGCTCTATGACGAGAGGCAATGTCCAAACTGTAGTGTTTCATAAAGGTATGGACAGAAGTCCAAGTGGCGGCTGCACAAATGTCAGCCGCTGACACATTCTTGAAACAAGCCGCAGAGGCAGCGACACCCCTAGTGGAGTGGCCTCTAACTTGACCTAGCAGGGTCTTGTGATACTAGTCATAACCGAAAGTGATACAATGAGCCAGCCATTTAGATAGGCATTGCTTGGTAACAGCATTGCCTTCTCTTTTGTGTGCAAAAGAGATAAAAAGTTGATCAGATTTCCTGAGATCCTTCGTCCTAGTGGTGTAGTATCTCAGTATTCTATGAACATCCAAAGTATGCAAGAGGTACTCCCCTTGATTGGAGTGTTGTGTTAAGAAAGCAGGTAGTTCAATGGATTGATTCAGCATAGATTCTGCTACCACCTTAGGGAGAAACTTAGGGTTGGTATGCAGAGCCACATGTTTCTTGTGAAAAATCAAATACGGGATTTTGCACATGAAGGCCTAAAGCTCGGAAATATGTCGAGCTGAAGTAATGGCCACTAGTGTCTTCCTGGATAGGAACTTAAAGTCTGCTGAGGCTGCCAGTTCAAAAGAAGGCAGGGCAAGCTTCTCAAGAATAAAATTCAGATCCCAGGGAGGGGCAGGAACGCAAATAGGGGGTCTCAAATGGAGAACCCCTCTAAGAAAAGTCTTAGAGACTTCCAGCTGTGTGAAAGTTCTGTCCCCAAAAGGAACACGGTAGGCGGAAATAGCCACCATGTGAACTTTCAAAGAGGAATGGCTGAGACCCAGGTCAGAGAGATCATACATATAGTCCAGAATACTCCAGGCAGGGCACGAGAATGGCTCGAAATCCTTGGAAGAGGCCCAAATCGAGAACCATTTCCATTTCATGGCACAGGTAGATCGAGTTGAAGGCTTTCTGCCCTCCATCAGAATCTCAGCCACAAGCGGGGAGACCCCAAATTGGGCTTGAGCTATGTCTGCAGGAGCCACGCATACAACTGAAGGGGCTTGCGACCTAGATGAATCAGGGTTCCCTGATCCTGGGTCAACAAAAGTTGCGACAGAGGAAGAGGAAGTGGAGGTTCCTCTGAATACTGTTGCAGAAGAGAGAACCAAACTTGCCTGGGCCAGAAAGGAGCGATTAGGATCATGTGAGCTCCTTCTGAGCAGAGTCTGTGTAAGATCCTTGGAATTAAGGGAATTGGGGAGGGGGGAGGCATAGATGAATCAGTCTTTCCAGTCTAGAGACAGAGCATCCCTCCAAAAAATGCCCTGCCCTGGAGCGAGCGAGCAGAATGCAGGAAGCTTTGCATTGTGAGGAGACGCGTACAGGTCTACCTGAGGTGTTCCCCAGCACAGGAAGATATCGTCTGCTACCCCTTGATCAAGATCCCATTCATGAGCCTTTTCTGATGACTGGCTGAGGTTGTCTGCCAGCGTATTTTTGACCCCCGGAACATGAACCGCCGTTAGGTGAAAGTTGTGCTGCGCAGCCCAATCCCAAACTCTCACTGCCTCCCTGCATAGAGGGTAGGAATGCATTCCTCCCTGCTTGTTGATGTACCAGACTACGCACATGTTGTCCGTCTGGACAGCTAGATGACCGGGAAGCACATACAAGTTCAGAGCTTTGATAGCATACAGAATGGCTCTGAGCTCGAGCATGTTTATATGAAGAGTCAGCTCGAGCCTGGACCAGGAGCCCAGAGTCCTGTGAGACACTAGATGGGCTCCCCAACCCTCTCCCAAAGAGTCTGTTGTCAAAGTTTGGGAGGGAGGTTTGAGGCAGAAGGGAACTCCCCGGCAGAGTTTCTCTTGTACCATCCACCATTGCAAGTCCCGAGCCATGGGGTTGTAAAGAAAAAATTACTCACCATAGTAATGTTTGTTTCTTCTAATTGAGTCTTGCTGTATTCAGACATAATGGGTGGGCTGGGAGAGGACAGTCAGTGCTCAATCCTGCTCCCACCATCCCCCCTGTGCCAGCACCCTGGTGACCCAAGGTCATTCCTGAACCTGGGTCACCGGCGTAGGGCAAGGTGTGGCATCCAGCACCTCAACCCTCAGTGCCACCAGGCCGGCTTGCATGAAATTTTGTAAAATAAAAATGCTATTTAAAACTTCAAACAACATGAAGTCATGCTGTATTCAGACATAATGCAGCTAGCCCCAACACTTGAACTGCCCTGGACAGGAGAGAGAGTTAACTCTATGCAGAAGCATAGAACGTTGAGCTCGAGCTCTGTTTTCAAACCTCTGTCTGTGGTACTTCCCAGTGTAACTGTCAGATTCTTACCAGCTAACTAACTAGTAACTAAAGTATGGAAATTGTTCAAATATAGCCAAAGGGCAAAATATATCTTCTTGGGCCCCAAAAGACTCAAGTCGAGAACCCAAGAAGGAAAGGTAGTGGCTATTTAGTAAAACAAAAAAAATAACAACATCTACCCCACCCAAGAGGGAAGGTACAAGGTACACCCCTGAGGTGCAACACTGTACCTGCCAACCCACCTCCCAAAACCAGGTTCTGAGAGGGGAGGCGTGGGGAGCAGAGGAGGTCTGAATACAGCAAGACTCCATTAGAAGAAACAACATTACTATGGTGAGTAATTTTTTCTTCAAACAACATGAAGTCTTGCTGTATTCAGACATGATGCAGACTACCAAGCAGTTCTCTATGGAGGAAGGAATACAGAACCTACTTTGGGAAGAAGCTCTGCAGTACTGCTGTACCAAACCTAGCATCACTCCTAGCCTGGATGTCCAGGGAGTAATGCTTGGTGAAAGTATGTACTGTTTTCCAGGTGGTTGCTTTATAGATCTCTAACAAAGGTATATCTCTGGCTGCAGCTAGAGAAGCAGCTGTACCCCTGGTCGAGTGAGCCCTCAGGCCTGAAGGGGGCATCCTAGCCAACTTATCATAACAAAACTGTATACAAGAAACAATCCGTCTAGCAATAGTTCTCTTAGTGGCAGGCTTACCCTTTCCCACTTCACCATAAGTGAGAAACAATTGAAGACAGTCATTTCTATGTGCCTTAGTATGTTCAATGTAGTAGCTAAGGGCCCTCTTAACATCCAGACTGTGTAACCTTCTTTCACCTGAAGAAGAATGGTCAGTGAAAAACACAGGGAGAGATACAGACTGGTTCAGATGAAAATCTGAAACCACTTTGGGCAAGAACCTCCTATTGGTTCTGAGGACTACTTTGTCTCTATGGAAAGAGATGAAGTCAGGTTCCACTGACAGGGCCTGCAACTCACTAATCCGCCTGGCAGAAGTAATAGCTACTAGGAACACAGTTTTCCAGGTCAAGTACTTCAATTTGTCCGAAGCCAGAGGTTCAAAGGGTGGCTGCATTAGCTGAGCTATGCAGACATTAAGATCCCAAGGTGGAGTGGGCTCCCTAAAGGGAGGGTTAATGTGAACCAGACCTTTGAAAAACTTTCTGAAAACAGGATGAGATGCCAGGGAAGCACCCTTCCCTGCTAAGAGGAATGCAGAGACAGCTGCTAGATGAACCTTCAGAGTGGCAGGTCTAAGACCTAAACCATTGAGATGAGCTAGATAGTCTAAGGTTGTGGAAATGTCTGCAGAGTCAGGCAGGATGCCTTTCTGAGAGCACCAAATACTGAACCTTTTCCATTTGGAGTTGTAAGTTTTTCTAGTTGAAGGTTTCCTAGAGACCTTCAGAATATCCAGAACTCACTGATAATGATCTAGAGCTGCATATTCTAACTCTTCAAGAGCCAGGCCTTGAGATGGAGAGACTGGAGATTGGGGTACCAGGTCTGCCCCTGGAAGGAGGACAGGAGATCATATGTCCTGGGCAGAGACAGGGGACATGACACTGACAAGGACAGCAGTAGAGGATACCAAGGCTGCCTGGCCCAATCTGGAGCCACCAGTATCACTGTGCAGGGTTGAGTCCTGATCTTGATCAGAACTCTGAAGAGCAGAGGGAAGGGAGGGAAGGCATAGAGAAACCTGCCCTTCCAGTCCAAAAATAGAGCATCCTGGGAACTGTCCCCAAGACTGGAGGTCTGCAACAAAACAGAGGAAGTTGATGATTGCCCGGTGCTGCAAGAGATCTATCTCTGGAGTGCCCCAACTAGAGAAGATGACCTTCAGTATGCGAGGATCCAGGGACCATTAGTGGTGTCCCTGTGAAATTCTGCTCAGAGCATCTGCTAGTGTGTTGTCCTTCCCTGGAAAGTGAACTGCTACCAGAGAAGTCTGAAGAGAATAGGCCAGAAACCACAGCTTCATGGCTTCTGTGCACAAGGCCGAGGACCGAGTGCCTCCCTGCTTGTTGAGGTACCACATTGTGGTGGTGTTGTCCACTTTGACTTGGACCACCTTGCCTTGACTGACTCTGAGAAGCTCTGCAGGGCTAGGAAAACTGCCCTGAGTTACAGGAGATTGATATGAAGGAGAGACTCCTATGGAGACCAGAGCCCTTGAGCTGTCAGGGCTCCCAGGTGGGCTCCCCACCCTAGGAGAGAAGCATCTGTAGTTAAAACTACTGATGAAACTTGAGGGAGAAATGGAACCCCTTGTCTGAGGTTGTCCTGGTCCAGCTACCACTGGAGAGCTTGGACCACAGTCTGAGTCACTGGAATCAGTTTAGTAAGTGAATCCTTCTTTTGAGACCAAAAAGATCTCTGATGAAACTGAATGTCCCTCATCTGGAACCTTGCTCCCTGCACCACTGTCATGTGGCCTAGGAGCTGGAGGAACTGTCTTGCTGGGTGGGAGACCTGAGGTCAAAAGGAGGAGTGAGATCCACTAGGGCCTTTACCCTTGCCAGGGGAAGGAAGGCTTTTGCTTGTACAGTGTCCAACTCTATGCCTATAAAGGTGAGAAGTTGAACTGGTTTGAGTACAGACTTTGGAAGATTGAGAAGAAAACCCAAGGAGCTGAGGAGGTCCTGGGTAGTTTGAAGAGCTGACTTGACCTGTAAATGAGACTGACCCACTAACAGCCTGTCGTCCAGATATGGAAAGATGGTGATACCCTGTCTTCTGAGGTAAGCCACCACTACTGCAAGGCACTTTGTGAACACCCTTGGAGTTGAAGTTAGACCGAATGGCATGGCTCTGAATTGGTAATGGCCTGAAGGTAACTCTAACCTGAGGTTTTTTCTGTGGGAGCACCTGATAGGAATATGGAAGTAGGCATCCTTGAGGTCCAGAGATGCTAGCCAATCCCCTGTCCTTAGAGAGGGAAGGATTATTCCCAGTTACCATTTTGAATTTGGGCTTTGAAATGTGTTTGTTTAGATACCTTAGGTCTAGGATAGGTCGCCACTCCCCTGTTTACTTTGGGGTAAGGAAGTGCCTGGAATACAGTCCTTTTCCCTTGTGCTGAGTAGGAACCTCCTCTGTAACTGAGAGCTAGAAGAGAGGAAACCTCTGCCTCTAGGGCAAGGGGTTCTGAGACTGATGCAGGTGGAAAAGACTTGGCCCTTCTTTTTGGAAATTTTTTTGAAGTTGAGGGCCAGTCCCTGGCTTACTACTTCCAGAATCCACTTATCCGAGGTCACAGACTTCCAAGCCTGGAAGTAGTAAGCCAGCCTGCCTCCTACTGGAAATGGGGAGTTGACCTGTGCTGATACATCAGGGTGTCTGCTTGGCAGGAGCCTTAGACTGAGAGGAGGAGGGAGCAGCCCTGCTCATCCCCCTTCTACCCCTCCCTCTGAAGAACCCCCTCTATGGAAAGGGAGAGAAGGCATGGGCTTGGTAAAAAGGCCTTTGAAAGGGCCTGCCCTTGCCTCTAGACTGCTGCTTGTGCCGAGTGGCCTGCCTTTCCTTGGCCTGTGCACTCCTGTAAGTGGTCCTATATTCATCCATTTTCTTCATATAGCTCTGTCTGCTCCCCAAACAGAGTTACCTACAGGAAAATCCATGACCTTAGTCTGGGTATCCTGTGAAGGCTAGAACATCTGAGCCAAGCATGTCTTCTGAGAGACATAGATGTAGCCATGACTCTAGATGCCACATCATTGGAGTCCACAGCAGCATGAAATTGCATTTTGATGCCTCAATTCCATCAGCAGCCACCACCTCCAGCTCCTTGGCTAGCTGGGGGGAGAGCCTGTTTAGCCAGTTCAAGAATCATGTCCCATCTGGATTTCTGGTACCTGGCTATGTGACATATAAGTAGCCTGCCTGAGTCCCAAAGGGATGCAAATACTGTTTTTGGCCATGGCATCACTTTTCTGGAGTCCTTATCCGGGAGGTGAAGCCAAAGGAATGTTAGCTCTGTCACAGGCTGCAGCCTGCACTACCCCAACATAGCTGCAATGACTATAAAGGAACTCTGCAGCTATGCCTGATAACAAAATACCACCTGTCCATTCTCTTATCCACAGGAGGTATTGAATTAGGGGTTTGTAAAATTTTGTGTGTCTGTTTCCCCAAAGATTTATGAAGAGGGATAAACAGCTTTTTGGACTCTTGGATGTCCACCATTTCCACAAAATCAGGCTCTTCATCCTCCTCTGCTGCTTCAACCAAGGGAAACTGCAGGGTTTGTACCACCTTTTTGTAGAACAAAAAGTGTGAAGGGGACTCAGAGAGCCTGGGAGGAGAGACACCTGAGGGCCTGTCTGGGGAGATGTCCGGTTCAATGGGCACATCCAGACCCCAATCATGGTCATCATCGTCATCACCAGGATAGTCTTCGTCTCCCTACCACTCCTCATAATAAGCATCTGGGTCATAATCCGGAGGAGACGGATCCGACTGAACCGAGCGCCAAACTGGTGGTATCGGTTCAGACGGAACCGGTCTAAGCGATTCGACAATACTAATCGCTTTGGCTATTTCGTCCGTGGTTGGAGAGTGGGATACAGGATCCAAACTGGCAGACTAGAGCTTTTTCTTTGATGGAACTGACCCCTTGGGGTCAGCTCTCCTTTTGCCCGAGGAGGGATGACCTAGGTCAGTAGGCACCTCCTCAGGTTCAGCCGCAACCGAACCGGGCTGGCCATTAGGATCTACAGACTTCTCGGCCTCCCTTTCCTTCAGCCTACTCAGTCTCTTATCTAGAGTGGTTTTAGGAAAGTTCTTACAGATTTGGCAGTCTGACTTGAGGTGGTCAAACCCCAGACAATAAACACAGATGAGGTGGGGGTCGGCCTTTGCAAAGGCCTCCCCACACTCAATTCAGGGATGAAACCCAGTGGGACTGGTTTTCTTCTTGGGTTTCTCAGATATGGCCAACCTAACAAATTACCCTATAGAAACTTTCAAGCCAGGTAATAAAGCAAGCGATCAGTTACAAACCGTGTCATGGGCTTTTTAAAAGAACCAGCAAAAGTCTGGTTCTTTTGAAACCAATCGGTACCGGAACACCACACTAATCCCAGAAAGAAAGAAACATTTTTCAAAGTCGGTTCCAAACCAGACCGACTGGAAAGAAACCGAACAAAGACAATTTCCACTCTTTTTAGCAAAATAAAACACAATCGCTACCTATCTACATACTACCTGTACCATAGACAGAGGCTGAAATCCGAAAATAACAAAAATATGCGGTTTAAAGCGAACGCTTGATTTTTCTTTTACCGAACCGAGCAGAGGAAATCTCTGGAGCGACTTCACTGTTAGGCGGAGTAAAGAATGTGACGGTTACATTGGGAAGTACCACAGACAGAGGTTTGAAAACCGAGCTCGAGTTCAACGTTCTTTACTTCTGCATAGAGTTAACTCTTTCCTCTCCAGGGCAGTTCAAATACTGGGGCTAACTGCATTATGTCTGAATACAGCAAGACTTCATGTTGTTTGAAACAGGACTTCTTGGTCTAGGTTGTCCAACATCTGGTCCCACTGAGACCAAAGTGTCCACTGAGAGATCCTCATATGGAGCCGAGTCCGAGGGACTGTCGGAATAGCAGCCGCCATAAGCTCAAGGAGGTGAAGGACTGACCAGGCACTGACCCGCCTGCGACCGGACAGCAGGCTTGCATGAGCCTGGAGGGTGTCCACCCTGTCCGGTGGCAGAAAGGCCATGCCGGTGGTCATGTCCAGGATTGCCGTGAGAAACTGGAGCCTCTGAGAGGGGACCAGGTGGGACTTGTCCTGGTTGATGGTGATACCCAGGCTGGTGAAAACCTGCAGGGTAAGAGAAAGAGAGCACAGGAGATTCTGCCTGGATGGGGCCGCCAGGAGCCAATCGTCCAGGTATGGGAAAATCTGCACCCCCTGGGTACACAGGTGAGCTGTTACCATGGAAAGGCATTTGGTGAACACTCGGGGCACCAAGAAAAGACCAAATGGGAGGGCCTTGAACTGGTAGTGGTCCCCTGGAATGAAAACTGAAGGAATTTGCGACTGGGAAGGGCATATAGGGATATGCAGGTAGGCATCCTGCATGTCCAGTGCACACAGCCACTGTCCCTACCGAATTAAAGGCAGAAGGATCTGCAGGGAGAGCATTCTGAACCGTTTGTACTCCACGAACGTGTTCAGGGAGCTGAGGTCTAAAGTAGGCCTCATGTCTCCTGATTTCTTTGGAACCAGGAAGAAATGGGAGTAGTAGCCTGTCCCCTGAAAGTGGGTTGGGACAGGCTCTATCCCCGCCTTCAGAAGAAGGGAGGATATTTCAGCCCAAACCAGAGGAAGATGTTCTAGGGAGTAAGATGACCTGGGGTGTGGTTTTCTGGGTGGTTTCTGAAGAAACTTGTCCTGCTGCTACCAGCTGGAGCATCCAAGCATCTGAAATAATCCTCTCCCAACCCAGTATATGGAAGGAGAACCTCCCTCCTACTGGTTCCACTGGTCGGTCCAGAGGCTGTGGGAGAAGAAGAGAGTCAGGAGGTGTGGGTCAATGCTGCGGCTGAAGCTCCCGCTGCTTTTTTGGGTGGCGGGGACTTGGCAGCCAGAGGGGCCCGAAGTTTGTTGGCCCGCTTGCCCTGAGGTTTCGCTTTGGGCCAAGAAAAGGGCGGCACTGTCCCTGAGCGGGCCTGTGCGTAGAGTCAACATACTTAAGTGCAGTGCCCTACTCTTGCAGGTCGGCGATGATGCCTTTGACGTCCCCACCAGACAGCACAGAACCCTGAAGAGCGCGTCCTGAATAGCGGACTGCACTTCAGGGACCAAACCTGACACCCAGAGCTAGGCATGATGCTGAAGACCTACAGCGAAAGCCGAGCTCTGACCAGCAGTGTCCACTGCATCATACGTGGCACAGTGCATGTGCCGACTGGCTGAATTAGCAGATCGGACTAGATCAGCCACTTCCTGCTTTGTCTGAGACTCGGGAAGGGAGTCCAACTTGGCTTCCACCTCACTCAGGATAGCCTTCCGGTAGTCCACACTATATGAGAAATAATTCAGGGCCCTTATCCCCAGAGTGGAAGAAGCATACACTTTCTTCCCGTACTGATCCAGAAGGCCGGATTCTTTGTCTGGTGGAGATGAGCTGAGATGTTTTAGGTTCGCCGACTAGCCGTGAGCGGCACTAATCACAACAGAGTCAGCTTTGCGGGGTGTATTCAAAGAATCCACACCCTCAGGAGCCTGATATAGCCTATCCACCTTCCTCAGAATGGGGGGCTAATGCTGACGGCTGTTTCCAAATAGCGGAAATTAGATCTGTGTGAGGCTGGATCCAGGGTGGAATCAATGTCGGAGCAGTTTCGGGCAGATCCAAATGGGCAGTGAGTTTCTTCCACTGTGGATCTGGCTCCAGAGATTGCCACTTGTGGACTGCCGGAATCTTTCTCAGCAACTCCAGAAAAGAAGGATCTTCCAGAGGCGACTTCGGAGGAGTCCTTGGCCTGGATCACTCTGGAGTGTGTGGCTCGTTGTCAGGATTGGAGCACCCATCAGAATCAGATTCTGGGGTCTCCAAAGAGGAAGATGAAGACCACTCCCATCGCAGGGGAGGAATGGACTCCTTGGGAAACCCTCGGGGAAGTGTGTCTTCCCTCGCACCAGAGGGCTCCCCTCTGCTGTTGAGTAAGGGAGGGTCTCTCGGCTCGACGGGCATCTGGAACTGGGTCTGCCATCGGCAGATGGCTCTCCACCTCCCTAGTAAGCTGAGCCTTGGCCTCAGCCCACCAGGAAGCCAGTCTCTCCTTGAGATCCACCAGTGGCTGGGGGGGTGGTGGAGGAGGGGGATACGGACATTGAGGGTATGCCTAATGTGAGTATCTGTAGCCTGACAGCGGGAAGCCCGGCATCAGATACTGAGGCACTGGGTACTGCATCATCTGGTACTGCGGTGCAGGATACGGCGGTTCCGGGTAGGACGGCGTCGGATAAGACGGGGTCAGGATACCCAGGAACCAGGGGCTCTGGTGGAGCAGAAGGCCCTGGAGAGGCCCAGCAGCTGGGCCAGGAACAGGTGGCCCGGCAGGCGTCGGGTCCGGTGCTGGGACAGCGTACGGTAAAGGGATGTCACCTTCACGTCAGATAGGCTGGAGTCAGAGCCAGTGTCTGAGGGTCCAACATCAGGTCATCCGGCCCAGTGGGAGGAAGACCTGACGGGAGCGTACCAGCAGCCTCTGTGTCACCCGGGGAAGGAGGACTAAAATCCCTGGGGTCAAATGGGGAGACTCTGGAGCCTTGGTCAGCAGCGGAGAGCTGGGGAGGGCAGACTGGTCGATCGGGTCTGGCATCAGATCTAACGCCATGCGTCTGTTGGTGGAGCCGATGTCCACATTACCGGCGGGATACAGGCAGGTGTCAGAGGAGCCGGAGTCTGACTTATTGGATCAGATGCCTAATGAAGGCCATGAAGGAGGAGCAGTCTTGGTGGGC
This sequence comes from Neoceratodus forsteri, assembly GCA_016271365.2. NCBI lineage: Eukaryota > Metazoa > Chordata > Ceratodontiformes > Ceratodontidae > Neoceratodus > Neoceratodus forsteri. Next base: position 1,068,826,853 of record CM057456.1, read on the forward strand.
ATTTTAGAGGCTGTGCGCTGCCCCGGAGGGTCAGCCATCTTAGCGGCTGTGTCCGTGCGGGCGTTGGTTGCACCAACGTCCGACTTACCAGACCCGCTCAACGCCGAAGGCCACACGGTGGTGGCCTTCCAGAAGCGGGCTGCCTCTATCCCCGGAGGCCCCGATGGGCCTGAGCGCAAGTCCGATGGGAGGGCCACCGCTGCCTTTGAAACCTCCAAGATGGCCATCGAGGATCAGTCCCCGGGAGGATGTTACCTTTAGCATGGTGACTCCGATCAGAGTCGTGGTGGCCATGGAGTCTCAGTCCTTCACCTTCTTCTTGCAGTGTCCCTCAGGGGAAGCTGAGGCCTGCTGAAGCTTCTTCAGCTCCTTCTCCATGGAGGACATCTTTTTCTTCAAGATGTGGGCCTCCAAGGACTGCTACCTCCATTTGCGGGTGGTGGTGTTAAATTGTTGGCAGTGTTGGCACTTCTCCATGGGGTGTTCCGAATCTAGACAGAAGAGTCACGGGGAGTGACCGTCCTTATGCAGGAGCTGGGCGCTGCATGAGTTGCACTTATTCTTATGTGAATCGGATGGAGTAGGGGATGACATACACGGCAGATAAGACTTATTTTTGTGAGAAAAATGATAAAAAGTTTGGTAATCAAACCAACAGACTGATGAAGCAGAAGAAAAAATTACTCACCTTAGTAATGTTGTTTCTTCTAATGGAGTCTTGCTATATTCTGACATATGCAGTGAGTCCCAACCTTCGAACTGCCCCGGAGATGAATGAGTTAACTTTCCATGCCAGGCATGGAATGCTGAGCTCGAGCTCAGTTGAGACTCTGTCTGTTGTTCTTCAAACTCAAACCGTCAGATCTTTTGAGCTAAACTCACTAAGGTCCTGTGTGGAAGCTGTAAACCTACACTAGCCAACTGGCTACTAAACATAAAACACATTTTTGGTCCCAACACAAGACTCAAGTCAGAGACCCAAAAATGAAAACACACACCAGTCACCCAAAAAAGAAGGGTGAAACAAGGTGGAGCACCTACTAAGTGCCAACACTGCACTGCCCACCCACATCCCAAAAACAGAGGTTCCGAGAGGGGCAGGCTGGGAGGTCAGAATATAGCAAGACTCCATTAGAAGAAACAACATTACTAAGGTGGGTAATTTTTTCTTCAAACAACATGAAGTCTTGCTATATTCACTGTCTCTGAACTAAAAGCAGTACCTCCATGGAGGAGGACAGAACCTACTTGGAAATAGGCTCTGAAGCACAGCTGGCGAAACGAGCATCACTCCTAGCCTGGATGTCCAGGGAGTAATGCTTGGTAAAAGTGTGAACTGTTTTCCAGGTAGCTGCTTGACATATCTCTAGAATAGGGATGTCCCTGGCAGCAGCCAGGGAAGCAGCTGTACCTCTGGTAGAGTGAGCCCTCAGGACTGAGGGTGGAACTTTACCCAGTTCCCTCATGGCAAAATTGGATACAAGAGACAATCCACCTGGCAATGGATCTTTTAGTGGCAGGTTTCCCTTTACCAACCTCACCATAAGTGAGGAACAGTTGGAGGGAGTCAAACCTGTGACCCTTGGTACGCTCTATGTAGTAGCTAAGGGCTCTTTTCACATCTAAACTGTGCAGTCTCCTCTTGCCAGAGGAGGAATGGTCAGTGAAGTACACTGGAAGAGACACAGATTGATTAAGGTGGAAATCTGAAACCACCTTAGGCAAGAACTTCCTGTTAGTCCTGAGGACCACCTTATCTCTATGAAAGGAGATAAAATCAGGCTCCACTGACAAAGCTTGTAATTCACTTATGCATCTGGCAGAAGTGATGGCTACCAGAAACACAGTCTTCCAAGTCAAGTACTTAAGCTCTGCTGAAGACAAAGGCTCAAAGGGAGGTTGCATAAGCTGAGCAATGCAAACATTGAGGTCCCAGGCAGGGCAGGGTCCCTGAATGGAGGGTTGGTGTGAAGCAATCCCTTGAAAACTTAGAGAAAACAGGGTGAGCTGAGAGAGAACAGGGCTTACCTGCTGAAATAAAAGCAGACACAGCTGCCAGATGCACTTTCAGTGTAGCTGGTCTCAGCCCCAAGCTATTTAAGTGAACCATATAATCAAGGACTGTGGGAAGATCAGCAGATTCTGGGGAAATAAACTTCCCAGAGCACCATATGGAAAATCTTTTCCAGTTAGAATTATAAGTAGCCCTGGTGGAAGGCTTTCTAGAAGACTTCAGGATATCCATTACACCTTGGGAGAAGTGTAAATCAGCAAACTCTAACTCTTCAAGAGCCAGGCCTTGAGATTGAGAGATTTGAGGTTCAGGTACCAAACCCTCCCCTGAGCACAGGTTAACAGGTTGTAATTCCTGGGAAGACACAGGGGAAGATGGACTGCTAAGGACAGTAGGAGTGGATACCAGGGCTGTCTGGCCCAGTTTGGAGCAATCAGGATCATCTTGCAGGATTGAGATCTGATTTTGACTAGCACTTTGAACAGGAGAGGGAAGGCGGGAAAAGCATAGAGAAACTTCCCTTCCCAATTGAGAACTAAGGCATCCAGGGGGACTGAGCCCAACACTGGGGGTCTGCAGCGAAAAAGGGGAAGTTGGTGATTGTCTTGGGCTGCAAAAAGATCTATCTGTGGGGTGCCCCATCTGGAAAATATCACCTCCAAGACCAGGGGATCCAGTGACCATTCGTGATGGCCCTGGGAAATCCTGCTGAGAGCATCTGCCAGGACATTGTCCTTTCCTGGGAGGTGAACTGCCGTGAGGGAAGTGTTCAGGGAATAAGCCAGAGACCACAACTTCATTGCTTCGGTGCACAAGGCCGTAGACCGAGTGCCTCCTTGCTTGTTGATGTACCACATTGTGGTGGTGTTGTCTGTTCTGACCTGTACAACTTTGTTCTGAACGGATTTGGAAAAAGCCTGAAGTGCTAAAAATACTGCTGAGTTTCAACAGATTGATATGGAGCAGAGATTCCTGAGGGGACCACAACCCCTGGGTGGTGAGGTCGCCCATGTGAGCCCCCCACCCCAAGAGGAAGGCATCTGTAGTAAGGATTAAAGAGTGAGACTGAGTGACAAAGGGAATCCCTTGTCTCAAATTGTTCTGATCCTGCCACCACTATAGGGCTTGGATCAGGGTTCGAGTTACTGGGATCAGTTTGGTCAGAGGGTCCTTCCTTTGAGACCAAAAGGCTCTCAAATGGAACTGAATGTCCCTCATCTGAAATCTTGCTCCTTGTACTACTGCTGTAGAAGCAGCCATGTGCCCCAGGAGCTGTAGAAAATGCCTTGCTGGTCGAGACACCTGCATGGTGAATGAGGAGGCCAGGGAGACCAAGGTCCTTGCCCTGTCCAGGGGAAGGAAGGCTCTGGCCTTCTCTGTATCTAGCTCTGCACCTATGAAGGTGAGGAGCTGGACAGGCTCTAGAACTGACTTTGAAAGATTTAGGAGGAAACCCAAAGAAGTGAGCAGTTGCTGAGTTATCTGTAAGTGTAACTTGACTTGGTCTGGGGACTGGCCTACTATGAGCCAGTCGTCCAGGTAAGGGAAGATGGCAATTTTCTGCCTTCTTAGAGAAGCAACTACTACTGTCAGGCATTTTGTGAATACCCTTGGAGCAGAGGTGTGGCCAAAGGGCATTGCTCTGAACTAGTAATGGCCTGAGGGCAGCTCGAACCTGAGGTACTTTCGATGGGAGCTTCCGATGAGAATATGGAAGTAGACATCCTTGAGGTCCAGGAACACTAGCCAGTTCCCTGGCCTTAGAGAGGGTAGAATAATTCCCAGAGTCACCATTTTGAATTTTGGTTTTAAAAGGTGCTTGTTTAAGTATCTGAGATCCAGGATGGGCCGCCATTCTCCTGTCTTTTTTGGGGTAAGGAAGTACCTGGAATACAATCCTTTGCCCTGGTGTAGGGGTGGAACCCGTTCCACAGCTCTGAGAGCTGGGAGGGAAGAGACCTCTGCCTCTAAGGCAAGTGCCTCTGATGGATTTGCAGGTGGAAAGGATCTGGTTCTCATCTTTGGAAACTTTTTGAAGCTGAGAATCAGTCCCTGGCTTACTACTTTCAGGACCCATTTGTCTGATGTCAGAGACTCCCCATACTGGACAAAGTAAGCCAGCCTGCCCCCTACAGGTAGCTGAGAATTGGCCCTGGCAACCCCATCAGGGTGCCTGCTTGGCAGGGGCTTTGGGCTGAGGGGTGGAAGCAGGCCTGCTTGTACCCCGTCTGCCTCTCCCTCTAAAGAACCCCCTCTGGGCATAAGCAGAAGAGGAGGCCTGGGCTTGGTAAAAAGGCCTATGAAAAGGCCTGCCCCTGGGAAACTGCCTTTGAGGAGTGGCCTGCCTTTCCTTGGCCTTTGCACTGCTATAGGTGGTCCTATACTCACCCATTTTCTTCATGTAATTCTCTGTCTGCTCCCCAAGCAGAGAGTTACCCACAACAGGAAAATTCATGGCCTTAGTCTGGGTATCCTGTGACAGGCTAGTACATCTGAGCCAAGCCATTCTTCGAAGTGCCACAGATGTAGCCATGACTCTTGATGACACATCATTTGAGTCCACTGCAGCATGGAATTGCACCTTGAATGTCTCAATACCATCAGCAGCCACCTGCTCCAGCTCCTTGGCACGCTGGCTAGGGACCTGTTTTGCTAAAGCCATGACAGTGTCCCATCTGGATTTCTGATATCTAGCCACATAAGCCATATAATTCGCCTGTCTGAGTCCCAGGGATGCTGCCATGTACTGTTTCTTTGCCATGGCATCAATCCTCCTGGAGTCCTTGTCTGGGGGGTGTGAAGCCAAGGGAATGTTTCCTTGTCACAGGCTGCAGCCTGCACTACCCCAACATGGCTGCATTGTTGTGTAAGAAACTCCATAATAGAGCCTGACAATGTGTACCTCTTGTCCATTCTCTTATCCACAAGAGGTATAGTGTGAGGAGTTTTTAGAATTTTAAATGTCTGTTTCCCAAAAGATTTATGCAAGGGAATAGACAGCCTCCTAGACTCTGGGATATCCATCATTTCTACAAAGTCAGGCTCCTCTTGATCATCCACAGCTTCCTCCATAGGGAGCTGGAGGGTTTCAGCCACTTTTTTATAAAACATAAAATGAGAAGGGGACTCAGAAAGCCTAGGAGGAGACACTCCTGAAGGTCTGTCTGGGGAGATGTCCGGGTCAATGGGCACATCCAGACTTTCAAATCCACATTCACTCTCCTCATACTCCTCTTCCCCCTCCTCCGGTTCATAATATTCCTCTAAATCATACTCTTGAACTGGTGGAACCGGCCGAACCAAGCGCCTACCTGACGGTGCCGGTTCGGTCAGAACCGGGGAAAGTGACTGGACAATTTTAATCGCTTTGGCTATTTCTTCAGCGGTTGGAGAGGAAAGTTTTGGCTCCACACCAGCTGATTTTCTAGTCCTTTTTGCTAGAACCAACTCCTCAGAGTCGGATCTCCTTTTGCCTGAAGAAGTCTCGCCCTGGTCAGAGGGCACTCCTTCTGGTTCGGTTTGAACCGAACCGGGCTGGCCATCCGGTTCAGCGGACTTTTTGGCCTCCCTTTCCCTGAGCCTACCAACTCTCTTTTCCAGGGTAGCTGCAGGAACATTTTTACAAATCTGGCAGTCTGCATTGAGGTGGTCAAACCCCAGACAGTAAACACAGGTGGTGTGGGGATCAGCCTTGGCAAAGACTTCCCAACACACACTACAGTGTTGAAACCCAGTGGGCCCGGTTTTTCTTTTGGGTTTCTCAGACATAGTGCCAGTCCTATCCAAACTTACCGGTTTATGGCAATCCGACAGGCAAGACCCTCTTATCGGTTCCCAACTGTGTCACGGGTCATGGAAAAAAACGTAATAAAATCCGTTTTTTTAGAACCAATAAGAACTGGTAACCACACTCTAAAAGTACAATTTAAGATTTTTTAAACAACTTGATCGGTTCAAACTGAACCGATGAACCGTTTACAAGTTCCACACAGAAAGATAAAATATAACCTATCTAGTACTCACAAATACCACAGACAGAGACTGAACTGACAGGTTATGGTTTAATTTCGGTCGAAAACTGAGAAAACGGCACTTTAACCGACAAAATGAACTGAGCAGAAGGAAAGAAATCTCCGGAGCGACTGTTCAGTGAGGCGGAGTAAAGAATCTGACGGTTTGAGTTTGAAGAACGACAGAGTCTCAACTGAGCTCGAGCTCAGCGTTCCATGCCTGGCATGGAAAGTTAACTCTTTAATCTCCGAGGCAGTTCGAAGATTGGGACTCACTGCATATGTCAGAATATAGCAAGACTTCATGTTGTTTGAATGAACTTAACCACGAGGCGCTTTCACAAGCTAACGGTGGGAAAGAACTGGAAGGCAGGTGTGGGGGACTGCCCCTCTATACTGACTTTGCCGGATGCCGGTCACCTGACATGGGGTGGTCCCCCGCCAGAGACTGCTAGCTAGAAATGTTTCTGTGGGGTCCTGACGCCTGCTGGCTTTAGTCCCTTTTGTAATTACCTACTGCAGGAGCCCTCCTCAGCAAGATACAACATTACTATGGTGAGTAATTTTTTCTTCAAATAACATGAAGTCTTGCTGTATTCTGACAATATGCAGACTACTAAGCAGTTCCCCAGGAGGAGGGAATGCAGAACCTACTTTGGGAACAAGCTCTGCAGTACTGCTGTGCCAAACTTAGCATCACTCCTAGCCTGGATGTCCAGAGAGTAATGCTTGGCAAATGTATGGACTGTTTTCAAAGTAGCTGCTTTACAGATTTCTAGCAAAGGGTACATCTCTGGCCACAGCCAGAGTAGCAGCTGTGCCCCTAGTTGAGTGAGCCCTCAGGCCTGGAGGGGGTGTTTTGCCCAATTTTTCAGCAGAACTGAATGCAACAGACAATCCACCTGGCAATAGTTCTTTTAGTAGCAGGCTTACCTTTCCCCACTTCACCATAAGTGAGAAACAATACAGTCATGCCTGTGTGCCTTAGTATGCTCTATGTAGCAGCTAAGAGCCCTTTTAACATCCATGTAATTGTAAGTTTTTCTAGTGGAAAGTTCCCTGGAAACCTTCAAAATATCCAGGACTCCCTGAGAAAGATGCAGGCCTGCATATTCTAACTCTTCAAGAGTCAGGCCTTGAGGTTGAGAGGCTGGAGATTGGGGTACCAGATCCTCCCGGGAGGAGGTTAGGAGAGTGTATTTCTTGGGAAGATACAGCGTACATGACACTGCCAGAGACAGCAGCAGAGGATACCAAGGCTGTCTGGCCCAATCTGGAGCTATCAGTATCACTGTGCAGGGTTTTGATCTGATTTTGATCAGGACTCTGAACAGCAGAGGGAAGGCATACAGAAACCTGCCTTTCCAATCCAGAATGAGAGCATCCAGAGGAACATTCCCCAGGGCTGGAGGTCTGCAACAAAACAGAGGAAGTTGGTGATTGTCTGGGGCTGCAAAGAGCTCAATCTCTGGAGTGTCCCTTCTGGAGAAGATGACCTGTAGTATGGGAGGGTCCAGGGACTATTTGTGATGCCCGTTGGAGATTCTGCTCAGAGCATCTGCTAGTACATTGTCCTTTCCTGGAAGGTGAACTGTTATCATGGAAGTCTGAAGAAGATAGGCTAGACACCACAGTTTCATGGCTTCTGTGCACAAGACCATGGGCCGAGTGCCCCCCTTCTTGTTGATGTACCACATTGTGGTGGTGCTGTCTGTCCTGACATGGACCACCTTGCCCCGACTGACTCCGAGAAGACCTGAAGGGCTAAAAAAACTGCCCTGAGTTCCAGGAGATTGATATGAAGGAGAGACTCTTGTGGAGACCAGACCCCTTGAGCCGTAAGGGCTCCCAAATGGGCTCCCCAACCTAGGTGAGAAGCATCTGTAGTTAGGACTACTGTGGGCACTTGAGAGAGAAAAATTGAACCCCCTTGTCTGAAGTTGTCCTGGTCCAGCCACCACTGGAGAGCTTGGACCACAGTCTGAGTCACTGGAATCAATTTGGTGAGAGAGTCTCTTTTCTGAGACCAAAAGGACCTTAGGTGGAACTAAATGTCCCTCATCTGAAATCTGGCTCCTTGCACCACTGCAGTGGAAGCTGCCATGTGGCCCAGGAGTTGAAGAAATTGCCATGCTGGACGAGATACCACAGGCCGAAAAGAGGAAGCAAAATCTGTTAGGGCCTTTACCCTTGTCAGGGGGAGAAAGGCCTTTGCTTGGACAGTATCCAATTCTATCCCTATGAAAGTAAGAAGCTGTACTGGTTTGAGAACAGACTTTGGGAGATTGAGAAGAAACTCCAGAGAACTGAGCAAGTCTCAAGTGGTTTGTAGAGCCAACTTGACCTGGTTGGATGACTTACCTACAATTAGCCAGTCATCCAGATATGGGAAAATGGTCTAGGATGGGTCGCCACACCCCTGTCTTTTTTGGGGTAAGGAAGTACCTGGAGTACAGGCCTTTGCCCCTGTGCTGAGCAGGAACTTTCTCTATGGCTCTGAGAACCAGAAGAGATGAAACCTCTGTCTCTAGGGCAAGGGTCTCTGAGATGGATGCAGATGGGAAAGACCTGGCCCTCAGTTTTGGAAACCTTCTGAAGCTGAGGGTCAGTCCCTGACTTACTACCTGCAGGACCCACTTGTCTGAGGTAACAGACTTCCAGGTCTGGAAGTAGTAAGCCAGCCTGCCTCCTACTGGAATGGGGGGAGTCGACCCGTGCTAACACATCAGGGTGTCTGCTTGGCAGGAGCCTTGGACTGGGAAGAGGATGCAGCCCTGCTCATCTCCCTCCTGCCCCTCCCTCAAAAGAACCCTCTCTGTGGGAAGGAAGAGGAAGCCTGAGCTTGGTAGAAAGGCCTGTGGAAACGCCTGCCCCTGCCTGTAGACTGCTGCTTCTGAGGAGTGGTTTGCCTCTCTTTGGCCTGTGCACTCCTGTAGGTGGTCCTGTACTTGTCCATTTTCTTCATGTAAGCCTCTGTCTGGTCCCCAAACAGAGAGTTCCCACTACAGGGAAATCCATAGCCTTGGCTTGGGTATCCTGCAAAAGAATAGGACATCTGAGCCAAGCATGTCTCCTGAGAGACACAGTTGTAGCCATGACTCTTGATACCACATCATTGGAGTCCACAGCAGCATTAAATTGCACTTTGGATGCCAGTTCCAGGAATGTATCCCACCTGGACTTCTGGTAACTGGCTGTGTAGGCCATAAAGTTAGCCTGCCTGAGTCCCTAAGAAGATGCCAAATACTGTTTCTTGGCTATGGCATCGACCTTCCTGGAGTTTTTGTCTGGGGGGTGTGTAGCCAAAGGAATGTTAGCCCCCTGTCACAGGCTGTAGCCTGCACTACCCCAACATGGCTGCAATGACTGTATAAAAATGCAGTACCTGAGCCTGATAGCATATACCTCCTGTCCATTCTCTTATCAACAGGAGGTAAGGAGTTAGGCGTCTGTAAAATCTTTTTTGTCTGTTTCCCCAAGGACTTGTGAAGAAGGATAGACAATCTTTTGGACTCTGGGATGTCAGTCATCTCTACAAAATCAGGCTCTTCCTTCTCCTCAGCAGCTTCAACCATTGGGAGCTGGAGTGTTTCAGCCACCTTCTTGTAAAACAAGAAGTGTGAAGGGGACTTGGAAAGCCTGGGAGGGGAGACATTGGAGGGTCTGTCTGGGGAGATGTCCAGTTCAGTTGGCACATCCAGACCTTCAAAGTCGTTATCTTCATCCTCATCCTCGGGATACTCTTTGTTTCCCTCCCACTCCTCATAGAAATCATCTGGATCGTAATCCGATGGAGTCGGATCCAACTGAAACGACTGCCTAACCGGCAATACCAGTTAGGATGGAACCAGGCAAAGCGATTGAACTATACTAATCGCTTTGGCTATCTCATCAGCGGTTGGAGTATGCGGTGCTGGATCCGAACTGGCTGACTTACGCTTCCTTTTCGACGGAACCGACCCCTTGCAGTCAGACCTCCTTTTGCCCGAGGAGGTATCGCCTAGGTCAGTAGGCACCTCCTCAGGTTCGACCGCAACCAAACCAGGCTGGCCATCCAGATCTATGGACTTCTCAGCCTCCCTTTCCTTCAGCCTACGCAACCTTTTTTCTAGAGTGGCTTTAGAGAAGTTTTTACAAATCTGGCAGTCTGTTTTGAGGTGGTCAAACCCCAGACAATAAACACAGATGAGGTGGGGTCAGCCTTAGCAAAGACCTCCCCGCACTCAGAACAGTGTTGAAACCCAGTGGAACTGGGTTTTTTCTTGGGTTTCTCAGACATGGCCAACCTAAACAATTACCCTTAAAAGCTTTTTAAGCCAAGTAATAACCAACCGATCGGTTACAAACCATGTTACGGGTTCATTAAAAGAACCAGAAAAAAAGTCCGGTTCTTTTGAAACCGATTGGCACTGGAACACCACACTAAATCCCAGAGAAAACAAAAACAATCAAAAACAAGGAAAAAAGGTTGGTTCCTAACTGGACCAACCGATGAGAAACCAAGACAAAACAATTTCCACAGAATTTTAAATAACAGACAAGTCGCCACCTATCTACCACACTACCTGTACCATAGACAGAGGCTGGAAATCTGAAAATAATAAAACGGTTAGAAAAACCAAATGCTAATTCAAACTCTACCGAACTAAGCAGAGGAGAAATCTCTGGAGCAACTTCACTGTTAGCCGGAGTAAAGAATCTGATGATTACACTGGTAAGTACCAGAGACAGAGGTTTGAAAACTGAGCTCAATCTCAATGTTCTATGCTTCTGCACAAAGTTAACTCTTTCCTCTCCAGGGCATATTAAGTACTGGGCTAACTACATATTGTCAGAATACAGCAAGACTTCATGTTGTTTGAACTATGCGGTTGCTTGAAGTTCTCCCCATGAGATCCTTACTTGACGGTGGGAGAAGGAGGACTGAGGTTGGGGCGGAGCTGACAGCAGTTAACGGCCAACCCATTAGCACCATGTAGTATGTCGGCCTTGAGTGTGGCTCTGCCCACACACACACACAAAAAAAAAAGTCTCTGGCGGGGTCCTGGCTCCGAGGGCTATAACACGCACAGTGATGAATGGTGAAGATTGACACAGATAAGATACAGCTGTTTCCTGCCCTGCCTGTTGTCCTTGGTGGCCGTCATGTAGTAGCCAAGGGCTCGCTTGACATCCAAACTATGACGTCTTCTCTCACCTGAACAAGAATGTGTAGTGAAAAAGACTGGTAGGGTAATGGATTGGTTAAGATGAAAATCAGAAACTACCTTAGGAAGAAATTCTCTTGTTTGTTCGAAGGACTATCTTGTCCCTGTGGAATGAGATGTAATCTGGTTCAATGCAGAGAGAGACTGGAGCTCACTGATTCTTCTGGCAGAAGTCATTACCACCAGGAAATTAAAATTACATACTACCATAATGCTTGATCTTTCTGTGTATCTTCACCATTCATCACTATGTGGGTTACAGCCCTCCGGAGCTAGGACCCTGTGGGAGACTTTTTTTGTGGGCGGAGCTGACGAAGGGCAGTGCTGCCCTCGAGGCCACCATACTACGTGGCACTCACGGGTTGGCTGTTAACTGCTGTCTGCTCCACCCTAACCTCAGTTCTGTAACACTGGAGAGTGAGGAAGAAAAAAGGGGGTGGAGGGGTGGGGCAAGAGAGCCCAAGGGATAGATAAAAGGAAAAGATACAAAAATCAAAGGAGGAATAAATGACGGAGAGGACAGAATGAGAAATAAGAAATTTTAGGGATTGGGAGGGGCCCCAATCTCTGGGGAAAAAAGGGTTAAAGGGAGGTAGAAGGAAGAAGGAAAGAGAGGTAAAAAAAATTGGGAGGAGAAGACTGCATCATCCGGCTCTGCGGATCTGGACCCCAATTTTAAGGTAAAAGAAGACTGAACAGAAGGTTCAGCCAGTCTGCCCATGAGGAGCAGATTGTTAAGGAGGCAAAACCTGGTCAGGGCAAGCAAGGTTTAACTGAGTCAAAGATAGAGAACTCATGGCAGACAAACGACCAACCCAAAAGGAGTTAGCCACAAACTTTTAAAGAGCAGCTTGAGGGAGCCAGGAGTACAAATGTGTCCTATCCCCCAACCCAAAAGATAAGAGGGAGCACTTCAGGAGAAGATCCCCCCAAAATTATAATAACTCTAAGGGATTAGTCCCGAAGGACAGCAGAAGGGAGCAACAGTTAGAACTGAAGGAGAGGGGGAAAGAAAGGGTCCTAGGCCCACCTCCCCACCCCTAACAAGGGGCGGGGAGGCCGCATGCGATAAGAGGGAAGAGACCCCCCCTCCCACTCCCCATCATCCAAGATCGCAAGGTATGAACTCCGCCCTGTGCGTCTCCAGGATCCCCTTCCTCCTGGCCACAAGGGAAGGAGAGAAGGAAGAGCTGAAGCCAGGGAGATGCACAGAGGAAAGGGGAACCCAGAGACTGAGGTCCAAAGGGGATGGTAAGTGGGATTTAGTGATGCATGGAGAAGATACACAGAAAGATTAAGACTTATGGTTGGTATGTAATTTTCATATCTTATCTGTGTCAGTCTTCACCATTCATCACTATGTGGGTCAGTACCGAGTTCCTGAAGGGGGTCCAATACAACCCTGAGGGACTAAATCCCTTAGCCTCCAGTGGAGGAGACACTGAAGGGGAGAACCCTTATGAGACTGGAGAAGCCGAGACTGGTCTGGATGAGACAGGGAACCCCCAGTGAGGGAAGGAAGGTGCCCTGAAAGTTGCCATCTCATGCTACAGGAGAATAGATGGGTTCTCTGGTAGGCAGAGGAAATCACCCTATGCCGAGCAAAAGGGTGACAACCGGGATAGACAAAGCCATGCCATCCATCTAGTGCAGATCATTGTCCCCACAATCCTGGAAGCCACCTTGTTGGCGTTCTAGGATGCCCTTGCTTGGTGCCTTGCTAGTTCCAGGCCCTGAGCAGAGAGGGTGATGACTTGACTGGTTACATCCAAATCAGGCATCAAAGCTAGGAGTTGACCCAGCCTGGACCACAAGAACCTGTCATAGGATGCATAGTGGGCCTGATGTGAAGCAATGGACTTAAGGATGCATGCCGAGTAGAAGGTTCTCCTTCCCCAGAAATCAAAATCCGAAGAGTCTGAGTCTGGGGGACGGTCACGGTGAGGGGTAAAAAGCCCAAGAGTGTCCAGCTGTGTCAAACCCGAGGCGCAGTGTCCTGAGACTCTGGGAGCGTAATACCGCTGGCGCAAATCCCTTGGGGCTGGAACTGTGGAAAAGGGACAGACACTGCCAGAGCCACAGTGATGCATTCCAGAAGGCGACAGGCCAGGTGGGCACCACCAGGTTGGTCGCACTGTATTCACCTAGGAAGGTGTGTATCACATGCTCAGGATTGCTTTCCAAAGAAGGGGTAATCCGGAGATTGTCCATCATCCTTGCGAGGAAGCACCAATACATAGAGAGATCAGACGCAGGGGAAACGTGGATAGAGAGTGCCTCTTCCCCTGAAGAGGGGGATGAGGATGCGGACGAGTCCAGAGATTATGGATCAGACTGCTTGGGAGCATGGTGGAACACCTGCTCATCCACGGCCCTAATGTAAGATGGGAAATGCACAGCCGAGCCCCTACTGTGAGTCTGTGCCCTGAAAGTCGGCGGCGTACGCCCTACTTTCAAAGTGCGCAACTCAAGAATGTGGAGGTCCATCGAGAAACAGGTGCTGCAGTTATCCATGTCATGAGCCGGGCTGAGACAGGAGAGACAACAGTCATGCTGATCTGTGACTGATTACTGGCAGCCGCAGGGGCACCAATGCATGGGATGCTGCTCCACCTTCGACGACATTGCATTGCATGGCCAGTAACTGGACCATCTGTGTGAAGAACCGCTCTGTCTCCTGTCTCCGTAAGTGCTCCTCCAATGCCCTCTCCATGTCCATCAGCTCCCTGTGGTGCTCTTGCATCATCCTACATGCAGATTCCATCACCACCCCAAGGACCTCTGCCATCCATGTTGTCTTCAACTTCCTCTTCCTGAGGTTCACCAGGGGTGCCTGGTCACCCTGCCGCTTCACATGGTGGCCTTCCCCCCGCAGTGGAGCCATCACTGGAAGTTCCTGGCATCATGTCCTGCAGGACCAAGGACACTGGGGAGACCTCCGCTGTGTCAATGTCCACCGATGTCCCCTCACTGGGGTCTTGCCCTGGAATGGCAGAACACACCTGTCACTATTACACACAGGTGCGTACCCCACTCCTACCCCCCACCACCAAACACAGCCCCATGCTCATGTCCCCCACTCACCTGTGTGCCTACGCAGACCTCAGGTGCTACATGCACCCTCACTCGAGTGAACCAGTGCCACCACCCATGCCATGCCTATCACCTTGTGCTGCGTGCCCAGGATACACCTCCACTGACATGCAACAACCCAGCATACACATTGCACAATGCACTCACCTGTGTTGGGGCACTCCTGCTGCACACCATTGACATCTTTATTCCCCAGATGCTGGCATGCATCCCTGGTGGTGTCCCAGTCATCCTCCATGTCTGGTTCAGGGCTGTAAACCTGTGAGCTCTTGAGGATGAATGCTGGTTTAGTGGTAGGCCGTGTTCCCAGTATGGTATCCAATGTGTCATAGAAGGGGCACACCACCGCAACCCCAGAGCATCTGTTGCTGACCTTGGTTTTGTGGTATCGCACCTTCAGTTGCTTTATCTTATCATGGCACTGCTTTGCTGTCCGCTCCATCCCATTCACATACAGGTATTCTGAGACCTTCTGGTACACCTTTGTGTTGTGCCTTGCATTGGCTAACTCTGCCTGCACCTTCTCCTGTGTCCAGAACTCCACCAGGAGTTTTGTGGCCTCATCCGACCAGATGGCGCCATGATCTGACATGGTCCTGCAGGTGGGCAGTGTGGCGTGTGGCTGTGGTCACTGTTTGGCACAGTCCTTTCTAACCTCCACCAGTCACAGGCAGTGCTTGGGGGCTGGGGTCGCTCTGCAGTGGTGCTGTTGTGGTATGCACTGGCACTGCTGTCCTCTTGGGGCTGGTCTTGGGTTTTGGCAGTTGTTAGGGACCCTTCACACCTGTGCCACACAGTGTTGGCATCTGCTGATGGCTCCCTATTGCTTGTGCCCACTGTTTGTCCTAGGCACCAGTGCTCTTCCCCCCCTTCACAGTCCTTGGCCAGCTGTGGCAGGCAGCACCCTCTATTGCCACACTTTGCCTCCTGGCTGCACCTCTCTCAGGTGTATGCACCCAGCTGCTCTGGTCTCCCTGCCTCAGACCTTGTGCAGGCACTGCCCTGCACTGTTTCCACCTCACTGCACTGGTTACTGTACTCCCATGCCTCTCTGCCTTCCCAGTGCTTCCTTCTTCTTCTGCCTCCCAAGTGCCCCTCTGAGGTGCACTGCTTGCTGGTCTA
This sequence comes from Neoceratodus forsteri, assembly GCA_016271365.2. NCBI lineage: Eukaryota > Metazoa > Chordata > Ceratodontiformes > Ceratodontidae > Neoceratodus > Neoceratodus forsteri. Next base: position 1,068,842,299 of record CM057456.1, read on the forward strand.
GCGGAGGACTGGGGGCTAAACGGTGGTGCATTTACATGGCAGGCTGTAATGTTACAGCCTTGGAAACATTTCTGTAACCGTTGTAGAAACCACCTCCTGACAGGTTTCTACAATGGTTACGAAAACGCCTGCTGTAACATTACCATTGTAAACGCACGGAGTTACCGATGCGGTTTACACCCTCTGTAACATTACAGAAGGGTTTTCAGGCTGCAGGGTTGACAGGGCCTTTACGTCTCTCTCATCTGGAATCTTGACCCTGCAACTGTGCCTGTGGCAGCAGCCATGTGACCCAGCAACTGAAGAAATTGCCTTGCAGTTTTTGGTCTGTTCAAGCTGAAACAGTCTGCCAGCTGAACAATGCTTTTTACTCTAAGGGCAAGTAAGCTCTTCCCTCCAGAGTATTCAGTTCTGCTTCTATGAATTGCAGAATTTGTGCAGGTTGTAGGACAGACTTTTTGAGATTTATCAGGAACCCCAAGGACTCCAAGTTGTGGTATTTCCCACCACCAACGAATTGTCCAGATATGGGAATACTGTGACACCCAGCCTTCAAAGGTGGGCAAATATCACTGTAAAACACTTTATGAAAACCCTTGGGGCTGAAGTGAGACTGAATGGCAGTGTTGAGAAAGTACAGTTACGTAAGAACTTACCGTAACAGTAGATCTTCGAGAGAGGCTCTTGCAGTAGGTATTTACATATAGGACTGACCTGGCAGGTGTCAGGACGCCATGGAAAAATTTCTAGCTAGCAGTCTCTGGCAGGGGACTGCCCCCATGTCAGGTGACTGACGTCATGTGACGTCAGTATAAGGGGGCGGTTCCCCACGCCCGACTTCCAGTTCTTTCCTGCCAAGGGCAAAAGAGGCAAGACGAGAGAGAGAAGTGGATATTTCCCTTCCTGGAAAAGGAGCTAAAAAACGCTAAGGGGGATGGAGGGCCGGAAGGCAATACCTATTGCAAGAGCCTCTCTCAAAGATCTACTGTTACAGTAAGTTCTTATGTGACTGTACTATCTTACTTCAAGAGGTTCTTGCATGCGTATTTACATATAGGACTGAATCCCAAGCAGTCTGGAACAAAGAAAAGCACTCCGGAGGAGGAAAACGATCCACAGAATGGAACCTCCGGCTGAACGGGTCTTATGAAAGAAGACCTTGAAGCACAGCCAGCCCGAAGCCTGCTTTACGGCGAGAGGCAATGTCCAAACTGTGGTGTTTCGTAGAGGTATGGACAGAAGTCCAAGTTGCGACTGCACAGATGTTTGCTGCTGACACATTCTTGAAACAAGCCACAGAGGCAGCTACTCCTCTGGTGGAGTTATTTCTGACTTGACCCAGCAGGGTCTTCTTGTACTTGCCGTAACAGAAAGTGATACAATGAGCCAACCATTTAGATATGCATTGCTTGGAAATGGCATTGCCCTCTTTTGTGAGCAAAAGAGACAAAAAGCTGATCAGATTTCCTTAGATCCTTAGTCCTAGTGGTGTAGTATCTCAGTATTCTATGAACATCCAAAGTATGCAAGAGGTACTCCACTTGACTGGAGTGTTGCGTAAAGAAAGCAGGTAGCTCAATGGATTGATTCAGTGTAGATTCTGCCACCACCCTAGGGAGAAACTTAGGGTTGGTGCACAGAGCTGCACGTTCCTTGTGAAAAATCAAATACGGGATTTTGCACATCAAGGCCTGAAGCTCGGAAATCCATCAAGCTGAAGTAGTGGCCACTAGGAAGAGAGTCTTCCATAAGAAGAACTTCAAATCTGCTGAGCCTGCCAGCTCAAAAGGGGGCAGAGTAAGCTTCTTGAGAACAAAATTCAAGTCCCAAGGAGGAGCAGGAATGAGGATGGGGGGGTCTCAAATGGAGAACCCCTCTGAGGAATGTCTTAGAGACTTCCAACTGAGCGAAGGTCCTGTCTCCGAAGGGGACATGGTAGGCTGAAATCGCTGCCATGAAGAACCTTTAAAGAGGAATGACTGAGACCCAGATCGAAGAGATGATGCATGTAGTCCAGGACTCTGTCAACTGAGCAAAACAAAAGCTCGGAGTCCTTTGATGAGGCCCAAATAGAGAATCGTTTCCACTTCATGGCGTAGGTGGACCTGGTGGAAGACTTTCTGGCCTCCACCAAAATATCTTCTACAAGCGGAGGAACCCCGATTCGGGCTTGAGCTATGTCTGCAGGAGCCACGCATGCAAATCAAGGGATTTGAGACCTGGATGGACAAGATTCCCTTGATCCTGGGTCAACAAGTGTTGCAATAGAGGAAGAGGAAACAGAGGTTCCTTCAAAAATTGTTGCAGAAGAGAGAAATGAAAATTATGTACCTACCGTAATTCTTGATCTTCTCTTGTCTTTTCACCATTCATTACTGCTTGGGTAGTGCAGGAGGTGTGCACCCGCTACGGGAGAATTTTTTTTTTTGGAGTCGGCTCCAACGGTGCTGCCCACGAGAGCGACGTGCTGTGTAATGCGCAAGGGGCGGCCATTAGATGCCACAGATTCCTCCTCCATCTCAGTTTTGGTAGCCGGAGAGGCAAAATAAAGGGTAAAGGAAAAAAGGGAAAGCGAGGCAAGAGAGCCAAGGGACAGAAAAAGGAAAGGATATAAACTGAAGAAGGAATAAGTCTGTAGAGGACAGATAGAAGAGGGAGAATACCTATCCTAGGGGACCGCATGGCCTCCCATCTGGGGCGGCTCTAAGGGAGGAACAGATAACGAGAAAAGAAAGAAAAAAAGAAGACGAGAGAGAAGAAAAAGAAGGGATGCTGAGAGGGGAGAAGACTGCCCATAGATATATTGGTTGAGAGGGTTATAAGCTCGGAACCAAAAGTGAGGGAACAAGAATCCCTCCTAACAGGACTGAGAAAAGGTTCAGCTGAACTGCTTGTATAGATTGGACACAAAGTGTCTGCTGCAACTGCACTCCAGTTAATATCTGGCATATTCAGATCACCCATCAGCAATATCTCCCCTTTTTCTGCCATTCTGAGTATACTTTCTATCATTTCCTTGTCCATTTCCTCCCCCTGAGAAGGGGGTCTGTATACAACCCCAGTGCAGATTGTGGGTGCCTATGCCGGTCTCCAAATTTACCCACAGTGCTTCTTCTCCTCCCTGTTTTCCATTTTGTTCTGTTGCTTTGATTCCTTCCCTTATGTAAAGAGCTACTCCTCCTCCTCTTTACCCTCCCTGTCCCTCCTGTAGATAGTGTATCCTGGTATGTTTACATCCCAGTCATGGTTTGTGTGTACCATGTTTCTGTGACTGCCATGATATCCAGATGTTCCTCCTCCATCAAGGCCACTAATTCAGGAAGCTTGTTACTCAGACTACGGGCATTGGTACTCATTGCTCTCCATTTTTGATGGCTTTACCTTCTGTTGCAGCATCCCCACTGACCTTTCTACCTCGGTCTTTTCTCATTTAGTACCCTGTTTTGTAGGGAGAGGCTGGGATTTTCCTGCTGCTTATCAGTGCCTCCCCCCTTGACTAGTTTAAAAGCTTGCCAATGAAGCATTTAAACTGATTGCTCAAAAGACTTGTTTCCTTCCTGGACAGATGCAGACCATCCTGCCATTATAGGCTGATGTCCCTCCAGGTGGAACCCCAGTCTCCAATGAAGCCAAACCCCTGTGCTCCACACCATTTTTTTCTACCATTCATTAAACTGCATGGTGCAAAGTACCCTTGCCTCACTCATGCCACTGACAGGCAGTACCTCTGAGAAGGATACTGTGTGTGCTACTTGTCTTAGGCCCCTCCCCAATTCTACAAAGTCCTTCTGCACTGCTCTAATCTCAAGTTGAGCCAAGTCATTTGTCCCTAGGTGGACAATGACGTCCAGCTCAGACTCCTGTGCAGCTGTTCTCGTGATCCTGAGGATGCGCTTCCTGTACCACAGACAGAGACTTAAACCAACAGATTCAGTAGCAGAAATTCGGTAGAAACCAAGCGAAAAAAACGACACTTTAACTGACTTTTTTGAACCAAGCAAAGGAGAACTCTCCAGAGCGACTGTTCAGTGAGGCGGAGTAAAGAATCTGACGGTTAGAGTTTAAACAACAGCAGACAGGGACTTCAATGGAGCTCACACTGAACGTTCCATGCTGGCCATGGAAAGTTAATTCTTTGTTCTCCGGGGCAGTTGAAAGGCAGTACCTAACTGCAATAGTCAGAATACAGCAAGACTTCATGCTGTCTGAAATATTATTACGAAAAGAAAATAGACTACAGTCAAACCGGAGTTTTAAAGTCCAAAAACTCCAACTAAAATACTAAAACTCGGTTCCCCACCAGTTATTCTGAACTGAGAAAATAACAGAAAAAAACGATAAACTTACTTAGCGGTTAACTTTAAACAAAAGATAAAGGCAACAAATGAAAAAATAATTAAAAGATACTTCAGGTCTTTCAATTTTGGCACTACAGGAACAAATGATGAAGAGCACACTCAGAGGCGTCTGTATTTGTAGGCGGAGAATGAAATCTGAGGCAACAGAATACAACAGCTGGTAAAGGCAGTTTTTGAAAATGTGCATGAGCCAGTGATTCCATCATCAACACATGTTATATTTCTCAGGGGCAGCACTGTCTTAAAGGTACACTGCAGGAGTTAAGAATATTGGAGAATTCCCGGGGTGAGAATGCCTATCAGTTAAACAATGTCAATATTTAAATTAGGCAGAACAAACACTGCCAAATTACCAATGGCTATTTTTGGGGGCAAGGCAAACAATGTTAACATAAAACTGCATATGCATACATATAGAACAACAATAAAAAGAAACAATTCCATAACTGACAGTTATTTAGGAAGTTACCAAAATCCTTCCCTCTCATACAGTATATGTTATTTAATATGGGAATAGGAATTATAGGAAAAATACATGTATAGTACTGTCTGTGTATGCAGAGTTACAAAAGAAAGAAACAACAAACCATAGCAGAATATTATTATGGATGTAAAAAATATACCATTCTGTATCATATTTTTCTTTACTTTTACTGGTATGGGGCTAAGGGACAATAGTGGGAGAAACCCAATTCATATGGACATCAATAAAAGTATATAGAATTTCATTATGTACCATAATTGTTAAAGGTTTTGTTACTCCTCAAGCAGATACATGGGCAAAAATGAACAGATAGCATAGTGTATTGTGCCAACGATTACCATACTGCAGCATATTGTTGGCGGCTCTTCTTTTTCTTAAGGTAGGCCATAATGTCCAAATGGTCATTAAGTCCCGATCTATACAGAGCTCCAAGCTGAAAAATCGAAAATGCCTCCCTGCATAATAACAGGTTATCCAGATCATCTCCTCAATGGACCTAATGTGACCTTCTCAATAACACAAACTAAAAATATGTTTCTGTGACTGGTCAGAGATGGATATCTGCTTAGCTAAAGCATTATTTATATCCCTGCATCTAATCTTAGATGTTCACAAACCCTGACTTTCAGTGAGCAGGAGGTCTTGCCCACATAAAATACCTTGCATGAACAGATTGCCAAATAAATTACCCCAGTTGTGGAGCAATTTATAAACTGTCTGATTTGAAAATTCACAGGAGTGTTTTCAGAAGAAAACTGTTGTGTTTTCAACACCACTTCGCATAATTTACAATGGGCACAATTATAACACCCCCGGGCGGGGGTAACCACTGGGTGATAGGTTTCACCACTGGCTGTAGTGTATAAATCTGCATATCTGAGAGATTCCTCCCTCGCTGGTACACTGTCCTGGGTGGTAAACTAACAGTATTCCTAACTGATTGGTCTGTGGAAAGAATGTGCCAATGTCTTTCTACAACAGATTTAACTGCAGCTGTATTAGTGCCATAAGTGGTAATGAAGTAGATCTGTTCCTGTTTGGATGGTGGTTTGGCCCTATATTCAAGAAAGAATGGGCCCCTGGGGGGGGTGTCAGAAGTAGACATAATGGCAGAATCTAATGTGTCCTGACTATACCCTCTAGATCTGAATTTATCATACATTTCTTCTTGCCTTTTTATAAAATCAGAATCTTCAGAACAGTTTCTTTTGACCCTTAGAAACTGTGAACGGGGTATGTTCCTGATGGTGTGGCGTGGGTGGCAGCTCGAAGCAAGTGAAAGCGTATTCCTATCTGTCTGTTTTCTATACAGATCAGTAGTGATAGGGCCATCCAGATTCTTTTTAATGCATAGATCCAAAAAGTTTATCTCATGTAAGCTGCTTTGTACCGAGAATTTTAGTTTAGGATTTGAGTTGTGAAGAAAGATCACAAAGACATTAAGATCTTCCACACTGACACTCCACACCATCAGGACATCATCTATATAGTGCCTACATAGGTTTATGTACTGAAAAAAGGGGTTGATAGATTCATCATACATTACATTCCCCCTGCCACCCGTCTCCCAAATAAAGGTTTGCGTAACTGGGAGCAAAGGTGGCCTCCATCATCATGCCTTTAATTTGGAGATAATAGTTCCCTTGAAAGCTAAAGGTGTTACATTTAAGTACGTACTCTGATCATTTAACCAGAAAATCAATCTACCCATTATCTAATTCCGTTGCATCGCACAACCATGTATGTAGTACCATAAGACCCCCTTCATGGGGAATGCTCATACATAGTGATTCGATATCTACCGATACCAAAAGCCAGCTTACAATCACTTTACATTTTCTTGTATTTAATTGATACCACTAGGGGCATTAGACCATCCCTGAGGAAGCACGCATGTGCGAAACCAGTTGGGCCTAGTGCACAGGGTCTCACACCATATGGCACTGGTTGTATGCCGTTTTTTTGTCATTGAATCATGTACATTAAACGAAGTAGTCATTGATGTGGTGGTCAGTGCTTGGTTCTTTTGCTTGTTCTGAATTCAGTTTACCACAGCATGCCTGTGTTGGAGCTGCTGTTCTGGCTTTTGGGGATGGCTATACAGACATTCAGATCCCAAGCAGGCACCGGTTCCCTATGAGGGGGGTGCAAATGAGCCAGACCTTTGAAAAATCTCTTGAATATAGGATTTGATGCCAAAGAGGCACCCTTCCCAGCAGAAATGAAGGCAGACACTGAAGATAGGTGGACCTTTAAGGTAGTGGACTGCAAGCCCAAGGAATGTAAATGAATAAGATAGTCCAGCCGTGTTGGGATCCCTGCCACATCACTGTTAGCATACCAAATGGAAAACCTTTTCCATTTTGAAGCATATATTTTCTTAGTGTATGGCTTTCTGTCACCCTTTAAGACATCCAAAACTCTGTCTGAGAGCTGCAAGCCTGCATACTCTAAGTCCTCAAGAGCCATGCCTTGAGTCTGAGGGATCCGAGGTTCAGATACAGAATCCTTCCCTGGTTGGAGGGTAAAAGGGTGTGCCTCCAGGGAAGGTGTATGGGTTTGGCTACAGACACGAAGAGCAGCAGAGAGTACCATTGCTGCCTGGGTCAATCTGGTGCTATTAAGATCATTGATGCTGGTTGGGATCTGAGCTTTATCAAAACTCTGAGCACCAAAGGAAATGGAGGGAAGGCATACAGGTGCATGCCTGACCAATCCAAGGCCAGAGCATCCATAGGAATTGTTCCCGGGACTGGTGGCCTGCAACAGTACTTTGGCAGGTGGTGGTTCTCGTGGGATGCAAAGAGATTGATCTCTGGGGTTCCCCACCTTCTGAAAATCACTTCTACCACCTCTCTTTGTGATGGGCCTGGTTGACCCGACTCAGAGCAACTGCTGAGGTATTGTCTTCTCCTGTTGGGTGAATGGCCTAAAGGGAGACTCCTAGAGAGTAAGCCAGGCTCCATATTTTCACAGCCTCTGTGCAGAGAGGGTTTCATCTTGTACCTCCCTGCTCGTTTATGTAATACACTGCAATGGTATTGTCTGTTCTGATCTGTACCACCTTTCCCTGCAGAAGTGGTGTAAAGCCCTTTAGTGCCAACAACACTGCTCTGAGCTCCAGTAGGCTGATGTTTTGAAGTGACTCTGCACTTGACCATAAAATATGGGTGGTGTGATCCCCTAGATGAGTCCCCCACCGTAGTAGTGATACATCTGTTGTAAGAATCACTGATGGGGGCTCTTGCTGGAAGGGAACTCCTTCCCATAAGCTGGCTTCCTCTTTCCACCACTGGAGGGACAGGAGTAGTGTTTTTGTTACTGGAATCAACTTTGAGAAAGGATCCCTTGTTTGACACCAGTGAGCCCTAAGGTGGAACTGAATGTCTCTCATCTGGAATCTGGACCCTGAGACTATGCCCGTGGCAGCAGCCATATGGCCCAGCAAGTGAAGAAACTGCTTTGCTGTTTTTGGCCTGTTCAAAATAAAGGAACTTGCCAACTGAACAATACTTCCTACCCTGTCTGAGGGCAGGCAGGCCTTGCCCTCCAGGGGATTCAACTCTGCTCCTATGAACTGCAGCACCTGTGTAGGTAGGAGGACATATTTTTTGAGATCAGAAACCCTAAGGACTCCAAGAGGCCCTGGGTGAGTTGAAGGTTTTCCTTTACATGTTGTGGTGAGTTTCCTACCACCAACCAGTCGTCTAAATACAAGAATACTGCAACACCCAGCTTTCACAGGTGAACTACCACTACTGCCAAACACTTTGTGAACACCCTTGGGACCGAAGTCAGGCCAAATGGCAGTGTTGAGAATTGGCAGTGACCTGAAGGGAGTCTAAATTTGAGATATTTTCTGTGATACTCCCTTATGGGGATGTGTAATTAGGAATCTTTTAGGTCCAGTGATGCCAACCAATCTCATTTCTGGAGCACTGGTAGAATCACTGTCAATGTTACCACTTTGAACTTTGGCTTTGTGAGATGTTTAACAATCTGAGGTCTAGAATAGGCCACCACTCCCCATTGTTCTTTGTGGTGAGAAAAGTACTGTGAGTAAAAACCTCTTTCCTTTTGCTGTGGAGGAACATGCTCCACTGCTTTTGACAGTAGTAGGTTTTGAACAGTACAGTTGCATAAGAACTTAACGTAACAGTAGATCTTCGAGAGCATCTCATGCAGCAGGCCATAAAACATGGGATATCCAGCCAGGCATCACTTCCTCCAGATGATTTCCCAGCAGTCTCTTCCAAGGGCCTCCCCTTCCTGTAACCTGATGTGCTCTTGCACATATATAAAGGGGAGGCCCCGATACTCCTCAGTTCTATTTTCCATCTTAGCGACCGATATAAAAAGTAAATCATAGGTCTACGATGGGAACTGAGAAGAACAAAAGGAAGCAGCCCAAGGCTGCCACATGACAATAAAGCAAGGTATCCTTCTGAAGCAAGGGGGCAGAGGGCAGGGCAGCATGGCCTGCTGCAAGAGATACTCTCGAAGATCTACTGTTACGGTAAGTTCTTATGCAACTGTACCATCTTCTTTGAGTTAATCTCTTGCAGCAGGCCATTACACATGGGAAGAATCCCAAGCAGTTATAATGCCCACAGGAGGAAGAAGTGAACCGCAACAGATAAGGACAGGAGGCCGTTGAGGACGGCCTGCCCAAAAGCGGTAAGCTTCTTAAAATAAATGTCTAGACTGTAATGTTTTTGTGAATGTATGTACAGCAGACCAGGCCAGGTGGAGGCATCGCAAATTTCTGAAGCTGAGACACCTTGAAAACATGCTGTGGAGATAGCTATGCCTCTAGTGTGTGACAGGGTTGACTAGGACCCTGTCCCAGTTGTTATGGAGAGTTTGAATGCAGGGATCTGTTTTTTTTCTTTCCTTTCCTGTCTCTTGTCTGTCTCCTTGCGGAACCAAATTTTCCTGTGGGACCTAGGACTTGATCACCCCAACAGTCTTGCATTTCTCTGCCTCTCACTGTCTCTCAACCCTCACTTGCTATCCTGTCTTTTTTCCTCCCTTACTTATCTGCTGGTATAAAAATATATGCAAATCATTATGTGGAAATGTAACTGATATTGAGATCCCTTTGTTTAGAAATTATAATGTGTTACTGTTGAAATGTATATAATAGTTTTGAGATGATTGCAAAGCTATTTGTAACTCAAGGGGTTAACCTGAAATGCAGTTTTTAAACCCTGTTTCAGAAGCTGTGGAGAAGGGGCCTCAGTTCAGGGATATTGTGTTCTAGCTGCACCTGCCTGATATTTACAAGAACATTTTAGAAAAAAAACAGGATACTTGTTAAGAAGGGGGATTGAAAGGACTTATAAAAACAAAGCTGCAAGTTCTTGCAAGAGACATGGAGATTGAAGGAAAACTCAGATGGATCTTCTCTGTTTATTCTGCCTTTGTAAACAGTTATTCTGAACAATTTTATTTTTTTATATTACTGCTAGTACTAATAAACACTTTTTGTGAATTCTACAACTGCTTCTGGGTTTCCAATGCTTCCTGACCTGTGCCTCGATGACATAGTGTGAGGTTTCATGGATCCTGCGAGAGGTTTATCATATTTTTTGTATTGGAACGTAATGCAGTTGGCCAACCATGTGGACAAGTACTGCTTGGAAACCTGATTGTTCAGTTGTCTTGGGGTGAAAAGAAACAAAAAGTTGCTCTGTTTTATGCAACTGTTCAGTGTGGAGAAGATAAAGTCTCAATGTTGTTTTCTTTTCCAGGAATATGAAGCAGGGTTTTCCCTGGATTCTCAGGGTCCACAAAATATTCTGGCAACTGAATGGACTGATTTAGAGTAAATTCAGAAACAACTTGTGATAGAAAAAGAGGGGTTAGTACATAAGGACACCCAATCATTATGAAACTGTAAATAATGTGGCTTGCACACAAGTGCCTGTAACTCTGAGATACGTTTATCTGATGTAATCGCCACCAAAGAAAATCGTTTTTTACGATAGAAATGGAGCTCGCACATGTATGCAGACTCAAAAAGGACCTTCAGTCAATTTTTCAAGTAAAAAATTCAAATCACACACTGGGACAGGGTCCCAAACAGAGGGATGTAAACGTAGGATACCTTCCAGGAAGGTTTTAATGAGAGGCAACCTGGACATTGGTTCGTTGTCCACAGGTAAATGAAAGGCAGAAACAGTCGATAGGTGTACTTTTATCGATGAATATTTTAGGCTACCCACTGACAGAGAGAGGAGGTAGCCCAGTATTCTCAGTGGGGAACAGTCATGGGGTCTGTTCCCGGGAAAAAGCGCAAATGGAGAAAAAAATACACTTCCATTTCATGGAGTAGGATGACCTAGTAGAGGGCTACTGCGCCACCCATAGACTCCCTGCTACCCCTAGGGACACCTGATAATGAGAGAGAACTACATCCTCAGAAGCCCTGTGAGCAGGTGCAGGGAGCGCAGGTCCTGGTATAGCAGGTAGCCATCATCCTGTGATAGGAGGGCCGGACAAAGAGGCAGAGGAAGAGGACCCCAATCCATGATTTGCAACAGCAAGGGGAACCAAATCTGCCACAGCCAGTAGGGGGCTATGAGCATCATTGATGCCCTGTCTTAGACCAGTATTAGAAGTACTCTTTGTATGACAGGAAAGGGCAGGAAAGCAGAAAGAGAGTGTCTTGTCCAGGAACGAGATAAGGCGTCCAGCCAGAAAGTTCCAGGACCTCGCTCTAAAGAGCAAAAGAGTGGTAGTTTTGTGTCTTGCGGAGAAGCTAACAGGTCGAACTCCGGACGATCCCACCTGAAGATGATGTCTGCCAAGACGTCTGGGTGGATCTCCCAGTCATGAGCCTGAGCATGAGTTCTGCTCAGGGCATCTACCAGGATATTTGAAACCTCGGGAATGCAGACCACCAGATGGTAAATGTCTCTCTGGGTTGCCCAATGCCACATTCTTATGGACTCTCAGCAGAGTGGGTATGAATGGACACCGCTTTGTTTGTTCAGGTAGTGAACTACCGTGGAACTGTCCAATTGCACTTGAAGGCACCCCTGAGGAAGCAAGGTCTCGAACATTTATAAGGTGCATAGAACAGTTCACATGTTCAAGACGGTGACGTGAAGACAGGTTTCCAGCACTGTCCAAGAGCCCTGGGACTGAATCCCTTGAAGATGGGCACCCCAGCCCATCAAGGAGGCAGCCTTAATTTAGGAAGAGGTCTGGGACCGGAGGATGGAATGACATGCCCCGCAGGAGATTGTCCCTGTATATTCACCATTGCAGTGTGCAAAGTGGTGGGGAAGACAAAAGGGCCGTGGCTTCAGAGGGGTCCCACTTCTGATCCCACTGGACTATGAGATTCCACTGAAGGATCCTCATATGAAGTCAGGTATGAGGGACAACAGGGAGGGTAGCTGCTAAATGTCCCAGGAGCTGAAGGGAGTCTCTGGCTGAGATTTACCAACAAGACTGTAACCTAAGAATGAGGGTCAGAATGGCATGCACCCCAGTGTCAGGGAGAAACACCATGCTCAGAGAGGTGTCAAGTATTTCTCCTATATGCTGGAGAGTTTGTGATGGGTACATCATAGACTTCAGGCAGTTGACCATGATGCCCACCATGGAGAACATCTCTAGGGTGCAGGACAGGATGCATTCCAGCATGGGGTGTGTAGACACCTTTAGGAGCCAGTCAGCCAGGTATGGAAATACAGACAGACCAGTCTGGAGAAGAACCCCCTGACATTGCCACCAGGCATGTGGGAAATACCCTGAGGCTGAAGAAAGGCCAAAAGGGAGGGCCCAAAAATGAAAATGATGGTCCTAAAACTGAAATCGTAAGGGCCATCTGTGGGAGGGGTGCATCAGGAAATGAAGGCATGCATTCGGCATGTCACAGGAACAGAACCAGTCCCCTGTATCTAGTAGGGAGATCAGCTGAACATCTAAGCACTATATGTAGAGGTGGAGACCTCAGAGCTGGAGCTAGAATGGAACACAAGAGAAAATTACTCACCTTAGTAATGTTGTTTCTTCTAATGGAGTCTTGCTGTATTCTGACTATTGCAGTTAGGTCCTGCCTTTCAACTGCCCCGGAGAACAAAGAGTTAACTTTCCATGGCCAGCATGGAATGTTCAGTGCGAGCTCGGTTGAAGCCGCTGTCTGCTGTTGTTTAAACTCCAACCATCAGATCTTTATGAGCAATACTCACTAGAAGTTCTGTGTGGAAACTGTAAAACTCACACTAGCCAACTGGCAACTAAAATTTATTAAAAAAGGTGTTTTTGGTTTCAAAGCAAAGACTTAAGTCAGAAAACCCAAAAAACAAAACACAACACACACCCACAATAAAAGAAGGTGAGAAAGGGGCACCTCTAGGGTGCCAACACTGCTCTTGCCCACCCACATCCCAAAAACCAGGTTCTGAGAGGGGAGGCAGGAGGGGAGGTCAGAATACAGCAAGACTCCATTAGAAGAAACAACATTACTAAGATATTTTTTTCTTAAAACAACATGAAGTCTTGCTGTATTCTGACTACTGCAGACTACCAAGCAGTACCTCCATGGAGGAGGGACAGAAGAAAAAATTACTCACCTTAGTAATGTTGTTTCTTCTAATGGAGTCTTGCTATATTATAGACATTAGCAGTTTGATCCAGCTCTAGAACTGCCCCGAAGTGAAATGGTTAAACCATTCCAAAATAGAATTTTGGCACGAGAGCAGCTCTATCTGTGTCATTTCAAACTTGAACTGTCAGATCTTTACGAGCCAAACTCACTAAGGTCTGTGTGGAAGCTGTAACCTACACTAGCCAAATGGCTATCTAAATAATAACAACCATTGATGGTCCCAACACCCAAGACTCAAGTCAGGGGACCAGAAATACTAACACCATTCTAATAATATGAAAATGGAACATAAGTATAATAAAACACACACACGCGTACACATACACACCCCCAAAGTCCCAAAGGGGACAAAATGCTAACAGGACATAAGTAGTGCCCACACTAAGTTGCCTGCACCCCACCAAGTAGAGGTTCTGAGAGGGGCAGGTTGGGGGGGAGGTCTATAATATAGCAAGACTCCATTAGAAGAAACATTACTAAGTGAGTAATTTTTTCTTCAAACAACATGAAGTCTTGCTATATTATAGACATTAGCAGAATACACAGCAGTACCTCCATGGAGGAGGGGCAGAACCTACTTAGGGAATAGGCTCTGAAGAACAGCTGTGCCAAACCGAGCATCTCTCTGGCCTGGACATCCAGGAGTAATGCTTGGTAAAAGTGTGTCACGCTTTCCAAGTAGCAGCCTGGCAAATCTCTAATAAAGGATATCTCTGGCAGCAGCTAGAGACGAGCTGTACCCCTGGTAGAATGAGCCCTCAAACCGGGGGGGGGCTCTGCCCACTTTCTGATAACAAAATTGGATACAAGAGACAATCCACCTGGCTATTGATCTCTTAGTGGCAGGTTTGCCTTTCCCAACTTCACCATAGGTAAGGAAAAGTTGGAGGGATTCGAACCTGTGACCTTTGTGCAGCTCTATATAATAACTAAGAGCTCTCTTAACATCCAGGTTGTGCAACCTCCTCTCACCTGAAGAGGAGTGATCAGTGAAAATACTGGAAGGGAGATAGATTGATTAAGATGGAAATCTGAAACCACCTTAGGCAAAACTTCCTATTAGTCCTAAGGACTACCTTATCCCTGAGGAAAGAAATAAAGTCAGTCTCCACTGACAAGGCTTGCAATTCACTTATGTCTGGCAGAAGTGATAGCCACTAGAAAACAGTTTTCCAAGTTAGGTACTTAAGCTCTGCAGAAGACAGAGGTTCAAAAGGGGTTGCATTAACTGGGCAATGCAAACATTAAGGTCCCAAGCAGGGCCGGTTCTGAAAGGGAGGATTAGTATGGAGTAATTCCTTAAAAACTTGAAAAACACAGGATGAGAGGAAAGAGGGATGACTTTCCTGCTGACAGAAAAGCAGACACAGCTGCCAAATGAACTCTCAGGGTAGCTGGTCTGAGACCCAAGGAATTAAGATGTACCATGTAATCTAACAAAATGGGCAATTCAGCAGATTCTGGGGAAATATTTTTCCCAGCACACCAAATGGAAAACCTTTTCCATTTAGAACTATAAGTAGCCCTAGTGGAAGACTTTCTGGAAGCCTTTAGGATCTCAACAACACCTTGAGAGAGGTGTAAATCAGCAAACTCTAACTCCTCAAGAGCCAGGCCTTGAGGTTGAGGGATTTGAGGTCCGGATACCAAACCCTTCCCTGGGCACAAGTCAACAGATTGTGATTCCTGGGGAGGCACAGGGGAAGATGGACTGTCAGAGACAGAAGGAGTGGGTACCAGGGCTGCCTGGCCCAATCCGGGGCAATCATAATCACCCTGCAAGGCTGAGATCTGATTTTGACTAGTACTTTGAATAGGAGAGGAAAGGGGGGGAAAGCATAGAGGAACTTCCCCTCCCAATCCAGAAGAAGGGCATCCAGGGGAACTGCGCCCAGCACTGGAGGCCTGCAACAGAACAGAGGAAGTTTGTGATCGTCTGGGGCTACAAAAAGATATATCTGAGGGATGCCCCACCTGGCAAAAACTATCCCCAGCACTTGAGGATCCAGGGACCATTCGTGATGGCCCTGGGAAATCCTGCTGAGGGCATCCGCTAGGACATTGTCCTTCCCTGGAAGATGAACTGCTATGAGGGAAGTGTTCAGGGAATAGGCCAGAGACCACAACTTCATTGCCTCGGTGCACAAGGCCGAAGACCGAGTGCCCCCCTGTTTGTTGATGTACCACATTGTTGTGGTGTTGTCTGTTCTGACTTGTATCACCTTGTCGTGGACAGATGCAGAAAAAGCTTGAAGAGCTAAAAAGACAGCTCTGAGTTCCAGCAAATTGATGTGGAGCAGAGATTCCTGGGGGGACCAAACTCCCTGAGTGGAAAGGTCGCCCATGTGGGCTCCCCAACCCAGAAGGGAAGCATCTGTAGTGAGAGTCAAGTCGTGAGAAGGGGAAATGAAGGGGACCCCCGCTCTTAAATTGCTCTGATCCTGCCACCACTGGAGAGCTAGGATCAAGGTTCGAGTCACTGGGACCAACTTGGAAAGGGGGTCTCTTCTCTGAGACCAAAAGGTTCTCAAGTGAAACTGAATGTCTCTCATCTGAAATCTGGCTCCCTGCACAACAGCCATGGATGCAACCATGTGCCCCAGGAGCTGCAGAAAGTGTCTTGCTGGTCGAGAGACCTGCAGAGTGAAGGAAGAGGCCAGAGCCACTAAATTCCTTACCCTTTCTGGGGGAAGAAAGGCTCTGGCTAGCTTTGTGTCCAATTCTGCCCCTATAAAGGTGAGTACCTGGACTGGTTCCAGAACCGACTTTGGTAGGTTTAGCAGAAAACCCAGGGAGGCGAGAAGCTGCTGGGTGACCTGCAGGTGAGATTTTACCTGTTCTGGGGACTGGCCTACAATGAGCCAGTCGTCTAGATAGGGAAAAACAGCAATCCTCTGCCTCCTTAAGTGGGCCACTGCCACTGCTAGACACTTTGTGAATACCCTTGAGCAGAGGTAAGGCCGAAGGGCATTGCTCTGAACTGGTAATGACCTGAGGGCAGTTTGAATCTGAGGTACTTTCGATGGGATCTTCTGATTAGGACATGGAAATCGGCATCCTTGAGGTCCAGGGAGGCTAGCCAGTCCCCTGGCCTTAGGGAAGGTAAAATCATTGCCAGAGTTACCATTTTGAACCTTGGTTTCAAAAGATGCTTGTTCAGATATCTGAGATCTAAAATGGGCCGCCACTCTCCTGTCTTTTTGGGGTAGGAAGTATCTGAATACAGACCCCTGCCCTGATGCAGGAGGAACCCTTTCTACTGCTCTGAGAGCTAACAGGGATGAGACCTCTGTTTCCAGAGCGAGGGTCTCTGAAGCACTTGCAGGTAGAAAAAGTCTGCTTCTCAACTTGGGAAACTTTTGAAGCTGAGAACCAGACCCTGGCTACTACTTCCAGAACCCCACTTGTCTGAGGTTAAAGAAGACCAATTCTGACTGAGTAAGCCAGCCTGCCCCCACTGGTACAGGAGAATCGGCCCTGGGCACCCCATCAGGGTGCCTGTTTATGCAGGAGCTTTAGGCTGGGGGTGGGAGCAGGTCTGCCACCCCTCGTCTGCCCCTGCTCTGAAGAAGCCCCTCTGAGCATAGGCAGAGGAGGCCTGGAGTCTGATAGAAGGCCTGTGAAAAGGCATACCCTACCCCTGGGGCATGCCTTTGAGGAGTGGCGTGCCTCCTAGCCTGGGCACTCTTGTAAGTAGTCCTATATTCATCCATCTTCTTCATGTAGTTCTCTGTCTGCTCTCCAAACAGAGAATTTCCCACCACAGGAAAATCCATAGCCTTAGTCTGGGTATCCTGTGACAAACTAGTACACCTGAGCCAGGCCAACCTACGAAAAGCTACAGATGTGCCATGACCCTAGAGGAAACATCATTAACATCCACAGCAGCATGAAACTGAACCTTAGAGGCTTCAATGCCATCAGCAGCCACCTGTTCTAGTTCACTAGCCAGCTGGCCATGGGCCTGCTTGGCCAATTGCATAACAGTATCCCATCTAGATTTCTGATACCTAGCTACATAAGCCATATAATTTGCTTGCCTGAGTCCCAGAGAGGCTGCCATATACTGTTTTCTTGCCATGGCATCAATCTTCCTGGAATCCTTGTCAGGAGGATGTGAAGCCAAGGAATATTAGCTTTATCACAGGCAGCAGCCTGAACTACTAACATGACTGCATTGCTGAGAAAGAAATTCTGTATCAGGGCCTGACAATGTACACCTTCTGTCCATCTTTTATCTACAGGAGGCACAGAATTAGGAGCTTTTAAAATTTTAATTGTTTGTTTCCTAAAAGACATGTAAAGGAATAGACAATCTCCTAGACTCCGGAATATCCATCATTTCTACAAAATCAGGCTCCTCTTGCTCATCCACAGCCTCTTCTAAAGGAAGCTGGAGGGTTTCAGCAACTTTTTTATAAAACATAAAATGAGATGGGGACTCAGACAGCATAGGGGGAGATTCTAAAGGTCTGTCTGGGGAGATGTCCGGTTCAATGGGCACACCCAGACCTTCCCAGCCACATTCATACTGTTCATAATCCTCCTCCCCCTCCTCTGGTTCATAAAATTCTTCAATATCATAATCCTGAACCACTGGGACCAGACAAACCGACCTTTTACCAGATAGTGGTGGTTCGGACGGACCCTGAGACAGTGACTGGACAATTTGTATGGCTTTTGTATCTCTGCAGCAGTTGGAGAAGGAATTTTGGACTCAGACCTGCTGATTTTCTTGTTTTCTTTACTGGAATTGGTTCCTCAGAACCAGCTTTTCTTTTGCCTGAGGAAGTCTGGCCCTGGTCAGAGGGCACTCCCTCTGGTTCGGTTGGCACCGAACCGGGCTGGCCATCCGGGTCAGCGGACTTTTTGGCCTCTCGTTCCCTGAGCCTGCCCAATCTTTTTTCCAGGGTGGCTGCAGGGAAATTCTTATATACCTGGCAGTCTGACTGGAGGTGGTCAAACCCCAGACAATAAACACATGTGGTGTGTGGGTCAGCCTTGGCAAAGACTTCCTCACAAACATCACAGTGTTGAAACCCAGTGGGCCCAGTTTTTCTTTAGGGTTTCTCAGACATAATGCCAGCCTAACCAAAAACTTGCTCTTTTAACGGCAGTGCCAGGCAAGACACCCTTATCGGTTCCTAACCGTGTCACGGGTATTGGAAAAAACCGTAATAAATCCGTTTTTTTTAGAACCGATAAGAACTGGGAACCGCACTCTAAAATAGTAACTTTTAGTTTTAAATGAGTTTTAAACCCACTGATCGGTTCAAAACCGAACCGATAACTCACAAGTTCCACACAGACAAAACCTTCATTTACTTACGGTTACCACAGATAGAGCTTGAACCGAACGGTTTTGCGGTTAAAATCAAACTATTCTCGGTGAAATCCAACCGAGAAAACACTTTTTAAACTGAGAAATGAACCGAGCAGAAGGAGAAATCTCCGGAGCGACTGTTCACTGAGGCGGAGTAAAGAATCTGACAGTTCAAGTTTGAAATGACACAGACAGAGCTGCTCTCGTGCCAAAATTCTATTTTGGAATGGTTTTAACCATTTCACTCTGGGGCAGTTCTAGAGCTGGATCAAACTGCTAATGTCTATAATATAGCAAGACTTCATGTTGTTTGAACCTACTTTGGGAATAGGCTCTGAAGTACTGCTGTGCCAAACCGAGCATCACTCCTAGGCTGGATATCCAGAGAGTAATGCTTGGTGAATGTATGGACTGTTTTCCAGGTGGCTGCTTGACAAATTTCTAAGATAGGAATATCCCTGGCAGCAGCCAGGGAAGCAGATGTACTTCTAGCAGAGTGAGCCCTCAGGCCTGAGGGTGGGGTTCTACCCAGTTTTTCATAGCAGAATTGTATACAAGAGACAATCCACCTGGCAACAGATCTTTTAGTGGCAGGTTTGCCCTTACTGACCTCTCCATATGTGAGGAACAACTGGAAGGACTCAAACCTGTGACCCTTGGTGCGCTCTATGTAGTAGCTGAGGGCCCTTTTAACATCCAAGCTGTGCAACCTTCTCTCTCCAGAAGAGGAATGGTCAGTGAAGAAAACAGGGAGACATAGACTGATTAAGGTGGAAATCTGAAACCACCTTAGGGCAAAAACTTCCTGTTAGTTCTTAGGACCACTTTATCTCTATGGAAAGAGATGAAATCAGGCTCCACTGACAGGGCTTGCAGTTCACTGATATGCCTGGCAGAGGTAATCGCTACCAAAAACACAGTTTTCCAAGTCAAGTACTTAAGCTCTGCAGAGGACAAAGGCTCAAAGGGTGGTTGCAAAAGCTGAGCAATGGAAACATTAAGGTCCTAAGCAGAAGCAGGGTCCCTAAAGGGGGGATTGGTGTGCAGCAATCCCTTGAAGAACTTACAAAACACAGGATGGGCTGACAGAGGAGAGGGCTTGCCTACTGACTAGAAGGCAGAAACAGCTGCCAGATGCACTTTAAGTGTAGCTGGTCTAAGTCCCAAGCCATTAAGATGAACCATATAGTCCAGGACTGTAGGCAACCCAGCAGATTCTGGAGAAATATGCTTATTAGAGCACCAAATAGTGAACCTTTTCCATTCGGAGTTGTAAGTCTTTCTGGTGGAAGGCTTCTGAGAAGCCTTAAGGATATCCAGAACACCTTGAGAGAGGTGCAGATCAGCAAACTCTAACTCTTCAAGAGCCAGGCCTTGAGATTGAGAATTTGAGGTTCGGATACCAAATCCTCCCCTGAGAGGATGTCAACAGGTTGTAATTCCTGGGCAGAGACAGGGGAAGGTGGACTGCTAAGGACTGCAACAGTGGGTACCAGGGCTGTCTGGCCCAGTCTGGAGGAATCAGAATCACTTTGCATGGTTGAGATCTGATCTTGACTAGTACTTTGAACAGGAGAGGGAAGGGAGGAAAAGCATACAGGAACTTCCCTTCCCAATTCAGAATCAGAGCATCCAGGGGGACTGAGCCAAAGACTGGGGGTCTGCAACAAAAGAGAGGAAGTTGGTGAATGTCTGGGGCTGCAAAAAGATCCATCTGTGGAGTGCCCCATCTCGAGAAAATCACTTCCAAAACTAGGGGATCTAGGGTCCATTCGTGATGGTCCTGGGATATCCTGCTGAGAACATCTGCTAGGACATTGTCCTTCCCTGGGAGGTGAATTGCTATCAGAGAGGTTTGCAGGGACTAGGCCAGAGACCACAATTTCATTGCTTCTGTGCACAAGCCATAGACCGAGTGCCTCCTTGCTTGCTGATGTACCACATTGTGGTGGTATTGACTGTTCTGATCTGGACCACCTTGTTCTGTACAGATTTGGAAAAGGCTTGCAGTGCCAGAAACACTGCTCTGAGTTCCAAGAGATTGATGTGAAGCAGAGATTCTTGAGGTGACCACAGCCCTTGGGTGGTAAGATCCCCCAAGTGGCTCCCCAGCCCAGCAGGGAGGCATCTGTGGTGAGTATCACTGAATGAGACTGAGTGACAAAAAGGAACACCCTGTCTTAAATTGTCCTGATCCCGCCACCACTGCAAAGCCTGGATCAGGGTTTGAGTCACTGGGACTAGTTTGGTAAGGGAATCCTTTCTTTGGGACCAGAAGGCTCTTAAGTGGAACTGAATGTTCCTCATCTGGAATCTTGCCCCCGGACCACTGCTGTAGAGGCTGCCATGTGGCCCAGGAGCTGAAAGAAATGCCTTGCTGGTCAAGACACCTGAAGGGTGAATGAAGAGCCAGTTCTATAAGGGTCCTTGCCTGTCCAGGGAAGGAAGGCTTTTGCTCTTATTGTATCCAGCTCTGCCCCATAAAGGTGAGGAGCCGTACTGGCTCGAGAACCGATTTTGGAAGGTTGAGGAGGAATCCTAAGGAAGTGAGCACTTGCTGAGTTATTTGTAGATGTGACTTGACTTGGTCTGGAGACTGACCCATTATGAGCCAGTCGTAAAAGTATGGAAAGATGGAGGTCTTTTTTCTCCTTAGGAAAGTAACCACTACTGCCAGGCACTTTGTGAAAACCCTTAGGGCTGATGTTAGGCCAAAGGGCATTGCTTTGAATTGATAGTGGCCTGAGGGCAACTCGAACCTGAGGTACTTTCTGTGGGAGCACCTGATGGGAATGTGAAAATAGGCATCTTTGAGGTCCAGGAGGCTAGCCAGTTCCCTGGCCTTAGAAGGCAGGAGATTATTCCCCGAGTCACCATTTTGAATTTTGGTTTTAAAAGGTACTTGTTCAGATATCTTAGATCCAGGATGGGCCACCATTCTCCTGTCTTTTGGGGGGTTAGGAAGTACCTGGAGTACAATCCTTTGCCCCTGTGTAGGGTAGGAACCCTTTCTATGGCTCTGAGAGCTAGAAGGAAAGAAACCTCTGCATCTAAGGCAAGGGTCTCTGATGGATTTGCAGGTGGAAAGGATCTGGTTTTCATCTTGGGAACTTTTTTGAAGCTGAGAACCAGTCCCTGGCTTACTACTTCCATGACCCACTTGTCTGATGTCAAATACTTCCAGTCCTGGACAAAGTAAGCCAGCCTGCTCCCTACAGGTACTGGAGAATCGGCCCAGGCAGACCCTTCAGGGTGTCTGTTTGGCAGGGGCTTTAGGCTGAGGGCTGGAAGCAGGCCTGCTCATTCCCCATCTGCCTCTCCCTCTGAAGAACCCCCTCTGAGCACAAGCAGAAGAGGAGGCCTGGGCTTGGTAAAAGGGCCTTTGAAAGGGCCTGCTCCTGCCCCTGGAATGCTATCTCTGAGGAGTGGCTTGTCTTTCTTTGGCCTGAGCACTCCTGTAGGTGGTCCTGTACTCGTCCATCTTCTTCAGATAGTTCTCTTTCTGCTCTCCAAACAGAGAACTACCAATGACAGGGAAATCCATGGTCTTAGCATGGGTATCCTGTGATAGGCTAGTACATCTGAGCCAAGCCATCCTCCGAAGGGCCACAGATGTAGCCATGACTCTAGATGAAACATCATTGGAGTCCACAGCAGCATGAAATTGCACCTTGCATGCCTCAATCGCATCTGCAGCCACCTGCTCCAGCTCCTTGGCAAGCTGGTCAGGGGCCTGTTTAGCCACAGCCAGCACAGTGTCCCACCTGGACTTCTGGTATCTAGCTGTGTAGGCCATATAGTTAGCCTGAGTCCCAAAGATGCTGCCATGTACTGTTTCTTTGCCATGGCATCAATCCTCCTGGAGTCCTTATCTGGGGGGGTGTGAAGCCAAGGGAATATTTGCCTTATCACAGGCAGCAGCCTGCACTATCCCAACATGACTGCATTGCTGGGAAAGGAACTCCGTGTCAGAGCCTGAAAGGGTATACCTCTTGTCCATTCTTCTGTCCACAGGAGGTATGGAATTAGGAGTCTTTAAAATTTTAAATGTCTGTTTCCCAAAAGATTTATGGAGGGGAATAGACAATCTCCTGGACTCTGGGATGTCCATCATCTCAACAAAATTAGGCTCCTCCTGATCCTCTACTGTTTCTTCCATTGGAAGCTGGAGGGTTTCAGCCACTTTCTTGTAAAACATAAAGTGGGAAGAGAACTCAGAAAGCCTAGGAGGAGAAACACCTGAAGGTCTGTCTGGGGAGATGTCCAGGTCAATAGGCACATCCAGACTTTCATAATCACCATCATCATTATCCTCATACTCTCCCTCCTCCTCCGGTTCCTAAAATTCTTCTAAAGTATAATCCGGAACCGGGGGAACCAACCAAACCAAGCCCCTGACAGATGGTGTCAGTTCGGCCGGAACTGAAGTTAGCGATTGAACTATCCTTATCGCTTTGGCTATTTCATCAGTGGTCAGAGAAAGAACCTGTAGATCCGAACCGGATGATTTTTCCCTTCTCTTTCTTTTAACCAGCACTGACTCCTCAGAATGGGCTCTCCTTTTGCCCGAAAAAGTTTCGCCCTGGTCAGAGGGCTCTCCTTCTGGTTCGGTCGGAACCGAACTGGGCTGGCCATCCGGGTCAGCGGACTACTCGGCCTCCCTTTCCCTCAGTCTACCTACTCTCTTATCCAGGGTAGCTTTGGGAAAACTTTTACAAATTTGGCAGTCTGAATCTAGGTGGTCAAATCCCAGACAATAAACACAGGTGGTGTGGGGATCAGCCTTAGCAAAGACTTCCCCACACACACACACTACAGTGTTGAAACCCAGTGGGCCCATTTTTTTCTTGGGTTTCTCAGATATGGCCAATCCTATCCACAACTTACCCTTTTTTCGGCAATACGCCAGGCAAGACACCCCTATCGGTTCCTGACTGTGTTACGGGTCTTGGAAAAAAAACATAATTAAATCCATTTTTTTTTAGAACCGATACAGACCAGTTACCACACTCAAATAAATTGAAAAGTTTTTAAAACCAATCTGATCGGTTCAAACCAAACCGATCCAATGTTTACAAGTTCCACACAGAAACTAATGCAAAACCTATCTAGTACTCACGGTACCACAGACAGAGACTTAAACTGACAGGTTCAGTAGCAGAAATTCGGTAGAAACAGAGCGAGAAAACGACACTTTAACCGACTTTTTTGAAATGAGCAAAGGAGAAATCTCCGGAGCGACTGTCCAGTGAGGCGGAGTAACGAATCTGACGGTTGGAGTTTAAACAACAGCAGACAGAGGCTTCAACCAAGCTCGTGCTGAACATTCCATGCTGTCCATAGAAAGTTAACTCTTTGTTCTCAGGGGCAGTTGAAAGGCAGGACCTAACTGCAATAGTCAGAATACCGCAAGACTTCATGTTATTTGAAGTCTCCTGTCTATTTGGGAACCAGAAATAACCAGAAGAAATATCCTGAACCTCTGTTATGGGCAGGAACTGGTTCTATAGCATAATAGAGCATCTAACATTGCCTGCAGTATCGCAGCATAGTCCGGAGGACAGTGTGATACCCAAGGGGGCAAGGGAAGAGGAGGTACTGGTTGAAGACCAATGTAGGACCCAAATGGATCAAGTGAAAGAGCCAGAGGCCTGACGTGATCCTTTTCTAAACTCTGAGGTGTAGGAAGAACATGTCCCCGATGGCCGAAAAGGGACTCTATGCCTCCACAGCTTGAGACATGTCCACAGGCCGAAGGGTGTCCCTGCTGAGGAACAGCAAGGATATACTGTGACAGTTCCGAGGTATGTTGTGGGCTCGGCAGAGCAAATCGAGCCTTACATTCGGTAGCATGTCACCTTCCGAGTAGTAGGTCTACCTCTGAAGGAGTGACTTTGAAAGGGTCCCCTGTATGCAGGCTTCACCCGAGGTTGTGATATAGGGTTTCAAACAGACTGAAGGGTACGGCCCAAGTCTTGCAGGGCTTTCAGAATGTTTTGGGTCTGTGGCCCGAAGAGTTCATCCCTGTGAAAGGGAGCATAAAGGATGGCTCATTGCACATCTGGCAAGAATCCTGAAACCTTCAGCCATGTATGGTGTCCGAGGCAAACACCTGCACAGGAGGCTCTAGCTGAGGAAACAACGGCAACAGAGGTAGCACTGAGTGGATGGCGGCAGATGGACATCATGAAGGGTTTCCTGAGACTTGGCTAGTTGAAAGAAACTGGACTGAATCCGGAGTAACCTTAAGGAGCTCCTCCCAATATTTGAGGAGGTAGCCCATATAATGCAGAATGCAGATGGACATAATGGTGTTATGCATGATATCCAACTTCTTGGAGTCAGCGTCCATGGGTGGAGCACACATATGTAGTGGTCTAGCAGATCTAATGTGAGCCGCAGTTAGCAACCACAGAATCCACCTGTGGAGACAGAGAAGATAGAGGTGGTCCACAGGAGCCCCAGAAAAGTCTGTCCGCCCTGCAGGGTACTGGAGGGAAACTGGAACAGTTGTCACCAGGCAGCCAATATGGCTTCCCCGAAAGTATCCACAAGGGGGGGGACAGTATGTCATTTGGAATATCAAGGTATTGGACTGACTTTTTCCTGGAGGCATCCTGTTCCTGGAGGAGAACAGGGGAGAGTCTGTAGAGGGGCCCCAGTCATATCCCATTCCAGTAAGAATGGGGTGCCAAATCCTCCTCCCAGGGATGGGAGCCCGGTATGGAGGGGGCGGAGGCTTGGATCACAGCCACCCCAGGGGTTGGAAAAAAAAAAAACCTGGACATCCACCGTGGCAAGCGACCCCCATCAGAAGAAGGAGGAGTCTGAGACTGGAGGGGTACAACAATGGAATGGTGCAAAAGACCCAGTTGGCCGCTGGTGTGAAGGGGTGCACATAAGACCCCAACATCCCGGTAGATGGAGGAGCCATGATAGGGCTCCCCTCCAAGAAATTCTGAGGCGGAGCCTATGAACAGCGATGGGAACACAGTTGACCAGGCAGTAAGGCTAGGAGCCACCACTTAGAACCATCAATGATAAGGCTGGTGGCAAGATGGTGGAAAAGGGTCCACTGACAAACAGCAGAAGCTTCCCGTCGATAGGAAAACTGAACGGCCCAGCATATGTTCCATCAACGGGAGAGCGAAATGGCTGAAAATATACTCCATCGATGGGAAAGCCAAACATCCTGAGCATGCTCCATCGATGGGAGAACTGTCGACGGGAAAGCTGAACGTCCCGAGCATGCCCCATCGACAGGAGAGCCGAACAGCCCAAAACATGCTCCGTCGATGGGAGAACTGATGACGGGGAAGCATTGGAGTAGCAGAGGCCATCGTCGACAGATGATGGCCCAAAAGACATGTTGGCGAAGGCAGCAGTGGAAGCTGCAGCACAACAGTGGTCGTCGATGGAGGAGCCGTCAGCGATGGGAGGGACCCACCACCTTCAACAGTGGAGAAGACTGGGTTGCCAGTGGGTCCCTCCTATGACATTCTGTCGAGCTCCCATCAGCACCAGATGATGTCTTGAAAGACTGTTGGCAGGCAGCGATATAAGAAGCCGCATAACAGAGGTCATCGATGGAGCAGCCATCGACGATGGAAGGGAAGGACCCACGATCGTCGACAGTGGAGAAGACAGGGTGTACAGTGGGTCCCTGCCACTACTTACCTGAGATCTCGGACTGTGAAGAGGAAAAAGGAAGTTTGGGGGAAACATGCTTGGTGCTATGCATGCTTCCACCCGGCCCAGGCTCCGTCGACTACGGGGGCTCACCCCTTTGAGAGCCTGAAGAAGTAGTAGAACTCTAGGTGACTTCTCTGGCGATGAACTGAAGAAAGCTGGTACTCTTAGTCAGCAGAACTTTATGTTGATTCTGTTGCAGATGGAAAAGAACTGAGGAGTAGCAGGGGCCTCCCCCTTTATATATGTGCTAAAGCACATCAGGTGACAGGAAGCGGAGGCCTCCTGGAAAAGACTGCTGGGAAATCATCCAGAGAAAGTGATGCCTATGGCTGCTTATCCCATGTGTTATGGCCTGCTGCAAGAGATTAACTCAGAGATCTCCTTTTTCAGTAGCTATCTTTCTGCTATAGAAGCTGTCTTGAACACTCTGGATCTTACGTTTGGGAAGGATTTGAAGCTTAGGGACAAACCCTGACTCACTACTTCCAGGACCCACTTGTCTGTGGTGTTTTTCCAAGCCTGAAAGTAATGAGTCAGTCTGCCCCTACTGGTAGTGGAGAAGTGGCCTTGACAATGGAGTCAGGGAGTCTGTTTAGTTTGGGACTGAGCCTGGCCAGTCTGGGAACCATGTCTGGATCCCCTTCTGCCCCTGAAGTACCCCGTTTGCTGTGGGTAGTGCGGCACAGCCTCAGCTTGGTAAAAAGTCCTGCAGCAAGGAGATCTGCCCCGGCTCCCCTTCCGTAATGCCTTGTGGAAGGAGACGGCCTTTCTTTAGCTGAATTGCTCTTATAGGTGGCCTTGTATTCATCCGCCTTTTTCATACAGGCCTCTGTCTTGTCCTCAAAGAGTGAATTATTTCCTATGGGGAAATCCATAGCTTTATTTTGAGTGTCCTGAGTGAGGTTTGTGGCCCTGAGCCAAGCAAACCTCCTCAAACATACAGAATTTGCCATCTATCTGGCAGCAGTGTCATTTGAGTTAGCTGCCATCTGGAACTGGTACTTAGTAGCCTCCAACCCACACCTGGCAGTCACAGCCAAATCCTCAGAGACCAGACTGTGCTTTCTTGGGACAAATACAGAATAGATTACCACAGTGACTTCTGGTACTGTGTTGCATATGCTTGATAGCTGGCCTGTCTAATTGCCAAGGAGGCAGACAGATACCCTTTTTCAGCCATGCTATCCATTTTTCTAGACTCTTTCTCTGGAGGGTGGGAGGCATACCTCTCAACTGTACCACATTACAAGGAACGTTCCTCATTTTACTTCACAAAATCTCCTTGTTCCACATTGAGAGGACTTGTCCCACATTCAGTGTTAACATTTTAAAGGAAAAATCTCTAGTAAATGATGCAAAAAATATATTATTCAATTAATAACAGACTTTCTGGACTCAAATGCAAACATTTTAACAGTGTTCTGAGCTTCTTAGGTAAAGATTTCATTAAGTGTTCCACATTTTGCTCATTTGTTCCACATTTTGAGAGGCAATGTTCCACATTTGGGGGACAAAAGGTTGAGAGGTATGGTGGGAGGCTAAAGGCACTTTTGCTCTGTCACAAGCTACTGTTTGTGCCACTCCCTGATGATCAGGATGGGTGAATAGAAATTCAGCTCCATCAATGTCAAGTTGATACTTTTTCTCCAATCTTTTATCTACAGGGGAGATAGAATGAGGAGTTTGCAGGATTTTAAAATCATTCTTTTTGGAAAACTTATAGACAGGGAGCAACAGCGAGGTACTCAGCCTCTTCATCATCTTCTACTGCCTCACTGATAGTGAGACCCAAAGCATCAACCATTTTTCTAACAAAAGAAAAATGAGAAGAAAAATCTTCAGTTGTTCTAGGAGGGGAACCAAACTCCTGTTCAGGAGAAACTTCTGGTTCAATATGTTCTTCCTTCTCATAGTCCTCAGACCCTAGGCATTCATGGGTTGAGGGCTGCACAGAAGGGGTGGCTTGCTTAGATAAAGTTTGTCCCTGGATAGGGGAGAGAGGGACTGGTGCCAACCCCTGTAAAGCTCGAATGACCTTCAGGGCTTGAGCAATTTCCTCAGGTGAAGGCATTAACACAGACTTAGTTGAAGTCCCCCTTAGGCCAACTGGCAGGGGGTTCAATACGTTTTGTCTTTTTTGATTTTTTCAAAGGGACCAGGGAGTTAGTTGGTCCTGCAGTTCTTTTGCCTGGTGCACCCTTATCAGGGGTGGTAAGAACAGTATCTGCGGTTTCACCAGCTTGTTTTGCAGGTGTAGGCTGGTCAGAGCCTGAGGAACCCTTTTCCAACTTTTTCTGCAACCTTCCAAACATTTTTCCACTGTTTTAGGTGGAAAGATTTTACAAATGTCACATTCTGCAGAAAAATGATCCTGGCCAAGGCAGACAACACTCAAGGAGTGTTTGTCAGCTTTGGCAAAGACTTCCCCATACTGGGTACAATATTTGAAGCCAGGTTCAACGGTTCTCTTCTTTGGTTTATCTAACATAATGTAAACCGGTAAAAAAAAAAAAAAACTGCAATAAGATTTTTAAATTTTAAAGTATTTTTTTGGTTTGCGGTCGGTTCTAGAACTGATTGAAGTTCCGATAAGAACCAAGAACTGGCACCAAATGAACAAGGTTATCGATTGCCTTATTTTTTATTTATTTTTTTTACAACTTACTGGTAAATAGTTGGCCCAGTGGCGCCAAGGGTTGAGGCGCTGGATGCCACACCTCGCATCACGCTGGCGACCTGGGTTTGGATCCGGAGTCTGGTTGTCAGGGGGCAGCCGGGGGGAGGGATGACTGAGCATCCCAGGGCTGCTCCTCTTCCAGGGAGGGTGGGGAGGGATTTCCACGGGGCGTTGGCTCTTGGCAGTGGCTAGGAGGTAGTGCTCCCTGTGGATCAATGGAAGATGCAGTGTGGGTGGACATCGGGCGTGCAGCGCTGGGGAACCCATGCCACAACGTCCTTGACATCCCTGCATGCCTGTGCCATGGGGGAGAACTAAAAAAAAGTACAAAATCCCCACTGAATCCTCCAGCGCTCGTGAAGATCCACCATGGCGCCGTATCGGACGCTCCAGGAGCTCCCTCTGGCCCTAACCCCTTGACCTTCTGTGTCATCACGATGTGGCTTTAGAGAGGGAGGTGGAAGGAGGTCAAATGCTCGGGCATGGTGCCCAGTGCAGGAGCCACCAGAGGACCAGATTGGGGGCCCATCGCAGCCGGAGAGGTAGGCACGATGAAGAAATCAACAACAAAAACATAAAAACTTATCAGTAAATTTTAAAATAATATATATAAACTAAACAATTAACTAACCGGAGTTTTAGATTCAAAAAAATCCGGAAATAGATACTAAAGCTTGGTTCCCCCACGGTTATTCTGAACCGGGAGAAACCAAGAAAGTAATACAAAAAAACTAACTCGGCGGTTGACAAATTAACAAAAGACAAAAGCAGCAAATGTTCTTTGAATTCAGCACAACAGGAAAAACTGATGAGGAGAGCACTCCGAGGCATCTGTACTCATCAGGCAGAGAATGAAATCTGAAGCAGTAGAACACTGGCAGTTGATAAGGGCAGCATTTGAAAATTAGCAAGAGCCAGTGATGATTCCACCATTAGCATACATTCCCTCACCGGGCAGCTCTACTTAAAGGGATAACTGCAAGAGTTCTGAATATTGGAGAATTCCTGGGGTGAGAATTCCTACCATTCATACTACTAGAAAGAGAAAATTGTTGTGTAGTGCCATCCAAGGGAATGCTTGAATTCCACAAAGGGAGTTACAGAGTACATGATGCCACTAAACATTCACACACAAGAGTTTCTTTTGAGGTTTAAAAACTGAAACTAGTAGAGCTCTTATTCACTGCAGAGAATAAATACAAGTTTATTGACAGAAGTCACATTTTTATCAATATTTAGAACTATTAGTACCATGTGAGGGAACAAACGGGAGTGTGTCAAGGCTGCGCTATACAAAAACTGGAAGGACCAATCATGAACTTCGTATACAGTACTGTACCTTCTTTAAATTAAGTAGATTCCACTACCCTTTTTTCTCACATTAACAGAGCTGACAAAAAAAAAAACAAAAAAAAAAAACCCTGTTTGCTGAACAAAAAATAATTCAGTGCACGTACAGACTAAAGGTAATTAATAGTTTTTGTAACACGGCATCAAACAGAAACGGCAAATAGAGAAATCTCATTGGACCACATACAACACATGACCAAAGTTGGAGCGGTAATTAATTCCCCACTATTGTTCACGGAGTCACTGGGTCAAGCTCTAGCACCACTAGGTGTCACAGCAGGAAACAGAAAACTCATTGCGGTGAATACAGAGGATCTCAACGCGCCGGCACAAAGCTGAACAGAACTGCAAAATCAAAAACAATAATGCAAGTATTCTTGTGTTACAAACACATTAATGCCCTCCGGAGTCGTCTTCTACTGGGGAATTAATGCATGGTTGGGTGGTTGCAGGCACTCGGCCAAGGCCTCGTGACACAACCCCCCAACCATGCATTAATTCCCCAGTAGAAGCCTCCTTCATCGGACATTAATGCTTACTTGACCATACTTACACAATCAACAGTAAATAATTTGGATAAGGATTTTGGTGTAGTATGCGTCTTGGGAGGCAGTTTGACCTAGAAGCTAAACCACCACCCACTCAATTTGTGACCCTGAACAATCACTTAAATACCCTCACAATCTATTTCTGTGCTGTCTGAATTTCCTTGTGAGCATGAAATGTCACAAACATGTTCTCTCTTCCATCTCTCAGATTGTAAGGCGCTTCGAGATACAGTTTGTGTGAAACTTGTAGTGCTGTACAGAACCAATGTTTTTTCCTTTCTATGGAGGCCTGCTAGAATGATTTATCAGATGTGCAAAGTTCCGAGCAAGCTGTTCACTCTTATTGTTAGACTAATTTTCTTTTGGACTCTATTGTTTTTTTTAGTGCTGCCTAAGTATGCAGACATTTAATTATTGTGGATTGTTATGGAGTTCATAAAAATGACAGTTACATACGTACTGTAAGCGTTGATCTTCCTGAGTACCTTTTTCACAGATTATAACTAATGAGTCTGTGCTGGAGGCCCTAGGACCCCACAGGAGTCCACATTTTTTGAAGGCCTGCAGTGCATGTAGGCCCCATGTACATCACTGCAAGTACCTGCTGCTATACAGCAGTGCCAGCCCCAAACTGCCTAAGGGCCACCAAACCAGGTAACAGTGTTTTCACAGCCCAAACTACAAAGGGGTGTAGACCAACACATCAATACTAGAGTGAATCCGGGGCCTGGTGGGTGGGCATGGTAGTCAATGGAGAAGATTTTCAGGAGGACCAACAGTTACAGTAAGTACATGTCTTCCAAGAATCAATCTTCTCCATAGATTCCCACTAATGGGTCAGAGTACCAAGCTCAAAGAAGGTCCCATGGACTAGGGAGGCTGGAAGGCTCGCTAAGGATTGTAATCCCTTCAGAATGGTCTTGTCAAAGGTGGCATGCTGCCTGGCATGAATATCTCGGGTGCAATGCTTGGGAAAAGTATACCCAGTACTCCCAGTTGCAGCTCTGACAATTTCTCCAACAGGTACAGTGCATATTTCTGCCAGAGAATAGCAACCAGACTGGTGGAGTGGGCATGTACCTTGCTCTCCAGTTTTACCTGAGCCATGGCGTAACAGTGGTGAAGGTAAGGCACAATCCAGGCTGAACGGCACTTGATTGTGACAGGCTGTCCCTTTTGATTAGAGTCAAAGACAAAATGCTGTCCTGACTTTCTGAAGTTCTTAGTCCTACTCAGGTAAAGCCCAAGAACCCTCTTAACATCCAGTGAGAGAAAAATCCTTTCTCCCAAAGTAGGTAGTCAGGATTAAAGCCTGATTAAGATGGAACTCTGACACCACTTTAGGTAGAAACTTGGGATGTGTACAGAGAACTACCTAATCTATATGGACAATGGGAGTACTGTAGATCTGTGACCAAAGCATGGATTTCAGATACTCTGCATGTAGAGGTGACAGCTATAAGAAATACTACTTTCCAAGTTAGAAACTTCATGTCACAAGTCACAATAGGCTAGAGGACTTGCAAGCGAGCATGTCCAGCACAAAGTTGATATCCCAGGGAACCTCTGACTTCCTAATGGGATGCCTTGTGTGCAGAATACCCCTGAAGAACCTCTCAAACAGTGGTCACTTTGCCAAAGAGAGGTTTGTGGTATGCTGATTTAGCACATACTGCAGGTAGGTCTTAACTGTGGAATACTGCAGTCCAGCACCAAAAAGGTCCACCAAGTACTCCAAAGCTTTTCAGATGGACACCTGAAAGGGTCCAAAGGAGTTCTGGAACACCAGACAGAAAATGTTTTTCACCTGGCTGTGTAGGTCTTCCTGGTGGAAGGTTTATGCACAACCAAAAGCATCTCAGAGACCCTTTGAGATGCTGTAAACCTGTTTACTTCTGCCTCTTCAGGAGCCAGGTCTGAAAGTAAAGGGAGTACAGGTTGGGATGGACTAGCTGACCATTGGTCAGTAAGTCCACCTGGAGTGGCAGATTCCTTAGTTTGCTGACAAACCCAGCTGCTGAAGCCAGCAGGGGACCACTAGGACCATCTTGCCCTCATGTGCCTCCTATTTGAACTGCACTCTCTAGATGAGAGGAATTGGTGAAAATACATCAGAAATAGATTTTGCCATGGCAGTCTGAATGCATCCTGACAGAAAATGCTATGTTCTGGATTTCTGGAGCAGAACTGAGGTTCTTTGGCATTGAGTGAGGATGCAAAAAAGGTCCACATCTGGATTATCCTACTTGTCGAATAGCAATCTCACAACATCTGGTGCTAGTGACCACTTGTGAGGCTCTGCCTCTGTTCGACTTAATCTGTCTGCCAGGGTGTTCCGGACACCTGTCAAATAAGCTGCCTGTAGCAAGATCCCCTGCTCGACACCATTCTGACACTCTCATTGCCTCCATGCAGAAAGGGTTAGAGTGTCCGCCTCCTTGCTTGCTGATATAGTGTATGACAGACTTGTTGTCTTTCTGGAGAACTGCCTTTCTGATTACCAAGTCCATTAAGGCTTTCAGGTCATACAGAACTGCGTACATCTCTAACACATTTATGTGGAGATGCATTTCTGATGAGTCCCAGATACCTTGTATCTGGAGACCCTGGCTCTGGGCTTCCCATACCAGCAGGGGGACATCCGTGGTGAGAGTCATGTTTGGCTCCAGCAGTGAGAAGGGTAAGCCCTGAAGGAGGTTCTCCTCCACTGACCACCACATCAAGGACCTCACCAGGGGTTTGGTCCTCTGAATGGGATAGTTTAGAGGGTACAATGCCTGTGACCACTGGGTAGTGAGCATCCACTGAGTTGTCCTCATGTGCAGCCTTGCTAGAGGCACTGTGAACACTGAGGAGGCTATTAGGTCCAGCATGCATTGCATAGAGTGGGCTGGCACAGACTTGCATTTCACGATATAGCATGCCATCTGCAAGACTTCACGTAGACTGCTATCTGAGAGGAAGTTCTGAACCTGGGTCATGTCTAGCTCCTATGAACAGCAGTTCCTGGGAGGGCTCCAATTGAGACTTTAAAAGGTTTAGCAGGACTCTCCATGGACACTAACCCTGCCTGCTGCATCCTGTCTGGATGACCTTAAAATTAGCCAGCAGTCAAGACACAAGAAGACTTGTAGCCAGCTCTCTGATGTGTGCTTCGAGTAAGGAACAGAAAGCACTTTGTAAAGACTTAAGGAGCCAAGGAAAGGCCAAAGGGTTGGACTCCAAACTGGTAGTGTTGCCTTTCACGTAGAACTGGAGGTACTGAGGGTGGTTTGGGTGAATCAATATGTGTTGGTATGCATCCTGCATATCCAGTGATGCTAGCCAATCCAGATGCTTCAAGTAAAGTAGCAAAGACAACAAAGAAATCATTCTGAATTTTGCCAACCCATGTATCTGTTCACTTTTCCGAAGTTGCGAATGGGGCATATGCCCCAATTTCTGTGGTACCAAGAAATAGTGGAAGTAGAAACCTGTGTTCCATTCTGACTCTGGCACTATTTCCACTGCCCTGTTTCTCAGAAGGCCCACACTTTTCTGTGCCAGTAGCTCTGAAATGTGAGCTGTCTTCTGGGAGGACAGTTGGGGGGGGGTCCCCAACAATTCCAGGAAGTACCCTCTCAGATGATCCTTAGAACTGACTTGTTTAACAAGATGGATTCCCACTGACAGTAAAACTGGGAGAGACTTCTGTACCTTGTTAGTGGTGGTGTCTACCTTGCATGACTCCTTGTTAGTGGTGTGCATGGTGACCTCCTTAGGCACTTTGGATTTGTCATTCTCAGCCAGTATAACAGTGGTATCCACTACTGGCTGCATGTAACATGTGAGTTTATATTTAGGCACCATGTATTTCTTGTCCATTTGCTTGGGGGCAGCTGCCACAGTAGCAGGCTTTCTCCAACTTGCCTCAGAGTGTGTTCTCAGGACCAGCTGGGTGGGAGGAACTAGAGAGACTGGGATGTTAGGCACTTTAGAAACTCCAGCTGGAGGTGCCTAGCCTGGTTTATTACTACTTGCTTGAAATTCAGTGCAGCGTGCATACTTCTGAACAGAGACTGAAAGGACAGAGCCTCCTAAGGCACGGTAACAGGAACTGGTTCCAGGTTCTCTGGACAATAGTACGAGTCATCACTGTCAGCAATGGAGATGATGAGAACAGGATCCGACTAATCTTCCTCTACTCCATCCACATCTGGTAGGTAGTAAAGATGAGGGAGGTTGTAAAGTGTGACAGTGCAGGTCATGACTTCAGCAACACTGATGACAACAGACCCCACACCAGGTGGAGCCTTAGGAATGGCACATTTGTCAGAACAGAGGACGTCTCAGGGATCATCCCTGAAGGAACAATCCCAGCACCAAAGGCCCGTGTAGCACTGCAGGACCGCTAACAGTGCTGATGACCCTACTGGCCCCAGAGGAACATGCAGCAGCACTGTGGCTGTCCCCCTCCCCAGAGAGAATAGAGATGACACCACAAATGAGCCAACAACAGTGGTCCCAGCCTGGAGACTGGAATCCGAGTCAGCAGCGTGCTTAAGTCAAGTGGCACAGAGGATGGCGTTGCCTCACCTGACCCTGAAAGATATAAGGAGCCGGCACCAAAAATGACACTGCTTTACCAATACGCTGCACCCACTGCTTCACAAGAGCTGTACAATGACCAGACTGCCCACTGGAAACCCCTCAACTGGGCAGACAGGGGCTCAGAGACAGATACCTCAACCTCACAGGCCCAGGCATCCCTGGTGACAGTGCCGACACTGGGGTACACCCCAGTCTGCAAAGGTTGAGGGTCTTATAGCAGAACAACTAGAGGATGATCTCTACTGGCACAGTATCTTCCCCTCTTGCTTTTTACAAGAAGAGAAAGAGGATGAACAGTGCAAAGACCCCGGCACAGAGCACATGCAGGATCTGGACCATTTCTTTTAGCAACCCCGAGAGGACTGTCTATCCCTCTCAGGTGCCAGACTGCCAATTGCCAGAGCACGCACCCAGTGAGAGGTGATGGCCAGACAGCCCTGTTGCCACAGCAACTTGCCTTTTCAGGCTCCCTACCTTCTTCCATGGTTGACCACAAGCACGAAGTAGGGCTGAGAGAAAACAGTACAGTTTTGTGTGTTTAACTAAACTGACAAAAATAATAAACTCCAGTGTATTTTTAAGTAAAACCAAAGAAATAAACACTGTAGTACTATAAAAGGTGAGCAGCAACACTGCTATTGTGCACTCGATGACAGGAAAAAGGAAACTGAGGCGCTTGGGGGTTGGCACCACTGTATACCAGTGGGTGCACATGGGGACACATGTGCAGGGCATACTCACGTGGCCAGCCCTCCAGAACAGTTCTGGCTCCTGCTGAGTCCTAGCGCCTCAAGCACAGACACATTAGTGGAAATCTACATTATTGGAAGACTGACAGTTTCTACTTGCCCCTCCCCCCAAATCTTCTAAATAAGAAAAAAAGAAGTAAATGGACATGCATTTTACTGAGATTCAAATACATATTTGCAGTAAAATGTGACAAGATGATAAGAGGTATATATATCATTTTCTAGTTCCTTTTTCTTGTAGATCTGACATTTTTCTACAATGTTCATTTGGGTCACGTAGGACATCTTTCTATTTTTCTAGCACAGTGAGCCTAGGATGACATTTTAAATAAGCAGTGAAAATATAACTGCATTGCTGTTTCTGGGTATAGTCAACAACAGAACTGCATTTTATTACTATTGCAGTTATCAAGACAGATAATTCCCTCAGATAAATGTTTTTTTCTTTATTTTTTTGTTATTAAATGCTAATTCGTGCCAATAAAAACAGATACTGGCATCTCTCTTCCCAACTGTCCTCCCACAGTATCTACATTACTGTTATATATCATGTTCAAGAAAAACAGCTGATCAGA
The DNA here is from genome assembly GCA_016271365.2 of Neoceratodus forsteri. Lineage (NCBI taxonomy): Eukaryota > Metazoa > Chordata > Ceratodontiformes > Ceratodontidae > Neoceratodus > Neoceratodus forsteri. The sequence continues at coordinate 1,068,879,268 of CM057456.1, forward strand.
TTGTCAGCTGTTTTTTATGAATGCACGTTTGCCATAGTAACAGAGCAACCAGAAATACAGATGCGGGCAACCATCTTTTTTGGCCTATGCTATTAGTTCATTTGTTTGTAAAACAGGAAAAAAAAACATTTAAAGGAATTACTAGCTGGATAGCTGTAACAGGAGTATGTGAATTCAATTACATGATTAACATCCCCCAGTCAGGATGTACTGCTGCTTTAAATTAAATGTACTGTAGTGGTTTCACATACCTAGGACGATCCTTTCCTGGCAAAGTTTAGTTTATTGTACTTAGAATTAAAGAACTACTGACGTGCAACCAGCAGGCAACTCCTACCAAGGAGCGGCCTGCCCAAGTGATGAAATATAGTATAACTGGATGTTTTTCTGGCACAATTTATATATTTAACTCACTCCCATGAGGAAGTTGCAGCGTGCAGCCACATTTTGGAGTAACTAGCTGCACTGTGTCTTTTTACCCTTACTTGCGCCTGAATTAAAAATCGAAGAACTCCAGTACCAGAGTCACTTGTACCAACAGCAAGGCAGGAATGGTGTGCACTTTCACCTTGTTCCCTAGAGTTCAAAGGCTACACCAGCCTTGTGTGTGATAGCACCCATCTCAATGAGACTCTGCAGGGCGTCTCTATTCTGTATCTCTGAACTCGTACCCAGGAGTGGTCTGCCCATGGGACTAAATAAACTGCAACTGGAAAATGTTCTTGCATGATCTGTAATATACACATCACTCACTTGCTGCTGTTTGTACACTTCCTACAGCGCCAGCAGCTCAGCCCCCAAACTGCAGTTTGATGATGCTAAGTGGGTAATGGGGCTGCAGTACATGTACACTTACTAAGTCAGAAGGTGAGCAGCTGTATCAACTTAAAATTACTAAAAAAAAAAAAAACCCTCTTCCGGCCACTGTACATCCTTGGAGGTAGTAATAGGTGGCAGAACAGGGTGCACCAAGAAATGTAACAGTGGCAGCAAGTGAGTTAAATATATTTATAACATGACAGAAATTAGCAACCACAAATAACGGCAATGGATTGGACTAAATGTACCAGCTGATGAAAGTTGGAGCGGGGATTAATCACTGGTAATGCTCGCTCCAACACGGCATTCATTTTTTAATGTGCATTACCGCAGACCACCAGGAGAAATGCGCCAGCAAGCATTGTCAAATCAAAAATGTAAGACACAAATGAAACCGCTACAAAAACAAAATGCACAAACACAGTATTTGTCTACCCACCAACCCACACACCCAATAGCCAGTAGTGTGTTGCAGAATTGTCACTTGAGAAAATTTTTAACATTGCAATGGCAGACATCATCAACAGATGCAGAAAGTAGCAGCCAGTATCATTTTAGCATGTTCGTGGTGCACGGCACTGTTAATACTTACGGACCGTGGAAACAGAGCAGTCGCACAAGGATAGCAGCAATGTAGTACATGGGACAGCTAATTTTAATAATTACAGCAGCCGTAAACTGGATATCAACCCAGTGCAGAAATACCGCATCAACCGTGAGTCCCAAACCACGGCAAGTACACAAGCAATATAATTGTTCCAAATGTGTAAATACTTAGTAGTAACAAAAAGGTGAGACAGAATCATACATAGTTTGCTAGTTAACTGTGTGAGACAGTTAGTCAGCAGCTTAATGGTATTGTGCAAGAGTCCCACAATGCAGCAGACCACATAGAACGGTTTACGGCTAGAAAGCAGCATCTGTCCACGGTGATGCGAACTGCAAGATTTCCACCGAGCAGAACGGGACACAACCAATGGTAACAACAGTAACACCTCCCAATCTGTGAAATATCTATACAAAATATTTGCAATGTGTAAAGACACAACTATGTAACTAAGTGTCTTGTAGCGCACTGCGATGCCATGTAGTGTATTTATACAAGAAGTTTATGAGCAAGTAAACAGATTTATAAAAAAAAAAAATGTCAGCAGCAATAGTAACTGTCACGTTACAAGCACATTAATCCCCTTCAAAGTCGGCTTCTACTGTGGAATTAATGCATGGTTGGGTGGTTGTAGGCACTCGGCCTTCAGCCTCGGCCACAACCCCCCCCCTTTCCAACCATGCATTAGAAGCCTCCTTCATCAGGGATTAATGCTTACATAACAGAACAGTGGTAGAAGAAATCCAGTTGAGGTTTATTTAGTCCCTCAGGCAGGCAACTCCTTGGTACAAGTTGCTTGCCTCAGTGAAAAAGAGCTGCAAGCAGCTTTAGAAAACAGGAGTGCTCAGTACTATAATCCAGCATACTTCCTCAAACACTGATCACAGTACATAACTTCCCACTGGATGGTGGTAGTATTAGTACCAATCTCTTCCAAGAATACAAGTTTTCTATACTTCTGTGCTATCAGATGTACTGTAGTTTTAGGCTCCTTTCAGAAAAAAGACCTATGCCTGTAATCCCATCCTTATTAATATATTGCTCATATAGTTGAACAACACATACAAAATCCCAGTCTGTTTATTCTTGATCATCTTTTGTCAACTTAGTCCTCATTTCACAGTCCAGTGAAGAAAAAGGGAGTAATCTCTGAAAAATACAGTGAATCTGTATAAGAAGTCCTTTTGCTTTCTTCAAGATGCTTCACCTTCTGTAGGAGATGTAGGGGTTGTAGGGGATACTACCTCTGGTTTACTTGAAATTCTTCCCAGTTCTGCTTGAACCTCCATTACAGTTGGTTTCTGGCCTGGGGATATAAGAAAATGAAGATTAAAATGGTGCAAACAAGAAAATCGTCTTATGGAAAGTTACAAATCTTTTTTTTTTTATCCTCTCCCCAGCCAGCCCCCATCTGGACTGGTCACTCCAGCTTGATCACCCAACTTCCCTAGGGATTTCCTGACCTTGTGTCCTCTGTCACAGGACTCAATTAGAGGGGTCCAATTGTCGGTGAGGAGCCTGCAGGGGACCAGAAAATCACCATGCTGCAGTCACAGGTTTTTCCTCCATTTCCACACCTAGGGCCCACACACATTTAATAAGGCAATGTTCATGCTCCACCTCCAGAGATGCCCCAGCATCTGGGCATACAGTCACCTTCCCATGATGCTATGTTCCCACTGTGATGCAAACCAGATTACTCCAAGTGGCTGTCCATCAGCAGGACATACGTTCCCACTTCCCTGAGGGAGGAGAGCAGTTCCAGGGATGCTCAACCCTCCTTCCCTCGGCCAGCCCCTCAGCAACCTGAAATCATGCACTATGAGAAAGATCCCATGCAGGGATACATCTTTTATGTAACAATTAAGGGCCAGTTCCTTTGACCTAATAACTGAATTTTCCCTACCACATAAGTTCTGACAGATAATGCAGGACCCAGGAGACATGCTATTTAAATGATGCTTCTTCATATACTACACTCACCAGTTCCCTACAACAGAAGAAAGAAAAAATTATTCACCATAGTAATGATGTTTCTTCTAATGGGTCCAATAGTGAGCCAACATAGGAAATGATCATATGGCAAGGAACAAAGCAGTCTCCTGACTGATGAATTCGAAGAAATCTGATTATGCTGCCACACTTCGAAATTAGAATAGAATTTAACAATTTTAATTGATAATGTTATTGTTTTAATTAACTGGGTTTGAATTTTTATTGTATTTTTGTAAAGGCACCCTGAGCTTTGGAAGGGTGCCTAATATAAATAAAGTGTGCTTTGCTCTTGGTAGATGACACTACCAACGGGCACGAAATAGTACCAGCCTTAGTGCCTAGTCACACAGGCAAAAAGTCACTGTGCCACACGTTTAAATAGCTACAACTGTTTTCTCCGGTAACCCATCAGTAAACCTGCTCAGTAAACAATAGCTTAAATGTGAGATGTGCCAGAAACCAATTTCAGCATTGATTTTCAACACATTATTCAATGCTCAATTCATGAAAATGGAGTATCTGTGAGCATACCTGTAAAAAAGAGAAAAATTGTTGCAGAGATGCTGAAACAGAGAGTACAGGCTTTGTAAATGAAACTGTCTCCTTAGCTACTGAAAGTGCCAACTCTCCTGAAAGTAATCACTCACATGCCGAACTGTTTTCCCAGCATGAGTGATAAAAAAAAAAAAGTTTACTCACCTGTAACAGTAGTTCTAGCAGTGGTTTATGGTGTACAGCCATACTACTGGCAGATCCCTTTTTCTTTAAATCTCTGTCCGGAAGGTCTTCAAGTTGGCTCCTCCCACCCACCTAGGTGGTACCTCCCTCGGCATTGCCCCGTGACATCAGATCTTACTCGCAGGAAGAAAGATTCAGTGTGCCACTTGCCAGGGGAGGTTGGATGGGTTGTGTGGAACCACTCCTAGAAGAAAAAATTACTCACCATAGTAATCTTGTTTCTTCCATGGGATCACACAGTATAATTAAACTCAGTCAGCCTTCAGTGTTGAACTGCCACGGAGAGATGGAACGCTCATTGGCTCGGCCAATTTCAAACTGCTGCCCTTAGTAACTGCTGCACTCTGAGTGCTCAGATTCATTACGCAGCCTAACAAGATAGAGACCCTCTAGCTAACTGACTATGTAGATTAAGCCCCTCTTAATCACAACCCCGAAAACCAACAAGTCCCAAGCAGGGACCACACTGTGAACCAACTGGCTAAAGAACTTAAGAATTTAGTCATAAATCATATAACATTCAAAGCAGAAATGCAGAACCAAAGTCTATCCCTTAGTCTATAGGTCCAGGTAGGGGAGGCAGGGTGGGAGCTTTAATCATACTGTGTGATCCCCTGGAAGAAAAAATTACTTACCATAGTAATCTTGTTTCTTCCAAGGGAATCATACTGTGTTCTGACTTATGTAGTATGGTCTCACCACAGGACTGCCCTGGAGCCGAAATGGTTAATAGAACCTATGCAAATGATGGAATGCTAGGCTTGAGCTCAGTTTTCAAACCACTGTCCCTAGTAAACAGTTCTAAAATGTCAGATTCTTACGAAGCATGCACAAAGATGTATCTAACTATGCTACTACTATAATACCAACAAGTAATACCCCCCTGTTATGAATTATTTTCCACCAAATGGTTCAAATTGGCACCACTAAGACTCAAGTCACAGATTTCCAAGAGGAAAAACATACCCACAGGTTTGCAACATCCTTAGTACAGCTGGAGTGCAGTGACCATAGTTTCTCAGTAGGGGAGGATGGGAGGGAGCTCAGAATGCAGTAAGATTCCCTTAGAAGAAACAAGATTACTATGGTAAGTAATTTTTTCTTCAAACCCCAGGAAATATTACTGTATTCTGACTTATGCAGACTACCCAAGCAGTACCTTTGGAGGTGGGCATCGAACCTACTTAGGAAACAGGCTCTGCAGGACTGCTGTGCCAAACCTGGCATCCCCTCTGGCCTGGGCATCCAAACATTAATGCTTGGTAAATGTGTGGACTGTCTTCCAGGTAGCTGTCTTACAGATATCCACCAGGGGAATATCCCTATCGGCTGCTAAAGAGGCCCCTGTACCCCTGGTTGAATGGACCCTGAGGCCTGTAGGTGGCTGCTTACCCACACTGTTGTAGCAGAACTGAATGCAAACTACAATACATCTTGCTATGGATCTTTTAATAGCTGGCTTCCCTTTCCCCACCTCTCCACAAGTGAGGAAGAGCGGAGTATGATACTGCCTATGCCTTTTTGTGTGGTCAGGGTAGTAGCTGATTGCCCTTTTTACATCCAGGCTGTGCAGCCTGCGTTCACCTAGGTGGAATGATCAGTAAAAGAGACAGTGTAGTGGACTGGATAAGGTGGAACTCTGATACCACCTTGGGCAAGAATTTTTTTATTAGTCCTCAGGACGACTGTCTCTATGGACAGCAATGTACCCAGGCTCTGTAGACAAGGCCTGAAGCTCACTAATCCTTCTAGCAGAAGTCATGGCCACCAGGATTACTGTTTTCCAAGTCACATACTTGAGGTCTGCCGAAGACATGGATTTGAAGGGGGGCTACATGAGCTGGGCAATGCAAATGTTCAGGTCCCACACAGGAGTTAGTTCCCTATGTGGAGGATTCAAATGCAGCAGTCCCTTAAAAAACTTTTTAAACACTGAGTTTGAGGCTAGGGAAAACCTCTTACCCACAGATAAATAAGATGAGACAGCTGCTAGGTGCACTCTCAGAGTAGAGGCCCTGAAGCCCGTAGAATGGAGATGGGTTGGTAATCCAGGACTATTGGCAAACTGGCCTGGTTGTGGTCCACATCCCTGCCTTGGCACCACATGGAAAATCTCTTCCATTTGGAAGAATAGGTTTTCCTAGTGGAAGGCTTTCTGGATACCCTAAGTATTTCCATAACCCCTTCTGACAAATGCAGATCTGCATATTCTAAGTCCTCAAGAGCCATGCTTTGAGCCTGAGGGATTACAGGTTGGGATACATGATCCTACCTTGAGAGGATGATAGTAGGTTGTGCCTCCTGGGGAAGCTGACTGGTTTGGTTACTGACATTGACAGAATCATGCAGTACCTGGGCTGTTTGGCCCAGTCTGGAGCAATGAGAATCATTGTTGCTGGCTGGGCTTGGAGTTTGCTCAGCACTCTTAGCAGCAAGGGGAAAGGAGGGAATGCATACAGAAACCTCCCTTTCCAATCCAGCAGAAGTGCATCCAGAGGGATTGTGCCCTTGATAGGGGGTCTGCGGCAGAACTGTGGTAGCTTATGATTGCCTGGAGCTGCAAACAAGTCCACTTCTGGAGTGCCCCACCTCTTGAAGACGGTCTCCAGGACCTGCTTGTTCAGTGACCACTCGTGGTGATTTTGGTTGATTCTGCTGAGAGCATCTGCTGCGCCGCCCTTGAGGCTGATGCACTGCGTGGTGCTTGCAGGTGGGCTGTAGTTGTCATCAACTCTGCCCTCTCGCCAGTTCTGAGTCACCGTAGAGTAAGAAAGGGTTGGGAGGGAGGAACAAGGAAGTCCAAGGGACAAAGGAAAAGATACACAAACTAAAAGGAGAAATAAACAATGGAGAGGACAGAAGGAGACTGAGAAAAACTAAGGGGATTGGGAAGGGGTCCCAATCTCTGGAAGCAGAAAAGGAGAGGGAAGGAGAGAGAAAAAAAAACAAGAAATGGGGAAGGGGAGGACATACCCTGGACTGTTGACTGTCTCCAGATTGTACAGGAACTGTGAAGGAGTATCCAGAAAGCTGAGTTGCCAGAATTCAAGGCACAGAATCACTGGCAGGAACTCCAGCATCAGCAGAAGTGGCTATTCTGGAAGAAAGGGACAGGGAAACAGGGTTGTCCTCCCCCAAAACCACATATCTGGAAGGAGAGAAACAAGAAGTCTCCTAAATTAAATTGAGGGATGAGTCCCTAAGGACAAGAACGGAGGAGGATAGAGGAGAGAGAGAGAGAGAGAAAAGAAGAGAAGAGAGGGCAACCACCAACCCCCACCACAAAGGGGTGGAGCCAAGGCATTGAGGAGAGAAGTGCCCTCTCCCCTGATCTCACCCCCCCTCTTGTCAGAAGGTAAAAATTCCCCTGTGTGCCCAAGGTCACCCTGCTCCTGACCAGCGGAAAGGAAGGGGAGGAAAAAAGGGAGCACACAGAGGGAAGGGGACCCAGAGACTGAGGCCCCAGGGGGATGGTGGGTGGGATTTGTGATGAATGGTGAAGATACACAGAAAGATCAGCAATTATGGTAGGTACGTAATTTTCATATCTTATCTGTGTCCATCTTCACCATTCATCGCATTTGGGTGAGTACCGAGCCCCCCTGAAGGGGGTCCTAGACCCTAAAGGACTAAGTCCTTTAGCTCCCAGTGGGAAAAAAACACAGAGGGAAAATCTTGATGGGCCTGGTGAGGCCCGAGACTGGGGAGAGTGAGACGGGGACCCCCTAGAGGGGGCAGGAGGTTGCCCCGACAGACGCCACCTCACCCTATGGGAGAAAAGGTGGTTTCTCTAGTACACAAAGGAAATCACCCTACGCTGGGCCAAGGGTGACAACCGGGAAAGATGCAGCCATGCCGTCCGCCTAGTGCAGATCGCTGTCCCTACGACCCTGCAAGCTACCTTGTTGGCATCGTCAGATGCCCTCGCTTGGAGCCTTGCTAGCTCCAGGCCACATGCAGAGAGTGCAATGGCTTGTCTGGTTACCTCCGAATCATGCATAGAGGCTAGCAGCTGACCTAGCCTGGACCACAGAAACCTATCATAGGTAGCATGGTGGGTCTGATGAGCAGAATTAGAAAGAAGCAACCATGCTGAGTAGAAAGTCCTCCTCTCCCAGAAGTCAAAGTCCATGAAATCTTGATCTAGTGACCGGTCACAGTGGAGGGCGTGAAGCCCATCAGGAGTATCCAGCTGTGTCAGTCCTGACTGAGGATGAGGCATACAACCTGGAGACCCCGGGGGGGCACGATACCTCTGGCTCAGATCCCTAGGGGCTGGGACTCCGGAAAAGGGTCTTTGCCAGAACCGCAGTGACGCCTCCTAGAAAGAAGCAGGCCAGGCGGGCACCACAAGGGTGTCCACACTGAAATCGTCTAGGAAGGCATGTGTAGATTGCTCCGGATTGTGCTGAGTGGGTGGGGTGACATGCAGGTCTTCCATCAGCCTCACGAGGAAATGCTGATACTCTGCAACATCTGAAGCAGGGGAGATGTGGATGGAGGGCTCCCCTCCTCCCGAAGAGTAGGATGAGGAAGCGGAAGACCTCGGAGATCCAGAGGTTGGTTGCTCAAGGGGAGGGTGGAACACCCGCTTGTCCATGGCCCTGACGTACATAGAGAAGTGAGCAGTTGCACCCCTGAATTGCTCCCAGGAGAGAGGTCCCCTAAGACCAAGAATGTCTGGAAGAGCAAGAGATGGTGACAGAGGAGTGGGGGCAAAGTCAACAACAGAAAGCGACCGTCCTCTGTCCGGGCCAGAGAGCACACCAGGAGCCCCAAGGGAAGGAGGAGCTCCGGAAAACCCAACAGCTGATCAACCATGCTGGAACTGCCTAGGCTGTGCCCTGAAGAATCCCCCTGTGAGGTGACCGGGAACGTGGAATTCCAAAAGGACGATCCCTTCCCTCCAAAGACCAGGGCTCTCTCGAGGAGACCAAGAAGGAAGGACGGAGGGTCTGCGCTACGACTCCTTCCCGAACTCGGGTGAGTCCCGGAAAAGGGTTGCTGCATCGAACCCTGACCCCTCGGAATCCGAAAGAGCCCTCCTCCTTGCAAACACCAGCCTAGGCAGCTGACAACCCTGGTCAGTCCCCGAGGGGACCACCCAGGGAGTAGCACCCTTCCCTCCTGTGGGTGCTCCGGTCGGCCTTAAAGTTGGGCGATCCAGGCACACCACCTGAGAGGGTAACCCAACTGAGTGGGCAGAAAACTCTCTGAGCCCAGGCTGCAGGGCAATAGTAGCCTGCACTACCGCCTGCTGGTCACCAACCCTGACCCCAGACTCGGGGGCTAACGCCCGCTCCTCAGAGGGAGGCTGGCTCCAGTCAGCCAAGGAAACTATCAGGGTGTCCACATTGGCCACCAACTCCAAAGAGTCAGACAGCCAGTCTGAACCACACTCGGAGTCCATCTCCAAATAGGGAGAGACCGAAGTCCATTGCCAGACCGTATGCGGATGCCCGCTCATATCTGGACTGAAGGAGGCGCCAGTTCGGGTGTCTGCACCAGAGCCAGCACTGAACTCCCCCATGGCACCGCAAACAGTGCCCAAAGAAGAGACAGTGTCGAGATTGGCAGCAGAGCTGGAGTCAATGTCTGCCACGGTGCCGCGAATGGCACCAGAGTCAGGGACAGCGCTGAGAACGACAGCTGGTGCCAAGGATGAAAACATCTCATGGCGCCATGTCCTTGCTTGGCACCACAAGTGGCACCAGAGCTAGACATTGACGCCGCTGGCACCGAGACAAGAAATGGTCGAAGACGGCACCGTAGAACCTCCCATGGTGCCATCAGTACCATCGGCGCCATGAACGGCATCAACAGCAGAGATGGCACCGAGCAGCAGACTGGTGCTGACCACGGCACCAAGGCCCAAGATAGCACTGATGGATGGTGCTGACCCAGGCTTCCCAGCCCAAGGAAACAACACCAGGGGAGCCTTCACCACCGAAGGGGCGATTGCCAGAGTGGTGCCTCCCATCTGCTCCCCAGGGGGAATGGATTGGGCCTCCTGCACCGTGGAAGGGGCTTCTACGATGGCAAGACTACCAGAAGCAGAAGCCCCCTCTTTCACGGTCCATAGAGAACCAGGAGGGGACCCTGAGGAAATGGCGAGACCCCGAGGCTTGGCCCAACGAGTGCGCACCCATCAACCGAAAGTCAGCGGAGCTTGTCCAACTTTCCACGCGTGTTGATAGATGACACGACAGTCCACGGAGAAGTAGGCATCGCACAAATCCATGTCGTGAAGCAGGCCAAGACACACAAGACAACAGTCATGCTGGCTGGTAACGGATTACTTGCGGCTGCATGGGCACCGACGCATAGGGGGCCGCCCCGCTTTCAGCAATTTTTTGCCCTCCAACTGAGACAAGATTGATGGAAAAACAATTCAAAAACAGACTTGACGTCGCTGAAATACAATAAAAGGAACAGCCTTACTACAGCGGTGTCGAGTAGGCGAAATGGAAATGGCAGGTAAAACTTTTTCGGCGTCGAAGACACGAGAAGGCCGTTATTGATAGCAGCTCCACATGAGGTGTGACCTCTATGGCGGGAGACGAAGAACTGGCGGGAGGGTGGGGTTGACGACACCTAACGGCCAACCTGCGATGGCCACGCAGTGCGCCGGCCTTGAGGGCAGCACCGTTGGTGCGTCGGCTCCACCTATCCAAAAAAAAAAAAGATCCCGCGGGGTCATGACCTCTGGACAGAACTTAAATGTGATGAATGGTGAAGATTGACATAGATAAGATTATTGTCCTTTCCGGAGAGATGGACAGCTGAGAAGGAAACCTCCAAGGAGTATGCCAAGGTCCAGATTTTCATTGCCTCCGTGCACAGTGGAGTTGACCTTGTGCCCCCTTGTTTGTTTACGTAATACATGGTAGTTGTATTGTCTGTTCTGACCCGAACCACCATGCCCTTTACCAGACTGGCGAATGATTGGATATCCAGGAGTACTGCTCTGAGCTCCAACAAGTTGATGTGCAGGAGTGATTCCTGTTTTGTCCATGTGCTGTGTGATCCCCCAGATGTGCCCCCCCAACCCAGGAGGGATGCATCTGTGGTCAGTACCAGTTAGGGGGCTTGCTGCAAGAATGGCACCCCTTGCCTGATGTTGGCCTCGTCTTGCCACGACTGTAGACTACTGTACAGCTTTGAGAAATGTTACTGTGTTGGGCACTAGCTTTGACTGTGAATCCCTTTTTTGAAGCCAGTGAACTCTCAGGTGGAACTGAATGTCCTTCATTTGGAACCTGGCTACTGATACAGTTGCTATGGATGCTGCCATGTGGCCTAGCAGTTGCAGAAAATGCCTTGTCGGCCTTGGAACGTGTAGTTTGAAGGAGCTGGCTAACTGTATCAGGTTGTCCACTCTGTCTTAAGGGTGGAAAGCCCTTCCCATTTGTGTGTCCAACTCTGCTCCTATGAATTTGAGTAGCTGAACCGGTTCCAGCACACCAGAAACCCCAGTGAATGCAGGGTATCCTGTGTGAGTGCCAATGCCTCATTCACTTGCTGATATGACTGACCTATCAGCCGTTGTCCAGGTAGGGGAACACTGTTATCCCTTGTCTTCTTAGGTGTGCCACAACCACAGCTAGGCATTTTGTGAACACCCTTGGAGCAGAGGTTAATCCGAAGGGCATTGCCCTGAATTGATAATGGCCTGATGGCAGTCTGAACCTGAGGTACTTTCTGTGTGACCGCCTTACAGGGATGTGAAAGTAAGCATCCTTTAGGTTTAGCAATGCTAGCCAGTCTCCCTGCCTTAGGATTGGTAGGATAGAAGTCAAGAGTCACCATCTTGAATTTTGACTTTGACAAATGTTTGTTTAGGTGTCTGAGATCCAGAATGGGTCGACACTCCCCTGAATTCTTTATTGTGAGGAAGTACCTTGAGTACAAACCCTTTCCCTTCTGGTCTGAGGGAACTGACTCTATCGCCCTTTGCAACAGAAGGCTTGAAACTTCCTTCTCTAGCAAGTTTTTTTTCTGATGGGGAAGAGGGTTTGAAGACCCTTGACCTCAGCTTTGACATGAGCTTGAAGCTGAGGACAAGACCCTGGCCCACTACCTCCAGGACCCACTTGTTGTTTGGTGATATTTTCCCACTCCTGGAGGTAGTGAGTCAGCCTGCCCCTACTGGGGCTGGGGAGACGACCCAGACAGGCACCTCAGGGTGTCTGCTTTGTCTGGACTGCTGGTTGAGTACTGGGGCTAGTATGGCCACCACCCCTTCTGCCTCTGCAGTATCCCCTTTGTTGCCAATACTGAAAGAAAGCTTGAGGCTGGAAAAAAGGCCTGTAGTGAGCTCTGCTCCTGCCACCTCTGGTCTGGTGTTTCTGGGGTGTAGATGCTCTCTCCTTTGCTGCTGCACTCTTATAGGCAGCCTTATATTCATCCATTTTCTTCATATGTGCTTCTGTTTGTTCTCCAGAGACACAGGGTCACAAAGAAAGTCCATGGCTTTGGTTTGTGTGTCCTGTGTCAGATTAGTAGTTCTGAGCCAGGCAAACCTCCTAAGGGACACTGATGCTGCCACCTGACTGGATGCAGTATCTTTGGCATCCACTGCCATTCTAAATTGCGTTTTAGCAGCCTGAAGAAAAAGTTACTTACCATAGTAACCTTGTTTCTCACAGGGGATACTCCAATATGCATAACTCTTCTACGGTATACCTTTAAGGTCAGATCTGCCCAGAGACAGAATGCTATGCTAATGATGGAATCACTAGAATGAGCCACTTTTCAACTGCTGCCACCTATCAACTGCCCACATTCTAAACCTCAGATTTCGTGGACGCCTGTAAAGACAGGGCCCAAAATTTAAAGTATAAATTTTAACTTCAAAATTCCCCACCCAAACCTCCAACTGAGAAAGTATAAACTTATCATAAACAATCCCATAAGCTCCTATGTCAGAGTCACCTGAAAAGGAGAAAACAAAAGAACAAGTTCTAACAAAAGTAGAATGTGTCATGCAAACACTAAGGTACAGCATGGAATACAGAGGCTACTGGCTCTTAGACGGGGAGGCAGGGTGGGAGAGTTATGAATATTGGAGTATGCCCTGGGAGAAACAAGGTAACTATGGTAAGTAACTTTTCCTTCTCACCCCAGGAATACTTCAATATTCCTAACTCTTCTGCAGAGTAAAAAGCAGTACCTTAGGAGGTGGGAAGAACCTATTTTGGAAACAAGCTCTGCAGGACAGCTGTACTAAACCTGGCATCAACCCTAGCCTGCATATCCAAGCTGTAATGCTTGACAAATGTGTGTACTGTTCACCAGGTTGCTGCTTTACAGATATCCACCAAGGGCACATCCTTTGCAGCTGCCAGTGTTGCAGCTGTACCCCTTGTGGAGTGGGCTCTAAGCCCTGCTGGAGCTTCCTTGCCCACCTTTGAACAGCAAAATTGAATACTCTGGACAATCCAACGAGAAATTGACCTTTTAGATGCTGGATTTCCCTTTCCTACATCCCCATAAGTGAGGAAAAGTTGTGCTTTGTCCTACCTATGGGACACAGTGGCTGTCATGTAGTAGCGCAAAGCTCTTTTGACATCCAGGCTATGCAGCCCACATTCACAAGAAGAAGAATGGTCAGTGAAGAACACTGGCAAAGTGATAGATTGGTTCAAGTGGAAGTCTGAAACCACTTTGGGAAGGAATTTTCTATTTGTCTGTAAGACTACCGTATCCCTGTGGAAGGAAATGTAGTCATTTTCAATGCATAAAGCCTGGAGCTCACTAATACTTCTAGCTGAAGCAATGGCCACTAGAAAATGAAAATTACGTACCTACCGTAATTATGATATTTCTGTGTATCTTCACCATTCATCACCTTTGGGTTATTGGCCGTAGGTCATGACCCAGTGGGAGCTTCTTGGGCTGAGTCGACGCATCATTGGTGCCGCCTCAAGGCCCGGACGACTGTATGGTGCCCAGCGGGTTGGCAGTTACGCGTTGTTGACTCTGCCCTCCCGCCAGTTGTGAGTCGCCAGAGAGGTGAGGAAAGGTGGGAGGGTGGGACAAGGAAGTCCAAGGGACAGACAAAGAAAAGATATATAAACCAAAAGGAGAAATAAATGACTGAGAGGACAGAAGAAGAAAAGGGAGACTAAGGGGATTGGGTAGGGGCCCCAATCTCTGGAAATAGGAAAAGGAGAGAGGAGGAATTAGGATAAGCTTGAGGGGTGGGGAGAACAGTAAAGGAAAATTACGTACCTACCGTAATTCTTGATCTTCTTGGACGAGTCTCCACCACTCATTCACACTAGTGGGATTGGCGCCGGAGGCACTAAGACCCATCGAGCAAACTTTTGCTGGAGGGTCGACGTGAGACGAGCAGCCATGAGACACGAGGCCATGAAAGAGCGGCTCGAGCGGTAATGACCATCTCGGCGACGACCCTCCAACCGCCTCAGTAATTTTTACCAAGGAGGTGCAGCGCAACTAACGTAAAGAGTAAACCAATATTAAAAACGGACATAAGATAGTCCGTGATGACCCGTGTAAGAAGGGTCAGCAAAGAAGTCCTCACGGCCTAAAGATTTGAGGGAGTGAAGACCAATACAGCGGTGAGCTCGGGGATGGAGAGGGTGTGAATGAGTGGTGGAGACTCGTCCAAGAAGATCAAGAATTACGGTAGGTACGTAATTTTCCTATCTTCCTGGACATAAGTCTCCACCACTCATTCACACTAGTGGAGAGTACCAAGCTGATAATCCCCAAAAGGGCGCAGGAGAGCCAGAGCTCACGCTGCCTAAGATAGAAGCCCATTAAGGATAGTTCTGCCGAATGCGGAATGTCGCCTAGCATGAACATCCAGTGCATAGTGCTTAACGAAGGTATGCACTGAGCTCCAGGTATGGCGTTGCATATATCTGCACTTGGAACATGTGCACTCGCTAGGGATGTCATGATCACTCTAGTAGAGTGAGCGCACTCTACCTTCTAATTTAACTTGAGCCATGGAATAGCAATGACGAAGGCATGCCACTAACCATGAAGAGATGTACCACATAGGTTGACCCAGCCGGGTGTCGCTGAAAGAAACGAACAGTTGCTGAGTCTTATAACATCCTGGTTCTATCTAAATAGAACCGCAAGGCTCTCTTAACATCCAAGGAATGAAGAGCTCGTTCCCTTCATTTTGGAAATTAGCGAAGTAAGCGGGAGTACCAGAGGTTGGTTTAGATGGAATTCTGACACAACCTTGGAAAGAAATTTAGGATGAGTACGGAGAACTACCTTGTCTTTATGGAATACAGTATACTGGAGGGTCCGAACCAGGCATGTATCTCAGAGACCCCAGGGCTGAGGTAATGGCCACCAGGAAGGCAGTCTTCCAGGTAAGAAATTTTAGCTCACAGGTAGCTAAGGGTTCGAAGGCTTCCGAGTGAGCATGTCCAGCACCAGGTTAATGTCCCAGGCTGCAACTGGACGCTTAACAGGGGTCTGGTATGGAGAATCCTTAAGAAATCTCTTCACCATAGGTAACTGAGCCAGAGTTAAGGAAGAAACCGCTCATGGAACGCTGAGATGGCACTAAGGTGAACTTTAACTGTGGAGTACTGAAGACCTAAGTTTGACAGGTCCAAAAGATACTCCAGAACCTTGCCAGGAGGACAGGAAAAGGGATTCCAAGAGGATTTTGCACACCAGAGAGAAAACGCTCTCATTTGAAGCGAACGCTGGGTGGCTGGCTTCCGAGCAGCCAGAAGGATGTCTGAGACTCTACGAGACGTTGAACCGATTCACTTCTATCTCTTCAGGAGCCAAGCATGAAGGTGAAGTGATTTCAGGTGGATGGACCAACGAACCCTGAGTCAAAAGACTGATTTGCAAAGGAAGTGGTCTTGGAGAGGCTGCCAACATACTGTTGAGTAGAGGAAACCATAGTTGCCGAGGCCAGGAAGGAGCAATGAGAATCATCTTGGTCCCCTGAGACTCGAACTTGAGGAGTACTCTGGATTAGAGGAAGTGTGAAAGGCGAAAGAAAGCTGTGTCCACCGCAGCCTGAACGCATCCTGACAGAAAATGCCAGGCCCTGGATTTCTGGAGCAGAAGAGAGGCAGTTTTTGCTTGAGTGGGATGCAAAAGGTCCAGGTCTGAGTCCCCACTCTTGAACAGGGACCGAGCTATGGCTGGATCGAGAGACCACTGTGAGGGTCTGCCTCCGTTCTGCTGAGGTGATCTGCTAGGTCGCTTTGTATACCTGGCAGATAAACCGCTTGAATCAGAGACTTGTGCTCCAAGCACCACTCCCACACCCTCATTGCTTCCTGCAAAGGGGTAAGAATGAGCACCGCTTGCTTGTTGATGTAATACATCACTGCTTTGTTGTCCGCTTGAAGGAGAATGTTCTTGTGACAAAGGACATCCTTCAGAGCTCGGATTGCATAGGACCGCCTCATCTCCAGGACATTTATGTGGAGATGAGTTTCAACTGAGTCCATACACCTTGAGTGTGGAGGGAGAGACAGTGAGCTCCCCATCCCATTAGCGATGCGCCTGTGGTGATGGGAGATCTGATGATCCGGGGAGCAAAGGGGAATCCTTCCAGGAGATTGCTCTCTTGAGACCACCAGGTGAGAGACCTTCAAGGCTCAGTCACCTTGATGGGATAAGACTGGGGTGAGAGGTCGGGACCACTGAGTGGAGAGCATCCATTGGGTGGTTCTCATGTGCAGTCGGGCCAGAGGGACAGTGAAGACCGAGGCGCCATGAGACCCAACATGCGTTGCATCGAGAGAGCTGTAACCGATTGGTTCTCCCTGATGTAACGGGCCATTCGAAGGATGTCGAGTCTTCTGTCCTCTGGAAGGAAAGCCTTCGCTGAAGAGGTGTCTAGAAGCGTCCCTATGAACAGGAGCCTCTGGGAGGGTTGCAGTTGAGATTTTTTCAAATTCAGCAGAACTCCCATGGACGTGAGAAGACGAGAAGTCGTTTGCACGGCTTCCAAAGTCCCTTGGACGGAAGGGCCTGCTAGAAGCCAATCGTCCAGGTAGGGAAACACTCGGAGTCCGATTTTCCTGAGATGCGCCGCGAGAACTGCACAACACTTTGTAAAAACTCGTGGCACCGAGGATAGCCCAAAGGGCAGGACTCTGAACTGATAATGCTGACCCAAAGCTACAAACCTGAGGAACTTGCGGTGGGTCGGGTGGACGAGGATATACTGGTAAGCATCCTGCATATCCAGAGAGGCCAGCCAGTCGTGCTGATGCAGCAAGGGTAACAGGGTACCTAGGGAAATCATCTTGAATTTCTCCCTGGGGAGGAATCTGTTTAACTTTCTGAGGTCTAGAATGGGGCGCATCCCCCCAGATTTCTTTGGAACCAGAAAGTAATGGGAGTAGAACCCTGTGTTTCGCAGATGCGGGGGCACCAGTTCTATTGCCCTGTTGTTCAGAAGGCCCTGGATCTCCGCGGTGAGGAGGTCTGACTGAGAGGCCGACAACCTGGGTTGTCGTCTGGGAGGACAATTCGGGGGGGTTTCCAAGAAATTGAGAGAATAACCCTCGCGAATTATCCGAAGGACCCATTTGTCCGAAGTTATGGACTTCCACTGGTTGTAGAAGTACATCAGACGACCTCCCACCGGAGGAGAAAGTTCCACCTCGGGCAGAGTGGATGGAACTTGGGCCAACACTCATAAGGTAGCGCTGGGAGCTTTAGGCCCTGGCGCTTGCTGCGCCTTCTTTTGAGGTTGGGCAGGTTGGCTTTTATGGAAGCTTCCTGCCTCTGCCTCGAAAGGACTGACGACTATGAAACTGGACGCCTGTTCACATGCCCCCGAGAGGGGCAGGCGGAGGTCTGGCCAACTTAATGGCTGATCTAGTCTTCTGAGTGGCCCCTAAGGCTTGCTCCACCTGAGGGCCAAAAAGAAAGGAGCCATCAAAGCAGCGCCATCACCTGCTGCTGAGCATCATTCGTGAAGCCAGAAGCACGCAGCCAGGAATGGCGCCGAGTACAAATCCGCTGCTGCTGAGCGAAAGCAGCAGTGTCAGAGCGCCCATGGCGGCTTTGACCTGTTGGTTATTGGACTCAATACTCTAATAACGGTCAGAAGAAGTTCTGACTTGGAATCCGAATCTGGAAGAGCTTCAACCATTCTTTTCATAGAGTGCCACAGGATATACTCATACTGAGAAAAATAGCCTTGATAACTGGCAATACGCATACTTAGAGTGGAGGCAGCAAAGACTCTCTTACCTAATGTATCAATCTTACGAGACTCTTTGTTAATAGGTCGAGCTGTAGTAGTTTGAGGAAGAACGACCTTGTCATTCTCTGCCAGGACTACAATAGGATCCGCAAAGGCTTGGGATGCCAAATGGGACGATCCTTGGGAGCTGAATACTTTATCAATGGATTTAGCCACTGAGGGAATAAGAGCAGGATTATTCCATACCATTTGAGACAGCGCCTCAAGGAAGGCTGGATCGGAGGAGTCAAATCCGTAGGGATCTCCGGCATGAAGATACTGGAGTCTTAATATCTTCCCAGGATCGATGTCTGTAGTCTGGAGAGAAAGAGTGGATCCCAGGTTCTTCAACAGAGACTTAAAGGACAGGTCCTCGACCACAGGCTCTGTAGCAAAGAAAGATCCTGTTTCCTCCACTTCATCACCCAACCGAAGGTCTGGGTCAGGCTCAACATCATCTCCTGATGGTCCAGAAAGGACTGTTTGGACAGGAAAGGAGTGAAAATTAGAGAGGAGGAAATAGCAGAAAACAAGGAGAGTCCCTAGGCTGCCGGCGCCGAGACGGCAAAACGGGCTGAAGATCGGCACCGAGGAGGCGACGGCGTCAAGAGGCACGCGCCCCGCGTTTGGCGGCGCCAGGGATTTACATCGACGGCCGGGCGCGGCCGCATAACGGCGCTGGACGACGCCGTGAACGGGCGCAGCGGACAACCGCTAACGGCGCCAGCTTCATCCAACGGCACTAATCGGGCGGCGCCATGAGACCTCGCTGCACCGCTGACGGCGCCAAGAAGACCCAGCGGCATTCCAAAACGGGCCGGCACAAGCCAGTCAGACCTGCCGGCGCTGGAAAAGCCCCAGGAACCTGGAAAGCCAGAGAAGGAAAACCAGGAGATAAGGGCATCGGTGGGCCCCTGCGCCGCAGCCATGTGAGGGGGGGAAACACCTTAGCACGGAGTCGCTGGCACCGAAGAAGGCGCCACGCGACTAGGAAGGTCCAACCGCCCTACCTGATCGCCGGAGGGGCCCGAGGGCTCCGAGGCAACCGAGCCAGGCAGAAGAACCAACCTCCGAGCCCATTGCTCCATAAGAGCGGCCCACTGATGAAACTGCTCATCTGGAGTCCTACCTATAGGCGGGGAGGGACTCCGATGTCGAGGACGACGATTACCGGAAGTTGGCGACTCCGAAGAAGGAGACCGGCAACTAGCAACGATAACCGAGCGTCGACGCGCAGACATACCAGAGGGCGACCTCGAGTGATGCCTTCTCTTTTTTGACCTGTGGGCCGAAGAAGAGCTCGAGGCCGAACGGTGCCGAGAATGCGACCGTTTATTTTTATGCCGGCGGGGGGACCGCCCATCCCCCCGGGCATCGGACTGACCGTTGTCGGAACCCCGCTGAGGAGAAGGAGGCTGACCGGATCCAGCCCGGCTGACTGAACAGCTTTCATACGAAGTCTCCCTACCGTCACCTGACCTGCTCATGGTCGACTCCGTCCAGTAGGCCGAGACTTCTTCAAGTAAAATTTAATATTAGAAAAATTTAACGAAAATAGAATAAAATTAAGCGATACTACTTATCGAGATAAAGTTACAAAAACAAACAAACTGAGAACTATGCGCTAGTTTGAAGTTTGACTCCCGACAGGCGAGCGACGTCATCACTGAAGCACACTCGACGGCAGGAAAAAAGGAACTGAGGCGGTTGGAGGGTCGTCGCCGAGATGGTCATTACCGCTCGAGCCGCTGCTCGAGGCACCGTGTCTCGCGGCGCTGTCTCTCGTGCCGACCCTCCAGCAAAAAGTTTGCTCCCGATGGGTCTTAGTGCCTCCGGCGCCAATCCCACTAGTGTGAATGAGTGGTGGAGACTTATGTCCAGGAAGATCAACCATACCCTGGACCTTGACTTGTCTCCAGATTGTATAGGAACTGCAAGGAGTAGCCAAAAGGCTCACTGACAGAATTCAAGGCACAGAATTACTGGCAATAACTCCCAAAGACAGAAAATGGTTATTCTGGAGAAAGACAGGACACAGGGAATTCTCCCCCTCCCCAGGGAAAAAGTTTTTGGTGTGAGAAAATTTTGTTTCTTTAAAATAATAAAGGATATGTCCAATGGACAAAGAAAATTAAGGATTGACGGGAACAAAGGAGGAGTAGAGAATGGAGGGCAACTGCCAACTCCCACCCCACAGGGGCAGAGCTAGAGCACTGGAGAAGGAGCGCCCCCCCCATGCTGACCACTGTCCCTTAGAAATATCATCCCCCTATGCGCCCCTGTTTATCCCACTGCTGACAAAGCAAGGAGGGGGGCAAGGGAGGGCACAGAGAGGGAGGAGGACTTAGAAACTGAGGCCACGGGGGATGGCGGGTGGGATTGTGATGAATGGTGAAGATGCACAGAAAGATCATAATTACGGTAGGTACGTAATTTTCATCTTATCTGTGTCACCTTTGGGTGAGTGCCATGCCACCCCGAAGGAGGTTTTAACCCTAAAGGACAGAGTCCCTTAGCTCTCAGTGGGTGACACACTAAGAGGGAGAACCTTTGGGGCCTGGTGAGGCCAGAGAGTGGGCAGAGTGAGACGGGGACCCCCCAGAGGGGGAAGGAAGTTGCCCCGACAAATGCTGTCTCACTCTACGGGAGAAGAGATAGGTTCTCTAGTTAGTGGAGTTAAATCGCCCTACGTTGGGCCAAAGGTGACAAACTGGGAAAGACGCAGCGATGCCGCCCGCCTAGTGCAGATCGCTGTCTCTACGACTCTGGTAGCTATCTTGCTGGCATTGTACGATGCCCTCATTTGGTGCCTTGCTAGCTCCAGACCACATGCAGAGAGTGCGATGACTTGTCTTGTATGCTCCATGGCAGGCTAAGAGGCTAGGAGCTGACCCAGCCTGGACCACAAGAACCTATCATAGGATGTGCAGTGGGCCTGATGTGTTGCGATAGAGAGCAGCAACTGTGCTGAGTAGAACGTCTTCCACCCCAGAAGTCAAAATCCAAGGAGTCTTGATCTGGGGGCCGGTCACGGTGGAGGGCGCGAAGCCCATCAGGAGCGTCCAGCTGCGTCAATCCTGACTGAGGATGAGGCATGGAACCTGGAGAAATGGGGGGGGGGTGCAATACCGCAGGCAGAGATCCCTAGGAGCATGAACTCCAGAGAAGGGCCTCTGCCAGGAACGCAACAACGCCTCCCGAAAGGGAGCAGGCCATGGGGGCACCACAGGGGTGTCCTCGGTGAAGTCGCCTAGCAAGGCATGCGCAGAGTGCTCTGGATTGCTTTGGGTGGGAGGGGTTATGTGCAGGTCCTCCAACATCCTCACGAGGAATTTCTGATACTCCGAAAGATCAGCAGCTGGGAAGATGTGGACAGAAGGCTCCTCTCCCCCAGAAGAGGGGGATGAGGAGTCAGAGGACCTCAGCTGCTCAGGGGGAGGTTGAAAAACCTGTCTGCCCATTGCCCTGATGTAAGCGGGGAATCGAGCAGCCATGGCCCTGAACTGCTCCCAGGAGAGAGACCTGCTAGGACCAAGGATGCCTGGGAGCACCAGAGAATGTGGCAGAGCCGACAAGAGAAATCGACTGACCTTCGCCTGGGCTAGGGAGTGCACCAGGAGCACCAGAAGAAGAAGGTGCTCCAAAGGACTCCACAGCCGACAGCTAAACAACCATATCGGAACTGCCTTGGCTGCGCCTGGAAGAATCCTCCTGTGAGGTGACCGGGGCCATGTAGGTCCAGAAGGATGGTCCCCTACCTCCAAAGAATGGGGCCCTCTCAAAGAAACCGAGCAGGAAGAGCGGAGATCTGCACTACGGCTTCTACCAGAGCCCGGGTGGGCTCCAGCAAAAGGTCGCCATGCAGACCCCATGCCCCTTGACCCCTCGGAATCTGAGAGCGCCCTCCTCCTTGAGAGAGCCAGACTAGGCAAATGGCAGTCCTGGTCGGCCCCCAAAGGAGCTATCCAGGGCGCAGCACCCTCCCCTCCTGTGGATGCTCTGATCATCCCCAAAGTTGGGCGATCTAGGCACACCACCTGAGGGGGTACCACTGCTGAGGGGTCAGAAAACCCTCTGAGGCCAGGCTGCAGTGCACTGGTGGTCTGCACCATTGCCTGCTGGTCAGAACCCCTGACCTCAGCCCCGGGCAGTCACTGTCCACTCCTCAGACGGGGGCTGACTCCAGCCTGTTAAGGACACTACAAGGGTGCCCATGCCAGCAGCTAACTCCAAGGAGCCAGACTGTCCATCTGACTCAGAGTCCAACTCCTCCTCCGAAGAGGTGGAAACCGAAGCCCTGTGCCAAACAGTTGGCGGGCGCCTGCTACCATCTTGACCAAATAGGGTACCAGAAACAGAGACCGTACCCGAGTCGGTACCAGTGTCCTCTGCAGCACTGTGAACGGTGGCAGAAGAGAACATGGCTCCAACCAAGACAGCAGTCTCCAAGCCAGAACCTGACATGGTGCCAACCCGCCCCACGGCGCCGCTGAGGACAGAGACAGCACCGACGACGGCTCCAACAGCACTCTCGGCGTCGAGATCAGAGACCCCCACGGCACTATCTCGTCCCATGGTGCTGCGAGTGGTGCAGAGGACAGAGACGGTGCCGAAGGCTCTGACAAGCACTCTCGGTGCCGCGATCCGAAACCCCCACAGCGCTGTGCCCATGTCTGGAACCGCGAACGACCCTGGAACTGGACACGGTGCCATACTCAACCTCGGCACCATGGATGGCGTCAAGGTGAGAAAAAGTCAGAGATGGCGCTGTAGAACCTCCCACGGCGCCACTAGCACTACTGGCTCCGCAAATGGTGCCGACAGCAGCCACGGTGCCGAGCAACAGACTGGCACCGACCACTCCGTCAGGGCCCATGGTGCCACAAATGGCGCTGACCCAGGCCTTCCGAGCCACGGGTCCGACACGGGGGGGCCGCCGCCCCTGAAGGGCAATTGCCAGCGCGGTGCCTCCCGCTCTCAGAGGAAGCGGACTGGGCCTCCTGCACCACGGAGAAGCCTCAGCCACAGCTAGGCTACGAGAGGCCGCGCTTCCTCCTCCTCCTCCTCAGTCCGGCACAGAACCGGGGGGACCCGGGAAAGAGCCAAGAGAACGTGGCTTGACCTGGACGAGTGCGCCACCAACCTCAAATGTATGAGCTTGCCCCACTTTCCACGGCGCTGTTCGATGACCCAGTGGTCCATGGAGGAACAGACACTGCATGAATCCATGTCTTGAAGCGGGCCAAGACACATAAGGCAACGGTCGTGCTGTTCGGTGACGGAGTATTTTCAGCCACATGGGCACCATTGCATGGGGAGCCGTCCCGTTTTAGTAGTTTTCTTGCTCTTCAACCGAGACATGACCTACGGAGAAAAAAACACCAAAAAAGACTCTACGCCGTAGAATAACAAAAATAATGGAAAGATCTTACAGGGCGACGTAGAGTGTAGCTAGCAGAATCGGCAGGAGGGAGCCAACGAACTTCGGCACCGAGGAAAAAATCGACATGGAATTGAAAGATTAAGCTGCATAACAGGCAAGCCTCACATTTGCTCTCAAAGCGTCCCACGAGGTGACCTCGATGGCAGGAGACGAAGAACTGGTGGGTGGGTGGAGTCAACAGCACATAACGGGCAACCTGCGAGCGCCACACTGTGCATCGGCCTTGAGGGCGGTGCCGACAGTGCATCGACTCTGCCCATCCAAAAAAAAAAAAAGAAGCTCCCGCGGGGTTGTGAACTCCGGCCAATAACCCAAAGGTGATGAATTGTGAAGACTGACACAGATAAGATCACTGTTTTCCATGTGGCATACTTTAAAGGTGCTGAAAACATAGGCTCAATAGGGGGACCATGAGTTGAGCAATGCAGATATTAAGATCCCAAGCTGGCACCAGTTCTCTCACTGGTGGACACATATGAGAAAGTCCCTTGAAGAACCTTTTAAATATGGGGTTTCATGCCAAAGAAACAGACTTGCCTGCAGATGCATAGGCCGAGTCTGAAGCCAAATGAATCTTTAGTGCAGAATGCTGTAAGCCTGTGGAATGTAAGTAGACCAGGTAGTCCAGCACCAACAGCACTCCTACCTGGGTTGGCTCTATACTCCTATTAGAGCACCAAAAAGAAAACCTCTTCCATTTTGCAACATAGGTTTTCTTGGTAGAGGATTTCCTGTATCCTCTTAAAACATCCATAACTGGTTCAGAAAGATGTAAACCAGCACACTCTAGGTCCTCAAGAGCCAAGCTTTGAGTCTGAGTGACTTGAGGTTCGGATACAGGAGCCTCCCCTGGTTGGAGGTCAGAAGATTGTGCCTCCTGGGAAGGTGTACTGGTTTGTCCACTGACATGGACAGCAATAGGGAGTACCATGGCTGCCTGGCCCAGTCTGGGGCTATGAGAATCATTGTTGCTGGCTAAGACCTGAGTTTCAACAGCACTCTGTACACCAGAGGAAATGGAGGGAATGCATACAGGAATTTCCCTGACCAATCCAGAATAGGCATCCAAAGGAACCATGCCCATTACTGGATGTCTGCAACAGAACTGTGGCAAATGGTGACTCTGATGAGAGGCAAAGAGGTCTATTTCTGGAGTGCCCCACCTCCTGAATAAGGTCTGCACCACTTGCCTGTTCAGGGACCATTCGTAATGGTCCTGGCTGATTCGGCTCAGGGCACCTGCCAGAACATTGTCTTTGCCTGGCAGATGAATGGCCTGTAGTGAGGAGCCCAGTGAGTAAGCTAGGGTCCAAATTCTCATAGCCTCTGTGCAAAGGAGGCTTGCCTTTGTTGCCCTTTGCTAGCCTCTGTGCAAAGGAGGCTTGCCTTTGTTGCCCCTTGCTTGTTTACTTAGTACATGGTGGTAGTATTGTTTGTCCTGACTTGCACCACCTTTCCCTGTATCAGTAGTTTGAAAATTTGCATTGCCAGAAGAAAAAATTACTCACCTTAGTAATGTTGTTTCTTCTAATGGAGTCTTGCTATATTATGACATATGCAGTGAGTCCCAACCTTCGAACTGCTCCGGAGGTGAAAGAGGTAACATTCCATGCCAGGCATGGAACTTTGAGCTCGAACTCGGTTGAAAACTCTGTTGTTCTTCAAACTCAAACTGTCAGATCTTTACGAACAAAACTCACTAAGACTCTGTGTGGAAGCTGTAAACCTACACTAGCCAACTTGCTACTAATTATATAAACACATTTTTTGGTGCCAAAACAAAGACTCAAGTCAGGAGACCCAAAAAAATGACAAACACAACACAGATCACCCCAAAAAGGAAGGGTGAAAACAAGGTGGGCATCTAAAAGGTGCAACACTGACCTACCCACCCACATCCCCAAAAGTAAGGTTCTGAGAGGGGCAGGCAGGGGGAAGGTCATAATATAGCAAGACTCCATTAGAAGAAACAACATTACTAAGGTGAGTAATTTTTTCTTCAAACAACATGAAGTCTTGCTATATTATGACATATGCAGACTACACAGCAGTACCTCCAAGGAGGAGGACAGAACCTACTTAGGAAATAGGCTCTGAGCACAGCTGTGCCAGGCAGGCATCACTCTAGCCTGGATGTCAGGGAGTAATGCTTGGTAAAGTGTGAACTGTTTTCAGGTAGCTGCTTGACATATCTCTAGGATAGGGATGTCCCTGGTAGCAGCCAGAGACGCAGCTGTACCTCTGGTAGAGTGAGCCCTCAGTCCTGAGGGAGGAACTTTACCCAGTTTTTCATAGCAGAATTGGATACAAGAGACGATCCACCTGGCAATGGATCTTTTAGTGGCAGGTTTCCCTTTGCCAACCTCGCCATAAGTGAGGAACAGTTGGGGGGAGTCAAACCTGTGACTCTTGGTACGATCTATGTAGTAGCTAAGGGATCTTTGACATCTAAACTGTGCAACCTCCTCTCACCAGAGGAGGAATGGTCAGTGAAGTACACAGGAGAGACATGGATTGATTAAGGTGGAAGTCTGAGACCACCTTAGGCAAGAACTTTCTGTTAGTCCTGAGGACTACCTTATCTCTGTGAAAAGAGATAAAATCAGGCTCCACTGACAATGCTTGTAACTCACTTATGCCTGGCAGAAGTGATGGCTACCAAAAACACAGTTTTCCAAGTCAAGTACTTAAGCTCTGCTGAAGACAGGGCTCTAGGGAAGGTTGCATAAGCTGGGCAATGCAAATATTAAGATCCCAGGCAGGGCAGGATCCTGAATGGGGGTTGTGTGAAGCAACCCTTTGAAAAACTTGAGAAAACAGGATGGGCTGAAAGAGAAGAGGGCTTACCTGCTGATAAGAAAGCAGACACGGCTGCCAGGTGCACCTTTAGGGTAGCTGGTCTCAGCCCCAAAGTATTTAGATGGACCATATAGTCCAGAACGTGGTAAACCAGCAGATTCTGGGGAATATGCTTTGCAGAGCACCATATGGAAAATCTCTTCCATTTGGAATTATAGTAACCCTGGTGGAAGGCTTCCTCGAAGCCTTCAGGATATCCAAAACACCTTGGGAGAGGTGTAGGTCAGCAAACTCTAACTCTTCAAGAGCCAGGCCTTGAGGTTGAGAGATTTGAGGTTCGGGTACCAAACTCTCCCCTGAGCACAGGTTAACAGATTGGGATTCCTGGGAAGACACAGGGGAAGGTGGACTGCTAAGGACATAAGGAGTGGGTACCAGGGCTGGAGCAATCAGGATCATCTTGCAGGGTTGAGATCTGATTTTGACTAGCACTTTGAACAGGAGAGGGAAGGGGGGGAAGGCATAGAGAAACTTCCCTTCCCAACTGAGAAGAAAGGCATCCAGGGGGACTGAGCCCAACACTGGGGGCCTGCAACAAAAAAGGGAAAGTTGGTGATTGTCTGGGGCTGCAAAAAGATCTATCTGGGGTGTGCCCCATCTGGCAAATACCACCTCTAGTACCAGGGGATCCAGAGCCCATTCGTGGTGGCCCTGGGAAATCCTGCTGAGAGCATCTGCCAGGATATTGTCCTTGCCTGGGAGGTGAACTGCTACAAGGGAGGTGTTCAGGGAGTAAGCCAGAGACCACAACTTCATTGCTTCGGTGCACAAGGCCGTAGACCGAGTGCCCCTTGCTTGCTGATGTACCACATTGTGGTGGTGTTGTCTGTTCTGACCTGAATAACTTTGTTCTGAACAGATTTGGAAAAAACTTGAAGTGCTAGAAAAACTGCTCTGAGTTCCAACAGATTGACGTGGAGCAGAGATTCCTGAGGGGACCACAATCCCTGGGTAGTGAGGTCGCCCATGTGAGCTCCCCACCCCAAGAGGGATGCATCTGTAGTAAGGATTAAGGAGTTAGACTGAGGGGTGAAGGGGACACCCTGTCTCAAATTGCCCTGGTCCTGCCACCACTGAAGGGCCTGGATCAGGGTTCGAGTTACTGGAATTAATTTGGTTAGAAGGTCCCTCCTTTGAGACCAAAAGGCTCTCAAATGGAACTGGATGTCCCTCATCTGAAATCTGGCTCCCTGCACTACTGCTGTTGAAGCAGCCATGTGCCCCAGGAGCTGGAGAAAGTGCCTTGCTGGTCGAGAGACCTGCAGGGTGAAGGAGGAAGCCAGAGAAATCAGAGTCCTTGCTCTTTCCAGAGGAAGGAAGGCTCTGGCTTCTTTTGTGTTCAGTTCTGCACCTATGAAGGTGAGAAGCTGGACAGGTCCTAGGACTGACTTTGGAAGATTGAGAAGGAAACCTAGAGAAGTTAGCAGTTGCTGAGTTACTTGAAGATGTAACCTGACTTGGTCTGGAGACTGGCCTATGATGAGCCAGTCGTTCAGGTAAGGAAAGATGGCAATTTTTTGGCTTCTTAAATGGGCAACTGCTACTGCCAGACATTTTGTGAATACCCCTGGGGCAGATGTAAGGCCAAAGGGCATTGCTCTGAACTGGTAATGGCCTGAGGGCAGTTCGAATCTGAGGTACTTTTGATGGGAGCTTCTGATGAGAAGATGAAAATAGGCATCCTTGAGGTCCAGGGACACTAGCCAGTCCCCAGGCCTTAAAGAGGGTAAAATAATTCCCAGAGTCACCATTTTGAAATTTGGTTTTAAAAGGTGCTTGTTTAGATACCCGAGATCCAGGATGGGCCGCCATTCTCCTGTCGTCTTTGGGGTAAGGAAGTACCTGGAGTACAACCCTTTGCCCTGGTGTAGGGGTGGAACCCTTTCCACATCTCTGAGAGCCAGGAGGGTAGAGACTTCTGCTTCTAAGACAAGAGCCTCTGAAGGATTTGCAGGTGGAAAGGATCTGGTTCTCATCTTTGGAAATGTTTTGGAGCTGAGAACCAGTCCCTGGCTTACTAATTCCAGGACCCACCTGTCTGATGTTAGAGACTCTCAGTCCTGGACAAAGTAAGCCAGCCTGCCCCCTACAGGTAGTGGAGAATCGGCCCTGGGCACCCCATCAGGGTGCCTGTTTGGCAGGGGCTTTAGGCTGAGGGGTGGAAGCAGGTCTGCTTACACCCCGTCTGCCTCTCCCTCTAAAGAACCCCCTCTGTGCATAAGCTGAAGAGGAGGCCTGGGCTTGGTGAAAAGGCCTGCCCCTGCCCCTGGGAGGCTGCCTTTGGGGAGTGACCTGCCTTTCCTTGGCCTGTGCACACCTATAGGTGGTCCTATATTCATCCATTTTCTTCATGTAATTCTCTGTTTGCTCCCCAAACAGGGAGTTGCCCACAACAGGGAAATCCATGGCCTTAGTCTGGGTATCCTGTGACAGGCTAGTACATCTGAGTCAAGCCATTCTACAGAGAGCCACAGATGTAGCCATGACTCTAGATGATACATCATTAGAGTCCACTGCAGCATGGAATTGCACCTTAGATGCCTCAATACCATCAGCGGCCACCTGCTCCAGCTCCTTTGCCAGCTGGCCAGGGACCTGCTTTGCTAGAGCCAAAACAGTATCCCATCTGGATT
Source organism: Neoceratodus forsteri (assembly GCA_016271365.2). Taxonomy (NCBI): domain Eukaryota; kingdom Metazoa; phylum Chordata; order Ceratodontiformes; family Ceratodontidae; genus Neoceratodus; species Neoceratodus forsteri. Next base: position 1,068,908,580 of record CM057456.1, read on the forward strand.
TTTGGTATCTAGCCACATAAGCCATATAATTTGCCTGTCTGAGTCCCAAGGATGCTGCCATGTACTGTTTCTTTGCCATGGGATCTATCTTTCTGGAGTCCTTGTCAGGGGGGTGAGAGGCTAAGGGAATATTTGCCTTGTCACAGGCTGCAGCCTCTCATAACCCCCACATGGCTGCATTGCTGTGTAAGGAACTCCAAATCAGAGCCTGATAATGCATACCTTTTGTCCATTCTTTTATCAACAGGAGGTATAGTGTGAGGAGCTTTTAAAATTTTCACTGTCTGCTTCCAAAAAGATTTATGCAGAGGAATAGACAGTCTCCTAGACTCTGGGATATCCATCATTTCTACATAATCAGGCTCTTCTTGATCATCCACAGCTTCCTCCATAGGGAGCTGGAGGGTTTCAGCCACTTTTTTATAAAACATAAAATGAGAAGGGGACTCAGAAAGCCTAGGGGGAGACACTCTTGAAGGTCTGTCTGGAGAGATGTCCGGTTCAATGGGCACACATTCAGACTTTCAAAACCACATTCACTCTCCTCATACTCCTCTTCCCCCTCCTCTGGTTCATAAAATTCCTCTAAATCATACTCTTGAACCGGTGGAATTGACTGAACTGAATGCTTACCTGATGGTGCCGGTTCGGTCGGAACCGGGGAGAGTGACTGAACAATTTTTATTGCTTTAGCTATTTCTTCAGCGGTTGGAGAGGAAAGTTTTGGCTCCACACTAGCTGATTTTCTAGTTCTCTTTGCTGGAACCGACTCCTCAGAGTCGGCTCTCCTTTTGCCCGAGGAAGTATCGCCCTGGTCAGAGGGCACTCCCTCTGGTTCAGTTTCAACCGAACTCGGCTGGCCATCCAGTTCAGCGGACTTTTTGGCCTCCCTTTCCCTGAGCCTACCAACTCTTTTATCCAGGGTAGCTGCAGGAAAACTCTTACAAATCTGGCAGTCTGCACTGAGGTGGTCAAACCCCAGACAATAAACACATGTGGTGTGGGGGTCAGCATTGGCAAAGGCTTCCCCACAGACAACACAGTGTTGAAACCCAGTGGGCCCGGTTTTTCCTTTGGGTTTCTCAGACATAGTGCCAGCCTAACCAAAAACTTGCCCGTTTATGGCAATCCGCCAAGCAAGACTCTCTTATCGGTTCCCAACCATGTCATGGGTCGTGGAAAAAAACGTAATGAAATCCGTTTTTTTTTTTTTTTAGAACTGATAAGAACCAGGAACCGCACTTCTAAAAGCTAGTACTGTAATAGAAATAACTTGATCAGTTCGAACCGAACCGATGAAACTGTTTACATGTTCCACACAGAAAGTAAATGTAAAACCTATCTAGTACTTACAAATACCACAAACAGAGCTTGAACTGACCGGTTGCGGTTTAATTTCGGTTAAGAAACCGAAAACTTTATACTTTAACAGACAAAATGAACCGAGCAGAAGGAGAAATCTCCGGAGCAACTGTTCAGTGAGGCGGAGTAAAGAATCTGACAGTTTGAGTTTGAAGAACAACAGATAGAGTTTTCAACCAAGCTCGAGCTCAAAGTTCCATGCCTGGCATGGAATGTTAACTCTTTCACCTCCGGAGCAGTTCGAAGGTTGGGACTCACTGCATATGTCATAATATAGCAAGACTTCATGTTGTTTGAAACACTGCCCTGAGTTTATGTGTAAAAGAGTCTCTGCACTTGACCAAGTGCCCTTGGTAGTGTGCTCTGCTAGATAAGCCCCCCCAGCCCAAGAAGGATGCATCTTTTGTGAGAATCATTGATGGAAGGTCTTTTTGGAAAGGAACCCCTTCTCTGACGTTGGTTTCCTCTTTCCACCAGTGAAGAACTTGGATAAATGTTTTTGTTACAGGAACAAGCTTTGACAGGGAATCCTTTCGTTGGCACCAATGAGCTCTTAAGTGAAACTGGATGTCCCTCATCTGAAACCTGGAGCCTAGCACTGTGCCTGTTGCAGCTGCCATGTGGCCCAGAAGCTGAAGAAAATGCCTTGCAGGCCTTGGGACATTGAGCCTGAAAGAACCTGCCAACTGCAGGATGCTTTTTGCCCTGTCTCTGGGTAGAAAGGCTCAGCCCACTATGGTATTCAGTTCTGCTCCTATGAACTGCAGAATCTGAGAAGGAAGGACGACAGATTTTCTAGATTTAAAAGGAAACCCAGAGATTACAGAAGCTGCTGAGTGAGCTGTAGGTGTTCTGCTAACTGTTGTGGTGAATTTCCCACCACCAGCCAGTTGTCTAGATGGGAATACTGTGACACCTTGTCTGCGCAGGTGAGTCACTACCACAGCCAGACACTCTGTGAACACCCTTGGTGCTGAAGTGAGACCGAAGGGTAGAGCTGAGAACTGATAATGACCTGACAGGAGTCTGAACCTGAGATACATTCTGTGAGACTCCTTTAGGGTCCCTGGGGATGTGGAAATAGGCATCTTTTAGGTCCAATAATGCCAGCCAATCTCCTTTTCGGAGTGCTGGTAGGCTCAGAGACAAAGTCACCATTTTGAACTTTAGTTTTGCTAGGAACCTGTTGAGGACCCTGAGATCCAAGTTAGGCTGCAGCTCTCAATTTTCCTTTGGTGTGAGAAAATACCTTGAATAAAGTCATTTTCCCCTTTGATGCAAAGGCACTGGTTCCACTGTTTTTAGTGAAATAAGGCGTTTCATCTCTTTTTTCCAGCCTTTTGCTTTCCAGGAAGGAAGCTGGTTTGAAAACTCTGATTTTTTTGAACAGGGGACAACTTGAAACTTAAAGACAGGCCCTGATCCACTATCTCCAGAACCCACTTGTCTGTGGTGATGGTTTTCCAAATGTGGAAAAATGGGTCAGCCTGCCCCCTACTGGCAAAGGAGAGGCAGCCTGATCGATGAAGTCAGGAGTCCTGCTTAGACTGGGGCTGAGACTGGGCACCACACCAACACCTTTCCTGACCCTACCCCTGAAATACGGTTGCTGCGGGTACTGGGGTGCCTGAGGAAGTACCATGGCCTGGTAAAATGGCCTGGAATGAAATTGTCTGCCCCTGCCTCCCCTACTGAAAGGTCTAGAGGAAGTGGAGGTTCTTTCCTTTGCATAACTGCTACAGAAGGTGGCTTTATACTCATCCACCCTCTTCATATAGGCCTCTGTATGGCTACCAAATAGGGAATTGCCCTCCATAGGAAAATCCAGAGTCTTATTTTGGGTAGCCTGTGTGAGGTTTGTGGCTCTCAACCAAGCAAACCTTCTTTGTGCGATTGTATTTGCCATTCACCTTGTAGCAGTCTCATTACTGTCTGCTGCCATCTGGAACTGGTATTTGGCAGCTTCCAGGCCAAACCTAGCAGTTTCAGCTAGGTCTGCCGAAAGAGGAGAAGGTGCTTTCTCAGCCATGTCCAGCACAGACTGCCAGAGAGCCTTCTGGTACTAGGCTGCATAGGCCTGACAGTTAGCTTGCCTAATGGCCAGAGAGGCTGACAGGTAACCTTTCTTGGTCATACTTTCAATTTTTAGTGAGTCCTTTTCTGGAGGGTGGGAAGCCAGAGGGACCTTTGCCTTGTCACAAGCTGCAGCTTGCACTACCCCTTGGTGGTCAGGGTGTGAAAATAAGAATTCAGCCCCTGTTCTGTCAAGCTGATACTTTTTATCCAACCTTTTGTCCAAAGGAGGGACAGACCCAGGAGCTTGGTGAGTTTTAAAATATCTATTTTAAAAAAAATTAGTTATGGGGAATGACAGTTTTTTAGTAGGAGTCAGCCCCATTATTTCCAGATATTCAGCCTCCTCCTTATCCTCTACAGTTTCAGAGGTAGGGATGTCCAAGGCATCAGCAATTTTCCTAATAAAGGAAAAATGAGAAGAGTAATCTTCTATAGTCCTGGGAGGGGGGGGGCAGACTCCTGTTTAGGGGAGACCTCAGGCTCTATAGGCTCACTTTCTTCTTCCTCCTCCTCTTCCTCACCATGCTCATCAGAAAAGGAGAGTGGGTTGGAAGGTGCAGAGGTCTGAACTGTGGACTGTGAAACCACAGGCAGCAGACCTTGCAAGGTTTGCATCATTTGCATTGCTTGTGCAATCTCAGAAGGAGAAGGCACAGTGGCAGGCATCACAGAAGTCCCCTTTTCCACAGGGGGTTCAGTGTGCTTTGCTTTCTTTACTGGAACTGGAGAGCTAGCTGGTCCAGAGGTCTCTTTTTACCCATATCAGGAGTAGAAACAGTAGAAGTTGTGTTGTCACCCACAGACCTTGAGGGTTTCAGCTGGTCAGAGCCAGAGGGACCCTTCAATCTCTTATTTAATCTCTCCAGACGTTTTTCCAATGTCTTCTGGAAAAGACTTACAAATGTCACAATTAGTTTGTAAATGGTCAAAACCAAGGCAGAAAACACAAACAGAGTGCTTATTTGCCTTGGCAAAAACTTCACCACACTCAGAACAGTTCTTAAAACCGGGTTCTCCGGTTCTCTTTTTAGGTTTTTCCGACATAATGAAGAAAAACCACAACTGCAAAGCAGTAAAGGTTTTTAAATTCAAAAAACAATAAATTTATTGGCTGCGGTGGGTTCAGGAACCAATCGGGGGAACTGAGTGCAACCGGGATCCGATAGAAATAGAACCGGGATTAGCGGTTTGGAACAGAAGGTATCGGTTCTAAAAAAAAACAACGATTTTAGCCCATAAAATTTACAACAACTAGTAAATAACTGGGGAAAAAACCCAAAACTAACTAAATGTACCTTGGTTCCTCAGTGGTAATTCCAAACTGTGAGAAACTGAGAAAACAACACAAAACTTGCTAAATAAACTAACGGTTATTAAAATAACATCGATAAGAGGCAGCAAATGAAAAATACTTAAGTATTTGTTATTAATAAAGGCTTCTCTGACTAGATGATGAGGAGGAAATCTCCAGGCGTCTGGTCTTGATAGGCGGAGAGAGAAATCTGAGGGTTAGAATGTAGGCAGTTGATAGATGGCAGCATTTGAAAAGTGGCTCATGCCAATGATTCCATCATTAGCATAGCATTCTATCTACGGGCAGATCTGACCTTAGAGGTATACTGCAGAAGAGTTAGGAATATTGGAGTATTCCTGGGGTGAGTATTCCTCTTTTTGCAGCTTCTTCCAGGTCAGCTGCCATGGGAGATGGGACCACTTTTGAAATCTCTAGGACAGTAGACCAGAGATTCTTTTGATACCTGGCCGCATATGACATGTATGTAGCCTGTCTGATCGCAAGGGATGAACCCAGATACAACTTTTTTGCTTCTGAATCCACCCTCCTGGAGTCTTTGTCCGGAGAGTGAGAGGCCAGGGGGATGCCAGCTTTGTCACAAACTGCAGCCTGCACTACCCCCTCATGACTAGGGTGCCCAAAAAGGAATTCAGACCCATTTTTGGCTACCCAGAACTTCTTGTCCACCTCTTTTTCTGTAGGAGGTACTAAACTGGGTGTCTGCACAAGCTTAAATGTCTTATTTTTAAGGGACTTGTGGATTGGCAGCAATAACCTCTTTGATGCTGGCACATTCATCATTTCTCTATAGTCCTCTTCCTCCTCATCTTCAGTTGACTCCCGAGTGGGGAGGACGAGGGTCTTGGCTATTTGTTTCATGAATGAGTAGTAAGAGGTAAAATCCTTGGTTCCCTTGTCAGGGGAATCTGGCTGGTGAGGATCAGGAGAAATGTCCAGTTCAATGGGCTCTCTGAAATTCTCCTCCTCCTCTTCTCCAAATCGGTCACAACTGAGGTCTAATGAACTGGAGACCTAGGTTGAACCGGGAGACTGGACCGCTATAGATAACGGTTGCTTCCCAACCGTAACCGGGGTACCGGTCTGACGAGACTGAATAATTCTGATCGCATTAGCGATCTCTTCTGCAATAGGGGCTGCAGCTTTTTTCGGTTGCAGTTCCTGATGTTTTTCTTTTCTCTTCTTTTTTCCCTGCAACCACTGGTTCAGCAGCCATGTCTGCAGTCCGTTTTTTGCTGTAAGAGCTATCGCCCCCTTCAGAGGCCAGCTCCTCCAGTTCTTTTTGAGGAGGAACCAATTTATCAATGGCTGGGTTAGCAGCCTTGTTAGCCATCCCTTCCTGCAGTCTTTTCAACTGCCTCTCCGACCGTAGACTGAGGAAGGTTTCTACAGATCTCACAGTCTGTCTTGAGGTGTTCGAGCCCCAGACAGAATACACAAATTAAATGTGGATCAGCCTTGGCAAAAGGTTCTCTGCACTTCCTACAGTGCTGGAAACTTGTAGCTCCTGTTCTCTTCTTGGCTTTCTGTGTCATAACCCAGAAGAAAACTACACTATAAGCTTCACTATATAAAAACACGTTTTTTTTTGGTTTGGTTATACTAACCGATAAGAAACCAGGAGTTACCCCGCTAAAAAGTTGGTCAAAAACTGACTTACACCTGAGTCAGTACAATTTAAATAAAATCAGGCTATGAAATTTTTATTAATATAAAGAAAATAAGGGAGATGTCGGTTTCCTCTCGGTTAGAGAACCAAAAAGACAACTAGGCTACTTTCCCAATGAACACTAAAATCTAAACTAATTCTACCTGAAAACCGAGGACTGTGCTTTAAATACCAAATAACTTAAAAATGAAAATTACATACCTACCGTAATTCTTGATCTTCTTGGACGAAGTCTCCACCACTCATTCACACTAACTGGACTACGCCGGAGGCACTAGGACTGATGGGAGCCAAAATCTTCAGAAGGGCCAGTGCTGAGGTAGGACCATGTGTCGTGGCACCCGCGAACCTGGCTCGCACTGTACAGACTATCTCGGCATCGACCCTCCAACTGCCTCAGTACCTTTTTTACTGAGGAGGTGCAGCGTTAACTAACCTAGTGAAACTTAACCTATGTCGGACACAAGATAGTCTGAATGACCCATATAAGAAGGGGCAATACAACAATCTCTTCATAGTCCAGTCATCGAGGGAGTGAAGACCAAAAACAGATAAGTGAGCTTAGGGGATGGAGGGTGGGCGTGTGAATGAGTGGTGGAGACTTTGTCCAAGAAGATCAAGAATTACGGTAGGTATGAAATTTTCATATCTTCCTGGACATAAAGTCTCCACTATTTATGCACATTAATGGGACAGTACCAAGCTAAAATAATCCCCTGAGAAGGGTGGCAGGAGAGAGGAGCTCACTTAGGACAGAAGTCCATTAAGGATTGTCCTGCCAGAAGACTGATGTTGTCTGGCATGGACATCCAAAGCGTAGTGCTTCACAAAAGTGTGCACGGAGCTCCAAGTGGCTGCATTGCAGATGTCTGCAATGGGCATGTTTTGAATTTTTGCCAGAGATGCCATGACTGCCCTGGTAGAATGGGCATATACTCTGCCTTCCAGCTTAACCAGTGCTATGGAGTAGCATTGGCAAAGACATGCCACTAGCCATGCCGAAATGCATCTGATAGCGACAGGCTGACCTAGCCGGGCCATGCTGAAAGAAACAAATAGTTGTTTAGATTTGTGGATCTCTCTAGTTCTGTTTATGTAGAACCGCAAAACCCTTTCATCATCCAGAGAATGTAGGGTACACTCTCCCTCATTCTGGAAGTTCGCGAAGTAGGTGGGAAGAATCAAGGGCTGGTTTAGATGGAATTCTGAGACTACTTTAGGGAGAAACTTACGGTGAGTTCTGAGAACCACCTTGTCGTTGTGAAATACAGTATGCGGGGGTGGGGGGTCTGTGACCAAAGCATGTATTTCACACACTCTGCCAGTGAAGGCAATGGCTACAAGGAAGGTGGTCTTCCAGGTCACGAACTTCAGCTCACAAGTTGCTAGGGGCTGAGAAGGTTTACGGGTGAGCATATCTAGCACAAGATTAATGTCCCAGGTGGCTAGCGGTCTTCTGACTGGTGGCCTAAGGAACCTCTTGGCCAACGGTAACTGAGCCAGAGACATGGAGTGTATAGGCTTGTGGTACACTGAGATCGCGCAGAGGTGAACCTTCACGGTTGAGTATTGCAGTCCTGTATTTGATAGGTCCAGAAGATACTCCAGGACTTTGTTAGGTGGGCAGGAGAAGGGGTCCAGGGAGGACTTTGCACTCCAGATGGAGAACTGCTTCCACTTAGCTGTATAAGTTTTCCTAGTAGCTGGCTTGCATGCCACTAGGATAATGTCTGAGACCCTACGAGAAACATCAGACCTACTCACTTCTATCTCCTCAGGGGCCATGCATGGAGGGGAAAGGATCTCAGGTTGAGATGGACCACTGGGCCCTGGGTCAGCAGGTCCATTTGAAGTAGAAGTTGTCCCAGTGAAGTTTTTGATAATCTGTTGATTAATGGTAATCAAATCTGACGAGGCCAGAATGGGGTGATGAGATCATTCTGCCCCCTGTGCCTCCAGCTTGAGCAGCACCCTCTTAACTAAGGGGAGAGGAGGAAATGCGTACAGAAAGCATCTTGTTCACCACAGTCTGACTGCATCCAGACAGAAAGCACCAGGTTCTGGATTTCTGGAGCAGAATAGAGGCAATTTTGAGTTGAGTGGGGATGCAAAAAGGTCTAGGTCTGGTGTTCCCCCTCTTCGAAGAGCAACTGCATGACGCTTGTGTTGAGAGGCCACTCGTGAGGATCCATTTCCATTCTGCTGAGATGATCCGCTAGATTGTTCTGCACTTCCGGAAGGTAAATCGCTTGGATCAGGGCTTTGTGCTCCAGGCATCACTCCCACACTCTCATCACTTCCCTGCACAGGGGGTAAGAGTGTGATCCACCTTGTTTGTTGATATGGTACATCACTCCCTTGTTGTCCGTTTGAAGGAAAATTATCTTGTGACAGAGAATGTCCTTCGGAGCTCAGAATGTGTACAGGACAGCTCTCATTTCTAGGATATTTATGTGGCGTTGAGACTCGTCCTGATTCTATCGACCTTGGGTGTGGACTCGAGATCCTGACAGTGAGCTCCCCATCCAAGAAGGGATGCATCCATGATGATGGAGATCTAAGATTCCAACGGGACAAAGGAAAACCCTTTCCGAAGTTTGTCCTCTTGAGTCCACCAGGTGAGAGACCTGTTTAGAGGTTCCATCACCTTGATGTGAAAGGACCGAGGGTGTGTGGTCGAGGACCACCGGGTATTGAGCATCCGCTGAGCAGTTCTCATGTGAAGATGAGCCAGAGGCACAGTAAACACTGAGGATACCATGACACCTAGCATCCGCTGCATCGAGAGGGCTCGAACTGAGTTGCTCTCTCTGATGAACTGGGCCATCTGAAGGATGTCATTCCTGCTGTCCTCTGGAAGAAAGGCTTTTGCGTTGGAGGTATCCAGAAGGGCTCCTATGAAGAGAAGCCGTTGGGAGGGTTGTAGTTGCGATTTTCCTAAATTCAACAGAACTCCCATGGATGTGAGGAACTTGGAAGCCATAGCCATGGCTTCCTGAGTCTCTTGTCTGGAGGGGCTTGATAGTAGCCAGTCATCCAGATATGGGCTCACTTGAATTCCAGGTTTCCTGAGATGTGCTGCGAGAACTGCAAAGCACTTTGTAAAGACTCGAGGTGCCGAGGATAACCCAAAGGGCAGGACTCTGAATTGGTAGTGCTGACCCAGTGCCACAAATCTAAGATACTTGTGGTGGTTTGGGTGTATGAGAACATGTTAGTAGGCGTCCTGCATGATCAAAGAGGCCAGGCAATCGTTTTCATGAATCAGAGGTAACAGAGTGAAGAGTGATATCATCTTGAACTTCTCCTTGTAAAGGAATTTGTTTAACTTCCTCAGATCGAGAATAGGGCACATGCCGCCTGTTTTCTTTGGAACTAGGAAGTAATGGGAGTAGAAACCTGTGTTCCATTGATCTAACAGAAGTATTTCTACTGCCCTGTTGTTCAGAAGGCCTTGAATCTCAAAAGCAAGAAGGTCTGACTGAGAGACAGACAGCTTGGGCTGTTTGGGTGGATGATCCGGAGGCATTTCTGAAAGATTTAGAGTAACCCTTGTGGATTATTCTGAGTACTCATTTGTCTGATGTGACTGACTTCCACTGGTTGTAAAACTGAGTCAGACGTCCTCCTACCGCCAAGGAGGAGTCCCCCTCGGACAGCTGAGCTGGGACTTGGGCCAGAATCTTAGAGGGTGGCACTAGGCGCTTTTGGGCCCTGTGCCTTCTGCTGCATTTTCTTTTGTGGCTGGGGTGCTTGATTCTTGTTGAAGCCCCCTCTGCCTCTGCAACGAAAGGACCGACAGTTCTGAAACTGCCGCCAGTTTCTGCCCCATTGAGGCGCAGCAGATGGCGACATGGCCGGTTTGATAGCCGTTCTTGTTTTCTATGTGGCCTCTAGGGCCTGCTCTACTTGAGGGCCAAACAGATAAGTACCATCAAATGGTAAACTCATAACTCTCTGTTGGGCATCATTTGTGAATCCTGACATTCGTAACCACGAGTGGCGTCGGGTGCAAATAACAGCTGCTGCGGCCCTGGAAGCTGTGTCAAAGGCATCTATAGCAGCTTTTAGTTGCTGATTGTTGGACTCAATGCCTCTAGTAATGATCTGGAGAAGCTCTGAGCTAATGTCAGATTCCAGAAGAGCTTCCACAGTGGCTTTGAGTGAATGCCACAGGTTATACTCATATTGAGAAAAACAACCCTTGTAGCTAGCAATGCACATACCCAGGGTAGAGGCAACAAAAACTCACTTCCCCAAAGTGTCAGTCTTATGAGTTCCTGGTTTACTGGATGTGCTATAGATTCCTGAGGAAGGATGGCTTTGTCATTCTCTACCAAGACAACTATGGCATCAGCAAAGGCTTGAGAGGCCAAGACTGGTCGATCCTTGGGGGGGGGGCATACTTCCTGTCTATGGACTTAGCCACGGAAGGAATAAGAAACGGATTATCCCACACCATTTGTGAGCGTCTCTAAGGAGGGCTGCACCACAGGAGTTAATTCCACAGGACTATCCGGAAAGTGCAGATGCAGCAATTTCCCCGGATCCATCTCTGAAGTCTGGAGAGAGACAGTGGAATTCATGTTCTTTAGCAGAGACTTAAAGGAAAGGTCCTCGACCAGAGGCTCCGCTGAAGGAGATGGTTTATTTGCCACGCTAAGAGAAGAATCAGTGTCAAAGTCATCCCCTAATTGAAGATCAGGATCAGGCTCAATATCTTCCCCTACCAGTCCTGGAAGGTCAGTATAGATAGGCAAAGGAGGAGGAGGAACTCGGCGAATCGGAGTCGAAAACCCTGGCACCCTAGGTGGTGCCGAATGCATAGACTGTGCCGGCACTGGGTGCGGAGCCGAAAGAGAAAATGGCGACGGCCTATAGAGCAGCACCGGGCGAGGCGCTGCCACGACAGAAGCCGAAGTCGGCACCGCCCCAGGTGCCGCAGAACCAGAGGCTCCCAATGCCATACACGGAAGATCTGAGAAAATCAGAAGGAGATAATAGCACCTATGCTGGCCCCTGCGTCACAGCCATATGAGGGGGAAAAGCACCAGAGTGCAGTGTCGACAGCACTGGAGAAGGCGTCGCACGACTAGGAAATCCCAACCGCCCTGCCTGCAGGCTCAAAACCATTAGGCCTACAGGCCCTGGAGAGAGACCCGCTGGATCAGGCAGGCGGGACAACAACCAAACTCACTGCTCCATAAGAGCGGCCCAATGATGAAACTACTCACTGGATGACCCCCCCCCCAAGGGGTGGGGAAGGGCTACAGAGTTCAGGATGCTGGTCACCAGAAACAGAGGCTGTAGGGGACCCCGGAGGAGTCAGAGTCGAACCCATGCCCCTAGCTACCGATGACTGATGCACAGACATACCAGAGGGCGACTCTAGCGGTATAGTTTCTTCTTCGACCGGAGGTTGAAGAAGAACTCAAGTCAAGTGGTGCCGAGTCCTCAATGAAGATTGAGAATGGGACCACTTCTTTTGTGGTTCCAGGAAGACCACCCATCCCGAGCACCGGACTACCTGTAGTCAGACCCCCTCCCCATAGAGGTGTGGTAGACCAGACCAAGCCCTGCTGAAAACACAGCTTTCGCGGGTTTCCTACCATCATTGGTACTGCCTATGGTCGACTCCATCTAAGGCAGGCTGAAGACTTCTTCATTGATGAAAATTTACTTTTTTTTTTAAACTAAATTTACCAAAAAAAAAATAAAAACTAATAAAATACTGAACAACTATAGCTGTTGTCGTACAGTCATGAAGGTCTAACTCTCGGCTGGTGGCGACATCGTCACTAAGCGCACTTCGACAGCGGAAAAAAAGGAACTGAGAGCGGTTGAGTGTCAACGCCGAGACAGCCTATACCACGCGAGTCAAGTCTTACATCGCACATGCACAGTCCTATTTTAAGGCCGGCCTCCTGAAGATTTTTGTTCTACTGGTCCTAGCGCCCGCATAGTCCCATTAGTGTGAATGAGTGGTAAAACTTACGTCCAGGAAGATCACTACTAGATAAAACCAAGAAAAACAAATGTTTTTCAAACGATGAAGGAGAGCTCTCCGGAGACGTCTTACTGAGGCAAGCGGAGTAAAGAATCTGACAGTTTAGAACTATTTGCAGGGACAGAGGTTTGAAAACAAGCTCCAGCCTAGCATTCCATCATTTGCATAGGTTCTATTAACCATTTTGACTCTGGGGCAGTCCTATGGTGAGACCATACTGCATAAGTCAGAATACAGTCAGTAAGATTTCCTAGGGTTTGAAGAAACAGGGTTACTATGGTGAGTAATTTTTTCCTTCTAACCCCAGGAATCACACAGTATGATTAAACTAATGCAGACTACCAAGCAGTACCTTTGGAAGTTGGGCCAAGAACCTGTTTTGAAAAAAGGTTCTGCAGCACTGCGGTACCAAATCTGGCAGCACTTCTGGACTGAATGTCCAGGCTGTAATGCTTGGTAAAAGTGTGCACTGCAGCTGCTTTGCAGATTTCCAAAAGTGGGATATCTTTTGCGGCTGCTACTGATGCAGCTGTACCCCTGGCAGAATGTGCACCGAGGCCCAGGGGAGCTTGTTTGCCAACTCTACTGTAACAGAACTGTATACAAGCCACTATCCAGCATGCAATGGTTCATTCTGATGAAGATTTTCCCTTACCCACTTCCTCTATAAGTGAGGAACAGCTGGGTATGCTCTGGCCTATGGGCTTTGGTTCTGTCAAGGTAGTGGCTTTTATGCCCTCTTGACATCCAAGCTATGTAGTTTCCACTCAGGTGAGCTGGAATTATCAGTGAAGAAAACAGGCAAGGTGATAGTTTGATGCAAATTGAAGTCTGAGACCAATTTAGGAAGAAATTTCCTATTGGTCTTAAGTACAACTTTGTCCCTATGGAAGGAAATGTAGCCCAGATCTGTGCACAGGGATTGCAATTCACTTATTCTCCAGGCTGAAGTGATGGCCACTAGGAAAACAGCTTTCCATGTGACATACTTCCAGTCTGTGGTTACCATGGGCTCGAACGGTGGCTCCATGAGCTTGGCAATACAAATGTTTAGAATCTAGGCTGAGAATAGATCCCCAAGGGCAGGATAAAGGTGGTTGAGACCCTTAAAGAATTTTAAAAGCGTTGGCCCGTTGGCACAGATGGCTGAGGCGCTGGACACCTTACATTGAGCCACGCCGGCCCGAACAGACCTAGGTCGTCCGGGCCAGGATATTGGGGGGCAGGACTTGAGCAGCCAGAAGGGCAGCCTCCTCTCACGGGGTGGTTGTCTCCCACCCAGTAGTCCTGCTGCCACAGAGTGGAGGTTTGACGGTCAGCGGAGGTGGAAACATGTATTGGGAGGGCACCTCGAGATGCACACGCGCAGCTGAGGTACAAGGAGAAAACCGGAAAAATGCTACAAAATATATATGGAGGAAAAAAAAATTCATGGGAGACAGGTTGAAAGGCCATGGACCTGTCTTTTCCAGTTGCACATATGCTGCGACTGCCGCCAGGTATACCTTCAGTGTCGAAGATCTAAGGCCCAGTGAGTGTAGGTGGGTCAGACAGTCCAGCAGAACAGGAAGACTAGCCCTAGAGGGAACAATGTTCCTTCCTGAGCACCAAATAGAGAACCTCTTCCACTCTGAGGAATAGGTTTTCTTAGTGGATGGCTTCTTGGACCCCGAGCACTGTCAACACCTCCGCTGAAAGGTTTAGGCTAGCAAATTCTAGGTCCTCAAGAGTCAGGCCTTTAGCCGCAGGGATCTGAGGTTGGCATACAAGATTATGCCCTGGGAGGATGTCAGGAGGTTGTGCCTCTGGAGCAGGCGAACTGGGGGAGAGATAGACAGGGTTACCAGTAGTGAGTACCATGGCTGCCTCACCCAGTCTGGTGCCACCAAGATTATTGTTGCTGGCTGTGACCTGAGCTTCACCACGGTCCTGAGCAACATGGGGAAAGGAGGGAAGGCATACAGAAATCTTCCCGACCAATTTATGTATTTATTAAAAGCATTTCACCAGAGAAAAATGTACTGAGCTCAAACAGCTTGTTTCCAGATGTGTCCTGAGGGGGAAGGGGAAGTCGTACAATATAAATTTATTTACCGGTATCTGAAAATGTTTTACTAGAACACAAACAGAGAATTGCACAAACAATGAAGCATACAATGAGTACATTTTGAAATATACATTGTTACAGTGGAAAACAGGTAAATACATTATGTGTGAATACAGCTGCATCAAAGTAGCAATAGTATCACAACAAACAAATATTTATGCAACAAACATTGTCTGCAGTTAGTAACGATACAAATAAGTGCAGGATAACGACAACAGCAGTTACAGCACAATTGTAATCTGCAGCAAAGAGAAGTAACAACCTGGCACATTAATAGCAATGGCAGGAGGGGGAGGTGTGAGCACAGAGAAGAGAAATGGGGGAGGATTTAGAGGGAGCAGAGCAAATGTTTAAGGGGAAGGAATTCCAGAATTTAGGAAAGTGGAATGAGAATGCAAATTGGCCAGTGAGAGTTTTTTGGGGAGCTTGAGTGAAAGAAACCCAGTGTTATAAAGAAAATATGAGGAAGGGGTGGCAGGAGAGAGTAGAGAGTCAAGATAGGGGGGTATAGAGGACAGCCTGAATTTTAAGGTGAATGCAGCAATATGGGACAGGTGGCGATCCTCAAGGGAAGGGAGGGGAGGGGAAGGAAAGGGAAGAGTAGAGGGTACAGTGGTGGGTATGGGAAGGGCTGTTGAGGGCAAAGCATCAGAAGGAGTGGAAAACAGGGTCCAGTCTGGCTAGGATGGATTTAGGGGCAGTGCCATAGACAAGATCTCCATAATCAAAGATGGGGAGAATCATCTTAGTAAGGATGGCATGGTGGGCAGGGAAGGGATGCAGCGTTTATGCCTATAAAGGCACCTAGCTTAGGATGGAGCTTTTTATAAATTGCATCTATGTGCTGGGAGAACTAGAAGTGATGGTCAAGCCAGACACCCAAGTACTTGAAAGTAGGCACCTCTCCTATAGGAGTCCATCATGGGTGTGGAAGGGAGGGACGAAAATTTGGACAGCCTAGGTCTAGTGCCAAAGCACACAGAAACTGTCTTTTTGGCATTAAGTTATAGTTGATTAGACCATAGTTGGACAGAGTCAAAATTGGGCTGAAGCTTGGCCATAAGCTTGGCTGTCGAAGAGCCAGAGACAAAAAGGGTGGTGTCGTCTGTGTACATGTGTATGGACGCAGATGAGCAGTCAGAGGGGAGGTCATTAAGAAAAATGGAAAATAGGAGTGGCCGAAGTATGGAGCCTTGGGGAAACGCCAGTGGTAATTGGGAGGGAGAAGGATATGGAATTACCAAGCCTCACGGATTGGGTTCTACCTGTGAGGTAGGAGCTGAACCATTGAGTGGCAGGGACAGAAAGTCCAGCTGAACCGAGTTTGTGAACGAGAAGAAAATGAGAGACAGTGCTGAATGCTTTAGGAAAGAGCAACAGAAATGAAGGCAGTGAGAAGGTCCTTGTCCATGGCAGTGTATGAATTCAGTAAGCTGGAGGAGGGATGAGGTGGTAGAGTTTAGTTTTCGAAAGCCAGACTGGAAAGGGGTAAAGAAGGATGAGGAGACAACGAAGGGAGAGAGAGAGAGAGAGAGTTGGGATGCAACTGTGTGTTCTTGGAGTGGGTAGGGAGGAGGAAGATAGGGCGGAAGTTTCCAGGAGAGGAGTCACCACCACCTTTGTGAAGGAGGATGATGGTAGCGTGCTTCCAGGATGAAGGAACTGAGGCTAGAGAGGAGAGGTTTTGTAAGGCGGCAAGAGGAGCAGCAATTGAAGGGGCAGAGAGGTACAGAAGCTTGGGGTCAAGAACATCAGGGCTACTGGTATGGCAAGGGTTGAGGGCTAGAAGCACTTTCAGAGTGGAGGAAGAAGATACAGGTAAGGAAGAGATGGGGAGAGAGGATAGGAGGGCAGATGCACAGGTGGTGAAATAAGAGTTGAAGGCAGCAGTCATAGACAACAGGTCTGAGGCTGAGGAGAACCCTAAATTTAGAGTTTTGGGGGGACTGGGAATGGGGGAGAGAATAGGTCTTGGATGATTTCCAGAATTTCAAGGGGCGATTTAAATTTCTTTGGAAAGAAGAGGTGAAAAACTCAGCTTTGGCCAATCAAAGGTAGGAGGAGGTTAGCAAAAATGATGAGAGAGGAGGATGAGAGAAGATATTGGGAGTGGAAGGGGACGATGCCCCTAGTGGCTGTGCCAAACAAACCAACAGCAAAGTAGGCAGATAGAACTCAATTGTACACAGCAGCTATACAGCACTATGCAGTACTACTAGTGACCACTAGGTCGTTGACAATAACAAAAGCACTGAGGACATGCTTACTGTCAGGCTGAACAGCCTACTTGGTAGAGTTGATGACTTTGGCTGGAGTAGAACCAAGAGATGTAGGTTCGAATCCTGCACTGGGAATGGAGAACAGAGTGGATGGAGGATATGAAGACCAGAGAGTTGGAGGGGGGGATGGGGTGGCTTAGGGGTCTAGTAGAATGTAGGGGTTAAAAGTTTAATGTTCCTGCACTTGAGAGGTGCAATAGTGTCCCCTAGTGGCCCAACATGAGAACCTGCAGGTGGCAACACATGATGTTAGCGTAACATGTGATACAGTCACATGAGAAGGATGGCCAATAAAGGAAAGGACTGCGGAGAGAGTGTGGAGGTTGGTGGTACAGGCGCCTCATAGTGGTGGCAGGCCAACACAGTCCCGGTCACCTATTCTTCACTACCTACTAATGTAGCAGCAGGCATCCTCGGAGGCTGGAGGGGGAGCACCGAGCTCCGCTGGCAGTCGGTGGCTCAGAGGAATGCTGGTGAGCCTGCAATGAAATAAATGGGATTAAAGGGTCACGTTTGGTAAGATGGGAAACACAGAAGGGGTCAGACCAATCAAATGCAAGTATGTCCATAGGGACTGTGCCCTCGCTGGGAGGCCTGCAACAAAACTGTGGCAGCTGATGACTGTTTGTGGAGGCAAAGAGATCTATCTCTGGTGTGCCCCACCTTCTAAATATTGTCTATAGCACTTGTGGATTTAGTGCCCATTTGTGATGATCCTGGCAGATTCTGCTGAGGGAGTCTGCCAGGATGTTGTTCTTCCCTGGAAAGTGGATAATGGATAGGGACACCTGCAGGGAGTATGCCCGACTCCACAGCTTCATTGCCTCTGTTCACAGTGGGGTGGATCTGGTTCCCCCTTGTTTGTTGATGTAGTACATGGTGGTAGTGTTGTCTGTTCTGACCTGTCCACCTTGTTTTTCAGATGAGAAGCAAATGCCTGAAGGCCAGGTACACTGTCGTGAGCTCAAGCAGGTTTATGTGCAGAAGCGATTCCTGAAGGGACCACGTTCCGTTGGCTGTTAGGTCTAGCATGTGTGACCACCCTAGCAGGGAGGCATCCGGTGTGAGCACCACTGTGGGATGCTCCTTTAGGAAGGGAATTCCTTTCCTGAGGTTGCCTCTGTCCAGCCAACACTGCAGGGCCTGCATGAGAGTGTTTGTGGCTAGCACCAATTTGGCTAGGGCATCCTTTTTCTGAGACTAGTGAGCTTGTAAGTGGAACTTTATGTCTCTCATCTGAAACCTGGATCCTGGAACAACTGCTATGACAGCTGCCATGTGTTCCAGCAGGCGCAAGAACTCTCTTGCTGGCCTGAGCCTGTTTAGCTGGAATAATCCTGCTGTCTGCAGGAGGTTGTTCACCCTATCCTGAGGGAGAAATGCCCTGCCTTAGTTGGTATCCAACTCTACTCCAATTAATTCCAGGAGCTGAAGTGGTTCTTGCTGGTACTTCTGTCCAGCAGGAATTCCAGAGACTCTGATGTGCTCCTGGTTAGAGCCAGAGCATCTCTGGTCTGCTGCAAGGACTGACCCAAGACTAGCCAGTCGTCCAGGTATGGGAAGATGGTCACTCCCTGCCTTCTTAAGTGTGCCACCACCATAGCCAGACACTTTGTTAATGCCCTGGGGGTGGAGGTTAAGCCAAATGGCATGGCTGCAAATTGGTAGTGACCTGAGGGTAGTCTGAACCTCAAGTATTTTCTGTAGCTTGGTCTGACTAGAATGTGGAAGTATGCATCCTTTAGGTCTAAGGATGCCAACCAGTCTACTTTTTGCAGTGTGGGGATGATCATGGACACAGTCACCATCTTGAACTTTGGTTTTAGTATATGCTTGTTTAGGAGATGCAGATCCAGAATGGGTCGCCAGTCCCCATTTTTCTTCTGAGTGAGGAAATACCCTGAGTAGAAGCCCTTTCCCCTCTGTAGCAAGGGTACAGGTCCCACTGCTTTGATGGCCAACAGGTTTGCCACCTCTGCTTCCAAGATGATCTTGTCTGCAGAGGTAGTTCGGGTGAAATTTCTGGCCCTTAGCTTGGGTAATGACTTGAACCTTAAAGACAGTCCTTGGTTCACTACCTCCAGACCCACTTGTCTGTGGTGATGATATACCAAGTTTGGAGGTAGTGAGCGAATCTGCTGCCTACTGGCAAGGGGGAGGCAACCTGTATCAGCCCATCAAGGATTCTGTTTTGGCTGGGACTGTGCTTGAGGTACCTGTGCTGACCTCCTCATGTACCTTCTGCCTCTACCTCTGAAGTACCTGCTGGACTGCTGGTAGTCAGGCAATGCCTGAGCCTGGAAAAAGGCCTTGGGTATGAGCCCTCACCCCTGCCTCCACTGTACTGGGACCTATAAGAAGTAGAAGGCTTTTCTTTGGCAGAATTGCTTCTATAGGTGGCCTTATACTCCTCCACCTTTTACATACAGGCTTCTCTTTTGTCTCCAAAATGGGAATCACCCTCACAAGGGAAGTCCATTGCTTTGGTTTATGTGTCCCGGATCAGGTTTGTGGCCCCACGCCACTCAAATCATCTAATAGAGGTGGAGAGGGCCATGAGCCTGGATGCAGTATCATTAGCATCCACAGCCATGTGGAACTGATATTTAGTGGCATCCAGCACAGACCTAACAGTTTCTGCCAAGTCCACTGCCACATCCCCTGGGACTTTATCATCCAGTGCCAGAACAGTATTCCATAAAGTTTTTTGGTACTGGACTTCATAAGCCATGTAGTTGGCCTGTCTCACCAATAGTGAGGCTGCCAGATACCCTTTCTTCCCCATCCCATCCAGCTTCCTGGAATCGTTGTCAGGGGGATGGGAAGACAAAGGTATCCTTGCTTTAGCACAAGCTGCTGCCTGAACCACTCCCTCATGATCCAGGTGGTGAAACAAAAATGCAGCAGTGGATCTGTCAAGTTGATATTCTTTATTAACCTTATCATCAACCCCTGAGATAGCAGTGGGGGTTTTCACAATATGTAGTACCGCTTTCCTCAGGGACTTATGCATGGGAGCATCAACTGCTTTGTGGGTGCTAGCCCCATCATTTCTAGAAAATCAGCTTCCTCTCCATCCTCATCAATCTCCTGGATGGGGAGATGAAAAACTTACTCATCTGTCAGTAGTAATCATGCTTCTTCCAATGGGATCCACTAATATTATTACTTCTTGCAGTGCTCCTTTAAGCCCGCACTGCCCACGAGCCAAATGGAATGCTATGTTAATGAAGGAATCTTTAGCTCATGCATCCAATTCAAAAACTGCACAGTGTAACTGCCTACATTCTAACCTCAGATTTCTTAGGAGCCTGCAAAGAGGCCATAACAACATATAATTAGAACAGAAATAGAGAAAAGGGGGCCCAACTGGGGCAACTAGTAAACATTAAATCACAGGAAAAAAAAAAATTCCCTTTTTCTTTATGTCAAATTCACCCAAGGAAAAAGACCTACAAGCTATAAAACATTACTAAGAAGTGCCAGCAGATGGCATCCCACTCAAAGTATACATGCAATCAGCACTGGAGAGGATTTTTTTACTGATTCTGCCAGGGGAGGCAGGGTGGGAAGTAATAATATTAGTGGATCTCACTGGAAGAAACAAGATTGCTACAGGTGAGTAATTATTTCTTCTAACCCCAGGAATCCACTAATATTATTGCTTCTCGCAGACCATGCAGCAGTACTTCAAGGAGGTGGGCAAAGAATCTACTTAGGAAGTAGACTCTGCAGGACTGCTGTGCCAAACCTGGCATCACTCCAGGACTGGGTGTCCAGGCAATAATGCTTAGTGAAGG
This sequence comes from Neoceratodus forsteri, assembly GCA_016271365.2. Taxonomy (NCBI): domain Eukaryota; kingdom Metazoa; phylum Chordata; order Ceratodontiformes; family Ceratodontidae; genus Neoceratodus; species Neoceratodus forsteri. The sequence continues at coordinate 1,068,929,192 of CM057456.1, forward strand.
TGTGGACTGACCTCCAGGTAGCAGCTTTACAGATTTCCATCAAAAGCACCTCTCGGGTAGCTGCAATAGTAGCAGATGTGCCCCTTGTAGAATAGGCCCTAAGCCCAACAGGGGGCACCTTACCTGCTTTTGAGTAGCAAAATGGGATACACTGAACTATCCATTAAGAGATGCTTCTTTTTGAGGCAGGTATCCCCTTACCTACCTCTCCATAGGTGAGGAACAGCTGTTGTCTATCCTGCCTATGGTCTTTGGTACAAGTCATGTAGTAGCTTAAAGTTCTTTTTACATCAAGACTGTGAAGTCTACGCTCCCCTGAGCTACAATGCTCAGTGAAGAAAACTGGCAAGGTAATACGACTGGTTCAAGTGAAAGTCCGAGACCACCTTGAGGAGCAACTTCCTATTAGTTCTCAACACTACCTTGTCCCTGTGGAAGGAGACATTCTCTTTCCACACTCTTTCCACACAGAGGGCCTGGAGCTCACTTATCCTCCTGGCAGAAATGACTGCCACCAATAAGACTACCTTCCAAGTAAGAAACTTGAGATCTGCAGAGGCCACGGGCTCAAAGGGAGGAAGCATAAGCTGAGCAATGCAAATGTTCAAATCCCAAGTTGGCACTGGTTCCCTATGAGGGGGAAACAGGTGAGACAGTCTCTTGAAAAACCTCCTAATGAAAGGATTTGATGCTAAGGAGATGTCCCTTCCAGCTGAAATGTATGCTGCCACCAATGCCAGGTGCGCTTTCAGGGTTGAATGCTGCAGGCCTTGGGAATGCAGATGAGTCAGACAGTCCAGCAAGATTGGTATGCCAGCTTGAGCTGGGGCCATACCCTTATCCCTACACCATATAGAGAACCTTTTCCATTTTGAGGCATAGGATTTCTTAGTAGAAGGTTTCCTATACCCTCTGAGGACCTCCAGGACCCCTTCAGAGAATTGCCAACCTGTGTATTCTAAGTCCTCAAGAGCCATGCCTTGAGCCTGAGAGACCTGAGATTGGGATACATGACCCTCCCCAGAAAGGAGGTCAGTAGGTTGCACCTTTGTGGGAGGTGAATTGGTTTGGTCACTGACAGAGCAGGAGGGAGTACCAAGGCTGTCTGGCCCAGTCTGGGGCTACCAGTATCACTGAAGCTGGCTGTGACCTGAACTTGATGAGCACCCTGAGTATTAGGAGAAAAGAGGGGGGGGGACATAAAGATGCCTCCCTGTTCAATCCAGAATCAAGGCATCCAGGGGAACAGTTCCCTTGGCAGGGGCCCTGCAACAATACAGAGGCAGGTGGTGATTTTGATGGGATGCAAAAGATCTATCTCTGGGGTGCCCCACCTTCTGTATAGAACATTCACCACTTGCTTGTTCAGTGTCCATTCATAATGGGCCTGGTTTATCTTGCTCAAGGCATTTGCCAGGGTCTTGTCCTTGCCAGGCAGATGGATCGACTGTAGGGAGACGTTTCTAGAGTAAGCATGGCTTCATATCTTCATTGCCTCTCTACAAAGTGGAGTAGACCTTGTCCCTCCCTGTTTGTTGATGCTGTACATCGTTGTGATATTGTCTGTTCCGGCTTGTACCACCTTTCCCTGTATTAGATGTGAGAAAGCCTGAAGGGCCAGATAAACAGCTCTTAGCTCTAGCAGGTTTATATGCTGGAGGGAATCTGCACTCTCCCAAGTGCCGTGAATGGTGTGCTCCCCAAGTGAGCACCCCATCCTAACAGGGAAGCATCTGTTGTGAGAACTAATGAAGGGGACTCCTGCAGGAATGGAACCCCTTCTCTCAAGTTTTCCAGCTCCATCCACCATTGGAGTGCCTGTAGTAACACCCTTGTTACTGGTATTGGTTTTGATAGGGAGTCCCGCCTTTGGCACCAGCGTGCCCTGAGGTGAAACTGGACATCTCTCATCTGAAACCTGGCACCTATGACTGTGCTTGTTGCTGAAGCCATGTGCTCTAACAGCTGTAGAAATGGTCTTGCTGGCTTTGGCTTGCTCAAGACAAACAAGCCTGCCAAAAGCCGAATGAGCCCTTCCCAGTATGGTGTTTAATTCTGCACCTATAAACTGCAGTACCTGCACAGGGGTCAGGACTGACTTTTTGATACCGAGAAGGAATCCCAGAGAGTGCAACAGATCCTGGGTTACCTGAAGGTGCTCGGTCACCTGCTGGTGAGATTTTCCCATGATTAGCCAATCGTCCAGATAGGGAAAAACTGTAACACCTAGTCTTCTTAGGTGGGCCACCACTACTGCCATGCACTTGGTAAAGACCCCTAGTGCAGTGGTGAGCCCAAAGGGAAGTGTTGGGAACTGATAGTGGCCTGAGGGAAGTCTAAATCTCAGATATTTTCTGTGTGACTTCCTTATGGGAATATGGAAATATGCATCCTTTAGGTCTAAGGAGGCTAGCCAGTCTCCTTTTTGCAGAGTTGGCAGAATCATGGCCAATGTGACCATCTTGAGCCTGGGTTTTACCAGGTACCCATTTAGCAGTCTGAGGTCTAGTATAGGCCACCACTCCCCATTCTTTTTTGTTGTTAGGAAATATCTCGACCAAAACCCCTGCCATTTTTGGCTGGGGGGGAACAGGCTCTACTGCCGCCCTTGCTAGAAGTGAGGCCAGCACCTCATTTTCCAGCAGTTTTCTTTCTGTGGAAGGAGCTGGTGTGAACTGCTTTGATCTTGGAGGAGGAAGGGATCTGAAACAAAGGGACAGACCCTGACTCGCTATTTCCTGAACCCACCTGTCTGTGGTGATTTTCAGCCATTCCTGAAAATAATGAGTCAGTCTGCCCCCTACAGGAGATGGAGGGGCAGTCTGGTGGGAAAAGTCAGAGATTTTGTTTTGTTTGTTGCTGGGGTTGTGCAGATTGGGATCCTCACCTGGAACCCCTTCTGCCCCATGCTCTGTAAAAGCCACCCTGCTGTGGTTGGTACTGCTGCTGGGGCACAGCCCGTACTTGAAAGAAGGGCTTCCTAAAAGAGGACCTACCCGTACCTCCCCTTCCATATGACGAAGTGGAGGGAGAAGTTCTTTCTTTGGTAGAATTACTGCAGAAAGTAGCCTCATACTCATACTAACATACTAAAATGCCAGCAGAATAGGCCTAAAGGTCTATTGAGTCTGCTCGAGAATCAGCACCCTGAAGGGGCACCGCCACCTCTTATGATTTCTCACACCATCCCCTTTCCCCCAGTCAGGGGTCCCCACCCAATGACCAGCAGTCCTCCTTTTCACCTCCCTCCTGTACCTGTCCCAGCCCCTCTTGAACCCCTCCACCGCAGACACCTCCACCAGTTCACCAGGCAGTGCATTCCATGGCTCCACCACCCTCTCAGTGAAGTAATGTCTCCTCCTTTCTCGCCTAAGTCTCCCTCCCTCCAACCTCCAACCATGCCCTCTAGTAGCCCCCTACCTTCCTCTGAAAAATCTCATGTAAACTAACCTTGTTCACCCCTTTTAAATACTTGAAAACCTCTATCATGTTCCCCCCCATCCCTCCTCTCCTCCAGCGAGAACAGGTCCAGCTTCTCAAGCCTCTCACCGTAAGTCCTGTCCCCCAGACCCCAGATCATCCTGGTTGCCCTCCTCTGGACCCTCTCCAGTAGCCGAATGTCCTTCCTGAGGTGCGGGTGCCAAAACTGCACGCGGTATTTGAGGTGTGGCCTAACAAGGCAATTGTACAGTGGTAAAATCTCCTCCCTACTTCTTGAGGTGATCCCCCTGGCAATACAGCCCAGCATTTTATTTGCCCTGGCAGCGGCCCTCCTACACTGTTCAGAATTATTCATTTTGGCATCCACCAGAACCCCCAAGTCCTTCTCCCCATTTGAGACCTGCAATGTGTCTCCCGGGTGAAAACCAGACCTGGGTTTCCATGTCCTAGGTGAAGCACCCTGCATTTAGTAAGTAGTAAGCCATGACAGGGTGAGCATTTAAGGATTTTAATGAATACCCCAGGAGCGTGCTAAGGCACGGGGCCAAAGATCGAGTGTCCTTACGCCCCTGGGAAGTGCATTAAAATCCTTTAATGCACACCTTGGAGTGGCTTATCACACTTATAAAATAGGCTACTATCATAAAAGAATTAGTTTGACTCCGATAATGATTAAAACTTATTTACTATTTTCAAAAGAGTGTACAATACATTACCTCTACAACATCTAAAATCTGAAAAAAGTAGTCCCTATTAATGAATAAAATAGCATATCACAGCAATAGGTTAACTAGTATAGTACTTTGAAGTAAAAGTATTTATTAGTAGAGTTGATTGAAAATAAATATTTTCTCTGTAACGTAAATTATCATATAAATGCACTGTTAACATCTATATATTTGTAAAACATAAGTAGTGTTTAAAACTTAATTTTCATTACACCGTAGTTATATACTTTCATTGAAGGCAACCTTCTCTATTTTTGTTTTTTACTTATGTGCTGTGGTCTAGTACATAAAAGAAAACTGCTATAGGATTGAGGTGAAAGGTTAGTAAGAAAAAAAAACTTTAAACCTGCCAAGATGCCTTTTTTTTTTTTTGGTGGCGGTGGTGGTAGATTTCACCTGAAAACACCTATAAATGATTAAAATGTACATGCTTTTATAAACATCAGCAATGTGTTCAGCAGTTTGGATCTGCCTCTACCTATGTAACTGTTTTTCCACCTATTCTCTTTGTTTATAAAGTATTACTATATTGCCTACTTTCTTCATCCTGTTTTTTTTTGTTTTTCCCCCCACATTCAAGACACAGAATGTTTATCATGGAATGTTTACCATGGAATACAGGGATTCAAAATTCTGCTCAGTTCCACTAACAGAATGTTACTTTCCTAACATACTGTACACACAGACAACAAAGGCCTGTTTTAGAGCCAGAGACTCAATTATCTCACTGTCAGGGCAAGCAGAAGAGATTTCTCTGATGAGCAGGCAATGATAGAAGGGGGATTTTTCTGTCAGTAAAGAAACAGTTATAATGAAAACTATAAACAATACTTAATGTTTCTAATTTGTTTATGCGTGTAAAGAGAGTGTGATGATCAGGTAAACAACATTTACATACTAACATACTAATTGCCAGCAGATTAGGCCTTACGGTCTATCGAGTCTGCTCGAACCTCAGATCCCTAGTTGGGTGCTGAGGCCCCCCTTGTGTTCCAGAAACCCCCATCATCCATCCCCACCTCTCTGGGCCAGGCCATCATCTTATACATCCACTTTCTGTATCTGTCCCACCCACTCTTGAAGCCCTCCACTGTGGATCTCTGAACCAGCTCGCCAGGCAGTGCATTCCAAGGGTCCATCACCCTCTCTGTGAAAAACTTCCTCCTCTTTCCCCCCTCACCCTTCCACCTTCCAACTTCAAACCATGCCCTCTGGTGATACCTCCCTGTTTTAGTCTAAAGAACCCCTCCATGTTTTCCCTATTTATTCCCTTGAGGTACTTGAAGACCTCAATCATGTCCCCCTGTCTCTCCTCCAATGAAAACAGGCAGAGCTCCTCAAGTCTGTCCTCATACGTCAAATCCCCTAGTCCCCGTATCATCTTAGTTGCCCTCTTCTGCACCCTCTCCAGGAGCTGTATGTCCTTCTTCAAGTGTGGTCTCCAGTACTGTACACAGTACTCAAGGTGTGGTCTAACCAGTCCATTGTACAGCAGCAGAATCACTTCCCTGTTCCTAGAGGTGATCCCCCTTACGATGCATCCCAACATCCTGTTTGCCTTGTTAGCCGCTCTCCTGCACTGCTCAGAGTTATTCATACATGCATCCACCATGACCCCTAGCTCTTTTTCCCCTACTGAGGCCTCCAGCGCCTCCCCTCCCAGGGTGTACCTGTGTTTAGGGCTTCCCCGCCCAAGATGTAACACCTTGCACTTGGTGATATTGAAATTTAATTTCCATGTGTGAGCCCAGCTTTCCAGGGTGTCCAGGTCCCCTTGCAGGGCCAACCTCCTCTCTTCTCCCTCAACCACTGCTCCCATCTAGGAGTCATCAGCGAAGAGACTCATTTCACACCCTTTACCCTCCCTGATGTCCGATATGTATGCATTAAACAGGATCGGGACCCAGGACCCGACACTGCAGTACCCACTACCGACCTCTCTGGGTTGACTCCCCACCAACCACTACTCTCTGGGTCGCTCCAGCTAGCCAGTTTTCAACCATCTGACCATCAAAGGGCCTACTCCCAACCCCATCAGTTTCTTCACCAGACCATTGTGGGGGACAGAGTCAAACGCCTTGCTGAAGTCCAAGAATAATATATCCACAGGCTTTCCCCTGTCCAGTTCTGATATTATCCATTCGTAGAACTCCACAAGATTGGTTTGACATGATCTACCTGGCACAAACCCATGTTGCCGACTATCCAGACCTCCCACCTCCTCCAAGCACACCCCCAATCGTTCCTTTAGTGTACTCTCCATTAATTTTCCCACTACTGAGGTCAAACTGATAGGTCTATAGTTAGCTGGTACTTCCCTCGACCCCCCTTTATGGATTGGCACCACATGTGCCTCTCGGCAATCCCTAGGTACCCTCCCTGTCTCAAGCGACCTGCTGAAGAGCTCCGCCAGGGGTGCAGCCAGTATGTCTGCCAATTCCCACAGTACTCTTGGATGAATGCTATCCAGCCCAGGAGATCTGTCTTTCTTTAGGGCCTTGAGGGCTAACCACACCGTTTTGGTGGAGATAGCATCATCCGTCCCCTCCACCTTACTGGCCTTTTTATCCTTATCCTGATGTGACACCCCTGGGGTACCTCTCCCTCCCTCTTGCTCCATTTCTGTTGCTCCCCTGATCCCACTCACTGCCGCTTCTATCCCCATCGTGCCTTGCTTTGTAGATATCCCATCCCCCTCCCTAGTGAACACAGAGGCGGAGTACTCGTTTAATACCTCTGTCTGGTCCCTCGCCTCTTCCACCCACCCTCCTTCTGATCTCAATCTGCTGAGATGGCCCTTAGTTTTTCTCCACTCCCCAATGTACCGGAAGAACCCCTTTTCCCCTCTATGTATCCCCCGTGCCAGCCGCTGCTCTTTACTGGACTCTGCCCCCCCCCACCATCCGGGTGACTTTTCTAGATGCAAGATGGTACATTTTTTATCCCTTTAATTAATTTGTTTTATTTTTTATTTAAGGCAGTTTTATTTTTAGGGCCCAGTTGAATGTTTTTACAGTGTAAAGGTAGCAGCCATGTTTGTGGTAGAAGATCAGTTCTGGTTGTAGGAGGACTGATTTGCTCACTGTGTGATGTGGTTTAGAACCAGGATGACTGTGCATATATAGAGATTTAATGTACAGTCAGCTGATGTCTCTTGGCCAATGAGATTTCCAGATTTTTTCTTGCCATTTTATAAGCGGTGTTAAACCTCGGCCCCCAGGTACATGACCATCCCCTAGAGCATCCAGGTCCTCCTGTAGGTCCACCCTACCCTCCACCCCATCCACCACTGCCCCAGCTTGGAGTCATCCGCAAAGAGACTCACTGTGCTCCTGATACCCAGTCTGATGTCAGAGATGTAGGCATTAAACAGGAGCGGACCAAGAACTGAGCCCTGTGGGACCCCACTGATGACCTCACTGGGGGATGAGACTACCCCCCCCATTACCACCCGCTGGGTACGCCCTGATAGCCAGCTACCCACCCACCTGACCATCCATACTCATCTTTCTTCACGTATGCCTCAGTCTGGGCACCAAAAAGTGAGTTGCCCTCGACTGGGAAGTCCATAGCCTTACTCTGGGTGTCCTGGGTGAGATTTGTAGCTCTCAGCTAGGCAAATCTTCTCAAGGCTATAGTACTTGGCATCCATTGAGCAGCTGTGTCATTTGAATCAGCTGACATTTGGAACTAGTACTTGGAAGCCTCCAAGCCTAGTTTTGCAGTGTCCACTAACTCCGAAACTGTTAGAGAGGAGTTAGTATCTGCAGTATCCAAGATGGACTGCCAAAAAGCCTTCTGGTAGAGGGCTGCATAAGCTTGGTAGCTGGCTTGACGAACTGCCAGGGAAGCTGAAAGGTACCCTTTTTTAGCCATGCTATCTATTTTTCTCTCGAGTCCTTCTCAGGGGGGTGAGAGGACAAGGGAGTTTCTGCCTTTTCACAGGCAGCCTGCTGTACAATCCCATGGTGGTCAGGGTGAGAAAATAAAAACTCAGCCCCTGACCTCTCAAGCTAGTAGTTTTTTTATTACACTTTTTATCAGTGGGTGTGACAGTGTTTGGAGTCTTAAGAATTTCCAGGACAGCTTTCTTAAAAAACTTATACATAGGCAGAAAGAGCCTTCTAGTGGGTGTCAGCCCCATAAGCTCCATACATTGGGTTTCTTCCTTATCCTGGATCTCTTCTGTTGTTTGCAGATCCAGGATTTCCACCATCTTCCTGACAAAAGAAAAGTGGGAGGAAAAGTACTCTGCGGATCTGGGAGGAGAGCCAAAGTCCTGTTCTGGCGAGGCCTCGGGTTCAATACCCACCTCTGCCTGATCATCCTCCTCAAATTCCACTGTGTTAGTAGGTAAAGGAGGTACAAGAATAGTTTTTTTTTTCCAATCTGAGTAGCCACAGGCTGCTTAGGGGGTAGTAAGCCCTGCAGCACTAGTAGTAAGGCCAGAGCCTGGGTTAGCTCAGCAGGCGAAGGAACAGGTACAGGCACCTGAGGAGCCCCTTGAGGCCTTCCAGCTCTGGTCTCAGTGTGCTTTGTCTTCTTGATTTTATTGGCAGGCACCGGAGAGTCAGGCAGTTCATTGCCTCTCTTGCCAGAGCCCTCACCCGTCTCGGGGTGGTTTTTGAGGCTCTGGAAGGAATAGCCAAGGATTTAGAGAGGGTGGACTGGTTAGAGCCCAAGGACCCCTCTTCCAATTTTCTTTTTAGTCTTTCCTTACATTTTTCCACTTTTTTTTTCAGGGAAAGACTAGTATATCTCACAGTCAGCAGAAAAATGCTGTTGACCAAGGCGTAGCAAACATAAATCATGTTTGTCTGCCTTAGCAAACACTTCAGAGCATTTCAAACAATTTTTAAACCCAGTAGGTCCTATTTTCTTTTTAGGTTTATCTGACATTTTAAAGAAAACAGGAACTGGGAACTGACAAAAGTAAAGTCAAGTTAAATATTTGCGGTTGGTTCAGCAACTGAGAAAAACCCGAATCTAACGGTTCCGATCTGATCCGGAACCGAGAAACAGCTCAGGGAACTGAGAGAAATCAGTTCAAAACAATAAATTTTACAGAAAAACACAGACAATATAATCAGAACCCTTTAAAAAGGTTCCGATTCAGGAGAAAAAAGAATTGGTTGCCTCTCGGTTTACAGGAACCGTGAGGCACCGGAAAAATAACGCTAAATTTAAACTTATGAGGTAAAAAAATGAAAATTACGTACCTAACGTAATTCTTGATCTTCTTGGACGATTCTCCACCACTCATTCACACTATTGGGATCTGCGCCGGAGGCACTAGGACCCATCAGGAGCAAACTTTTTGCTGGAGGGTCGGCGCCAGAGATGGAGCCGCAAGGAACAGCACCGTGAGCCCCAGCTCACGCAGTAATGACTATCTCGACGTCGACCCTCCAACCGCCTCAGTACCTTTTTTACCAAGGAGGTACAGCGTAACTAACCTACAAGGGTAGCCTAACCTAAAAACTGGACATAAGATAGTCCGGGCGACCCGAATATGAAGGGTCAACAAAGAAGTCTTCATAGCCTAAAGATTTGAGGGAGTGAAGACCAACAACAGAGGTGCGCTCGGGGGACAGAGGGTGGGCGTGTGAATGAGTGGTGGAGCTGGTCCAGAAGATCAAGAAATACAAGGTAGATCGTAATTTCATATCTTCCTGGACAAAGTCTCCACCACTCATTCACACTATTGGGAGAGTACCAAGCTAATAATCCCACAGAGGTGGCAGGAGAGACTAAGAGCTACGTTCCTAGGACAGAAGTCCATTAAGGACGGCTCTGCCAAAGGAAGAATGTCGTCTGGCATGGACATCCAGTGCATAATGTTTAACGAAAGTATGCACCGAGCTCCAGGTGGCCGTGTTGCAAATATCTGCAATGGGCACGTTGCGAATTTCCGCTAGGGATGCCGCGACTGCTCTAGTAGAGTGAGTGTAAACCCTACCCTCCAACTTAACCTGCGCCATGGAATAGCAGTGGCGAAGGCATGCCACTAACCATGTTGAGAGACATCTGATAGCAACAGGCTGACCCAGCCGGGTCTCGCTGAAGGAGACAAACAGTTACTGGGCTTTGTGAAAATAGGAAAATTACGTACCTACCGTAATTCTTGATCTTCTTGGACGAGTCTCCACCACTCATTCACACTAGAGGGATTGGCGCCGGAGGCACTAAGACCCATCGGAGAACAAACTTTTGCTGGAGGGACGGAAGCCCACGATGAACCACGGCACGCGAGCAGCGCTCAGCGGTAATGACCATCTCGGCAGCGACCCTCAAACGCCTCAGTACCTTTTTACCAAGGAGGTGCAGCGCAATAACGTAAAGAGTAAACCCAACATTAAAAGCGGACATAAGACAGTCCATTATGACCCGTGTAGAAGGGTCAGCAAAAAGTCCTCACGGCCTAAAGATTTGAGGAGTGAAGACCAATACAGCGTGAGCTTGGGGATGGAAGGTGGGCGTGTGAATGAGTGGTGAGACTCGTCCAAGAAGATCAGAATTACGGTAGGCAATGTAATTTCCATCTTCCTGGACATAAGTCTCCACCACTCATTCACACTAGTGGGAAGTACCAAGCTGATAATCCCCAAAAGGGCGGCAGGAGAGCCAGAGCTCACGCCGCCCAAGATAGAAGCCCATTAAGGATAGTTCTACGAATCGGAATGTCGCCTGGCATGAACATCCAGTGCATAGTGCTTAGAAGTATGCACTGAGCTCCAGGTAGCGGCGTTGCATATATCAATTGGAACATTGGAATTTCGCTAGGGATGCGAGACCGCCCTAGTAGAAGTGAGCGTACCTACCTTCTAATTTAACTTGAGCCATGGAATAGCAATGACGAAGGCATGCCACTAACCATGAAGAGATACATCTAATAGCGACAGGTTGACCCAGCGGGTGTCGCTGAAAGAAACGAACAGCTGCTAGTCTTGCGAACATCCTTGGTTCTATCTAAATAGAACCCGCAAGGCTCTCTTAACATCCAAGGAATGAAGAGCTCATGTCCTTCATTTTGGAAATTAGCGTAAGCAGGAAGTACCAGAGGTTGATTCAGATGGAATTCTGACACAACCTTGGGAAGAAATTTAGGATGAGTATGGAGAACTACCTTGTCCTTATGGGAATACAGTATACGGAGGGTCCGTAGCACAGGCATGTATCCTCAGAGACCCCGCGGGCTGAGGTAATGGCCACCAGGAAGACAGTCTTCCAGGTAAGAAATTTTAGCTCACAGGTAGCTAAGGGTTCGAAAGGCTTCCAAGTGAGCATGTCCAGCACCAGGTTAATGTCCCAGGCTGCAACTGGACGCTTAACAGGGGGTCTGGTATGGAGAATCCCCTTAAGAAATCTCTTCACCATAGGTAACTGAGCCAGAGTTAAGGAAGAAACCGGCTCATGGAACGCTGAGATGGCACTAAGGTGAACTTTAACTGTGGAGTACTGAAGACCTAAGTTTGATAGGTCCAAAAGATACTCCAGAACCTTGCCAGGAGGACAGGAAAGGGATTCCAAGAGGATTTTGGCACACCAGAGAGAAAACGCTTCCATTTGGAAGCCGCACGCTTGGGTGCCTGGCTTCCCGAGCAGCCAGAAGGATGTCTGAGACTCTCTACGAGACGTTGAACCGATTCACTTCTATCTCTTCAGGAGCCAAGCATGAAGGTGAAGTGATTTCAGGTTGGGATGGACCAACGAACCCTGAGTCAAAAGACTGATTTAAAGGAAGTGGTCTCGGAGAGGCTGCCAACATACTGTTGAGTAGAGAAACCATGGTGCGAGGCCAGGAAGGACAATGAGAATCATCTTGGTCCCCGAGACTCGAACTGAGTACTCTCTGGATTAGAGGAAGTGGTGGAAAACGTAAAGAAAGCGTTTTGTCCACGCAGCCTGAGAGCATCCTGACAGAAAATGCCAAGGCCCTGGATTTCTGGAGCAGAAGAGAGGCAGTTTATGCTGAGTGGGGATGCAAAAAGGTCCAGGTCTGGAGTCCCCACTCTTTGAACAGGGACCGAGCTACGGCTGGATCGAGACCACTGTGAGGGTCTGCCTCCGTTCTGCTGAGGTGATCTGCTAGGTCGTTTTGTATACCTGAGATAAACCGCTGAATCAGAGACTTGTGCTCCAAGCACCACTCCCACACCCTCATTGCTTCCTGCAAAGGGATAAGAATGAGCACCTCGCTTGTTGATGTAATACATCACTGCTTTGTTGTCCGTTTGAAGGAGAATGTTCTTGTGACAAAGGACATCCTTCAGAGCCTCGGATTGCATAGAGGACGCTCTCATCTCCAGGACATTTATGTGGAGATGAGTTTCGACTGAGTCCATACACCTTGAGTGTGGAGGGAGAGACAGTGAGCCCCCATCCCATTAGCGATGCATCTGTGGTGATGGAGATCTGATGATCGGGGAGCAAGGGAGATCCTTCCAGGAGATTGCTCTCTTGAGACCACCAGGTGAGAGACCTTCCGAAGAGTCCACACCTTGATGGGATAAGACTGGGGTGAGAGGTCGGGGACCACTGAGTGGAGAGCATCCATTGGGTGGTTCTCATGTGCAGTCGGGCCAGAGGGAATAGTGGAAGACCGAGACGCTTATGAGACCTAACATGCTGTATCGAGAGAGCTGTAACCGATTGGTTCTCCTGATGTAACGGGCCACACGAAGGATGTCGAGTCTTCTGTCCTCTGGAAGGAAAGCCTCGCTGAAGAGGTGTCTAGAAGCGTCCCTATGAAAAGGACCTCTGGGAGGGTTGCAGTTGAGATTTTTCAAATTCAGCAGAACTCCATGGGCGTGAAGGCGAAGTGGTTTACGGATTCAAAGTCCATGGCGGAAGAGCTTGCTAGAAGCCAATCGTCCAGGTAGGGAAACACTTCAGTCCGACTTTCCTGAGAGCGCGCCAGCGAGAACTGCACAACACTTTGTAAAACTCCAGCGGCGCCGAAGATAGCCAAAGGGCAGGACTCTGAACTGATAATGCTGACCCAAAACTACAAACCTGAGGAATTTGCGGTGGAGTGGGGTGGATGAGGGATATGCTGGTAAGCATCCTGCATATCCAGAGAGGCCAGCCAGTCGTGCTGATGCAGCAAGGGTAACAGGGTACCTAGGAAATCATCTTGAATTTCTCCCTGGGGAGGAATTTGTTTAACTTTCTGAGGTCTAGAATGGGGCGCATCCCCCAGATTTCTTTGGAACCAGAAAGTAATGGGAGTAGAACCCTGTGTTTACAGATGCGGGGCACCAGTTCTATTGCCCTGTTCAAGAAGGCCCTGGATCTCCGCGGTGAGGAGGTCTGACTGAGAGGCCGACAACCTGGGATGTCGTGTGGGAGGACAATTCGGGGGTTTCCAAGAAGTGAGAGAATAACCTCACGAATTATCGAAGAACCCATTGTCTGAGGTTATGGACTTCACTGGTTGTAGAAGTACATCAGACGACCTCCCACGGAGGAAAAAACCACCTAGGGCAAGTGGATGGAACTGGAGCCAACGACTCATAAGGTAGCGCTGGGAGCTTTAGGTCCCCGCAAAGCTTTCTGCGCGCTTCTTTGAGGTTGGGCAGGTTGGCTTTATGAAAGCTTCCTCGCCTCTGCCTCAAAAGGACTGACGATAAAGAAACTGACGTCTGTTCACGTACCCGACGAGGGGGCAGCAGGTGAGTCTGGCCAACTTAATGGCCGATCTAGTCTTCTGAGTGGCCTCTAAGGCTTGCTACACCACCTGAGGCCAAAAGAAAGGAGCCATCAAAAGGCAGGCGCCATCACCTGCTGCTGAGCATCATTCGTAGAGGCCAGAAATGCGCGGCCAGAAATGGCAGTACAAATCCCCGGCTGCTGGCGAGAAGCAGTGTCGGCGTCCATGGTGGCTTTGACCTGTTGGTTATTGGACTTAATACCTCCTAATAGCGGTCAGAAGAAGCTCTGACTTGGAGATCGAATCTGGAAGAAACTTCAACCATTCTTTTCATAGAGTGCCAGGATATACTCATACTGAAAAATAGCCTTGATAACTGGCAATCGCATACTTAGAGTGGAGGCAGCAAAGACTCTCTTACCTAATGTATCAATCTTGAGACTCTTTGTTAATAGGTCGAGCTGTAGTAGTTTGAGGAAGAACGACCTTGTCATTCTCTGCAGGACTACAATAGGATCCGAAGGCTTGGGATGCCAAAATGGGGCGATCCTTGGAGCTGAATACTTCTTATCAATGGATTTAGCCACTGAGGGAATAAGAGCAGGGTTATTCCAGCACCATTTGAGACAGCGTCTCGAAGGAAAACTGAATCGGAGGAGTCAAACCGTAGGGATCTCCGCGCAGAAGATACTAGAGTCGTAATATCTTTCCAGGATCGATGTCTGTAGTCTGGAGAGAAAGAGGGATCCCAGGTTCTTCAACAGAGACTTAAAGGACAGGTCCTCGACCACAGGCTCCCTGTAGAAAAGATCCTGTTTCCTCACTTCATCACCAACCGAAGGTCTGGGTCCAGGCACTGAAGAAGACACCCCATGACCATGAAGTCCTTACTGCCCCATCTGCCAATCTGAAACCAACAGGCCCAAAGGCCCGGCAATGGACTAGCGGTTCAGGCAGTCGGGACAACTCAGAGCCCACTGCTCCATAATAGCAGCCCAATGGTGAAACTGCTCAACGGAAGCCCCCCCCCTCAATAAGCGGTGAGGGGCTCAGATGTTGAAGAAGCTGGCAGTCAAAGACAGAAACCGGAAACTCCAAAAGAGGCGGAGACTGCCCTGACTCCAACAGACCATCTGGCATGAGCGTGCCAGAGAAGACCTCGAGGTGATGCCATTTCTTCTTAGACTGGTGGGCTGAAGAAGAACTCTAAGCCTAATGGTGCCGTGAATGGGACAGTTTCTTTTTATGCTTTTGAGGACTATCTCCTTCCCGAAACACTGGACCGTCTATTGTCAGACCCCCTCCAGGAGGCGAAGGACCAGACCTGGCCCAGCTGCGGAACAGCTTTCATAGAAGTCTCCCTACCATCACCTGCCCCACTCATGGTCAGCTGAAGACTTCTTGTACAAAAGTAATTTTATTAAATGTAATCAATACTTTTTTTTTTTTGTATGATCTATTTTTCCGCCCCCGTGTTCGCTGGTCCTCCACTCCTTCAGGCTCTTGCCAAGTTTCCCCTGACCACTTCTGTCCTTGCCCAGCCCTCCTCTGCTTCCCCAGATCGCAGCCGACCCCTGGGATATCCCAGTGTATCCCTTCACCGGGCGGGTCCCTCTCCTCCAAGGGGGAAGGCACCGGGGGGGGGGAGGATAGCCCCAGCGCACACACTTCAAGGGCCCGGGGATGCTGCTGGGGAACAGGAGGTGCCACAAAGGCACTGGAGGCCCTCAGGAACTGAGAGCTGTCATCCGGAGGCCAGTGAGCGATCTTCCTGGCATTCTTGAGGAGCGTGACATGCTGACGTCAAGGCGAGAGCAGACGTCTGTCACGCACCACCCCTAATGACCGCAACGTGCTACTCCACCACCGGCCTCCGCCGGTATTCGCTTCAGCACCGGGTTGTGACCCCACCCTCCCTGGAGACAGCGAGCAGTTGTGGGATGCTCAAGCTGCCTCCCCCCCCGGCCGGCTCTCCAGCGCCCCGAGCTCATTCCCGAACCTGGGTTGCTGGCGTTGCAAGCGGAAATCCAACTGCTGTGTCGACAGGCTGGCGTAATCAATACTTTTGATAAAATACAAAATAATAAAACTGAAAACTAAGCTGCAAGTTTGAAGGACGACTCAGTGGGCAAGCGATGTCGTCACTGAAGTGCACTCAACGGCAGGAAAAAAGGAACTGAGGCGGTTGGAGGATCGACGCCGAGATAGTCTATACCGTGTGAGCCTAGCTCACAGTGCTGCTTCCTCGTGGCTCCATCTCGGCGCCGGCCCTTCTTAAAAAGTTTGTATTTTTTTTATTTTAGTCTTTGGTAACCGGGTAAGGCCCACTAGGCACAAGTGCCTGTTTTCAGGGGCGAACTGGGAGCACTGGGCGGTTAAGTGACTTGCTCAGAGTCACACAGTATGCAAGTGGAGCTTGTGAGACTCAAACTCGGGTCTAGTTTGCTGGATGTACTAAGCTCATTCACACCTCGTTCCTCTAACCTCCAGTTTGGCTCTAGCTGGGTCCTAGCACTTCCAATGTACTCCCATTAGTGTGAATGAATGGTGGAGACTTTATGTCCAGGAAAATCAAGATGAGGGAGGAGAAGCTCCCCGAGTGTCTAGTCTTGACAAGCGGAGAGAGAAATCTTAGGGTTTAGAACTAAGGCAGTTAGTAGCAGGCAGCATTTGAAAAAGTGGCACCTGCAAAGATTCCATCATTTGCATATGTTTCCATCTCTCTGGGCAGCTCTATCTTAAAGGGTCACTGCAAGGTTATGACTACCTGATTATTACTGGGGTTAGAAACTTTCAATTACAGTAATTACCTTCTTAGAATATGACTAGGCTATGGTCTTAATGTGCAGTCTCATTTAGGATGACTAACTGCAGTATTTAACTTGTGACCTCTGAAATTATATGGCATACCGAAGAGCTGAGACTTGTTCCAGCTTTTAAATAGCAGTGCTGCTTATTAAGGCCCAAATATAACTCTAGCAGTTGGTACATTTAAATTATACTTCTGCTGAATAGTTTTGTTTTTTTACCTGACTTCTTTGTGGAGCTTTGTATACTGTTGCTGTTACTACTGCCACCTCCGTCACCTGGTGAACCAGTCTTTTTACTCAGAAGGCTGTTGAAGAAATTTGCCAGAACACCTTCACTTGTAGTTCCAGCTGTACAGAAAAAAAGAAATAAAAAAATAAGCACACTGTGCCAAAATCAAAAATACCTTTTAGTGACACCTTAAATATTTTTCTATGTGCACTGTACCTTTCATATTTGGATCAATTTTCTTGGTTCCTGTTGGTATGGGTGACACACTAGCGGCGTTTGCAGCTCCAGATCGGATTGGTGTCCTTGGAGAACTTCCAGGAACTCTTGGTAAGGCATCCTACATTGAGATTATCATTATGTAAATAAGCAACATAACCCCTACAGTGGACATTTGTTACACAGTGCACAGAAGAAAAAAATACTACAGTAATGTTGTCTCTTCCGGGAGATCCCTCATTATGCTTAACGAATGCATTCATCCTATAGGGTTGAAATGCCCCAGAGTGCGAGAACAGAACTGGAACACCTTTCGAACTGCTGCCCTCTAGAAGTCACTGTGTTCCGTAGTCTAACAGCAGATATTTTCATAGCCTTACCCAAGGAGCCCACCCACTCAATATATTAGCTATCCTATATTAAAACAAGCATTTGTCAATGTCGAATGTTCGCTACTGTTAAGGCATTGCCTTTGTACTGTTTTTTTTTCAGATTTTCACTACAAATTTTCAACATAATGTTTTTTATGAGCATTCCTTCTGAGCACGACATTTTATGAAACAATGGCTGAAATGTCATTGTACACTACAAGTGTTAAAACACATTTTGGGCTGGCCCGGTAGTGCGGATGGTTGAGGTACTAGATGCTAAACCTCGTGCCACGCCAGCGACCCGGGTTCAGGAACAAGTCCGGGTTGGCGGGGAGGAAGAGAATTGAGCGTCCGGAGGACAGCTCTCCTCTCCCGGAAGGGGAGGAACTGCAGTCCCGCTGAATGACTGCCCTCAGGTGGTGGCCTGGGGGAAGTGAGAGTCTGCAGGTGCACTGAAGGGGTGGATGCTGTGGGACTTCCGCGGATGTACGCACGCATGTCTGGTGTGTGTGCCCCAGCAATGGGGATCAGGAAGAGAAATGGAGGAGAAAATCAATCTTCCAGCCGCAGGATGAAGCCAGACTCTCTGTAGGCTCCACTCCCGAGCAGGGCAGAAAGGTAAGCCCCGGTAATTCGGGGATGTCGGGGCTGGGAGGGTCAGTCAGAAGGGGGTATGCAGGACAGGAGCACAAATAAAATATAAGGGAAAAAAGAAAAAAAAAAAAGAACATTTTGAGTAGGATTTGAGAAATGACAACTGTCACATTCATGAGGTGGTGTCAAAAAATGGCTATGTTGGAAAGTTGGGGTCAAAATATTTAAAATTAACACAGTTACAGTGGCGTGAAAAAGTATTTGCCCCCTTCCTGATTTTCTCTATTATTGCATATTTGTCACACTGGATGTTTTCAGGTCTTTAGAGAAAATGTAATATTAGATAAAGGGAACCTGAGTGAACAAATAACACTTGTTTTTTTTTTTAATTTCACTTATTTAATGAAAAAAAGTTAACCAACACCAACTGGCACTGTGTGAAAAAGTAATTGCCCCTTACACTTAATAACTGGTTATGCCACATTTAGCTGCAATGACTGCAACCAAACACTTCCTATAATTCAATATCAGTCTTTCACATCGCTGTGGAGGAATTTTAACCCACTCTTCCTCCAGAACTGCTTTAATTCAGTAACATTTGGTAGGTTTTCGAGCATGAACTGCTCGTTTCAGGTCCTACCACAGCATCTCTATTGGGTTTAAGTCTGGACTTTGACTAGGCCACTCCAAAACAATTTTACTTCTTTTTAGCCATTCTGATGTGGACTTGCTTTTGTGTTTTGGATCATTGTCTTGCTGCATGACCAACTACGCTTCAGCTTCAGCTGACGGAAGGATGACTGGACATTCTGTTAAGAATTTTCCGGTACAGAGCAGAATTCATGGTTCCTAATTATGTGATCATCCAGGTCCTTAGGCAGCAAAGCATCCCACACCATCACACTACCACCACCATGTTTGACTGTTGGTATGGTGTTCTTACTGTGGAATGCTGTGTTTGCTTACGAGACATTATGGGATCCATGTTGTCCAAAAGTTCACTTTGGACTCATCTGTCCATAGAACATTTTCCCAAAAGGCTTTGGATCATCCAGGTGCTTCTTGGCAAATGAGAGATGAGCATTTATGTTCTTCTTGGTTAGCAGTGGTTTCCGCTTACTACTCACATGAAGCCCATTTTGCCCAGTCTCTTTCTGATTGTGGAGTCATGAACACTGACCTTAGCTGAGGCAAGAGAAGCCTGCAGTTCTTTGGATGTTGTTTTAGGATCCTTTGAGACTTCTTGGATGATTTTACACTCGCCCTTGGAGTAATTTTGGCAGGCCGCCCTCCTGGGAAGGTTCACTACTGTTCCAAGTGTTCTCCATTTGGAGATTATGGCTCTCACTGTGGTTCGATGGAGTCCCAGAGCCTTAGAAATAGCTTTGTAACCCTTTCCAGACTGATAGAGGGCAACACATTTTTTCTGATCTTTGCAGGAACTTCCTTTGATCATGGCATAATGTGCTTGTTGAATCTTTGTGCTGGCAACGTGACTCTGATGGTAAGGGCCAAATAAGTGAGGTTTATATTGAGCAGGGCTGGCTGTAATCAAGCCTGGCTGTGTTCAATCAGCTGACTCTAATTATCCCTTTAATTGGGTTGATTTAACTAGGGGGCAATTACTTTTTCACACAGTGCCAGTTGGTGTTGGTTAACTTTTTTCATTAAATAAATGAAATAAGTAAAAAAAGTGTTATTTGTTCACTTAGGTTCCCTTTATCCAATATTATATTTTGTCTAAAGACCTGAAAACATCCAGTGTGACAAATATGCAATAATAGAGAAAATCAGGAAGGGGGCAAATACTTTTTCACGCCACTGTATGAGTGTGCGTTAAAAAATTGCAACTTGGACTCATAACTTTGTTTTCTTTTCATATTTTAACCCCACATTTTCAACCTAGCCTTCTTATTACCCCACACTGCCTGCTT